>CM038143.1:323399809-324664893 GCA_021437245.1 Aegilops speltoides
AACAAGGTAGCAAGTGACAAAAGTGAGCACAAACGGTATTGCAATGCTTGAAAATGAGGCCTAGGGTCCGTACTTTCACTAGTGCAATCTCTCAGCAATGCTAATATAATTGGATCACATAAGAGTCCCTCAACGTCCGATTAAGAATCAGTCCAAAGTTCTTATCTAGAGAAGAACATAAGAAGAAATTGTTTATAACTATTCTTTCCGATCGATCTATCCAAGAATTCATACTAAAATAACACAAAGTTATTCTGTCCGATCAATCTATCAAGAGTTCCTACTAAAATAACACAGAGTTATTCTTTCCGATCGATCTATCAAGAGTTCGTACTAGAATAATACCAAAGCAAATTCAGGTTCATAATACTCAATCCAACACAAAGAACCTCAAAGAGTGCCTCAAGATTTCTACCGCAGAAACAAAGACAAGAACGTGCATCAACCCATATATAGATTACCCCAATGTCACCTTGGGAATCTGCGAGTTGAGTGCCAAAACATATCTCAAGTGAATCAATATAATACCCCATTGTCACCACGCATATTCATATGCAAGACATATATCAAGTGCTCTCGAATCCATAAAATTATTCAATCCGATAAGAACAAAATATCAAAGAGAAAACTCATTTCATCATAACAAGATAGAGAGGGAGAAACACCATATGATCCAACTATATTAACAAAGCCCGCGATACATCAAGATCGTGCCATCTCAAGAACGAGAGAGAGAGAGAGAGAGAGAGATTAAACACATAGCTACTAGTAAAAAACCTCAGCCCTGAGGGTGGACTACTCCCTCCTCATCATGGTGGCCATAGGGATGACGAAGATGGCCTCCGATGATGATTTCCCCCTCCGGCAGAGTGTCGGAACAGGGTCCAAATTGGTTTTTCGTGGCTACAAAGGCTTGCGGCGGCGAAACTTCTGATCTAGGATTATTTCTGGGGGTTTCTGTATTTATAGGATTTTTGGCATTGGTTTCACGCGAAGACGGGCCTCGAGGTGAGCATAACCCACCTGGGCGCGCCTAGGCCTCCTGGCGCGTCCAGGTGTGTTCTGCTCACCTCCTTCACCTTCTGGTCCTCCCATGAAGCTTCTAGTGCCTCTTTTCTTCAAAAAAAAATCGTCAAAAAGTTTCGCTGCATTTGGAGAACTTTGATTTCTGCACAAAAAACAACACCACGGTTGTTCTGCTGAAAACAACATGGGTCCGGGTTAGTTCCATGCAAACCATACCAAAACCATATAAAATTGTTGTAAACATGGCATGAATACTTCATAAATTATTGGTACGTTGGAGACGTATCAAACATCTATAACCTTTGGGAATTAGCATCATAGAAGGTAGATAGACAGATGAATCTCATCTGGAAAACTGTTGAAGCGGAAGGCAAAAATTGAGCCTTCACTGATGTTGAAGGTCCTTGCAACTTTAGGCCAGTGCCTGTGGATGATTGACCGTCCATCCTTCTTCCACTTGAGGAAGACTTCAATATTGTACCGTGGGTGTTGTATGAATACCTTCCTCACCTCGTGACCATACAGGTGGTTTGAGAGGTAATCATCACTGAACTGCTTTGGAGAGGCCTGAAAACAAAGATATGCATAAATGTCTTCTCTAAATTTGGAAATGGCACAAAGGAATAGAAAAGACAAGTTATAGTAGTTAGTACCATCCTATAGTGCACTGGTATCTTCTTCATTATGTAGCCAAAGATCTTGTTGTTTTCGTTGCTAGTTTCTTTATCCTAACAATCTTTTTGAGTTTCTTGACTTGACTGGTATTCATGGACAACTCATTTCCCCATATGCAAAATGGGTCGAACAGTGGGTCAAAACCTCTGACAGCAGGACCTACATGTGCAACATCAAATTGTTAAAAACCTAAATATTAGAATGGTTGATGCGATGTGCTATTAGACGAAGGACATGCATGCGCAAACCTCGATTGTAAACCTCAATGCTTTCTATTGTTTCCCTGCAACACATATAAGTTAGTTATTGATCATGTTAAGTGAGGGTTGACATACTATCAGTAAAATATGTTGATGAAAAGTAAACACATTGCAGACCCAGCAGATTAATTCGCGCCACATAGAAAATCCATTTTATCCAAACCAAGCATGATTAAGAACTAGTAAATATAGCAATTGTATACGTTTCTCATGTATTTAGTACAGCCAAATTTGATTTATTCCTCGCATTGCAGAACTGAACCAAGTAGTTAACTAAACACCACAACAAATGAACCAAACATTAACTGAGCACCACATTGGACAGTATAACATATTCCTAATAGAAGATAGACAGTTAACCAAATCAAGCATGCTTAACAACTTGGAAATACAGCAATTGTATTTGTTTCTCATGTATTTAGCACAACCAAATTCGATTTACTTCTCACATGGTAGACAATAAAAAAAATGCACCCAAAACAATTGAACATCGCCGCTTTGCAGAATTGAACCAAATAATTAACTAAACATCACAACAAATGATCCAAATATTAACTGAGCATCACATTGCACAATATATGACATACTAGAAGATCAGATAGTTAACCAAACCAAGCATGCTTGACAACTTGAAAATATAACAATTGTATTTGTTTCTCATGTATTTTATACAACCAAATTCGATTTATTTCTCACATCAAAGACAATACAAAATTGCACCCAGAAGAATTGAACATCACATTGTAGAATTGAACCAAACAGTTAACTGAACGCGACAACAAATTAACCAAATAGTTAATAGGTGAGCACCACATTGCACGACATATAGAACATATACACTAAAGGATCAGATTGCATGGTAAAAGTACATAGGACAATTCACTAGAATTTGTTAAGGAATGGCAGGAGCAGCACATGCAACAGGTAAACCTAAGATGCTTAACCGACGTAGCTAGCTAACTGAGCATAGGTCCTTATAGTGAGCTAATAAGACAAGCTACTCCTCATCGATGGAGATATCGATGATGATTGGCTCCTTAGACTTGGAAGAGGGCTAGGCATCCACATCGTGGGTGCCCTCCTCATAGTGGTGAGCTTCCTGAGCCGCTCCGGGCAACAACCTGCTAGCTCTCGAGTTGAGGTAAGCATGGGCACGCTGAGAAAACACCTCGTAGTCTTCGTCGAAGGCACCGACGGTGGCCTTGAGAAAATGCCACGAACTGTCGTTTAAAGAAGCCAATCACGTCACAGCGTCAGCCGTGAGGCGTCAATGGTGGCCTCAACTGTGGGGTGCTCCTCCAAGATCTGGGGGTCGACATGAATGGCAGCCATCGGCGACCTCATCCGCGCTTGCGGCCGCAATTTGCTTCTCCGCTGACAAATTATCCTTGAGCTCCTACTGCATGCACCATGGCTTAGGGCGGCGCTTATTTGGAGTAGGGGTCGATGATTTGGGTGGAAAGTGTCACGCTGGCAGTCGGGGCATGTGGGATGTAGAAGGAGGAGGAGGATGTGGGTTGGGTGTGGATTACCTGCCTAGATCGACGAGGCCGAGCGGCGTGAAGGAGGGTCGCTGGCGAGGAGGCGGCACTGCAAGGAGTGAAGGTTTGAACTTGGAAAGGAAGGTGGAAATAGGGGAAATGTGGCTTTTTGTAAGGGGGAGGGGGCGGGGAGGTAGATATTTCCACGAAAGCCGAAAATTTTGGCTCGGCGCAGTGAAAAACTAGCGCGCAAAGGTCATCAGACACGGTCCCTTATTCAGCACTGTGTACGATATGTGAACATCACAAACGATTCATATAGCTTACCCCGTGTGTGATGAGTTTGAACATGCAATTTTTTATCTGAATTCCCTGGTTATAGTGGTCATCCACATCATTGCATAATTTGGGTACACACAAGAGCCTACAACACACCCACACTTCTTAATCGAGCAAGTTCAGCAATTAAACAGAGCCACCTGACCTAAACATTACTCTAACAAATTAAAGACCAACGCTCTATATTAAACAAAGAGTACTACTCCAGCTGACGCTCGTTGATCTCCGCCGCCTCCTCCATGTCCAGCTCGAGCCCGACGATCTCCTAGGGAAGGGGCTCCATGGCATCCATCACACCATACTCTGCAAGCATTTCGCTATCAGCGGCCGCCTTCTCCTTGTAAAAGGCCGCCATGAGCTAGGCGTGGGCGGCCGTGATCTACGCTTGGAGGGGCTCCGTCGTGGCAAGTTATGCCGCGAAGGAACAGAAGACTGCTCGAACGCTCTCGACGATTGCCAACTCTTCGGCCATGGGTTGTCGACCATTGTCGGAGAAGCTTCATTCGATTTGTGTGGTGGCCGCCAGGAGCTGGGTGTGGGCAGCCTCGACATGGTCATGGGTGGCCTCCATCAGGGCTAAGACCACTGTTGTAGAACGACCAGCTGTTGTGCCGCTCTCGCCAGTTGCTATCCCCGTCGCGGATGTTGCTGCCACCACCTGAGCAACAACAACGACTGTTTGGGCTGCCTTGGCCGCCCGGTCGCGGATTGCGGCCGCGCTCATGCAGGTTGTTAGCACGTGCATGGCAGCTGCGGTCGCGCTCTCGCTGGAGTGGGCCGCCGAAGTTGCCCTCATGACGCGGGTCCACTTCCTCATCTTTTACCGATGATGATTGAACCGTGTAATGATATTTGGGAAGCGAGCTAGTGTGCTTGATGTGTCGATTGTGGACTGTAGCCGATGCACCTTCTCGCTTAAGCCATATACTATTCCGAAGGTGCTCCAAGATATTTTGTACTGCATCTCACACGGTTGGTGATAAGAAACTGTGTGTGATCTACTTGATTTTTCGTCTTGATTTGAAATACATAATGGGGTCACAATGACAAAGGAAGGTGTTTGAATTGCTAGAACTTTTATCTGCAATGAACACGCAACTATAGGTGTGTCATCAAAATTATTGGAATTATCTAGGGTTCGTTTGGACATTTTTATACATTAACTTGGTTTTCTAGGCATTTCAGGTGCACAATTCAAAATTAAACTGCATGCACATGCTCCATTGCACCAAAATGGGTTGTAAAATCATACATGTGTCCATGGGTTGATGCTTATGTCCCATGCAAGAAATGGGGATGAATTTCAAACACCTTGGCACCGTGGCTCGCCGACAAACACTGAGATACTTGGTTTTGAAATTCTAGTAAATCCAAAACTTGTCTGAAATTCGTGAACATTGACATGCTATCATGGAATGGCATCAACATGTTGTGGTAAAAAAATTGTCCCCTTTTGGGCTGGTTTTGGTATAAGCTTCTCACAAACCAGAGCTTCTCAGAAGAAGCCTCATGGTTCCGATAAGGAACGTATCATCTTTGTGGACGAAACGGTATTCGTTGTCTCTTCTTGCTTTCAAATTTTTCTAGTGTCAACATAGAACAACTAGAGTGTCCTGTTAAATTTTTAAATTTTTCGGGTTCGTTTCGACATTTTTATACATTATTGAGTTTTCTAGGCATTTACATGCATAATTCAAATTTGAACTCCAAGCACATGCTCCATTGCATAAAAATGGGTTGAAAAATCAAATGTGTTTCCTTGGTTGCATGCTTAGGTCCCATTCAAGAAATGGGAATGAATGTCAAACACCTCGGCATTGTCACTTGGCCACAAATAATGAGATACATGGTTTTAAAATTCTAGTAAATCCAAAACTCATTTGAAATTCATGAAACTTGACATGCTATCATGGAATGGCACCAACATGCTATGGTAAAAAATTGTCCCATTTGGGGCAGGTTTGGGTATAAGCTTCTCACAAACCAAAGCTTCTCATAACATGCCTCATGGTTCCAGTAGGGAATGTGTCACCTTTTGTGGATGAAACGATATTTGTTGCCTCTTCTTGCTTTCAAATTTTATCTAGTGTCAACATAGAATAACAGGAGTGCCGTGTTAAATTTTGGAATTTTCCGGGGTTCGTTTGGACACTTTTTGAAAGTGCGTTATATCGACTAGAGGGGGGTGAATAGGCGATTTTTATGAATTCTTCACTGAGGAATTTGCCGGTGAGGAAATTCCTTAGCGAAGAACTACTAGCAATGAATAAGTACTCGAAGTAAGCATAACGTATCACGAGCATGGTCATCGGGATGAAATGAAGACAAGCACAGAGTACGAAAGCGTAATCACAGGATAACACAAGATGAAGACAAACAGATCAAGAAATTGAACTGAGGAAATTGAGAAAGTCTTCACCAAAGTCTTCAAGCACAGATATGAACAAACACTCAACACAAGAATGAGGAAATGAAAGGGTTGAGGAAATAGAACCGATTAGGTTCGTGAAGACAATGATTTGGTAGACCAGTTCCAACTATTGTCTCGCTTGTACATCTGGTTGGAGCGGCCGAGTATTTAAACTCGAGGACACACAGTCCGGACACCCGGTCCGAAAGCACGTAGCTCAGACACCTAGTCCTCACCATATTCTCCTTGAACTAAGGTCACAGGACCTCGTCCAATCACTCGTGGTAAGTCTTGAGCGACTTCCAAACCTTCACAGACTTGGTCACTCGGCGAACCACAATTCCTCTTGGATGCTCTAGACCATGACGCCTAACCGTCTGGAAGAAGCACGATCTTCAAAGGTAACAAGCATCGGATCCACGCAGATCAATTTCTTCTGATGCTCAATCACTTTGGGTTTGTAGGAGTTTAGTTTTGGGTTTTCCTCACTTGATGATTTTCGCCAAAGTCCTCGGAGGATGGGTTGCTCTCAAATGACAAGTGTCAAGTTCTCTCGAGCAGCCAACCAGCTAGTGGTTGTAGGGGCGGCTATTTATAGCCTAGGGAGCAGCGACATGATAAGACATAAATGCCCTTCAATGATATGACCGTTAGGTGGATAAGATATTTTGGGACAGCCGTGTGGAAGACAAGAACGGTCGGAAATTTGACTCTCAAATTCCTCGGGGTTATCATGTTCCTCATCGTAGGCAATTCGACTTTGCGAATTCCTAACTCCTCGTCCGAATAAATTCATCAACACTGAAGAACTTCGTCTCATCCATCAAGAAAGTGACTGAATTGTATGAGATTTCCAAAGGCTTCACTCAAGGGATTGGTAGGTGTAGGATTTTGAGTTGAGCATCACATGGAAATTTTTCCTTAGTATTTCCTCGACCCCCTTTAACAGTACGGTGTTTCCTATGACTCAAGAAAGAGAAAATGAAACTACGAAAACAAAAGTCTTCACGCTTTATGTTCCTCAAATGAATACCAAGTCTTCAAGGTCACACCAATTTCTTCACTTTCAAAGTCTTCAGAATATCAAAGTCTTCAGTCGAAGAACTTCATTTTTAGGGGTCGACTTTCTCTGTAAATATCAAACTCCTCATAGACTTATAGACCTGTGTACACTCACAAACGCATTAGTCCCTTAACCTATAAGTCTTCAATACACCAAAATCACTAAGGGGCACTAGATGCACTTACAATCTCCCCCTTTTTGGTGATTGATGACAATATAGGTTAAGTTTTCAGCGGGGATAAATGTATGAAGTGTAAATACTGATATTGAGGAATTTGATAGCAAGATATAGAAGAACTCCCCCTGAAGATGTGCATAGTGAGGAATTTTCGTTTGAGGCAATGCACATTTGAAGAGTTGAATCATGGAGATCTCCCCCTATATCTTGTAATTCATACACGCATTTGATATATAATATGAAGAATTTGAAATGCATGATGAAATATGGTGCCTGATGAGATTCAACATGCGTGCAATGTCATTAATGAGGAATAAGCATGCAAAGCATAATGCAACAAAAGTATCAGCGCACCATCGGGTTTAAGATTACAACTCGATCCAAATAAACATTTCAGAAGAACGAGAGTTGTAAATTTTAAAAAAATGCCCTTAATATAGACCCGCTTGAAGACTAACTCAGATTTCTCCCCCTTTGTCATCAAATGACCAAAAGGATTGAAACTGAGGACTAACACCCCTGAAGAATTTCAAGTCGATGGAGGAGCGCCAAATGTTATCGGGTTGTTTGTTGTAGCATGGCTCGCCGCAGTTGTCGCCCAAATCTTCATACTCATTTGTGTCACGCGATGAAGAATAAGAGCTGGCCACCAATGGAGGAACTTTGACCCTCTTGAGTTTCTTCTGAGGAGGTGCGCATCACCAAATTCTTCCTTGAGACCCATAGTCTTCAGCCTTCTTGACGCTATATACATGAGTGAGGACAGCCCAGGTGCGGTTGAAGGTTTCATGAAGGTAGTATTGGTTCTTCTTCACTGCATTGTATGTTGAGGTCATATTGTGAAGAAGTGCACCAAACTGACACTTTACCCATTTGTGATTGCGATCAACCTTCTGATGAAGACTGAGGAGTAACTCACGGTCAGTCATCACCCTGGGTGCTGTGATTTGAGGATTTTGCTTGGCTGAGGTATTTGCAACAGAGTCATGTGTGGCAGAGTCGTTATTGGTAGAGTAAGATGCAGCCTTGCAAAATTGACCATCCAATGGACGAATGCCTTCATCGATCACAGCAGCTGCCTTGCCTTTATCATTAGCTGATGAAACTATCCGTTTGAGGACTTCAATGGGAGGCAAGTAGCTACCATGGTTTAGAGTGTCAGCTTTGTAATTCCGTGAAGATCTTTCCCTGATGAATCTCATAATCCAAGGCGCATAGGGCTTCAGCTCGAATGGTGACATAGCAATATTGGCCAGAGTCCTCATGAAGAAATCATGGAAGTTGACGGGAACGCCATGAATGATGTTGAAAAGCATATTCTTCATGATGCCAACGACTTCTTCATCATTTGAGTCGTGGCCTTTAATAGGACTCATTGTCTTTGTCAGAATGCGATAGACAGTCCGAGGCACATAGAGTAATTCCTTGACGAGGAATTTAGTTCGTGGGGCTTGTCCAAGCTTCAAAGGCTTCATGAGCACTTGCATATAGTGATTTGTCAGTTCAGGGTCACTGTAGGTGCAACGTGCACTGTCATGGGGAGGATTGAGAGGAAGGACACGAAGCAATTCAGTTGCGGTGCCTTGTAGTGAGTGTTTTCAGTCATCCACCAACACCCATGAGTTGACATCTTCGCCGTCTCGGGATATGCGAAGGTCGCGTAGAATCAAGAATGAGTTCTTCATTCCAATCGCAAATGTCCGTGCGAAATTTAGTAATCCCGCATCGTGAAGAACATTGAGGACTGGCTCAAGCATGGCGTAGATTCCATGTCCACGTGAGGAATATGTTCATGATCAAGATTTTGTCTTTGTCAAACAGCACAGAGTAATAGAAGTTGGCTTGACTAGCAGTCCAGAAACGCCTCTTCCTTATGCGAGCAGAGTCATAGGGGTTGTAGTTAGTGAAGAATACATGCTTGGCAAAGAAGTCTTCAGCCTTGAACTTCTATTTGCTTGAGAACGGATTCTTTGGCTTTGGCAGAGGGGTGTCAGTGAGTTGCATCACCACCTCAGGAATCGCGAGCTCAGTTCTTCAGTTGAGGAATTTCTGGTTCCTCTTCTTGTGCAACCCGAGGATCAAGCAGAAGAGGTTCTTCAAAGACTAGCGGCTGGAATGTCTTCATGCACAGAGGGAGTGGGTTGAGTTTCTTCAGAGCCCATTTGAACTGTTGGTGCAGGGGACTGAGGAATCTGTTGGATAGGTGTGAAGAGAGGAGTATTGGGATGCTGACTTTCCCAAAAGTCATCATTCATCACAGGTGTGGTGCATCCTATATCCACATCTTCATCTTCAATTTCCTCAACACCAGCCTCTTCAGCTGTGAACTGAGGCATAGGTGAGGAAATGACTGGCGTTGAAGGTGAAGGAAATATGCCCTAGAGGCAATAATAAAGTTATTATTTATTTCCTTACCTATCATGATAAATGTTTATTATTCATGCTAGAATTGTATTAACCGGAAACATAATACATGTGTGAATACATAGACAAACAGAGTGTCACTAGTATGCCTCTACTTGACTAGCTTGTTAATCAAAGATGGTTAAGTTTCCTAACCATGGAAAAAAGAGTTGTCATTTGATTAACAAGGTCACATCATTAGTTGAATGATCTGATTTACATGACCCATTCCATTAGCATAGCACCCGATCGTTTAGTATGTTGCTGTTGCTTTTATCCATGACTTATACATGTTCCTGTAACTATGAGATTATGCAACTCCCGTTTACCGGAGGAACACTTTGGGTGCTACCAAACATCACAACGTAACTGGGTGATTATAAAGGAGTACTACAGGTGTCTCCAAAGGTACATGTTGGGTTGGCGTATTTCGAGATTAGGTTTTGTCACTCCGATTGCTCTGGAGAGGTATCTCTGGCCCTCTCGGTAATGCACATCACTATAAGCCTTGCAAGCAATGTAGCTAATGAGTTAGTTACAGAATGATGCATTACGGAACGAGTAAAGAGACTTGCCGGTAACGAGATTGAACTAGGTATTGGATACCGACGATCGAATCTTGGGTAAGTAACATACCGATGACAAAGGGAACAACGTATGTTGTTATGCGGTCTGACCGCTAAAGATCTTCATAGAATATGTAGGAGCCAATATGGGCATCTAGGTCCCGCTATTGGTTATTGACCGGAGACATGTCTCGGTCATGTCTACATTGTTCTCGAACCGTAGGGTCTGCACGCTTAAGGTTACGATGACAGTTATTATGAGTTTTGATGTACCGAAGGAGTTCGGAGTCCCGGATGAGATCGGGGACATGACGAGGAGTCTCGAAATGGTTGAGACGTAAAGATCGATATATTGGACGACTATATTCGGAGTTCGGAAAGGTTCCGAGTGATTCGGTATTTTTCGAGTACCGGGAGTTACGGAGAAGTAATGGGCCTTGATGGGCTTTAGTGGGAAGAGGAAAAGGCTGCTCGCCCCTCTCCTCTAGTCCGAATTGACTAGGGAAAAGGGGCCGCCACCTTCCTTCTCCTCCTATTCCTTCTCCTTCCTCCCTCTTGATGGACTCCTACTAGGACTTGGAATCCTAGTAGGACTCCACACCCTAGCGCCAAACCCTTGGCCGGCCTCCTCCTCCTCCATCCTTTATATACGGGGCAAGGGCACCCCATAGACACACAAGTTGATCCTTGAGATCGCTCCTTAGCCGTGTCGGTGTCCCTTCCACCATATTCCACCTCGGTCATATCGTTGCGGTGCTTAGCGAAGCCTGCGCCGATAGTTCATCAAGATCGCTCCCACGCCGTCGTCTTGTGGAACTCTTCCCGACGCTTTCTTTGGATCGGAGCTCGGGATCGCCATCGAGCTGAACGTGTGCTAAGAACTTCGGAGGTGCCGGAGTAACGGCACTTTGGGATCGGTTGATCGCGAGGAGGACGTCGACTACTTCCTCTACGTTGTGTCAACGCTTCCGCTTCGGTCTACAAGGGTATGTAGACGACACTCTCCCCTCTCGTTGCTATACATCACCATGATCTTGCGTGTGCGTAGGAATTTTTTTGAAATTACTACGTTCCCCAACAGTGGCATCCGAGCCTGGTTTTTATGGTTTGATGTGTTGCACGAGTAGAACACAAGTGAGTTGTGGACGATACAAGTCATACTGCCTACCAGCATGTCATACTTTGGTTCAGCGGTATTTTTGGACGAGACGATCCGGACCAACCTTACGCGTATGCTTACGCGAGACCGGTTCCCTCGACGTGCTTTGCACATAGATGGCTTGCGGAAGACTGTCTCTCCAACTTTAGTTGAACCGAGTGTGGCTACGCCCGGTCCTTGAGAAGGTTAAAACGGAGTCTATTTGACGAAGTATCGTTGTGGTTTTGATGCGTAGATGAGATTGGTTCTTGCTTCAGCCCGTAGCAGCCACGTAAAATTTGCAACAAACAAAGTAGAGGACGTCTAACTTGTTTTTGCAGGGCATGTTGTGATGTGATATGGTCAAGACATGATGCTATATTTTATTGTATGAGATGATCATGTTTTGTAACCGAGTTATCGGC
The DNA here is from genome assembly GCA_021437245.1 of Aegilops speltoides. NCBI lineage: Eukaryota > Viridiplantae > Streptophyta > Magnoliopsida > Poales > Poaceae > Aegilops > Aegilops speltoides. The sequence goes on from CM038143.1 coordinate 323,411,774, forward strand.
AACCGGCAGGAGCCGTATGGTTGTCGCTTATTGTATGCAATGCAATGCTCTGTAATGCTTTACTTTATCACTAAGCGGTAGCGATAGTCGAGAAGCATAAGATTGGCGAGACGACAACGATGCTACGATGGAGATCAAGGTGTCGCGCGGTGACGATGGTGATCATGACGGTGTCATGGAGATGGAGATCACAAGCACAAGATGATGATGGCCATATCATATCACTTATATTGATTGCATGTGATGTTTATCTTTTATGCATCTTATCTTGCTTTGATTGACGGTAGCATTATAAGATGATCTCTCACTAAATTATCATAGTAAAAGTGTTCTCCACGAGTATGCACCGCTATGAAAGTTCTTCGTCTTTGAGACACCACGTGATGATCGGGTGTGATAGGTTCTACGCTCAAATACAACGGTGCAAAACAGTTGCACACGCGGAATACTCAGGTTTAACTTGACGAGCCTGGCATATAACAGATATGGCCTCGGAACACGGAGACCGAAAGGTCGAGCGTGAATCATACAGTAGATATGATCAACATAGTGATGTTCACCATTGAAACTACTCCATCTCACGTGATGATCGGACATGGTTTAGTTGATTTGGATCACGTGATCACTTAGAGGATTAGAGAGATGTCTATCTAAGTGGGAGTTCTTAAGTAATATGATTAATTGAACTTAAATTTATCATGAAATTAGTCCCGGTAGTATTTTGCAAATTATGTTGTAGATCAATAGCTCGCGTTGTTGCTTCCCTATGTTTATTTTGATATGTTCCTAGAGAAAATTGTGTTGAAAAATGTTAGTAGCAATGATGCGGATTGGATCCGTGATCTGAGGTTTATCCTCATTGTTGCACAGAAGAATTATGTCCTTGATGCACCGCTAGGTGACGGACCTATTGCAGGAGCAGATGCAGACGTTATGAACGTTTGGCTAGCTCAATATGATGAACTACTTGATAGTTTGGTGCACCATGCTTAACGGCTTAGAATCGCGACTTCAAAGACGTTTTGAACGTCATGGACCATATGAGATGTTCCAGAAGTTGAAGTTAATATTTCAAGCAAATACCCGAGTTGAGAGATATGAAGTCTCCAACAAGTTCTATAGCTAAAAGATGGAGGAGAATCGCTCAACTAGTGAGCATGTGCTCGATTGTCCGAGTACTACAATCGCTGAATCAAGTGGGAGTTAATCTTCCAGACAAGATAGTGATTGACAGAATTCTCTAGTCACCATCACCAAGTTAGTAGAACTTCGTGATGAACTATAAATGCAAGGGATAACGGAAACTATTCCCAAGCTCTTCGCGATGCTCAAAATCGGCGAAGGTAGAAATAAAAGACAAACATCAAGTGTTGATGGTTGACAAGATCACTAGTTTCAAGAAAAGGGCAAAGGGCGTAAGGGAACTTCAAGAAGAACGGCAAGCAAGTTGTTGCTCAAGTGAAGAAGCCCAAGTCTGGTCCTAAACACGAGACTAAGTGCTTCTACTTGCAAAGGGACCGGTCATTGAAGCGGAACTACACCAAGTATTTGGCGGATAAGAAGGATGGCAAAGTGAACAAAGGTATATTGGATATACAGATTATTGATGTGTATTTTACTAGTGTTCATAGCAACCCCTCGGTATTTGATACTGGTTCAGTTGCTAAGAGTAGTAACTCGAAACGGGAGTTGCAGAATGAACAGAGTCTAGTTAAGAGTGAAGTGACGATGTGTGTTGGAAGTAGTTCCAAGGTTGATATGATCATCATCACACTCTCCTTATACTTTCGGGATTAGTGTTGAAACTAAGTAAGTGTTATTTGGTGTCTACGTTGAGCATAAATATGATTTGATCATGTTTATTGCAATACGGTTATTCATTTAAGTTAGAGAACAATTGTTGTTCTGTTTACATGAATAAAACCTTCTATGGTCATACACACCAACAAAAATGGTTTGTTGGATCTCGATCGTAGTGATACACATATTCATAATATTGAAACCAAAAGATGCGAAGTTAATAATGATAGTGCAACCTATTTGTGGCACTACCGTTTAAGTCATATTGGTGTAAAGGGCATGAAGAAACTCCATGCTGATGGGCTTTTGGAATCACTTGATTATGAATCACTTGATGCTTGCGAACCATGCCTCATGGGCAAGATGACTAAAACGCCGTTCTCCGGAACAATGGAGCAAGCAACAGATTTATTGGAAATCATACATACTGATGTATGTGGTCCGATGAATATTAAGGCTTGCAGCAGGTATCATTATTTTCTGACCTTCACAGATGATTTGAGCAGATATGAGTATATCTACTTGATGAAACATAAGTCTGAAACGTTTGAAAAGTTCAAAGAATTTCAGAAAGAAGTGGAGAATCATCGTAACAAGAAAATAAAAGTTTCTACGATATGATCGCAGAAGTAAAATATTTGAGTTACGAGTTTGGCCTTCAGTTAAAACAATGTGAAATAGTTTCACTACTCACGCCACCTGGAACACCACAGTGTAATGGTGTGTCTGAACGTCATAACCGTACTTTATTAAATATAGTGCGATCTATGATGTCTCTTACGGATCTACCACTATCGTTTCGGGGTTATGCATTAGAGACAGCTGCATTCACATTAAAAAGGGCACCATCTAAATCCGTTGAGACGACACCGTATGAACTGTGGTTTGGCAAGAAACCAAAGTTGTTGTTTCTTAAAGTTTGGAGTTACGATGCTTATGTGAAATGGTTTCATCATGATAAGCTCGAACCAAATCGGAGAAATGCGTCTTCATAGGATACCAAAGGAGATTGTTGGGTACACCTTCTATCACAGATCCGAAGGCAAAATCGTTGCTAAAGATGGATCCTTTCTAGAGAAGGAATTTCTCTCGAAAGAAGTGAGTGGGAGGAAAGTGGAACTTGATGAGGTAACCGTACCTGCTCCCTTATTGGAAAGTAGTACATCACAGAAATCTGTTTCTCTAGCACCTACACCAATTAGTGAGGAAGCTGATGATGTTGATCATGAAACTTCAGATCAAGTTACTACAGAACCTCGTAGATCAACCAGAGTAAGATCCGCACCAGAGTGGTACGGCAATCCTGTTCTGGAAATCATGCTACTAGATCATGACGAACCTACGAACTATGAAGAAGCGATGGTGAGCCCAGATTCCGCGAAATGGTTTGAGGCCATGAAATCTGAGATGGGATCCATATATGAGAACAAAGTATGGACTTTGGTTGACTTGCCCGATGATCGGCAAGCCATTGAGATTAAATGGAACTTCAAGAGGAAGACGGACGCTGATAGTAGTGTTACTATCTACAAAGCTAGAATTGTCGCAAAAGGGGTTTTCGACAAGTTCAAGGGATTGACTACGATGAGACCTTCTCACCCGTAGCGATGCTTAAGTCTGTCCGAATCATGTTAGCAATTGCCGCATTTTATGATTATGAAATTTGGCAAATGGATGTAAAGACGCATTCTGAATGGGTTTCGGAAGAAGAGTTGTTTATGATGCAACCGAAGGTTTTATCGATCCAAAGGAAGCTAACAAAGTGTGCAAGCTCCAAATGATCCATTTATGGACTGGTGCAAGCATCTCGAGTTGGAATAAACGCTTTGATAGTGTGATCAAAGCATTCGGTTTATATGCACTTTGGAGAAGCTTTGATTTACAAGAAAGTGAGTGGGAGCACTACAAAGATTTCGATAAATATATTTATGACATATTGTGGATCAGAAATAATGTAGAAGTATTCTGTAAAGCACAAAGGAGTGTTTGAAAGGAGTTTTTCAAAGGAAGACCTCGGTGAAGCTGCTTACATATTGAGCATCAATATCTATAGAGATAGATCAAAACGCTTGATAAGTTTTTTCAATGAGTACATACCTTGACAAGATTTTGAAGTAGTTCAAAATGGAACAGTCAAAGAAAGAGTTCTTGCCTGTGTTACAAGGTGTGAAGTTGAGTAAGACTCAAAACCCGACCACGGCAGAAGATAGAAAGAGAATGAAAGTCATTCCCTATGCCTTGGTCATAGGTTCTATAAAGTATACTATGCTGTGTACCAGATCTATTGTATACCCTACACTGAGTTAAGCAAGGGAGTACAATGGTGATCTAGGAGTAGATCACTTGACAGCGGTCAAAAATTATCCTTAGTGGAATAAGGATATGTTTCTCGATTATGGAGGTGACAAAGGTTAGGTAAGTAAAGGGTTACGCCGATGCAAGTTTTGACACCAATCTAGATGACTCTAAGTCTCGGTCTAGATACATATTGAAAGTGGGAGCAATTAGCTAGAGTAGCTCCGTGCGGAGTATTGTTGACATAGAAATCTGCAAAATACATAACGGATCTGAATGTGAAAGACCCGTTGACTAAGATTCTCTCACAAGCAAAACATGATCACACCTTAGTACTCTTTGGGTGTTAATCACATAGCGATGTGAACTAGATTACTGAATCTAGTAAACGCTTTGGGTGTTGGTCACATGGTGATGTGAACTATGGGTGTTAATCACATGATGATGTGAACTATCGGTGTTAATCACATGGTGATGTGATCTAGATTATTGACCCTAGTGCAAGTGGGAGACTGAAGGAAATATGCCCTAGAGGCAATAATAAAGTTATTATTTATTTCCTTACCTATCATGATAAATGTTTATTATTCATGCTAGAATTGTATTAACCGGAAACATAATACATGTGTGAATACATAGACAAACAGAGTGTCACTAGTATGCCTCTACTTGACTAGCTTGTTAATCAAAGATGGTTAAGTTTCCTAACCATGGACAAAAGAGTTGTCATTTGATTAACAAGGTCACATCATTAGTTGAATGATCTGATTGACATGACCCATTCCATTAGCATAGCACCCAATCGTTTAGTATGTTGCTGTTGCTTTTATCCATGACTTATACATGTTCCTCGTAACTATGAGATTATGCAACTCCGCTTACGGAGGAACACTTTGGTGCTACCAAACGTCACAACGAATCGGGTGATTATAAAGGAGTACTACAGGTGTCTCCAAAGGTACATGTTGGGTTGGCGATTTCGAGATTAGGTTTTGTCACTCCGATTGCTCGGAGAGGTATCTTTGGGCCCTCTCGGTAATGCACATCACTATAAGCCTTGCAAGCAATGTAGCTAATGAGTTAGTTACGGAATGATGCATTACGGAACGAGTAAAGAGTCTTGCCGGTAACGAGATTGAACTAGGTATTGGATACCGACGATCGAATCTCGGGTAAGTAACATACCGATGACAAAGGGAACAACGATGTTGTTATGCGGTCGACCGATAAAGATCTTCGTAGAATATGTAGGAGCCAATATGGGCATCTAGGTCCCGCTATTGGTTATTGACCGGAGACATGTCTCGGTCATGTCTACATTGTTCTCGAACCGTAGGGTCCGCACGCTTGAGGTTACGATGACAGTTATTATGAGTTTTGATGTACCGAAGGCGTTCGGAGTCCCGGATGAGATCGGGGACATGACGAGGAGTCTCGAAATGGTTGAGATGTAAAGATCGATATATTGGACGACTATATTCGGAGTTCGGAAAGGTTCCGAGTGATTCGGGTATTTTTCGAGTACCGGGAGTTACGGAGAAGTAATGGGCCTTGATGGGCTTTAGTGGGAAGAGGAAAAAGGCTGCTGCGCCCCCCCTCTCCTCTAGTCCGAATTGGACTAGGGAAAAGGGGGCCGGCCACCTTTCCTTCTCCCTTCCTCCCCTCTTGATGGACTCCTACTAGGACTTGGAATCCTAGTAGGACTCCACACCCTAGCGCGCCAAACCCTTGGCCGGCCTCCTCCTCCTCATCCTTTATATACGGGGGCAAGGGGCACCCCATAGACACACAAGTTGATCCTTGAGATTGTTCCTTAGCCGTGTGCGGTGTCCCCTTCCACCATATTCCACCTCGGTCATATCGTTGCAGTGCTTAGGCGAAGCCCTGCGTCGGTAGTTCATCAAGATCGTCACCACGCCGTCGTGCTGACGGAACTCTTCCCCGACGCTTTGCTGGATCGGAGCCCGGGGATCGTCATCGAGCTGAATGTGTGCTAAGAACTCGGAGGTGCCGGAGTAACGGCACTGGGATCGGTTGGATCGCGAGGAGGACGTACGACTAATTCCTCTACGTTGTGTCAACGCTTCCGCTTCGGTCTACAAGGGTATGTAGACGACACTCTCCCCTCTCGTTGCTATGCATCACCATGATCTTGCGTGTGCGTAGGAATTTTTTTTAAATTACTACGTTCCCCAATAGAAGGGATTTCGTCCACTTCAATTTCTTCATCCATCTGCTCTGACGAAGCAGCAGCATGATTTCCTTCATCAGATCCGCTTGGGATCTCATAGTCTTCTCCAAAAGGAACAAGGTCCTTTGATGGCATGGAGGAAATCGGAACAGCATCAATTGGATTTTCGAGTGAGCTGGTCATTGGCTTCATCTTCTTCGCAGCCGAAGAATTTGACGCAGCTGATGCCTTCCGTTTCTTCACTGCAGCTCGCTCTGCAGCCTTGGTCTTCTTCACATTAGAGGCAGATGGAAGAATTGGAGTTGGTGTAGGCGCGGGAGGAGCCGAGGAATCTGGTTGATTTTCTTGCGCAGGTGATGCGATTGCCTCTGATCTCTTGATTTCTTGGCGCAAGACTAGTGGATGCCCCGCAATTTCTTCAAGAATGGAATGGAGTCATCAGCCCTAGAACTTACATTTCCTTCAAAGAAGTGAAAGTCATCAGCGATCTTGGCATGTTCTTCAAATAGTTGAGCAGAGTCTGCCGCTGAAGATTTTCTTGTTGCGATGAGGCTGCAACATTTGTCATTTTCTTCGTCAGTTGATGAATCTCACTTTGGCTCCTTGCCAATCAAGATAGTATGCATCAAGTCTTTCTTTGAGGGCTTGAATTTCAGACTGAGCCTTGAGAAGTTCCTCAGGTGTCATTCTAGCAACATTTTTCTTCAGGAGCTTCTCCTTCCTGTATTGAGCCTTCTTGATCTCTCTTGCCTTTTCAAACTTCCATTTCTCCTGAGTGATGAAATGGGTCAGCATGTGACTTTGACCAGGAGTCAGATGAAAATCTGGCATTGGGGTGTTTGGATCCTTGTGCCAGAGATCAATGTAATCGAGGATTTTCCTCGGATCCAAAAGCAGTGGCACAGATGTGCCTTTGGCTCTAGCGGCCTTCACTGTCTGCATCTCGATGATTTCGCAAGTTCATCATCAGAAGCTTCATCATCAGAAGGCACATGGAATGCGACCTGTTTCTTCTTTGGACTTGGCCGAGGACCTCGTCCAACTGTTGCTTTGGTCTTCAACAGTGTGGGGCCTGATGAGGAAATTGGTGCAGCCGAGGAACTTGCTGAAACACCAGAGGCAATCGAGAAACCAGCAGTCCTTTGACATGTAGCCGATGCACAGGAGCCGAGGACTTTGAAGGAGCTGCTTGAGGACTTTGGTGGAGCATGGCAGTGTGAGGAATTTGCCGTGAGGGCATTGCCGAGAACTTGGCCGTGGGCGCTGTTGGTGAAGCATTTGGCTTACGAGCGGCTTCTTTGGCATGGATTTCCTCGGTTTGACCGAGGCCTCGATGCTTGATAGCGATGGCGTAATCCTCATTGAATTTCTTCACCGCCTCCTTGGCTTGTCTTGCCAATTTAGCTTGGCGCTAGCCCATTCTTCAGAGTCCTCCTCACCACGCTTGATGTTTGGTGGGGTCACTACTGGCAGTGCCAATGGAGCTCTTGGGCATGGAGGATTGAGGGCTAATTTCCTCATGTACTTTGGAGTAACATATCTGTATTCCCTCCATTCCCTTGCCCATCTTCGTTCAATCCTCTGTATGTGCACCTTGCGCTGATTTTTGTTTTCTTTGCCAAATTTTGCTTCATCAGGTGTGCAATAGTCAGCATAAATTTCCTCAGGGATTTCAAACGCAGTCATAACCTCAAGTTTCTTTCCTCCTTTCTGCGGCTTCTTACCGTCTGCCATATTCTTCAGTTGAGGAATTTGAACAATCGAATTCTCTGAAGAAGTATGCAGTTTTTCTTCGAGGAACGCTGCAAATGAGTTAAGTTGATGAGAACCTAGTGATTCAGCAGCAGACATGAGTACCTGTGAACAGAGTATAGGTGCGAGGAATTTGGAGAGGTAATATGCGTTCTCAGAAGGTTTTCCGAAAAGAACAAGTTTTGAGGAATTTGACCAGATGAACCTTGAGGAATTTCACTAAGTGTTCTTGTCTTAGGTTCCAGAGTTGTACAGATCGAAGATCCACACAATTAGGGAATCTTGAAGAAAATGATTGCTTAGAGAAATAGTTCAAGATCATATGATGTGTGAGGTGTTCGTATGTGTGAACATTTGAAGAATAAACACCTTTGAAGATTTTCAGGAAAGTTTGAGAATCAAAGTGAGTAAAGAAAAGTAACTTTTAATTACCCGAAGTGTAGAACACGACGAACTGAGAAGAACAGATGTGAAGTTCGTCAGGTTAGATCTCCCACGTCCTAACTTGGCAGAGGAAGACAGCTACCGCGGCGGCGGAGTGAAGATTTCCGCGGTCGGCGTGAGTACAATGGCGACGAGGTCGAGGCAGCAAAGCTCTTCCTCACCGGCGACGATGGAGTAGCGGCGGCGCTAGGGTTTGAGGAGCTCGAGTGAGAGAGTAGCGATCGAGCGGAGTAAATGAAGTGAGGAAGGGGAGAGGGGTATTTATAGACACGGTAAAAACTGTTCTCCCGAAGATTTGGGACAAACGTGCCCTGCCCTTTCTCCTTCTCACGACATGTGTCACCCACGTACTGTGTAGTTGAGATCGTGTACGATCGTGGGTGAATAGATTAATGCATTGTGGGATGTGGAACGGTTTGAGCGGCAAAACCGAAAATTTGGATAAGATTTGTTTTAAAGTTTCGTTTGTAATTTCTTCAGCTGACAAGGACACAGTGAAGATTTTGAACGAGTTTCAAATAGAACGCACATGAAGAATTTGTGAATAGATTGGGTTGAGTATAGCATAGAGGGGAAGGGTCCGATCACATTCACTTAGCAGAAAAAGCAACATGAAGATTTAGCCATAAGTGAATGCTGTAGAGGACATAAACTCATATATATAAATAGCCAATGAAGAAAAACAACGGAAACAGTGAAGATTTCAAAGTTGAAGAATTTGAAAAACTGAGGAAAAACTCAAATTGAAGATTTTCAACTTTTTTGTGGTGGCATGACTCACCGTATAAGAATGATGATTTCGCACACGCGTACAATTGTCGAGGGTTACGAGAATCAAATTCTTCATTAATTTCTTCACACTTAGAGTGTTATTCTTCATTGATTGAAGAAAACGTTTCTTCATGTGTTGACATCTAAGTCATCAATTTTGCATAAGTGTCGTGGTGTGTGTCCTTTTCAAAGAACATTCAAGATTCTAAGATATTTAGCTCACACCGCAACTTGCTAAATCTCTTCTCATCCAAGGGCTTAGTGAAGATATCAGCTAGCTGTTCTTGATCTTCACGTGCTTTCGATGGAGATGTCGCCCTTCAACATATGATCACGAAGAAAATGATGACGAATCTGAATGTGCTTTGTCTTCGAGTGCTGAATCGGGTTGTGAGCAATCTTGATGGCACTCTCATTGTCGCAGAGGAGAGGCACATTCTTCACGCTGACGCCATAGTCCTTGAGTGTTTGCTTTATCCAAAGCAGCTTGAGCACAAAGAAGAGCCAAGCAGAATGTATTCAGCTTCGCGATGAGCGGTGATACGCAGATTCTGCTTTCTTCGAGGACCGATGACCAAAGATCGTCCGAGGAAACGACAAGTGCCGATGTTGACTTGCGGTCCACACGATCACCAAAGATAGTCGAGTCGTAATATCCAATGAGATCAAAAGCAGAGCCCTTGGGGTACCATAATCCTAGTGTTGGTGTGTGAGCTAGATATCGAAGAATATGCTTCACAGCCTTATGATGTGATTCCTTCAAGGCAACTTGAAATCGGGCACACATGCAAACACTAAGCATTATATCCGCCTAGATGCACATAAGTACAATAAAGAACCAATCATGGAGCGGTATACCTTGTGATCAAGTCAATACCATTTTCATCGATGCATAGATGGCCATTTGTGGGCATAGAATTTTGACGCTTTTGCAATCTTGCATGCCGAATTTCCTCAAGACATCTTTGAGGTATTTCTCATGAGATATGAATATGCCATTCTTGCTGACGAATTTGAAGACCTAAGAAGAATTTCAACTCTCCCATCATAGACATTTGATATTCTTCACTCATCATATAGGCAAATTCATCACTATAACGTTGGTCAGTACAGCCAAAGATAATATCATCAACATATATTTGGCACACAAACAGTTCACCATCATAATATTTAGTAAAGAGAGTAGGGTCGAGTGAACCGGGTGTGAAGCCATTCTTCATGAAGAATTCCTTCAATGTATCATACCACGCCCGAGGGGCTTGCTTGAGGCTATAGAGGGCCTTATTAAGTCTGAAGACTTTGTCAGGATTCTTTGGATCCTCAAAACCTGGGGGTTGAGCAACATATACTTCTTCCTCAAGCTTACCATTGAGGAATGCACTTTTCACATCCATTTGATATAAGATGATATCATGATGGTTAGCATAAGCAAGTAATATGCGAATAGCCTCAAGTCTAGCAACAAGTGCAAAAGTTTCATCGAAATCAATTCCTTCAACCTGTGTGTAGCCTTGAGCTACCAGTCGTGCCTTATTCCTCACCACAAGGCCATTTTCATCTTGCTTGTTGCGGTAGATCCACTTTGTGCCAATGATATTATGCTTGCGAGGATCTGGACGTTTGACCAGTTCCCAGACATTGTTGAGCTCGAACTGATGTAATTCTTCTTGCATAGCCTGAATCCACTCTGGCTCCAAAAATGCTTCATCTACCTTAGTGGGCTCTGTGATAGAGACAAAAGCACAGTGCCCACAAAAGTTAGATAAATGTGAAGCTTTTGAGCGTGTGAGAGGACCTGGTGCTCTAATGTCATCAATGATCTTCTCCACTTGCACTTCTTTTGCAACGCGAGGATGAGCTGGTTGTCGCTGAGGAGTTTGATCAGCATTTTCTTCAGCACCATTTTCTTCAGTATTTTCTTCAGGTGCATCAGCTCGATGTTCTTCATGAACTGGAATGAATCCTCAGGTGCTGGTTCATCTAACACAGAAGGTAGGTGCTCTCTTTGTGAGCCATTAGTTTCATCGAACCGCACATCTATAGTGTCAACAATCTTGTGAAGAACAATGTTGAAGACTCTGTAGGTGTGCGAGTCCTTTCCGTAACCAAGCATAAAACCTTCATGTGCTTTCGGTGCAATTTTAGAATTGTGGTGAGGATCTCTAATCCAACATTTAGCACCGAAGACTTTGAAATAACTCACGTTGGGTTTCTGGTCAGTGAGGAGTTCATAGGCCGTCTTCTTGAAGAATTTGTGAAGATATACAATATCAAGTTCATCAGATGTATTTCATCAATCAGTAAACAGATATAGCAGTATGAGGACGTGTGAAATGAAGGTTCATTTCATCATGATTCGCCAGCGTCCTTTCAGGAAATTTTGTCAGGTCCCCAGCAAATTCTTCAGACGTTAAAGCACGTCTGGAGACCTGACCCTGCAGAAGAGATTAGTTCTTTTTCTTCACCACCCACATCTGAAGGGGTGGCAAAGAGTTTATCACTCTGCGAGCACCATATGAGAATGGTGGCATGGAGGTCAAACCATTTCATTTCACATAAGAGGGGTTAGGGTAAGCATATGAATAAGCAGAGAAATTCTTCAAGGACTTATGAACATAATGGTTTGAAGAATAATGCACATATTCATAGCCCTTAGCTCTACCCTGCGAAACAGAGTTGTTAGCACGATGATAATCATATGAGGACTTTGATCCTTTTGAGGAATTTGATCCACGTGAGGAATTTTGTCCGTATGAGGACTTGGATCCATATGAAGAATTTGGTCCATATGAAGAATTTGATCTGGGGTTCTGTTCTTCACGGTGGTGTCATGAGGACATTCACCAAGACTTTCGAGGCACTTCTTGGGAACCCAGATTTTCTTCATAGGAGAACCATTCTGCAGCTTAGTGCCAACATATCTAGCAAATACTTCACCATTCGATTTTGAACAGTTTATAGTTGAGTCAAATGACTCATCGGAAGAATGAGGAGATTCACATGTAAAACCAGATAAGTTAGATGGATCAATGAAGGTCCCTTTGCAGAACCCATGAGGTTTTGGGGTACTTGCTCGGGCTTCCAATATGTTCCATCGGCATTAAGTTTCCTCTCAAAGGCAATACCCTCTTTCCTAGGGTTTCATTGAGGATCTGCTTTTAAGCACATCACAAAGAGTCGATGCCCTTTGAGGCTTTTGTACATGCTGTCATATACAATTCCTTCACCTGCATTGTCGATGATACTAGCAATGTCCTCGGAGGAGGAATTAGTGATAGCGAGAGGCAGGTGAAGAATTTGTAACAGTTGAAGCATTTGAACATTCAGTGAAGAATTAGCGATTCACGTTCAATGCACTTTAAGCATGGAGGAACAAATTCTTCACGAGAAGCGCTGATTTGTTGAGCTAGTAATGAATCGCGCTCCTTCGAAGATCTTCATAACTCACTCTTAGCTTCTCAAGATCTTGCTTTCTTTGAAGAAATTCATAAGAAAGTTTCTCATGATCGATAAGAGAGTGTTATGATGACTTTGAAGGTTATCAAACCTGCATCAAGTCTCTGAAGATTTTCGGTCGGGGCTTTAGTGCGATCCATTTCTTCACCCAACATATCATCACTTTTGTCTAGCATGTTTTGAACCTTTTCAAAAGCCCTTTGTTGTTTTACAGCAATCTTAGCAAGTTTAGGAGTAGCTAGGCTTGAGATCCTCATCGATTCATTTTCACTAGATTCAGAGGAGGTGTATTTGAGTACCTTTGCACCTTTCGCCATGAAGCAATAGGTGGGAGTGTAGTCATCATTATCTTCATCAGGCTTGTCGGTGGGGTCAATTTCTTTAGTGTTGAAGATGGACTTGCTAACGAAAGCAGTAGCGAAGGCCAGACTCGCCACACCAGATTCGGATTCTTCAGACGCCTCCTCTTCCTCATGTTCCTCAGATTCAGCTTGAGTCCATTTCCTTGCCAATGAATGCCCGAGCCTTCTTGGAGCTGCTCTTCTTGTGAGATGAAGACTTCGAGGATTTTGATGATGAAGATTTTGACGATTTCTTCTTCTTCTTTGCATCATCAGAACTTCAATCATTGTATTTCTTCTTCTTCAATTCCTTTTCCCAATCGAGGACAATCTTGAATATAGTGACCAGGTTTCTTGCATTTGTGGCACAGCCTTCTCTTATAGTCCTTTGGATGAGGAATCACCGCTTCTTGAGGATTTTCCAGCGACCACGTCTTGAGAACTTCGGAATTTCTTCACGAGCGATGCTAGCTCTGGCTCAATTCTTTAGGATCACCAAGGCTACTTCGAGAATCCTCACATTCGCACTCGATACGCCTTGGCCTTCAGAGGCACGTGGTTTGCCATAGCTCGAACCATAGATCTCTCTCTTTTGAAAGTCGAACTCGTGAGTATTTAGCCTTCGAGGATATCGGCGGGATCAAGAGACTTGTAGTCAGCCCGTTCTTGTATCATCACCCCCGAGTATCAAATGAGGAATCAAGCGATCTCAACAGTTTCTTCACCACCTCATGGTCAGTGATGTCAGTGGCACCGAGGGCTTGAAGCTCATTTGAGATGTCAGTGAGGCGATCGAAGGTTTGTTGGACATTTTCATTATCGAGTCTTTTGAAGCGGTTGAAGAGATTTCGAAGAACACCAACTCGAGAGTCACGCTGAGTTGAGACTCCTTCATTCACTTTGGACAGCCTATCCCAGATAAGCTTAGCAGTTTCCAAAGCACTCACTCTTCCATACTGTCCTTTACTCAGATGGCCGCATATGATATTCTTCGCTTGAGAATTGAGTTGCTTGAATCTCCTCACATCGGTAGCGTTCAGTGAGGGTGAGACAGAGGGAACACCATTTTCCACAACATACCAGAGATCGTTGTCAATTGCCTCAAGATGCATTCGCATCTTTTTTTCCATAAGGGGTAGTCCGTCCCATCAAAGGTAGGACACCCACCGAGACCTTGATCATACCGCAATCGACATAACTAAAACTCCAAAGCGGTTAAACCAAAATCACACGTAACAAGGGAGTACCTTGCTCTGATACCAATTGAAAGTGCGTTATATTGACTGGAGGGGGGGGGTGAATAGGCGATTTTTATGAATTCTTCACTGAGGAATTTGCCGGTGAGGAAATTCCTTAGCGAAGAACTACTAGCAGCAGAATAAGTACTCAGAAGTAAGCATAACAAAATATAGGCATGGTCATCATGATGAAATGAAGACAAGCACAGAGTACAGAAAGCGTAATCACAGGATAACACAAGATGAAGACAAACAAACTGAAGAAATTGAACTAAGGAAATTGAGAAAGTCTTCAGTCAAAGTCTTCAAGCACAGATATGAACAAACACTCAACACAGTAATGAGGAAATGAAAGGGTTGAGGAAATAGAACCAGTTAGGTTCGTGAAGACAATGATTTGGTAGACCAGTTCCAACTACTGTCTTAGTTGTACATCTGGTTGGAGCGGCTGAGTATTTAAACTCGAGGACACACAGTCCCGGACACCCAGTCGCTGAGCACGCAGCTTAGGACACCTAGTCCTCACCGTATTCTCCTTGAACTAAGGTCACACAGACCTCGTCCAATCACTCGTGGTAAGTCTTCAGGCGACTTCCAAACCTTCACAGACTTGGTCACTCGGCAATCCACAATTCCTCTTGGATGCTCTAGACCATGACGCCTAACCGTCTGGAAGAAGCACCGTCTTCAAAGGTAACAAGCGTCGGATCCACGCAGGATCAATTTCTTGATGATGCTCAATCACTTTGGGTTTGTAGGGTTTGGTTTTGGGTTTTCCTCACTTGATGATTTTCGCTCAAAGTCCTCGGAGGATGGGTTGCTCTCAAATGACAAGTGTCAAGTTCTCTCGGAGCAGCCAACCAGCTAGTGGTTGTAGAGGCGGCTATTTATAGCCGAGGAGCAGCCCGACATGATAAGACATAAATGCCCTTCAATGATATGACCGTTAGGTGGATAAGATATTTTGGGACAGGTGGCGCAAGAAGATAGCAACGGTCGGAAATTTGACTCTCAAATTCACGAGGGTTATCATGTTCCTCATCGTGTAGGAAATTCAGACTGGCGAATTCCTAACTCCTCGGCCGAACAAATTCATCGTGACGGAAGAACTTCGTCTCACCTTCAAGAAAGTGACTGAACTGTATGAGATTTCAAAGGCTTCACTCGAAGGGATTGGTAGGTGTAGGATTTTGAGTTGAGCATCACATGGAAATTTTTCCTTAGTATTTCCTCGACCCCCTTTAACAGTACGGTGTTTCCTATGACTCAAGAAAGAGAAAATGAAACTACGAAAACAAAAGTCTTCACGCTTTATGTTCCTCAAATGAATACCAAGTCTTCAAGGTGACACCAATTTCTTCACTTTCAAAGTCTTCAGAAAGTCTTCAGAATATCAAAGTCTTCAGTCAAAGAACTTCATTTTTAGGGGTCGACTTTCTCTCTAAATATCAAACTCCTCATAGACTTATAGACACTGTACACTCACAAACGCATTAGTCCCTTAACCTATAAGTCTTCAATACACCAAAATCACTAAGGGGCACTAGATGCACTTACACTTTTATACATTAACTAAGTTTTCTAGGCATTTTATGTGCATAGTTCAAATTTGAACTACATGCACATGCTCCAGTGCAGAAAAATGGGTTGAAAAATCAAATGCGTGTCCTTGGGTGCATGCTTAGGTCCCATGCAAAAAATGGGAATTAATTTCAAACACCAGGGCACCATTGCTTGCCGGCATAACATTGAGATACTTTGTTTCTAAATTCTAGTAAATCCAAAACTCGTCCGAATTTCATGAAATTTGGCATGCTATCATGGAATGGCACAAACATGTTGTGGTAAAAAACATGTCCCATTTGGGGTAAGTTTTCATATACACTCCTCAAAAACCAGAGCTTTGATGTCGCTTGAACTACGTCAGTATTTCCCCAAAGAGGATGGATGATGTAGTACAACTACGGCAGGTATTTCCCTCAGTTATGAGACCAAGGTATCAATCTAGTAGGAGAACCAAGCAACACTATGTAAACGGTACCTGCACACAAAGAACAAATACTTGCAACCCGATGCGTAAAAGGGGTTGTCAATCGCTCTCCGGTAACGGCGCCAGAAATTGGCAAGATGATGGGAAATATTTGTGATAGCTTGATAGATGCAAATAGAATAATGAAAAATAAAATTCAGCGAGGTATTTTTTGGGTTTTTGATAATATAGATCTGAAAATAAAAGAAGCAAATAAAAAAAGGCAAATAGCAATGCAGATCTGAAATTATATGATGGGAAAATAGACCTGGGGGCCGTAGATTTCACTAGTGGCTTCTCTCAAGAAATAGCACACGGTGGGTAAATAGATTACTGTTGGGTAATTGATAGAAGATAAAATAATCATGACGATATCCAAGGCAATGATCATTATATAGGCATCACATCCAAGATTAGTAGATCGACTCCTGCCTGCATCTACTACTATTACTCCACACATCGACCGCCATCCAGCATGCATCTAGTGTACTAAGTTCATGGAGAAACAAAGTAATGCAATAAGAACAATGACATGATGTAGACGAGATCTAGTCATGTACGAATAGCCCCCACTTGTTATCCTTAATAGCAATGATACATGCGTGTTTTGCTGCCCCTTCTGACACTGGGAAAGAACACCGCAAGATCAAACCCATCACAAAGCACCTCTTCCCATGGCAAGAAAAATCGATCTAGTTGGCCTAACTAAACCAAAGATTCGAAGAAAAAATACGAGGCTATAAGTAATCATTCATATAAGAATAAAAAGAAGAGTCAAATAATATTCATGGATAGAAACTTATCATAAACTCGATCTTCATCGGATCCCAACAAACACACCGCAAAAAGAGTTACATCAAATAGATCTCCAAGAGACCATTGTGTTGAAATCAAAAAGAGAGAAGAAGCCATCTAGCTACTAAATACGGACCCGTAGGTCTATGATGAACTACTCACGCATCATCGGAGAGGCACCAATGTGGATGATGAACCCCTCTGTGATGGTCTCTAGATTGGATCTTGTGGTCCTGGAATTGCGGCCGCTGGAATTGTGTCCTTTCAAGCACTCTCAGGTCTCCAACAAATTCTTCAAACGTTCAAGTTCGTCTGGAGACCTGAGCCTGCATAAGAGATTAGTTCTTTTCTTCACACCCATATATGGAGGGGTGGCAAAGAGTTCATCATTCTGTAAGCTCCATATGAGAATGGTGGCATTGAAGCCAGTGCACTTCGTTTTACAGGTGAGGGATTAGAGTATGCATATGAATAAGTAGAGAAATTCTTCGAGGACTTATTAACATAATGATTTGTAGAATAATGCACATATACATAACTCTTAGATTTTCCCTTGAAACAGATGCATTATCACGATGATGATCATATGAGGAATTTAATCCATATGAAGACTTTGGTCCATATAAAGAATTCGATCTGGGGTTCCTGTTCTTCACAGGTGGTGTCATGAGGAATTCACCAGAAGACTTTCAAGGCACCTTTTGGGAACCCAGATTTTCTTCATAGGGGGACCGTTCCTGTAGTTAGTTCCAACATATCTGGCAAATACTTCTCCATTCTGATTTTTGAGAGTCAAATAACTCATCAGATGAACATGAAGATTCACATGTAAAGCCAGATAAAGTAGATGGATCTACGGGAGGTCCTTTTGCAGCAACCCATGTCGTTTTGGAATACTACTCAGGTTTCTAGTAGGTTCCATCAGCATTGATTTTCCTCTCAAAGGCAATACCCTCTTTCCTAGGGTTTCTGTTCAAGATCTTCTTTTTAAGCACATCACAAAGAGCCTGATGCCCTTTGAGGCTTTTGTACATGCCTCTCACATACAATTCCTTCAACCCTGCATTTTCTTCAGTGATACTAGTGGTATCCTCAGATGAGGAATTTCTGACCATAGAAATAGTTGAAGAAGTTGCAACAATAGAAGCATCTGAACTTTCAGGTGAAGAATTAGCAGATTCACGTTCGACGCATTTCAAACAGGGCGCGATGAATTCTTCCTGAGCAGTACTGATTGATACATCTCTGTCGTATCTACTTTTTGCTAACGCTTTTTCTCTTGTTTTGTACTCTAATGTGCATGATTTGAATGAAACTAATCCGGACTGACGCTGTTTTCAGCAGAACTACCATGGTGTTGTCTTTGTGCAGAAATAAAAGTTCTCGGATTGGAGCGAAACTTTACGGGGATTTTTTATACAAATAAAGATAATTTCTGGAGCCAAGAACCACCGGAGGGGGCACATGGTGGGCATAACCCACCAGGGCGCCCCCCACCAGGCATGCCCAGGTGGGTTGTCCCCACCTGGTGGCCCCGTAGACCCTGAAACCGACGCTATAAAATCCCATATTTCCAAAAAAAATTAGGGAGAAAGAATTATCGCGTTTCACGAGATGAAGCCGTCATCACCTCCTGTTCTTCATTGAGACGCCAGATCTGGAGTCCGTTTGGGGCTCCGGAGAGGGGGATCTCTGATTTTCGTCATCACCAACCCTTCTCCATCACCAATTTCATGATGCTCCCACCAGGAGTGATGTAACATCCCAATTTTTAGTTTGGATGTTATACATAGATCATTCATATGCATTTCATATTTTATTGCATTTTTGGTTTTATTTGGTTGTGATCCAAGAAATCTTAAGCAACTCAAGGACCCAAGGAGAGAGTTGGAGGTTTCATCTAATTTTCATTTTTGAATTTATTTCAAATTCAAAAAGTGGATCAATTTGATTTTAACAAATTCTTTCCAATTATTTCAAAACAATAAAAATAAAGAGAGAAGATAGAATGAATTCTTTAAACAAGAGGAGAAATATTGGAAAAAAAATTAGAAGTCAAATTAGTTTATTTGAATTTTATTTGCTATTTTAATCGGTTGAAATTAGAGAAAAGCATGCATTTTCAAAAATTGCATTTAGTCCGGAAAAATGTTCACTTTGTCCCAAATATTAGGTAGGGATGGTGAAAATTGTTTTTGGAATTTTTAGGTTTTTTTATTTTATTTTTATTAGATTTTTCTTCGCGGTGCAATTTAAAAAAAATCTAACTGGGCTGGCGTAGCCGGAGCCAGCTCGCGCGCCGCCTCCCGCTCCGACTCGGGATGGGAGTCCCCGCCACTGACGATGGCAAAGTCCGTCCCGGACTCCACCACCGTGCCGCCCCTTGCCCAAGTCGGGTCTCCCCGACCCCCTTTAAAGCCTGAACCCTGCCGTCCCTCCTCCCCTCGTCCTAAGCCACCACCGCCGCCACCGCTGCTGCTGCTGCCGCACGTCGCCGCCGCCGCTGCCGCCGCCAAGACGATGCCGCCGCCGCTTAGCCATCGTCGTCGTCGCCAAGCCGCCGCCGGAGCCGCCACCTCGCCGAAAGCCGCCGCCCCGCCTCCCCGTTGCCCGCCGTTGCTGATCCAGTATAAAAAAAATCGAACCAGCCCGGTTTTTTTAGGTTTTCTCGGTTTATTTTTATTAGACCGATTTATTTTTATTAGATCGGTTAAATAGCGAGCGTTCACCCTTTAGAATTTGTTAACGAACGAATTCGTTCCTTAGTTTCTGTTAGCGGACGTTCGTCCGATAGATTTTTCTTTTTTTGTTTATTTTCGTCCAGGGACTTATCCATGAATACTTTTATGCGATTTAGCCCCTGATCTTCAAATTAGCGTAACTTTTAGCCCGTTTATCCAAATTAGATGAAACCAATGCCTACTTCTTCATAACGATCCCCTCTTTCCAGTATACCAACTTGAACATGATTTTGATAATTTAAAAATTGAGTTTATTTCAGATTAGTATGCGATGTTGTTTCATTCGTATCTTGAGTTTCGTAGCTCCGTTTGAGTTGATTCTTTTTGCAAATCATAGCCAATCATGTGTACCTACTGTTAAGACCTAATTCACATGAAAGTAATGCTGTTAGGTTTTGTTTCCTGTTTAGTTTATTTGTTTGCTTGTTTTCGAGTTTTATTTGTATCTTTTCTCGATTTCTATTTGCATCGTTTGATTGATTGCTTATGTATGTTATTGTTTGTCTACGCTATATTTTCCGTAGTTTGAAGCTTGTTACTACAAATCTCTAGAGTTTTTCGATCGTCAGGAAGGCAAGTTACACTTTGATCATACTCTCCTATACCTAGTTTTTACTATGCATTAGTATTGCCCCTCAAATATTTGCATGAGTAGGATTGGGAACATGTGGTTTGGTTGTAGTACTTGAGGTAGGAACCTATTACCTTTGATCACCCCGGGAATATACGTTATGCTCAATTATTGCTTAGCCATGCTCGTAGACGGGGATTGGATCGCGATGTACATGGAAATTGTGAGAGTTAATAATTTTTTGGATAACATTAAGGTGGCAACTTTAATACACATTTGGGTGGATTGGTCAGGACACCTGGCGAATCCAGTGCTTGCCCATTTGGGAAATCCCGGAGTAGCCATGTAATTTTTCCTTGGTTCGCCACCCGGGCTCAAAGGGATCATATGATATTTCATGCCTAGAAACTTCCATGTCCATCCACAAGCCATTATGGGCTCTGGCATAGTTGAGTAAGTAGTGTGAGCTCTTAAAGAGGTGGACTAGCAGATGTAGGGGAAACTAGGTGTACCGGTCTACCTAGAGTAGAGAGTTAATGCTTCAGAAAGACTATGTCTCGATCTTCCGATCATGGATGCCGTCGAGTCTTGTGGGGGAAAGTGCGCAACCTCTGCAGAGTGTATAAACTAATCATGGTTAGTTGTGTCCCCGGTTATGGACATCTTGAGTATCTAGAAGTGGATATTATTGTTGATCTCATCACTCTTTAATTAATTGAATTGGGTTAAATGATGATACTTGTTTAATGATGGGATTTGAGTTGGAGTAACCTTCTCAAATATTGGTTTAACTTTGTAGTAAATAAAATTTATTCCTTTGTTGTAGGGAAAAATTAGCTTTATGCAAAACATTAAACTTAGAGCCTCCACCAGCCAAATATGCATGTAGACAAAGTTCTTGCATTCATTGCTTTACAGTGTAACTCTGCCAACATATTCAATGTGCTGACCTACACGGCTACAATGTCTCATGTTGCAGACTTTTCCGACGACAGATAAGGTGTGATAGGTCGTTGTCTTGCACTCAGCTATGCCGTTAGAGTTGATGGACTCATTTACCTTCGAAGCTTCCACAGTTATATAGTTTAGATGGCCTTTAGCCATTTTATTTGTGTATAAGATACTCTTTTTGAGGACCTTGATGTAATAAGTGTGTGATTGAACTCTGTTATAATTCCTTGAGTATTGTGTGTGTCAGCATACCGATCCAGGGATGACACTTAAGCACAGAGACTTCGGTCAATTTTGATCGTGGTCGCTACAAGTGAGTAATTCCTTCATAGGCTCGCTGGTCGATGACGAGTTGGATGAGATTCATCATGTAATCGAGTTAGTTTTATTAGGGCTTGATCCCTAGTATCCATTATGTTCTGAGATTGATGTTGCTATGACTTTGCCATGCTTAATGCTTGTCACTTTGGGCCCGGGTGCCATGATTTCAGATCTGAACCATTTATGTTATCATCATTATATCTATATTCTAGATTTGATCTTGCAAGTTATAGTCACCTACTACGTGTTATGATCCGGCAACCCCGGAGTGACAATAGTCATGACACTTCCCGGTGATGACCGTAGTTTGAGGAGTTCATGTATTCACCATGTGTTAATGCTTTGTTCCGGTTCTCTATTAGAAGGAGGCTTTAATATCCCTTAGTTTCCAATAGGACCCCACTGCCATGGGAGGGTAGGACAAAAGATGTCATGCAAGTTCTTTCCATGAGCACGCATGCCTATTTACGGAATACATCCCTACGTTATATTTATGAACTGGAGCTATTGCCGCATCACCCTAGGTTATGACTGCTACATGATGAATATCATCCAACAAATCGCCGATCCAATGCCTACGATTTTCCTACATATTTATCTTGCTAAGTTAGTACTCTATCGTTACTATTTCTATTGCTACAAAACTATTACTATCACGGTTACCGTTACCATTGTTGTTGCTACTACTATGAAAACTATCATACTACTTTGCTACTGATCACTTTGCTGCAGATAATTAATCTCCAGGTGTGGTTGAATTGACAACTCAGCTGCTAATACTTGCAAATATTCTTTGGCTCTCCTTGTGTCGAATCTATAAATTTGGGTTGAATACTCTACCCTCGAAAACTGTTGCGATCCCCTATACTTGTGGGTTATCAAGACCTTTTTCTGGCGCCGTCGCCGGGCAGAATAGCTATATTTGTTGAGTCACTTGGGATTATTATCAAATTATCACTATGAAGAATCTGAAGGATGCTAAGACTAAGATTTTGTCCCTCTAAGACAAGGGGAGGTAAGGAATCGCCATCCAGCTCTGTTGTAGATTCACCTTTTGTTATAAGTAGACTTGCAACACCACCACATGCTATTAATTTTGATATGTCGCAAGTTATTGATGATGCTACTTATGCTATGAGTGATATTCTTGATGATGCTAGTACGTTGCTTGATGATAATGTGCCACTAGGTGAATTTCTTGATGAACAAATTGCTAGAGTAAGACAGCATGAGATTGTTGAAACTGATGAAGAGCTTGAAATTGAAAATCTTGAAACACCTATTAGAACTAGCCCTCCTAGATATGAATTGCCAAAGGTACCAGAAGGTTATGTTATGAATGAGGAGGCAACTAGGGATATTCTTGCTTGTAAGGATAGAGATGATCTAGAAAAATTATTATGCAAGTATAAAGAAAAAAAATTGAATGCAAGAATGAAAAGTGATCCTCAGTTTGCTACTTCACCTATCTTTGTAGATGATAAGGATTATGAATTCTCTGTCAACCCAAAGTTGATTACTTTGGTTGAATCTGATCCTTTCCATGGTTATGAAATTGAAACTGTTGTGGCACATCTTACTAAGTTGAATGACATAGCCACCCTTTTTGCTCATGATGAGAAAATTTGCTATTATTATATTCTCAGATTATTTCTGTTCTCATTAAAGGGTGATGCTAAAGCTTGGTACAATACTCTTGCTCCTGGTTGTGTCGGTAGTCCCGGGAAATGATGTATTACTTCTCTGAAAAATAGTTTCCTACTCACAAGAAACAAGCTGCCTTATAGGAAATATTTAACTTTGTGCAAACTAGTCTCCCACAAGGTTGGGAGAGGCTTCTCCAATTGCTTAATGCTTTGCCTGATCACCCCCTTAAGAAAACTGAAGTACTTGATATCTTCTATAATGGACTAACCGATGCATCTAGGGATTTCCTAGATAGTTGTGCTGGTTGTGTTTTCAGGGAACGAGCTATTGGGCAAGCCAAAGAATTATTGAATAACATATTGAAAAATTATGATGATTGGACTCTTCCTGAACCACTACCTAAACCCACTCCGAAGAAGAGGGGTATCTTATATCTCAGTCCCGAAGATATGTAAGAGGCAAAGAAATCTATGAGAGAGGGTATTAAAGCCGAGGATGTCAAAAATTTACCACCTATTGAAGAAATACATGGGCTTGATACACCACCACCACCTAAGGTGGTAGAGGTAAATTCTTTAATGAAATTAAATGATAGTGATAATCCTCATAATAAAATCCTAGTCAATTCCTTTATGAGTTTTATAATTACATTAGAAAGCAAGATCACTTCAATGCAAATGTTATGAAACAATTGAAATACAACTCTGATATGATTGCTCTCTTAAGTGACTTGTTATTTAGAATCTAAAATGATGTTAGAGGTGTAGGAAAGCATGCCTCTATGGTGCAAACTCAATTAGAACAAGTTACTAAATCTCAAAGAAAGTTGCTTGATGAAATGAACAATAATATAAGTGACTTTGTTGTTAGCGTAGCAACTAAAGGAGGTAAAATGACTCAGGAACCACTTTATCCTGAGGGGCATCCAAAGAGAATTGAACAAGATTCTCAAAAATTAACACTGATGCACCTAGTCCTTCTAAAAAGAAAAAGAAGAAGAAGAATGATAGGACTTCGCATGCCTCTAGTGAACCTAAAGTAGAAAAACCTCCTGATAATGATAATGAAGTTTCTATCTTTGATGCTGAAACTCAATCTGGTAGTGAGCACTCACCTTCTAATAATGAAAAATATAATGATGAGGTTCATGAAAACACTCAACCAAATAATAAAGAACAAGACAATGATGTTGAGATACAACCAGCTGTTGATCTTGATAACTCACAACCCCAAGAATAGAAGATATGATAAAAGAGACTTTGTTGCTAGAAAACACGGTAAGGAAAGAGAACCATGGGTTCAAAAACCTATGCACTTTCCACCTAAGTCAACTAAAAAGAAAGATGATGAATAATTTGAACGCTTTGCTGAAATGCTGAGGCCAGTCTTTTTGCGTTCCCGCTTGACTGATATCTTAAAAATGCCTCCTTATGCAAAGTACATGAAATACATCATCACCAATAACAGAAAATACCGGAAGCTGAAATCTCCACCATGCTTGCTAATTATACTTTTAAAGATGGAGTACCTAAAATACTTGGAGATCCGGGAATACAACTATACCTTGCTCCATCAAAAGAAATTATGTGAAAACTGCTTTTTGTGATTTGGGAGCCGGTGTTAGTATTATGCCTTTCTCTTTATATTAAAGACTTGATTTGAATAAACTCACACCTACTGGAATATCTTTGCAAATGGCTGACAAATCAACTGCCATACCTATCAATATTTGTGAGGATGCGCCCATTGTTGTTGCTAATGTTACTATTTTGACTGACTTTGTTATACTTGAGATGCCCGAGGATGACAATATGTCGATCATCCTTGGTAGACCCTTCTTGAATACTGCAGGGGCTATTATTGATTGCAATAAAAGCAATGTCACTTTTCATATCAATGGTAATGAGCATACGGTGCACTTTCCGAAGAAACAATTCCAAGTGAATGGTATCAATGTTGTTGAAAAATCTCCGACAATCACTATTGGAAGTTTTCTGCTACCTCTACCTATTGTTAGAAAGAAATATGAAATACTTATTGTTGGGGACATTCATATCCCGTTGAGGTAACTTAGTGATTTACGAAAGTTCTTCGGTTCCAGGCTAATCAAAGTGGTTGTTAATAAGACTCGATCAACCTTATTAGTGAATCATTTTTGAGAGGTATGAAGTTGATGAATTTAGTTAGCGCTACCTTCTGTCCCTACCTTTTGTTTTCTATTTTCATTAGTTAAATAAAATAAAATGCTATATTTTGTCAGTTTTCTGAATTTCCCTTTCAATAAAAGAATGACCCAAAAATAAAAGTTCTGAGAATGCTCTGAAATATTAATATGATTTTTCTGAATATTTAAGATTTTTTGGTGCAAATAATATCAAAGGGAGGTGCACCAGGTGGGCACAACCCACCTGGGTGCGCTAGGACCCCCAGGCACGCCCTGGTGGGTTGTGGTCCCCATGTGGGGCCCCTCACTTATCTCTTCATCCCACATCACCACCTACCTCCAGAAAAAATCACCATTGCTCTCTCTCTCTCTCTCTCTCTCTCTCTCGTGTTCTTGCTCCAGAAACCGTGGATTTCGATCTCTTTGCTCGAAGCTCCGTTTCTGAAACTATTCCAGGGGATTGTTGCTTGGTATGTGACTCCTACATTGGTCCAATTAGTTTTTGCTTTAGTGTTTTATATTTTGAATAATTAGTTACTCTTGGTGCCACTGTAGATGAGCTTGCATGTTGAATTCTTAGAGTTCTAAGTAGTTTTAATGCTTGCTATGGCCTCTATGCATCCCTATGAGTAGTTGCTTTCAATTTTGTGAAGTTTTTTGTTGAGAAAATTTTGTGGACTAAAAATTTCAGAATTTTGTTCATAGGAAAAAAGGATGAGTATCTTTAGAAGTTTGCTTCCAAGAAGAACTCCAAGGGAGTTATTGGGGAGTCATCTGATAGTGATCTCCACACCCAGAGAATGGCAGAGGTATGGCCGTGTGAATGGCCGCACAACCCGTTCATGGAAGGGGCCAGAATCCTTCAGGAGTTTGCACAATATGATGCTAATGCCGGCCGCACCAACTTCATTGCAGATGAATGTGAATAGTATCATCTCCTCACAAATTCCTTTATGCGAAGTTTTCATTTCTTGAGTAGGAATAATCCCCCTGAGGTGCAGTTTAACTTATATGCTAAACACCATCAGATACCGCTTATTGAATTTTGTGACACATGCATGCTTCCTTCTAGTAGTAATTTAGTAGAGCCTAGGCCCGCTGAGTTTGATGGTTTTCTCCGTACTATGATAGTGGGGGATGAGATAGGGGTATCGAGTGTAACTGCCACTAGTTTACACTTTCTTGATGTGCATTATTTTGCTCTATTCATCACAAAGTGTTTACTTGCTAGAGAGAAGATAGGTGCACTCAGTCCTTTGGACTTCGATGTTTTAGTCCGTGCACTTTACGGCGACAACACTTATAGCTTGGGAGCTATCGTGGCATGTCGCCTCCACCTTAATAGATCCAAGGGTAAAATACATGGTGGTATTTATGCTACTCGTTTAGCGAGTCACTTTAATGTTTAGATACACCACCATGATTATCCTTTACCCAAGCTTTATTTAGATCGTCAGGCTATGGCACACCACCAGTTTATTGATGGCGAGAACACTGACATTCCTATTAATTATAACCAGGTTTTCAGTGTGGACACTCGTGATATTATTCCATTGCCTACACCTGCTTTGTTTGATCCTATTGCTAGGGGTGGATACAAGATTATGCCTGAGGACATTGTCGCCTACCAGAACAACCTAGCTGCAGCACAGGAGGAGCCTCAGTAGTGGGACCCTTAGGTGCCCACTCCCCAACACTTTAACATAGGACCTCATGGCTTCTTCAAGTGGTGATTACCAAGTTAGGCAAAAAGCCTAAGCTTGGGGGAGTACGTATTTCCACCGACATTACTTTCATGTTCACACATTTCATTCCAGTTGTTGGTGTCCACACTTTTTTATTGTATTATCCATGCTAGATTTATTTTCTTGCCTTCTTCTTATGTGTTTGAAAAACTTTGAGAAAATACAAAAATATTTCATGCTTATTTTTGTTTTTTCTTTCTAGTGTAGTTAGTTGTAGTATTTAAAAATAAAATTCAAAAAGATTTCCTTGTTCTTCTTTTGCTTATTGGGAGCTTTCACATGTAAATAGTTTTTCTTGTTTTTGTTTTTCCCTTTTACTTGCTCGTTCAAGAAAAAAACAAAAAATCCAAAAATATTTTAGTGTGTTTCTCTGAATTTCTTTTCTTTCTGTTGACTCATACCGAGGAGAAGACCATGATGAAAATGTTGAGTGGCTCTCATATGCATTATTTTTAATCTAATAAAGAGCCCATATTACCTTGTCATCTGCTTTTGAATAAAATGTTTGCAGATTCCAGCTTAGTCTATGGCACTCTTGCACTATTATTATTTTCACATCGTTCAGTCGTGCTAGTTTAAGGCAATAATGACGATATTTGATGAACTGACTGTGGCAGAGAGAAACGGGTATGAAATCGACTTGTTCTATTTTTGTAAATATGTTTAACCTATCCACAATTTAGCCTATTATGATCAAACATGTTTGCAATGACAATAAGAGATTATAGTTTCTCATGCCATGCATAAGTAGCTAGGAGTGGATAATGATTTATCTTGGATGTCAACATTGCGTTAAAATTATTGTGATGTAGTATGATGATATGGTATCCTCCTCTGAATGATCGAGTGGCTTGACTTGGCACATGTTCATGCATGTAGTTGAATCGAAGCCAACATAGCCTCTATGATATTTATGTTCTGAAGGAAATATGCCCTAGAGGCAACAATAAAGTTATTAGTTATTTCCTTATTTCATGATAAATGTTTATTATTCATGCTAGAATTGTATTAACTGGAAACTTAGTACATGTGTGAATACATAGACAAAACATATTGTCCCTAGTATGCCTCTACTAGACTAGCTCGTTCATTAAAGATGGTTATGTTTCCTAACCATAGACATGTGTTGTCATTTGATGAATGGGATCATAGGAGAATAATGTGATGGACATGACCCATCCGTTAGCTTAGCATTATGATCGTTACAGTTTCATTGCTACTGCTTTCTTCATGACTTATACATGTTCCTCAGACTATGAGATTATGCAACTCCCGAATACCGGAGGAACACTTTGTGTGCTACCAAACGTCACAACGTAAATGGGTGATTATAAAGGTGCTCTACAGGTGTCTCCGAAGGTGTTTGTTGAGTTGGCATAAATCGAGATTAGGATTTGTCACTCCGTGTTCCGGAGAGGTATCTCTGGGCCCTCTCGGTAATACTCATCACTATAAGCCTTGCAAGCATTGTGACTAATGAGTTAGTTGCAGGATGAAGTATTACGGAACGAGTAAAGAGACTTGCCAGTAATGAGATTGAACTAGGTATGATGATACCGACGATCGAATCTCGGGCAAGTAACATATCGATGACAAAGGGAACAACGTATGTTGTTATGCGGTTTGACCGATAAAGATCTTCATAGAATATGTAGGATCCAATATGAGCATCCAGGTTCCGCTATTGGTTGTTGACTGGAGATGTGTCTCGGTCATGTCTACATAGTTCTCGAACCCGTAGGGTCCGCACGCTTAACGTTTGATGACGATATGTATTATGAGTTATCTGTTTTTGATGACCGAAGTTTGTTCGGAGTCTCGGATGAGATCATGAACATGGTGAGGAGTCTTGAAATGGTCGAGACATAAATATTGATATATTGGACGGCTATATTCAGACACTGGAAGTGTTCCGGAAAGGTTTCGGATAAAACCGGAGTGCCGGAGGGTTATCGGAACCCCCCGGGGGAACTAATGGGCCTCATGGGCCTTGGTGGAGAGAGAGAGAGAGGGGCGGCGAGGGCAGGTCGCGCGCCCCTCCCCTGGGTCCGAATTGGACTAGGGAAGGGGGGGGGGCAGCTCCCCCCTTTCCTTCTCCCTCTCCCTCTCCTTCCTTCCCCCTCTATCCCTCTTGGTGGAATCCTACTAGGACTAGTAGTCCTAGTAGGACTCCTCTTGTGGGGTGCGCCCTAGGAGGGCCGACCGGCTTCCCCTTTCTCCTTTATATACGGGGGCAGGGGGCACCCAAGGACACACAGGTTTCTCTCCCAACTGTGTGCGGTGCCCCCTCCACAGTTACACACCTCGATCATACCATCGTAGAGCTTAGGCGAAGCCCTACACCGGTAGCATCATCATCACCGTCGCCACGCTATCGTGCTGACGAAACTCACCCTCGTCCTCAACTAGATCAAGAGCAGGAGGGACGTCATCGAGCTGAATGTGTGCTGAACGCGGAGGTGACGTACGTTTGGTACTTGATCGGTTGGATCACGAAGAAGTTCGACTACATCAACCGCGTTATTGAAACGGTTCCGCTTTTCGGTCTATGAGGGTACATGGGCACACTCTCCCCTCTCGTTGCTATGCATCACCTAGATAGATCTTGCGTGATCGTAGGATATTTTTTGAAATTACTTCATGGCATCCGAGCCAAGTTTATGCGTAGATGTTATATGCACGAGTAGAACACAAAGAGTTGTGGGCGATAATAGTCATACCGAGGGAGTCCTGGATTAGGGGGTATCCGGACAGCCGGACTATATGCTTCATCCGGACTATGGGAGTGTGAAGATACAAGACTCAAGACTCTGTCCCGTGTCCGGATGGGACTCTCCTTTGCGTGGAAGACAAGCTTGGCGATCCAGATATTATATTTCCTTCCTTGTAGCCGACTCCATGTAAACCCTAGCCCTCTCCGGTGTCTATATAAACCGGAGAGGTTGGTCCTTAGAAGGCTGATCACAATTACAATCATAATCATCATAGGCTAGCTTCTAGGGTATAGCCTCTATGATCTCATGGTAGATCTACTCTTGTACTACTCATATCATAAATATCAATCAAGCAGGAAGTAGGGTTTTACCTCCATCGAGAGGGCCCGAACCTGGGTAAACATTGTGTCCCTTGCTTCCTGTTACCATCAGCCTAAGACGCACAGATCGGGACCCCCTACCCGAGATCTGCTGGTTTTGACACCGACATTGGTGCTTTCATTGAGAGTTCCTCTGTGTCGCCGCTGCTAGGCTTGATGGCGCCTTCAATCGTCAACAACACGGTCCAGGGTGAGACTTTTCTCCCCGGACAGATCTTCGTGTTCGGCTTCCGTCTTGCGGGCCAATTAAGCAGCGGCCGGAGTAGATCGACACCGCGCCAGCCACCGTGCCAGTTGAGAAACCTGAACTACACGGCCGACATCTGCGGAGACTTGATCTTCGACGGAATCAGGCCTGTGCCAGCAGCGCTGGACAGTCACGATGGGCACGACTTAGACCTGTTGTTGGAAAATGCTCGGGATATCACCCCTGCAGTAGCCCCGGACCTAAATCCGGAGCAGACTGCGTGGCCCAAGGACGGGTGGATGGACCCCGCCCCGCAGGCCGCACACTCATCGGCGGTAGAGCAGAACATAGGCCTCACCTCTAAGGAAACCTGTGACTTCGGACCCCCGGACTCGTATCCGGTTATAGGTTCTAGTCCGCGCGCTCCCGAGCCCGCCGAGCCTGGTTGGGCTCCGGTAATGGAGTTCACCGCTGCGGATATCTTCCAGCACTCACCCTTTGGCGACATGCTGAACTCGTTAAAGTCTCTCTCTTTTTCAGGAGGCTCTTGGCCGAACTATGTCCGGCTCGAGTGGGAAGGAGGCGACGAAGGAATTCGTTGCCCACCCACCACCCACTTCATTGCCATGGTCGATGATCTAACCGACGTGCTTGACTTCGACTCGAAAGACATCGACAGTATGGACGACGATGCATGAGAAGTACGGGAACCACCGCTCACGTGGCGGTGGACAACCACCTCCTCATACGATATATATAGTGGACACTCCGAAGGAAACCAATGGCGATGAGGCAACGGAGGATAACCCCTTAGGGAGAAAAGAAAAACATGGACGTCGTCGACGCCGCTCCAAGCCCCGCCATAGCAATACTGGCCCAGGAGACGAAAACAATCCGGATGGTGCCGAAGAGGAATACAACCCTGATCAGCCTACCTTCGAGCAGGCCGAGCAGGAAGATGGGCATGTCAGCCTAGACGAATAGGCGACGGACGGATATCCGAAGGAGGACAACTACATGCCCCCCTCCGAAGATGAGATTAGCCTTGGCGACGACGAGTTCGGCGTGCCCGAGGATCCCGCGGAGCAGGAGCGCTTCAAGCGTCGGTTTATGGCCACTGCAAGGAGCCTGAAAATGAAGCGGCAGCAACTCCAAGCTGATCAAGACCTGCTCACAGATAGATGGACTGAAGTCCTGGCAGCCGAGGAATACAGACTCGAGCGCCATAAGGCTGACCGGCCACCCCGTGGTCGGGATAAAATGGCACATCAGCCCGAATACCAGCCCACACCCCCACGCCAATACACTACGACCCAGGGCAATAGGCAAGACCTGCAAGATATACTGTAAAATAAAGTAGGACAGCCAAGATCGATCTACGGATTGCGGGGGCGCGCCCCAACATGCGACGGTGACCGTCATGCCAGATACACTATCAACAAGTCCGGCCGGGCCGAACACAGTCACCCAGACCAATTTGAACTTTGTAGCCACACAACCCGACACAGGGGCACCGGACACCCCCTCTGCTTCACTGACGAAGTGACGGATCATGAATTCCCAGAAGGGTTCAAACCCGTAAACATCGAATCATACGATGGCACAACAGACCCCGCAGTATGGATCGAAGATTTCCTTCTCCACATTTACATGGCCTGCGGAGACGATCTACACGCCATCAAGTATCTTCCCCTTAAGCTCAAAGGACCCGCCCGGCACTGGCTAAACAGCCTGCCCGCAAATTCCATTGGCAGTTGGGAAAACCTGGAAGATGCATTCCTCGACAACTTCCAGGGCACATATGTGCGACCACCGGACACCGATGACTTGAGTCACATTACTCAACAGCCCGGAGAGTTAGCCAGGAAATTCTGGACTCGGTTCCTAACTAAAAAGAACCAAATAGTCGACTGTCCAGACGCCGAAGCCCTGGCGGCCTTTAAGCATAACATCCGTGACGAGTGGCTCGCCCGACACCTCGGCCAGGAAAAACCCAAGTCCATGGCAGCTCTCACGACACTAATGACCCACTTTTGCGCGGGCGAGCACAGCTGGTTGGCTTGCAGCAGCACTACGCCACATTCTGGCACTTCAGATGTCCGTGACAATAACGGCAAGCCAAGGCGCAATAGACATAAGCGACGGAACAACGGCGACAACATTGAAGACACGAAAGTCAACGCCGGATTCAGCGGATCCAAGTCTGGTCAGCGGAAGAAGCCGTTCAAAAGAAATAATCAGGGACCATCCAGTCTGGACCGCATACTGGAATGCTCGTGCCAAATTCATGGCACCCCGGACAAGCCAGCCAACCACACTAATAGAGACTGTTGGGTGTTCAAACAGGCCGGTAAAATAAACGCTGGAAACAAGGACAAGGGGCTGCACAGCGACGATGACGAGGAGCCCCGGCATCCGAACACCGGGGGGGGGGGGGGCAGAAGAAATTTCCTCCCCAGGTGAAAACGGTCAACTTGATCTACGCCACCCACATCCCCAAACTGGAACATAAGCGAGCACTACGGGACGTTTACACAATGGAGCCAGTCGCCCCCAAACTCAACCCATGGTCAGCTTGTCCGATCACTTTTGATCGTAGGGATCACCCTACAGGCATCTGTCATGGCGGCTCAGCCGCATTGGTGCTAGACCCAATCATTAATGGATTCCACCTCACGCGAGTCCTTATGGACGGCGGCAGAAGCCTGAACCTGCTTTATCAGGACACAGTGCGCAAAATGGGCATTGACCCTAAAAGGATCAAGCCCACCAAAACCACCTTTAAAGGTGTAATTCCTAGAGTGGAGGCCCATTGCATGGGCTCTATAACATTGGAAGTGGTCTTCGGATCTCCGGATAACTTCTGAAGCGAAGAGTTAATCTTCGATATCGTCCCTTTCCGTAGTGGTTACCACGCACTGCTTGGACAAACCACATTTGCTAGATTCAATGCGGTACAACACTATGCATACCTCAAGCTCAAGATGCCAGGACCGCGCAGGGTCATAATAGTAAATGGAAACATGGACCGCTCTCTCCGTACAGAAGAGCATACTGCAGCCCTCGCGGTGGAAGTGTAATGCGGCCTCCTCCGACAAACACCAATCCGGTGACGACAACCTCGAACACCGTCAAACGAGTCCGGAGCACCCCGCAACAGGATCACCAGGCATGCCAAGAGCGCGACTAGCAGTACGGCCTCCGCTCAAGCCCCATCAAAGCAGCATTCGTGCCACGCGTACACAATTACGCACTCGAAATACCATGGGCATAGGCGGAGGCGCAGTAGCGACTCAGTCAACAGTGCGGTATCACCGCAACATACCTTCATAACCCTCCCTTTTTATATTTAAGGACATTGCTTTAGGGCAGCCTCTTCAGAACAGCCGAATAGTCGGACTTACATAGGAGAGAAAACCAAGGAGGCAACAGGCTTTGCGCGCAAAAGAAAATACCCAGGTGGAATCTATTCACAATCATTATACCTGTTTTACATACCTACATGCAGCCTGCCCTGGGATAGGACATGTTAAATAGTCCTATTTACTTCTGCTTAAACGCAACCATTGTAAACATACGTTTAAACATATTATTCATCACTAGGAGATAATATATAGCGTCATCTTATTACTCCAATTTGCGCATTTTTTCTTGCAAATGTTTAATATCGCATCCGTACACCTTGGTACGATTAGTTTGCCAGGGGCTTCATATGGCGCCTCATAATACGGCAAAACAAGTCCGAACACTTTCAACAGTGCGGCACCCCGAACTTATAGACTATATGCATCAGCTCCGAATCACGTCTTGGGTCAATAGTTGGGTTTGCACGACTCCCTTGTTTTGGTACCTTACGTTCCGTTATATCAGCTAAGGTAGCGCAGGGAGAACTACTGCGATTGTGTCCCGGTTCTTCCGGACCTCAGTAGAGAAAGCTGAAAACTGACCGGCATGATGCGGCGAGAGCTGGTCGCTGTTCGAGAGGTCTTAAAATCCTTAAAGATTTTTTCCACTTTAGGCGATGAATCGGCCTCGTCCGATTTAGGCGTATATAGCGCCCCAATTCGGTCCTCCGAATTCTAGGGGCTTCGCCGAAATTTAAAATTGTAGACTTCTATGGCTAAGTGAAAGTTATAAAGCCGCATAGTCCGCTTGCCTTGTTCACTGTGCCAGATACCTCCTTAAGGGACCAAAAATTTGGATAAAGAGTATCCGGGTTTTTCCAAGAACACCCCGGTACTAGTTACGTGGGGGCGGAAGCCGACAACTGGCCTACTTTCAGAATTTTTATAAACAACTACACAAAAGGTAATATTTTAAATCAAACAACGCTACATAGCGCAAGTAACTTCGTCTTTATATTACAACAACTATAGAGGTACATGTACTCAAGGATTGTGTCCTTGGTACATTCATCGGCCACGAGATGAGCGCCTTTCATAACGCCATCGTAATACTTCTTGGGATAGCGATGCGCCTTGCCCTCCGGCGCCCCGTCCTTCACCAGCATCTCCGCATCCAGCTTGCCCCAATGCACCTTCGCACGGGCAAAGGCCCGACGGGCACCCTCAATGCAAACGGATCGCTTGATAACTTCAAGCCGCGGACAGGCATTCACCATCCGCTTGATCAGGCCGAAGTAGCTAGTGGGCAAGGGCTCACCAGGCCACATCCGGACTATGAAATCTTTCATAGCCACTTTGGCCGCCCTGTGAAGTTCAACCAACTGCTTCAGTTGGTCACTCAGAGGAGTTGGGTGTTCGGCCCCAGCATACTGGGACCAGAACAGCTTCTCCGTTGCGCTCCCCTCCTCGGCACGGTAGAACTCCGCAGCGTCAGATACACTGCATGGCAGATCTGCGAATGCCCCTGGAGAGCTCCGAATTCAGGTAAGTAAAAGAAACGCCTCCTCCACATGCTTGCTTTGCATAAATAATGTCTTACCCGCCGCTATCTTCTTGGCCGCCTGGATTTCCTACTGTGCCTTCTCGGCTTCGGCCCTGGCGTCTTTCATACTCGCAAGGGCCTTCGCAAGCTCGGCCTCTTTCACCTTAAGATCATGCTCCAAGGACTCGAACTTTTTGCCAAGCTCCTGGAGCTCTTGCTATACCTCACCCACTCTAGCATCTTG
This sequence comes from Aegilops speltoides, assembly GCA_021437245.1. Taxonomy (NCBI): domain Eukaryota; kingdom Viridiplantae; phylum Streptophyta; class Magnoliopsida; order Poales; family Poaceae; genus Aegilops; species Aegilops speltoides. Next base: position 323,447,438 of record CM038143.1, read on the forward strand.
CTTCTCGCGCTCTTTGCGCTCCAGAGCTGCCTTGTCCTCGGCCTCAGACAACGCTTTCTTCAGAGACACCACTTCGATGGTGGCCCCTGTTACAAAGTCACGATGCTTTGTCGTTAGGATAACCAATTTTGTCTATCCTTCATTATATGCGAACAGGGTACCACTAACCTTTGTTCTCTTCGAGCTGCCTCTTCGTGAGGCCGAGCTCTCCCTGCGCCTACTCTAGGTCCAGCTTTAGTCCGGCGACCTCGGCTGTGCGGACGGCAGCGGCAAGCAGCACAGCCTGCTTATTAATATACACACTTACTATTAGACTCCTGTGGATTATAATTGACCCTCCGTTTGGCTTTTGTTTCCGAACACCAAACAAAGTATCAGGGGCTACTACCTATCGGGTGGTAATGTCATACATTTTTATTGCTTACCTCAAAGCCTGTCAGGAGGCTGGAGCAAGCTTCGGTCAGTCCGCTCTTGGCGGACAGAACCTTCTGAATCACCGCACTCATAAGAGTACGGTGCTCTTCATCCATGGAAGCGTCGCGAAGCGCTTACAGTAGACTATCCGACGCCTCGGGCGTACCGAAATTCCCCTGCACGGACGGCTCGCCCTCCCTAACAAGGGGCTGCTTGCCTGAGTCCGGAACCATTGGAGGTTCCGGAACAGTACTCGGCTGAGAGCCCGGCTTGCTGCGGCTCTCGTCAGCACGATCCGCGGGGATCTTGAACCCCGCGTGTCCGACGTCTGGAATCGTCTCCAGAATCACCTCCTCCCACTCTGGGAGCCTTTGGGACAACACCTCTGTGTCATCCGCAGGCTGAGGAATAGTGGCCGTCGGGAGCAAATTCATCTCTGAATCACTCAAAGACCCATCCAAAGACGAAACCTAGGGATGGGCCCTAGCCGGACTGCATATATGTTCGGCGTTATAACAAGACTATGAAGCAAAGTCACACTAACGCACAATAGAGTGCGGAGACTTACGATCTCGCCAGGTGCTTCCCCCTGGGCAGCCACCCTTCCTCGCTATGAGCGGCCGTGGTGGAGTAGTCCGGAAGGGACGTCTTTCCCTTCTTGGACGTCCCAGCCTCCCCCTCCGGGGCGGCTTTCCTCTTTTTCTCGTCCCCAGTGCGGGGAGGCAGAACTTCTTCGTGTTTCCCCCGCCTCCGCGGGAGGAATCTGCCTCGTCATCTTCGGACGACGTGGGTATGACGGCCTTGCGCCGGGGGCCTCTCCTGGCCCCTTGGTCTGCCTTCATAGGTCCCCCATCCTCTCCGGATGGGGTGGCCTCTTCCTCTTCTTCCTCCTCTTCGGAGGAGGAGTGTGCCTCATCGTCTTCGGACGAAGCGTTCGGTACAACCTTACGCCGGAGACCCTTCCTGGTCCCCGGGGCCTTCTTTTCCGGTGCCTTGTAGGGCGCCGGGACTAGCATCTCCGTCAGGAGAGCATCGGCTGGACCTTCTGGCAGTGGAGCCGGACAGTCAATCCGCTCTGCTGTCTCCACATAATCCTGATCAAATACACATGATGACTTAAGACTCCCCAATAAATATATTGGGAAGAGCTGAATCTGGCGGTAGTCAGAAAACTCACCGGACGGGGGGGAGGGGGGGGGGCGGCATGAAGTCCGCGGTCCTCGGATGTGGGGGGAGGTACTTCAGAGGCCTTGAACAGTGCCTTCCATGCATCTTTCAGCGTCATGCCGTAGAGCTTTCGAAGCGTCTGGTGTTCGGCCGAGACGAACTCCCACAAATTAAATATCCGTCTTTGGTACGGAAGAACCCGACGGACAAGCATGACCTGGACCATTTGACAAGCTTGATGTTCTTGTCCTTCATATTCTTGATGCAGTTCTGGAGTCTGGTCAGCTCTGCAGGTTCGCCCTAGGATAGGCCCTTCCTTTCCCAGGAAGTGAGCCGCATGGGGGTTCCGGATCTGAATTCGGGAGCCGCCGCCCAGTTGGCGCCGCGCGGCTCGGTGATGTAGAACCACCCCGATTGCCACCCTTTCAGGGTCTCCGCGAAGGAGCCTTCAAGCCAGGTGACGTTAGGCATCTTGCCCACCATGGCCCCTCCGCACTCCGCTTGCTCATCGCTCATGATCTTCGGCTTCACGCAAAATATTTGTAGCCACAAGCCAAAGTGAGGCTTGATGCGGAGGAAGGCCTCGCACACGACGATAAACGCCGAGATGTTGAGGACGAAATTCGGGGCTAGATCATGGAAATCTAGCTTGTAATAGAACATGAGCCCGCAAGCGAAGGGGTGAAGTGGAAACCCCAGTCCATAAACGAAGTGGGCGAGGAACACGACCCTCTCGTGGGGTTCCGGGGTTGGAATGACCTGCCCTTCGTTTGGTAGCCGGTGCGCGATGTCTGCGGCCAAGTATCCGGCCGCCCGAAGATTCGTGATATGCTTCTCCTTCATGGTGGAAGCCACCCACTTGCCTCCTGCTCCGGACATGTTTAGCTGTGCGGAAAAGGCTTGGACTAGGGTGCTGGAGCTCGATGAGGCAAGGACAAGCAAGGAAGGAAGAAGGCGTGGGTGAAAATGGGGAACCCTTATCCCTTTATAGAGGCGACGAAGGCGGTGCGCCTCCCCACTTGCCCGTTGTGAATCGCTTACTTCCAAAGTGCCACGATTGATGGCGTGGTGGGATTACCCATACCCGTATTGATGAGAATCCCGTGATAAGGGGACACGATCTCTGCTTTGACAAGACGTGTCAAGGAAACCGCCTTGCAATATGCGCTGTGCCTGGTTGTGGGAAAACGGACAGAATAATAATCTAACCATAATGATATGTCGTGCTGTCTAAAAAAGTTGTCAGCAGATTACGTTTGTAAAATATCATTCTCCCTATGGTGGTATGTGAAGATCATTTTGCAGATCCGGACACGGTTCAGGTGTTCGATAATTACTTTGGAGTATTCAAAAAAAGGAAACCACCTTGCAATCCCGAAGACAAGACTGCACACCGGACTCATCGTCATTGAAGCCTGGTTCATGGGCTACTGAGGGAGTCCTGGATTAGGGGGTATCCGGACAGCTGGACTATATGCTTCGTCCGGACTATGGGAGCGTGAAGATACAAGACTCAAGACTCTGTCCCGTGTCCGGATGGGACTCTCCTTTGCGTGGAAGACAAGCTTGGCAATCCAGATATTATATTTCCTTCCTTGGAGCCGACTCCATGTAAACCCTAGCCCTCTCCGATGTCTATATAAGCCAGAGAGGTTGGTCCTTAGAAGGCTGATCCCAATTACAATCATAATCATCATAGGCTAGCTTCTAGGGTATAGCCTCTATGATCTCATGGTAGATCTACTCTTGTACTACTCATATCATCAATATCAATCAAGCAGGAAGTAGGGTTTTACCTCCATCGAGAGGGACCAAACCTGGGTAAACATTGTGTCCCTTGCTTCCTATTACCATCAGCCTAAGACGCACAGATCGGGACCCCCTACCCGAGATCCGCCGGTTTTGACACTGACACATACTGCTTACCACCAACGTCTTACTTTGATTCAGCGGTATTGTTGGATGAAGCAGCCAGGACCAACATTACATGACCGCGTTCATGAGACTGGTTCTTCCGATGTGCTTTTGCACAAAGGTGGCTGGCGGATGTCTGTTTCTCCAACTTTAGTTGAATCGAGTTTGACTACGGCCGGTCCTTGTTGAAGGTTAAAACAACACACTTGATGAAAAATTGTTGTGGTTTTGATGCGTAGCTAAGAACGGTTCTTGCTAGAGGCCCGTAGCAGCCACGTAAAACTTGCAACAACAAAGTAGAGGACGTCTAACTTGTTTTTGGAGGGCTTGCTGTGATGTGATATGGTCAAGGCATGATGTGATATAAATTGTTGTATGAGATGATCATGTTTTGTAACAAAGTTATCGGCAACTGGGAGGAGCCATATGGTTGTCGCTTTATTATATGCAATGCAATCGCCATGTAATTGTTTTACTTTATCACTAAGCGGCAGCGATAGTCATAGTAACAATAGTTGGCAAGACGACAACGATGCTACAATGGAGATCAAGGTGTCGCGCTAGTGATGATGGAGATCATGACGATGCTTCGGTGATGGAGATCATGAGCACAAGATGATGATGGCCATATCATGTCACATATTTTGATTGCATGTGATGTTTATCTTTTATGCATCTTATTTTTCTTAGTACGACGGTAGCATTACAAGATGATCCCTTACTAAATTTCAAGGTACAAGTGTTCTCCCTAAGTATGCACCGTTGCTACAGTTCGTCGTGCCGGGACACCACGTGATGATCGGGTGTGATAAGCTCTATGTTCACATACAATGGGTGCAAGCCAGTTTTGCACACGCAGAATACTTGGGTTAAACTTGACGAGCCTAGCATATGTAGATATGGCCTCGGAACACTGAGACTGAAAGGTCGAACGTGAATCATATAGTAGATATGATCAACATAGTGATGTTCACCATTCAAAACTACTCCATCTCACGTGATGATCGGAAATGGTTTAGTTTATTTGGATCACGTGATCATTTAGATGACTAGAGGGATGTCTATCTAAGTGGGAGTTCTTAAGTAATATGATTAACTGAACTTTAATTTATCATGAACTTAGTCCTGATAGTTATTTTGCATGTCTATGTTTTTGTAGATCAATGGCCCGTGCTACCGTTCCTTTGAATTTTAATGCGTTCCTAGAGAAAGCTAAGTTGAAAGATGATGGCAGTAGCTACACGGACTGGGTTCATAACTTGAGGATTATCCTCATTGCTGCATAGAAGAATTACGTCCTGGAAGCACCGTTAGGTGCCAAGCCTGATGCAGATGCTACTGATGACGTTAAGAACGTCTGGCAGAGCAAAGCTGATGACTACTCGATAGTTCATTGTGCCATGCTTCACGGCTTAGAATCGGGACTTCAAAGACGTTTTGAACGTCATGGAGCATATGAGATGTTCCAAGAGTTGAAGTTAATATTTCAAGCAAATGCCCGAGTTGAGAGATATGAAGTCTCCAACAAGTTCTATAGCTGCAAAATGGAGGGGAATAGTTCTGTTAGTGAACACATACTCAGAATGTCTGGGTACCATAACCACTTGACTCAGTTGGGAGTTAATCTTCTTGATAATAGTGTCATTTACAGAGTTCTTCAATCACTGCCACCGAGCTATAAAGACTTCGTGATGAACTATAATATGCAAGGGATAAGCGAGACTATTCCCGAGCTCTTCGTGATGATAAAGGCCGCGGAGGTAGAAATCAAGAAGGAGCATCAAGTGTTGATGGTCAACAAGACCACTAGTTTCAATAAAAAGGGCAAAGGGAAGAAGGGGAACTTCAAGAAGAATGGCAAATAGGTTGCTGCTCAAGAGAAGAAACCCAAGTCTGGACCTAAGCTTGAATCTGAGTGCTTCTACTACAAAGGGACTGGTCCCTGGAAGCGGAACTACCCCAAGTATTTGGCGGATAAGAAGGATGGCAACGTGAAAGGTATATTTGATATACATGTTATTGATGTGTACCTTACTAATGCTCGTAGTAGCGCCTGGGTATTTGACACTGGTTCTGTTGCTCATATTTGCAACTCAAAACAGGGGCTACGGATTAAATGAAGATTGGCTAAGGACGAGGTGACGATGCACGTGGGAAATGGTTCCAAGGTCGATGTGATTGCCGTCGGCACGCTACCTCTACATCTACCTTCGGGATTAGTTTTAGACCTAAATAATTGTTATTTGGTGCCAGCGTTGAGCATGAACATTATATCTGGATCTTGTTTGATGCAAGATGGTTATTCATTTAAATCAGAGAATAATGGTTGTTCTATTTATATGAGTAATATCTTTTATGGTCATGCACCCTTGCTGAGTGGTCTATTATTGTTGAATCTGGATTGTGATGATACACATGTTCATAATATTGAAGCCAAAAGATGCAAAGGTTATAATGATAGTGCAACTTATTTGTGGCACTGCTGTTTGGGTCATATCGGTGTAAAGCGCATGAAGAAACTCCATGCTGATGGATTTTTGGAATCACTTGATATGAATCACTTGGTGCTTGCGAACCGTGCCTCATGGGCAAGATGACTAAAACTCCGTTCTCCGGAACAATGGAACGAGCTACTGACTTATTGGAAATAATACATACGGATGTATGCGGTCCAATGAGTGTGGAGGCTTGTAGTGGGTATCGTTATTTTCTTACCTTCACAGATGATTTGAGCAGATATGGTTATATCTACTTAATGAAGCATAAGTCTGAAACATTTGAAAAGTTCAAAGAATTTCAGAGTGAAGTGGAAAATCATCGTAACAAGAAAATAAAGTGTCTACGATCTGATCATGGAGGAGAATATTTGAGTTACAAGTTTGGTCTTCATTTGAAACAACATGGGATAGTTTCACAACTAACGCCACCTGGAACACCACAGCAAAATGGTGTGTCTTAACATCGTAACCGTACTTTATTGGATATGGTGCGATCTATGATGTATCTTACTGATTTACCGCTATCGTTTTGGGGTTATGCTTTAGATACGGCTGCATTCACTATAAATAGGACACCATCAAAATCCGTTGAGACGACACCTTATGAACTGTGGTTTGACAAGAAACCAAAGTTGTTGTTTCTTAAAGTTTGGGGCTACGATGCTCATGTGAAAAAGCTTCAACCTGATAAACTCGAACCCAAATCAGAGAAGTGCGTCTTCATAGGATACCCAAAGGAAGTTGTCGGGTACACCTTCTATCAAAGATCCGAAGGCAAGATATTTGTTGCTAAGAATGGATCCTTTCTAGAGAAGGAGTTTCTCTCGAAAGAAGTGAGTGTGAGGAAAGTAGAACTTGATGAGTTAATTGTACCTTCTCCCTTATTGGAAAGTAGTTCATCACTGAAATCAGTTCCAGTGATTCCTACACAAATTAGTGAGGAAGCTAATGATGATGATCATGAAACTTCAGATCAAGTTACTACTGATACGTCTCCAATGTATCTATAATTTTTTATTATTCCATGCTATTATATTACCCGTTTTAGATGTGTATGGGCTTTACTATACACTTTTATATCATTTTTGGGACTAACCTATTAACCGGAGGCCCAACCCAAATTGTTGTTTTTTGCCTATTTCAGTGTTTCAAAGAAAAGGAGTATCAAATGGATTCCAAACGGAATGAAACCTTCGGAAGCAATATTTTTGGAACAAATGCAATCCAGGAGACTTGGAGTGGACGTCAAGAAGCAGCCGAGGCGGCCACGAGGCAGGAGGGCGCGCCCTAGGGGGGTGGGCGCGCCCCCACCCTCGTGGGCCCCTCGTGGCTCCCCTGACTGACCTCCTTCGCCTATATATACTTGCATACCCTGGAAACACCAAGGAGCACCACGAAACCCTATTTCCACCTCCGCAACCTTGTGTACCCGTGAGATCCCATCTTGGAGCCTTTTCTGACGCTCCACCGGAGGGGGAATCAATCACGGAGGGCTTCTACATCAACACCATAGCCTCTTCGATGAGTTGTGAGTAGTTTACCATAGACCTTCAGGACCATAGTTATTATCTAGATGGCTTCTTCTCTCTCTTTGAATGTCAATATAAAGTTCTCCTCGATCTTCTTGGAGATCTTTTTGATGTAACTCTTTTTGCGGTGTGTTTGTCGAGATCCGATGAATTGTGGGTTTATGATCAAGTTTATCTATGACAAATATCTGAATCTCCTCTGAATTCTTTTATGTATGATTGGTTATCTTTGCAAGTCTCTTTGAATTATTAGTTTGTTTTGGCCTACTAGATTGATCTTTCTTGCAATGGGAGAAGTGCTTAGCTTTGGGTTCAATCTTGCGCCTTTCCCATTGACAGTAGGGGCAGCAAGGCACGTATGGTATTGTTGCCATCGAGGATAAAAAGATGGGGTTTATATCATATTGCTTGTGTTTATCTCTCTACATCATGTCATCTTGCCTAATGCGTTACTCTGTTCTTATGAACTTAATACTCTAGATGCATGCTGGATAGCGGTCGATGTGTGGAGTAATAGTAGTAGATGCAGAATCATTTCGATCTACTTGTCGTGGACGTGATGCCTATATTCATGATCATGCCTAGATATTCTCATAACTATGCACTTTTCTATCAATTGCTCGACAGTAGTTTGTTCACTCACCGTAATACTTATGCTATCTTGAGAGAAGCCACTAGTGAAACCTATGGCCCCTGGGTCTACTTTCTATCATATAAGTTTCCAATCTACTTTATTTTGCAATCTTTACTTTCCAATCTATATCATAAAAATACCAAAAATATTTATCTTATCTTATTATCTCTATCGGATCTCACTTTACATGAAGTGGCCGTGAAGGATTGACAACCCCTTTATCGCGTTGGTTGCGAGGTTCTAGTTTGTTTGTGTAGGTACGAGGGACTTGCATGGAGCCTCCTACTGGATTGATACCTTGGTTCTCAAAAATTGAGGGAAATACTTACGCTACTTTGTTGCATCACCCTTTCCTCTTCAAGGGAAAGCCAACGCAGTGCTCAAGAGGTAGCAAGAAGGATTTCTGGCACCGTTGCCGGGGAGGTCTTCGCTAAAGTCAAGACAAACCAAGTACCCATCACAAACTCATGTCCCTCGCATTACATTATTTGCCATTTGCCTCTCGTTTTCCTCTCCCCCACTTCACCCTTGCCGTTTTATTCGCCCTCTCTTTTCCGTCCGCATCTCTTTTTCGCTTGCCTCTTGTGTGCTCGTGTGTTAGATCATGGCTAGTCCTTGTATCATCGTTAGTACTCTCGATCATGAAGTACTTAATTTTAAACAAAGGGAGGGAGAAAACCTAAAAGATGCTTGGCATAGAATTTGCAATGCTCAAAATAGATCTACTAGGAAGCAATCTACTTCCGTTCTCCTTCGCAATTTTTATGTAGGCGTTACTCCTTGGAATAGATGCATTCTTGATACCATTACCGGAGGGAATTTGTTGGTTAGCTATACTTTTGATGCTTATAATACTATGTTAGATTTGTTTGGTCCACCACCTCTTTTGGTTAATGGAACTATTTTAACTTTAGAGCATGTGATGCAAAGGCTTGAAATTATTGAAAACAAAGTTGCCACTGTTGAGTTAATTGAAAATTTGGATAAAAAGATCCACAACCAAATTACCCAATATGGATCTAAGGTTGGAGTTACTCTGAATTTTTTTAAAGAGAAAGAACCTATAGTTAACGAAAGAATAGATCAAGATTCTACAAGAATCAGTAAACTTGAGGGTATTATTACCAATTTAGGGGCTGCCTTTTCATCCGTGAAAACCACTCCTACTCCTCCTACCAAATTTTCCAAATTAGTGTATGTTCCTAAAAACAAGGGTGAATCTTCTAGTAAGGAAAGTGCGGATCTCAAATCAATAGGTGTTCATCCCAACTTTCTCGCTTTCATTAAGGAACCTTTTGCTACAAACGAATCTCTTGATTTCTTGCCTAGGAGTTTAATAATACTAAAAATAAAAAACTCCTAAGGGTTATAAGTGTTCCATTCAAGAATTGAATACCAAAGATGGCAATACTTAGATCTATTCTCGCTTTTATGCCTAGCTAGGGGCGTTAAACGATAGCGCTTGTTGGGAGGCAACCCAATTTTATTTTTGTTCCTTGATTTTGCTTCTGTTTAGTAATAAATAATTCATCTAGCTTCTGTTTAGATGTGGTTTTATGTTTTAATTAGTGTTTGTGCCAAGTAGAACCTATAGGATAACCTACGGTGATAGTTAATTTGATCTTGCTGAAAAACAGAAACTTCTGCGCGCACAAGAATAATTTTAATAAACCATAGAAACGATCTTTTTAGTTGATTGTTTTTGCAGTAGGTCGGATTTTTAGAGTTCCGGAAATATTCGAAAGTTACAGATTTCTACAGACTGTTCTGTTTTTGACAGATTCTGTTTTTCGTGTGTTGTTTGCTTATTTTGATGAATCTATGGCTAGTATCAGGAGGTACGAACCATAGAGAAGTTGGAATACAGTAGTGTAAGTGCATCTAGTGCCCCTTAGTGATCTTGGTGTATTGAAGACTTATAGGTTAAGGGACTAATGTGTTTATGAGTGTACACAGGTCTATAAGTCTATGTGGAGTTTGATATTTATAGAGAAAGTCAACCCCTAAAGATGAATATCTTCGACTGAAGATTTTGGTATTCCTGAAGACTTTCATGAAGACTTTGAAAGTGAAGAAATTGTGTGTCCGTGAAGACTTGATATTCATGCGAGGAATATGAAGCTTGAAGACTTTCGTTTTCATAGTTTTGTTTTTCTCTTTCTTGAGTCATAGGAAACACTGTACTGTTAAAGGGGTCGAGGAAATACTAAGGAAAAATTTCCATGTGATGCTCAACTCAAAATCCTACACCTACCAATCCCTTCGAGTGAAGCCATTGGAAATCTCATACAGATTCGATCAAGTTCTTGATGTGAGAGACGAAGTTCTTACGTCGTTGAGAATTTGTTCTGACCGAGGAGTTAGGAATTCTCCAAAGGCGGATTGCCTACAGTGAGGAATATGATAGCCCCGAGGAATTTGAGAGTCAAATTTCAACCGTTCTTTGTACTTCTGGCTGTTCCAAAATGTCTTATCCACCTAACGGTCATATCATTGAAGGGCATTTATGTCTTATCATGTCAAGCTGCTCCCTAGGCTATAAATAGCTGCCCCCTACAACCACTAGCTGGTTGGCTGCTCCGAGAGAAACCGACACTTGTCATTTGAGAGCAACCCATCCTCAGGACTTTGGCGAAAATCATCGAGTGAGGAAAATCCCAAACCCCAAACACCTACAAACCCAAAGTGATTGAGCATCATCAAGAGATTGATCTGCGTGGATCCGGCGCTTGTTACCTTTGAAGACTGTGCTTCTTCCAGACGGTTAGGCGTCATGGTCTAGAGCATCCAAGAGGAATTGTGGATCGCCGAGTGACCAAAGTCTGTGAAGGTTTGGAAGTCGCCTGAAGACTTACCACGAGTGATTGGGCGAGGTCATGTGACCTTAGTTCAAGGAGAATACGGTGATGACTTGGTGTCTGAGCTGCGTGCTCGGCGATGGGTGTCCGGACTGTGTGTCATCGAGTTTAAATACTCGGCCGCTCCAACCATACGCACAACCGAGACAAATTGTTGGAACTGGTCTACCAAATCATTGTCTTCACAACCTTCTTGGTTCTATTTCCTCAACTCTTTCATTTCCTTATTATTGTGTTGAGTGATTTTTCATATCTGTGTTTGAAGACTTTGGTGAAGACTTTCTCAATTTCCTCAGTTCAATTTCTTGATCTGTTTGTCTTCATCTTGTGTTATCCTGTGTTTACGCTTTACGTACTCTGTGTTTGTCTTCATTTCATCATGATGACTATGTGTGTGATCTGTCATGCTTACTTACGAGTACTTATTCATTTGCAAGTAGTTCTTAGCTAAGGAATTTCCTCACCGCAAATTCCTTAGTGAAGAATTCATAAAAATCGTCTATTCACCCCCCTCTAGTCGATATAACACACTTTCAATTGGTATCGGAGCAAGGTACTCCCTTGTTCTGTGTGATTTTGGTTTAACCACCTAGAGTTCTAGTTATGTCGACTACAGGTATGATCAAGGTCTCTGCTGGGTGTCCTACCTTCGATGGCACGGACTACCCCTACTGGAAGAATAAGATGCGAATGCATCTTGAAGCAATTGACAACGATCTACGGTACATTGTGGAAAATGGTGTTCCCTCGGTCACACCTTCCACGAATCTTTGCGATGTGAAGAGATTCAAGCAACTCGATTCTCAAGCGAAGAATATCATATGTGGTTATCTGAGTAAAGGGCAGTATGGTAGAGTGAGTGCTTTGGAAACTGCTAAGCTTATCTGGGATAGGCTCTCCAAAGTAAACGAAGGAGTCTCAACTCAACGTGACTCTCGTGTTGACGTTCTTCGCAATCTCTGCAACTGCTTCAAAAGACTCGACAATGAAAATGTTCAGCAAACCTTCGATCGCCTCACTGATATCTCAAATGAGCTTTAAGCGCTCGGTGCCACTGACATCACCGACCATGAGGTGGTGAAGAAATTGCTGAGATCACTTGATTCTTCATTTGACACTCTGGAACTGATGATTCAAGAGCGTGCTGATTACAAGTCACTAGATCCTGCTGATATCCTCGAGAGGCTAAATACTCATGAGTTCCAGCTTGCTGAAAAGAGAGATCTCTATGGTTCAAGCTATGGCAAAACACGTGTCCTGAAGGCCAAGGCTGTGTCTGATTCTGAATGTGAAGATTCTGGCAGTAGCCTTGGTGATCCTGAAGAATTAAGCCAGGAGCTAGCACTGCTCGTGAAGAAGTTCTAGAAATTCTCAAGACGTGGTCGCTTTGGAAAATCTTCAAGGAGCAGTGATTCCTCATCAAGTGATTATAAGAGAAGGCTATGCCACAAATGCAAGAAGCCTGGTCACTACATTCAAGATTGTCCTCAGTGGGACAAGGAACTAAAGAAGAAGAAATACAAGGATTACAGTTCTGATGATGCCAAGAAGAAGAAGAAATCTTCAAAGTCTTCATCATCAAAATCCTCGAAGTCTTCATCCCACAAGAAGAGCAACTCCAAGAAGGCTCGGGCATTCATTGGCAAGGAAATGGATTCTGAGGCTGAATCTGAGGATAATGAGGAAGAGGAGGCATCCGAGAAGTCTGAGTCTGGTGTGGCAAGTCTAGCTCTTGCTACTGCATTTGTCAGCAAGTCTATCTTCAACTCTGAAGAAAATGGCAACACCAACAACGCTGATGAAGGCAATGACGACTACGCTCCCACCTATTTCTTCATGGCAAAGGTTGCTAAGGTAACTAAATACCCCTCCTCTGAATCAAGTGAGGATGAATCTGATGAAAATCTCAAGCCTAGCTACTCTAAACTTGCTAAGATTGCTGTGAAACAACAAAAGGCTATTGAAAAGCTTCAAAACATGCTAGACAAAAGTGATGATATGTTGGGTGATGAAATGGACCGCACTAAAGACTTAACTGAAAATCTTCAGAGACTTCACTCTAAGTTTGAAAACCTTCAAATCATCATAAAACTCTCTTGACTGATCATGATAAGCTTTCTTATGAATTTCTTCAAAGAAAGCAAGATCTTGAGAAGTTAAGAGTGAGTTATGAAGATCTTCAGAAGGAGCGCGATTCATTACTTGCTCAACAAATCAGCGCCACTCAGGAAGAATTTGATCCTCCATGCTTAAAGTGCATTGAACGTGAATCTGCTAATTGTTCACCTGAATGTTCAAATGCTTCAAATGTTACAAATTCTTCACCTGCCTCTGCTATCACTAATTCCTCATATGAGGACATTGCTAGTATCACTGACAATGCAGGGCTGAAGGAATTGTATATGACATGCATGTACAAAATCCTCAAAGGGCATCAGACTCTTTGTGATGTGCTTAAAAAGCAGGTCCTCAACAGAAACCCTAGAAAAGAGGGTATTGCCTTTGAGAGGAAACTCAATGCTGATGGAACATATTGGAAGCCTGAGCAGTACCCCAAAACCTCATGGGTTGCTGCAAAGGGACCTCCAGTTGATTCATCTAACTTATCTGGCTTTACATGTGAATCTCCTCATTCTTCTGATGAGTCATTTGACTCCAATTATAAACTGTTCAAAAATCAGAATGGTGAAGTATTTGCTTGATATGTTGGCACTAACTGCAGGAACGGTTCACCTATGAAGAAAATCTGGGTTCCCAAAAGTTATGTTCAAAGTCTTCAGGTGAATGTCCTCATGACACCACCTGTGAAGAATATGAATCCCAGATCAAACTCTTCATATGGACCAAATTCTTCATATGGATCCTAGTCCTCATACGGACCAAATTCCGAACATGGATCAAATTCCTCAAAAGGATCAAAGTCCTCATATGAACATCATCGTGCTAACAACTCTATTTCGCAGGGTAGAGCTAAGGGCTATGAATATGTGCATTATTCTTCAAATCATTATGTTCATAAGTCCTCGAAGAATTTATCTGCTTATTCATATGCTTACCCTAACCCCTCTTATGTGAAACGAAATGGTTTGGCATCTTTGCCACCTTTCTCATATGGTGCTCGTAGAGTGATGAATTCTTTGCCACCCCTCCAGATGTGGGTGGTGAAGAAAAAGAACTAATCTCTTATGCAGGGTCAGGTCTCCAGTCGTGCTCAAAACGGCTAAAGAATTTGCTGGAGACCTGAAAAGTGCATGAAAGGACCCAGGCGAATCATGATGAAATGAACTTTCATTTCACATGTCCTCACACTGCTTATCTGTGCTATTGCTTGATGAAATTGAACTGATGATACTGATGTCATATTCTTCACTGATGAAGTATATGAGTTTGTAAGCTGCACTAATTCATCTGCAGGATGATCAACCCAAAGCAAACGAGTGGGTCCTCGATAGTGGATGTACAAATCACATGACTGGTGACAATAATCTTTTGATGGATGATCCCTTAACACCGTCACATCTGAAGCATATCATCTTCGGTGACAAAGGCAAAAGTCAGGTATTGGGTCTAGGTAAGGTTGCGATCTCTAAGGATCGACATATGGACAAAGTCATGCTTGTCGAGTCCTTAGGATACAACCTCATGTCTGTCTTAATGCTTTGTGATCTTGATATGGTTGTTGTCTTTGGCAAGTATCGTTGTGTTGTGATCATGGAAGCTGACAATTCCAAAGTCTTCGAAGGATTTAGGAGAGGAGACTTGTACATTGTTGATTTCTCTACAGGACCACAACCTGCCGTGTGCTTACTTGCAAAAGCTTCAGAAGGCTGGCTATGGCATCGACGACTTGGTCACGCAGGCATGAGGAATTTGCACACGCTTGTGAAGAAGAAGCATGTCATTGGCATTGAGAATGTCAAATTCCTCAAGGATCACTTGTGTGGTGCCTGTGAAGCTGGAAAAATGACCAAGGCCAAGCATCCAGCGAAGACTATCATGACCACCACTCGACCATTTGAATTGCTTCACATGGATCTCTTCGGTCCTAATCATTATTCTGCTGTGACTAATGATGCATCTCTATATGGCTTTGTTATTGTTGATGATTACTCTCGTTACACATGGGTACACATTGTTACTTACAAACATGAAGTGCAGGAAGTCTTCAAACGATTTTCCTCGAGGGCTTCAACCAACTTTGGTGTGAAGATCAAGCACATCAGAAGTGATAATGGGACCGAGTTCAAGAATTCCGGTCTTAATGACTATCTTGATGAACTTGGTATTACTCATGAGTTATCTGCTCCTTATACTCCTCAGCAAAATGGCATCGTGGAGCGCAAGAACAAAACTCTTGTTGAGATGGCTCACACTATGCTTGATGAATACAAAACGCCTCATCGGTTTTGGATTGATGCAATTGATACCGCGTGCCACATCATCAACAGAGTATATCTTCACAAATTCTTCAAGAAGATTGCCTATGAACTCCTCACTGACAAGAAACCCAATGTGAGTTATTTCAAAGTCTTTGGTGCTAAATGTTGGATTAGAGATCCTCATCACAATGCTAAATTTGCACCGAAAGCACATGAAGGTTTTATGCTTGGTTACGGAAAGGACTCGCACACCTACAGAGTCTTCAACATCGCTCTTCACAAGATTGTTGAAATTGTAGATGTGCGGTTCGATGAAACTAATGGCTCGCAAAGAGAGCACCTACCTTCTGTGATAGATGAACCAGCACCTGAAGATTCTATCAAGTTCAAGGCTACTGAGGATGTCATTCGTACCGAAGAATCTACTGAAGAATTCATTCCATAACGTGAAGAATGTCGAGCTGATGTACCTGAGGAAAATACTAAAGAAAATGCTGATCAAATTCCTCGACGACAACCAGCTCATCCTTGCGTTGCAAAAGAAGTGCAAGTTGAAAAGATCATCGATGACATTGAAGCACCAGGTCCTCTCACACGCTCAAAAGCTTCACATTTATCTAACTTTTGTGGGCACTATGCTTTTGTCTCTATCACAGAGCCCACTAAGGTAGATGAAGCATTTCTAGAGCCTAAGTGGATTCAGGCCATGCAAGAAGAATTACATCAGTTCGAGCTCAACAATGTCTGGGAACTGGTCAAACGTCTAGATCCTCGCAAGCATAATATCATCGGCACAAAGTGGATCTACCGCAACAAGCAAGATGAAAATGGCCTTGTGGTGAGGAATAAGGCACGACTTGTAGCTCAAGGCTACACACAGATTGAAGGAATTTATTTCGATGAAACTTTTGCACCTGTTGCTAGACTTGAGGCTATTCGCATATTACTTGCTTATGCTAACCATCATAATATCACTTTATATCAAATGGATGTGAAAAGTGCATTCCTCAATGGTAAGCTTGAGGAAGAAGTATATGTTTCTCAACCCCCAGGTTTTGAAGATCCAAAGAATCCTGACAAAGTCTTCAGACTCAACAAGGCCCTCTATGGCCTCAAGAAGGCCCCTCGGGCGTGGTATGATACTTTGAAGGAATTCTTCGTGAAGAATAGCTTCACACCCGGTTCACTCGACCCTACTCTCTTTACTAAATCTTATGATGGTGAACTTTTTGTGTGCCAAATATATGTTGATGATATTATCTTTGGCTGTAGTGACCAACGTTATAGTGATGAATTTGCCTATATGATGAGTGAATAATATCAAATGTCTATGATGGGAGAGTTGAAATTCTTAGGTCTTCAAATTCGTCAACAGCACAATGGCATATTCATATCTCAGGAGAAATACCTCAAGGATGTTCTGAGGAAATTTGGCATGCAAGATTGCAAAGGAGTCAAAATTCCTATGCCCACAAATGGCCATCTATGCACTGATGAAAATGGTATTGACTTCGATCACAAGGTATACCGCTCCATGATTGGTTATTTATTGTACTTATGTGCATCTAGGCGGATATAATGCTTAGTGTTTGCATGTGTGCCCGATTTCAAGCTACACCAAGGAATCACACCATAAGGCTGTGAAGCATATTCTTGATATCTAGCTCACACACCAACACTAGGATTATGGTACCCCAAAGGCTCTACTTTTGATCTCATTGGATATTCGACTCGACTATCTTTGGTGATCGTGTGGACCGCAAGTCAACATCTGGTACTTGTCATTTCCTTGGACGATCTTTGGTCTGTTGGTCCTCGAAGAAACAGAACTGCGTATCTCTGTCTACTGCTGAAGCTGAGTACATTGCTGCTGGTTCTTGTTGTGCTCAATTGCTGTGGATGAAGCAAACTCTCAAGGACTACGGCATCAACATGAAGAATGTGCCTCTCTACTGTGACAATGAGAGTGCCATCAAGATTGCTCACAACCCAGTTCAGCACTCGAAGACAAAGCACTTTCAGATTCGTCATCATTTTCTTCGTGATCATGTGTTGAAGGGCGACATTTCTATCGAGCATGTGAAGACTGAAGAACAGCTAGCCGATATCTTCACAAAGCCCTTGGATGAGAAGAAATTTAGCAAGTTGCGGTGTGAGCTAAATATCTTAGAGTCTTCGAATGTTCTTTGAAAGGGACACACATCCTAACACTTATGCAAAATTGATGACTTAGATGTGCAACACATGAAGAAACGTTTTTCTTCAATCAATGAAGAATAACACTCTAAGTGTGAAGAAATTAATGAAGAATTTGATTCTCAGAACCCTACGACAATTGTACGCGGTGTCTGAAATCATCATTCTTATATGGTAGGTCACGCCACCACCAAAGTTGAAAATCTTCAATTTGAGTTTTTCCTCAGTTTTGAAATTCTTCAGTTTTTCAAATTCTTCAACTTTGCAAAATCTTCACTGTTTCCGTCGTTTTCTTCATTGGCTATATATATATATATATATATACATATATATATATATATATATATATATATGGGTTTATGTCCTCTACAACATTCACTTATGGCTATTTCTTCAAGTTGCATTTTCTACTAAGTGAATGTGATCGGACCCTTCCCCCTCTATGCTATACTCAACCCAATCTATTCACAAATTCTTCATCTGCGTTCTATCTGAAACTCGTTCAAAATCTTCACTGTGTCCTGTCAGCTGAAGAAATTGCGAACGAAACTTTAAAACTAATCTTATCCAAATTTTCGATTTTTGCCGCTCAAACCGTCCCGTATCCCACGGTAGACTTATCTATTCACCCACGATCTAACACGATCTCCACTTTTCAGTACGTGGGTGACACATGTCAAGCGAATGAGAAGGGCCAGGGGCACGTTCGTCCTAAATCTTCGGGCGAACAGTTTTTCACTGCGATTATAAATACCCCCTCACCCTTCCTCACTTCGTTTACTCCGCTCGACCGCTCTCTCTCTCGCTCGAGCTTCTCAAACCCTGGCGCCGCCGCTACTCCATCATCGCCGATGAGGAAGAGCTTCACTGCCTCAACCTCGTCGCCGTCGTACTCGCGCCAGCCGCGGAAATCTTCACTCCGCCGCCGACGTAGCTGTCTTCCTCCGCCAAGTTAGGGCGTGGAAGATCTGAACTGACGAGCTTCAAATCTACACTTCTCAGCTCGTCGTGTTCTTCATCAAGGGTAATTAAAAGTTACTTTTACTGCCCTCTTTGATCTAGTTTTTCTCTACAAAATCTTCAAAGGTGTTTTATTCTTCAAATCCTCTCACACAAAACACCTCACTAGTCATTTGTTCTTGATTCGTTTCCCTAAGCATCATTTTCTTCAAGGTTCCTCAATTGTGTGGATCGTCGATCTATACAACTCTTGAACCTAAGACAAAGTACGCTTAGTGAAATTCTTCAAGACTCATCTGGTCAAATTCCTCAAACTTGTTCATTTTGAAAACCTTCTGAGAACGCATATGACCTCTTCAAATTCCTCGCAACTATACTCTGTTCACAGGTACTCATGTCCGCTGCTGAATCACTAGGTTCTCATCAACTTAACTCATTTGCAGCGTTCCTCGAAGAAAAGTTGCATACTTCTTCAGAGAGTTCAATTGTTCAAATTCCTCAACTGAAGAATATGGCAGAAGGTAAGAAACCACAAAAAGGAGGAAAGAAGCCTGATGTCATGACTGCTTTTGAAATTCCTGACAACCTCTATGCTGACTATTGCACACCTGATGAGGCCAAGTTCGGAAAAGAGAACAAAAATCAGCGCAAGGTGCGCATACAGAGGATAGAAAGGAGATGTGCAAGAGAATGGAGGGAGTACAGATATGTAACTCCAAAGTACATGAAGAAATTCGCTCTAAATCCTCCATGCCCAAGAGCTCCGTTGGCACCTGGTCAAGAAGCTGATCCCACCAGCATCAAGCGCGGTGAGGATTTTCCTGAAGAATGGGCCAAACGCCAAGTTAAGTTGGCAAGACAAGCCAAAGAAGCAGTGAGGAAATTTAATGAAGACTCTGCTGCTGCTGCCACAAAGGCCTCTGACAAGCCTAGAAAATCAATGGCAAAGAAGCCCGCTCACAAGCCAAGTGCTTCATCAACTGTGCCCTCACAGCCAAGTTCCTCAGCAATGCCCTCACAGCCAGAATCTTCAAAGCCCTCACGACCAATTTCTTCAAAGCCCTCACGGCCAATTCCTCATGCTGCACTTGCTCCTCCAAAGTCCTCAGTTGCTCCGGCAAAGTCCTCAACACCTGTACATCTAGCTACATGCCAAAGGACTGCAGGCATCTCCATTGCCTCTGGTGTCTCAGCAAGTTCCTCAGCTGCACCAAATTCTTCATCAGGCCCCACTCTGCTGAAGACCAAGGCCACTGCTGGACGAGGCCTTCGGCCTAGTCCGAAGAAGAAATTCCATGTGCCATCTAACGATGAAGCTGATGATGATGAACTTGCAGAAATCATCAGAGACAGGCAAGAAAGGGCCGCTAGAGCCAAAGGCACAAATGTGCCACTACTTTTGGATCCAAAGGTGATCCTCGACTACATTGATCTCTGGCACAAGGACCCAAACACTCCTATGCCTGATTTTCATTTGTCCTGGCTAGAGTCATGTGCGAACCCATTTCATCAATGAAGAGAAATGGAAATTTGAGAAGGCCAGGCAAATCAAGAAGGCTCAGTTCAGGAAAGAGAAGTTCCTGAAGAACAACGTTGTCAAAATGACAACTGATGAACCCCTCAAGATCCAGTCTGAAATCAAAACCCTCAGCGATGATTTCAATGCTTATTATGCTGATTGGCAAGGAGCCAAAGTCAGGTTTGTTAAACTGACTGAGAAGTTCACCAATGTTGCAGCCCCATCACAATAAGAAATTCCTCAAGCTAAAGCCCTGCTCAAAAAATCGAAGAACATGCCAAGACCGCTGATGATTTTCAGCCTGCTGAAGAAAATGCTAGTTCCAGGGCTGATGACTCCATTCCAGCCACTGAAGAAAATGCCAGGGCATCCACTAGTGGTGCGCGTGAAGAAAATGAAGAAGTCAGGGCAACTACATCAGTCGCGCCTGAGGAAATTCAAACAGATTCCTCAGCTCCTCCTGCACCTACCCCAACTCCTACTCTTCCATTTGCATCAGATGTGAGGAAGACCAAGGCTGCAGAGAAAGCTGCAGTGAAGAAAAGGAAAGCATCATCTGCTTCAGATTCTTCAGCTCCGAAGAAAATGAAGACTATGACTAGCTCACTTGAGAATCCAATTGATGATGTTCCAATTTCTACCATGCCATCAAAGGAGCTTGTTCCTTATGGTGAAGAATATGTGATCCCTAGCGGATCTGATGAAGAAAATCATTCTGCTGCTTCGTCAGAGCAGATTGATGAAGAAATTGAAGTGGATGCGATCCCTTCAACACCTGCTGCTTCCTCGCCCATGCCTCAGTTCACAGCTGAAGAGGCTGGCGTTGAAGAACTTGAAGATGAAGACGTGGATATTGGATGCACCACGCCTGTGATGAATGATGACTTTTGGAAGAGTCAGCATCCCAATTCTCCACAATTCACCCCACTACAGCAAATACCTCAGTCCCCTGCACCAACCGTTCAAATGGGCTCTGAAGAAACTCATCCCAACTCATCTGTGAATGAAGAAATTCCAGCCACTAGTGCTAAAGAAACTGCTGCTGCTGATACCTTGAACATGCAGACTGCAACTGAAGAGGAACCAGAAATTCCTCAGCCTGAAGAACCGGAGATTGTGATTCCTGAGGTTGTGATGCAACTCACTGACACTCCTGTGCCCAAGCCAAAGGATCCATTCTCAAAGAAGCAAAAGTTCAAGGCTGCTGATTTCTTCAACGAGCATGTGTTCTTCACTGACTACAATCCCTATGATTCTGCTCGTATAAGGAAGAGGCGTTTCTGGACTGCTAGTCAAGCCAACTTTTATTCGTCTGTGCTATTCAACAAAGACAAAGTCTTCGATCATGCACATATTCCTCACGTGGACATGGAATCTCTGCCGTGCTTCGAGCCAGTCCAGTCCTCAGTGTTCTTCACGATGCTGGACTACTGAATTTCTGCACTGACATCTGTGATTGGAATGAGGAACTCATTCTTCAATTCTATGCGATGCTGCACATCACAGGAAATTCTGAAGATGTGAACACTTAGGTGCTAGAGTGGATGTCAGAAAATAGTCACTACAAGGCACCAGCAACTGAATTGCTTCGTGCCCTCCCACTCAGTCCTCCCCTTGATGGTGCTCGTTGCATCTACAATGAACCTGAGCTTACAGATCATTACATGCAAGTGCTGATGAAGCCTTTGAAGCCAGGGTAGGCCCCACAAACCAAATTCCTCGTCAAGGAATTATTGTATGTGCCTCGGACTATCTATCGCATTCTGACTAAGACAATGAGTCCTATCAAAGGCCACGACTCAAATGATGAAGAAGTCGTTGGCATCATGAAGAATATGCTCTTCAATATCATTCATGGCGTTCCCGTCAACTTCCATGATTTCTTCATGAGGACTCTGGCCAATATTGCTATGTCACCATTTGAGCTGAAGCCTTATGCACCATGGATTATGAAATTCATCAGGACAAGGTCTTCACTCAACTACAAGGCTGATACTCTGAACCATGGCAGTTTCTTGCCTCCAATTGAAGTCCTCAAACGGACATTTTCCTCAGCTGATGACAAAGGCAAGGCAACTGCTATGATAGATGAAGGCATTCATCCATTGGATGGTCAATTTCGCAAAGCTGCATCCTACTCCACCAATGATGACTCTGCCACACATGATTCTGCCGCCAACACCTCTGCCAAGCAAATTCCTCAAGCCATAGCATCCAGGGTGATGACTGATCGTGAGTTACTCCTCAGTCTTCATCAAAAAGTTGATCGCAATCATAAATAGGTCAAGCGTCAGTTTGGTTCCATTCTTTACAACATGACCTCAACCCACAATTCTGTGAAGAAAAACCAATACTACCTCCATGAAACCTGCAACCATACCTAGGCTGTTCTCTCTCGTATCTACAACGCAAAAGATCTGAATAGCATGAGTCTCAAGGAAGAATTTGACTAGTCTGCACCTCCACCGAAGAAATTCAAGAAGGTCAAGGTTCCTTCCTTGGTGGCCAGCTCCTATTCTTCATCGCGCGACACTGATGAAAATGAAGACTTGGACGACACTGCAGCAGGCCCTACTACGACAACCAACCCTGACAACGCTGGCGCTCCTCCATCAACTTGAAATACTTTAGGGGTGTTAGTCCTCAGTTTCGATCCTTTTGGTCATTCGATGACAAAGGGGGAGAAATCTGAGTTAGTCTTCAAGCAGGTCTATTATATGGGCGTTTTTTTGCTATGTTACAGCTCTCTCTCTTCTAAAACTTTTATTGGATCGAGTTGTAATATTAAACCCGATGGTGCTCTGATACTTTTGATGCACCGTGCTCTGATTTTGCATGCTTGTTCCTCGTCAATATTATTTCACGCATGCTGAATCTTTTTAGGCACCATATTTCATCATGCATTTCAAATTCTTCATATTATATGTCAAATGCATGTATGAATTACAAGATATAGGGGGAGATCTCCATGATTCAACTCTTCAAGTGTGCATTGCTTCAAAAGCAAATTCCTCACTATGCACATCTTCAGGGGGAGTTCTTCTATATCTTGCTATCAAATTCCTCAATATCAGCACTTACACTTCATATGTTTATCCCCATAGAAAACTTAACCTATATTGTCATCAATCACCAAAAAGGGGGAGATTGTAAGTGCATCTAGTGCCCCTGAGTGATTTTGGTGTATTGAAGACTTATAGGTTAAGGGACTAATGTGTTTATGAGTGTACACAGGTCTATAAGTCTATGAGGAGTTTGATATTTACAGAGAAAGTCGACCCCTAAAGATGAATATCTTCGACTGAAGATTTTGGTATTCCTGAAGACTTTCATGAAGACTTTGAAAGTGAAGAAATTGTTGTGTCCGTGAAGACTTGATATTGATGTGAGGAATATGAAGCTTGAAGACTTTCATTTTCATAGTTTTGTTTTTCTCTTTCTTGAGTCATAGTAAACACCGTACTATTAAAGGGGGTCGAGGAAATACTAAGGAAAAATTTCCATGTGATGCTCAACTCAAAATCCTACACCTACCAATCCCTTCGAGTGAAGCCATTGGAAATCTCATACGCTCAATCAAGTTCTTCAATGTGAGACGAAGTTCTTCCGGTCACGAGAGAATTTGTTCGACTAAGGAGTTAGGGATTCGCCAAAGGGATTGCCTACACAAAGGAGGAACATGATAGCCCCGAGGAATTTGAGAGTTAAATTTCCGACCGTTCTTGTACTACTGGCGCCACTGTTCCAAAATATCTTATCCACCTAACGGTCATATCATTGAAGGGCATTTATGTCTTATCATGTCGGGATGCTCCCTAGGCTATAAATAGCCGCCCCCTACAACCACTAGCTGGTTGGCTGCTCCGAGAGAAACTGACACTTGTCATTTGAGAGCAACCCATCCTTCGAGGACTTTGAGCGAAAATCATCGAGTGAGGAAAATCCCAAACCCCAAACACCTACAAACCCAAAGTGATTGAGCATCACTGAAGAGATTGATCCTGCGTGGATCCGACGCTTGTTACCTTTGAAGACTGTGCTTCTTCCAGACGGTTAGGCGTCATGGTCTAGAAACATCCAAGAGGAATTGTGGATCGCCGAGTGACCAAGTCTGTGAAGGTTTGGAAGTCGCCTAAAGACTTACCACGTGGATGGGACGAGGTTTGTGTGACCTTAGTTCAAGGATAATACGGTGAGGACTTGGTGTCCTGAGCTGCGTGCTTTCGCCGATCGGGTGTCCGGGGCCTGTGTGTCATCGAGTTTAAATACTTAGCCGCTCCAACCAGACGTACAACTGAGACAGGAGTTGGAGCTGGTCTACCAAATCATTGTCTTCACCAACCTTACTGGTTCTATTTCCTCAACTCTTTCATTTCCTCATTATTGTGTTGAGTGATTATTCATATATGTGTTTGAAGACTTTGACTGAAGACTTTCTCAATTTCCTCAGTTCAATTTCTTTACTGTGTTTGTCTTCATCTTGTGTTATCCTGTGTTTACGCTTTCTGTACTCTGTGTTTGTCTTCATTTCATCATGATGACTATGTGTGTATTCTATCATGCTTACTTTTGAGTACTTATTCTGCTGCAAGTAGTTCTTCGCTAAGGAATTTCCTCACTGGCAAATTCCTCAGTGAAGAATTCATAAAAATCGCCTATTCACCCCCCTCTAGTCGATATAACGCACTTTCAAGTAGGTTTAACACCAATATAAATAAATAATGAGTTCATTACAGTACCTGAAGTGGTGGTTTTTCTTTATTGCACTAACGGAGCTTATGAGATTTCCTGTTGAGTTTTGTGTTGTGAAGTTTTCAAGTTTTGGGTAAAGATTTGATGGACTATGGAATAAGGAGTGGCTAGAGCCTAAGCTTGGGGATGCCCATGGCCCCCCAATATAATTCAAGGACAACACAAAGCCTAAGCTTGGGGATGCCCCGGAAGGCATCCCCTCTTTCGTCTTCGTCCACCGGTAACTTTACTTGGAGCTATATTTTTATTCACCACATGATGTGTGTTTTGCTTGGAGCGTCTTGTATGATATGAGTCTTTGTTTTTTAGTTTACCACAATCATCCTTTCTGTACACACCCTTTGGGAGAGACAAAACATGATTCGGAATTTATTAGAATACTCTATGTGCTTCACTTATATCTTTTGAGCTAGACAATTTTGCTCTAGTGCTTCACTTATATCTTTTTAGAGCATGACGGTGGTTTTATTTTGTAGAAATTATTGATTTCTCATGCTTCACTTATATTATTTTGAGAGTCTTTTTGAATAACATGGTATTTGCTTTGGTTATAAAATTGGTCCTAATATGATGGGCATCCAAGTTGGGTATAATAAAAACTATCATAGGAAGTGCATTGAATACTATGAGAATTTTGATACTTGATAATTGTTTTGAGATATGAGGATGGTGATATTAGAGTCATGCTAGTTGAGTAGTTGTGAATTTGAGGAATACTTGTGTTGAAGTTTGTGATTCCCGCAGCATGCACGTATGGTGAACCGTTATGTGATGAAGTTGGAGCATGATTTATTTATTGATTGTCTTCCTTATGAGTGGCGGTCGGGGACGAGCGATGGTATTTTCCTACCAATCTATCCCCCTAGGAGCATGCGCGTAGTACTTCGTCTCGATAACTTGTAGATTTTTGCAATAAGTATATGAGTTCTTTATGACTAATGTTGAGTCCATGGATTATACGCACTCTCACCCCTCCACCAATGCTAGCCTCTCTTGTGCCGCGCAACTTTCTCCGGTACCATACACCCACCATATACCTTCCTCAAAACAGCCACCATACTGCTACGTCTTGAGCTTGCGTTGGTTTTCCTTGATGAGGAAAGGATGATGCAGCAATAGTAGCGTAAGTATTTCCATCAGTTTTTGAGAACCAAGGTATCAATCCAGTAGGAGGCTCCTCAAAAGTCCCACGCACCTACACAAACAAACAAAGAACTCGCAACCAACGTAATAAAGGGGTTGTCAATCCCTTCACGGCCACTTGCAAAAGTGAGATCTGATAGAGATAGTATGATAAGATAAATATATTTTTGGTATTTTATAATATAGATTGGAAAAGTAAAGATGAAAATAAAAGTATATTGAAAGCTTATATGATAAAATATAGACCCGGGGCCATAGGTTTCACTAGTGGCTTCTCTCAAGATAGCATAGTATTACGGTGGGTGAACAAATTACTGTCGAGCAATTGATAGAAAAGCATAATTATGAGATTATCTAGGCATGATCATGTATATAGGCATCACGTCCGTGAAAAGTAGACCGACTCCTGCCTGCATCTACTACTATTACTCCACACATCGACCGCTATCCAGCATGCATCTAGAGTATTAAGTTCATAAAGAACAGAGTAACACATTAAGAAAGATGACATGATGTAGAGGGATAAACTCATGCAATATGATATAAACCCCATCTTTTTATCCTCGATGGCAACAATACAATACGTGCCTTGCTGCCCTTATTGTCACTGGGAAAGGACACCGCAAGATTGAACCCAAAGCTAAGCACTTCTCCCATTGCAAGAAAGATCAATCTAGTAGGCCAAACCAAACTGATAATTCGAAGAGACTTACAAAGATAACTCAACCATACATAAAACAATTCAGAGGAGATTCAAATATTTCTCATAGATAAACTTGATCATAAACCCACAATTCATCGGATCTCGACAAACACACCACAAAAAGAGTTACATCGAATAGATCTCCAAGAAGATCGAGGAGAACATGGTATTGAGATCCAAAAAGAGGGAAGAAGCCATCTAGCTAATAACTATGGACCCGAAGGTCTGTGGTAAACTACTCACAACTCATCGAAGGGGCTATGGTGCTGATGTAGAAGCCCTCCGTGGTCGATTCCCCCTCCGGCGGAGCGCCGGCGAAGGCTCCAAGATGGGATCTCGTGGATACAGAGCTGCGGCGGTGGAATTAGGTTTTCGTGGCTTGTTTTGATGTTCTCGGGGTACGTGGGTATATATAGGAGGAAGAAGTAGGTCGGTGGCCGCCCGAGGGGCCCACGAGATAGGGGGGGGCGCCCTGTAGGGGTGGGCGCGCCCTCCACCCTCGTGGCCGCCTCGGCTGCTTCTTGACTTGCACTCCAAGTCCTATGGATCACGTTCGTTCCAAAAATCACGCTCCCGAAGGTTTCATTGCATTTGGACTCCGTTTGATATTCCTTTTCTTCGAAATACTAAAATAGGCAAAAAAACAGCAATACGGGCCGGGCCTCCGGTTAGTAGGTTACTCCCAAAAATGATATAAATGTGTAAAGTAAAGCCCATAAACATCCAAAACAGGTAATATAATAGCATGGAACAATCAAAAATTATAGATACGTTGGAGACGTCACATACCTACCTATTATGGCATTTCCATAGCCATTCCGAGATATATTGCCATGCAAATTTTTACCGTTCCATTTATTATGACACACTCCATCATTGTCATATTGCTTTTTCATAATCATGTAGTTGACATCGGATTTGTGGAAAAGCCACCTTGATAATTCTTTCATACATGCCACTCTTGATTCATTGCATATCCCGGTACACCGCCGGAAGCATCCACATAGAGTCATATTTTGTTCTAAGTATTGAGTTGTAATTCTTGAGTTGTAAGTAAATAAAAGTGTGATGATCTTCATTATTAGAGAATTATCCCAAGTGAGGACAGTATGATGGATAATATGATTCCCCCACAAGTTGGATGAGACTTCGAACTTTATAAAAAAAGGGGGAGGCCAAAGAAGCCCACCAAAATAAAAAAAAGAGAGAAAGAGAGAAGGGACAATGTTACTATACTTTTCCACACTTGTGCTTCAAAGTAGCACCATGATCTTCATGATAGAGAGTCTCCTATGTTGTCACTTTCATATACTAGTGGGAATTTTTCATTATAGAACATGGCTTGTATATTCCAATGATGGGTGTCGGTGTCAAAACCGGCAGATCTCGGGTAGGGGGTCCCGAACTGTGCGTCTAGGCGGATGGTAACAGGAGACAAGGTACACGATGTTTTTACCCAGGTTCGGGCCCTCTCGATGGAGGTAAAACCCTACTCCTGCTTGATTAATATTGATGATATGGGTAGTACAAGAGTAGATCTACCACGAGATCAAGGAGGCTAAACCCTAGAAGCTAGCCTATGGTATGATTGTTGTAATGGTTGTTCGTCCTATGGACTAAAACCCTTCGATTTATATAGACACCGGAGAGGGCTAGGGTTACACAGAGTCGGTTACAATGGTAGGAGATCTACATATCCGTATTGCCAAGCTTTCCTTCCACGCCAAGGAAAGTCCCATCCAGACACGGGACGAAGTCTTCAATCTTGTATCTTCATAGTCTTGGAGTCCGGCCGATGATGATAGTCCGGCTATCCGGACACCCCTAGTCCAGACTCCTCGGTAGCCCACGAACCAGGCTTCAATGACGACGAGCCCGTGGCATATTGTCTTCGGCATTGCAAGGCGGGTTCTTCCTCGAATAATTCATAGAAGATTTTGAACACCAGGATAGTGTCCGCTCAGAAAATAAATTCCACATACCACCGTAGAGAGAATAATATGTACACAAGTTCAATCTGCTGACGCATCTTGTGGTGTGACGTCACACCACTACCAAGCCCTTACTTGAATCGTTTTTATTATACCACCTCAGCGCGTTTAGCGAAGCGGTTTCCTTGGCACGTCTTATCGAAGCAGAGATCGTGTTCCCCTTATTCCGGGATTCCCATCAATACGGACGTGGGTAACCCAACCGCGCCATTGATTGTGGCGCTTGGGAGATAGGCGAGTTTTACCAGGCCGGTGGGGACGCATAGTCTTCGTCCACCCATATAAGGGGATAAGGATCCACCTTTTTTACCTACGCCTTCTTCCTCCTTTGCCTATCCATCTCCGCGCCTCGAGCTCCAGCGCCCAAGTCCGCACATCTCGCCTCAACCTTCTCCAGCCATGTCCGGAGCGGGAGGCAAGTGGATGGCCTCCTCCGTTACGGAGGGGCACATCGAGAAGCTGCGCGGCACCGGATACCTGTCCAGCGACATCGCGCACCGGCTGCCCGACGAGGGGCAGCTCATCCCCACCCCCAGGCCCCATGAGAGGGTCGTATTTCTTCCCCACTTCCTCCGCAGACTGGGCTTCCCACTTCACCCCTTCGTCCGGGGGCTCATGTACTACTACGGCCTAGACTTCCACAATCTGGCGCCAAACTTCATCCTCAACATCTCGGCGTTCATCGTCGTGTGCGAGGCCTTCCTCTGCATCCAGCTCCACTTCGGCTTGTGGCTAAAGACCTTCAATGTCAAGCCGAAGGTAGTGAAGGGCGTCCAAGCGGAGTGCGGAGGCGCCATGGTGGGCAAAATGCCCAACGTCATTTGGCTTGAGGGTGCCTTCGTGGAGTCCATCAAAGGGTGGCAATCGGGGTGGTTCTACATCACCGAGCCGCGTGACCCTAAATGGGCAGCGGCCCCCGAGTTCAGATCTGGTACCCCCATGCAGCTCACCTCCTGGAAAGAGAAGGGCTTGCTATGGGGTAGTTCGAGGAGCCGACAGACTCGATCTGTCTCCGCACTCGTGAACAAGAAGCTTAAGCTTGTCAGCGTGATCCGTCATGCTCGTCCGCCGGATTCTCCCCGCTAGCGCGGGCCTTCAATTTATGGGAGTTTGATCCGGCACAGCACCGGACATTGAGCGGGCTCTTCGACACGACGTACGAAGCTGCCTGGAGGGTGCTGTTCAAGGGCGGAGAAGCCCCCGCATCGGCAACTGAAGATCGCGGATTCAGCATGCAGCGCCCGACCGGCAAGGTAAGCTATGTTATCCTTTATGGGACACTCATTTCTTTCATAGTTTGACTCTATGTGGGATCTAAAACTCCCAATGCCTTTAACAGGACTGGCAGAAGACGTCCGGACAAGTTAACTGTCCGGCTCCCCTTCCCAAAGACCCAGCGGACACCTGTTTAATGGGGCTGCTGGTTCCGACCCTTTACGTGGTGCCGGAGAATAAGGCCAAGAAGAAGGCCACGGGAACCCGAAGGAGTTCCCGGCGCCAGGTGATATCGGACTCATCATGCGATGACTCCAAGGCGGACTCCTCCCCGAGGAGGAGGAGAAAGAGGCCTCTTCCCCAGCGGGGGGAGAGAAGAAGAGGAAGGCCTCCCCAACGGGGGCGGCCGAAGAGTCCAAGAAAGGACGGACCCTTTCTCCGGACTGCTCCACCAACGCCGACGACGGCGACGAGGAGTGGCCCTCCAGGGCCAAGCCCCTGGCATGATCGTAAGTGTCTGAATTCCTGGATGATTTATAATTTCTCTTTTTGCCACGTGGTGTCCTTCTAATGCTGCATACAACCTATAGTCCGGCCAAGGACGATCTTACCGCTTCATCGAGCGGGTCCTTGGCTCCGTCGGATATGGATTCCCTTCCGACCACCTCCACCCCTCGTGACGCTGATGACGCCGTGGTGGGATCCCAGGAAGGGACCCACCAGGAGGGGGAGGCTCCGGAGGTGCCACAAGGCAACCTCCCGGACTTCGCTCCGGACTCCGCACCGGAACCCGCAGTTGTTCCGGAGTCCGGCAGGCGGCCCCTTCGTAAGAAGGGCAAGACTGTGACACCGGCGGCCGCCGTCCCAACCGGGCGCGGATAACTTGTTGGAGGCGCTCAACGGCGCTTCCATCGAAGAAGAACACCGCCTTATCATGAGTGCGGTGATTGAAAGGTTCACTTCGCCAAGAGCGGGCCGACTGAAGCTCTGTAGCAGCCTTCTAACAAAGCTTTGAGGTAAGAATTTTAAGACATGTAATATAATACCGTATAGACAGGTAGCCATCGATGCTCGGTTCGGTGTTCGGAAAGAAAAACGGATGAGGATCTTACAAAGATATCTGCAGGAGCTCTAAAAATATGTCAATATGGGATTGCAGGCTGCACTGCTGACCTCTGTCGCACTGACTGCGGAGGTCGATGCTTTGAAGCAGAACCTCGAGCGGTCCGAGAGCGAGCTCGGCCATGCCAAGAAGCAGCTCGAGGACAAGGAAGGTGAGTGACACTGTATTGAATTTTTACCTTACAGAAAAGGATTTTGGTTGCAAGAGAAATAACAAGGATAACGTGGGTACTCCAGGGGCCACGAACGAGGTGGCGACCTTGAAGGAGGCCGTGTCCGCAGCCGAACGTAATGCGGCTGCGGAACGAGCTGAGCGAGAGAAATAGGAGGCACGGGTGGCGGAGGTGCAGGAAGAGCTCCAGGCTCTCGTGGAAAAGCATGAGAGTTTGGAGCGCGACTTGAAGACTCGAGAGTCCGAGCTTGCATCGGCTCTTGAGAGTGCCAAAGCCGCTAAGGCCGAAGCCCATAAGGCCCTCCAGGAGATTGAGGCGGTGAAGAAAATAGCGGCGGGTAAGGCATTTTTCATGCAAAGCAAGCATGTGAATGTGAATTACCTGTTACTTACCCGAATTCGGAGCTCTCCAGGAGCGTTTGCAGATCTGCCTCGCAGCGTGTCCGATGCTGCCGCAATCTACTGGGCCGAGGAGGGGAGATCGACGGAGAAGATCTTCGGTCTCGAGATCTTGAGGCGGACATCCGGTGCTTTTAGCGACCAGCTGAAGCAGCTGGTCGAGCTCCACAAGGTAGCCGAACAGGCCATGAAGGGCCTCATAGTTCGGCTATGGCCCAAGGAGGCCATGCCTGGGAGCTACTTCGTCCTGGTGCGGCGGCTGGTGGATGCGTGTCCCTGGGTGGAAGTCGTCAAGCAGTCCGCCTGCATTGAAGGTGCCCGTCGGGCCCTTGCCTGTGCAAAAGTGCACTGGGGCAGGATGGACGCTGAGAAGCTTCTGACGGACGCGCCGCCGGCGGGCAAGGAGTATCGCACACCTGGAATGTATTATAAGAGTGTCCTGAAGGGAGCCCGCATGATTGTGGATGAGTGCTCCAAGGATGTAATATTTGAGTAAAGTCGCATGATGTTATCCTGTGCACTGAAAACTATGTTCATATGCGCTAAGCAACGCTTATTAATTTAAAATATTACCTTCTGTGCGGCCGTTTATCTAATCTGAGAGATGGCAAGTCGTCGGCTTCAGCCCCCATGCCACTAGTGCTGGGGAGTTCGAGATAAACTTGAGCGCTCTTGTTCCTGTGTTTGGGTCCATCTAGGGAGGCGCTCAACACAACGAACGAGGCAACCGGACTTATAATGCTTGAACACTCTCACTTAGCCATAGAATTCTATAATTTTAAATTTCGGTGAAGCCCCTAGTGTTTGGAAGACCGAGTTCGGGGCGCTATCCACGCGTGGGCCGGACAAAGCCGGTTCCTCGCTCTAAGCGGCATAAGTCTTTAGGGACTCGAAAAAACCTCTCGAACAGCGACCAACTCTCGCCTTATCATGACGATCAGTTTAGCTTTCCATCGAGGCGCCGCCCAGCTCAACCGGGTGCAATCGCAGTGGTTCTCCCAGTGCTACCTTAGCCGATAAAACAGAACGTAAGGTACCAAAACATGGGAGCCGGGCAAACCCAACTATTGACCCAAGACATGATTCGGGGCCGATGCATATAATTCTATAAGTTCGGGGTGCCGCACTTGTGAAAGTGTTCGGACTTATCACACCATAATGCGGGGAACTTAAGCCCCTGGTGTATTCGGCCGTACCAAAATGTATGGATGCAACATGTCATAAACGAACATATATAAGAAAGAAATGCGATTAGAAGCAAAAAGCGATGCATTGTTTATTCAGAAATAGTGCCATGAATGCAGAGCGATACAAATAGTGCGGTAAGCAAGGGATTGGACTATTTTAACATGTCCCCCTCCAGGGGTAGGCTGCGGAATGGTGTATTAAACAGATTTAATGCTCGTAATGGAGACCAACTGAGTGTTCGTCGTAGGCTTTCTCCTTCCCTGGCCGTTGCATCGTGAGTTCGGCAAGTCTACTGCCAGACAAGGCCTCTGGTGAACGGAGTCCTGTGGGTAAGAAAAAAGAAAAAGGAAAAGACCGACATACTTGGGAGCCCCTGGTGTGGTTAAGCCGCACTCTGGGCCTGTCGTGGTCGTGTTCTCCCCTATGCCCATGGTATCTCCGAGCATAATGATGTCTGCTGAAGGACTGGTCTTGCGCTTATGCAAGGGCTGGGGTTAGCCGCATTGCTACGGCGTGCTCGGACGTGCCAGGTGGTCTTGTTGTATGTTACTCTGGGCGCGTTTGGCCGTGTCCGGTCGCTTAACGGCCGGGCTCAGAAATTGCCTTAAGAGGCTGCTCTGTACTTCTGCCGCGAGTGCCGCCGTGTGCTTCTCCGTTCGGAGGGAGCGTTCGGTGTTTCCGTTGACCGTGATGACTCCTCGAGGGCCTGGCATCTTGAGCTTGAGGTATGCGTAATGCGGCACCGCGTTGAACTTTGCAAACGCGGTCCGTCCGAGCAGAGCGTGATACCACTGCGGAACGAGACTATGTCGAAGATTAACTCCTCGCCTCGAAAGTTATCTGGGGATCCGAAGACCACTTCCAGTGTGACTGAGCCTGTACAATTGGCCTCTACACCTCGTATGACACCTTTGAAGGTCGTCTTTGTAGGTTTAATCCTTGAGGGGTCTATGCCCATCTTGCGCACTGTATCCTGATAAAGCAGGTTCAGGCTGCTGCCGCCATCCATCAGGACTCTGGTGAGGTGAAACCCGTCGACGATTGGGTCTAAAACCAATGCGGCGAATCCGCCATGGCGGATACTGGTGGGGTGATCCCTTCGATCAAAAGTGATCAGGCAAGACAACCATGGATTGAACTTGGGCGACGGCTCCATCGCATATACATCCCTAAGTGCGCTTCCGCTCCCTCTTGGGTATGTGGGTTGCGTATATCATGTTTACCGTCCGCATTTGTGGGGGAAACCCTTCATCCTTCTTGTTCGGGCGCCTGGGTCTCTTCCTCGTCATCGCTATGCAGCCCCTTGTCATTGTTTTCGCAATTAACTTGCTCGCTGTTTAAATACCCAACAATCCCTGCTGGTGTGATTAGCTGGCTTTTCGGAGTGCCATGTATCCGCAAGAGCGGTCGAGTATTCGGTCCAAATTGGGCGGACCGGAGTAGTTCTTTTGAATGGCTTTTTCCACGACGGGTTTGGAGCCTATGAATCCGGCATTGACCGTCAGATCCTCGGTGTTATCGCCGTTAACGCGGGCGTTTGTTTTGTTTCGACGCGACCGCCATTGCGGTCCTTGGTATCCGGACTGCCGAATTTTTCTTTGAGGTTATTCTTGTGGGCTAGCCACTGTCCTCCTCAAAGACGGAAGAGGGTCATGAGTGATGTGAGGGCTGCCATGGATTTCGCTTTTCTGCCCTAGGTGCGGGCCAGCCACTCGTCGCGGATGTTATGTTTGAAGGCTGCGAGGGCCTCTGCATCCGGACGATCGAGGATTTGATTTTTCTTTGTTAAGAATCGTGTCGAACTGTCGGCCGATTCGTCTGCTGCTGAATTATGTGGCTTAGGTCATCGGTGTCCGGTGGTCGCACATATGTGCCCCGAAGTTGTCAAGGAATGCGGCTTCGTGTCCTCCCAACACCCAATCGACTCTGGCGGCAAACCGTTAAGCCAATGCCGAGCTGGTCCTTTAAGCTTGAGTGGCAGATATTTGATGGCGTGAAGATCGTCACCGCGGGCCATGTGGATATGAAGGAGATAGTCTTCGATCCAAACCGCGGGGTCTGTTGTGCCATCGTAGGATTCAATGTTCACGGGTTTAAACCCTTCAGGGATTTGATGATCCATTACTTCATCTATGAAGCATAGTGGGTGTGCGGCGCCTCTGTATTGGGCAATATCACGACGTAGCTCGAGCGAGCTTTGTCTCTGATGTTCGGCTCGGCCGGAGTTCTTTGATCCGTGCCGCGCGTAGTCGCCTCGCATCATGGGGCGCCCACGTGATCCGTAGATCGATCTTGATTGTCTTGCCTTGTCCTCCAATATGTCTTGCAAGTCCGGCGCATTCCACAACTTCGTACTTTTCGGCGGTGCCGGGTGCGGTCTGATGGAGGGCCTAGAGGCCTCTTTATCGCGCCACGAGGTGGTCGGTCCGCCAGACAGCCTTCGGTGATGAAGGTTTATATGCCTCCTCCTCTAATCGAGGGAGCAACTTGCGTTTTGGGTAGCTTTTGGAGGCGTTCGAGTTCAGTACTCTTGACCGCAAGGACTTGATCCATCTGTCGGCTAGCAGGTCTTGATCAGCTCGGAGCTGTTGCTGCTTTTTCTTTAGGCTGTTTGCTGTGGCCATAAGCCTGCGTTTAAAACGCTCTTGTTCGACGGGATCTGTTGGGGATATTACCACTAGGTGTAAACCGGCCAGCCTGGGCCGAGTTAACTCCGTTAAGCAGAGAAAGGCCCAAGGCCTGTAGTCGGTTTAGAACTTGTAGCCGTAAACCGGCCTGATGTATAACTTGTATTGTAAGTTAGGAATAGAGAGATACCAACCGGGATACGAATATGAACCGGTTGGGACTCTATGAACCGACGGGCGTCACCCGTGTATATAAGGGGCGACCGGCGTGGTTCAGGGACGAACAACCACAACTCGAGCCTAGGCGAAGCTTGTTTGCTCCTAGCCATCGAGACCACATCAATTCCATCACAACTAGGCGTAGGCTTTACCTTCATCGAAGGGGCGAACTAGTATAAACCCTTGTGTCTTTGTGTCCGCTTTAACCCTTCAAGTAAACCCGTAGCGATGGCTCCACGACTAAGTCCTTTCACTAGGACATCTGCCGTGACAAATCCACGACGGTTGGCGCCCACCGTGGGGCTATCGCCGACGATGGTTTGACGATCTTGGAGGGCAAGCTCAAAGGACTCGAAGGCTACGTCGTGGGCGGATGACCAAGAGTCGTCGCGCCGGATCTACATCAACGACGCAGGATGGGGTCCCGAGGCCGATTCAATTGAGTACGGGTACGGGTCCCCTTTGGTGGCATACACGTCTTCATCGGCAAGATCGGGAGCTCAGGCTGGCCGGACATCTGCACCGACCTCGTCGAGACGGCTCAGCGTGCGAGACCTACCCAGGCTAAACCGGCTGTGAAGCGTGTCTTCGTTGGGGTCATTCACGAGAGGAGAACACGACGCCGGTTCAGAACATGGTAGTGAGACCGTTGTCTATTCCGGCGACGAATCTTCAACAGGAGAGACTGAGTCATTGTACCAGTTGCAGGATGATATGATCAGGGGCTGTTCCGATGGCGATAGTATTCCGGACCCCCCAAGCCAGATCAACCGGGTTGGAATATTCATGGCCGGTACGCAGGCGGCGAACCACTCTTCTATCGCGCGGCGATAAGCTTCGGGTCGGCGGCGGCGATGGCAGCGGGCGGGAGGCCCGGAGCGCCCGCCGGTTCAAGTTCTATCAGATCTGTTTGAAGCACTAGCTGCGCTCATGGCAAAGGACAACCCGGCGGATCAGGCGGCTCATAATGCAGAAATTGCGAAGGTGAAAGAGCAGATCACGCAAGCCAAAGCGGATCTAGCGGCAGAGAAGGAGCGGATGGCTGCGGAGCGGGCTGCTCTAGACGCCCAGGCCTACAAACTCATGCTTGACCAGAGTGCGTTGCAAGAGGTGTTGAAGCGTAAGTATAGATCACGCCTACCACTAGGGTTTGATCCCAGAAATCTCTTTCAGAGCCCAGGAGCTGGACCCAGTAATCCGCCCCAGCACCAGGAGGCAAACCGGGTTGAGGCGCCAGGGGCGACGGTCCAACCTCGCCTGATGGAGCCTCCTCAGCAGAATACCGTGTTTCCCCCTCCGGTTCAGACACCCCCAGGTCATTACTCTAATCCTATGGACAATCTTGTCGCAGCCGCCGCGCGATTGGAGGCTATCCCAGTCGAAGGGGACTCACCACAAGCGGTCGAGACACGTCGAGTTAAGGAGCTTCTCCGGACCGCACTGATTCAACAGGAAGCATATTCATATAGCCGTGATCGGATTCACTCTATGCCCCGTCCAAGCCGGAGCTATAGCAGGCGCGTGGATGAACCGGCCATATCAAGCAACGCGCGGGACCGTGAAGCGGCCCGTGGCAATAACCCGGCGGGTGATGTTAATGATGTTGGAAATATGCCCTAGAGGCAATAATAAAAGGATTATTATATTTCAATGTTCATGATAATTGTCTT
This sequence comes from Aegilops speltoides, assembly GCA_021437245.1. Taxonomy (NCBI): domain Eukaryota; kingdom Viridiplantae; phylum Streptophyta; class Magnoliopsida; order Poales; family Poaceae; genus Aegilops; species Aegilops speltoides. Next base: position 323,484,707 of record CM038143.1, read on the forward strand.
TTGTTCATGCTATAAATGTATTATCCGGAAATCGTAATACACGTGTGAACACTAAGACCCAATGAGTCCCTAGTGAGCCTCTAGTTGACTAGCTCGTTGTGATCAATAGATAGTCATGGTTTCCTGACTATGGACATAGGATGTCGTTGATAACGAGATCACATCATTAGGAGAATGATGTGATGGACAAGACCCAATCATAAGCATAGCATAAAAGATCGTATAGTTCGTTTGCTAGAAGCTTTGCCAATGTCAAGTATCTATTCCTTCGACCATGAGATCGTGTAACTCCGGTTACCGTAGGAGTGCCTTGGGTGTATCAAACGTCACAACGTAATCGGGTGACTATAAAGGTGCATTACGGTATCTCCGAAAGTATCTGTTGGGTTGACACGGATCGAGATCGGATTTGTCACTCCGTATGACGGAGAGGTATCTCTTAGGCCCACTCGGTAATGCATCATCATAATGAGCTCAATGTGACCAAGGTGTTGGCCACGGATCATGCATTATGGTGCGAGTAAAGTGACTTGCCGAGAACGAGACCGAACAAGGTATTGGGATACCGACGATCGAGTCTCGGGCAAGTAACGCATCGATTGACAAAGGAATTGCATACAGGGTTTGATCGAATCCTCGACATCGTGGTTCAACCGATGAAATCATCGAGGAGCATGTAGGAGCCAACATGGATATCCGACCCGCTGTTGGTTATTGCCCGAGAGTCGTCTCGGTCATGTCTGCGTGTCTCCGAACCCGTAGGGTCTACACATTAAGGTTCGGTGGCGCTAGGGTTTGTAGGAAGTCAAGTATGTGACCACCGAATGTTGTTCGAGTCCGGATGAGATCCCTGACGTCACGAGGAGTTCGGAAGGGTCCGGAGGTAAAGAATAATATATAGGAAGTGGTGTTTCGCCATCGGGAAAGTTTGGGGTTTCGGTAAAATCACGGACCACCGGAAGGGTCCCGGGTCCACCGGTGGGGCCACCTATCCCGGAGGGCCCCATGGGCCGAGGGGAAGGAACCAGCCCACAGGGGCTGGTGCGCCTCAGGCCCACCCCTGCGCCTAGGGTTGAAACCCTAGGGGTGGGCGCCCACCGCAGGGGCACTCCACCCCCGCCGCCGCCCGGAGATTGGATCTCGGGGGCCGCCACTGGGGCCTATATAAAGAGGGGGAGGGGCTGCTGTACACAACACCCAAGGCGCAGCCCTCCCTCCCAACACATCTCCTCCTCCGTAGAGCTTGGCGAAGCCTGCCGAGATCTTGCTTCTCCACCATCATCACGCCGTCGTCTTTGCCGGTGGAGCTGTCTTCCTCAACCTCTCCTTCCCCTTGCTGGATCAAGAAGGAGGAGACGTCGATCGTCCCGTCGTGTGTTGAACGGAGGTGCTGTCCGTTCAGCACTTGGCATCGGTGATCTGAATCACGTTCGAGTACGACTCCATCATCACCTTGCAAGCTTCCGCACGCGATCTACAAGTGGTATGTAGATGTCATCTCTCTCCCGTTACTCGTTGCTTAGATGAACTCATAGATGGATCTTGGTGAAGCCGTAGGAAAATTTTAATTTTCCGCAACGCTCCCCAACAAAGGCATCATGAGCTAGGTCTATCGTAGTTCTCTAATGCACGAGTAGAACACAAATTTGTTGTGGGCGCTGATCTTGTCATCTTACTTGCCTCTACTAGTCTTTTCTTGCTCAACGGTATTGTGGGATGAAGCGGCCGGACCAACCTTACGTGCGCTTACGTGAGACCGGTTCCACCGATCGACATGCACTAGTTGCATAAGGTGGCTGGCGGGTGTCTGTCTCCCACTTTAGTTGGAGCGGATTCGATGAACAGGCCCTTATGAAGGGTAAATAGAAGTTGACAAAATCACGTTGTGGTGATTAGTAGGTAAGAAAACGTTCTTGCTAGAACCCAATCGCAGCTACGTAAAAGATGCAAACAACAACTAGAGGACGTCTAACTTGTTTTTGCAGCGATTGATCATGTGATGTGATATGGCCAGAAGTTGTGATGAATGATGAATTGTGATGTATGAGATCATGTTCTTGTAATAGGATTCACGACTTGCATGTCGATGAGTATGACAACGGCAGGAGCCATAGGAGTTGTCTTTATTTTTGTATGACCTGCGTGTCATTGAAGAACGCCATGTAAACTACTTTGCTTCATTACTAAACGCGTTAGTCATAGAAGTAGAAGTAGTCGTTGGCGTGACAACTTCATGAAGACACGATGATGGAGATCATGATGATGGAGATCATGGTGTCAAGCCGGTGACAAGATGATCATGGAGCCCCGAAGATGGAGATCAATGGAGCTTGATGATATTGGCCATATCATGTCACAACTATATAATTGCATGTGATGTTTATTATGTTTATGCATCTTGTTTACTTAGGACGACGGTAGTAAATAAGATGATCCCTTATAAAATTTCAAGAAGTGTTCTCCCCTAACTGTGCACCGTTGCTACAGTTCGTCGTTTCTAAGCACCACGTGATGATCGGGTGTGATGGATCCTTACGCTCACATACAACGGGTGTAAGACAGTTTTACACAAAAAAACACTTAGGGTTAACTTGACGAGCCTAGCATGTGCGGACATGGCCTCGGAACACGGAGACCGAAAGGTCGAACACGAGTCGTATGGAAGATACGATCAACATGAAGATGTTCACCGATGATGACTAGTCCGTCTCACGTGATGATCGGACACGGGCTAGTCGACTCGGATCGTGTAACACTTAGATGACTAGAGGATGTCTAATCTAAGTGGGAGTTCATAATTTTGATTAAGAACTTTATTATCATGAACTTAGTCTAAAACCTTTGCAAATATGTCTTGTAGATCAATGGCCAACGCTAATGTCAACATGAACTTCAACGCGTTCCTAGAGAAACCAAGCTGAAAGATGATGGCAGCAACTATACGGATCGGGTCCGGAACCCGAGGATCATCCTCATAGCTGCCAGAAACAATATGTCCTAGAAGGACCGCTAGGTGCCGCTCCGTCCCGAGAACCAAGACGTTATGAACGCTTGGCAAACTCGCTGATGATTACTCCCTCGTTCAAGGCGGCATGCTCTACAGCTTAGAACCGGGCTCCAAAAGCGTTTTGAGCATCACGGAGCATATGAGATGTTCAAGAGCTGAAACTAGTTTTCCAAGCTCATGCCCGGTCGAGAGATATGATGTCTCCGACAAGTTCTACAGCTTGTAAGATGGAGGAGAACAGTTACACAAGGAGCACATCCTCAAGATGTCCGGGTTGCACGCCGTATGACCCAGTTGAACATTAACCTCCCAGATGAGGCGGTCATTGACAGAATCCTCGATCGCTCCCACCAAGCTACAAGAGCTTTGTGATGAACTACAACATGCGGGGATGGTAAAGACCATTCTGAAGTGTTCTCGATGTTGAAGTCAGCAGAGGCTGAAATCAAGAAAGAACATCAAGTGTTGATGGTCAATAAGACCACTAAGTTCAAGAAGGGCAAGGGTAAGAAGAACTTCAAGAAGGACGGCAAAGATGTTGCCGCCCGTAAGCCTGTTGCCGAAGAAGTCAAAGAATGGACCCAAGCACGAGATCGAGTGCTTTTATTGCAAGGGAAAGGGCACTTGAAGCGGAACTGCCCCAAATACTTAGCGGATAAGAAGGCCGCAACACCAAAGGTATATTTGATATACATGTAATTGATGTGTACCTTACCAATTACTCGTAGTAACTCCCAGGTATTTGATACGGTGCCGTTGCTCACATATGTAACTCACAGCAGAGCTGCGGAATAAACGGAGACCGGCGAAGGGCGAGGTGACGATCTTGCGTCGGGAATGGTTCCGTGGTCGATGTGATCGCCGTCGCACGCTGCCTCTACATTTACCTACGGGATTAGTTTTAAACCTCAATAATTGTTATTTAGTGCCAAGTTTGAGCATGAACATTGTATCTGGATCTCGTTTGATACGAGATGGCTACTCATTTAAGTCCGAGAATAATGGTTGTTCGATTTATATGAGAGATATGTTTTATGGTCATGCTCCGATGGTCAATGGTTTATTCTTAATGAATCTCGGCGTAATATTACACATGTTCATAGTGTGGATGCAAAAGATGTAAAGTTGATAACGATAGTCCCACATACTTGTGGCACTTGCCGCCTTGGTCACATTGGTGTCAAGCGCATGAAGAAGCTCCATGCTGATGGACTTTTAGAGTCTCTTGATTATGAATCGTTTGACACATGCGAACCTTGCCTCTTGGGCAAAATGACCAAGACTCCGTTCTCCGAACAATGGAGCGAGCAACCAACTTGTTGGAAATCATACATACCGATGTGTGCGGTCCAATGAGCGTTGAGGCTCATGGAGGATATCGTTATGTTCTCACTCACCGATGACTTAAGTAGATATGGGTATGTCTACTTAATGAAACACAAGTCTGAGACCTTTGAAAAGTTCAAGGAATTTCAGAGTGAGGTGGAGAATCAACGTGACAGAAAGATAAAGTTCCTACGATCAGATCGTGGAGGAGAATATTTAAGTCACGAATTTGGCTCACACTTAAGAAAATGTGGAATCGTTTCACAACTCACGCCGCCTGGAACACCTCAAATAAACGGTGTGTCCGAACGTCGTGTCGCACTCTATTGGATATGGTGCGGTCTATGATGTCTCTTACCGATTTACGCTATCATTTTGGGGATACGCTCTAGAGACAGCTACATTCACTTTAAATAGGGCACCGTCTAAATCCGTTGAGACGACACCGTATGAATTATGGTTTGGGAAGAAACCTAAGCTGTCGTTTCTAAAAGTTTGGGGATGCGATGCTTATGTCAAGAAACTTCAACCCAAAAGCTCGAACCCAAGTCGGAAAATGCGTATTCATAGGATACCCTAAGGAAACTGTCGGGTATACCTTCTACTTAAGATCCGAAGGCAAGATCTTTGTTGCCAAGAACGGATGCTTTTTAGAGAAAGAGTTTCTCTCGAAAGAAGTAAGTGGGAGGAAAGTAGAACTCGATGAAGTACTACCTCTCGAACGGGAAAGTGGTGCGGCGCGAAACCGTTCTGTAATGCCCACACCAACCAAGAGGAAAACGTTGATGATGATCAAGGTACTTGGATCAAGTTACTCTTGAACTTCAAGGTCCACAAGGACACGTTCCGCACTGAGTGGTACGGCAACCTGTCATGGAAATCATGTTGCTAGACAACAATGAACCTTCGAACTATGAAGAAGCAATGGCGGGCCCAGATTCCAACAAATGGCTTGGAGCCATGAAATCCGAGATAGAATCCATGTATGAAAACAAAGTATGGACTTTGACAGACTTGCCCGATGATCGGCGAGCGATAGAAAATAAATGGATTTTTAAGAAGAAGACGGACGCGGATGGTAATGTTACCATCTATAAAGCTCGACTTGTCGCTAAGGGTTATCGACAAGTTCAAGGGATTGACTACGACGAGACATTCTCTCCGTGGCGAAGCTTAAGTCCGTCCGAATCATGTTAGCAATTGCCGCATACTATGATTATGAGATATGGCGATGGACGTCAAAACGGCATTCCTTAATGGACATCTTAAGGAAGAGCTGTATATGATGCAGCCGAAGGTTTTGTCGATCCTCGAACGCTAACAAAGTATGCAAGCTCCAATGATCCATTTATGGACTGGTGCAAGCATCTCGGAGTTGGAACATTCGCTTTGATGAGATGATCAAAGCGTTTGGGTTTATGAGACTTATGGAGAAGCCTGCGTTTACAAGAAAGTGAGTGGGAGCTCAGTAGCATTTCTCCTATTATATGTAGATGACATACTCTTGATGGGAAATGATACGAAACTCTGGACAGCATTAAGGCCTACTTGAACAAGTGTTTTTCAATGAAGGACCTTGGAGAAGCTGCTTATATATTAGGCATCAAGATCTATAGAGATAGATCGAGACGCCTCATAGGTCTTTCACAAAGCACATACCTTGATAAGATTTTGAAGAGGTTCAAAATGGATCAGTCCAAGAAGGGTTCTTGCCTATGTTACAAGGTGTGAAATTGAGCTCAGCTCGACCACCGACCACGACAAAAGATAAAGAAGAGATGAGTGTCATCCCTATGCTTCAGCCATAGGATCTATTATGTATGCCATGTTGTGTACTGACCGATGTAAACCTTGCCGTAAGTTTGGTTGCAAGATACCAAAGTAACCCCGCAAGGAACACCGGACAGCGGTCAAGAATATCTGAAGTACACGAAAAGGACAAAGGACATGTTTCGCTTTATGGAGGAGACGAAGAGCTCGTCGTAAGGGTTACGTCGGCGCTAGTTTCGACTCAGATCTGGATGACTCTAAGTCACAAACCGGATACGTGTATATGTTGAATGGTGGAGCGATGGTGGTGCGGTACAAGCGTAGCGTCGTGGCGGGATCTACGTGTGAAGCGGAGTACATGGCAGCCTCGGAGGCAGCGCATGAAGCGATTTGGGTGAAGGAGTTCATCACCGACCTAGGAGTCATACCCAATGCGTCGGGGCGATCAAACTCTTCTGTGACAACACCGGAGCTATTGCCCTTGCCAAGGAGCCTGGTTTCACAAGAAGACAAGGCACATCAAGCGTCGTTTCAACTCCATCCGTGAAAATGTTCAAGATGGAGACATAGAGATTTGCAAAGTGCACACGGATCTGAATGTCGCAGATCCGTTGACTAAACCTCTCTCGCGTGCAAAACATGATCAACACCGAACTCTATGGGTGTTCGATTCATCACAATGTAACTAGATTGGTGACTCTAGTGCAAGTGGGAGACTGTTGGAAATATGCCCTAGAGGCAATAATAAAAGGATTATTATATTTCAATGTTCATGATAATTGTCTTTTGTTCATGCTATAAATGTATTATCCGGAAATCGTAATACACGTGTGAACACTAAGACCCAATGAGTCCCTAGTGAGCCTCTAGTTGACTAGCTCGTTGTGATCAATAGATAGTCATGGTTTCCTGACTATGGACATAGGATGTCGTTGATAACGAGATCACATCATTAGGAGAATGATGTGATGGACAAGACAATCATAAGCATAGCATAAAAGATCGTATAGTTCGTTTGCTAGAAGCTTTGCCAATGTCAAGTATCTATTCCTTCGACCATGAGATCGTGTAACTCCGGTTACCGTAGGAGTGCCTTGGGTGTATCAAACGTCACAACGTGGCGGGTGACTATAAAGGTGCATTACGGTATCTCGAAAGTATCTTGGGTTGACACGGATCGAGGCTCGGATTTGTCACTCCGTGTATGACGGAGAGGTATCTCTGGGCCCACTCGGTAATGCATCATCATAATGAGCTCAATGTGACCAAGATGTTGTACACGGATCATGCATTATGGTGCGAGTAAAGTGACTTGCCGAGAACGAGACCGAACAAGGTATTGGGATACCGACGATCGAGTCTCGCAAGTAACGCATCGATTGACAAAGGAATTGCATACGTGGTTTGATCGAATCCTCGACATCGTGGTTCAACCGATGAAATCATCGAGGAGCATGTGGGAGCCAACATGGATATCCGGACCCGCTGTTGGTTATTGCCCGAGAGTCGTCTCGGTCATGTCTGCGTGTCTCCCGAACCCGTAGGGTCTACACATAAGGTTCGGTGGCGCTAGGGTTTGTAGGAAGTCAAGTATGTGACCACGAATGTTGTTCGAGTCCGGATGAGATCCGGGACGTCACGAGGAGTTCGGAAGGGTCCGGAGGTAAAGAATAATATATAGGAAGTGGTGTTTCGCCATCGGGAAAGTTTGGGGTTTCGGTAAATCACGGACCACCGGAAGGGTCCTGGGTCCACCGGTGGGGCCACCTATCCGGAGGGCCCCATGGGCCGAGGGGAAGGAACCAGCCCACAAGGGGCTGGTGCGCCCCAGGCCCACCCCGCGCCTAGGGTTGAAACCCTAGGGGTGGGGCGCCCACCGGTTGGGGCACTCCACCCCCAGCCGCCGCCCCGGAGATTGGATCTCGGGGGCCGCCACAGGGGCCTATATAAGAGGGGGGGGGGGCTGCTGTACACAACACCCAAGGCGCAGCCCTTCCCCTCCCCAACACATCTCCTCCTCCGTAGAGCTTGGCGAAGCCCTGTCGGAGTACTGCTTCTCCACCATCATCACGCCGTCGTCTTTGCCGGTGGAGCTGTCTTCCTCAACCTCTCCTTCCCCTTGCTGGATCAAGAAGGAGGAGACGTCGATCGTCCCGTACGTGTGTTGAACGCGGAGGTGCTGTCCGTTCAGCACTTGGCATCGGTGATCTGAATCACGTTCGAGTACGACTCCATCATCACCTTGCAAGCTTCCGCACGCGATCTACAAGTGGTATGTAGATGTCATCTCTCTCCCGTTACTCGTTGCTTAGATGAACTCATAGATGGATCTTGGTGAAGCCGTAGGAAAAATTTTAATTTTCTGCAACGTTCCCCAACAAATGATGCTCAGGAGGTGGTGGATCGGGCCCGGGCGCGAAGAGAGGCTGAATTAGTAGCGCAGGATGACGCGGGTCAACATACACCGGTTCGCCCTACCACCTTTGCCGGACCAGGAGTCGCATCCGCTTTAGGGGTGCCCTGTTTGATCCCCACTTTACGCAATGTACGCCTGCCTAAAGACTTTAAGGGTCCACGCAAGGTGCCGAATTACACCGCCGATTTGTCCCCTGAAGCGTGGGTTGAAAGTTATGAGATGGCCATGGAGATGCTAGATGTGGATGAGGCCGCGTGTGCAAAATACTTCACCATGATGCTTGAAGGCACGGCTCATACTTGGTTGAAGAGCCTACCGCCCAACTCTATCAGTTCATGGGCCCAGTTACGGGCCCGGTTTATCCAGAATTTCAAGGATACATGTAAGCAGCCCAAGTCCATAGTAGACCTAGCGGCTTGTGTCCGGGAGGAAGGGGAGTCAACGACCCGTTAGATACGCCCGTGTTTGAGATTTTGCACACCTCGGCGGGATCAACGCCGACTCGCAATCTTAACCACGAAGGCAACTGCCGGTTTGAGCCTTTAAAATTGAAATTGGGGCGCATGAAGCGGTTCTGTAATGACATGGGAACCCTCATGGCGCTTTGGTGAAGTATGCTGATTCGGACGGTACCAAGGATCCCGAGGCTGATGATGATGAAGCGAGGAAGGAAAGAAGAATGGCAATTCAAAGGGCAACAGTACAAACCGGCGGGTCATGGAACGGAGGCAAGCGCCAGCGGATGGCAACATGGATTTCGTGGCCAATACTAATGCACGGATGAGAGGCGCGCGCAGCAAAAAGCGAATCGGGTCCAAATCCTAATGCAAGCCGTTTGAATTACTTGTTGAATCAACCTTGCCCCAAGCACGGAGACGAAGGAGTCGCCACTAACCATCTCGGAAAGATTGTTATATTATGCAGGAGTTCAAAAATTCTAATGCTTTCGGTATGACCAGGGTCGGTGGCGTTCAGATCCGGTTTCCACGGGCGGGTCACGATGGAGCTTCGGTTCAGTCTTAATCGAAGCGATCACAATAATCGAGAATAATCGAACGGCCAGCAACAACAAAGAATAATGAGTCGGGTTATCGAGCCAACCAAAGCGGTTGAACAATGGGCGATATCATGTTTTCACAACTAGCTTGGATAAGCGCGACGAAAAGCTTCTGGCGGCGAAGAACTCTGTTGAACCGGCCTTGCCACGTTATTTACGCTGGTCGGAGCAGCCTATCATGTGGAGCAAAGAGGACCATCCCCCCCGGGTTGATAATCCGGGCCAGCTAGCGTTAGTGGTAGACCCTCAGGTGGGGGGTTATAAGTTCACTAAGGTGCTTATGGATGGAGGAAGTTGTATTAATATACTATACTATGAAACTTTCCGTCGCATGGGCCTAACGCACCAGGATCTCGAGACCGTCCAATACAAAGTGTTCCATGGCGTAGTACCGGCAAATCTGCTTATCTGTTGGTAAGATAGCCCTGGATGTGGCTTTTGAGACGAAACACGATTCGGTCGAAAAACTAACCTTTGAGGTAGTGAAGATCCGGAGTCCATATCACGCTTTGTTTGGGCGACCGCTTATGCTAAGTTCATGGCACGACCGTGTTATATCTACTTGCAGCTCAAAATGCGGGTTACAAGGAGCGATAACGGTGCATGGAAGCCGCCGGTCGCTTTGGAATGTGAGGAAGGTGATGCAGCTTATGCGGTGGCGGTGCGTGCTACGGAGGAGTTGAAGTTCTATAAGGACAACGTTGATCCGGCAGATATGACCCCTCTAAAGAAACCAACTACTGAGCATGAATCGGATCTGAAGTTTAAATCGGCAAATGAGACCAAACTTGTTGACTTCGTGCGGGCGATTTGTCCAAGCAGTTCATTTGTCGGTGCCAATCTGGATCCTAAATAGGAAGCGCGCTCATCGAGTTCATCCGTGAGAACCGGATATCTTTGCATGGAAGCCATCGACATGCCGGTGTCCGAGGAACTCGTGAGCACACACTTAATGTGGATCCTAAGTATAAACCGGTGAAACAGTTCCTCCACCGGTTTAACAAAGAAAGGCGCAAAGCCATTGGAGAGGAAGTGGCGGGCTTTTGGCGGTGGCTTTATCATTGAAGTCTTTCATCCGGTGGCTTGCTAATCCGGTGCTGGTCCTAAGAAAACGGCACTTGGCGTATGTGTGGATTACACAGATCTTAACAAGGCTCGTCCGGTGGATCCTTTGCCCTCCCGCATTGATCAGATTATTGATGCCACGGAGGCCGTGGCGTTTAAGTTTTTTGGATGCGTACTCTGGATATCATCAGATCAAAATGGCGGTTAAGGACCAGGAGAAAACAACGTTTATCACTCCCTTTGGAGCCTTCGCTATGTATCTATGCCTTTCGGGCTCAAGAGCCCGAGCTACTTATCGGTGGTGTGTGCAATTGCTGTATACACAGATTGGCCGCAATGTGCATGCTTACGTGGATGATATTGTGGTGAAATCAAGACTGAAGGAGACACTGGTGGACGATTTGAAGGAAACCTTTGACAACTTGCGTATTTACAAGATGATGCTTAATCCGGCCAAGTGCGTCTTTGGTGTTTCGGCAGGCAAGTTATTGGGGTTCCTGGTATCTAACAGAGGAATTGAGGCTAATCCGGAGAAAATTAAAGCTATTACTTCCTTGGCTAAACCGAAGTGTATCAATGATGTTCAGCGTTTGGCGAAGTGAATCGCTGCTTGTTGAGCGGTTTATCGGCCGCCTCGGAGAAAAGGCCATCCTTTGTACCGGATCTTTGAGGAAGGCAGATAATTTAAATGCGAGTCCGGCTGCTGATGAAGCATTTGAGGACTTAAAACGGCAATTGGCGAATCTGCCTGTTCTTGCGGCCCCGGTTGACAAGGAGCCGCTGTTGTTATATGTTGCAGCCAACGCTCGAGCAGTTAGCGTGGCTATTGTGGTAGAACGCAAGGAGGCAGGCAAGGAATATCCGGTTCAGCGGCCGGTTCATTATATCAGTGAGGTGCTTATTGAGTCCAAGCAAAGGTATCCGCATTGGCAGAAGCTAGTCTATGGTGTTTTCATGGCGATCGAAAATTGAAGCGGATTTCCAAGGGCACCCTATCACGATGGTCGATTCAGCTCCTTTGGGTGATATCATACGAACCGGAGGCGATCGCGGACTGCCAAATGGGCCATAGAGCTTGGGCCGCATGGACTAAAGTATATACCACGGACAGCGGTGAAGTCTCAAGCACTTGTTGATTTCATTAATGCTTGGACGGAGTTACAAGCACCAGAGGAGAAGCTGGATCACACATATTGGACTATTCATTTCGATGGATCCAGGCAGTTGGAAGGCTCGGGGGCTGGAGTCATTTTAACTTCCCCGCGAGGTGATAAGTTTTGTTATGTTCTCCGCTTAATGTTCCCTTGTACTAATAATGCAGCTGAGTACGAAGCCTTGCTCCATGGTCTCCGGATGGCTAAAGAGATGAACTTAATCCGGGTTAAGTGCTTTGGTGACTCGGACCTGGTGGCTCAGCAAGTATCTGGCACTTGGGATTCCAAGGACCCGCTTATGGCTGCATATTGTCGAGAAGTGGATAATATTGCGGGTTGCTTCAAGGGTTATCAAGTGGATCATGTGGATCGCCGGAAGAACGAAGCGGCGGACCCTTTAAGCCGGTTGGGTTCTCAGCATAAACCGGTCCCGCCTAATGTCTTTTTGGACGTATTGCACAACCCGTCGACCCGGCTCCACGGTGAAGCGGTTTGGCTATTCCTGATCCGGAGGCCCAATTGGTGGCAGCATTACATGCTATTCCGGATTGGACGGTTCCTTTTCTTGCGTATATGACTCGAGGGGAATTGCCAGAAGATGAGATGCTAGCCAGACAGATAATCCGGCACTCCAAGTCTATGACGATTCTTAATGGTGAATTGCATCATTGCAGTGTATCAGGGGCATTTCAACGTTGTGTTTCTCCTGAGGAAGGCTGTGAAATCTTAAGAGAAATCCATGAAGGGGACTGTGGACATCACGCCGGTTCAAAGTCTCACGGTGGCAAAGCGTTTCATCACGGATTTTACCGGTTGACAAAGACACGCCGATCGGAGGACTTGGTTAAGCGGTGTGATGGATGTCGAAATTTTCAAGGCGTGCTCATGTACCGCACAAGAGTTGAGGATGATCCCAATAACGTGGCCATTTGAAACTTGGGGGCTGGATATGGTTGGACCCTTTAAGCGATCCAAGGATAAGAAGACCCACCTTACGGTGGCGATGAACAAATTTACCAAGTGGGTTGAAGCGAGCACAGTCGGCAAGTGTGATGTAGCAACAATGCGCGCTTCATCAAAAGGTGATCTTCGGTTTGGCTTTCCACACAATCATTCATCGATAATGGTACTAATTTATCCAAGGGTGCTATGAAAGAGTTACGTGAGCGTGAGCACATCCGCTTGCGTGTCATCGATGGCTCACCCCAGTCCAGCGGACAGCAGAGCGAGCTAATCAAGAGATCTTACGAGGCATCAAACCCGACTTATGGTTCCGTTGCGAGAGGACGCCGGGATGCTGGGTTGAAGAGCTACCATCGTGCTCGGAGTATCAATACTACGCCAAACCGGTCCACTCGGATACACACCGTTCTTTATGGTCTATGGAGCAGAGGCGCTTCTCCCGGCGATATCCGGCACGACTACGCCTCGTGTGGCGGCTTATGTTGAAGCGGACAACGAGGCGGCACGGCAAGACGCTTTGGACCTGTTGGATGAAGAGCGTGATATGGCGGCTGCCCGTTCGGCGATTTACCAGCAAGATCTTGATGTTATCACGATCGCGGGTTAAAACGAGCCTTTCAAGAAGGAGATTTGGTGCTTGGCTCATCCAAGACCGAACATGATATGCACAAGTTATCCTCGCCTTGGGAAGGACCTTTTGTGGTCGACAGAATCTACACAACGGATCATACTATCGATTGATATTCGAGAGCATCAAGACTCACGCACATCGAGAGGAGGAGACCAACGAGCCGTGGAACATAGCTCATCTTGACCTTACTACACTTGAGCCATCGGCTCTATTTATGTACATATCATGACAATGTATATATTATCTTGATATAATAAAACCGAGCCTCGGCTAAAGCGGGGTCTCTGTCTTTCTCATCATGCGTGGTTACATGGAGTGATTCTGTTTTTAAAGCGGCCTCCGGTTTACCCTTGACATTTGTTTTTATCACTTGGGGGCTTGGTGGTGTCCGAACCAATGCAACACCTCTTGATAGGCGAAAGCCACCAGATCATTGGGGACACGGTCAAGTCTGAACCGTCACGCCTCTTGGTCGACCTACAGGGCGAGTCATTTGGGGGCTTGGTCGAACCCGAACCAATGTCATGCCACTTGGTGGCGTATTGCCACGAAGTCTTTTGGGGACTGGCCGACCGGCACCATTGCTACGCCTTCGGGGAGCTTGGTTGCGTCTGACCATGGTAATGCCATCTGACCAGCTCAGTAAAGCTTTTCTTTTGCAAAAAGTTGTTGCCTTTGTTGCCATATTTTTTCATAATTGGTATTCGATTTTTTGTTGTGTTTTTTAAACCGACAACGTTTTTATCCGGTTCAACTGTCAATTACAAATTGACAGAATACGGTAAATCTTAAACCAGAGGTTATCTACCCGATTTTCCTTTTTTTTGTTATCATCATTGAATAACAAGGGGCATTGTGCTGATTTGGCACGGTTTATATGGGAGTTGTTCTCTCCCCGCTTTACCAATGGTAATGGTTTCTAAAGGCCTCGCTTTCGACTTGGCTACGCCCGACTTCATGCCCAGATATGGCGGTATTTGTATCACATATTTGTTGAATTTCTGATACATATATTCAATATCATAAACCGGTGGCGGTATCACCACCACCGAGGTTCAAATTTTTCGGTTGCGGGAAGTGCGAATCAAGCAAAAGTTTCACTACTTATGCACGAAGGCATATTCAAACCGGAAGTATTAACTAAAGTTATTACAAGGCAACACGGTGCCCAAGTAAGATCATTGTTCTTTGGGCAACCGCCAATGACAGATATTTGAACCGGCCTCCGGTTCAAGCCTGCTCTTCATCTTCCGCCGCTTCCGCTTCCTCGTCTCTACCCATTGGCTGGAAATCAATAGTGGTCCAGTCGATTCCCATTAACGCTTGAAAAACAGCTTCTTCATGGATCAGGGAAGACGGTTCAATATCAGGGGCGTAGGTATGCTTACGGATTGGAGGGATCAGATTTTCCGCTTCAAAAGTTGGGGCTGGCACTCGCTTGTTCTGGTCATTATATTGTGCTTGATAATGCTCCAAATCTGCTTCTTCGGCCAGCTGACAAGCCAGAGGGCGCACTGCACGGTTTATTGCCCATAAATCCTCTTCATTAAAATCAGAACCATCTTCCTTCACACTGGGGTAGCCTTGAGCTGCTTCCACCGGGTCAAAATCTGGTACCCATGCCTTGGCTCGGATCAAAGCATTAATAGCTCCGGTCCGGCGTGATTTTTTCACCTCCTCAATCTGGGAAGGAAGCATGGACAACCGGTTCGAGTATCTTGGATCAAGGAAGGTGCGGGTTGTTATGCGAGGCTGTGGTGATGATGTTGGGCTCCGGTATATAATCTGTTCTACTAAGGTGTAGACAGCCTTGATTTCTTCGCACATCGTTTCCTAAGTGCCCAATCGTGTGCCTACAACAGTAAAGAGTTAGTCTCAAACCGGAGTTATGCTACAGCGGATTCAAAACATCACAACTGTTCAAAGGTGCTTACCAAAGATTGCCGCAGTCATAGAGTGTACTTGCCGCTTCGGCTGTCAGATCATCTACCACCGGTTTAAGGGCAGCTTCAAAGATTTTACGCTCGTTTGATTAAATTGGCCTTCTCAGTGGCCCAGTCAGCCTGTTCTTTCTTGAAGCCTTCCTTCAATTGTTCAGTGGCGTTCAAAGCACTGGTTAATTCTCTCTTGGCCTTCTCTGTTTCGGCCTGCTGGGTTTTCAACGCCTCTTGTAAATCGGCAATCCGGTCCTCCTTGATTTTCACCTCAGCCTGTGTATCGATAGTATGTTCAGCAAGCAATTCAAGAAAGTCAAAGTCTCAACCACACAACAAAGTTATATGCTTGACACTTGGGGGCTAATGTACCTTCGATTTTTATATATCTGCTAGATGACAAAGTCCCAAGCTCAAAACAAGTATTCAACTTGGCACTTGGGGGCTAATGGCTATTTGATCTACGTATGTTTCCAAAGGCAGTTTTTATTGAAGCCCCGGTTTAAGTATGCAAAGTTAAACCGGCCCTTGGGGGCTATGCAGGTGGATTTCAAAGTTGTGAAGGAATATATTCAAGTCCCGGTTTGATCAAAATTACAAACCGGCCCTTGGGGGCTAGACGGACTGATATAATGGCAGTAAGTAAAGGAGTGGGTTACCTCAAACTTGTCTCTCATTAACTTGACCAGGCCAGCTTCATAGTCACGGCTAGTATAAAGCCGGTTTAAATAGCCAGAATGAAGGTCTTGGGCGCTTAGAGCAGCATATGTCTCCAGTTCAACATCCCATTTTCCTTTATTCAAAGCGGAAAATTCTTCTTTTCTGATGTGCTGGTTAAAGTTGCGAGATTCCCGGTTGAGCGGCCCATACCAAGAATTACAACGTCATCATCTTTGGACTCGACGGATTGTGTGGGCACGGCCGTTTTGTCAGCAGGACTGTGGGATTTATCAAACCGGACGGTGTTGGCAGGTGGATCGGCAGAGGTTGAAGTGTTAACAGGCCTTTCTTCGGGAATAACAGCATCTTGTATCGGAGGATCATTGGGAATGTCTTCAGAGGCAAAATTTTCAAGATCTGGTGCTCTCTCATGATCTAAGGCGGCATCTTCTTCAGCAGTTTTATCCAAACGGGCCTTCTTGCTGGGTTTCGGTTTGGTTCTAAGAGACAAAGAGTCAGGGAAAAGTGTAACCATTACACAATATATTAGAAGCATATGGTCGGTTTGGCTTACCTGGCGGCTATCTTCAATGGTGGCAACTGAGTGGCGATGATTCACGAGAGGATGAATGGGAAGTGACACGATAATCGGAGTCGGACGGATTAAGAGGTTGTGGAAGAAACCCGCTTTAGAATTTAAAGCAATAAAAGGTTGGAGACCTCGGAGCGGCGCTTTCGAACCGGGCTGTTTGGTAAACCGCAGAGGTAACTACGACCACTATGCGGGTTGTCGGCGAGCTTCATGTTCTGCGTCTTCATAAGAAGTTTGGGATCCAAATAAGCAAGAGGGTGAGAAAAATTAACTTTCCGGTTTGCTGGCGAAATTTTGGCAAAGGCAAATTTGCTGAATCGGAAGAGAGAATAGTTACCTCGGCGAATCTGCATTCTTGGCCTCGGCGTCGTCGACAAGCATCATCATCAATAAGGTGTGTAAAAAGCAAGCCAAGAGAATCAAGTTCTACCTCAAGATCCGGATTACCCACATCATCGTCAATGGCTGGGTCGGATGAAGCGATGGTCTTTCTCTTATGGGCTGGTTTCTTGACAACTTTGGTTTTGGGCGGGTTGGCGCCTCAACTTTCTCCGCTTTATCTTGTGAAAGTTTCTTGCTCCAAAACGGATTATCACCTGGATCGTAAATAATTAAATGTTAGATACATGAAGCGATAACAGGTTTAAGGATGGAACAACTAGAAACTTACATGCAGCGGTTTGTTGGTGGTGCGATGAGGAGCTAGACGGTTTGAGCACGAGGTGCTCCGGTTCATTCAACATCTTTTTACCGAGTCAGAACTTCATCATCGAGAGTTGGAGTTTGGTGTGTCGGAGTGGGTCGTCGACACTATCGGTATCTTGGCACATCAAACGGGCGCCGGTTCGGAGGCGATATGCCCCATGATAACCAGCAGCATGCAAGGTCTATTCCGTCAAACCGTTAGCCATAAAAGCTCGGAGCTTGGGCGATTCGCGGGGCATATTTGCTTCTATCTTTGGCGCTCAATCTTTGTGGAAACGGATGGGTGTTGCTTAGCCGCTCGGGCGAAAGCCGTAAGGGATTTTCATCTTGAGAGAAGTATCTTTGCAATAAAACCAAGTCGCATTCCACTCCTTGGGGTGACTATGGAGTTTGACGTGGGGATAGGTGATCTCCTTCCTCTTTTGAATAGCCATGCCACCCAATTCAGTATTGCGGCCGTCGGTGAATTCAAAGGCGACGGTTCAGATGGAAGAGGTCTCTAAACAGTTCAACGAAGGTTCCTCTTGAAGATATACTTGAGATAGTACTTGAAAGTGGCATAAATTGGTAGCGGAGTTGGGGCCAATGTCCAGGGACGGAGCTGAAAATTGGCTAACACGTCCGGTAAAATTTTGAACAGGCGGTTTGAAGCCCCGGCGGTGATCTGCGAATACCACAACTTCTCCTTCCAGGGGTGTGGGAGGACATTCCTCTCGAGGACCCTCCAAAGGGTCGTATCTTTGTCATCTAAAGCGCCAATCGAGACTAGATCATTCATTTGTGACTCGGTGGCGAGAAGGAACCCGATTGCATTCATACACTTGTTTGGCCATGATAAGATCTACAAGAAATAATTGATCCGGTTCAAGAGTATGCTTGATACAAGGTGTTGATCTAAGTTATGATAAACCGGAGGCGGTGTCTATAAACGGTTTCTGTGATATGATATCGGTGGATTACGGCGGTTCAACAAGGGACTAATGATATATATGTGCGGTTTAGCAGTCTTTCCTATGGTGAGTTAAACCGCCTAATCTAGGCTTTGGAAGCAATTGAAGCTATGGATAGTTAGTATACAGAAACAAGTTTCACAACATCCTATTATGGCTGCGGATCAAACATGAGCTTACAGAAAGTAGAAAATATTTCGAGGAATAAGGCAAAAACAGAAGTGAGCTATAAAGCAGGTATATGCGGGAGATCTGTGGGCTTAGATGAGAAGACTACAGCGGATGCGCAAGGATCACTCTTAAAAGCAGCACAGGTTCATGGATTCATTCAAAATCAAAACAACAGATATGAACATGCGAAGAACACAACACGGAGCTGGAACCCTAAAAGACAGATCTAGGTCAAGAAAGGAAGGAAGCTTACCGGGAACAGAGAAGACGCAGAAAGAAGCCGCAATGCTCTGGTACGATCAGGTTGATGCAGCGGCCTAGGACGAGGCGAAAGTCGACGACGGTGGCGGAGCTCCAAGACCAGCGGCGCGAGGAAGACGAAGGAGAGAGGACGAAGGGAAAGAAAGAAATGACCCTTCGGTCCTATTTATACAGCGACAGAGCTAGGTCAAGCGCGCGGATCCAGGAACTGCCATTTAAAGAAGGCGTTATAAATGATAAGATGACGTCATGCCGGTTTACAGTAACCAGAAGTGGTGACGACACGACGGTTTATCAACTACTAGAAGATGTCCAAGATACAAGCTTTGTGAAGGATTGACATGAACCAGTTCAAATCAATCTGGGGCCTAATGTTGGGGATATTACCACTAAGTGTAAACCGGCCAGCCTGGGCCGAGTTAACTCCGTTAAGCAGAGAAAGGCCCAAGGCCTGTAGTCGGTTTAGAACTTGTAGCCGTAAACCGGCCTGATGTATAACTTTTATTGTAAGTTAGGAATAGAGAGATACCAACCGGGATACGAATATGAACCGGTTGGGACTCTATGAACCGACGGGCGTCACCCGTGTATATAAGGGGACGACCCGGCGACGGTTCAAGGACAGACAACCACAACTCGAGCCTAGGCGAAGCTTGTTTGCTCCCTAGCCATCGAGACCACATCAATTCCATCACAACTAGACGTAGGCTTTTACCTTCATCGAAGGGGCCGAACTAGTATAAACCCTTGTGTCTTTGTGTCCGCTTTAACCCCTTCAAGTAAACCCGTAGCGATGGCTCCACGACTAAGTCCTTTCACTAGGACATCTGCCGTGACAAATCCACGACAGGATCCTTGGGCACGACGAATTCATCGTCGTTGAGGCTTGCCTCGTCTCCGGAGGGAGGCATGTAATTATTATCCTCTACCTCTTCGTCTGCCGCTCTCTCGTGAAGGCTGGCTTCTCCGTCCTCCTGTGCTAAATCTTGCTGGAGGGGGTTATCTTCGGCACTCTCTGGGGTGTTATTATCTCCGGTGCCGGAATCTCCATTCTTGCTGTGGCGGGATTTAAAGCGGCACCGCTGACACCGGCACTTGGGCTGTTTCTTAGAGGAATCTGCCTCCGCTGCTTCTTCGCCGTTCCCATCCTTTGGGATGTCCACCATGTATATGTCGTATGACGAGGTGGTCTTCCAAAGTCCGTGGCGCTGGTTCTTGGTAAATCTCGGCATCGTCGTCCATACCGTCGATGTCTTGATGTCATAGTCTAGCATGTCGGTTAGATAAATCGGCAAAGGCTACAAAGTGGGTGGTGGGTGGGCTTTGAATTTTTTCGTCGTCCGCATGCCAACCGTTCGACCGCAGTCGGCGAGGCTCTCGATAACGAGAGATACTTTAGCGAATTTAGGATGTCGCCAAAGGGTGAGTGCTGAAAGATGTCCGTGGCGGTGAACTCCATGATCGGCGCCGAATCGGACTCGATTGGTAGGGGCGCAGGAGGTTCGGAGTCCGGCGAAGAGTCCGGCACCTCGGAGTCACGAGCTTTACAAGGGACAAGGTCAGTATTTGGCTCCATCGGCGTAGAAGTTGCAGCCCCCGAGGCGGCGCTCTAGCCACCCGTCCTCGTCTGTGATCGGCTCCGAACTAAGGGTCGGGCGGACTCATGTCTTGACCTCGAGGCACCGTCCGCAGCAGAGCTAAATCATGCCCATCGTGATGATCTGGCGACTTTCGGTATAAGCTTGAATCCGTCGAAGATCAAGTCTCCGCGGATGTCGGCCGTGAAGTTTAGGCTTCAAATCGACTGATGGCTCGGGCGTAGCTTCGATCTGCTCCAGGTGGCCAGCTTAATTGCCCGCATGCAAAGCCGTCGAACACGAAGATCTGTCCGGGGAGAAAAGTCTCACCCTGGACTGCGTTGTTGATGATTGAAGGAGCCATCAAGCCTATCGGTGACGACATAGAGGAACTCTCAATGAAAGCACCAATGTCGATGTCAAAACCGGCGGATCTCGGTAGGGGTCCCAGGCGTGCGTCTAGGTGGATGGTAACAGGAGACAAGGTACGATGTTTTTACCTGTGTTCGGGCCCTCTCGATGGAGGTAAAACCCTACTCTGCTTGATTAATATTGATGATATGGGTAGTACAAAAGTAGATCTACCACGAGATCAAGGAGGCTAAACCCTAGAAGCTAGCCTATGGTATGATTGTTGTAATGGTTGTTCGTCCTATGGACTAAAACCCTCCGGTTTATATAGACACCGGAGAGGGCTAGGGTTACACAGAGTCGGTTACAATGGTAGGAGATCTACATATCCGTATTGCCAAGCTTGCCTTCCACGCCAAGGAAAGTCCTATCCGGAAAGGGACGAAGTCTTCAATCTTGTATCTTCATAGTCTTGGAGTCCGGCCGATGATGATAGTCCGGCTATCCGGACACCCCCTAGTCCAGGACTCCCTCAATGGGCTTCCTCAAAATGCCCTAGGTCTTCGTGAGCAAGCAAGTTGGATGCACACCCACTTAGTTTCTTTTGGTTAGCTTTCATACACTTATAGCTCTAGTGCATCCGTTGCATGGCAATCCGTACTCACTCACATTGATATCTATTAATGGGCATCTCCATAGCCCATTGATACGCCTAGTTGATGTGAGACTATCTTTTCCTTTTTTGTCTTCTCCACAACCACCATTCTATTCCACATATAGTGTTATGTCCATGGCTCACGCTCATGTATTGCGTGAAAGTTGAAAAAGTTTGAGAACATCAAAGTATGAAACAATTGCTTGGCTGGTCATCAGGGTTGTGCATGATTAAATACTTTGTGTGATGATGATAGAGCATAGCCAGACTATATGATTTTGTAGGGATAGCTTTCTTTAGCCATGTTATTTTGAGAAGACATGATTGCTTTGTTAGTATGCTTGAAGTATTATTGTTTTCATGTCAATATGAACTTTTATCTTGAATAATTTGGATCTGAACATTCATGCCACGGTAAAGAAAATTACATTGAGAAATAGGCTAGGTAGCATTCCACATCAAAAATTATGTTTTTATCATTTACCTACTCGAGGACGAGCAGGGATTAAGCTTGGGGATGCTTGATACGTCTCCAACGTATCTATAATTTTTGATTGATCCATGCTATTATATTACCCGTTTTGGATATTATAGCTTTACCATATAGTTTATATCATTTTTGGGACTAACCTATTAACCGGAGGCCCAGCCCAAATTGCTGTTTTTTTTGCCTATTTCAGTTTCGAAGAAAAGGAATATGAAACGGAGTCCAAACGGAATGAAACCTTCAGGAGCGTCTTTTTGGAACAAACGCAATCAAGGAGACTTCGAGTGGATGTCAAGAAGTAGCCGAGGTGGCCACGAGGCAGGAGGGCGCGCCCTAGGGGGGTGGGCGCACCCCCCACCCTTGTGAGCCCCTCGTGGATCCCCTGACCAACCTCCTTCGCCTATATATACTTGCATACCCTAGAAACATCAAGGAGCACCACGAAACACTATTTCCACCTCCGCAACCTTCTGTACCCGTGAGATCCCATCTTGGAGCCTTTTTCGGCATTCCGCTGGAGGGGGAATCGATGACGGAGGGCTTCTACATCAACACCATAGCCTCTCCGATGAGTTGTGAGTAGTCTACCACAGACCTTCGGGTCCATAGTTATTAGCTAGATGACTTCTTCTCTCTCTTTGAATCTCAATACAAAGTTCTCCTCGATCTTCTTGGAGATCTATTCGATGTAACTCTTTTTGCTGTGTGTTTGTCGTGATCCGATGAATTGTGGGTTTATGATCAAGTTTATCTATGAGAAATATTTGAATCTCCTCTGAATTCTTTTATGTACGATTGGTTATCTTTGCAAGTCTCTGAATTATCAGTTTGGTTTGGCCTACTAGATTGATCTTTCTTGCAATGGAAGAAGTGCTTAGCTTTGGGTTCAATTTGGCGGTGTCCTTTCCCAGTGACAGCAAGGGCAGCAAGGCACGTATTGTATTGTTGCCATCGAGGATAAAAATATGGGGTTAATATCATATTGCTTGAGTTTATCCCTCTACATCATGTCATCTTGCCTAATGCGTTACTCTGTTCTTATGAACTTAATACTCTAGATGCATGCTGGATAGCGGTCGATGTGTGGAGTAATAGTAGTAGATGCAGAATCTTTTCGATCTACTTGTCGCGTACGTGATGCCTATATACATGATCATGCCTAGATATTCTCATAACTATGCACTTTTCTATCAATTTCTTGACAGTAATTTGTGCACCCACCGTAATACTTATGCTATCTTGACAGAAGCCACTAGTGAAACCTATGGCCCCCGGGTCTACTTTCTATCATATAAGTTTCCAATCTACTTTAATTTGCAATCTTTACTTTCCAATCTATATCATAAAAATACCAAAAATATTTATCTTATCTTATTATCTCTATCAGATATCACTTTCGCAAGTGGCCATGAAGGGATTGACAACCCCTTTATCGCATTGGTTGCGAGGTTCTTGTTTGTTTGTGTAGGTACGAGAGGACTTGCGTGTAGCCTCCTAATGGATTGATACCTTGGTTCTCAAAAATTGAGGGAAATACTTACGCTACTTTGCTGCATCACCCTTTCCTCTTCAAGGGAAAACCAACGCAGTGCTCAAGAGGTAGCAACTACCAAACCTCGTAGGTCTTCCAGAGTAAGATCTGCACCAGAGCGGTATGGTAATCCTGTTCTGGAAGTCATGTTACTAGACCATGGTGAACCTGCGAACTATGAGGAAGCAATGATGAGCCCAGATTTCGCGAAATGGCTTGAGGCCATGAAATCTAAGATGGGATCCATGTATGAGAACAAAGTGTGGACTTTTAGAAAATAGATGGATCTTCAAGAAGAAGACCGACGCTGACGGTAATGTTACTGTTTACAAAGCTCGACTTGTTGTGAAAGTTTTTTGACAAGTTCAAGGAGTTGACTACGATGAGAATTTCTCACCAGTAGCGATGCTAAGTCTGTCTGAATCATGTTAGCAATTGTCGCATTTTATGATTATGAAATTTGGCAGAAGAGTTGTATATGATGCAACCAGAAGGTTTTGTCAATCCAAAGGGTGTCAACAAAGTGTGCGAGCTCCAGTGATCCATTTATGGACTGGTGCAAGCCTCTCGGAGTTGGAATAAATGCTTTGATAGTGTGATCAGATCATATGGTTTTATATAGACTTTTGGAGAAGCCTGTATTTACAAGAAAGTGAGTGGGAGCTCTATAGCATTTCTAATATTATATGTGGATGACATATTGTTGATTGGAAATGATATAGAATTTCTAGATAGCATAAAGGGATACCTGAATAAGAGTTTTTCTATGAAAGACCTCGGTGAAGCTGCTTACATATTGGGAATCAAGATCTATAGAGATAGATCAAGACGCTTAATTGGACTTTCACGAAGCACATACCTTGATAAAGTTTTGAAGAAGTTCAAATGGACCAGTCAAAGAAAGGGTTCTTGCATGTGTTACAAGGTGTGAAGTTGAGTTAGACTCAATGCTCGACTACTGCAGAAGAAAGAGAGAAAATGAAAGTCATTACCTATGCTTCGGCCATAGGTTCTATCATGTATGCAATGCTGTGTACCAGACTTGATGTGTGCCTTGCTATAAGCATAGCAGGGAGGTACCAAAGTAATCCCGGAGTGGAGCACTGGACAGCGGTCAAGAACATCCTGAAATACCAGAAAAGGACTAAGGATATGTTTCTCGTTTATGGAGGTGAAAAAGAGCTCGTCGTAAACGGTTACGTCGATGCAAGCTTTGACATTGATCCGGATGAATCTAAGTTGCAAACCGGATACATATTTTTATTGAATGGAGGAGCTGTCAGTTGGTGCAGTTCCAAGCAAAGCGTCGTGGCGGGATCTACGTGTGAAGCGGAGTACATTGCTGCTTCGGAAGCAGCAAATGAAGGAGTCTGGATGAAGGAGTTCATATCCGATCTAGGTGTCATACCTAGTGCATCGGGTCTAATGAAAATCTTTTGTGACAATACTGGTGCAATTGCTTTGGCAACGGAATCCAAATTTCACAAGAGAACCAAGCACATCAAGAGATGCTTCAATTCCATCCGTCATCAAGTGTCGGAAGGGGACAAAGATTTGCAAGATACATACAGATCTGAATGTTGCAGACCGTTGACTAAGCCTCTTCCACGAGCAAAACATGATCAACACCAAAGCTTCATGGGTGTTACAATCATCACTTCTGGAATCAACTTCTTTGTCGTCCGCCATGGTGGACGGCAAAGGCACAGATCCCAGACGACAAAGTCCTTTGTCGTTAGCCAGCAGACGGCAAACTGTCCGGCTAAACACGTGCCAACAAAGGCCATCTTTGCCATCCGCTTCGCAGAAACGGACGACAAAGGATTATGCCGTCCGCCATCCGAGGCCAGCAGACGGCAATGACGACGGACGACAGTGGTGTGGGGTGAGGGTCGTTAGGGGTTAACGGCACTCTTTGCCGTCTGCTGACAGGCGACAAAGAGCTTAGCTAGGGCAGCATTGGGAAGCTGCCACGTGGCCAGCTATGCTGTCCGCCAGTAGACGACATAGATGGCCCTGTTTGCCAGGCCTATTTGGTCACTTCGTCGTCCGCTTGCAGACGACAAAATGACCAAATAGGCAGCTAGTGTTCCCAGTTTGCACAGGTGACTACCACGTGTCCTCTTTGCCGTCTGCTAGCGAACAACAAAGCTATTCGCCGTCCGCTAGCAGACGGCAAAGAGGCTACACATCCCCTGTTTTTATTTAAATCCAATTAATTAGACATGGTTTCAAACACAGATATACATGCATACATATCCAACATATCCAACAGCATGTCCAACAACATATTTGATCAAATCCAACAACATAGTTCAACAAAGTCCAACATATCCATATATACATAACCACAAACAAGTTTCCAACAACATATCCATATAGACATACATATCCAAACAAGTTTTCATAAACAACAAGGAAGCACCAGAAGAATAATACACTCCATGAATCCAATCCTTCCTCATGTAAAGCAAATCTGCAAATTGGGAAAGATGAAAGTTAGAAGAAGAAGAAGAAGAAGAAGAAGAAGAAGAAGACTAGTTAGAAGAAGAAGAAGAAGAAGATTTTTTCTTCTCTTTCTTTTTCTCCTCTCCTCTTATTTAATTATCTTCTTCTTCTTCTAACTAAGGTAAGTAAAAATGCCATTTTATTGCTAATCTAGGTAAAAATGCTAAGTGTAGGTCATTTTAGAGCTAAGCTAGGTAAATAGGTCATTTTGGAGCTTAGTAAGGTTATTATGTCATTTTCAAGGAAAATAAGCTAAGTCTATATCATTTTGGACGTAACGAAGATTATCATGCCATTTTTGACCTAAGTATGCTAAGTATGTCATAAATGAACTGAATAAGCTAAGTATAGCTCATTTTTTATCTAACTTAGGTAATTATGCCATTTAGGAGGAAAATAATCTAAGTATCCATTTGTAAAGCAAAACATTAGAGAAAACTTACCCTCATCACAACAAATATGATGAAGATTGCAACTAAGGTAACAATTGATCCAGCAGCATAATAATACCAAGCCTCATATTTTCTAATCTTCTTAAGCTTCAGGCGCATTGCATCCATCTTCAAGCGCATTGCGTTCATCTTCATCTTGTGATCATTAATGACATCGGCAACATACAACTCCAATTCCATCTTCTCTTCTTCAATTCTTTTAGTTTTTTCTTTCAAATACTCATTTTCTTTTTCAACTAAATTTGACTTCTCAACAAGAGGGTCGGTTTCAAATTCTGGTTCACATACCTCCTAGATTAAAATATCTATATGTCAACTTGATGGCCATAATTGTCATAAATGTGAAATGCAACAAATAGTTATGAAAGAGAATTTACCACATCCGAATCATAAAGCGGGCGAGGGCCGACGGGGACGGACATCAAGACCATGGCACTATGTATAAGAAACAATCATACAAAGTAAGAAATTATACATACCAGGTATATAAATCGTACAGAGTTCAACATAAAAATTTGAATACCTAATAGTCACTATCGGTAATGACGTGCTTATCATCATCATTAATAAATGCATCATCATCATCACTATCGGTAATGATGTGCTCATCATCATCATTAATAAATGCATCATCATGTGGAAGGCCACCTTTACGTAATCGTTCAAGCATTGACAGGTCATCTGCAGCAGTAACTTCTTCTTCTTCTGTCTCTTCTTGTTCCAGCTCAGGGTCGGATTCACTATCGTTGTCTACTTCAATATTCTGGGGTGGAGTAGAGCATTTCTTGAAATGTTTTTTGGCAAGACGTGTTTCTTGGAAGAATTCTCCTTCGTCATATGTGTCTTCGTTAATGTGACGTTCATAATCCTCTTCATTGGGGGAGGTGGTCTAACACATAGCGGCACTTCATAAACAACATCCCAACCATTGAGATTTGGATCACTTTGATAGGCCCACGGTAGATAGAACACTTGGTTGCCTATTGAGCCGTAATATAGACATCGGGAACATCCAAATGGGTGCTTTGTTTGATTTCGACTAGCCCTATATGTTCATGAGTCCTTCTAGTCTCCCTGGGCTGGAACCAATAACATGTGAAGACTACGGCTTTTGGTGGGTTTTCACCATAGAATTGAAGTTCATAAATTGCTTCAACTCTTCCATAATACTCAACACCTCCTTCACCGATAGCAGAGACACAACAATTTGTAGACTTTTGGTCGGCCATAGATAGCTCTTTGCCATAGGTACGAAAGCGATACCCTTTGATGTCATAATTGTCAAATGAACGTACCTTATAGTCAAAACCATTAGCTACTTGTCTCAATTCGGCATCCATAATCTCTGAATTAGCCTACAAGTTTAATATGAAAGGATTGCTGCATTATTCGCAAATTAGCCAAAGAAATGAAAGGGTCTAATGGAAATTATCCTTTTTTGAACCAAGAGATGAAACCGGGATATTCGCCTCCTTGCTTTGCCAGAAGCTCATACTCTTCGGCGGAATCCTTTTGGATCACCGCTCCATACGAGAATATGGCAACGTATCAACTACATCAAATATCTAGGAATAAGAGTAGTTCAAAGAAATTAGAAGTTACGAAACAATGTAACGAGATCTTACTCGATGTACGGCCGCACTTCTGTTAGGTTGTTAAAGAGATACAGCGAAATGGTCCGCCATTCTTCAACATCCAACGATACTGGTTTCCAAGCACTGGATGGTGCGTGATTCCCTTTGAATAGGCCGAGGTTGGATTGACCCTTTTTAGGCTCGTCGGCATTGTACCGAGGCTTCGGATTATGCAAATGAAGATTTTTGGCTCTGTAGTGTCCTGTCACGAAGTTTGACGCCTCCTCAGTGATGAATGCCTCGGCCATCGATGCTTCTATTCTACATTTATTTTTACATTTTGTTCGAAGCATCTTCTGCATCCTCTCAGTTGAGTAGCACTAATGATTTTGCACGGGCCCCCCCAATCGTGCCTCGGTCGGGAGATGCAAAATCAAGTGTTGCATTGGATTAAAGAAGCTTGGAGGAAAGATCATCTATAACTTGCAGATCAACTCCGGCGCCAACTGTTCTATTTCTTCTAGGAGGCCAGGCGGTAGTTATTTGCACAAAGAACACGAAAGAAATAGCTCAGCTCTGTGAGTACTAGCCATTCATCCTCAGGGATGAAGCCACACAACATCACCGGCATTATCCACTCTATCCATATGTGCCAATCTTGACTTTTTAGACCAAATATTTTCAATTAATCAAGACTCGCTCCCCTATTTAGATTTGCTGCATACCCATCGGGGAACATCAACTGTATTTTCACCCACAAAATAATTTCCTTCATAGCTGGCCTTCCAAGATTGAACCATGCCTTTGGCTTCTTCCAGTTCCGCTTTCCTTCCGGTTCTTGCATGTTTTGTAACGGTCTATCTCAGAGCTCCTCTTGATCGTCTCTAGCCTTAGTATTATCCTTTGATTTCCCCTCTATGCCGAACAATGTACCAAAAATGGCTTCGGCGATATTCTTTTCAGTGTGCATTACATCGATGTTGTGTGGGCAAAGGAGGTCTTTGAAGTAAGCGAGATCGAAAGCATGTCTTGTGAGTCGAGCGTGTTCCTTATTATACCCCTTGAAATACCCCAGACGCTCTGGATCAGCTCGAGGCGTTTAACTAATCTAGGGTGCATTGGCTGTCAGCGCAGTGGTGCGAGTATTTGACAACTCTACCTTTCATGAAGTTCTTCTTGTCTTTCATGAACTTATGGCGAGGATCTAGAAACTATGCATGCAAGTCGAAGCAACTATACTTGTGCCCCGCCATCGACCAACTAAACTCAAGAGCTCCCTTGCATGTGGGGCACGGAACCTTCCATGCACACACCAGCCAACAAATAAGCGCATCGCCGCAAGTCATCGTCGAGTACATGTACCAGGCACGCATTATGAAGTTCTCTTTGCTAAAGGCGTCGTATGTCTTGAACCCATTATCCCAAGCTTCTTGCAATTCGTCCTTAAGCGGCTGCATGTACACATTCATATTCTTCCCCGGATAGTTGGGCCCTGGAATTATCAACATCAGGAAAATGTTCTTTCTTTGCATAATCTGCCCGGGGGGGGGGGGAGATTGAGTGGAATGACAAACACGGGCCAACAGTTGTATGGGGCTGCCATCTGACCAAACACGCTGAACCCATCTATGCTGATGACGACTCGAGGATGCCTTGGATCTGCCGTTTTTTCCTTATATAATGCATCGAAGCGCTTCCACACTTCACCATCCGATGTGTGCACCATCATCACATTCCCATCTGCATCTAGTTTGGTTCTTTTGCCTGTTTTGTGCCATGTCATCTGTCTGGCCGTCTCTTCGACCATGCAAAGACGTTGAAGTCTTGGTACAATTGGCATATACCGAAGAACATTAACGGGTATTTTGGTTTGCGTCTTCTCACCCATACTGTTGTCTACGACAACATACCTGGAAGAATTCCAAATGGAACAATAATTGAAGTCCACGTACTGAAGCCTAAATAAGACACATCCTTTCTCACATGCATGTATCTTCTCATAGGGCATCTTAAGAGCATGGAGGATTTTGTCTGACTGGTACAAGTTTGGAGGTAGCACATGGCCTTTGGGTAGAAATCGTCTGAAAACTGTCATCATCACGTCGTAGCATTCTCTGCCCAAGTTGAATTGAGCCTTCAAAGCCATTATTTGTGAGATGGCATCCAGCTGACAAAGCTCAATGTGCTCATGGAGAGGACATTTTGAGGACTCCAACATTTCAGTGAAGGCCTTTGCAGATTCCTCCATCTCCTTGTCCGAGCCCCGAGCATCGTCAAAGTCTTGCACCATGTCTGCGGTCCCGGTACCTGCTCGTCGGTGCGATGACGAACCACCTCGGCTCTGGCATGTTGGGCAGACTCACCATGTAATGTCCAGACCGTGTAACCAGGCGTAAAACCAAACTTCTGTAGGTGTTTACTCATTTTAATCTCGTCCCTCTGATTATAGTTGTCGCACCGGATGCAGGGGCACCAGCTGAATTTTTGGCCATTTGCAGATGCGGCTCTAACAAACCCCTTAGTTTTTGTTAACCATTCCTCGGTCCAAACATATTGACTAGTGTAACCGGTGTACATCCATGCACGATCACTCATATTGACTTCCTACTGGACACACAAGAAATATATACATAATTAAGCAAACCATATCCATCAGTTAATGGAGTTTGTTAGTTTTATTACGTCCATGCAACCTACACGCTAATAGGTAAGGATAGGTCCTAATCCCACCCGAGTATGTGTAGACCGGGTTCGTTTTCCCATGCTCTGCTCCGGATCCGACGCAAAATTTCAGCAACACCTCCCCGCTGTTCTCCTGATACACGTCTCAACAATAAGCAGAGAGGATGTGTACCCGGAGAACAACAGGGAGGCACTGACAAAATTCTGCATCGGATTCGGAGCTGAGCATATGGGAAAACCAACCCAATCTACACATACTCAGGTTGTCCATGGATAACGTTGGACAATTCGAAAGAATCACGATTACAAATATGCAAATGCATGCATATTTATAGATGTAACCCTTTCAAACGGGAGACGCATAATGGTTACGCATACTGATGATTGACACCTATAGCTAGCAAGTTTCATCGGCATGAAGACCGGAATAGAGCAAATGAAGGGGGGAGGAGGAGATGTCATTTGTGCTCACCAACGAACGCAGGGGCGGAGCTCGTCGAACACTAGACCCTCGCAACGACGAAATAACTGCATATTTAAATCAAAATATGAGTAACATAGCAAGTATTCGACACAGACGACCACATGTACCTCGCTCTTACGATACTTGCTATTTACGGTACCATCAACACCGAGGAACCCTCTAACCCGCTCGTCCCCGGGTAAACTAAATAGCAACTACCATCGGTGCAAGGTACATGAGGTGGTCGGCATTGAACACTAGATCCCATCCCACAAGTGAAGCCGGCGCCCGGTGTCCCGCAACAATAGTTTCGGTGACCGATAATGGTCGAACACCTTGGCGAATTTGTCTGGCAGCCTCTGCGATGAGGATTAAAGCCAAGTTTTGAACTTTCAAACAACCAAACTGACTTGTGTTAGTTTGGGTGTTTCAAGTTTCAACACTTAGCTTTCAATCATCATCTCTGAGGCTGCCAGACAAATTCGCAATGGTGTTTGAGGGGGTCCTGGATTAGGGGGTCCTCGGATAGCCGGACTATGTACTTGTGCTGGACTGTTGGACTATGAAGATACAATATTGAAGACTTCATCCCGTGTCCGGGTGGGACTCTCCTTTGCGTGGAAGGCAAGCTTGGCAATTTGGATGTGTAGATTTCCTTCTCTATAACCGACTCTGTGTAACCCTAGCCCCCTCCGGTGTCTATATAAACCGGAGGGTTTAGTCCGTAGGACCACAACAATCATAATCATAGGCTAGCTTCTAGGGTTTAGCCTCTACGATCTCGTGGTAGATCAACTCTTGTAATACTCATATCATCAAGATCAATCAAGCAGGAAGTAGGGTATTACCTCCATAGAGAGGGCCCGAACCTGGGTAAACATTGTGTCCCCCGCCTCCTGTTACCTTTAGCCTTAGACGCATAGTTAGGAACCCCCTACCCGAGATCCGCCGGTTTTGACACTGACATTGGTGCTTTCATTGAGAATTCCACTGTGTCGTCACAGTAAGGCTTGATGGCTCGCCTTGTTATCAAGGACAACATCACCTCTGGGGAGCCCTGGCTTTAGGCCAAACCGTCCAACTAAGGGCCGTCACACGACCGTAGCGTTTGGCAGCCAGCAACCGACGATGACTTCTCGGGTCATCAAAAACAGCCTCCATGTCAGCTCAGAATACACCGAGCAGATGGATCCAATGGAGCTCTCGTCCTTGAACGAGCTCTTGGATTGCATCGCCCCCTTGGGAGTCATTACGGACTATGATCGGATCGGGCTTAAACCCGACCAAAGAGAGATTAACTCTCCCCCGATCACCCATCACATAGCGGTGGTGGAGGAGCAATGCAGTGATTCTTCCTCTATTTTGAGGACGAACTATATCCGGATTCCCGAGCTCTCCGAGCCGGATACCCGTCTGTGGGAGGACATGGCCCAAGCTCCGAACTTAGAATCGGACAGCGGACCAGAAAAATTGGCAACATCCCGAAGCCTAAACTGCCATGTTCGGAAGCTCCTCTGCCCCTGGGTCTCAGATCGGGTCAGGGTTCGGACTTAAATCTACCCACCCACCCAAATACAATCGATCTTTCCACATTAGACAAGAGTCCCAAGATACAGTACATCACTTTTGGGCCATATTCCTCCTTGTAATGAGCAAGGCCAAGGACTATCGCGAGGAAGACGCAATCTCATTCTTTTGCAAAAATTGCACGGACAAGGGAATCCTCAACGCCATAAGTCACCGTGACATAGCACACTTCACTGACTTGGCGGCCATAGTACAGAAGTACTGTGCGATGGAAAGCGCCTGGAAAACCCAAGCAAAATTCTGGGATCCTCTGGCCCTCACTAAACCCCTCGTCCAAACCAAAAGGGTGCACTCTCGCAAGTTACCCGATCCAATTACAAAGAAACCAAAGCCCACTACAGGGCGTGGAACCATATTGGAGGGATGGCTCAATGGGCCATGCAAAATTCACACCACACCAGATACCATACCAACACACAGCCTTAGAGCATGTTGGATACTTCGGCAGGTGGCCAAGAGCGGCGAGGATCTCTTCATTAACGATACCGCAGAGCATCATCCCGAGAAAATAACAATACTGATCTTGACAATCTTGAGACTTTAGCCTCAAATAACGGTATGGCGAGCACTCCATGACCTCGTTGAAGTCCGCCATGTTGCAGACAATAAATCCATGGAACGACACGGCCATAACCTTCAATGCCAGTGATGAACTTCAATCCTGGACAGTTCGAGCACCAGCCGCTTTGGTCCTTAGTCCAATCGTGGATGGCTTCCGGCTTACTAAAGTGCTCATGGATGGTGGCAGCGGATTAAACCTCATCTACGAGGAAACCCTCAACAAAATGGAAATAGACAAGAGCCGCATTGAGCAAAGAAGCACGACCTTCATAGGAATTATCCCTAGTCGGGAGGCACGATGTGTGGGAAAAATCACACTAGATGTGATATTCGGCACACCGGAGAATTACAGGTCCGAAGAAATCACATTCCAAGTGGCCCCGTTCAGTAGCGGATACCACGCCCTTTTAGGGCGGGATGCATACACGAGCTTCCAAGCTATACCCCATTATGGGTACATGAAGCTCAAGATGCCCGGGCCCAACGGAATCATCACTCTAGCCAATGATCTGGACGTAGCACTCCGCGCCGAAAACAAAACCGCCGCCCTGGCCCTTGAGGCATTATCCGAAGCCCTTGCGGCCAAAGAACTAATGGTGCTGCACTCCACAGTGGACAGGGACGATGTGATACTCGATAAACGATCCAAGTCCACCTCTTTCAAACTAGCGGACAAAATAGTCAAATTCCAAGTCCACCCAATGGACTCTATAAAAACATCATCCATCAGGGCACAGCTAAACCCCACAATAGACGCCGCACTGCGGGCGTTCTTGCGCGAGAATTGGGACATCTTCACCTGGCACCCTCAGATATGCCAGGTATCCCACGCAGGCTGGCCGAGCATAGCCTAAACATACTGAAGGGATACAAGCCGATCAAGCAGACTCTTTGGCGCTTCTCAAAACCTAAACAACAAGCCATGGGAGAGGAGCTAGCCAAGTTACTCGAAGCCGGATTCATCGGAGAAATAAAACACCCGGACTGGCTAGCAAACCTGGTGATGGTACCAAAGAAGGACAAATCCTGGCGCCTATGCGTCGATTTCAAGGACCTCAATAAGGCTTGCCCCAAGGATCCCTTCCCTCTCCCCCGCATCGATCAAATCATCGACGCTACCGCAGGACACGACTCATTGTGCTTCCTTGATGCATACTCCGGATACCATCAAATCAAGATGGCGGAGTCCGATCAAGCCGCAACGGCATTCATCACTCCATACGGCCCCTTCTGTTTTAACACCATGCCTTTCGGGCTAAAAATGCCGGTGCAACCTATCAACGCATGATTCAGACATGCCTAGAAACACAAATTGGCAAAACAGTTGAGGCATACGTAGACGACGTGGTCATCAAAACCAGACACGTCGAGTCTTTAATAGATGACCTGAGGCTTACGTTCGACAACCTCCGAACATATGACATTAAGCTCAATCCAGAAAAATGCGTTTTTGGCGTTCCTGCCAGAAAACTCCTGGGTTTCATCGTTTCCAATAGAGGAATTGAAGCAAATCTGGCTAAAATCCGAGCTTTGTCACAGTTGGCTACCCCAACAGACCTCAAGCAAATCCAGAAATTAACTGGACGCGTGGCTGCCTTAAGCCGCTTTATCTCCCGATTGGAGAAAAGGCACTACCTCTCTATCGCCTTCTTCGACGCACCGAGCACTTCGAGTGGACGGATGCGGCTACGGCCGGACTAGAAGAAATAAAGGCGCTCTTGGCCAGCAATCCAATCCTGGCCGCACCAAACATCGGTGAACCCATGCTGTTATATATAGCTGCAACGCACCAAGTTGTAAGCGCAGTGCTCGTCGTCGAACGAAAGGAGGACGGACATAAGTTCCCGCTTGACAAGCCGGTATACTACGTATCCACTATCCTCACACCATGCAAGTCACAGTACCCACATTATCAAAAGATAGCATATGCGGTCTTCATGGCATCCCGGAAACTATGACACTACTTTCAAGAGTGTTCAATCACGATGGCCTCCAAAGTACCACTCAACGATATAATAAATAACCACGATGCCATGGGCCGGATTGCTAAGTGGGCCATCGAACTCCTCCCGTTCGACATCATATATAAACCATGGCGAGCCATTAAGTCGCAAGTACTGGCTGACTTCGTCGCCGAATGGACAAAAGCCGAACTCCCTAAAGAGTACGGCGCATACTCCAATTGGATCATGCACTTTGATGGCTCTAAGATGCTGGCTAGTCTGGGAGCCAGCGTCATCCTGACATCCCCCACCGGAGATACAGTCCAATATGTACTCCTAATACTATATACAGACTCCAACAATAATGCAGCCAAATATGAGGCTTTGTTGCATGGTCTTTGGATGGCAGCCTCCATGGGCATCCAACGCCTAGAAGTGTGTGGGGATTTGAACCTCGCAATATCTCAAATAAACAAAGACTTTGACGCCAAGGACCCGAAAATGGCGGCTTACCGCAATGCCGTCCTCAAGATGTCAGCTTGGTTCGAGGGGCTCGAATTCCATCATGTGGTCCGAGAAAACAATCAAGCGGCGGATATCCCCGCCCGCATCGGCGCTAAGCGCGACCCCGTCCCACCTAATATCTCCTTGGAAAGGCCGTTCAAGCCATCCGTGGTGTGGGAAGGGGTGACCGGCAATACTAGTCCGGATCCGACCACAACCCCAGATCCCGAACACACTAACATAATCGGAGGCTCCGCCACCGAAATAACACCTTCGGCCCACGTGATCATGGCTGTCATCGCCCCGTGGACGGAACCCTTCTTTGCCTACCTAAATAGGCAAGAACTCCCCGAGGACCAAAATGAGGCATGTTGGATTGTGCGGCGCTCTAAATCCTACAAGGTTCACGAGGGAGAGCTTTATAAGAAAAGCACTACCGGAGTACTCCAAAGGTGCATCTCCGAAGAGGAAGGGCGGCAGCTCTTGGCCAAAATTCATGCTGGACTCGGCGGCCACCACATTGCAGCCCGGGCCCTTGTAAGCAAGGCCTTTAAGTGCAGTTTTCTCTTGGCCGACAGCCCGAAAGAGACATACAGACCTTGTCCAACATTGCGTCGGTTGCCACTTTTCATAAACCAAAGCCATATGCCACCTACCACTCTCCAAACAATCCCCATAACTTGGCCCTTTGCGGTGCAGGGGCTCGATATGGTCGGACCCCTTAAAGGAGGAAGCCATAAGAAAAAATACCTATTGGTTATGGTGGATAAATTCACCAAATGGATAGAGGCCAAACCGGTTAAAGCGGCGAATCCGGACCGATGATAGACTTCATATCCGGGGTTGTACACGTTATGGTGTCCCCACAAAGATCGCACCGATAATGGCTCCAACTTCACGGTAGGCGAGGTGAAAACTTGGTCTTTGCAACATGGGCATTAAGCTCAATTATGCCTCCGTCTATCACCCGCAAACAAACGGTCAAGTCAAACGAGCAAATGGTCTTATTATGAGCGGCATCAAACCCACACTACAAAAAAAAGACACATCCGTGACATTTTTGGTTGAATGATTTTTTTTTCTGTCATACATATGACACTTCTATGACGATAATTGTGACAAAACCCGGTATCATCATAGATGTGGTGGGCTCCTACTTCTATGACAAAAAAATCATGACAGAAAATGGCCTTTTCGTCCTGGGCAGGCCGGAGATGCAGCTGCATGACATTCTTTGGTCCGTCCATGATGGAAAAAACCGTGGTAGAAGCAAGGGGGAGGAAAATTTCGGGGAGTTGCCGGTTACGGTGGGAGACCGATGCGCATTTCTCTCGTCGTACGCTGCAGCGTGTGTGCGGCGTTAGCTCTAGCGAAGCCGGCGGGCGTTGAGCTCTAGCGAACCGGCGATTACTGCTGCGAGCTACTGCGTTCTTGAACCCGGCGATCAATCGATGGTGTTAATCGAACCCGATGGGCGATTCGCCGCTCTCGCTGCTAATCAAGGTGATCGATCTGCCTCAGGATGAGCAATGGCGTTGCGGGGGTTGTATGAGCGATGGTGGTGGCGTTGCCTTGGGATGAACAGGAACCCGTTGTGTGGAGGGCTGGATGAATAGTAGATGGTGGAGTGGTGGCCGTGGAGGGGTGGTTGAACAGGACCCCGTGGTGTGGGCGGCTGGATGAGCGATGAAGCGGTGGAGGGTGCCCGTGGAGGGGTGGTTGAATAGGACCCCATGGTGTGGAGGGCTGGATGAGCAGTGAGCGGTGGAGGGTGCCCGTGGAGGGTGGTTGAGCAGATGGCGGTGGAGTGGCGTGTGGTGGAGGTTGGATGAGCAGGGCCCGTGGAGCTGGAGGAGGTTGGCGGTAGCCCGTGGAGGCTAGAGGAGGTCGACGGTGGAGATGAGCGATGATCCGGTGGAGTCCGTTTTGCGATGCGTAAAGCCCTCCCCGTTTCAGCCGTGGCGCTCCAACACAAGTCCGTTTCATCCGTTTTGCGGTATGCCACACCCCTCCCGATCAACAGGATCCCCGTTTTGATCGTAGGAGCTCCGTTTCCTCCGTTTTGCGGTACGCCACACTCCTCCCGATCAACAAGACCCCCATTTCGACCGTAGGAGGTCCGTTTCCTCCGTTTTGCGGTACGCCAGGCCCCTCCCGATCAACAGGACCCCGTTTCGAACATGGCCGGTCGAACACCAGGCCGTCTCCTCCGTTGTGTGGTACGCCAGGCCTCGTTTCCATCGCCTGTTCCGCCCAAGCCGTCCCGATGAACACGACCATGCATCCCGTTCCGACCCAGCCGGTTGGCTCCCCATGAACACGACGACAACGCTGTTTCTTCGTTCCGACCCAGCCATGTATGTATGCGCGATAGGCGTTAGAGACCCTGCCCGTATGTACGTACGTGGCCGTATTTTCTTTCTTGCACCCTCACCGTTGTACGTACGTGTACATGCTACGTGCGCGCCTCTACATCTACGACGTGTGCGCGCCTCTACATCGACCAGTATGTACGTACACATTCATGACCAGAATGACAACGCTACGTACGCTTCGACCAGGTGGGTCTGGTATCGAGCACTTCCTTGCGTGCGAAGATGTAGCTGGTGGGTCCACAGCGATCGGGGCGAATCATTTTTTGCGGACGCACTTCCTTGCGTTGAAGATGTAGCTAGTGGGTCCCAGCGGTCGAAGCGAATCGTTTTTTGCGGGACGCACTTCCTTGCGTGCGAAGGTGTAGCTGGTGGGTCCCAGCGGTCGAAAATGTTTTTCACGAAATATGGTGGCCCGTCCGGTGGGTCCCATTGTCAAGTTGAGAATAATTATTTTGCGTGTAAGAAGGAGGCACTTCCTTGCTGCGGCCTTGGACCCAGCTGTCAACCTCTCCACGTCTGATCCACGTCAGAAAGCCGTTCCTTGACCACGTTTACCACGCGCGCCGAGAGCACTAGGGCGGTGGGCGGCGGCGAGCCTAGGAAGGGGACGACGGAGCCGGGAAAACGCGGCGATGGATGCCCATGCATAGAGAGTCTGAGGTTCCTTTGGTTTCTTTGTGGTGTGAGGCTGCGTCGCCCTTGAGAATAACGAGGGTGTGGGTGAGTAGAGGATGGTGCGGCAGCGATGGGAGTAGTAGGGGCGGTGAGGCCTCCGCCGCATCGTGGCCGACCCACGGGAGGAAGGAGCACGAGGCACGACCGGCGCTGGTTTGGGCGGCCGGAGCAAGAAGACCGGAGGTTGAAGAAGCACTACGGCCGTTGGATGGACATCGTCGGTCCTTTGGAGCTAGAATCGTGCATATTGACTAAGTTGACAAAGCCCTCCATCCCGTCAACTTAGTAGGCCCACAAGTCAGACTGCCACTATCTTTGGGTCCCGGCTAACGAGGGAGTATTCATTTTGTGTGCGTAATAAGGAGGCACTTCCTTGCGTGCGAAGATATAGTTAGTGGGTCCATTTGCCGAGCCGGCCTTGGGGAGGAGGGAGCGAGCAGTCCCGCCGGCGCTTGTTTGGCGGCCGAAGCGGGAAGAGCGAGATTGAAGAAGCACGGCGGCCGTTGGATGGCCATCCAACGATCCTTGCTTGTGCATCAACCTTTTTTTAGGAAAGCCTCAAATCTGTGGAAAACAGCATACAACCCATCTGCCATTATTTTTAATAATTTACAGGCCATTTGATAATTCTTAAGGTTTTTTTGGAGCCCATATTCTTTTTGTTAGCATTACAGCCCATATTGTGGCCACGGTTAAAAACATATACGAAATTTTGCATATTTCGGTGCGGTCCGAACTGTTTTTAATCCCGAAATTTTGACTCACATTCAAACTGATTTTAAAAATAAATGTATATCAATACAAAATCCAACAAATTCTCCACGCATAAAAATTAATGTAATTTAAAATCTCGAAATAAAAAAAAGATATTTGAAACTAACTGCCGGTTTGATGTGTTTTAAAAATGTACAACCCATTTCTCATTACTGATGGGCCATTTTCTCGGCCAGCAGAATGAAAGCTCTCCTCGTCTTGAAAGATTTGCAGCCCAACAGGCCTGACAAAGTGACTTACTTGGCAAATCACAAAAAAACTGGGTTGTGGCCGTGGACCCGGTATCGGCCTCTACACGTCTGATACTCTCGATGGAATGTCGTTGACAACATTGACCACGCCGTGCCGAGA
The DNA here is from genome assembly GCA_021437245.1 of Aegilops speltoides. Lineage (NCBI taxonomy): Eukaryota > Viridiplantae > Streptophyta > Magnoliopsida > Poales > Poaceae > Aegilops > Aegilops speltoides. Next base: position 323,524,419 of record CM038143.1, read on the forward strand.
GCACCAAGGCGGTGGACGACGGCGAGGCCTAGGAAGGGGATGACATGGAGCCGGGGAAGACGCGGCAGTGGATGCCCACGCGGAGAGGAGTACCAGGGTTCACTGGTTCGGCTGCGGTGTGAGGCTGCCGTCGCCGTAGGGCCTGGCTAGCGGTGGGAGTAATAGGGGGCGATGAGGCCTCAACGGCAGACTGACCGACCCTTGAAAAGCGAGGCGGTGGTCTCCCCGGTGCTGGTTTGGGCAGCCGTTGCAAGAAGAGCAGCGATTGAAGAAGCAGCAGGACCGTTCGATTCAAATCCAATGGTTATTGCTGTTAGAATCGTTTGGTTACTAAGTTGACAAGCCTGCGTCTGCGTCGACATAGTAGGCCCATAGGTCGACCTCCCAACGGTGCGCCCGGATGTCGATGGGAGGAATCATTTTTTTCGCGTAATAAGGAGGCAGTTGATTGCGTGCGGCCAGGCCAGCGGAGGGAGTAATGTGGGCTGGGGAAGCCTGCGCGGCATCACAGCGGGCCACAAGAGGAGGGAGCAGGCAGTCCTGCCGGCGCTAGTTTAGGCGGCTGGAGCAGGAAGATCAGAGATTGAAGAAACACGGCGGCTAGAATCGTGTGTTCACTGGCAAAGCCTTGCGTAAACAAGTCAGCCTCGAAATCTGTTGCGTGTACAGCCCATTTGCTATTATTTTTATAATTTTTACTTATTTTCTAATTCATATGGAATTTATTGCAGCCCGTTTTCCATTTTTAGAATTGCCGGCCATTTTCTGGTTAGTACCAGGGTCAAAAAATTAACCAAATACGTGGGAAATTTTTCTTTGAGGAGCGAAATATTCTTAATCCAAAATTAATAGCCATACTAAAACAAATTTAAAATAAGTTAGTACTATGTCATGTTAAATCCAATGAAATACGTATAAGATATCAGTGAAGAACAAAATTCAAAAAAAAAAAACTAATATCCCATTTGCTCGTCTTGAAAGATTTGCGGCCCAGTAATTCGGAGAAAACAAATAGGCCTAGCTTGGGTATTCTTCAAAAACAAATACTGGGCTACCTATTTTCCCAATGAACTGGTGCATGAGCATTTAGCTTTATTTATTTATTTACTTATTTATGTTTAGGGGACCATGAGCATGTACACAGGCACGATTCATGTGAGCGTCCTTCCGATTAATTATGGGCTTCTCTATTGGGCCTTCATCAGTGGGCTGCATGTTATCAACAAGTGAAAAATGTATTCCGTACGAAAAATAGTATGAGCTACGTACGGTATGGGGCAATAAAGGATCGAACCATGCAACGACTTCCAAAACATTGTGTTTGTCGTTCTAACAACACATTTATATTCGACCAACAAACAAAATGTACTCTTGATTGTACATTGAAAACAGCGGCGGCGACAACCAGAGGCTGGGGGTGCAGCGAAGCGATAAGCATGCGGAAGAGTGAAGACGCAGCTCTTTCTTCCAAACCAAACATCAGCCATCATTACAAAAGGGCTACCAAAAAGAACAAGTGTATGCATCAAACTAAATAAAGATCCTACTACACCAAGTATGCGCATCTAACTAAGCGGCTCGGTTAGGCGTTACTATTTATTAAGGCGTGGAGATTGGTGGCGGCTTGAACGAGATGGGTGCTGACGGAAACTCCATCCGGCGGTCAAATCGATACTTGCGACCCTCTCTCCTACTTTGGGCTGCATAGCATGGCATCACATATCATGGTATGGTGCATGCGAGAGCGCATAGTGCGTTGTGTACACACAGTTTTGCACGATGAACGAAACCGCCTGCCATCATGATCCTTGCCGTCGGTTATCTCTGGTTAATCGGATAATTCAGTCCGACAAGCGAGAGCGCGTCGCCAAGGCTACTTACCAGCCTCGATCAAAAATTCACGAAGGCCCGAGAAGCTGGGATCTGCTCAAAGACCTTCGCGATGGCTGTGATTGTATTCCGCGAAACAACACATCCGGTACATCGACGATCATCAATCTTTCACCATGGTGCGATTGATCCGGAACCACCGCAACGCCATGCCGCTTTTCTTTGAAAGGTTACGGGATTAGGAAGGGTAGGGACACCGGTGACCTACAACATCATATCAAGTTGAGTCAAATAAAAAGGGCTCTTGATTTAGTCAATCTTAAGAACAGCATGTTATGAGCATGAATATTTTTTCATTAAATGTTGGCGATAATATAAGCAAGCCATCATGATATCATAGGAAAGTAACATCTTCTTTGTAACAGCCGTTTGTAGCGATATTTGGAGTAGGCCAGCAATACTTCCACCATAGAAGGAGTGGGCGGTGTAAATGAAGCCCTTGTGTTCAATGGCATCGAGAGAACCATGGAGGATGTATGATCCTGCGATGGGCGTGCAGATTTATCCACTTACGCGATGACCTATCGGATAAGCGAGACCACGGTTGAAGAATGCAATTAGCACGAAATCTTTATAATTCCCGGATCTTGTGGGCACTTGGCGATTACAACCTTGAGCAAATCAAACTTGGTATCATGTTGGCTATTGTAAGATTCCGAGTATTACGGGCGCGGTGCCAAAGCGGTGCGGTGTTAATTGAAGGAAGGGGATCAATGCGGGTGTAGACCTCCACGAGCATCCAGCTGCCACGACCGTCGACGAGCACCATCCAAGACGTGTTCATGCTGACCCAGTACATACCGTTAATGTAGCTGAGGCTGACGGGGATCAGATTGCAGTGAAGGGGGTTGATGCTCGCCACCCTACGATCGTTATGCTGTGTGACACGCCGATTCTGAAGATCAGGCGGCATCAGCAAGCAAGGAGCTGGCTTAAAAAGCTCCGGCCTGAGGGCTTTGAGTAAACGGTATAGCCCCGACGAGCACGCGGTGAGCGGCATGGTACTGAGATTGTCCACACACAAAATAATGAGCTTGATTACCTCTGTGGGGAGCGAATTCCAGCCACTCTTTCGGCGGACGCTGCTCGGTTCTGCCATTGTTAGTGCTTGGGTTTCGGACGAAGGGGGAAGGCGCCTTAGCGGGGATGGAAGCTTGGATGAGATTATGTGCGGACAAAGATGGAGAAGCGAATATGTGCTGCGGGAAGTGGACAGGTGATGATGACTACAGCATGCCGCTTGACTTACGAGACACATACCAGCAGCGTAGGGTCATATCGATGCCAACAACTTGCTTGAGTGATCACAGTACTGGTACTCCCTACAGTACCTACTACAGTACTATGCCCTAGCTTGCTAGAGTAGAGTAGTAGAATAGGACTCTGCTCTACTACTAGCACCGGAGGAGTAGTATATTCTAATCTAAAATAGTTACAAACTTCGATGTCCGACCGTGGAACGACTACGAACCGTGCTCAAAGACCGTGTCTACGTGGTGTTTGGACTTATATGCAAAAAAATAGCAAGATGCCCGTGCATTGCACGGCACACCATCATCACCAACTCGGTTTTCTATAAGAGTAGATATATATAGATATAGATAGATAGAGACTAGGGAGTACTAGTAAGGACACCATCTACTGCTTCGTGTGCTACTCCTGCGCTCCATTCGGCGGCCGCAACGTCCCCCCCCTACAGCCACTCCCTCCTGCGCTCCATTCAGCGGGCGCTATTGAAATCTGGGGAGCGCACTCTCGCGACTGCTGGCAGCCACGACTTCACCGACGATGACTTCTTCCCCAACCTCGGCAGCCTCTTCCTCAACGACATGGGTAACAACCTCAATGCCAACGGTGCTGCTCCCGTTGCACCGTATGTGTTTCTGTCCTTCCTGTTCGAAGTCGTGATAGAATTCATGTTTCTACTCTGTATCCTACTACTATGCTAGTCCACATGATTAGTTTCATCTGTGTTATAGCCGTCATGATTTATTTTGTGCTTATTCGAATTAAATCTCGTAGTAACTTGCTCACATATTCAACTGGCGCAACGTCCCCTACAGCCAGTCTCGTTTCATGGGCGGCCTGGTCGATGCCTCCAAGGAGCCCTTTGTCCCCTGCTATGAGTTCCCGATGCCGTTTTGTGGCTCGCCGGCGGACATGGTGCATCACCTCACGGATGCGTGTAGCGGTCACAGCTGGCCCTTGGCGGAGAACATCAAGTACGACACATGCTACCGGTTCACCATGCCGGAGTCGCTGGAGGATCACCGCCGCCTGCTAGTCTTGGAGGAGGACGGCAACGTCGTCCTCTTGATCGTGGGCACCGGCGAGGCCCGCGCAGGCTGCCGCCCCGTCTTTGTAGCGTGCATCAGGGGCGTCACCGCTGACACTGACACTGACACGAGGCAGGTGTACGGGTGCAAGGTCAATGTTACTACCCCTCCGGGTCACGTGGGCGGCGAAACCGGCCTCATCGGACAGACTTGGAATCTGAGGAGCTGGGACTATCCCGCCAATGTGGACTTGGAAAACCCATGGCATCCGTTCTATCCTTTACCCGCCGACTCGGAGCACGGGGACTCCAAGGAGGTTCACCTGCACATACGCATTATCAAGTGCACTTAGAAAACATGTAGTGTGTGTGTGGGCGCTTATGGCGCGTGTCTTTGCCGCTTTTGATTCTGTAAGCTTGTCGTTAAACTTGAGTGGCTTTCGCCGTAGTCCTTCCTTTGAACTGCTCCTCTCAGTGAGCTGATGTAAGACACTTTGGGTTTCATTTGATAATGGAACCGGGAGAACCTCCTGTTCTTCTAAAAAATCGCATTATCAAGTTAAATGTTGATCATTAGTCTTAGCTCAATGTAATCCATTGTCTAAGCATGTGGAGACTTCCATGCGAGGATCTTGCTCTATTGGAGTATCGCTCATGAATAAAAGTGTATCCGTTTATGGTTTAGTCTAGAATCTTCCATGTATGAATTTTTACTCTGATCTTGGTGAAAGACTTACGATGAACCATTTCTTACATCTCCTCTGCCCCCTTGCAAGTCATCCTGATTTAATCCCTCCGTCTAGGTGTATAAGGGCATGGTTAATATTACTTAATAGTATAGCCAACTGTTGACTATAAGAAAGTGCCATGTCATCTGTAGCCAACATGTATAACAATCGATACTCAAAAACTAATTCTTAAAGATCATTTCTTGCAAAGCACAATAAGTGTTATTTCTTCACAAGTTTTGGATGCAGGTTGAACAGTTGAACGCTTTGTTTGCAAAAGATACCTTTTTATCTATTTCACTCGGATGTTTGTGAGCTCTAGAGATTAGATAATATCCGAAGAAACCTATCGATACCCATTACACATGAGATGACCTCCACATCCTTTGTCAAAATAAACAACTCCCCGATCAATGCATTTCACTCTTCGGTGCAACGCACGGGCACCTTACTACTATAGATTAGTACGACCAAAAATTGAACTAACATTATATATAGTACGATAAATCTTGATGCATGTCACCTAAAATTATATCATTCAAAACTATGTTCAAATCTGAATCCAACGATATAGTTTTTGTTGACATGCACTAACATTTTTCAGTTAAATATTCATCAAATTCAATGGGGACTAATAAACCACGACGATGTAGTACAAGTGTAGAGGCGGCGCTGCAGGGAGTCTCACCTCTCACCCGCTCGTGGCGCGCGATAAAGCCGTCATATCACAAAACCCAATCACTCCCGGTAATAAATGGCACAGTAAAATAAGCGGACAAGCAACCATCACATCCCTCCGTCTTTTTTGCATTTCATCTCTCTGCATTTACTTTCTCCGGTTCATCTCCCACGCTCGATCCGTAGCTACTACTCCTAGAGCCAGTTCTTTTGGCGGCTTCCCCAGCTTTTCCCACAAGATTAGTTAAAGTGGAGAGTAACAATAAGGCGCCTCACTCATTTATTTGGGCTTCTAAACTACTACTCCATCCTGGTTTATTCCTCACCATTGTAATTTGTGCTAAATTTTGACCAAAGATTTAACTGATAAAATGTTACTCAAAACACTTAGGCACGGTGCATCTAGGTGTGTAAGTCATCTTACGAAAACCAAATAATCCGAAAACACTTAGGCGTGGTGCATTAACTTCTACCTCATTTCTTGTTTCATGACATATCAACCAATAAGAGATACAGAGTGTGCATGCTTTTAATGACTTGAGATATCAAACACGACATGCAGTGGTTAGTTCATTGCATGCAATACTATTAATTAGCAAATAAACATTAACGTTTCTTGTTTCCTCCTCCTCCTTGGTACGGTGTACAGAGAAATAACCACAGAGAAGGAAGCTAAAAGTAAACAATCAAACGAGCATTTTTGCATTTGTTTTGCATTGAATCGTTTCACAAGATTGACTAGTGTTGTTTTTCCACTTTTACAAAAACCGCATCATAATGTTCAAACGTGCATTTGCACGTACATAAGTAATAGTAGTACTCCCTCCGTCTAGGTGTACAAGTCTTCCCTCCTTGGTCACCGTGCACAACCAAAGATGACTTATTGACACGGGCGGAGGGAGTAGCACGATCTGCAAGCATATATCGAGAGAGGCGTGTAGTCCAATAGTATATAGTAAAGTTTGTGCTATATGCACGTACTTGCAAAATGCGTAATAATACACAACATTTCCAAACTTTCCCTTTTACATACTTAATTAAGGATGCTAAAAATTCCTGAACGTTCAGGATTTATCATTTGCGTCCCAAAACTAATGAGATTGCCTTACGAAACAAAAATTATACTCCTCCTAAAAGCCACGGCGCTTGCAGGAGCGCTTGCGGCGCGCCACGAGTGCCCTGGTGCACGGCCGTTTCCCAGCGCACCGACACAACGCCTCTTCCTCAGCCTCGCAACTCGCGAGGTGATGATTGGCGGCTTGCCGGCGGGCGAGCACGATCTCACCGGTGTGGTGATCCAGCGCCAACAGGTACTCCTCTTGGCTGGAAGCGTGCACCCGGTCCATGTACCACCAAGTGTAGATGAGGCGCTTGGGCCCGACTGCACTCAGGGCATCGGCACGGGCATCCTCCGCCACCCTCACGGCCCTCGCACGAGCCTTCTGCCAAAGAACCAATTGCTTGACTCTCTCGGACACGACATAGATCTCCTAGAAAGCTTGTTGCACGGTGCGCTTCTCTTCCTCGGCCTTCTTCTCCGCCTCTATTTTGGCGCGCTCTGCTGGAGGCAAAGCCTCCCACAAGGCAACATCCATTTCTTTCCAAAGCTCCTCAAGGCTGGAGGGGCTCGGCGGGCGGCGCGGCGTTCTCCTCGTAGCGGGGAGCCGACGCGTCCTCTGACGCGCGTGCCGGCGAGATTGAGAACACCGACGCGTCCACCTCGGCCTTGTCGCGGCGAGGAGCGGAACGCCGACGCGTCCTCCTCGACTAGTGGTGGCGAGAGCGGCAGCGGACGCATCACGTCGCGGCGAGCAGCAGCATGCCAACGTCCTCCTCGACTAGTGGCGGCGAGGAACGGCAGCGACTCATCGCCTGGCTGCGAGGCGGAACACCGGCGCGTCCTCCTCGACTAGTGGCGGCGAGAGAATGAAAGGCGACAGCGTGACCGTCCGCGCGGTGCAGCGAGGGGCTCCTAGGGCTTAGGAGGAGATGCCATGGTGGTCGGCGTGAGAGGGAGGGAGGAGATAGCGATGAGCGTGAACATGAGGGGAGGAGATAGCGATGTCGTGGGGCGCGATATTTATAGCGAGCAATGGCACACCTCGTAAGATATGGTGAGCTGCGACTTAGCTGCAGGTCGGTTCGTCAGCGACATGTGTGCGATTACCTTCTTGGGCCCGTATGTCGATGACCCAATGCACTGAAGTTAAGTAAAAGCTACGTGGGCATATTTGTTGGAGTAAATTACGGGGAGCGAAGGGGTGGAAATATTGCTGGTCTGTGGATTGGACGGCGTGGGGGAGGAGAGTCATGCATGCAGATTTTTTCACATGGGGTGGAGTGGTGGGATCGCGGAGGAGAAGGAGAGTTTGGCGGGCATATTGTTTCCACACATGGAGAGGAAAAGATTTGGAGACGAACGGGCTTCCTGCAGGTATGGGGAACGGTGCATAATAAGTCATCTTGCATGTCGGGCTAGGTATAGTCTCAAGTCATTAAAAACATACACGCCCCACACATGTTCATATTTCAAGGTGCACTAAATTATTGCATGCAATGATTAAGGCTGGCCATCATGGTGGTATTTTAGCTGGTACACGGGAATAGCAAACATGCTGATGTGGCAAAGAATTAAAGAAGAGAGGGGGGTTAGACTAACTAGTGTTCAAGCATGCATTGGTAAACACATTTTTTTGTGAAGAACGACAGCATTAGTTGAGTACTTTTGCAGACTTCAAAAACTATTCCACCGCCTCTACTATCTTGCTAAGAGTAGGTAAATTTTTTGAGTCGAGCCCTTTAAACTAGAAGGGAGGTAGTGGTACTCTAATAGCTAGGTGTGTAAGTCATCTTACAAAAAAAAATAATCCCAAAACATGTAGGCGCGGTGCATTAACTTCTACCTCATTTCTTGTTTCTTGACATATCAACCAATAAGAGATGAGGGTGTGCATGCTTTTAATGACCTGAGACTATCAAACATGACATGCCGTGGTTAGTTCATTGTATGCAATACTATTTAATTAGCTAATAAACATTAATGTCTCTCGTTTTCCCCTCCTCCTTGGTCACGGTGCACAGCCTAAGATGACTTACTCACCTAGATGGAGGGAGTATCAACATTCACAATGTCAAATCAATATTTTTACACTCATTATAAAACGTAGTTCTTATACTCGTTATAATCAGTATTGTAGATATTGATATTTTTAGTATAAATTTGGTCGTGGGATTTCATTGATGGATGTCAAAGCGTGGAGGAAGCGGAGCTTAGGGCTTGCATTGCCGGTCTCTACATAGGTATTTCTCTTCATAATCCTGTAATTTTAGAGACTGATTGCGCTTTTGTGGTAGCGTCTCTTGCATCGAGGACTATGACAGTGCGCTATCGTGACACGAAGATGAAAGCGTTGAGCATCTCGAGTTGATCAACAATCTTCAATTGTCAAAGATTAGCCGTTCGGCCAATAAGGTGGCACACTTAATCACTAAGTATAGCTTTGACAATAGATTAGATGGTATTCTTGTAAATAACGTACCGCCCTGTGTGGTGAATATTGTATCGAATGAGTGTACTGGTGTGGCTGGTTAATTAATATAAGGTGGTGTTTAAAAAAAGTATATATTTGGTCAAACACTTTGCAAACGGTTGACGGGAGTAAAAAGGACCGGAGGGAGTATCATGCATGCGGAGTAGGCAAAAAAATTGCTCATTTTTAGCCGGTCGAAGTCTCAAAGGGTGCGACCGCGCGAGGGAGGCGAAGGTTGTGGGAGGCGCGACGGTTGACGGAATTAAGTGAAGTTACATCCACGTGTCGGCATGGCGTGCGAACAGGCAGAAGCTATACCGTCAGGCCTACGATATGGGTCTAGTAGACATGACATCTAGTGGGTCCCGCATAGTTCTCGAGAACTCTTTGGGGGCTTGCAGCCGTTTATCCACCGGGCAAGCCAGCAACCCCACGCCGTTCGCACGCCCTACTCGTCCCCGTCTTCTACCTCACAATAGTTCGCTCCCAGTCATCCCGTCCTTTCACATTAGTTCGCTCCTAGTTTTTGCGGGGTACAATAGTTCAACGTCTCCTAACCCTCCTCCAAAATCCATGGCCTCCCAAATATCCATGGTCGCTGCTGAGTACCAGGTTAGAGCCATCACCGGCGATCAGTTCATCGTCATCTACACACGTGGATCCGCGACGGTGAAAGCATGGCTTGCTCGCTTCCTACGCATGTTCAACAGTTCATCGGATGAGTGGGTCGCTGGGCTAGATGTTGAGTACACCACAGTCGTGGGACGAGAGAAGGATCTAAAGGACGAAGAGAGGAAGAAGCCCGCCGTGATCCAGGTTTGCGAACATAATGTTTGCTTGGTCTACCACATATGCCATGCCGACGTTGAGTGCCAGGATTTTAAGAACTTCCTCAAGGACAAAAGAGTGAAATTCGTTACTGTAGGCTTTAAGAACGACAAAGAAGTCCTGCGTCGGATAGGTCTCGTTGTAGGCCAGCCCTTCGATCTCCAGAAGGCAAGCCTAGTGTCCTCCTCTCAACCTTCAATGCCGACCCTGGCAGCAGCCATGATTGATCCTTCATACGCTAAACTAAAGAAACCTCAGCACGAGTTTCATCATGCATGGGAGTCGAAGACATTAGATGAAGATCACATCCTATACGCAGGAATGGATGCCTACCTTTGTTTAAATATCTACATTGGTTGGATGAAGAAGTAGAGCCCAGTGTCCGGTTCAAGCAAAGAAGCGTCAACGAAGAGGAAGAGAAAGAGGGATGAGGACGAAGTTGAGGACGTGGACTCGGACTCCGAGTAGGTGGCAGTGCCGTCGCTCATGCTGGTTATCTGCAGTGTAAAGCTGACTAGTTGCTTAGTTTATTTTCAAGGGTGTGTTGTGCTGAGGCCCCAGCAGAACTATGTTTATGTTCTTTCTCGTTATGTTAACTGTTTAGTACGTAGAGTAGTAGTAGTACTATGTCTTACTACTGTTCTTCTTGTAGTTGGTACTACTACTCGTACCTTCGTATTCCCACTGTACTTAATACGTTCGTACTAGTAGTATAATTTGGGTCAGTCGATTTGTGAAAGAAGTTCGACGGAGCAAAGAAAGAAGACGACAGAAGAGGTGGAAGAAGCCCTTCTAGCCTTCCATGTTGCATCAAACGGCTCACATGAGTCGACTAACCCAAATTGCTCCTTCAGATTGCAGGATCCACGTGGCATTCAAGGTCTCGAAGGCAGATTCCACGTCCGCACCCGGTTTGCGGGCTCGACGCGCGCGCAACCGGCTTCCGCCGCGACAGCCACCATGCGCGCCTCCTCCGTGCGGGCGGAGACGACAATGACACGCTAGTTCCTCCTCGCCGGCATGCTGGAGCACGCGCTCGTCCTCCTCTTCATATGCTGCGTGCATAGACGCGGCTCCACCAGCTGCTCGCGTGCTTGGCAGCGCGGCGGCATGGCGAGGAGGGACTGCAGATGACGTGAGCGGGCGAGCCTTCGGCTTCAAGGCATAGGGATGGTGGCGACACGGCGGTGATGGGCGAGAAATTGTTGGCGGAGCGGTAGCGCGCCGGCATCTTACGGCGGTGGCGGCATATTGATGAGTGCGCGTATGGTAGCTTATATTAGTTTTATATGAGGTTGGTTAAACTTAAAAGAAAACCGTACTAGTACATGTAAACATTAGACTTAGGCAGCGCTTTTTTTTTGAAGTTAGTACCACAGCCACGATACGGAATCCTGTGCAAGCGCGTGAACCGCGGCCGCGCGGTCGATCGAACGGTGCGTCACCGTGTCGCACTCGAAGGACATCCACCGAACCTTTTTGTGTGTGTGAAAACAATCCTCGAATATTACTCAACTTTTTTTTCCTGGGAAAGTTCTTGATGCTGCAATATTTCCATATATTTGAATTTAGCTCCAGTTTGTGTTTATTTGGATTTGGACGTTTTAGGTGCGCCCTAGTTTTTTTAATACGTATTTTGTGTGTGTGACTGAGAGAGAACGTGCGTATGTGTCCATATGTGTGTTGTGGCGGAAGGGCAATGTGGAGGCGGTGTGCGTGTGATACAGACATAGAGAGGTGTGAATGTGCAAACGATCATGCATGAGTGAGACATAGACAGATGCCGATACGTTGTGTATACATGAGAGAACGGTCTTCTAGTTCACTTGCGTGTGTGTATGTGTGTGTGTGAGAGAGAGAGAGAGAGAGGGAGAGAGAGAGGAGCATCCATAACACAACAACCATCTCTCTCGATTCGTCTGTCCCTTGCACAATCACATGCAACATATGCATCAACGCGCACATTTTGACATCCTCACTCGGCCCCTACCCACCTAAGGGCTCGCGCAATCTCTTCGTGAATACCCATTTCTCTCCTTATGTTTGTTTTCGCTCAATATCTGACACACACACACACACGCACGCACGCACGCACACACACACGCATGCACACACGCACACACACACACGCACGCACACACGCACACACACACACACACGCAACACAACACACACACACACTCCCCCGAGCACACAATTCATCCCCATCCAAGGTTATACGGCGACCACTCTCGCTTGTGCTTCTTTGCACCCCAACATGCACAACACCTCAATATTCAAAGAGGGCATCGAGCAGATTGAAGACGGCGACCACACCGCGCTAGAGAATGCGGGGTCATTTGGAAGCAGGGTGATGTGACGACGGCTGACTGACTCCTCCCCCCACCCTCTCTCTCTCTTGCACAAAATTACCAATCCCTCTCTCCCCCGCACAAAATTGTCAATCCCTCAACCCATGAGATCCTTCCCCTCTCGTCCATGTTTTTCCAGCTCTCTCATCAAACATGTTGTCTCTTCTCCTTCCACGTATACAGAATCACGTATATTACATGTCTCCATCTTTCTCACAGACCTAACTTCTTACTCTCTCTTTCTCTCTCTCTCTCTGTGTGTGTGTGTGTGTGTCTTGTTAGGTTTGTCTCCTACTCTCTCGTCCACATACATACAATCTTTCCCGCCCTATCTGCTCCATCTTCAAAAGCTCTCTTTGCACGTTTCATTCACACAATGGGATATTTCAAAATGTTGCTTCTATAATGGCTGGTGTAGAGTTTTGGTTGTTTTTGTTGCATCCTACAAAGTAATAACTATGAAATGCATTTAGATTCTCATTTGACTGGGATTATGTGAGTTTGAGCATGTTGTGAAGTGCTATAGACCTTGTATACATCTTGGGATTCGACAATGATTGTAACTATTGAATTGTATAGACCATTACATTCGATGTCAATGGCCTAATATATTTATTTCACAATTTCAACAAATGATTAGTTCACTACAAACTAAGAAAACAAATGTGTACTCCCTCCGTTTTTATTTAAGTCCACGTATTAGCATTGGTCAAAGTCAAGTTTTGTAAACTCTCAAAAAGCTTATAACAAAAAATATTAACATATACAATAACAAATAAATACCATTAGATTCATTATTGAATGTACTTCCACATCATACATATTTGTTATGGTAAATGCTTATATTTTTATATAAACTTGGTCAAACTTTAGGAAGTTTGACTTTGGTCAAACCTAATATGTAGAGTTTACTACTACTACTCGCTAGTTGCTTAGCGAATCACTCAACCGCCACACGGGAGTCGGTGTCACAAAATTTTGAGGTCGGCGGGAAAATCTCCGCGACCTGATTCGAGCGGTGGGAAGTTACCATCATAGCCTTGAACAGGCCTCGCACGGCGCTTGGTAGGGGGCTGTTTTCGTAACTTCAGGTTCACCCTACCCAGCCAGCCCCACCCCGGCACCCAGAGTAGTACACCTGAATACTCCCCATTTTCTATCCCCACCGCAAAATAGACTTCTCCACAGCACCGCAGCCTTCATGCTCCTCCCCTTTACATCGGCGCACTCTACCACTGCAGCGCATCTGCCTCATCGACGACCTCGTACGCCGCACTAGAGCCGGTCCACCGTCGTCGTCGTAGACGGAGCCTCTTCCCCGGCATCATCTTCCACGGTCTCAGATCTGCTTCCCGGAAGCCGACGCCAAGCGCAGAAGTACCACCGTCATGGACAATGAGCTGACTCCCGTTGCCGACCATGACTCACAGAGGCCGCCGCGACCATCGTTCTCCTCCTCGATTGGTAATGTGTGTATTGAATCACTTAGCAGTACATGTGCAGTTCCAATTTTGTTCATACCTACCCTTCAATTTTCACGGGTGCTATTGTTCCGTAAAAGTAATTGGTTATAGCCTCCATTGTCCAACAGAATATCAGCTTGTAATTGTGTGTCGCTCACATATCCGCTGTGCTTGGGTAGGTTTTCATCGCAACCAGCAGTGTGGCAAATGATGGAAATGTTTTTAGAACTAGCAAGATGCCCATGCGTTGCACGCATCAATATGCATTTGTATGAGTAGTTTATCTTGTGGGAGAAAAGGATGAACGAGGGAAGGCCTTATTTGCAAGTCTGGAGAGGGGTATGGGTAGCTTTTTGCAAAATTCCCATTTGTTTCCTTCCTATCTGTCAGATATAAATCAGACGGCCTATATTGCAAGAAAAAAGTATAGAGAAAAAAAGTAGAGAGTAAAGGAAGTAGAGATAAATATTAAATATTAAATATAAAATAAATATAACCATAGAGAAGAGAGTAGAGATAGCAGAGACGTCGGGAAAGGATCGCGCGCGCGCGGGAAAAGCGGCCGGGCGTGTGCTAGTTTTGGCGTGCGGCGTCCGGCGCGCTTTATATAATCCAACGCCCTCCCACCGCTCTGTGCCTTGCCACCGCTCTGTGCCTCGCCACCGATCTCTCCCTGCTCTTTTTCACCTCGCCACCGCCGTGCCACCATGTCGTCGCGTCGCTGGGAAACTTGGGGATACCGCGGCGTCCGCGCGCGCCCCTCCAGCGGCTTCTCCGCCGAGATCTGGTTCCGTGAGATGCGCCTCGGCCTCGGCAATTTCGACACCGCCACCGAGGCCGCCCGCGCATACGACGCGGCGGCGTGGCGCCTCCGGTGGCCTCATAGAACATTGAACTTCCCCAACATGCCGACGCGGGAGCGGGCGTAGGAGCTCGCGCCTCTGCCGCGGCTTAGCACCGACGAGGATCGTCGCGACAACCGGAGGCGGGAGCACCGTATCGGCATCGCCGAGATGGACAAGGAAGCCATTGCACTGTGGCGCCAACACTTCCCGCAGGACATCATCAGCGGCGCGAGTTCTCTGGCGCAAAGGAGGCGAGAGGATAAGAGGAGGGTGGAGCGAGCCGCCTATCGCGAGGACAAGCGTAGGCGAAAAGCGGATGCTCAATTCAACATGAGGCTAGGAGCAGCGTCGCCCTGGGAATCCGACGATGATCGGTATCTTCATGCCTACAGTCAGACGTCGGAGGAGGACATCACCGAGGAGCAGCCGGACGACGAGGAGTAGTTGAATTATCTTTTTTGTATCTATCTATGCTAAGAACTATCCTCTACTCTCTAGTATCTACTTCTCGATCTCAGCACTATAAACGCCTTTTTAAAGCGCCGCGCGTTGTGATTCTGTTGGAGATGCTCTAACATGGCAGACGAGTGCTTAAATGTTGCCCACAAGATGCGCGAGTATTACTAGTAGTATTTTTCTTGCCATGTTGAGATTTTGAAACCACGAGTGTGAACATGCAAAGGAGCAATGAAGACCAAACACGGGATATTCGGGACATCTACAAGGAGCGTGGCAAGTTAAAGAGGAGTTGCACCGAACCTGTAAAACGATCTTTGGTAAGTAACACCCTTTCAATTACTTTAGTATAGCCTCGTGTTCTTCGATGTGTAATAAGAAGAGTCTTAATCATCCTAATACTTTCGTTTTTAACTTGATGTAGGAAGTGGGTGTTCTCACCGTGTAGTCTGTTTTTATATTTCTTTTCCTTTTGAATTCACTTCTCCGAGTTCTGTTTATCTGGCTTCTACTAAATGGATCTAGGTTTCTCTGAGTATTGATCTAAAAATCATGTCAGGATGCAATTCCTGCGAGGAGGGAAGTATGGTCAACCTCGAGATCATGTTTCCAAAATGAGGCTGGATTACACACAAGGTGCAGTTCCTAATGATCTTTGGATTAGACACAAGGTGCAAATTCCTAGATGATGCTGGATTACACACAAGCCAGGTGGAGCCGTTAGCTGTTCGTGTCCTCGTGGCATTAGTAAAGGCTGAAAGAAAGTGTGCAGCAGCCCTTGAGAATGTAGCTGAGTTACTGAAGAAGCGAAAAGAGCAATCAGATGCTCTCTTCACCCAAGCCAAAGAAGAGATGGAAGAAGCCAGAAATAAGCTAGCAGAGGCAGAGCAGGCTAGGCGTCTCCTGCTATCTAAAACTGTTGCAATACAAAATTTCCTTCTTAATAGCTAGGTTCAAATGTTTATCCAGTCAGCATGCATGTTGCGATGTCTGTGCATCTACTGATGTGGCACAAAATGTTTTTTTTGCGTCATGTAATAACAGCAATTACTTTCAAAACAATAACAGATGAAGCATTGGACATGGTATAGTTCACGCGCAATCCGACATTCCAAGTCCAACTTCCACATCAAACTCATGTTCACAGATATCTGCACATTCATACATAATGTCCACAACCATGATTCACTTCAAAGCCAAAATAATGTGAGGAGAGTTATAAATAAAGAAAAACCTCTACTAGTGCCTGCTACCAGTGCGAGCACAACAAGTCAAGACCATGCCTAAAATTAAATATATTTCAGTCATTTTTGTGTTCTAAAATGCCTGCCGGCTCGCGGAAGGACATGTTGATGGCACACGCGTGGATTCAATGAAGGCAGGTGGGGCAGTCTTAAGCTGGTTGCATGCGGCAAGGAGGCGTGCTCAGACGGGCCTGCAGTGAGTGCGGCCCTCTTGGCCGGCGTGCCGGTTCAATGCCTGCGCTATGAGAGGTCGCGTCCGTGTCAGAGCAATCACTCCCTCCAGTCCTTTTTTGTTTGGGTATAACAAAATCTCATTTTCCATTCACATTTTACAAGTAAAATTCGTGGACAAACTTTGACCCAAAGTACGATAGGGACTAGTAAACCAGAATGGAGGTAGTAGTTTTTTTAATCAAAGAAGGGTTTCCCCTTCCGATTACTGAAAACCAGCATCTAAATCTAAACCATAGTATTTGCCCTAGAACTACCAGGTTCAACATCTCGTAACATAAACCCATACAACGATACGCCAAGGAGGTACGTAGTACTATGAATTCAATTTTCGCTCCATACCAATCGTTCTAAAAACTACTTACTACTTATAACGTGCCATTTAAAATCGGAACTCTTAACCCCGCTAAAAAACGATATTTTAAACGTGGCTACTCGGTCTGTGGCAACTGGCGAGCCACCGCGCTCCAAGTCGTTCACCTGTGGTCCCAACCATCAACTCCTACAAAGGTGCTCCACCACGTACCCGGTACCCGCGAATGCAACAATCATGCACCTAGGGTTTTAGGGTTTATTTGTTAACGTCGCGTTTACGTAACACTCATGTGTGCGAGACAGCTAGAGGTCGACTGCGTGCGTGCTCCTCTTCTCTTCGTATATGTACTCCACCGTTTGTCTGGTGTCCAAAAAATTATAATAACTACTAGCAATCTGTCAATGCGTTGCCACACGATCAAAGTAGATTAATACATATTCACCGATTTGATAGAAAAAAAGTCTAGTTTTGAAATACGTATATCACTAAAAATATGTTATGTTTCACTCAAAATATATTCCTTTGGCGGTTTTGATGAGATAAGGGAGGCATGTTGTTGGTTTCAAGATTCGAGAAGTGGTATATGTCTAATTTCTACTCTTACTAGCAAGATGCTCGTGCGTTGCACGGAACATCAAAATCTCGTGGGAGAATAGGATGAACGAGGGAAGGCCTTATCTGCAAATGTGGTGAAGAGTGTGGGTAAATTGCCATATTTTCCTTCCTATCCGTCAGATATAAATCGGGCGACCTACATTGCAGGATGGCAGGCCCACCATCATCACCAACTCTATTTTTTATCCCTACTCTTATAAAAAGCATTGTCGGTGATGATCGTGTGCCTGCCATCCTGCAATATAGGCCGTCCGATGGCGATGAAACACTACTAGGATGGCGCTCCCACCCCCCACCACGGCGCTGCCCCCCTCTCCGGCGATCTCTCCATTCCTCCACTAATCTGAGGATCTTCTCCGATCAACATCTCCGGCGTCTCCTCTGGATCAAGGCAATACCCATCTTCCATGGGTTCTTCTGGTGGATCTACCCTTGGCTTGGATTTCTCCAAGGGTAGGGTTTTTTCAGATGAGGTTTTCAGATCTACTTTGAATTCAGTTCATCCTTGAGCGTGGCGGCCCTTTATTTTGATTGTTTCATTCAGCCGTCATGCCTTCCGTCTCTCGGTGGATTACGTGGCTGCGGCTTTGGAAGCTGCAATTGGAGGTTCAGCCATTGACCTTGAGTTGATCACATCAAAGGCAAGGTCTTCTCTTTCCATGTTTCTTGCAAGCAAGTGGGTTTTATCATTATGGACCTTCGCTTCGTTTTCGTGTGATCTTTTCAAGTGTTATTTTCATCTTTGGGGTAATGGTGGACGAATTGGATTAGAGAGCTCGAGATTTGGAGGAAAGAATGTGGCGCTGAATGGATTCTTGTTAGTCCAACCAAGCGTCGATCTTCTCTCGGGTCTTTTGGCCATGCATAAACCACACTAAATCAGCCCTTAAATCGGCTGCCTCATCCGGGAAGAATCTTTCGTTTGCCACGTTTGAAAGATACACGGCTTGCAAGGGGTATAGATACCCAGCTTCTCAAAAATGCATTGACACCATGAGAGATGCGGGTATGATCTGCTGTTCATGAGCGTGTAGTCATTCATCCATCACCTCCTCGGGATCTGCAATGGACCGTGACCGCCCACCAATAGTTTTTGGCACGATATCCCTTCACGGAGTTGTGCGGTCATCTCCGTCGGCTCGGCGTGATTCTGCTTCCGCCGAAGTTTCCTCCCCATCTGCGATGATTACGCCCGTCATTTCCGCGGGATCGTCCAACATTCAAAATTTGGATTGCAACCCTGTTGTGTCGGAGGCCCCTCTTGGCCCGATTCGTTAGTCATTGATATCTCCTAGGCCTACCTCGCCCGCGGTCTCAAGCCCACCCGTTTGCGATGGGCATGTTCCTTCTTCACATGAGGCCGCAAGGCAGTTTGAAGCTATGATCGATGACATGGTGGACGGCGTGATGACTGTACTATCTGCTCTACTCGGGGCCACATGCTGCGACTTGTGGAATCTGGCGGTCTGCTTCGGCTTGCTCTCGCCCTGGTCACTCTAGCAGGGATTGCAATGATTTGGCAGCTCTCAAGGATTGGTTTGGAGGCCAATTTGATGCAACAAAATATGATTTTATCGGAATCTTCTACTTCTCATGGGAGCAGGCGGAGTTATTGGGATAGACTGCCAAGTCCCATCGCCGCCGCCCATTTGCATCTTCCTTCCCCACAGCCAAAGAAAAACCTCGACCGCCTCCATCCATGGCGAACTCGAGCTTGATCCTCGGCGCTTTGTGCTGCTGGCCACCACATCATTGATGGTGGAGACCGCCGCCTCAAATAACCTTCTTCACGCCGGCTGCTCGGCCGACCCGGCGCCACGAGGACTACATGATTCTTGAAGTCATGCCGGCCCCGATGGACCGCTTGGTCGGTGCGGGAGGAAGTGGTTCAGTTTACGCAAGATTCAGTATCTTGGTTCGCTCAACTCAGCCATGGTTTCATGGGGTGGGACTGTTTCAAGTTCGGGATCCGTCAGTGAGATATACTTTGATTCAGCATCCTCCTTTCCCGTTGGGCAATGATCGTTTTGTTAGATTCATGAAGCATGATGAGGGAGAGAACTTCAAAGGTGCAAATGGTTTTCGTAAGGATGGTTAATGTTCATTGGGATTCCTCGGATTACCGCCTCTTGAGTTCATCTCGCAGCGGTTGGTACCTTTGGCAAGTTTATTTCTTGGGATAGTGAGGATCCGTGTCTGGTCGAAACTATGGTGGAGGCTCATTTCACGACCTCCACTTGTTCCACGTGATGTGGTTTTTGGTGACTATCTTGATGTGGGGCGCCCAAGTATCTGGACTGCTGCTTGTTATGTCCTTGGAGCTGATTTTGCTGATCAGATGCCAAATGATGAAGATCCTATGCCGCTAGATGGGAACCCCCACCCGCTGCCTGGAAACCTGATTCATGATAATTTGCCTTTCATCCTCCCTCCGTACCCAATCTTTGGGGTGGAACAATGCCCTCTTGCTCCCCTGCTCCTCGGGTTAATGAGGAAGTACACGATTGGGGAATCTTTGGGTGGGGTGATGATGATGCCCGGTGCGGGACATCTGACCGCATTTACCTGAGCAAGACCAAGTGTCCATGGTGATCGATCAGCCGGAGGGATCAGTTTCTGTGGACCAGCCTGATCAGGAGTTTCAGCATGTTCCTCCTCCAGACATTCAGCAACAGCATGTTATTGATGATAACCAGTTGGCCATAGTGCCGTATCAGCCTCCTGTGATTCAGTATCATGAGATCTTCATTGGCATGGCCCGTATTGTGGCAGGACCTCCTCTCCCCCCGGAGATGATCTGGAAGAGGTCATTTGAGAATCTTATGTTTGATTTTTCAGTGCTGGAGGTGCCTAGGCCTATCTTCTGCAAACCGCTGGGTTCAGTTATCTACTCAAAGAGGAATTGGTCTATTGCATTCGATGAATCCACGAAGGTATCAACTCTTCAGGCTTCAATGCCTTTGCCTCAGCCTGATAGACGATCTGTTGTGCTCAAGAGGCCAGTTGCAAGGGCTCTCTTTGACAGCCTGCCTGCTCCTGATTCCTCTGTTACATGCGAGCCAGCCTCCTTGATGTGCCCGAGCCGGCGCTGTTGTATCTTCTCCTGTTTACGCAGCTCGACTCTACACGTTGAGGTTCTCCGCTGAGCAAGTCGAAGCGGAAGGAGAAGAAAAAGCCGCCGATGGTTGACACATCGCTGTGACGTTGCACCGGGGCGGCAAAGTTAGATGGTTTCAAAATGTTGTTTTGAGCAGCTACCTCTCGACCTTCAAGAAGCGCCCACGAGCCAAGCCCGTGGAGGACAAGGCCCAGCCCATCTCGGCGGATGGTGGCAGCGAGGCTTCAAATGTTGCACCACCACACACTCCTCTTGGCGTTCTTGAGCAATTGGGCGGAGTTAGAAGTTGATCCCATGCTGCTTTCGGTGGATAAACATGGCTAATCCACATGAGGACTTGTCTCGTCATCGACTTAATGTTTACATCACTTTATTAAGTGGTTATCACAGGTGCATGTTATGTGTACTCCTTTTATGGTTGTTACGAACTATGGCTCGGGATCTTTTATGGCTCTGAACTTTGGTACCTTTTGGGCTGTATGGCATTGTATGTCATGCTTTTTATAACTTTATGCTATTTGGTCATCCATGAATCGAGTAACATCGCGTAGTGGAAGATCTTATGTTGGAATGTCCGTGGCTTGAATTCGGATCTGAGGCAATGACGATTAGAGGAAAAGTGGTGAAAGTCGGTGTTGATGGTTTGCTGCAAGAAACCAAACTATCTTCTGTGATCGGGCAACTATGAAAGCATTATGCCTGCTGGTTTTGATCAATTTGTTGAATCACCCTCTAGAGGCGCCTCGAAGTCTGTTGGCCTTGGCGCTCCGATGTGTTTCGAGGTTCCTTAATAGAGGTTAAACCATACGCTATTGTCATGCGGTTTACATCCGTTCATAACAATGAGAAATGGTTCCTAGTAAATATTTATGGTCCTGTCAAGGGCAGCTCGAGGATGAGTTTGTTTCTGGATTTACAATTTGGACATTGATCACGGACAGTTTGTGGATGCTAATGGGAGATTTCAATTTCATTATTTGCATGGATAATAGAAACCTCCTGGTGGTGACATAAATGACATGTTTATCTTCAATGAAATTATTGGCCATCTGGGACTCCTAGAGATACCTTTAAAAGGCAGACGGTTTACTTGGTCCAATATGCAGGATTCTCCTCTCCTGGAGCAGCTCGATTGGGTGTTCACTTCTGCATCTTGGATTAACTCTTATCCTATGACACAGGTGACACCCTTGGCAAAAACTGCGTCTGATCATGTACCCTGTCTGGTCAGCATTAGCACTTCCATCCCAAAGGCACACATTTTCAGGTTTGAAAATTTTTGGGTACATCAGCCAGGTTTTTTTGATTGTGTGAAGGAAGTTTGGAATCGTCCCTCTAGTAAGAATCATATTTCAGCAATCATTGTTGATAAGATGAAGGCTTTACGCTATGCTTTGAAGAAATGGCAAAAAGGATTATCGCACATTAAGTGTCTGATTGAAAAATGCAACTGGGTTATTCTTTGGTTGGATAACCTTGAGGACTTGAGGCAGCTATCTAGGCCAGAAAGTAATTTCAGAAAAATCATAAAGCTGCACCATGAGCAGCTGCTTCACATTCAATATCTCTACTGGAGGAAGAGATGTACTATCAGGTACATCAAAGTTGGTGAGGAAAATTCAAAATTCTTTCAGGCAATGGCAACTGAGAGATACAGGAAAAATTCTATTGCTAGTCTGAAGCTAGCTGATGGATCTGTCTCTTCTAATCATGAGGTTATGGCCAAGGAATTCTTGAGTGCATTCAAGAGCAGAATGGGAATGGTTAGGCCAATTGTGTTGGAGGAGAACATTTTATCTCTAATACCAAGGGTGCAGGGTTTGGAGGTACTCACAAAACCCTTTGAGATCAAGGAGATTGAGCAGGTGATCAATGATATGCCCACTAATAAGGCACCTGGCCCAGATGGCTTTAATGGACTGTTTCTTAAGAAATGCTGGGCAATAGTTTCTTCTGACTTTATCCAGTTAGTCCATGATTTTCATGTTGGTACTGTGCAGTTGGAAAATCTGAATGATGCATATATCACTCTGATACCAAAAAATCAATACCCTGAGGGGGTAGGAGATTTTAGACCTATTTCTTTAACAAGTGTTGGTTTAAAATTTCTTACCAAGCTGGCTGCTAATAGATTCCAACAGGAAATCATCGGATGTATTCATAAAACCGGTATGGCTTCATCAAATCAAGAACAATTCAGGACTGTCTTGCATGGACATTTGAGTACATCCACCAATGTAACCAGTCTAAACAGCCAATAATTCTGCTTAAGTTGGATTTTGAAAAGGCTTTTGATTCCATCCAACATGAAGCTATTACGAGGATTCTTCTGCTAAGGGTTTTGACAATAAATGGATTACATGGGTCAAACAGATTTTGTCATCGGCACTTCCTCTATTCTCCTTAATGGAGTGCACAGCAAGCATTTCAAATGCAAATGTGGTGTTAAACAAGGGGACCCAATGTCTCCTTTGCTTTTTATTATTGCTTGCTGATCTTTTGCGAGACCTTGATCAATAATCTGCTAAACCGGGGTTTAATACAGGCCTCTGTCAAATCATGACCCGATTTTCGATGGTGCAGATATCTTGATGACACACTGCTGTTCTTAAAGGCTGATAAAGATCAATTGGGGGCTCTGAAATCAGTGTTACACTCCTTTTCCGAGGCCACTGGTTTGCAGATTAACTTCCACAAATCTTCAATGTATCCCATTAATGTGACTGATCTGGTGGCTTCTGAGCTTGCTGCTTTTTTTGGCTGTAAATTAGGTATGATGCCTTTCACTTATCTGGGGCTACCTGTTGGAACCACTAGGCCAAAAATTGTGGATCTTCTTCCCTTGGTGGACTGTATGGAAAGGAGATTAACAGCAAGTTCTTGGTTCTTGCCTCAAGGTAGCGAGTTGCGACTTATTAATTCTGTAATCTCTTCTTTGCCTATTTTCTTCCTTTGTACCCTATCAATCCCTCAAGGTATTTTAAAACAACTTGAAAGGATACAAAGGCGGTGCTTATGGAGGAAATATGGGCGGGAGAAGGGTCATTCTTTAGCTGCTTGGCCTCTGGTTTGCAGGCCCAAGGCAAAGGGGGGGCTTGGAATCTTAAATCTGGGGTTGCAAAACCAAGCTCTGTTATTGAAGTTTCTCAACAAATTCTACAACAAAATGGATGTGCCTTGGGTACATTTAATTTGGGACTCATATTACTTTGAGCAAATCCCCCATGACACCACCCTATGTGGCTCTTTCTGGTGGAAAGATGTTTGCAAGTTAATGGACTCTTTCGGGCGATTCTTTGGAGTTCATGTTCACAGAGGTGACCTTGTTTATTTACGGATGATCAGCGGCAAATTGGGAGCAGTCAAATGCCTCTTCTCGGAAAGGTTTCCTAGACTGTATTCATTTTGTCTCTGAAAAACTTTCAGTCAAAGAAGTTTTTCAGGTTGATTCTTTGCAGGATCTGTTCTTCTTGCCACTCACTCACCAAGCCCACCAAGAGCTACAGCAGCTTGAGACACTTATGAGCTCTTTCAATCTGGATTCCAGTGGTACTGATATCTGGGCATGGAGGCATGGAAAGCAATCCACCTATCTTGCAAAAAGATTTTATGATTTTGCTTACCAGACCTATGGTCTCAAACCCCATCTTGAAGTGGATTTGGAAGAGTTCTTGCACAATGTCAATTAAAATGTTTGCTGGTTAGTCATAATGGACAGGATTAATACCAAGGATATGATTCAAAGAAGGAAGTGGAGGATTAATGATGGGCCACATTGTGTTCTTTGCCCATGAGGGGCCTTGGAAGGCAAAATCATCTTTTCTTCGATGCAATTTCGGTGTTAGTGTATGGATCTATTTGCGAGATCCCATGGAAAGACAGCCAAGATATGGTGGACATTGCATTGCCTTGAAGAAGAATTCAAAGAGCCTTTCTTTCTGAAGTAGTGTTCTTGCTGGTGGAATATCTGGAAAGTCGGAAATGACGGGGCATTCAGAGGATCACACCCTCCTTGAGCATGGAGATCTGGATTCATTCATGACCTCACTCTGCTATCTCATAGAATCAAGCGAGAAGCACAAGGAAGCTCTACTAAAATGGATTGATTTCCTTCCTCCTTGAAGGAGTGCCTATACCCTTTCTCTGTACATCCTTTCTTTCTTACTCATATAGTTTCCTTTTGCAGTTTTTTCTTCTTTTCTTTTCCTTACTTTCTTTCCTCATTTCGAGGAACACCTTGTATTTATACTGTTCTGCCTTGTTTTCAATAAAATGCTGTGGGGTGCAAGCCCTGCAGTCTTCCAGTCAAAAAATATAGGCCGTCCGATGTATATCTGACGGATAGGAAGGAAACTATGGAAATTTTGCAAAAAGATACCCACACCCCTCTCCACATTTGCAAATAAGGTCTTCCCTCGTTCATCCATTTCCCCCACAAGATAAACTACTCATACAAATGCATCTTGATGTTCCGTGCAACGCATGGCATCTTGCTAGTTGTTGCAAAAAGCCCATGTGTGTGTGAGAGAGAGGGAGAGTGGAGGAGGGGCCAGTGCATGTGTGACAAAGACACAAGTAGTGTGTGTGCGATAGGTATCAGCTTAAAATGAGGGGATAGTGTGTGTTTGCACGATCGAGAGGGCGTGTCTCAAGAAGAGAAGAAAAGGCTACATAGATACAAGGAGCGAGAGAGAGACATGTATGCGATGGTGGAAGCATGAGTGTGCGGGTGTATAAACCTATCTAAAGGCTAGCTAGTCGATAAATGCTTGTGAGAGAAATCTGAGTCGAGGTCTGGCGAGAGTTTTGTGTGTGTGAGAGAGAGACGGTGGTCGGGAAGGGGGTGGAAGCAGGAGTTGTGTGTGTGTGTGAGAGAGAGAGAGAGAGGAGAGTAGTCGGGGTTGTCTGATCGGTGTCGGTCTGGGATGGAGATTTAAAAGAGACCACAACAAATGTTGTGTCTCTGAGAGAGAGAGAGAGAGTAATTTTAGTGGTATGAGTCATATGTAGAGACATATAGGTGTGTGAGAGAATCCCATAGAGAGAAAGACAAAGTGAAAGGCAGTGGAGACTGTGTGTGTGGCGGTGAAAAAAAGCTTAGGTACCGAGTGATACGGAGAGCAGTAGAGACATGAGAGATAATGAAAACCGTGTAATGTATAATGATAGGGAGAGTGTGACACTTCTCAAGGGAGACGTCGAGAGACCATGTTTGCGAGGATAGGAGAAACATGAAGTGAGCGTGCGGGTGAGGTGGAGAAAAGAGAGTGATGGCTACCTGAAGGAGCATGCATGCGAGAGAGATGGGCGTGAAATGAGTGAACAAAAAAGGGATTAAATTATTTGAATTCGAGATGATGATACATGTAATCCATACTCGAACCAAAATTGATCTATCAAACATGCATACTCATATGAATTCACGCACATCTATGTTATTTAATATGTAGATATTAATGATCCATACATTTTAGTAGAACATAATTTGGTTAAATTTTTTGAATTCAACCTTAAGATTTCGAGATCGTTGTATTTGTAAATCATATTATACATATAAAGGAGCAGAATTCTTTGTTGTGCTTTTGAAAGTATATATGTAAAAAATGATGTATATAGAATGTAATTCCAATTGAAAATGGATCCCTTGAAAAAATAGTAGAATACCAGCGGGATTGAATTGAGTTAACACGGTAAACGTGCCTTTGTGCAAAATTTGAGCGAAGCGGGGAGATTCGCAGTAACCGCCCGAAACCAAAATCTGCGAGATGGAAATCACTACTGCCTATCCCTGCCGCATAAAGCCTATCTGCTGGATTTCTATAGGTTTCCATAGGGGTAGGTTTGTAATTTCACCCAAACGTGACATAACCGCCTCTCACCCGGATTCATACACGGTGGGCGCCAAAACACAGTGTGCCCTCGGCCGAAATCGACTCCTTCCCCGATTCATATTCATACGGTGGGCGCCAAAAACAAACTCTAAATGACAAATATTCTGTGTATGCGAGATTACCGTCCTATCCCCAACCGACTAATGTTGCTGTGATGTAGTAGAAATTTGAAACGGGGGCTAAGTTTGTAAATGTCCTCGCATTTGAGACAAGCGCACCCTGACTAAATGGTTCCCCCCTTCCTCTCTACCTCCCTTTTCCCCATTCGTACTCCATGGGTGCCAAAACACCCTCTCCACCCCACCCTCCTCCGTCCGCCGCCGTCCGCCACCCCATCCACCGCCGTCCTCCTCCACCATGCCAGAGCTGATACCCCGATGCCGCCATCCATTACAAGAGATCGACCTCTCCCATCCGCGCCTTCGGACCAGGATCCTTGCATCCCGTCCTCTCGCTTCATCCCCGCCGTCGTCCACCTTGCTGGCGCTGCTCCTACGACCGTCTCGTCCACCGCGCCCTGCCGCCACCGTCTACCCTCCTAGATCTGCTTCCACGCTGCCGACGGCCATCGCTACCGCAGCACCGTTGTCGGTGTCAAAACCGGCGGATCTCGGGTAGGGGGTCCCGAACTGTGCGTCTAGGCGGATGGTAACAAGAGACGAGGGACACAATGTTTTTACCAAGGTTCGGGCCCTCTCGATGGAGGTAAAACCCTCGTCTGCTTGATTAATATTGATGATATGGGTAGTACAAGAGTAGATCTACCACGAGATCAAGGAGGCTAAACCTAGAAGCTAGCCTATGGTATGATTGTTGAGATGTATGTTGTCCTACGGACTAAAACCCTCCGGTTTATATAGACACCGAGAGGCTAGGGTTACAGTCGGTTACAATGGTAGGAGATCCACATATCCGTATTGCCAAGCTTGCCTTCCACGCCAAGGAAAGTACCTTGGGACACGAGCGGAGTCTTCAATCTTCCATCTTCGTAGTCTTGGAGTCGGCGGATATTGATAGCTTTGGCTGTCCGGACACCCCTAGTCCAGGACTCCTCGGTAGCCCTGAACCGGTCTTCAATGGCGATAAGTCCGGCGTGCATAATGTTCGGCATTGCAAGGCGGGTTCCTCCTTGAATAATCGAGAGAGATAATGAACACCGGGATAGTGTCCGGCTCTGCAAAAATAATTTCCACATTCCACAGTAGAGAATAAAACATATACATCGACTCAATCTGGCGGCGCATTATGCGGCGTGACATCACACCGCTACCAAACCTTTGTTTGAATCATTCCACTTCGGCACGTTTAGCGAAGTGGTTTCCTTGGCACGTCTTGTCGAAGCAGAGATCGTGTTCCCCTTTATTCCGGGATTCTCATCAATACGAACATGGGTAACCCAACCGCGCCATTGATGGTGGCGCTTGGGAGATAAGCGAGTTTTACCAGGCTGGTGGGGGACGCATTGTTTAGTCCGCCTATATATACGGGATAAGGGTTTACCTTCTCTCCTACCCCTTCTTCCTCCTTTGCTTATCCATCCCCGCGCACTCAAGCTCCAACGCTCAAGCCTGCGCATCTAGCCTCGACCTAATCCGAACATGTCCGGAGCGGGAGGTAAATGGTTCGTCTCCACCGCTAAGGAGGATGACATCACCAAGTTGCGCGACGCGGATACCTTTCGGCGATATCGCGCGCCGGCTGCCCGACGCAGGCAGCTCATCCTACCCCGGCCTCACGAGAGGTCGTCTTCCTCCCCACTTCCTCCGCGGAGTGGGATTTCCGCTCCATCCATTTGTCCGGGGGCTCATGTTTTATTACGGCCTGGATTTCCACAATCTGGCGCCGAACTTCGTCCTCAACATCTCGGCGTTCATCGTCGTGTGTGAAACCTTCCTTCTGCATCTAGCCCCACTTGGCCTATGGCTCAAGACCTTCAACGTCAAGCGAAGGTGCGTGAAGAACACGCAAGTGGAATCGGAGGCGCCATGTTGGGTAAATTGCCCGCGTCCCTTAGCTAGAAGGGACCTTCGTGGATTCCGTCAAGGGGTGGCAGTCGGGGTGGTTCTACATCACCAAGCCGTGCGAGCCCACCTGGGCGACAGCCCCCGAGTTTAGATCTGGAATCCCCACGCAGCTCACCTCCTGGAAAGAGAAGGGCTTGCAATGGGGCGATCCGGTGGAGGTGACGGGACTCCGAGCATGCATCAAGAAGATGGTGAGCAATAAGCTCCGGTTCGTTGGCGTGGTCCAAGTCATGCTCCTCCGTGATTCTCCCATGCCAAACGGGCATTCATTTTGTGGGAGTTCAATCCGGAACAGCACCGGCGCTAAGCGGGCTCTTGACACAACATCTGAAGGCCCCCGGAGGTGCTGTTCAAGGTGCAACCCCGCATCCGAGAGCGAAGGATCGCTGATTCAGCGCCAGGATGTCCAAGCGGCGCGTAAGTGATTCAACCCTATTCTTGGACACTTGTGATAATTAGATTGACTCTAGTGAGGTTTTAATCTGCCTCTTCCTTTGGCAGAATGGATGGAGAAGGCCAAGCTGCTCATCAGCCCGGCTCCCATGCGGAAGACCAGTGGGCGCTTGCTTAGCGAGGCTGCTGGTTCCGCACCGCACGTGGTGTCGGAGAAGAAGGCCAAGAAGGTGGCGCGGGACTCGAAAGAGTTCCATAATCGAGCGTCTGACGACGGCGAGGACTCCTCCCCGAAGACGAGGAGGAGGTATTCTCTCCCGGAGGAGGGAGAGAAGAAGAGGAAGACTTCCCCAATCGGGGAGGCCGAAGGGTCCAAGAGGGGGAGAACTATTCCCCCGGACAGTTTCGCCAACATCAACGTTGGCGAGGATGAGTGGCCTCCAAGGGCAAGGTGTCCGGCCAGATCGTAAGTATTCGGATCATATATGCCGCACCTTTCATGTCACGTAGTATCCCTCTAACACCGCATTCTGTATATAGTCCGGCCATGGATGATCTCCCCAACTCGATGAGCGGGTCATTGGCCTCGTCGGACGTAAATTCCGTTCCGACTGCCTCTACCCCACGCACCGACGAGGACGCCGAGGTGGGATCCCAAAGGGGGACCCATCAGGAGGACGCTCCGGAGGCGCCTTCAGGCGACCTCCCGGACTTCGTGCCGGACTCTTCATCGGGACCCGCAATGGTTCCAGAGTACGGCAAGCGGCCCCTTCGGAAGAAGGGCAAGACCGTGACGCCGGCAGCCTCCGTCCAACCGGAGGCGCCGGATAACCTGTTGGAGGCACTTAAAGGCGCTTCCATCGAGGAAGAACACCGCACTCTTATGAGTGTGGTGATTGAGAAGGTTCAGCTCGCCAAGAGCGGGCTGACCAAAGCCTGCAGCAGCCTTCTAATAGGCTGCGAGGTAAGAAGTTAAAATTATGTAATGTAATACCGCATAGCGGTAGCCTCGATGCTTAGTTCGGTGTTCGGAAGGAAAAGCCGGATTAAGGATCTAACAAGATATACACAGGGTTGCTAAAAAAAAGATGTAAATATGGGTTTGCAGGCTACGCTGCTGGCCTCCACCGCGTGCTTGGCGGAGGTCGAGTCTTCAAGAAAGACCTTGGCGGTCGGAGCAAGAGCTCGGCCATGCCAAGAGGCAGCTCGAGGAAAAGAAGGTGAATAACATCACTTGAAATAAGAACCCTAACAAGAAAAGGGTTTTGGTTGCAAATAAGATTAACAAGGATAATATGTGTATTGCGGGGCCACTAACGAGGTGGCAGCCACGAAGGATGCCGTGTCCTTGGCGAGCATAATCTTGCCACAGAGCAGGCTGGCGAGAAAAGCAAGCGGCTTGGTGGCGGAAGTTCAGACAAGAGCTCCGGGCTCTCATGGAAAAGCATGAGAGTTTGGGCGTGACTCAAGACTTCGAGTCGAGCTTGCCTCGGCTCTCAAATGCCAAATCCGCCAAGGCCGAGGCCGAAGGCCCTTCGGGAGGTTGAGGACATGAAGAAGATAGCTGCGGGTAAGGTATTTTTCATACCAAGCAGGCATGTTAATGTGAATTACGGATACTTACGAATCGGAGCCTTCGAGGCGTTTGCGGATCTGCCCGCGTGGCGCGTCGATCTGCCGCATTCTATCGTGGCGAGGAGGGAGCTTGACGGAGAAGGTCTTACGGTCTCGATCTGTTTGGCCGGCCATCAGTGCCCCCAAGCGACCAGTGAAGCAGCTGGTCGAACTTCTAAAGGTAGTGAGGAGGCCATGAAGGGCCTCATAGTCCGTGTGGCTGGAGAGGCCATGCACAGAGCTACTTTGGCCTAGTCGCGGCTGGTGAATGCATGCCCCAGTGCTGGATGTAATCAAGCGCTCCGCTTTGCATTGAAAGGCGCTCGTCGGGCCCTTGCCCGCATAAAGGTGCAATGGGGCAAGCTAGATCGGAAGCTTCTCACGGATCCGCCGCGCCATGAACAAGGAGCATCGTCGCCGAAGCGGTATTATAAAGTTGTCTGAAAGGAGCTGCGATATGCGGATGAGTGCTCGAAATGTAATCTTTGAGTGAACTTCGCTGTTTTTTTCTGGCGCTGAAAACTTCGTTTATATGCGCCATGAGCAACGCTTGTTTAATTTAAAATATTACCTTTTGTGCGGCCGTTTGTAAAATCGAGAGATGGCAAGTCGTTGGCTTGACCCCCAAGCCACAAGTCTTTGGGGTGTTCGGTGATAAACTTGAGCACTCTTGTTCCCATTATTGGGTCCATCTAGGGGCGCTCAACACGACGAACAAAGCGACCAGACTTATAGTGCTTGAACACTCTCCTTAGCCATAGAATTCTATAATTTTAAATTTGGTGAAGCCCCTGGTATTCGGAAGACCGAATCGGGCGCTATCCACGCCGTTCGGACATCATCCGAACTTCGCTCGGCGGCATGAGTCTTTAGGACCCAAAGAACCTCTCGAACAGCGACCGGTCTCTCGCCTTATCATGCCGATCAGTTTTAGCTTTCTCCTTGGCGTTAACCCGGCTCAACCGGGCGCAATCGCGATGGTTCTCCCAGTCTACCTTAGCCGACGGAGCGGAACATAAGGCACCAAAACATGGGGCCGGGCAAACCCAACTATTGACCCAAGACATGATTCGGGCCGATTCATATAATGCTATAAGTTGGGTGCCGCACTTGTGAAAGTGTTAGGACTTAATCACACCATAATTTGGGAACATAAGCCCTGGCGTGTTCGGCCGTACCAAAATGTGCAGGGTGCAATATGTCATGAACATATAAAGATAAGCATAATTGCAATAAAGAGGTGCTGCATTATTTATGAAAGAAAGTGCGCTATGAGCGGATTGGACAAATAGTCGCGGTAAGCAAGGGATTTGGACTAAGTAAACACGTCCCCCTCTAGGGATAGGCTGCAGACTTGGTGTATGTAATCGAATTTAATGCTTGTAATTGAGACCACACGAGTGTTAAATCGCGGCCTCCTTTAGTCCCGACTGTTTGCATCATGAGTTGACAAGTTCGCCGTCGAGCAGAGGCTTCGGTTGTGAGTCCTGTATACATAAAAGAAGAAAAGATAAAAATATAAAAAAAAGGGGCTCGTGTGAGCCTGGTGTGGTCGAGCCGCACTCTTGGTCCCTTGTGATCGTGCCCTTCCCTGCGCCCATGGTATCTCGAGCATAATGATGTCTGCGAGTGTTATTCTTGCGATCATCTTGTGGCGAGGTTGGGGCGCATTACTCTGGCGTGCTCTGATCGTGCCATGTTGTCTCGGTTGGTATTGCTCCGGGCGCGTTTTGCTGTATCCGGCTTTTTAACTGTCGGACTTGAGAATTGCCTGAGGAGGCTGCTCTGTACTTCTGCCGCGAGAGCCGTTGTATGTTCCTCCGTTCGGAGGGAGCGTTCCGTATTTCCATTGACCATGATGACTCCGCGAGGGACCTGGCATCTTGAGCTTTAGGTATGCATAATGCGGCACCGTGTTGAATTTGGCAAACGCGGTTCGTCCGAGCAGAGCATGATAGCCGCTGCGGAACGGGACTATGTCGAAGATTAACTCTTAACCGGACGTTATCCGGTGATCGAAGACCACTTCGGTGTGGTGAGCTGTCTGATTGGCCTCCACTCACAGGATGACACCTTTAAAGGTTGTCTTTGTAGGTTTAATCCTTGATGGGTCTATGCCCATTTTGCGCCTTGTATCTGATAAAGCAGGTTCAGGATGCTACCGCCGTCCATCGGGACTCTCGTCGAGTGGAACCCATCGACAATTGGGTCTAAAACCAATGCGGCGAATCCGCCATAGCATATCTGGTTGGATGGTCTCTCGATCGAAAGTGATCGGGCAAGAGGACCATGGGTTGAACTTAGGGCGATGGCTCCATCGCATAGGCGTCCGTGGTGCGCGCTCCTCTCCCTCTTGGGTATATGGGTCGCGTATATCATATTCACCGTCCGCACTGCGAGGAAACCCTACATCCTCTATTGTTCGTGGCGGGTCTCTTCCTTGTCGTCGCTATTTAGCCTTGTCATTGTGTTCGGCAATTAACTTGCGGCCTGTTGAACACCCAACAATCTCTATTGGTGTGGTTAGCTGGTTTCAGAGGTGCCATGTATCGGCATAGGCGGTCGATATTCGGTCCAGTTGGACGGACCGGAGTGGTTCTTTTGAATGGCTTCTTCCGTGACGGGTTTAGAGCCTCGGAATCCGGCATTGGCTTGCCGTATCCTCCTTATTATCGCCCGTTAATGTGGTGCTTGCTTTTGATTCGGCGTGACCTGCCGTTGTTGTCCTTAGTGTCGGACTGCGGAATTTTTATGGAGATTATTCTGCGAGCTAGCTAGCTGTCCTCTCCCGCTTTGCGGGTCATTAATGATGTGAGGGCTGCCATGGATTTTGGCTTTTCCTGCCCAGTGCCGGGCTAGCCATTCGTCCCGGAGGTTGTGTTTGAAGGCTGCGAGGGCCTCTGCATCCGGACGGTCGGCGATTTGATTTTCTTCATCAAGAACCGAGTCGAATTATGCGGCGATTCATCTGGCTGCTGAATGATGTGGCTTAGGTCATCGGCGTCGGTGGTCGCACGTATGTGCCTTGGAAGTTATCAAGGAGCAGCGGCCTCGGTCTTCCCAACACCCAATTGACTCTGCGGGCAAGCTGTTAAGCCAATGCCGAGCTGGTCCTTTAAGCTTAGTGGTAGGTACTTGATGGCGTGTAGATCATCGCCCGCGGGCCATATGGATGTGGAGAAGGTAGTCTTGATCCACACCGCGAGTGCAATGGTGCCATCGTAAGATTCGATGTTCTGGGTTTAAACCCTTGAGGATCGATGACCCATTACTTCGTCGATGAAGCATAGAGGTGTCTGGCGCCCTGTATTGAGATGTCGCGACGCAGCTCAAGAGGCGATGTCTGCTGTGTTCGGCTGGCGAGGATTATTGTATCGATCTGCGGTATTAAATGCGTGGGTCGTAAAGGCGCCCTCGTGATCCGTAGATGGATCTGGATTGTTTTGCCTTATCCTCGGTATGTCTCGCAAGTCCGTAGCGTTCCCTCTTGGCCTCGTACTTTTAGAGCGATGCCGGGGTACGGTCTTGGCTGGGGGCCTGGGTGCCTCTCTGTCGCGACCACGGGGTGGTCGGTCAGCCATGTCATGCGCTGGTGATGAAGGTATGTATGCTTCCTCCTCTAATCGGGGAGCAGCTTGCGTCTTAGGTAACTTTTGGAGGCGTTGAGTTTATACTCTTGACGCGAGGACCTCGGTCCATCGATCGGCCAGCAGATTTTGATCAGCTTGGAGCTGTTGCTGCTTTTTCTTTAGGCTGTTTCTTTGTGGCTATGAGCTGCGCTTGAAGCGCTCTTGTTGACAGGATCCTCGGTGCAGCCAATTCGTCATCGTTGAGGCTTGCCGTCTTGGAGGGAGGCATGTAGTTATCATCCTCAACCCCTTAAATGCATGCCCTATCGTGAGGGCTTGCGTCCTCTGCGCCGGAGTCTTGTGGGAGGGATCGTCTTGGCGCTCTCCGGTGTTATTGTCTCCGTGCGGAATCTCCATTCTTCTTTGTGGCGGGATTTAGGCGGCGCCCGTGACGTCGGCGTTTGGGTTGCTTCTTTAGAGAATCTGCTTCCTTTGCTTTTTCGCCATCCCTTCTTTTGGGGTATCCACCATGTATCGTCATATGACGAGGTGGCCTTCTAGTGCCACTGTGGTAGCTGGCTCTGTTAGTCTCCGGCATCGTCGTCCATAGCGTCGGTGTCGTCGAGTCAATTCTAGCATGTCGGTTAAATCCTCGATAGTGGCTACAAAGTGGGTGGTGGGTGGGCTCTGAATTTCTTCGTCGTCCGTACTCCAACCATCACGCCATAGTCGGGTAGGACTCCTCCGATAGCGAGAGGTGCTTGATGAATTCGGGATATCGCCAAAAGCGAAGTCTTTGAAAGATGTCCGGGCGATGAATTCCATAACCGCGCCCAATCCGTATTGATTGGCGAAGTGCGGGAGGCTCGGTCGGCGAGTCCGGCGCCTCGGAATCACGAGTTCGTGAGGACAAGATCGGTGTTGGCTCCATCGTCGTGGATGTTGAGGCCCCGAGCGGCGTCTAACCACGGCCCTCGATATGGGCGATCAGCTCGGGCTGATGGCGAAGCGGATCAAGTCGCGCCACCAAGGCCTTTGTCCGTGGCAGAGCTAGATCGTGCCCATAAATCCGCAGTCTTGGCGCAGGCGTGGCTCGAGTCCGTCGAAGATCAAGTCTCCGCGGACATCGGTCGTGAAGTTTAAGCTTCGAATCGACTGACGGCGGGCGTAACTTCGATCTGCTCGGATGGCCAAGAGAATTGGCCCGCGATGCAAAGCCGCGAATATGAAGATCTGTCCGGGAGAAAAGTCTCACCGGGACAGCGTTTTTAGTTGAAGATGCCATCGAGCCTATCGGTGGCGACACAAAGGAACTCTCAATGAAAGCACCAATGTCGATGTCAAAACCGGCGGATCTCGGGTAGGGGGTCCCGACTGCGTGCGTCTAGGCGGATGGTAACAAGAGGCGAGGACACCATGTTTTTACCAGGTTCGGGCCCTCTCGATGGAGGTAAAACCCTACGTCTGCTTGATTAATATTGATGATATGGGTAGTACAAGAGTAGATCTACCACGAGATCAAGGAGGCTAAACCCTAGAAGCTAGCCTATGGTATGATTGTTGAGATGTATGTTGTCCTCTGGACTAAAACCCTCTGGTTTATATAGACACGGAGAGGCTAGAGTTACACAGTCGGTTACAATGGTAGGAGATCCACATATCCGTATTGCCAAGCTTGCCTTCCACGCCAAGGAAAGTACCTTCCTGACACGAGCCGAGTCTTCAATCTTCTATCTTCGTAGTCTTGGAGTCCGACGGATATTGATAGTCCGGCTGTCCGGACACCCCCTAGTCCAGGACTCCCTCAACCGTCAAATTCTCACCAGATGCGTACACGGCGCCACACCAGAGGCGGTACTCTTTCGTATCAGCTCAACTTATTTATCGCAGCAAGAAAATAGATCGCCACTGCTTTACTCTGATTTCTTGTCTTGGTTGCGAAGTTGCCTTTGTCCGGTTTGCACCTTCAGATCCGCCATGGCACGCTCAACACTATACTCCCAATGCTTATGGTTTTCCCCTTTTATATTCCACACTAGTTAAATCACAGTAGACTAAATTTCAAAATTGGGTCAGTCGATTTTTCAGAGCTCGCCGGAGTTCGCCGGTGCGATCCATGGGGCTCGGGTGATTGTGGGGCCTCGTCGAACAAGGAAAAATCGACGCGGGTGGGGGTGGGGGTGGCGGAGGAAAACAGGCGGTGGCGGCCGGTGGTCTGGCCGGCGGCCCGTGCGGTGTTCTGTATGGGAACAATCACATACGAGGAAGAAGAAGGGTTAGGAGACGTTCGATCTTCATCCAACCGCCTGAAATGGTCGAGAGACAGCTGGGAGTTGCATTCTTAATGCGCTCTGGTTCATCATGTGGGCCTTTGTGCAACCAACATTTTATTATCAAAATCTGCTTGCTCTTCTTTACCATGTTCGATGAGAGTGTGACACAAAAGCGTAGGACCGACTCCGGCAGACTATACCCATACTTCATTTGGCCACACCACTAGCCCCACCACACAGGACCTGCACTCCAGCCAAAAGGTATACCGATTTCATTTGCCATAGCACCGGTTGTACCACGTAAAAATCCCTCGACCAAAAAGTACAGCAAGTCCACCGTCGAAGACCTATCCCAAGCTGCAGAGACGGCCAATTCCTGCAGATTGGAACCCCATTCCATTTATTCCCGTTTAAAGACAATGATTTCAATGTTGTTAGGGACTACGTGCATATATTCCCATGATGGGAAGATTATTGTGAAGACAAACACCATTTCACATCTTCTGTCCAACTTACGTGTAAGTGCTATTATTCTTGGTTATTATTTTCCTGTTTTCGCTGATTGAACACATCAATGATTTACATTACATTGTTGTAACTAGGCGAGGTCAATCTAGATAGTCATGACGAGGAAAGCTTGCTTGTGCTTTTCAAGGAAGCATTGCAGCGATATCGGTGTTACTGAGGAAATCACACTTTGGTGGCAAATCTATAAGCAATTTCCGATGAAGTCTCTTGTGCTAAATTTAGAAGACATTGAATGGAAAAACATTGTTATGCCTTTGGTCTCGTTCGGGATGAGGTACGCCTATGAAATCACATGACAATTTGAACTTCTACTTTTCGCATGTGCCTTACGGATCTTGTTTGCGGAAATCTGCTCGAAGAAGAATTCGGTTTGAAAAGAACGACGAGGATATCGCAAATATCATTGCTTGCTTTGCTCTTGTTAGTACCTATTGTCTGTATCACTGTGCTTGCATACATACCTGGTTCATTATGTGCAGCAGTATGCATGATAGCTTGTTTATCAATTGTTCGCTCCAAATTCTTCAGTATCCAATGCCAATGTTTTTTTAGCTCTGCATTGTTCTTGTAAGTACATGTTGTCCTTTATCGATGTACTTATAATGACAGTAGTTGTTCATGTACCATCACTCTCGACTTATTTTCCTTTGCCCTCCATTTTCTACATCATCGATCTATATTTACTCTTACCATAAGGTTGGTCTTGAAGAAGTTTAGTGTGCATTGCTCTTGGCTGTACCTTTTGCTGTGATCGCTGCACTTACATTTATAGCTACTTGGTTATGTAGCATCACTCTTCATCTTATCTTAAATATTCTCCATTTTTTAGTATATTATCACATCTATATTTACTCTTAACAAAATGTAGAATAAAGGCAATGCTTATGAAGAAGATTCGTGGTAAACTTCTTGAATTGCCCCCCATCGGCATGGACAAGGCCTTTATAGAGCTGTCTTCACCAATAATGTAAGTTTGTCCATCTCAAGCCTTCAAACTTTGTTGTATATATTTGGTTAGGCATGACTACAATAGCTGTTTATTTTTGGTGTTTGCATCAAATTGCATGTTTAAAGTTTATTATGTACTCCCTCCGTTCCAAAATAGATGATCCAATTTTTTACTGAAGTTAGTATAAAGTTGGGTCATCTATTTTAGAACGGAGGGAGTAGTTCATAAACAAAAGTTTCTCCTTTCTCAATTTAAGTTTTCAGCTATACAACCAAGTTCCTTATTCATACCATGTAAATTAAAGTATCTGAGCAAGTGATCTTCTTTTTGCCTTTGCATGTATGCTTCATTCTTCATCCGTAATCCGGTGGTGTGGTGAACCTACCCACTACTGACACAATGTCATATACGCAATGTCTTAACTATGAACAATGTCATATCATTCTACTACTCCCTCCGTCCGAAAATACTTGTCATTGAAATGGATGTATCTAGATGTATTTTACTTCTAGACACATCCATTTTGATGACAAGTAATTCCAGATGGAAGGAGTATTATTTAAACCGTCTCTTTATTTGCCAATCTAAAATGGGATAAATTGACAGCACACTAACCATTGATACTTATGAGTTCTTGATCTGTAATTCAGTGGTGTCGTGAAGCTGCCAACTCCTTCACGATGTCATTTTCTACCATGTCTTGACCTGAACAATACCATATTGGGTTAATGCAATTTTAAACTGTCTCACTTTATTCGTCAGTAAGAAATGTGATGAATTGTCAGTACTGATACTTTTATGTGCAAAACCTGTTATCTGTCTGCTTGTTTATCTTTCAGAGTGAGGAAGATTTAAGTGTTGAACATGCGTAGTCTCATCATCTTGCTCAGCTGCTTGCGCTGCAGCTCCTCAGCAGAGCTAACCTTTCTTGAACTCTATTGAAGTGCTGTCGGTTTTGTATATTATTCTGTCGGCGTGTTTATTTGCACTGGTGGCGATCTTTGATGCCTAGTGTATGTAATCTGCTGTTTGCTTGTGCTTTATTATCATAGTGGCGAACTTTGATGCCCAGTGAATGTAATATGCTGTAATTTCTTTATTGTATAGTCTAGGTTTTTTCTTATTCACGATGCTGCAGTTATTTTACTATCTTCGCAGTAAACCGGCCAAACCGTAAAATTACGGTACATAATCGGGCCGTCATGCAATCGTGATGTAGGTTGGGCCTGAAACTTTCCGAACAGCTAACGGGCCGACAGCAGCCCAAAATGAACCCCGGCCCATGATTGTGCAAATCAAATCACGGGCTTTTAACATGCCAAAATTGTCTCGGTCCTTCTTTGGCCCAATCAGATATCGGCTGCGAGCAGGCCAGATGCAAACCGGGCCGTAGTTAGGCCCAACTATATGACGGGCATTTAACAGGCCGAAATTAATATAGGGCCGAAATGTTAAACGGGTCCTTAAGAGGCCAAAACTAATGTCAGTCCGAATTACTAAGTGGGCCTCTAGCAAGTGGGCCCAAAAGCGTAGTGTCCAGTTGACGGGCCAAATCTGATATGGGCCATAATTGAGACCATAGCCTCTTAAAGGGCCATAGTTGATCTGGGCCGTAATTTGGCCCAGAACGTGGTAGGCTTTTAGCGGGCCGAATCTCATATGGGCCACTATTAGGCCCGGAACGTGGCAGACCATTAATGGACCAGATCAAATGTTGGCCGGCGTTTGGCCCAAAACATGGCAGCCAGTTAATGGGCCGGCCTACTAGGGCCCTCAAATTCTTATGGGCCTACAGCTGGGCCGGCCTGTTAATGTCGGCGAAATCTCGTGGGCCTTTAGCCGGGCCGGCCCATTATGATCCGCAAGAATCTTGTGGGCCTTTACCTGGGCCGGCCAAGTATGGCAAACAAAAATCTTGTGGGCCTTTACCTGGGCCGGCCCATTATGGCCCGCGAAATCTTGTGGGCCGTTAGCTGGGCCAGCCCATTATGGCCCGCAAAATCTCGTGGGCCTTTAGCTGGGCCGGCCCATTATGGTCCGCAAAATCTTGTGGGCCTTTAGTTGGGCCGGCCCATTTAAACTTGATGGGCCGGTACACGTGTCAACATATGATCGATGCGTCTCGCCCATTGGATGAGTGACACATGTGCCAGCGCGGACCTGGCACGTGTCTCCTCCAGCCAATGATGATTTTACACGTGGAAAATCCCCATTGGTCGGGGTTGTTAACGGGTTATCGGATCCAAAACCCAACCCTATAGCTTAACGGCGTTCCGTTACGGTGGATGCCACATGTTGGTCACCCTTGACGAAAGCACTTCTGTGACACGCGACTAATCGTCATGGAAGTGGACACTTCCGTGATGATAATTTTGGGAATGTCATGGAACACTTCTATGACAGCACAGGTATGACTATCTTGATTCTGTCATAAATTTGTCATGGATGTACATGCATGACAAAAAACGCGACCTACTTTGACAAACACGTATCATCACGGAAGTGTATTTTTTTTGTAGTGCCAGACTAGTGCGATCCTTGAAGGAATCGGATACGCACTGAGTCGAAGAGCTCGACTCCGTACTATGGGGACTGCAGACCACACCAAATCGCACTACCGGATACACACCATTCTTCATGGTGTACGGTGCAGAGGCGGTATTGCCCTGCGATATCATTCATGACACACCAGGAGTGCGCATGTATGAAGAGAGAGATGCCGAGCTTGATCGGCAGGACAGTCTAGATGCCCTGGAGGAGGAGCGCGATGTTGCAAAAGCCCGTTCGCATTCTATCAGCAACAGGCTCGAAGGTATCAAAGCAGAGAAGTACGGGCCAAAACTTATAACGTTGGCGAACTTGTTCTACGCCTACCAGAGAAGAAAAAGGACAAGGTCAAGCCCAAGTGGGAGGGTCCCTTCATCATTGATAAAGTTCTCACCGGAGGAGCGTACCGCCTGCGTGATGCATCAGACAATCGACTCGAGTCGAACCCATGGAACGCGGCCAGACTCTGAAGATTCTACGCTTAGCGCTGAACTCTGTGTTCGTCTCCTTACCTCCGCCCTTTTTGAATTATACCCTCTTTCTTTCTTTTTTATGGCCCTAAAAATCTTCAATTGTGACTTGACTACACAATCTTGATGTGCTATGCGTGCTCATTATACCTGGGGGCTTCTTATACAGAAGCTTAATATAATTATCTTCTGGGCTTTATGCCCACTACATATGTGTCACTTTTCCATATGTACCTTTTTTGCCATTATATGCATCGATATGACTTAAGTTTTGGACAAGCTGGGTTGCCTGGCTCATGTGTTTATGCCCTACGTTCCTGTTAGTTCGGCTAGGGCATAAGGGGAGCACCTCTGCGATTGTTACTGCCGGGTCAGCCGGACGTGTACCTCAGACTGGGTGAAGTCGAAAGCTAGCATTCTTAAGGGAATATTCGGTCGATGAACAAAAGATGTTTCTTACCTATTTACAATATAAACCCCCAGATGTTTCATATCCTACATCTCTGTTTGCAGTTCTGACATGCACATTAATGCATGCATACGCAGGGAAAGGAACCCTTAACGGAACTATTCTCCCTGGAAGATGTTTCTTACTATCCATGTAATATAACATAACTATTTGGGTAATTGTCTGTTCAAGCACTTATGACCCCTACGCCTGGTTTCCACGCGTACCCCGGTTTACATAAATGAGCGGGTATTCGGATACACTACGGACTGTCGGGTCCGGAGGTTAAAGCAAAAAAGGTCCGCCATGACAAGTGATTTACAATCCGACTAGGGACAAAATATGTCAATTGAAGTACATAGTCACTTAGACTGGCTAAATTCTTCTTCTATACCATCCAACAGGCTGTCTAGCCTACAATCTGTTAGGAATACTTTGCGCTAATCCTACCCGGTCATATACCGGACTAACGGAATCTCTTTCCCATCGACCCTGCTGTGTCGACACAGGCCATGTGATTCAGATCAACCTTGTTGTACCGCGTCTTTACCATGGCCCAGGCTTCCCTCGCACCTTGTCAGCGGGCCGATATTTTCCATAATCGGAAGCGCCGTTGCGCTCCCTTGAGCATCTCCACAAGCTCCCCCATGCCTCCTGGCAGGGAGGCAGATGGCCACAAGGCCTGGGCAATACCCTGCATCACCTGCCGAACTTGTTCGTGCAGTTGTGAAAGTTCTTGCAGAAGATCGCCTGCAGAGCCAGGCATCTCCTCTTCGAGACGACCCGTCAGCATACCTACAGACATAACTCTGTTAGCCCGTTTCTTCGCCGAACAGTATAAGGTTTCGTTCGAGCACATACTAAAAATGCCGCGTCGAAGCCTCTTATTCTCCTTCACAGAGTCAGCAAGCTAGGCCCGAACATCTTATAATTCAATGCCCAGCCGGGTATTGGCATCTTGGAGATCATTTTTCTCTCGCCTAACCCATGTAAGCACGCGCTCGCCAGCCTCTAGCTGTCGTTGAGCATGTTGCTCATCCTCTTGTACGATCTCCGGATCCACTCCGGATTGTCTGCAAAATCTATTGTTAGATTTGCGAGCATGTCGAATACTAAATGGTACACGTAGTTACATTCTTTTTTATCAAGACAAGTATTACCGGACGAGGCCTTCTTCCATTCCTCCATTCCGGCAACTGCGGCCCATAGCTGGCCTTTGCACTCCTCCAGCTCTTGAGACAAACGGGTATTCTTCTCTGTAAGAACCTATGCATACAATGATCCTTAAATCAGTTGTGCCAACTGTTTTAAATCTCAGGGGCTAGTGATATACATAATTATCAGATTTTTCTTACCCGTATATCCTTTAAATACTGGTCTATGGCTCTAGCAAGCCACCTTGAGTAGCTCGGATGTACGCGTCTCCCAAGTTGAAGGCATTGAACGCCTCTTCGGAGAAATTAGGGTCGCGGAGTATGGCCTGTCGACACCTGTGATTCATAGCGCTCTCCACTTTGGAATTTGTAGCGGATATTCTATCCGCATCCTCTATAGGAGGACCGTCCGGCGTCGTCCCCATGTCAGCCTCCGCCCTTGAGTCCGGTTCTGGAGTTTGGCTGGTGGAGGTGTGGCCGGCAGGATCCCCGGACACCGTCTGGTGGGTGCTTTTTCTGCCAGGAGACAATGGACATTGTTATATTTTAAAGACGATAATCACGAAGCAGGTTTTAAATCATACCTCTATGACGGCGTCTCTGTCCTGACCGCCTTCCTTTTAAGCCTACCTGGCTTGGGCGCCCCTTGTTGGTGAGTCGCCGTGGGTTCGGCATGGCGCCCCGATGGCCTTCCCTATAAAGCGCAATACGTGTGCGGTGGGTAAGGCATAAAGAAGGGATCCTTCTCGGAAGTTAGGACTTCGGTTTTACTTACAT
This sequence comes from Aegilops speltoides, assembly GCA_021437245.1. Taxonomy (NCBI): domain Eukaryota; kingdom Viridiplantae; phylum Streptophyta; class Magnoliopsida; order Poales; family Poaceae; genus Aegilops; species Aegilops speltoides. The sequence goes on from CM038143.1 coordinate 323,567,624, forward strand.
ATGATGCAGGGAGTAGGCCAGGATAGTCAGCTATGATGGCCACCAAGGCACCGTTGTCGGTGACAAAACCAGCGGATCTCGGGTAGGGGTCCCCGAACTGTGCGTCTAAGGCTAATGGTAACAGGAGGCGGGGGACACGATGTTTTACCTAGGTTCGGGCCCTCTTGATGGATGTAATACCCTACTTCCTGCTTGATTGATCTTGATGATATGAGTATTACAAGAGTTGATCTACCACAAGATCGTAGAGGCTAAACCCTAGAAGCTAGCCTATGATTATGATTGTTGTTGTCCTCGGACAAAACCCCTCTGGTTTATATAGACACCAGAGGGGCTAGGGTTACAGTAGTCGGTTACAGAGAAGGAGATCTACACATCCGAATTGCCAAGCTTGCCTTCCACGCAAAGGAGAGTCCCATCCGGACACGGGACGAAGTCTTCAATCTTGTATCTTCATAGTCCAACAGTCTGGCCAAAGTATATAGTCTGGCTGTCTGAGGACCCCTTAATCCCGGACTCCCTCAGTAGCCCCTCAACGAGGCTTCAATGACGATGAGTCTGGCGCGCAGATTGTCTTCGACATTGCAAGGCGGGTTCCTTCTCCGAATACTCCATAGAAATTTTGAACACAAGAATCGTGTCCGGCTCTGCAAAACAAATTTCACATACCACCGTAGAGAGCACAATATTCCACAAATCTTAATCTACCGATAGCTTTTTCATAGCGTGACATCACGCCACGGTCCGGTCATTATTCGAACCGTTTTTCACAACCAGCCACCGCACATATCATGAGGCAGTTTTATTGGCACGTCTTGTCGGAGCAGAGATCGTGTCCCATTATCACGGGATTTTCATCAATACGGGCGTGGGTAACCCAACCGCGCCATCAATCGTGGCGCTTGGGGAATAAGCGAATTTTCCGGGCAAGTGGGGAGGCGCGGGATCTCCGCTGCCTTTATAAGGGGATAATAACTCCCTTTTTCACCCACGCCTTCTTCTTCCTCCGCTCATCCATTCCTTTTCGCTCGAGCCCTAGTGCCCAAGCGCTCATATTCTCCACCCAAAAAGGCTTTCCGAAAATGTCCGGATCCGGAGCAGGAGGCAAATGGATGGCCTCTGCCATCCAGGAGAAGGATATTAAAAAGCTTCGGGGGGCCGGGTATTTGGCCAAGAGAATTGGCCACCGTCTTCCGACGGCGGGACAGATAATCCCTACTCCGGAACCCCACGAGAGGGTGGTATTCCTCCCTCATTTCGTCCAGGGCTAGGGTTTCCCCTTCACCCATTCGTTCACGGCATCATGTATTATTACGGGATCGACTTTCATGATCTATCCCCAAATTCCTTCCTCAACATCTCGACATTCATCGTCGTGTGTGAGGCCTTTCTCCGCATCCCGCCACACTTTGGCATATGGCTGAAGGTTTTTAACGTGAAGCCCAAGGTAGTGATCGGCGAGCACGTCGAGTGCGGAGGTGCCATGGTGAGCAAGATGCCCAACGTTACATGGCCAACAGGTACTTTTAATGATTCCGTCAAGGAGTGGCAGCAACCGTGGTTTTACATCACTGAGCCACGCGGCAAAGAATGGGCTGCTGCTCCGGAATTCAGATCCGGAGCCCCTCTATGACTCACGTCCTGGCCCAAGAAGGGCCTGAACTGGGCTTCATCTGACGAACTATCAGTGCTCCAGACGCGTGTCCAAGATATGGAAGACAAGAATATCAAGCTTGTCAATGTAGTCCAGGTGATGTTAGTTCGCCGGATTCTACCTTGTCAACACCGGGCTTGCAATCTATGGGAGTTCGACCCAACCAAGCACCAGACCCTGCTAGAGCTCTTTGACTCCACGCATAAGGACATCTGGAAGGTGCTTTTTAAGTCCGGCAAATCATGTCCAAACTCCGCCGAGGACTGCGAGTACCAACCATCCCGCCCTGCAAGTTCGGTAAGTAACTGTATGTTGACAATTCATATGTTTTTTTGCATATCCTTAGGAAAATGCTTAACGTGTTTCCCACCAATTTCCTAGGGCTGGGCGAAGAAGGCGGGGCGGATCTACTATCCGGCCCCGCTGCCAGAAGAACCGGCCGGCCCACTTCTGATGAAGATGTTGGTCCCCACTCCTTACAAGGCACCAAAGAAGAAGGCCGAAAAGGAGGCCAAGAAGACCAGGGCGGCCTCCGTCGCCGTGGTGCCTCGGACACAAAATCCGAAGACTCCAATGCCCATTCTTCCTCCGAAGAGGACGGGGAGGAGGAGGAAGATGAATCCCCCGCGGGGGGAAGAAAGAAAAGGACGGCCTCCTCATCCTTGGAGGCCGAGTCGCCTAAAAGGGGGAAAACTCCCCTTCCTGAGGAGTCCACTGCCGGCGCCGATAGCAGCCCGGAGTGGGATCCCAGGGCCCAGCCCCTGGTGAACTCGTGAGTACAAAATCTGAACATACTTATGCGTCCAAACTTGACATGGCATAACATTTTAATCTGAGCCATACTTTTTACAGTCCTGCGAGGTCCCGCGCCGAACAACCCTCGTCGGAGGATTTGCTGGGTTCATATGCTATGGAGAGCGGGACACCCCCAAAGGCCCCCTCCCCCAGACATGTGAATGATACCGAGGTTTCGTCCCAGAGGGACCTGGGCCATGGAGGGGGAGGGGAGATAGCATCAACTCATGAATAGCATGGATCGCCTTCTACTATACCGGGCTAAGGTGTAACAACAGAAAAAAAATAGGTGAACCTGGATACTAGACTATTAAAGAGAAAGATACAGACTAACAAGAAATCAAGGACCTCGTGAGTACTACTTAGGCAGTTGGCCTCATCAATTAGTCATGCCAATGAAATAAGTATCCGGGCTGAGGCATAATCTGGAGTGGGCCGAAGGAGAACTTGGCCAAGTGCAAAAAAAGCTGGAGGACAACCAAGGTATACAAAAACCTTGTTTGTTTAGCACAAATGAACAAGTTTGCATGATGAAAATATTTTTATAATGTGCTCTAGGGGCGACGTCCGAAATTGAGGCTCTTAAAAAAGTTGTGGCCGAAGCTGAGAAGAAGGCCGCCGCAGAGCAGGCTCTCCGTGAGAAGCATGAGGCCAGAGTTATTGAGGCAGAGCGAGAGCTTCAAGAGGCCGTGGAGAAATGCGATACCTTGGAGCAGAGTTTATCAGGGAAAGAACCCTAACTCTCCCAGGCTCGCCAAGCCGCAAGAGATGCCCGGGGGGAAGCCCAAGGTGCCCTGAAGGAAATCTAGGAGGCGAGGAAGATTGCGGCTGGTAAGGCTTTTTATATACAAAGCGGGTAATTGAAAGGAGAAAATCAAGTTGAGAGTTTAAATTCTGATTTCTCCAGGGGTATTTGCGGAGCTGCCATGCAGCATCTCTGATGTCGCCCAATTCTACAGAGCCGAAGAGGAGAATACTGCGGATAAGCTCATCTGGATGCAGTATCTGGCACCGAATTATCCGGTGCCTTTCTCCGATCAACTGAAGCAGCTGGTTGAACTGCAAAAGGCGGCCGAACTAGCCATGAAGGATTTGATTATCCGGCTGTGGCCCGCCGAGCCGATTCCAAGCAGTTACTTCGGGCTCGTGAAGCGGCTTGTGAGTGCCTGCCCTCGACTCGAAGTCATCAGGTGGTCGGTCTGCATAGAAGGTGCACGAATGGCCTTCGCCCGCGCAAAGGTGCATTGGGGGAAGATGGATGCGGAAAAGCTGATGACCGAGGGACCGCCGGAGGGAAAGGAGCACCGCAAGCCCGAGTTGTATTATGAAGGTGTCTTGAAAGGAGCCCTCCTTGCGGCGGAGAAATGCACCAAGGACATTATATTTCCATGAATACAGTCATGTTTGTCCTTTGTAATGTTTGAACAAGGTCATTTCTATTATTTATTGCTTGTCATTTGAAAGTTTTTCCTCCTGTGCGGCCGTTTTATATACTAATCCTGAGATTTGGCCAGTCGTCCGCTTCTACCCCCATGTAGTAAGTACGGGGGTGTTTGGGATAAACTTGAGCACTCTTTATCCCAGGTTTGGGTCCTTGAAGGAGGTGTTCAAAGACAAATGAACTGTGCAATCGGACTATAGGGCTTTATCACTCTCACTTAGCCATAGGAGTTTTAAAAGGAAGGTAGGCGCAGCCCCTGGTGTTCGGAAGACCGCACGAGGGGTTCTATAAGCGCCTGATCAAAAAAACCGATCCATCGCATGCTGCATTGGTTATGGCATTATGCGGAAGAAATCCTTAAAGATTTTACAACCTCTCGAACAGCTGACCAGCTCTCGCTGCATCATGACAGTCAGTTTTCGGCTTTCTCTACTGAGGTGCTCGTCCGGAAGAACCGGGACATAATCGCAGTAGTTCTCCCTGTGCTACCTTAGCCGATATAGCGGAACGTAAGGTACCAAAACATAGGAGCCGGGCAAACCCAAGTATTGACCCAAGACATGATTGAGAGCTGATGCATATAATGCTATAAGTTTGGGGTGCCGAACTGCCGTGAAGGTGTTCAGCCTTTTTTGCCGTAGTATGGGTATAATGAAGCCCTTGGCATATTAAGGCATATCGTGATAGGCAGCTGCCTTTTAACAAAAGAGTTTTAATAAGAAATAGCAGCAGATGAGCATCATATAAATCCACATGTTGTATTTGAATAATACGTCAATGCGTATGAGTACAGGTAATGTGATAAAAAGAAATATGATTACGGAACCTGCTAAGACCAGGCGGGAGGAAGTTGTATGCGGATCCGGAGTGTAGTCGGATAATCATAGAGGGGAATATCTAGAGATTCCCTTACGCGCTCGAACTGTTTCCGCGCCATCCATCCTGGCTTACGTAAAGGTGAACCTGCAAAGAAAATGCAAGAAATGGTTTTGTCCCACAGAGCGGTTGAGCCGCGGTGTGTGGCTTGTCTTAACTTTTTTCCAGAGTGTTTTCAATTAAGCTCCGAGCGAGCCGGGCTATCCTGCCGCGCAGTAGTTCAGACTCCTTTGGTGGTGTCCGGGAGCCTGGCCGCCGACTCGAGGTTTGATTGAAAGGTGCCATCCGTGGCTCTTGTTGTTAAAGCAGCGGTAGACTCTTCGGTAGTGAGGGGGAGTTCGGCCCTGCCATTAACCGTGATGACGCCGCGCGGGCCGGAGTTTGCGGTAGGCATAATGTGGCACCGCGTTGAACCGAGCGAACACGGTTCGTCCAAGCAATGCCTGATAGTCACTGCAAAAGGGGACAATGTTGAAGACTAACTCTTCGGTACGGTAACTGTCCAAAGATCCGAAGACCACTTCCAGTGTGATTGAGCCCGTGCAACAGGCCTCTACACCTGGTATGACACCTTTGAAGGTGGTTTTTGTGGGTTTGATCCTTGAGGGGTCTATGCCCATTTTATGCACTATATCCTGATAGAGCAGGTTAAGGCTGCTGCCACCGTCATAAGGACTCATGTGAGGTGGAATCCGTTAATGATGGGGTTGAGGACCAATGCGGCCGAACCGCCATGACGGATACTGATAGGATGGTCCCTGCGATCGAAAGTGATCGGGCAAGAGGACCGTGGGTTGAACTTTGGGGCGACTAGCTCCATTGCATAGGCGTCCCTTAGTGCACGCTTCCGCTTGGGAATGTGGGTTGCGTATATCATATTCACTGTTTTCACCTGGGGAGGGAATTTCTTCTGTCCACCTGTTTTCGGTGATCGGGGCTCCTCCTCCTCATCGTTGCTTTGAGACCCCTTCCCCTTGTTCTCGGCACCTGACCTGCTAGCTTGTCTGAAGACCCAGCATTCTCTGTTGGTATGATTGGCTGGTGTTCCTGGGGTGCCATGAATTTGGCATGGACGGTCGAGTATGCGGTCCAAACTGGACGGCCCTGAATTGTTTTTGTTGAATGGCTTTTTTCGCTGACCAGACTTGGAGCCACTGAATCCGGCATTGACTGCCGTGTCTTCGACACTATCACCATTTTTGCGGCGCTTGTGTTTGTTGTGCCATGGTTTGTCGTTGCTATCCCTGGCTTTTGATGTGCCAGGATTGCTTGTTGTGTTGTTGCTACGAGCCAACCAGTTGTCCTCACCCATACAAAAGCGTGTCATGAGTGTTGTAAGGGCTGCCATGGACTTTGGCTTTTCTTGGCTGAGATGTCAGGCAAGCCACTCGTCACGGATGTTATGCTTAAAGGCCACTAGGGCTTCGGCATCCGGGCAATTGACAATTTGGTTCTTTTTAGTTAGGAATCGGGTCCAAGATTTCCTGGATGACTCTCTGGGCTGTTGGGTTATGTGACTTAGATCATCAGCATCCGGTGGTCGCACATAAGTGCCCTGGAAGTTGTCAAGGAACGCATTTGCCAGGTTCTCCCAACTCCCGATGGAGTTTGCCGACAAGCTATTCAGCCAATGCCGAGCCGGTCCCTTGAGTTTTAGTGGGAGGTACTTGATAGCGTGTAGATCATCTCCGCGGGCCATGTGAATATGGAGGAAGAAATCTTCTATCCATACTGCGGGGTCTGTAGTACCATCATATGATTCAATGTTCACGGGTTTAAACCCTTCTGGGAATTCATGATCCATTACTTCATCAGTGAAGCATTGGGGGTGTGCGGCGCCTCTGTGCCGGGCTACATTCTATTCGGTCCGGCCGGATTTGTTGGTGTATCCGGTGTGATGGTCCTCGTCACGCGTTGGGGCGCGCCCCCATGATCCGTAGATCGATCTTGACTGTCCTGCTTTTTTTCAATTTGTCTCGCAGGTCATGCGTGGAGCCCCGGGCCTTCGTGTTTTTGCTTGTTAGGCATCGGGGTGCGGGCTGGACTTCGGGCTGGTACGCCGGTTTGTCTCGGCCACGTGGTGGCCGGTTAACCGCATCATGCGTTGGTAGTGTGGGCTTTAACGCCTCGTCCTCGAGTTGAGGTAGCAACCTGCACTTTGGGTAACTTTTGGTAGGGCGCTCGAGTTCGTATTCCTCGGCAGCCAGGACCTCGGTTCATCTATCAGCTAGCAGATCTTGATCAGCTTGAAGCTGTTGCTACTTTTTCTTCAGGCTTTTTGCAGTGGCTATAAGCCGGCGGTTGAAGCGCTCCTACTCGACAGGATCCTCGGCATGATGAATTCTCCATCGCCAAGGCTCACTTCGTCTTCGGAGAGAGGCATGTAGTTATCATCCTCTGATTCTCCATCTGTTGCCTGCTCTTTAGGGCTAGCTCGCCCATCTTCTTGCTCGGCCTGCTTGAAGCTTGGCTGGGCAGGATTGTTCTCGTCTTCGACACCATCCAGATTGTTATCATCTCTTGTGCCGGTATCACTATTTTTACTATGGCGGGGCTTGGAGCGGCGCCTATGACGTCGGTGCCGAGATTGCTTCTCCAGGGGATTATCTTCCGTTGCCTCATCGCCATTGCTTTCTTTGGGGGTGTCCACCATGTATATATCATATGATGAGGTGGCTGTCTAGCGCCCTATAGGCGGTGGTTCCTGTTCTTCTCCTGCATCGTCGTCCATACCGTTGATGTCTTCGGAGTTGAAGTCAAGGACGTCGGTTAAGTCACCAACAGTGGCTATTAAGTGGGTGGTGGGCGGGGAACGAATTTCCTCGTCGTCCGCTTCCCACTCGAGCTGGACATATTTCGGCCAAGAGTCTACTGACAAGGAGAGAGACCTTAGTGAACTTAGCACGTCACCCAAGGGCGAGTGCTGAAAGATATCCGCGAAGGTGAGCTCCATGACCGGTGCCCAATCAAATTCTATAGGCACGGTCGTACGCGGTTCGGATCCTGTAGCCGGAGTCGAGTCTGAGGGTCCGATGATACCGGCCTCATATGAGGTGAGGTCAGTGTTCGGCTCCAAGGCCGAGGAGTGTGTGGCCTCCGTGGCAGGGTCCATCCGCCCGTCCTCGGATGGCACGATCTGCTCCGGATTGATTCCTGGCACCGCCGCAGGCGCGATTTCCCGAACACTGTCCGATGGCAGATCTAAGTCATGCTCGTCGTGACCGTTCGACGCTCCTGACATTGGCTCCAATCCGTCGAAGATCAACTCTCCGCGGATGTCGGCAGTATAGTTCAAGCTTCCAAACCTGACCTGATGGCCAGGGGCGTAGCTATCGATATGCTCTAGATGGCCAAGCGAGTTGGCCCACAGTACAAAGCCTCTGAATACGAAAATCTGTCCGGGAAGGAAGACCTCCCCTTGGACCGCGTCATTGAAGATGATTGAAGGAACCATCAAGCCTTATCGCAACGGCACAGTGGAAATCTCAATGAAAGCACCAATGTCGGTGTCAAAACCGGCGGATCTCGGGAAGAGGGTCCCAAACTATGCGTCTAAGGCTAATGGTAACAGGAGGCGGGGGACATGATGTTTTACCCAGGTTCGGGCCCTCTCGATGGAGGTAATACCCTACTTCCTGCTTGATTGATCTTGATGATATGAGTATTACATGAGTTGATCTACCATGAGATCGTAGAGGCTAAACCCTAGAAGCTAGCCTATGATTATGATTGTTGTTGTCCTACGGACTAAACCCTCTGGTTTATATAGACACCGAAGGGGGCTCGGGTTACACAGAGTCGGTTACAGAGAAGGAGATCTACATATCCGAATTGCCAAGCTTGCCTTCCACGCAAAGGAGAGTCCCATTCGGACACGTGACGTAGTCCTCAATCTTGTATCTTCATAGTCCAACAGTCCGGCCAAAGTATATAGTCCGGCTGTCCGAGGACCCCTTAATCCCGTACTCCCTCAACCGTCACAGCTTGCCTGGTAAAACATCCTGTCGACAAGCTCCATAGATACGTCCGGATCTTCTTCAAGTCCGGGGTCGAGGGCCCGGTTGTGGTCCTCTGGCTGTGGAGGCGGGCTGTGGACCTCTCTCACTGCGTTTTGCAGTTCCTGCTATGAATTAGCAAGGTAAATATTCATGATGAAAGAATCTGGGAAGGAATAGAGTTGAGTAAAGGATAGCAGCTCACCAAGCTTGGGGGGTTGTACATGGAAAATCCATCTCGTGGCTTAATGCGGATGAACTCCTCTTCTTCTCCTTTATACAAATCGGACAATATTTTCGCCAGGGCGGTGGCAGAGTCCGGACCTTTCCGACCGCAGCAGGTGGCATCGTCCTCTCCATTGAAGTGCCACATGGGACGCCCCCGATACTGGAGTGGCTGCACCCCTCGCATTATGCATATTGACATAACCTCGATTATTGTCAATCCAGATTTGGCCAGCGTTTTTATCCTGCCCATCAGATAAAGGACCTCTCTGTTATCTTCCTCCTGGGGGCTCCGGGGGCGCCGACTGCAGCGTTTCTTCAATGGGGCATTGGTAAACTCAGGAAGACCCATCCGAATAGGGTCTGGAAGGGGGACGTCCTCTAAATAAAACCACTCCGAAGGCCAGTCTTCGGATGTCTTCTTCGGAGTGCCGTACAGGTATCCGGTCCTGGTGATGCGCCATATTTCGGCTCCGCCCACTTGATATATTGATCCCTCCTGATTGCGGGGGACGAGGCAAAATAGCCTCTTCCATAGCTCGAAATGAGCTTCGCAGCCCAGAAATAGCTCACAAAGGGCTACATAACCTGCGATGTTCTGTGTAGAGGCAGGAGTGAAGTTATGCAGCTGGAGGCCGTAATACTCCAGGAGCCCCCAGAGGAACGGATGGATTGGAAATCTGAGGCCCCTCAGGAAGTAAGGGACAAGGCATACTCGCTTCCCCCTGGATGGGTTGGGGAAATTCTCTGCTTGCTCCCCGCCATCATAAGTGGCTAGTCCAGCTCGAATGGGGACGAGATATGCATGCGGGAGAAACCCCTGGGCCTGCAACTCCACCAACCGGCCGTGGGATATGGTGCACTTCACCCAATCACCTGGCTTAGCGCTGTGGGAGCGAGAGGAGGAGCTGCAGGGGTCGGCCATGATGGGATGATTTTTTCGGGCGCGCTCTGATGAATCCTCGCTTGGGGAAGATGGTGTGATTTGGATCTGAGGATCCACGTCTCTTTAATAGACGATTTACTAAGATGGTCAGGGTGGCAAATGTAAAAATGCCCCGACTTCTCGCATTTGCTCAACACGTGGAGACTGCCATTATTAAGGTACATAAGCCGAGGAGTGCAACATTAATGGGAAGCCGGACACTGCTCGTTACAACAGGTACTCAGGGATTTGGAGAAGAATCCGCCTTGCAATGCTAAAGACAATCTGCGCACCGAACTCATCGTCATTGAAGCCTGGTTCAGGGGCTACTGAGGGAGTCCTGGATTAGGGGGTCCTCGGACAGCCGGACTATGTACTTGTGCCGAACTATTGGACTATGAAGATACAATATTGAAGACTTCGTCCCGTGTCCGGGTGGGACTCTCCTTTGCGTGGAAGGCAAGCTTGGCAATTTGGATGTGTAGATTTCCTTCTCTGTAACCGACTCTGTGTAACCCTAGCCCCCTCCGGTGTCTATATAAACCGGAGGGTATAGTCCATAGGACCACAACAATCATAATCATAGGCTAGCTTCTAGGGATTAGCCTCTACGATCTCGTGGTAGATCAACTCTTGTAATACTCATATCATCAAGATCAATCAAGCAGGAAGTAGGGTATTACCTCCATAGAGAGGGCCCAAACCTGGGTAAACATTGTGTCCCCCACCTCCTATTACCATTATCCTTAGACGCACAGTTCGGGACCCCCTACCCGAGATCCGCCGGTTTTGACATCGACAATGTTCGACCGCCATCGACACCGAGAACTGTTACTGCTGGACGCAGGACCCCTGTGTCACTTGTGGGACATGGATGTAGTATTCGACACCGACGGCCACATGTACCTCGCACTAACGATACTTGCTATGTAGGGTACCATCGACACCGAGGAACCCTCTTTTTCTTCTTCTTATTCTTCTTTCTCTTTTTTCCTTTTCTTCTTCTTCTTCTTCTTCTTCTTCTTCTTCTTCTTATTCTTCTTCTTCTTCTTCTTCTTCTCCTCCTCCTCCTTTTTCCTCTTCTTAAACCTAGCACTAACCTAAAACAAAACAGGAAAAAACTACACCTAAACCTAGCACTAACCTAAACCTAAAAACTCAAAACTACACCTAAACCTAGCACTAACCTAAACCTAAAAACTCAAAACTACACCTAAACCTAGCACTAACCTAAACCTAAAAACTCAAAATTACACCTAATTAAACCTAGCACTAACCTAAAACAAACCAAGAAAATACAGAACAAAAAAATAGAAAAAAATTACCTATTGCTTCGGCGAGGTCAGCCAGTGGGGCCAGGGCAGGAGGAGGACAGCAAGGGCGGCACAGGACCTCGTGGAGGAGTCGGGCATCAGGCGGCCCAGCGCAGCCACTCCGGCGACGGGTGCGACAGGCGACAGGGCACGGCCGGGTGGCGAGGCGACGGGCGCGGCTGGCGGCGGGCGGCAGGCGGGATGATGGCGGCAAGGCAACAGAGGAGGAAGGCGGGTGCACGGGAGAGAGAGAAAGAGAGAGATGGGGAGATGGCTCAGCCCATTAAGTGGGCCTTCTTTGCCGTCTGTTAGCAGACGGCAACGAGAGGGCCACCGTTAGGGCTGGCCCACGTCTCCTCTTTGCCTTCTGACGGCAAAGAATCTGACCTAGCCACGCCGTGCCCTATGGAGCCCACCTAGCTCTTTGCCGTCGGCCTTCTAGTTCTTTGCCGTCAGCTGGCCGACGGCAAAGAAGCAGTTGATGGCAAATAGCATTTTTGCCATCTGCACTTTCTTTGTCATCTGCTTTGTGAAGCGGACGGCAAAGAGCCTCTTTGCCGTCAGCTGACAGACGACAAAGATGTGGCGGACGGCAAAATGCCAGATTCCAGTAGTGCATTACTATGTAATCTAGATTATTGACTCTAGTGCAAGTGGGAGACTGAAGGAAATATGCCCTAGAGGCAATAATAAAGTTATTATTTATTTCCTATTTCATGAATAAATGTTTATTATTCATGCTGGAATTGTATTAATCAAAAACTTAGTACATGTGTGAATACATAGACAAAACGTATTGTCCCTAGTATGCCTCTACTAGACTAGCTCGTTAATCAAAGATGGTTATGTTTCCTAAACATAGACATGTGTTGTCATTTGATGACCGGGATCACATCATTAGGAGAATGATGTGATGGACACGACCCATCCGTTAGCTTAGCATTATGATTGTTACAGTTTCATTGCTACTGCTTTCTTCATGACTTATACATGTTCCTCAGACTATGAGATTATGCAACTCCCGAATACCGGAGGAACACTTTGTGTGCTACCAAACGTCACAATGTAAATGGGTGATTATAAAGGTTCTCTACAGGTGTCTTGGAAGGTGTTTGTTGAGTTGGCATAGATCAAGAAGGATTTGTCGCTCCGTGTTTCGGAGAGGTATCTCTGGGCTCTCTAGGTAATACTCATCACTATAAGCCTTGCAAGCATTGTGACTAATGAGTTAGTTGTGAATTGAAGTATTATGGAACGAGTAAAGAGAATGCGAGTAATGAGATTGAACTAGGTGTGATGATACCGACGATCGAATCTCGGGCAAGTAACATACCGATGACAAAGGGAACAACGTATGTTGGTAAGCGGTTTGACCGACAATGATCTTTGTAGAATATGTAGGAGCCAATATGAGCATCCAGGTTCCGCTATTGGTTATTGACCGGAGATGTGTCTCGGTCATGTCTACATAGTTCTCAAACCCGTAGGGTCCGCACGCTTAACGTTCGATGATGATATTTATTATGAGTTATGTGTTTTTGATGACCGAAGTTTGTTCGGAATCCCAAATGAGATCACAGACACGATGAGGAGTCTCGAAATGGTCGAGACATAAAGATTGATATATTGGACGACTATATTCAGACACCAGAAGTGTTCCGAAAAAGTTTCAGATAAAACCGGAGTGCCGGAGGGTTATCGGAACCCCCCGAGGGAACTAATGGGCCTCATGGGCCTTGGTGGAGAGAGAGAGAGAGAGGGGCGGCCAGGGCAGGCCGCGTGCCCCCTCCCCCTTGGGTCTGAATTGGACTAGGGAAGGGGGGCGGCTCCCGCCTTTCCTTCTCCCTCTCCCTCTCCTTCCTTCCCCCTCTCTCCCTCTTGGTGGAATCCTACTAGGACTAGTAGTCCTAGTAGGACTCCCCTTGTGGGGAGCGCCCTAGGAGGGTCGGCCGGCCTCCCCTTTCTCCTTTATATACGGGGGTAGGGGGCACCCTAGGACACACAAGTTTCTCTCCCAACCGTGTGCGGTGCCCCCCTCCACAGTTACACACCTCAATCATACCATCGTAGAGCTTAGGCGAAGCCCTGCGCCGGTAGCATCATCATCAACGTCGCGACACCGTCGCGCTGAAGGAACTCACCCTCGTCCTCAATTGGATCAAGAGCACGAGGGACGTCATCGAGCTGAACATGTGCTGAACACGGAGGTGCCGTATGTTTGGTACTTGATCGGTTGGATCGCGAAGAAGTTTGACTACATCAACCGCGTTATTGAAACACTTCCGCTTTCAGTCTACGAGGGTACATGGACACACTCTCCCCTCTCGTTGCTATGCATCACCTAGATAGATCTTGCATGATTGTAGGATTTTTTTTTGAAAGTACTTCATTCCCCAACATGTTTATGGTGTTCATATCCTACTCATGCTAGTACCCAATGTTACTTATGCATAATGCATGTTCATTACCTTTTTTCTCTCTAGCTGGCCGCTTCCCAACCTAATTGCTAGCCTTTGCCTGTACTAAGCGAGAACTCTGCTTGTGCATCAAAACCATGAAACCCAAATTATTCCAGGTGAGTCCACCATACCTACCTATATGTTGTATTACCCTATGTCCTAAGTAAATTTGCTGCCACCTCTAAAAACTTCAAGTAAGTATCCTTTTTTGTGTGCCTGGATTGTTCATAGAGCGACAGGAGGTAGTCAATATCTTCCATGTTAAGTGGGTTATTCTCATGATAAGTGTTTATTCACTCGTCGTTGCACGAGAGGGGCGGTAATAGGGATTCCCAGTCCCGAATTCAAATTGCAAATAATTAAACAAAACTCCCCCGGGACTGCTGTTGGTATGGACGGTACTCGTTGTTTCGGACAAGCCGTGGAGTGTGATTATTGGTGGAGGGGGAGTAAACCTTTACTTTTATCGCTTGGGAACTGCCACTAATGTGTTTAGCATGGAAGATACCGATAGCTAATGGTCGCGAAGTAAACAAGAAGGGTGCATTTCTCAAAATTTCATTTACCTCTATTTTAAGAACTTGAGCTGTGGCACCGCTGCAAATCACTGCTTCCCTCTGCGAAGGGACTATCTGTTTACTTTTATATTGTGTCATCACCTTCTCAAATAAGCGCCAGAACCTGAGAGCACTATTGTCATCCTCATGCATTGTGTGTAGCTAATGTTGGATGCATCATGACTAGATCTTTTCTACCATGAATTACATTGTTTAGTCGTTGCTTGAACTTTGGAGGTGCTCTGCATTTATGTTTTGCGGTCTCAGAAAGGGCTAGCGAGATACCACTATTGTCATATTATATCATGGTTATTTTGACAACACGATGTTGTTTGAGATATCTTATTATTGCTCGTTAGCTGATTATGTCATTGATATGAGTTCATATATTTTTTAAGAGTTATTGTCGACATGGTTAGTTATAATCTTGGCTGAAAACCCGGGTGCTACTTAAGCTTATTTATGTAAACAAGAGCAAAGGAGTTCGTAAAAGTTTTTCGTTTTCACTTTCAGTTTATCAACTGAATTGCTTGAGTACAAGCAAAGGTTTAAGCTTGGGGGAGTTGATACGTCTCCGTCGTATCTACTTTTCCTAACAATCTTCCTCTTGTTTTGGACTCTAATGTGCATGATTTGAATGAAACTAACCCGAACTGACGCTGTTTTCAGCAGAACTACCATGTTGTTGTTTTTGTGCAGAAATAAAAGTTCTCAGATTGGAACGAAACTTTGCGGGGAATTTTATACAAATAAAGATAAATTCTAGAGCCCAGAACCACCGGAGGGAGCACCTGGGTGGGCACAACCCACGAGGGCCCGACCCCCCCCCCCCCAGGCGCGCCCAAGTGGATTGTCCCCACCTAGTGGCCCCGCAGACCCTAAAACTGACGCTATAAAATCACATATTTCCAGGAAAAATCAGGGAGAAAGAATTATCACGTTTCACGAGACAGAGCTGCCGCCACCTCCTATTCTTCATCGGGAGGCCAGATCTAGAGTCCGTTTGGGGCTCCGGAGAGGGGGATCTTCGATCTTCATCATCACCAACCCTTCTCCATCGCCAATTCCATGATGCTCCCCACCGGGAGTGAGTAATTCCTTCATAGGCTCGCTGGTCGATGAAGGGTTGGATGAGATTCATCATGTAATCGAGTTAGTTTTGGTAGGGCTTGATCTGTAGTATCCATTATGTTCTGAGATTGATGTTGCTATGACTTTGCCATGCTTAATGCTTGTCACTTTGGGCATGGGTGCCATGATTTCAGATCTAAACCATTTATGTTATCATCATTATATCTATGTTCTAGATCCGATCTTGCAAGTTATAGTCACATACTACATGTTATGATCCGGCAACCCCGGAGTGACAATAGTCGGGACACTTCCCGGTGATGACCGTAGTTTGATGAGTTCATGTATTCATCATGTGTCAATGCTTTGTTCCGGTTCTCTATTAAAAGGAGGCCTTAATATCCCTTAGTTTCCAATAGGACCCCACTACCACGGGAGGGTAGGAAAAAAGATGTCATGCAAGTTCTTTACATAAGCACGTATTACTAGTTACGGAATACATGCCTACATTATATTTATGAACTGGAGCTATTGCCGCATCGCCCTAGGTTATGACTGTTACATGATGAATATCGTCCAACAAATCGCCAATCCAATGCCTACGATTTCCTACATATTGATCTTGCTAAGTTACTACTGCTATTGTTACTATTGCTACTGCTACAAAACTATTACTATCACTGTTACCGTTACCATTGTTGTTGCTACTACTATCAAAACTATCATACTACTTTGCTACTGGTCACTTTGCTACAGATAATTAATCTCCAGGTGTGGTTGAATTGACAACTCAACTGCTAATACTTGCAAATATTCTTTGGCTCCCCTTGTGTCAAATCTATAAATTTGGGTTGAATACTCTACCTCGAAAACTATTGTGATCCCCTATACTTGTGGGTTATCACTGATCTGTTGAGCAAGCAAAGAATCATTTTTCCTTTGAAGATCTTCATGACTCAATCTTAGTGTCTCAAGATCTTCCTTTCTTTGAATAAATTCATAGGAAAGATTCTCATGATCGGCTAAGGTGTTTCATGACGACCTTGAAGGTTATCAAACTTACACTTTAGTCGTCGAAGATTATCAGTCAACGTTTGAGTTTGATTCAGTTCCTCACCCAACAGATCATCGCTTTTGTCTCACAAATTTTGAACCTTTTCCAAAGTTTTTTGTTGTTTCATGGCAATATTAGCAAGTTTGGAATAGCTAGGTTTGAAATTTTCATCAGATTCATCCTTGCTTGATTCAGAGGAGGGATATTTGAGTACCTTGGCACCTTTTGCCATGAAGAAATAGGTGGGAGCGGAGTCATCGTCAGCAGTGTTGGAGTTGCCATTTTCTTCACAATTGAAGATGGACTTGCCGACGAAAGCAGTAGCGAGATCTAGGCTCGTCACACCAGAGTCTGACTCCTCAGATTCCTCATTTTCCTTAGATTCAGCTTGAGAGTCCATTTCCTTGCCAATGAATGCCTGAGCCTTTCTGGAACTGCTCTTCTTGTGAGATGAAGACTTTGAAGATTTTGACTATGAGGACTTTGAATATTTCTTATTTTTCTTTCAGTCATCTGAACTATCATCTTTGTATTTCTTCTTCTTTGATTCCTTCAACCTTGACGACAATCAGCCATGTAGTGACCAAGCTTCTTGCACTTGTGGCAAGTCCTCTTCTTGTAGTCGCGGGATGAAGAATCTGATCTCATGTCATCACCTCTTGATGATTTTCTAAAACAGCCACGTCTTGGGAACTTCTGGAATTTCCTCACGAGCATTGCAAGCTCCTGACTTAGTTCTCCAGGATCACCAGGCTGCTGTCAGAATCTTCCCCTTCAGATGATGAAATTGCCTTGGCCTTCAGCGCGCGTGATCTTCCATAGCTTGGCCCGTAGAGGCCTCTCTTCTCAGCTAGTTGGAATTCATGAGTGTTCAATCTCTCAAGGATATTAGCAGGATCTAGTGACTTGTAGTCTCCATGTTCTTGAATCATCAGTGTTAGTGTACCGACTGAGGAATCAAGAGATCTTAGCAATTTCTTCACCACCTCATGGTCGGTGATGTCAGTGGCACCAAGTGCTTGAAGATCATTGGAGATATCAGTGAGACGGTCAAAAGTTTGCTGAACATTTTCGTTGTCGAGTCTTTGAAGTGGTTGAAGAGATTGTGAAGAACGTCAACTCGAGAATCACGTAGGGTTGAGACTCCTTCATTGACCTTGGACAACCTATCCCAGATAAGCTTTGCAGTCTCCAAAGCACTCACTCTGTCGTACTGTCCTTTGCTCAGATGAACACATATGATATTCTTTGCTTGAGAGTCGAGTTGCTTGAATCTCTTCACATCAGCATCGTTCATAGAGGGAATGATGGATGGAATGCCATTTTCCACAACATATCAGAGATCGTTGTCAATTACCTCAAGATGCATGCGCATCTTGTTCTTCCAGTAGGGGTAGTCCGTCCCATCGAAGGTAGGACACCCAGCCGAGACGTTGATCATACCTGCAGTCGACATAACTAGAACTCTAGGTGGTTAAACAAAAATCCCACAGAACAAGGGAGTACCTTGCTCTGATACCAATTGAGAGTGTGTTATATCGACTAGAGGGGGGTGAATAGGCAATTTTTACAAATTCCTCACTGAGGAATACAACCTGAGGAATTTGCTAAGTGAAAAAATACAAGCAGTGGATAAAGTACTCAGGTGCATGCATAACAAAGCAGTAGCATAGTCATCATGATGAAATGAAGCATACACAAAGCGTGCATAGCGTGTAAACATGATAAAGCAGGTAGAAGACAAGGTGACTAAAGAAATAGAGTTGAGGAAATTGAGAAAGTCTTCAGTCAAAGTCTTCAAACAGTAACGATCAAGTTCAACAGCAAGTATGTGAGGAAACGAAGGGTTTGAGGAAATAGAACCAGTAGCTCGGTGAAGACAGTGATTTGGTAGACCAGTTCCAACTGTTGTGAGAGTTGTACGTCTGGATGGAGCGGCTTGGTATTTAAACCAAAGGACAAATAGTCCTTACCATATTCTCCTTGAGCTAAGGTCACACAGACCTCACCCAATCACTCGTGGTAAGTCTTCAAGGTGACTTCCAAACCTTCATAGACTTAGTCACCCGGCAATCCACAATTCCTCTTGGATGCTCTAGACCATGACGCCTAACCATCTGGTATATGCACAGTCTTCAAAGGTAATAAGCATCGGTTCCACACAGGAACAATTTTTTCAGTTATGCTCAATCACTTTGGGTTTTAGGTGTTGGGGTTTTGGGTTTTTCCTCACTGATGAATTTCTCTCAAAGTCCTCGGAGGATGGGTTGCTCTAAATGACAAGTGTCAGTCTATCTCTCGGAGCAGCCAACCAGCTAGTGGTTGAGGGGGCGGCTATTTATAGCCGGGGAGCAGTCCGACATGATAAGACATAAATGCCCCTAATGATATGACCGTTATGTGGATAAGATATTTGGGGCAGCTGGCGTGAAGCACAACAACGGTCTAAAATTTGAGCTCTCAAATTCCTCAGGGCTATCATGATCCTCACAGTAGGCAATTCGCACTGGTGAATTCCTAACTCCTCAGTCAGAACAAATTCCTTAGAGACCAGAAGATCTTTGTCTCTGTCACTGAAGAAATTGACTGAACTGCAAGAGATTTCCAATGGCTTCACTCGAAGGATTGGGTATGTGTATAGGCTTTGAGATGAGCATCACCTGGAAATCTTTCCTTAGTTTTACCTCGACCCCCTCTAACAGTACGGTGTTTCCTATGACTCAAGAAAGGAAAATGAAACTACGAAAACAAAAGTCTTCACGCTTCATAGTCCTCGCACCAATATCAATATCTTCAAGGTCACACCAATTTCTTCAATTTCAAAGTCTTCAAGAAAACCAAAGTCTTCAACTACATTCATTTTTAGGGGTCGACATTCATCGATTTTATCAAACTCCTCAGAGACTTATAATATATGGCATGTGTACACTCATAAACACATTAGTCCCTTAACCTATAAGTCTTCAATACACCAAAATCACTATGGGGCACTAGATGCACTTACAAATCTGCAAAAAGCCTTTTGGCATTCTGCGTGTATGATGTTAGTCCAGCAGGATAGCTTGAATTAAGTCAGCAAAAATGCGCCATAGAGGTGCCATCTATACTTCCTTCAAGATAAACTTAGCCATGTCAACAATAAAGACTATAAAGGGAGCACTATGTATTATCAAGCTAGGAGTGCAACTGCAGCAATGATGGAAAACCGTGTAACAATCAGTTGGCGAAACATTTTGATAATCTCATTTCCAAAGGCCAATAACCATCACTACCACCATATTGTGCTTATTAAAAAGGAATAACAAAGTAGAATTCCTGGTACACACCTGCATTTTGAGATGATGCAACTCATGGTTAAAATAAGGACCTTGAAAGTTTCTTGGTGGTGTGCTTAGAAATATCCCAATAACGGGGGCCTTTTCGCCAATAGAACGGACATTCTCGACATCAAATTCATCCGCACAATCAGCCAGAGAACAAATCTGATTTCATTGGCACCACATATTTAGATAGAGAATGAGTATGAGTCTAAAAGTAAATGGCAGAAATCATAATTGAAAAGCAGAAAACAAATAGGTTGCAGAACCCACAACAAATCTTTGAGCATTGTTGTCCTTAACTCCTTATCTTTGAGGGTTCTGCCTGATGCATTTTTCAAAACATATTCTGCTGCAACCTCAGATTTCTGCTTGTCAACGACCACTGAGCATGTCCAAATAATAAATTTATGTGCAGTTCACAAGAATAAAGGGGGGCTCTTCAAAAGAAAATTGGCCATGGGACGCAGGGGAGGGTCAGACCTCCTGGCCCACTGCTCCTCAAGTTCCTTGTCCTGTACACCACGTTCACTCCTTGCAGAAGAAGAGAAACATAGACAGAGACTCCGAACAACCATAGTCAAATTGGAAGAAAAACAAAGAATCCAAAAGGGCGGGATTTGTGCGTCTGTGTCAACTACGTACTCGGACCCATGACTTGTAGAGGTCGGTATCTTCGTAGACGGTGATGACCTCCTCGACGGAGTAGCAGGGAAAAGTGGACACGATTGAGGAGAAGCGGGAAGGGGCGATCGCCGCTGTCTGATTGCTGGTGTCGAGGATGGCATCGTGGTAGCTCTTGATGCAGTTATCATTTCCGACATCCAACTCACACAGAGAGAAGAGATGGGAGGGCACCTTGTCCATGGCTGCAGCACCAGGGCCAGAGCACCTTGCTCTAGCCGAAGCAGTGTTGTGGGCGCGCCGGATCCGGACCTGTCGTTGATCTGGGGCGAGGGGAGGGGAAGGAGGTTGTTGATGATGAGGAGAAGGTAAAGGGATGAGAGAAGGGGGTGGGGGCGTCAGCCGTGGGGGAGGTCATCGTTGGCGGTGCTGGCGGCGGCCGAGGGAGAGGAACAAGCGGATGGGGAATGGGGGCTGGCCAATCTCTCTTTATTCTGCAAGAAGCGAACAACGCGGGGCAGCCAAGGAAGCAAACTGCCCATCCCTTTTGTGTCGTACCTAATACGACTTGGACTACGAGAGACAAAATGCCCTGCTACATCCAATTGGCCAGCACAAAGTTTTCTTGTCGTTGCCACGTACAGTAGACGTCTGCTGACGTGGATAGCACGAGCATCCACCCCTTCCGCGTAGCTTATTGGGTTTGATTGTAAATGTCTACTGAATTAGTGATCTGACTACCTAATCCTTTCGTCGGAAGAGATCAAACTCGAGCAGTGCATGAGTACAATAATGCCATCAATTCGGTTAATTAATTATTTTTTTCCGCAAAACTAAATAAAAATAATTTTTTAACAATGGATACAACTCCGGCTCCATACGTGATCGCAAAAGTCAAGCTAATCCGCGTTTGCAAATTAACACGGCAGCCTGTGACCGGTAGGGTGAGGGTGAGGGTGACAGCGGAGACGTTCAACTGCTTCGTGTGCAAGAACACCACGCGAAGTTTTCAGGAACGAGGAAACGATGGAGGAGCGGCTTGCCTCCCACAAGAGAGCTCCGAGGAAGCCGAAGCCGCCGCCGAGGCGGACCAAGCCGACCGTCCCCGCCGCACCTACCAGCAACCCGTCGTTGACCGGCCCGCCACGCCCGCCAGGTGTTCCACCGCCACCTGGGCCTCCTCCGCGGCTGCCTGGAGGTCCTGTCCCGCCGCCGCCGTTTATGAAAATGCCCGGCAAGGGCCGTCCGCCTGTGGCTGTGGGCGGCGGTGGCGAAAGAATGCGCCGCGCGCCCGAGATCGTGGAGTTCTACCAGTCCCTGACCAGGCGCGGCGAGGCCAGGCAGGCTGGCTCCCGAGGCCCCAAGGCGTCCGGCGGGTCAACGGCTCCCAAGAGCGACCTGATCGGGGAGATCACCAAGAACTCCCCCCATCTCCTTGCCGTGAGTACGATACAATCGCTCTGGAACCATGCGCCGTTCCCTAGTTCCTCCTTGATCAAGTGCAGCAACAAATTTGCGTGCTCATTAGTACTTCCACAGAGCAGAAATGCAGAATAATTGTAGCCGGCGTTGTAGGTTCAAGCCGATGTGGAGACCCAAGGGGACTTCGTGCGCACCTTGGTCGCCGAGGTCCGGGATGCGACCTTCGCGAGCATCGAAGACGTCGTGGCGTTTGTGACATGGCTCGACGAAGAGCTCTCCTTCTTGGTGAGTGTCCGCTCGTTCTTTTGATCGGAAACGTCTCCCTGATTGACCACAAGTCGATGAACATAGTACTATTATTCTTCAGGTGGATGAACAAGCGGTCTTGAAGCACTTCGACTGGCCGGAGAAAAGAGCAGACACATTGCGAGACGCCGCTGCCAGGTACCAGGGCCTTCTGCAACTAGAGAAGCAGATCTCGTCCTTCGTCGATGACCGCGCGCTCCACCGCGACGCAGCGCTCGGCAAGATGTACTCCCTCTTTGAGAAGTAGGCCTTCCTGTCTCATGGCTGGGTAACTTGAGTGCCTAGATGCACCAGTGCGCTGAGTAAAATTCCCCTCTTCTGTTTATTATTCCACTTCTCAGAACAGAGAAGAGCGTCCACAAGTTCCTGCAAGATAGGGATGCCGCCGACACGAAGAACAATCTCATCTCACGGTACAAGGAGCAAGACATCCCAGTTGGCTGGATGTCAGACGCAGGTTTAATTGTGAAGGTGCATTTTCACCAACTCTTTTTTTGAGCTGTTACTCTAATAGCATTGTGGGTGCGTACCTAAGCTGAGATTATCGTCTGAATTCTCGCATGCGTTGTGATGTGATTTCTCGCAGGTCAAGTTGGCGTGCGTCGAGCTCGCAAAGCAGTACATGACGCGGGTGGTCTCGGAGATTGATGGTTTAAGAGGCATCAACAAAGACCACACCAGGGAAACAGCACTCTTCAAACGTCTGAAAGAGCAGAACAGTGAAGTGCTGCTCCATCAGGGTGTCAGGTTCGCGTTCCGGGTTCATCAGGTAAAGGAAATGATGGAATTGTTTGTTCATACTCCCTCCGTTCCTAAATACTTGTCTTTCTAGAGGTTCCAAATGGTGACTACATACAGAGCAAAATGAGTGAATCTATACTCTAAAATATGTCTATATACATCCGTATGTGGTGACCATTTGAGATGGCTAGAAAGACAAGTATTTAGGAACGGAGGGAGTACATAGGACGGTTTTAGGTCTTTTACATACTACTCCTAGAAAAATAACCTGCGGTATTATCTTTGCCATGATCTTAGTTTACAGGCGGGTTCACCGCTCAGAGCTTAGGTGCTTTTGATGAGCTAAAACGACGGCATAATGATGGAACAACTTAACAGCGAGGACAGTGTCACAGTTTTCCGCTTCCAACATCTCTAAGGGCTCTTCCATTCAAAGGATTGTCAAAAGCATTTTGGAGGATTCTAACCCTGGGAATTTTTCCTACTACGTGTGTTGTTTGATTCGAAAGATTACAATCCATATGGTTTTCCCCCCTTAGGATTCATTTATACTATTCCACACGAAAATTTCACTCCAATCTTTGTGAATAATCCTATAGTTTTCATGTGCACAATCAAATACCCTGAATTCTTGTCTTAATCAGGATGCCATGACATTCTATTTTTGTGCTTTTTCTTGTTTCTGTGTTTTAAAATTTCTGCAAATCAAAGGGGCCTTAAAGCTGTGGACCAGAGCAAAGTCGACCACATGTAAATTATCTAAAATTTCAGTTCCGAATTTCTTTTTTTGAACGGAGGCAAAAGATTTGCTTCATATATTAAATGAGGAGGAGAAAGAGTTTGTTACAACACAGTGCCAAAAAAGGCCTGTCAATTACTCACGCAATAAGAAAGACCCTAAATTTTTCGCCCCGGCTTTAACCCAAAGGTTAGACTCTTCGATCATTGTTTAGCAAGACATGCGGAGGGGCACTCTTGTGTCTAAACACCCTTGCATTACGCTCATTCCAGATCACCCATGAAACCAACATGGTTATCGAAGCCTTCGCTTTTCGGTTGGCGGTGCCCTCGGCGCTCAAACTCGCCCACCATTCCTTGATGGAGTGGTACAAGTGCCATGCGGACGTGTCCACGTCGCGGATGCAGAGCTCCTGAATCACCATGTTCTAGAGCCTGAGGGTGAAGCGGCATCTGAAGAATAGATGGGACCGCATTCCTGCACCCCTCTACACAAGGGACAAGGGCCACAGTTTGACCAGCCTCGCCTCTGCAATCTGTCTGCAGTCCAGATCCTATCTTGAAGCGCGAGCCAAGCAAAGAATTTGACTTTCAGAGGGGCCCACACCTTTCAAATCATTTGGTTCATGGGCGAGAGTTCCGAAATTTCAGTAGGATGGATACGGATAAACTCAGCAGAAGACTGTTCAATTGGTGTGTGTATGTCAAGTGTCTTGCTCCAGCAAAGCAACGAAAGCTTGTTTTAGTTGGACTGTGCTCATCGGTGCCGGGGTGCCACGCGTCGCCGTGCATGCCTTCCACGCTGGCCTGCTGGCGCACGTCGTTCCCGACAAGCACGCACACTTCAACTCCTCCCCGCCATCTCCTCACCAGCAATTCTATCTTCCTATCCATCTTGCGGCTCGTGCCATGGCAGATCGGCCGGGAAGCTCGTTGCCGGTCGTTCCTCGTCCGGCCCGGCCCCGGAGCGGCCAAGCGTCCTACCCGCCCCGCCGGCGCGTCCATCCATCCAACGCCCAGCTCCTCGTCTACCTAGCCCTCGCCGTCACCTTGGCCGCCTTCCTGGTCCTCACCGGCGTCACGCTCACCGTCGCGTCAGTCGTGCTCGTCGTCCTCGCCCCGCTCTTGCTCCTCACCAGCCCTCTCTGGGCGCCGGTGGGACTCGTGGCCATCGTCTCGGGGGGCGCCTTGCTGTTCGGCTGTAGCCTCACGGTGTTCGCGCTGGGAGCGGGCACGTGGGCGCACCGGCGCCTGACGGGGCGGCACCCGGTGGGCGCCCGTCGGGTGGGCTACGCGCGTGGGCGTGGCCGGTTCGCCGGCGCGGGTGGCCACGCGACGGGCTACCACGGGCAGGGACAAGGGTACGATCGGATGAAGGACGCCGTGCCCGGGGCCTAGCTGGCGGCGAACAAGCCTCTCCTTCCGAGCATTCCGTTTGGTTTGGATACGTTTTACACGCTGTGTTTTAGTTGGAACTGGTTGGATACGTTTTACACGCTGTGTTTTAGTTGTTACTGATACACGTTTTCGTGTGTGTGTTGAATGCATTTCTTGATCCTGCGGGAATCAACTCTGCACATTGCTGACTGTATGTGCGTGTGTATGTTTATGTGAGTGCGGAGCTGATCAAGGCCACTGATGCAGGAGACTGTGGTCGTGCTGAATGAAAAGGCTCTGCCGTATAATGAAGGCAGAAAGTCACTTTGCGCGTTAACGGTACCTGCCGGTACATCTCACACCACTGGTTTTTGCCAGTGATTCGTGCCATGGCGTACAAGATGTTTTTGCAAGCTAGAAAATACCCCCTCGGTGCCATAATGCAAGATGTTTTTGCAAGCTAGAAAATACTCCCTCCGTTCCTAAATACTCCATCCGTTTCGATTTACTCGTCGTGGTTTTAGTTCAAATTTGAACTAAAACCACGACGAGCAATCGGAACGGAGGGAGTATAAGTCTTTGCAGAGATTTTACTATGGACTACATACATCGTAAAATGAGTGAATCTACACTCTAAAATGCATCTATATACATCTATATGTGATTCATAATGAAATATCTAGAAAGACTTATATTTAGGAACGGAGGGAGCATATTCTTTGTATTGCTTTCTTACTTTTTGGTATTTTCTTAGTGTATCAGTTTGATGGCCCATAGTACTAGTTTTTGTGATTGTAGTATACATGCGACATCACTTCTCTCTTTTTTTTAGAGAAAAGGCAGGAGCCCGACTTTATAGATAAAGCCACCAGGCAGAGTACAACACCAACATCCAACACCCCAACATAGTTAAGATACCAAGGAAATAAGGTAGCATTACAAGGCCAGCAGCCTCACAATAAACTAGAGACCGAAAAGAAGCAATCAGGAAGCCGTCCTCAAAGAACGCCGGAGAAGGGCAGACGCCGTAGATTTCATCTTGGATAGCATGGCGTCGAAAGCCTGGAGGTCCCCTTATTTAGTCAATAATCTTCACTGATGCAAAAAACCATTGGCTTTAAATAAGCAGTTGACAGGATTAGCCGGAAAGATACGTTCTATCGAGAACTTATTCCTAGTAGTCCACAACGACCAGCCAATCGCAGCCCAGCCAACTAAGAAAACCCTTTTAGAATGTCCAGAGAGGAGATTGACACATTGCCTCAGATCTTCAAAGGAGGAGGGGGACCAGTTTACATGCAGCCAAAGTCTGATGCAACACCACATAAGTTTCGCTAAGGAGCAGTGAAAAAAAATATGTTCGGTGTTCTCCAGAGCCCCACATAACACGCATCTATCAGACCCCGGCCCGTTTCTTTTCTTAATCTGGTCAGCCGCCGGAAGCTTACCGCAAACAGCTTGCCAGAGAAATATCTTGATCTTAGGAGGGATTCGAGCCGACCAGATATGCTTGAACTTGACCGGGTGTCCCCAAGGATAAGCTTGGAGTAAGCCGATTTAACCGAAAAGCGCCCCGAGGAGGAAAGGGGCCACACAACGGAATCCTCTTCCTCCGAGAGCAGGGGGAAGCAAGCAGTAAGACGCTGCCAATCTTCCAACTCTACAGGAGAGAGAGAACGCCGAAAATCTAGAACCCAACCCTTAGCCGAGAGCTCAAAGATAGAAATCTCAGCATCATCGCAATAAGAAAACAGAACCGGAAAAGCAACAGCCAACGTGGAGTCCCCGACCCACCAATCAAGCCAAAACCGGGTGGACTTACCGTTCCTAACAACAAATTTGACAAGGAACCGAAAAATCGGCCGGACTTTAACCAGTTGACGCCAAAATTGAGACCCGCCAGCAGCCGGAGCAAACATAGGACTCGAGGAAGGGAAATATTTAGCTTTTAGGATTGAGAACCAGGGCGGTAGTTCCTCAAGAGTCATGATCTTCCACCACCATTTGATCAGAAGACAATTATTCATAACTCGCGTATTAATAATGCCCAGGCCCCCTTTGGCCTTGGGGCGACATATAATGTCCCATCTGACCAGCCTGTACTTGTGTTTATTATCCGCAGCATTCCAATAGAAAGCACCGCTATGCTTGTCAAAACCAGAATGTACCCCATTAGAGAGAAGATAAAATCCCATCAAGAACATTGGAAGCGAAGAAAGACAAGAGTTAGTAAGGGCGACCTTGCCCGCTTGCGTATTATATCGACCTCGCCAAGGTAAAACTCTATTGCCAACTTTGGTAACCACCGGGGCGAAGTCTTTTGCCAGAAGCTTAAACGGGGAAATGGGAAGGCCTAGATACTTGAGAGGAAAGGACCCAAGAGAACAGTTCAGAAGGTGGGCCACCCGCTGCGCCTCCAGGTCCGAGACCCCAGTCACTACGACCTCACTCTTGGAAAAATTGATTTTAAGACCTGGGAGCGCTTCAAAGCAAAGCAGAAGGAATTTCAGATTGGTGAGTCTATTCTCATTGAGCTCCATCAGAATGATAGTATCATCCGCATATTGGAGATGAGAGATGCCATTAGGGATAAGGTGAGAGCTCACCGGAGTAATATGTCCAGCCAAAGCAGCTCGAGAAAGGATGCGAGATAGAGCATCTGCCACAAAGTTGAAAAGCAAAGGAGACGCTGAGTCCCCTTGTCTGAGGCCCCTACCGTTAGCAAAAAATTGGCTAATTTGGCCATTGACAGCCACTGCCGTGTGTCCACCAGAAACCAACTGCATCAGACGATGCATTACAGGCCCCTCAAAGCCCTTAGCCAAAAGGACTTACCGAAGAAAGTTCCAGCTCACCGAGTCGTAAGCCTTTTCAAAGTCAAGCTTAAGGACCACCGCCTTGGTCCCTCGCACTCGCAGGTCATGAACAATCTCATGTAAAGAAAGCACCCCGTCCAAGATGAACCTTCATTTGATGAAAGCAGACTTGAAAGGGCTAATGGTCCGATGCGCTATGGGAGACAGCCTAGTGGCCATGCCCTTAGCAGGCATCTTGGCAAAGTTGTTGATTAAAGCAATCGGCCTAAACTGAGAGATAAGATCAGCGCCCTTGACCTTAGGGATTAGGGTGAGGACCGCGTAGTTAAGTCTAGAAATGTCAACCGATCCCAGCCAAAACCCTTGGATGACAGCAGAAATGAGGCCTTTTAGTTGGGGCCAGAACTGTCGAAAGAAAGGTATGGAGAAACCATCAGGGCCTGAAGCCGCATTAGAGTTAGCAGTCCGAATAATGTCAAAAATTTCCTCCTCAGAAGGGGGAATCAGCAGGAGCTCATTATCAACGTGAGAAATCCTATCAAGGGGGGCCCAAAAATCCGGGCAAGCGAGAATCCGAGGTCTGGTTTAGCCGTAAGCAGATTAGAGAAGAACTGCACTACATGTCGAAGAATGATCGATGGTTCCGAAACCCTAACACCATCAATAATGAGGCTGTCAATCAGACATCTACGCCGTCTGCCATTCGCAATGGCGAAAAAGTAAGCCGTGGGTGCATCACCCTTAAGAGTCCAATTAATCGTACCCCTTTGCTTCCAATACACTTCCTCTTAGCGGTGTATATCCAGGAGCGCCTTCTCAAGGCCATACCAAACTTGCCACTCAGCTGCCGAGAGCCCACCGTTGTCCGCACGGTTGTCAAGAGCACTAATTTGAGCACTCGGCCTAAATTTGTCGCGCCTCGCCTCAGCAAAGTGGTTCTTGGACCACCCCCTAAGAAATTTGCGCAGGGAGTACGAAACATAATGCCAGTCATCCATAGGGCCAAAGGAGCGGTGTGGGGAGATAAGGAAGCCCAAGATCTTCTGAGCCAACATATTAGGAAACCCCTCCACTAATAGCCAGGACGCATCAAATTGAAATCTTTGGCAACCACTAGGGCGGAATCCGTCGTCAAGGATAAGAGGAGCGTGATCAGAACCAACAACGGGGAGGGCCCGAAGTGAACATCGAGGAAAAAGGCCATCCCAAACAGAGCAAATAAAAACTCTATCAAGAACCGAGCGAATAGGACAGCTCTGTCGGTTGGTCCAAGTGTACCGGGCCCCAACCCTCGGAATTTCACGAATAGCCGTATCCCTAATGAAGGCATTAAAGGCCTCGGCCAGCACCCAGGAGAAATTGGCAGAGCTCTTATCAGAAGGGTACCGAACCAGGTTAAAGTCACCCCCAATCAATAGGGGCAGTTGACAAGAATCAATTTTAGTAAAAATCTCATCCAAGAAAATTTGTGACAGGGAATGATCAGTCGGACCATAGACCACCATAAGTTTGAGAAGGGTGTTATTGGAGCGAAGGGAAACTACCATACTAGCCCAGTATACACCATGGTCGAAAGCCACAAAATCAAAGGTATGATTATTGGTACCCAGAAGAAAGTCACCAGACTGGCCTACGGAGGCCACAAAATTCCACCTAAATCTATCAATCCCAGCAATAGCCGAAAGTTCAAAAGGAGAGAAGGAAGGTTTAAGAGTCTCAACAAGCCCGATAAAATCAATTTTTTCAGCGCGCACTAAGTCCTTCAATTGGTCTCTGCGCCCCCTAGCGCAGAACCCTCTAATGTTCCAGAATAAAGCCTTCATCTCAAGGAAAGGTTTTTAATTCTAAGGCTCGACTTGCACAGAGCCTTGCAGGTTTTAGCACGTTTCCCATTACGTTTACGCACCGAGGCACTCCGCCTGTCGGCCTCGTCCGATGCCCTCCGCCACAACTAGAGGGGCAGACACCCCAGCACCGGCCTCCTTGGCCTTGGCAATATCAGCCTGAGCACGCTCATTAGCACGGATCAACTGCAACAAGGAGGAAGGGGAACCCGAGCTAGCGTCTAAACATATCCCCACATCAGCTAATATCGAAATGAGATGCTCATCGGAATAAGAGGGTAAAACTAGCCTAACAGGAGACTGAGCCAAAGAAGGGGGAGGGTATGGGGATGAACCCGAACCTGAGGGAGGGAGATCACGCGCCACTGCACGCCGAGCCGCCTGATCCACCACGCGCTCGCCACTGTTGGAGACGCGACCACTCTTACGAGCGGTCGAGGCAGGGGAGCGCACAGGAACCGGGGGGTCGACCAGGAGAAGCCGCCGCCGAAGACGGGCCCGAGGCCGCCCCCAGATCTGCCTCCAGACGGCGGCAGAGCCCAGCCGCCGACTGCCTGGAGTCCCCCGAGGCCCTGCTCTTCGCGGAGAACTTCTTCACCGAGGACTTCTTCCTTTTTTTGGCCGCCGAAGGGCCCACCGGAGGTAGATCTTCAATGTCGGACAGCGAATGAGAGGTGGGGCGCACGGGCATGTTGGAGCACGCCGCCGACAAGGGGGTGCCCTTCGAAGCAGCCGCAGCCGTAAGCCCAGCCCCCACATCAGGCACCGAGCCCTGAACCCCACCACCCGCCGGAGCCGGAGCACAATCCTTCATCAATTCTTGCTCAGCAGGAGAAAGCCCATCCCACGCAGACTGGGTGAAACGGGGATCCGTACCATTCAGCGAGTCTTCAGGACCCCCCCCCCCCGCCCTCCTTGTTTTTATCATCATCACCCGAGGCCGGGGGGAGGGGGAGGAGGAGGGGAGGCCGAGCCAGGAGCACCTTCCACCCGGACTCGAAGACGAAAACCACCAGCCGCCAGGAAAACATCAACGGTGCCACGGATGCAAATCGGATCCACACACCACACCCGAAGGCGAGCAGGACCAAGAACACACAGCGAGGCTAGGTCAACTTCAATTGGTTTCCCGATCAGCACCCCAAAAGCCATCAGGAAGGACGAGGTGCACATACTGGGAGGCACATCATCCACAAGCACCCACACATCAGATAAGGGGGAGATGTTCTTTGATCCGTTGGAAGCAGCTTTGACCGATACCACAAGTTGATTCACAGGAAGAGTGAAGCTGGTGCAGGAAGACATCATGCGAAGACTCTCTTTAGAGGGGAAAGTGGCCGCAAACTCGAAATCAGATAGTTGGCGAATCTGCCAATCCCAGCCACCTTCATCCCACATACGGAGTTCATCCAGGAGGGCTTGCGGAGAAATGCGCTTGTCTTGGACAGAAATGACCCCCACACTGGACAGAGAGGGATTAGGAGCAGCAGTAGGAACTTCCTTGTCCATGGCAAAGAAAGAGCAACCAGGGAGGCCGATACCGTAGTGGACGAAAGAGGGGGGCTTGATCCTACTTTGACAGTCCACCGTGAGGTGGCCATCCTCCCTACAGATGAGACAGAACGGAGGATTCTCGCATCGGGACTGGAAGTGCCCCGGGCGGTGACATGCGAAGCAGGTGAGGATGGGATTGGAAACCTGGGAGTGAGGGGGATTGCGGTTCGCGCCACGAGAGGGCGGCGGGGGAAGGATGCCATCACCAGGGGGACCACCACCAGCACCAACGCCAGCGCCGCGCCCCGCAGCCGCACCGACCGGACGCCGGGCAGGGGCCCCGGAGCCGCCACGAGGGACGGCGGGGCGGCCCACCGCCGCCACCGCCCGCGCGCCAGCGCGCCCACCCGTGAGCAAGCGAGGAGGAGACGAGAGGACCAAGATCCCGCTGGGTCCCCGCCACTGTTCCCAAGGATCAGCCACAGCACGGGAGCAGAGGGCGCCAGGGGAGGGGCCACCGACCCGGATCGCACACATGCGGAGACGCTGCGCCTGTCTCCGATCATGAGGCTGGAGCTTAGCGGGCGAGCGCCTCATACTCCAGATCCGCAGCGCGTCTCGAACCGTCCCGCCCGCTTGAGGCCGAGACCGCCTCCGGAGGACCAGCGGAGCGGTCCATCGCCTTTGAAGGGAGAAGGAAGGAGGGAGGCTTGGATCTGACGAAGCGGCGGATGGGGGAGCGGCGCCGTCGCAAGTCAGCAGCGGAAGCAGGGAACCCTAGAAAAGGGGGAACCGAACCCCTCCGAACCCATATATAGCCGGAGCCAGCCAGGCCGGGCTCATTCGAAGGGGCCGAAGGGGGGAAGGACGCAGATGGGCCGGCCTTGGCCCAGTAGCCACGGACACGAGGGGGGGGAAGTCAACCGCGGAGTCCAACGAAGGAATCGGCACAGGCCCACACGGCCCATCACTGACCAGAGGAGCCCGTCCCACGACCCGGGGCACCAGCGCTAGTCCCGATCCCAGATCTAGGCTTTGCGCCGGCGCCACCGACGCCGGGGGAGGGAGGCTCATGGACGGCGATGAGTCGAGGCGCACCACCACCGGAGGAGAGGAGACAGGCGAAGCCAGGGCAGCCACCCCCGGGCCCACCAGAGAGAACGACCATACTCACGATCTGTGTGTTGGATAGCTCTCCTCCTCCCTCCTCTTGCGCTTCCCCCCTTGGGGCGTCGCCGGCTCGCGGCTCCCCCCCGTCGTCGACGTCCAAGTCAGGTGCGTTCCCCTGCTCCCTGTTCCCCTCGTGCTCCCCTCCGGGCTCCCACGGGCGGGAGCCAACCCTCCCTCCTGTGTCCCCCCTCCCAGTCCGGTGGCTCTGGAGGCGCCCCGGGCTAACAGATTTTGGGCTCTTGGCTACGTCGACTCTGGCTCCGATTCTGACTCCGAGATCCCCCTCCTCCTCGCTCGGCCTCGGTGGTTGGGTCGCCGTCGCTGGTGGTGGCGGGTCGCCGGCGTAAATTCGCTCCGGGGGGTCGGGGTCGGCAGGTTGTGTTGGATGCGGGCTCGGATGGCTGGCGCCGTGTTGGTCGTGGGCGCCGGCGCGTCGCTCACTTCTCTCTCCCAAACAAATCCATAGACTTTCTTTTATCTTAGACAATTTAAATCACTCATATCTTTTAAACTATAAACTCAGTTTTGAAACTTTTTATATGTTTGAATTTCTGGCGCAAAGACCTTTAGAACAAGAGCAATCTTGGATACTTTTTGACTAGTTTGAAAAAAGTGAAATATATTATTATGAAATGTCAATTTGTGAAAATGATATTTGGCAATATGTAATAGTTTATTTCAAAAGAGTGAAATATGTTATTTCAAAAATGTGCAATCGAAATAGATTTGTCTTTTTGAAACAAGCCAGTGAAGAAGTGAAATGTAATGTGAACATGGGAAATTGATTTTTTTGAAAATGTATAACAGTTTAATTCAAAAGAGTGAAATATGTTGCTACAAAAATGTGCGACTGAAACAGCTGTGATTTTTGTGAAACAAGTCAGTGAAAAGTGAAATGTAATGTCGACATGTGAAACAGATTATTTGATAATGTGTAACAATTTATTTTAAAAGAGTGAAATATGTTATTACAAAAATTTGTAACTGAAATAGATATGATTTGTGTGAAACAAGTCAATGGAAAGTGAAATGTAATGTCGACATGTGAAAATAATTTTTTTAAATGTGCAACATTTTCTTCAAAAGAGTGAAATAGATTTTTACAAAAATGTACAATTGAAATAGATGTGATTTTTGTGAAATAAGCCAGTGAAAAGTGAAATAATGTCAATATGTGAAACTGATTATATGGAAATGTGTAGCGGTTTATTTCAATTGAGTGATATTTGTTATTTCAAAAATGTGTAATTGAAAGAGATGTGATTTTTTGGGCAAAGTGAAATGTAGCTTTTGAAATTGAAAAGAATATACGAAACTGAAATGTGAGCTTGTGAAACTGATTATAATTGTTCCGTTCAAAAGATTTCAACAGAGTGAAATATATGAAACATGTTTCATGAATTTTAAACTCAATTAAAAAGTATCAAAAATCGGTCTTGTTTTGAACGTCTTTGCGCCATGAGTTCAAATATATGCAAAGTTTTGAAATCAGAATATTGATTCAAAACTTATGAGCCATTCAAAATGATATGAGAAAAATTAAACGTAAGTCTTTGCTTGGACAGGCAATGTTTTGTGCATGCAGTTCAGTGCACTTGTCACACGGGAAAAGAATTCTATGAGACCAGGTCTCACGGGTTAGTAGGTGAGACCCATCCTGATGGATGACACGTGGCATTCACAAATCACAAAGCATCTACTACATCCTCACCTGATTTCAGATGGGGGTGGGGTAGATGTTTTGTGATTTGTGAATGCCACGTGTCATTCATCAGGGCAGGTCTCACCTGCTTTATATGAGACATTGTCTCATATAACTTTTTCCTGTCTCACGCTCTCACTTGACAAAAAGCTAATATTGTGGACCCCTCTTCTTTTTATACTGTTGTGTACTCCCTCCGTTCCGAAATAATTGTCTTTCTAGATATTTCAACAAGTGACTACATACGGAGCAAAATGAGTGAATCTACACTCTAAAACATGTCTACATATATCCGTATGTTGTAGTCCATTTGAGATGGCTAGAAAGACAATTATTTCGGAACGGAGGGAGTATTTACTAAGCAAAATGACTTGCTTTTTATGCAAAACTGTGTCGCACTAATTTGAGAATGGCAAGGAGCGGCTGCGGATCTGCCGGTACGTAGCGTTGCCGCACAATTTTTCATTTTAATGATGAAGATGAACCCTTTGGTTGGATGAGCTTGGTGTCACATTGGCGTTGTTTTCCTTTTCTCGATTTGTGTGTGTCAGTGCGGCCATCGCTGTGGTATAGTTAATTTTTATTTGCGAGGAAGGTGGTGCGTAGTAAACGGTGTCACGTTTTCTTTCTCTGAAACCATATCCCTATGCTACCTGTATTTATAGGAGTCGGATAAGAACACGTACCCTCCCGGCAGGAGGTATCTTGCTATGTTGTTTTTAGGTGCTTTTTGAGTTCGTTCAGGGTTTGTATCATGCTTAAAAAGACAAGATAATGATGACTTCTTAAAGATTGAATAAGGTTCTTGTCACCTAGCCTCTATTTCGGCGTCGTTGGAGGGCTGTGAAGGTGTGCGACGAGTCTCGCAGGATTCGGTTAATGGTCTTTGTTGGATCCAAACTTTTTAAAGATGGAATAAGGTTCTCCCCGTCCAACCTCTATTTTGGTGATGTGTCGTCGGAGGGAGTGGGAAGGTGTGCGGCGGATCTTGCGGGATTCGGTCAGTGATCTTTGGTGGATCTGCTTGGACCCATTATTTGTTTGTCTTCATTCGTCTATCTGTGGATTGAGTCCTTTCAATCTATACTTCGCTTCATCAACAACAGTTGATGCTCTAGTGCGCTAGTTATGCGGGGCCTTAGCAAGATGACTTTTCTACTGTCTACTACAACAAGTTTGATTAGATTCTACTGAGGAGAGGCGATGATGATGACGCGTCTTGGCTTGTTCCACTGTTTATAGTGTCGCTAGATTGTCTCCGAACATGAATACATACTTTTTTGTTATTATGTGTTCTTTATACTGCCATGACATGATAAAAAAACCAGAAGTTTCCTCGCAAATAAAAAATACAACAAATAAAACGAGGATACAAGCTCTATAGCCGGTACCGTCATACTTCTTAGAGCATCTCCAACAACCGCCCAATCCGCGGCACGCTAAAAATCAGTTTGCTACACGTAGTTTGCCTGTTTTGGCGCGGCAGCCAGCGCTGGCTCCAGCAGGGGTACTAAAATGCAGCACGCGCGCGTAGCTCCAGCAGGCGCGCTAAAATGCAGAGCGCGCGAGCAGCCGGCGCTTGCCATATGTTGCATTCTGGACATATTTTGAACACAAAATGAATTTCAAACATCAAAACAAACATGGCATAATTTAAATCAGACAAACAAGTTCATGATGACATAAAAAGTGCATGCCCACAAGTTTAAATTCATGCCCACAATACATCCAAACAAGTTCAAAATCCGAACCAAGTTCATGACACAAAAGTTCACACCAACAAATGGCCCATCAAGAATCAAGCCTCATCCCCGTCTTCATCTTCCTCTTCCTCTTCCTCCGATTCATCATCGGAAGAGGATTCTTTCTCCTCCTCTTCATTGTCGTGCGCGGTGTTGGCAAGATCTTCAACGGCATCATGCGAAGGTGTTGGCATACCGGAAGACATGCCGCCCATGCCGCCCGGAGGTGCTCCCATGCCTCCCATGAGAGACACAAAACTCATGCCTCCCATACCGCCAATGCCGTCCGAAGGTGCTCCGAAGCCACCCATGCCTTCCATGGTCTCCATAGTAGCTCCAAAGCCACCCATGACACCCATGCCGCCCATGGTAGCTCCGAAGCCACCGATGCCCCCATGCCGCCAATGCCACCGATGCCTCCCATGCTGCCAATGCCACCGCCACCCATGCCGCATATGCCACCGCCACCCATGTCACCAATGCCACCGCCACCCATGCTGCGAATCATGGCTCTTTTTTGGATCAAGACTTCTTCACGGGTAATATTGACATACTCCTTTTGCGCCTCATTGAGGGTAGATGTGTCCAAGAAGAACAAGTATTTCTCCCATTCCAACAATCTAGATCGCTCCTCCATGCCCACCTTCCTCTCCTTCAATGTCACCTTCCTCTCCTCAGCCGCCACCCTCCTCTCCTCGGCCGCCAACCTCCTCTCCTCGGCTGCGGCATCTTGGATCCTTGCCATCTTCCTCACCTCGTTCGCTTCTTTTCTTGCCTTCACAATAGTTTCAATAACATTTTTGAGCTCATCATCCCCTTTCCTCTTCTTCTTTTCTTTTGCGTCTTTCTTGCACCCATCCGGTCGTTTCGGCTTCAATTATGAAACAGAGTTTGATGTAGGGCTTCTCTTGCCATCATTACTTGATGCCTCTTCCTCCTCCTCATCCAACTCAATTGTTCACTTGCGTTTGTTGCTCTCATCAACATCATCGATGCCATCATGCTTCTTCCATTTCTCATCATCCTTCAATTCCTCATAGCAATGAGGCAAGGTAAATGGTCTCCCTTTCTTCATCTTCCCCTTCTTGGTCTTCTTCTCCTTTGAGAAAGTTTTGTGCAATATTAAACTACAAAAAAAAAAACAAGTTAGCACTACAAACACCAAGAACAAGCATGATGAACATGGATGAAATGACACTTACCCTATCTATATCATTAGTGCCACTTGGGTTCAACTTGTCAACCGCTTTTTGTGCGGCCGCCCACTTTTGACAATCTCGGTTGATTGTCGACCACCGA
This sequence comes from Aegilops speltoides, assembly GCA_021437245.1. NCBI lineage: Eukaryota > Viridiplantae > Streptophyta > Magnoliopsida > Poales > Poaceae > Aegilops > Aegilops speltoides. Next base: position 323,604,581 of record CM038143.1, read on the forward strand.
GAGCGAAGAGATCGTGCTGAGCGGTCAATTCCACTCTTGTTGTGTAGATCAAAGTGCTCCTTCATCCGGTTCCAATATGCATCTCTACTTTGATCACCTCCAACGGATAGATCCCTTGACACTTGCAACCAAGTATTGCATAGCAATATGTCTTCATCATTGGTGTAGTTGCCTCCTCTTCCTTTCGGTGCGTCGACAATGCCCTCACCATCCTCGTCCACCTTGAACTCATGGGCATCGAAATGCATGTCATTGGTTTGAGACCAATAAGAATTGTTGGAGCCAACACCCATAGTTGACATATATGCCTCATCGTTGACACTACAAAGGATATACAACGAAGCAAATGAGCTATATATATGTATGCATTCAAAAAATAACAACAAGAAAAAGTTGGTGATTTTTTTACCTTTGGGGCATTTCCTCCAACATCTTGTGTGCATCAGTTGCCGGCTCAACAAGTGAGCTCGCCGGCGCTTTGGTAGCCGTCGCGGCCGTCGCACGCCCTGCAAGTTTCTTCCTCGACGGCTTGGAGGAGACGGAGTCGTCCGCCGCCTTGTTCTTCTTCGCGGAAACCTTGCCCTTCTTCGGCCGCGCCGCATTTGGGAGCTTCGAGAGGGGGGCACATGGCTTCACGGCGGGCGCCTATGCGAGGCCACCCGTCGCCGAGGTCATCCGTGGCAGCATGAGAAGGCCACGCGCGACGCCGGTGCTTGGAGGAGCACTGGCAGAGGAGAAGCCCAAGCTCCCCGCGCTAGGGTTTGCGCGGCGGCGACCACGGAGGGGTCGCGGGTGTAGGAAGGGGTGAGAGGGATGCCGACGCGGGCGTCCATTTGGTTAGTTCGCCGACGGCGGCGCAGGGCTGGGGAAGGTGGCGCAGTGAAGAGAGTGCGGCGCAAGCGCTCGAGTGTGCGGCGCGCGAAAGCGGGCGCACCAGATACACAACGTGCGATGGCATTCGGACAGCGTGTTGTACTCTATATGCCGCGCGCGCGTTTATCGCGCGTCCGCTGAAACCCGTTTTGCTATTGCGCGCGCGCTAAAAAGGCCAATTTTACAATGCGGCGCTGTTTCAGCGCGGCCGTTGGAGATGCTCTTAGAGGACCCAAATAAAGAAATGAGTTTGCTAAAACTCAGCTCCACGTACACAATCGTTGGATCAAAAAGCATCTTCAAGAGACTGAGTTGGCATATCATCTTGAGATTTATGAAGTCATTGTAGGTGCCTCGTCGTCGACGGGAACGTCTCCTCCCACTAAAAGCGCATCGCCGAAAATCCTGAAATAAATTCAGGAATAATGCGAGCACCGAGACTTGAATCCTGGTGAGCTGGGATATCACTGTCCCTCTAACCATCCAAGATTGGTTCGCTTCAATTTTGTTTGTTATAGTGTTGTTGGCCCGTCGTGGCCCGTCACGTCCTCCTACCCGTGATCGAAGAAAAAGGTAGCGATGCTGCTGCTCAACGAGACAGTTCTAGTCCTGATATCTAAGGTTAAAAAAAACGCAGTTCCATCTCAATTTCTCTCAATCAGCCTCTCCAACGTCATGTACCAAATAACATCAAAGGGAATGTCCAAGAGATTCAGTTAGTGCTACCTGACATTATTGCTGAGGAACAATCAGGTTTGTTCTTGGTAAACTAATCACTGACAAAATTATAATAGCTTATGAATGCTTGCATTATGAAGAGAAACAAGGCTATAAAACACCAGTCATGTGCTTTGAAACTTGATATGATGAAGACTTATGACAGGGTTGAGTGAGAATATCTGAGAGCCATAATGCTAAAGTTGGGCTTCACTCACAGATAGGTGGACATTGTGATGAGCTTAGTGACCACAGTGAAGTTTTCTCTTATGTTCAATTGGAAGAAGCTACAAGAGTTTACGCCATCTCATGGAATCTGACAGGAGGCCCCAATATTCCATACTTGTTCTTGACAGCAGCAGAGGGCCTTTTGTGCCTTCTTAAATCCAGAAGTGAGTCGTCCAATTTGCATGGTCTGCAGGTAGCTCACACGCCGCCGCCAGTGACCCATCTTCTATTTGCTGATGATAGCCTGTTGTTCTTAATGTCCAACAATGTGGGGCGCTACTGAGGTAAATCAAGTTCTGAATATGTACTGTCAGTCAACGTGCCAAAGCATAAACTATTCAAAGTCCTCAATTTTCTTCAACAAAGGAGTTTGTAAGAATATAAGATGGAGACAAAAGGTTTGCTTAATGTTCTCAATGAAACTCTTAATGAGAAATACTTAGGAATGCCATCAGATATTGGGAGCTCAAAGTACAGTGCTTTCAAATATTTGAAGGACTGATCATGCAGTAAGGTATAAGGATGGATTGAAAATACCATGTCTACAACAGACAACGAAGTTCTGGTCAAAGTTGTTGCTTAGTCAGTGCATGTTTACTCCATGTCATGTTTCAAACTCCCAGAGGTTTATGTGAACACCTAAACATGCTGATTAGGAAGTTATGGTGAGGGAGTAAAGATGGCAAATGCAAAAAACACTGGGTCTCCTGGCAAACCATGACTCAACCAAAAAGAATGGGGGTTTAGGGTTTAAAGATTTCGAGCTTTTCAACCTCACAATGCTTGCTAGGCAGACGCGGCGCATGCTACAATATCCCGACACTCTAAGTGCACGATTATTGAAAAGCATATATTTTTGTAATTCTGATATTCTCCAAGCTAGTCTCGGAGGCCACCCTAGCCAGGCATGGAGGGCTATAGTAGAGGGTAGAGACACTTCACCCCAACCCACGAATACACGAGTTCCCCCCGGCCCGTCGGTGCCCTGCATATAGCAGGAGCGGTTGGTGGGGATGACATTTCAGCCCGCGCTTTTCTCCACCAACCACCTCCCCTCTCCCCTCGCCCCACCGCCCCTCCGTCGCACAAGATTCTGGCGAAAGTAGCCGGCAGGAGCATGCCAAAAAGGCCGCCACACGCACGAGGTTGCCCTCCGCCCCCTCACCTCCTCTTGCATCGGCAGCCGGGAACTTGCGGATCTGCGGCCCTTCATCGCGGGCGGCCGGATTTGGCTTTCCCGGCCGCTCGCGGCTGCGCCAAGCGATGGAATGGTCGGGGAGCACCTCACGCAACCCCGGCAAAGGCGCATTGCCGCATGCAGGTGCGGGTTCGTCCTATCGCCGCCGCCGCTGGTTTGCCGGCATGGATTCGGCCGGCCGTCTGCCGGGCTCGGCCCTCACGCAGAGGCTCTGCGGCTCGCCGATGTCTCTCATACAGTGCGACGACAGCGCACGGACAGTGCTACGGCTGACTTCGGGCACGGCGAAGCACCCCGGATGGGTGTTCTTCAAATGCGAAAACGACGGAGTATGTGCTATTTTCATTCGGCTCATTTCGATGGTTCATTATGTTAGCTCATTTCGAACATCAGCATGCGTGTAGGAGGATGGATGCTCATTTTAGTTTTGGAAGGAGAGTACATTGATTTATTGATAGAAAGAAAATGCATACTTGTGATAGAAAGAAAATGCGTACTTGTGGTTTTGGGAAGATATTGCTTCAACTAGTGGGAGCAGTTATGGAAGTTGAAAATCTTCTAAAATGCATACTTGTGGTTTTGGTTTTCTTTGGTCTTGCTATTCTAGCAAAGATTTGGTGATATCCTATGTATCCAATGTGGTTGAAAATGCAAAGAAATGCAAACTGAGGTTAAAACAGGATACGGGTCGGCTTTGCGGGGTCTGCCTCTGCAACCGTTCACGCCGGCCTGCAAAACAGTTTTTCCGCGAACTGCAAACGTGAAATGCGGGTCGGCGGGATGCGGGGTCTGCTAGAGATACTCTAAAGGGACCCGAGGCTTGTATGGTGCGGTCATTAGACAGATCAATCTCAAAGCAATTTCTTTCAATTGTAAATTTTCTTTCGAGGAGCGTGCTGTCAACAAATAAGCACATAGCATGGTAAAAAAACTATGAAGCACATAGCTTAGTTAAATTTTCTCTTTCTCAGGGTCCGGGATGTCACGTCTGGCTTAGCCATCCCCATGACTCTCGATGTACCCCACAACATGTGGAGTTCGGTGATGAATAAATTTTTTTCTCACCCCTCAAAAAAGGTAGCGATGTTGCCTAGTTTTTTCTCACAGTAGTGATGCTGCCTTATTTCCTTTATTATTATTATTATTATTATTATTATTATTATTATTATTATTATTATTATTATTATTATTATTATTATTATTATTATTATTATTATTATTATACGAGTATCGGGCCATGTTGGCCTTTGCTGCTTTATTTTTTTCCAGCATTTTATTTATTCGCCTTTTTATTTGCTATATATTTTTTTGTTTTCAGCTTTTTATTTTTATGTTTTCTATTACTCATTTTTATTTTTGTTGTTGTGTTTTTTTTCCCTTTTATTCTAATGAAATGAAAGGCCAAGCCTATCCTACGGCGGAAATGCTTTCTCCGTGAATTTTTTAGTCAAATTTATGAAAAGAGAGGAGATGGGTGGACATATCTACTTATCCTATATCCTATATACCTCTAGTTTTAAGATGGGATCACAACTGCATGTATCAAATGTTGGTCGCAACTGCAAGTTTTCAAAATAGGATCGCAGCCGCAAGTTTTTAGTGAAGGTCGCGACTGCAAGTTTTTAAAATGAGATGGCAACTACTTCTTTTTTCAAGGGATCGCAATTACTAGTTTCATAATGGCGTCGCAACTGCGAGTTTTCAAAAAGGATTCGTAGCTACACGGTTTTAAGAGGGTTCACAACTGCAAAAATAAATAAATAAATAAAAAAATCAAACAGGGCTGCAACTACAAGTTTCAGATGGGGTCGTAACTGCAAGTTTTCAAAGAAAGATCGCAACTGCACATTTTCAAGGGAGGTCGCAACTGCATATTTAAATGGGGGTGGCAACTGCAAGTTTTTTTCATATGGGATTGCAACCTCAAGTTTTTAGTGAGGGTCGTGACTGCAAGTTTTGAAAAATGGGATTGCAACGGCTTGTTTTTCAAGGGACCGCAATTGCAAGTTTCATAATGAGGTCGCAACAGTTTTTAAGTTCGGGTCACAACTGCATATTTCAAAAGGAGTCGCAACTACACATTTTTAATTAAAATGACGGCTAATTGTATGTCCATCACTCGAGTACAAGCGTTGTAACCCGACTACAACTGCATGTCGGCGAGGCCCAGTTTGGTTGCGCCCCGGGCGTCGGCGAGGCCCCACGCATTTCCACCCTCACCGACACAGCAGCGTCGCCGGTGGAGCTGCCGGCCGGAGCCATGGCGAATTTAAACCGCCCGCCCCGTCGCCCTCTCTCAGTACGTACCGTTAGATAGGTGGCTCAGTTCAGCTACAGGTTTGGCGTACTGGGAATCGTCACTGCTACGCATGCGTCCAACACACACTGGGGACGATAAACAGTTTGAACTGCTTATCGTCTGCCAAATCGTTTGTCGACAAGGATTGTATCAAATGTTACACGCAAGAGTGAGAGTACATCGCATTGGAGTAAAAGAAATGCTCACTTTTTCTGTTCCAACATACTGCCAACTTCCCAGGACCAAGAGAGAACAGAACAACATGATCTTGATGCAATCATACTGGATAGTACCAGGGACGGGAAACGGCGGGGACTGAGAGTGATTTAGTAGAAGAAAAAGAAACAAACTGGGGCCTCAGCGATATCTGAGAGCAGGATGAGGAAATTGAAAAATCGGAGAATCATGTCCTATCAATGTCGATATCCTGAGCAGATCTTCGGCTGTTCGTCCTTGAGTTGCCGCAAGGCATCTCATGCCCTATCAATGTATCCGAATTCCGAAGAACGGCCGGGGCTCAGGAGCGGAGTCCGTGCATGCCAGAGCCGCCGCCCATCGTTGTCGTAGTGTATGGCCCCGCTGAACTCCAGCGGCTGGCACCTCTGGCCGAGCAGTATCGTTCGCCGCCACAGGCACGGCTCGCCGACGTCGTCGTCGTCCACCGTGCCGCCGTCCTGACCATGCTCCGCGAATCTTTTGCTGGACGGCCCCTTGAGCTTCCTCGCCGTCTTGGGCTTCACGAAAGGGCTGAGGGTGTCGCCGCCGCCGCCGCAGGAGAAGAAAGGTGGGCGGGGATTGACCGAAGAGGACGTGATCCTCTTGTTCCGGCGGCGGAGCCTCAGCCGGCTAGCGATGGAGGAGAGGAGGATGGCCATGGCAGCGAACATGGTGTGATGACGATCCTTTGATTTGCTAGGCGGGGTGGGTTTACGAAGGATATTAATATGGGAGATAGGGTCTTGTAGATCAGCGGACCGTTTGACACCTCGGGATCAGATGAACAAATTCAGGAGCAGTATTTCGAAATGGAGTCTATTGCGCGGAAGAGGTTGAAAGCTTAACTGAATACCGTGGTGGGCACACAAATTGTAGCACGACCCTCGCCTGCGCCGTTCGGCTGGCTCGTCGGCCTCGTGCGCGGTGTGAGTGACCAGAGTGGTTTACAGGCCTCCAGCAGCACGGCAACGTGGCCGTATCTTGCACTTTTATTTACGTGTGGTTTTTCCTCACTAATCTTGTTTGAAATACAGTGTAATGCAGGGTCGTATTTGTCAAGACAAATGTGCGTTTGTCCTCCAGTGGGCAGTGGAACTGTTGAGAAGAGTCAAGAAAGCCACTGAGGAAGCACTTGCCTTCCACGGCACTACCACCAGTACGCGCCAGCTTCTCGGTTCTCGTCTAGGAGCAACAACAATGGCCATCCCTTCTCTGCAGCTGCCCTCGCAGATCCACGGCCTTGCTCCTGCTAGAAATGGCCGCGCCCGCACAAGGTCACGAGCTACTCTGCTTAGCTGCAAACACAACCAGGTACGTACTGAATTTAAGGAATCATTTTTGCGGCTCTCCAGAATTATTCTACCACATGAACACATCGAATCTATAGTAAGCCGGGGCAAGTTCTGAATGATTTGATGTGTTAGCAGTTGCCAGTTGATAGATCCGATGTGTCTCTTTTGTATGCCTCGCTTGATTGGCTGCCGCTTACAGTAATTTTAGAGATACAAGTTTCGTAACCAGAAAAGCACACTTCTCTCTGCAAATATCAGATCAGGGATATGAGCAGAGCAGCGTGCCGTCGAGTGAGCAAAGGGAGGGAATATCCTAGAAGTTTCTGTACTGATTCCTGTGTTTTTGTTTTGAAAGGCTGAATGAGTAGCTTGGTAGGAGTTTGTAAATCCTGTACGTACTTTCCATATTGGTCCTCCAGCAGATCCCGGGCCAACATCCTAGATCTTCACTCATACGATGTTCAGTAGAGAAACTTCTAGGATGTTCCATGGCACTCCTTATAAGTTAATGAACATTACAACATTTACACATTACGATTATATTGTTAATGTCATGGTACCTCCTTTTCAAAAAAAAAAGGTACTCCCCAACTTTTGGGGACAGTACTCCATGACACTTAGTTGAAGTACTACTAGTTATTTGATCTACTATTTACTCCGTCCCAAAATAAGTGCCAATGTATGGTGCGTATTAATTTGCGGGTGTGTGAACGAACTCTTCAGTCTTTAAGTTTTCATGCATATACTTGTTGCTGTGTGCAAACTGCAAACTGATGCAGAGACAGTTCTGTCCACTTTTTAGAATATATACTCGTATAGAGCATCAAAACTTCGATTCTAGTCCTGCTTTATTTCTACGTGAATTGATACGATGTGTCATCTAATCACACTTGGACTGAAGCCATTACCTCTTGTAGACAGAGTTATCATGTCAAGGTTGTTGTTATTTTCGTGCGTGATTTAATTATTACTAACCTCTGTCGAGGCTTGAACTTCCCCTGTTACTTATCGGTTTAGCACTTGTTTCTGCAGTCAATCATTGTCCAAGTAGCGAGTAGAACATCTCGTAGAAGTACCCTGGCATATATTTCGTCTGCCTTCTTTGCAATGTTCCTGCTGGCTGAACATGCTGAAGCTAGAACCTCGAGACAAGAGAACAAGAGGAAAGTAATGGAGAAGCTGGAGAAGGTCCGGGAGGAGGCCCTGGGCTCAAAGGAGAAGAAAGAGGACACGAGCAAGGAGTCTGTGGCGAACTTGTTAATCCCTCCTACTTTGGTCGATGCTTACATCTGAAAGGCATCGTGTCGTTGTAAATTTTATGTTTATGCAAAGTGCTACTTAACACTATTCTAAACTAGTAATTGCGCACGTGCAACGCATGTGTAATCTTAATCCGGCTTGAAGATATACCTGAATTGTCTTTAGAAAGGTAGCATCAAAAGAAATAGTTTGTGTAAGCACCACCAACGGCAGGTCCATTTCTTCCTTCAAATGGGTTGAAAATTGTACTAATCCAACGCAGTTAATGGTATATGCAAGTGACCAGGGGAGGGGGCACATACCTTGTCCTCGGGCCGCTAAAAGAGAAATCCAAAAATCTTTAAACACAATCCATTCAAATCAGCACAACTGATCCACTACCTAGCTGCTACCAAAAGTTTCATATCACTGTGTAACCTAATTGTTTCATAGCGCATGTTGGTAATAAGCTTAATAATTGCTGAAGGTGTGCACACAAGGCTGCTTTTGGTTCAGTTTTACGAAGCCTAATTTGGGTTCAGTTTTTAGTGCATACATGCTGCTTTTCTGTCAGTGAAACGTGAATCAATATTCTCTGAAAGAAATGAAGAAAGCAGAGATGAAAGACCTCTGGCCCGGCGGCTGTGTGTTTGACGGCGACATGTCCCCTGATGGCGGCGTTGACGACCTAGGCCAGGCGGCGTCTTCCCGACGGCCCGATGGGTAGGGGCGGCACATAGATGTGAGGGGCAGCGTCCTTGAAGCTGCTGCGGGTCGAGGCGATTGGGGTGGTGTGTGTCGCTGAAGCGAGGTGATAGGGCGGCGCCGTGGGGCGGTTCGCTGTGGCAGTTTCCTTTCATGTGAAAGGGTATGTAAGGAAGGAATCGGGGAGAGAAAGGATTGATTAGCAGTAAACGCATTTAGCGCTAAATCGCTGTGGCAGTTTCCTTTGGTGTGAAAGGGCACGTAAGGAAGGGGATCGGGAGAGAAAAGATTGATTAGCAGTAAACACGTTTAGCGCTAAACGTGTTTAGTTGCTCACCACTACACTACTAGGGAAAACCTTATACACAGAAATTTAGCAACAGCGCGGGTCAAAAAAGGGCGCTAGTGCTAGATAGCAGTAGCGATTGAAGAAAAACCGCGCTACAGAAACAACCTTAGCAGTAGCGCATGTATTGGCAAAAGCGCTACTACTAATATTCCCATTGCTAGAATGATAGGCTACACATAGCAGTAGCGGGCTTGGAAGAAACGCACTACCGCTAGGGCATAAGTAGTAGCGCGTTTCCTAAGAAGAGCGCTACTATTAACGGAAATAAAATAAGATGAAAAACAAATATAAAAGTAAATGAAAATGAAAGAAATAGAAAAAGGAGAAAGGAAAAAAATAAAATGTAAAGCAAAATAAATGAAAAGGCGAAAAAACGGAGGAAGGCATAGCAGCAGCGTGTGTTTGTAAGAGGCGCTATAGCTAACGTAGCTGCAGCGCGTGTCCTAGACCCCCGCTATAGAAACAGAAAAGGAAATTAAAAAATGGAAGAAAATTACATAGCTATAGCAGCAGCGCATTTTGTAAAAACCGCTATAGCTATCTTAGCTATAGCGCGTTTTACCAAACGCTACCGCTAAGTTTGACTTAACCAAAAACCATTTTCACCCGCCACCACTTCTCCCCAAATCCTCAACCCACCCAGCCGCCGCCTCCCCCGATTCGCCGTCGCCCAGCCGCCGCCGTCTCCTGCCGACGTCGACGCCACTCAGAGCCGTCTTGTCGTCGACGCCACCGAGCCGCCTCTAACGCCACGGAGCCGCTGCTGCCTCGTCAACGCCACCGAGTCGCCGTCGGCGCCACCGGATCCTTTCTCGTCTGGCGCCTCCTCCTGCCACCGGAGAAGCCTGCCTCCTCGCCGTCACCGAGACGCCCCCTGCCTTCCTCGCCACCACTGCCTCCGTCGCCACCACCGGAGCCATCCTCTGTAAGCCCCCACCCCTCCTCTCTCTCTCATGCATAGGTTAGCTAGTTTAATTAGGTTAATTATCTAGGTTAGGGCAAAAAATTAGTTAGGGCTTTGACAGAGAAGTAGTTAGGTTAACTAGTTTAATTAGGTTAATTATGTAGGTTAGTGCAAAAATTTAGTTAGGGCTTTGATAGAGAACTAGTCAGGTTAACTAGTCTAATTAGGTTAATTATCTAGGTTAATTAGTGCAAAGATTTATTTTGGGCTTTGACAGAGAACTAGCTGCGTTAACTAGTTTAATTAGGGTTAATTATCTAGGTAAACTAGATTAACTAACTAGGTTAAATAGGTAGGTTAATTAGGTTCGTTGGATTAACAAACTAGGTTAAGTAGGTTGGCCAGGTTAGAGGAAAATTTTATTTTAGAGCATTAGGTCAGAAGGGTTAGAGAAATGGAGTTCCTTTGCAATTTAATTGGGTTCAGTCCTAGGCAGAAGGGTTAGAGATAATAATTTGTGTTTGTGTGAGAGAGAGGAATAGCTAGATCAACATAATCTGGGTTCTGTCCTAGGCAGAGAAGTGTTTAGTGAGGTCATTTTGCAAAGGTTTTTGATTTTTGAAAAGACCACTAATTTTCAAGGAAAAGAATTTAGGCAAATTTTATTTTTCATTGAAGTGGTCATGTTATATCTTTTCATTGAAGTTGTTCGATTGTGCCCAAGTGGCTTTGTTGTTTCTAGGAATGATCTTTGAGTGGCCTATGTTTTGCTTGGAATGTTGATTCATTTACGCTACGGCAAATTTCAGGTTCTCGATTTGTCCACTTTTTAGCAAAGGTCATGCCGAAATTTTTCGTGAATTTCGGCATGACTTGTGCTACAAACTAGGACATATCAAGTGCCCGGATTTGCCGCACCGGGAAGGAGTCAACATTCACGCAAAACAATAAACCTTGTTATGTCATTATTCATTTTATTAGGTCTAGAATTAATTGACTAGATTTAATCATAGGAAGCGTGGCTAGCAACGATGAAGGACGGGGTTACGGTGATTGCGATGGCGTCTACCGGCGGCGCATTTAATTTTTAGCCTTACCGACGATCAACCGATGTTGTTGCTGGGCCCACCGGTGGCATCGGGGACTAAGACCGACACGTAGACCGGTGCTGAGACTAAGACCGGCGCTGAGATTCAGACCAGCATCGAGACCGGCCTGGGACCGGTGCTGCCTCGGGGAGCGGAGCCGGTGTAGAACCGAAAGCAAAGAGGCAACGGTTCCTAACAAACTCAGGACAACTAGACTGGTGGTCACGGAGGTGGACGACGGCAATTCTGAGCCAAAGGCGCCCGAGGAAGCGCGTGCGTGCTACCGCAATCAAATAGGCTGCATCGTACGGACAACCGCCACCATCAACGATGAGAAACTACAGAAGATAGAAAATATGAGGAGCTCCCTCCTAAAGAAGTTTCACCAGATATTCTTGTTCCCGAGCCAGAATGAGAAGGATTATGAAGATCCGAACGAGGACCCGACAATGAAGAAGATAAACAAACACGCCATGACCAAGTTTAGCGACGCGTTGGCCGCCTGGAAAACTCGAGTGAAAGCAAAGATCATCGACAAGAAGGAACCCTACTCCGAGATTGTAAAGGATAATCCAACAATCACGGAAGAGCAGTTTCAAATATTCAAGGAGGCTTGCGAGGCCGAAGCTGCCAAAAAAAAGTCTAAGTACATGAAGGGGCTTCAAGAGAGGAACATTGGGAGCCACCATCTCGGAAGCCGTGGTTACGGCGGAAAGAGGTCCAAATGGGCCAAGGAGGGCCGCGAAGCCGCGAAGTCAGGCATCCTGCACTTTGGCGGATTTCACCGTCCTGCGGGGCGTGGCGTCCCGAGGGCCCGCACCGTTGGGACCCAGTGAAGAAGGTTTACGAGACAACACCGGTCATTACGGAGTTCATGAGACTGCTGGTAATTTTAGTTTCTGATCAATTCGACTGCACACGTTAGTCATATTTGTAAATGATCCTTGTGCCTTTTGCAAAGAGAGCATCACCGGATTGCGGCCGAAAGCGACTCGCCGTCTGAGGCATTGGCGAGGCCCAAGTGGGACACTCCATTCAACCGGGCGTTGAACATATTGAAACGACAACTGGTGGATACTCGACCGTCGTATGGACGCGTGCACGATGTCGGAGACGGCGCCATGTGGAAGAAGTACTATCGTGAGACCACGGAGGAGAGAAAAGAAAGACAGAGGTTAACTGAAGAAAACATCGACAAGAAGGTTGAGATTGCGGTTGAGAAGAAATCATCTTAGACAACAAGAATAGCGGTAGCTGCCGCAAAACAGTGGTTGCAGATTTGTCTACTTCCTTGGTGACGGGCGTTTTCACTTGGACAAGGCAAAATCCAGAAAATAAATGCAGAGGACTTTCCCCTTGCTGACTTCTTGGGAGCACCTTCTCCCTTTGCTCCCTTTTGGCTCCCGCTTTTGCTCCCTTTTGCTCCCTTTTGGCGTGCTCGGTGGTGCCTCGTCTTTGGCTGAGCTCGACGCCCTCACGGTATCTGTCACACCGGCCCCCTTCAATATAAATGTATAATCTCCCATTTTCGTTGCCTTTCGGATGTCTCACGTCGCAGACTTTTCTTTGCAGGCCGACGATACCCCGTGCACCATATTGTACACCATCAGCGAGCAGAAGGTGGACGTGGGGAAGGCGACGATAATGGAGCCGAAGGAATCATTGTTCCACAGCCGGCCGACCCCCCCGAACGTCTTCAAGGTTTCCGTGACCAGTGTCAAACCGGGCCACGAGAATTTGCCTCCTCTAATACTTGTGGGGGATGACGGCGAGACCCCGCGACGGCTTGGTGATTGTTGCAATAGGTGGGTCCTGTTGTGGCCAAAGAGTCTGCTTCGTCTGGAGGCGGCCGGGAGCACACCCACGAGCATGCAGCCTCAGCAAGGTATGAACATCAACACCCCACCTACCCAATTAGCGTCGGGTGTCGGGTTGGGTGATAGCGGATGGGGTAAGGAGGAGGCTCCATTAGTAGCTGATGACGTCGCCATGGATGAGGATGAGGATGACGATGGCGCTGAACAGTATGTCTATACTGGCGCCTCCTCAGGGTTTGAGTGTCATGAGTCGGTGCCTGAATTACCGTCTCAACGTATTATGGACAACCTTCCGGTAGTAAAGAAGTCTAGGAAGAGAGCGAGGAAAGGCAAAAAAGCTGATTCTATGATCTAGCATCCTCGGCTTCAGGACCGTATAGATATCCCCGATGCGGATAAATGGCATATCCTCGGTCAACCAATCCTACCTGCAACAGCGCTATGGGCCAGATTCGGCGATCTAAGGAGACTTCATGAAGATGTGCTGCGGGTAGAGAAAGGCCTCATCGCCTCGAAAGATCCAGGATACCCACTCTACGTGGTTAACATTCCGTAGAAAATGTCGTACGTCGACAGCTTCCCCGCGGATAAGTTCTTCCTCCGATTCGATTACATATTCGACATGTTTCACGTGAAGAAGCTGGATTTTATGTTTGTCCGCCTTTATGCCTTGCACATGAACTACATCATTGGGGTTGAGCAGATACGTCATATCTGTGTCGCTGACCCATACTACATGCACGAGGGCTTCTTGGGAGTCTGCGCAGAGCACCGTGAATATGCGAGGGATTACATCGTCAGTTTCATGCTTGCCAATAAGGACAAGGAGGCGATTATCGTGCATTATCATCCCGTGTAAGTCATCCGCGCTGCTATCCTTCCTTCGATTTCAATAATTCATTTGCACGGTGGAGGCTAATTAATTTGAGGTGTACTTATTTTGCGTAGCGGCGGGCGCGCCGTCCTCATCATCCTCTACCCCCGATTCTCCCACGCTCTTTACTTGGACTCGTCGAAGAACATTCACAAAAAGGATTACACCCACATCAAAGATGTTCTCGATAGTGCTATGTTTTACTACCAAGCAAGGGGTGGAGAGGTTAGGGACAAGAAGGGAAGGGGCCGCAGGGTCGCCTTCAGCCATAAGACTGACTTCTGCTACATCCAGCAATCGAACGATTCTCTTAATGATGGATTCTATGTCCTACACCACATGCTGGAGTACAGACGGGATCACTAGAACCTTCACATGTCACCTAGATCTGGCGATGCCCATATTCTGCAATGGGCAAAGGACATAGGAGATATCGAGGATCATCGACTTCGAGATGAGTTCTATAACATCCAGCGCGAACTTGCCCAAATCATCATGAAGGAGGTCGTCGGAAAAACAGGGATGTACTACGAAGAAGGACAAATGTCACGGGAAGACGTCCGAACATGGATAGCCTCTCAGCATCTCAACATGAAGCCTTTCACTAAGCTCGAGGGCTATCTCCCTGACATGGATGGATGGCACGACATGGTGGAGTGATTGTCGATATATGACAATGTGTCCGTTTAGTCCATACTTTCTGTATGACAAAACTTTGAGTTATGCACGGTGAAACTTTATTTGTGATGTAATTAAACCGTCCTCCTCCTCGACTAGCGAAAATCCCTCTAGTTAGGGCATTTTGGGTATGATGAACTTTGTTATTTATGCTTATGATATGTTGTTTCTATTTTTGCCAAGTCTGTCTCTTTCTGTTGCTCAACTATATATGCTGCATATCATCGACTCATGTGATGATGCAGGTGCATAGATCATAGATGGCGAAGAAGTGCTACGCCAGAGTATATATACGACAAGTGGCCGGAGTGTCGTGCCCAGTGTACGGTTTCCGGTTTCGAGCGAGAGGCGAGTTAGTTTAGGTTCACGCTAATGCGAGAGAGGGATCTGAACTCATGTACTCAAAGTGATAGCTCTTCTCGCGTATATCATTGTTTAGATGGATGACGATGTATTTGCAAGTAATCGAGACTTGTATCGCTATTTTCGAGATTGATGACGAGAGACCACTTTGTGTTGGATGATGATTATGATGATGACATGATTTGATGAGACTAATTGTATGTATATGCTATGATTACATTTGTATGTGTATGATATGCTAAAGATTATTGTGTAAAGCCTATTCAAATACAAAACAAATATGCAGGAAAAAAAATAATAAAACTAGTAGTAGCGAGGGGGGAAATTTAGCAGTAGCGCCGCCTTACCAGTAGCGCTTCCTTGTAAACAGCGCTGCAGATAATATCAGTAGTGCCCTTTTCTAAAGAGTGCTACAGCTATTTATGTATAGCAGTAACGTGGGACAACAGGCGCTACTACTATACGTTAGCTGTAGCGCCTTATTAGTAGCGCCGGTCCCCGCGCTACTGAGAGGACCAAAACCCGCGCTGCTGCTAGGCTTTTCCCTAGTAGGGGTAGGACAATAAGGACTGTCAGATTAATGCTAACGGATGGCCGAGATATGTTGAATCTGCCCCACTAGTTTTCTTTATATTGGTATAGATATAGATGTACCAATAACAATTGGAACCAAGCAACCTTGCAAAAGAACTTTCATGTGTCCTCGCTGCATGGTTTTCATGCCTCTGTTGTACTCTTTTTTTTTTGAAAAATTCTTATTTATTCGTCTTCAATCATGGCAGCATAATGAACATCAGAAATAATAAAAATTACATTCAGATCCTTAGGCCACATAGCGAGGACTATAAACACTGAAGCGAGCCAAGGGTGTGCCACCGCCGTCGCCCCTCCTTCACCGGAGCCAGGCAAAACTTGTTGTAGTAGACAGTTGGGAAGTCGTCGTGCTCAGGCCCATAGAATTAGCGCACAGAACAACAACAACCACCAATGAAGAGTAGCGTAGATTGAAAAGTAGCGTACATCAAAATGGTTAAACCTGAAGACACACTAACATAAACAAACGATGACTAGATCTGAGCAAATCCATCAAAGACAGATATACCGAGACACATTGTTACACGCCCATTAACGATGCTAGACGCACCACCGGGATGGGGGCTAGGCGGAGAGAACCTTATTCCATTTTCAGGAAGCCGCTGACGTCCCGCCTTTTCAAGCAGGACACAAACTCTAACAAAATTCAAAGGAACGTCTAAAAATGAAGCCCTTCTACCGGCAAGGGTCAAGATCCACTGCGCCCCATGGCATTAAGGCCACCGGAGACGAGGCGGACCGGTGGCGGCGCTGGTGGGAGGCAAAGAACCTCTAATCTTTCTTTGAAGAGGAACCTTCTCTAAGGTATTACTACAATGATTATCTTTGTGACCTATTGTACTCCCTTGATACATACAAGAACAAAAGCCGATAGACATGGAGTTGGTCTAGTTTCTATTTTATACGAGATAGAAACTTTTGGGGAGAATACTTGGTGATTCTTTTATTTGAGAGAAGAAAGCATATTTGAGTTTCTTTTGAATTTGGAGGTTTTTCTTCTAGCATAGGAGTGAGATTTGGATCTCCATCTATAAAAGTGAAATCACTAGTTAGAGGGTACCCCACAAAGGTCACTTCGCATGGCGCCCCAGCGCGGCTAGTGTCGCAACTTCGTGCGTCGTGAGAATTTTTCGTTGCACTCCGTTGTTGACATGTGGTGTAATGAGAGATGACTATGCATGTTTCTTGTTTCTGGTATCCAGCTTTCGGTTTCAGGATTTCTATTTTCACTTTAGTCCCTAAGCCTTTTAGATTTCTTAACCTACCTTCTGTATTCCTCCATTTGTGTTTCTTCCTCACCCTCGCACCACCGCCACCTTTGTTATTGCCCCTCACGCCGCCGCCTCCTATTGTTTTTCCTCCACCCCCGGTCCGTTGACGACCGTCGCCTCCTCTCATCCCCTGCCTCGTTCATCTTTTTCTGTTGAATTCCTAATTTTCCATGGGTTGTGGTTAGATTGTCGCTTCCATCGCTCTCACTTTTTCAATTTCTTTTTCCATTATATTTCTGGGATACGGAGTTTATGGGGTAAAAATTGGTGGTGCTTTCAGTTCTATCAAATGATATCTTTCAACTTGATAAAAACATGTTTATTGATTTAGTTATTAGTAATCTATCTCTTTTCTTCTTCTGTTTGTGCAGCTATGGCTTGCCCTTCTTGCCACGGGCCAAATGGTTCTTGTCCCCGACGATGATTCACCTGACCAGTTCACTATGGTCCTGGATGGGTGGCGCGCGAGGTGTGAGATAAGTTTAACAAATTCTTGAGTTGATATTATTTGTAATAAGTGTGGTGATGTATAGTTAGTTCTAGTTTTGTTAGTATGCATAGTTAGCTCCAGGTTTATTCTTATGCATGTTTAGTGTTCAATGTGACTTTGCATAATTGGATAAGTTTCACTGATAATTAGTTGATGACATTAGTTGTAAAATTTTATTTTATTTTCATTTAATTGGGTTTTGTTTGTTCTTCGTGTGTAATGTCAGGGCTCATCTTGTATAGTACATTGAGCAATTTATGGCTTTAGCTACTCAGGGGAGAGGGGCAGGGATACTAAACCTAGCCTTCACACTTCAGAAGGTATACCATATGGTCAAATCAGTAGAAAATTTCATGGTCCTAACTGGGAAGAACTAGTTGCTGATTACGGACTTCGTCCTCACGATTCATTGATTGTTGGACTTGAGAATTTCGGGATGTTCCTTGATGTTGACATTCATCATTGTGCAATATTGTTGCTCCCTTTACATTGGGTTGGTAAGTTGTTGGTATTATTTGTGTATTTTTTATCAACAAACCCCGGGTTTGTCTCATGTCTCATTTTCTCTTTTTTCTATCCTTTGTAGCTCTTGAGGAACTTAGTGAACCTGAAAGGAGCTTGTTGACACCCGCTTTTACACTTGCGGGGTCAATCTTAACTATCGCTAGTTATTCTCCATGACACATGCTCTCTTTAGTGACAGCTACATAGTGTATCATCCTTTTGTCCATAAGTCGAGTGTTGCTAATGTTAACCACCATCACATGGTCATTCTCTACAGTGAATTCCAACTCTCGTGGTTACTTTACCGACAATACGTATGGGGGTGTGCATAGAGGAGCACATTGACTACCAAAGATGCAAATGGGTGTATACACAAGAAATTATACATGCTCAGACCCTCAACGATGGAGAAAATACCCTACTTCATGTGTGTTGTTTTCTTCCTTGTGTATAGGATGAGTACAAATGATGTCACGTATGACCCTCATTGGCTTATATAGAGTGTGAACTTGAAGAGCAGCAATAACTATCAGTACAATAAATATGGTTAACGATGAATTGATGGCTGAATATGACTACATACATACGGTTATTACAAAAGGTAACGCCATTTTTTATTTCGAAGGTAACACCATTAGTTGATGAATCATAGTGGCCGTGGGAGATGCATCTTGTAACGTCCATCAATTGACTTGTCGTTGGTCTGACTGGTGCCTTGAGACTGAATGAGGAGCATTGTTCCACTAATGAAACATGCCTGACTGAAGAATCATGTCTGATTGGTAGCACCACTTCAATCGGTTACGACTCTTCTTTATTGCAGCTAACTAGACCATAGCGTCTCTGAGCCTGGGAGCCGGGTCATGTGTCATTAGGGGCCTACTCTGTAAGGCTTCCCTTTGTCATGTAGTACTGTGACATGCAATCTTCAAATATTTTATAGCTATAATTAGGATGAGCTACAAAGATAAAATTTACAGCCACATTTTTTTGCGAGGTCAATAGTAGTTTATTTCATTATGGTAGGGCTACAATCCCTCAGCAAGAATTCCTCTATATGGGGTTCCTCTTTCGAGTATGGCTTGCTCAAAGCAACTATACATTGCCAGACAATTTGCATCACTATTTTGAGACCTATGTAGTTTATGTGGAAGAAACACTCTATCAACCATTAGTGACTTAATCTCGTCTACTAAGTGACCATAAGCCTAATGATCTAAACTAGAATTGGAAATACAAGAAAGGGCAGTCGACGAATCAAACTGAACCATGACCAATAGCTCCGTATGTTGACGAGCAAGCACCAAACCGATCATAATAGCATGGATCTCCGCCTCCGGTGCGTCGTTATAATTGAACAGATAGCGGTATGCAGCAAAGATGACTGAGCCGTCGTATCTCTATAGAATCATCCTAGCTTCCGCCGTACCATCCTCCTCGCGAAATGACCCGTCCACCAAGAATGTCATAGTGTTGCATGGGTGTGCAGGCCACGGGAGCACCCATGTCGGCGGGTGATGCTTCGAACACTCTTCATTGTCCATCACTGACATTTTTTCCTTTAAGCATATCTTCTCTAGAGTATTTTTGAGCTAGCTATAACTAACAGGAAAATCCGCACATGCAGCCACAGGCGTGGCCTCCTTTCCATGAGCGATATCAAAAGCCGGGCCTGCAAAACTCTCCATACCAACATAATGACCATATCTCAGCAACTTGATAGCAGCAGAAACAACCAATATTTCCCAGATTCCACCACCTCCTCTTTGCGTGGCACATGCTAGAACTTGGCCATATCATCCCATAGCGCGGCAGCATGCATGCAACTAGTGCACGGTGTGACCCTTCCTCTTCCCTTCCGCAAATGGGACAAGTAGCCCGTGTGGATATGTGATGTCGTGCTTTATTTTTTGCCATTGGTAAATAGCTCCTGACTCCACCTTCCATGCCAAAATTTTCATCTTTTGCGGGACCTTCGCTTGCCATATAAACTTCCATAGCGGCCTCTCTCTCCCTCCGGATGCGCACTAGTCACACCCTTCGCAAACTCATCGTCATGTTATAGTGTCGCTAGCTGGTACACACTACATACAATAGTCAACCCCGACCGCTCCAAGTGCCAAGCCAAAAAATTGTCCCATGTTGCGGTGAGGTTTTGTTCTTAAGTATCTGTATAACATCCACTAGATCATTGATGGCGCGCCTTGCTACGCCCGTCTATTTCAGCACTTGTTAGAAACATAAAGTAATTCGTATACTTTTGTTTACAATGCTTTGTAATGTGCTTTCTGGTTGCTTGTGCTTGTCTCCAATTTTCAAAATAGTGTACAAAATTGAAGAGAGGAATCTGATTGATTAGCAATATTAGTTTGTTGAGCTATTTTTTAGATCTAAGAGACTTGTGTTTGATGGTTGATGGATACACGTATCGTGATTGACCATGACCGCTTTTGGCTCCTAAAATAACTCTCTCGCAAAGTTTCACATCACAAAACCTGGAAAGTAAATTGTTGAAGAAAGAAGAATATTCAAGGAAACAAAAATTAAATTAGATGGTACTAATGTTTCAGAATTTTTTGGTAAATTATTATCCAAATAATCTAAATTCATTCCTTACATTGTTGTTGGCCTGCAAGAAAATGACATAGATTGTACAAATACAAGGGATTGCACTCAAGAATAGAACTCTTCTAGTCGTGTTAATTGTCTTGTAGCTCACTTCTATGCCACTGTACATCTGGCCAAGATATCAAAGTTGTTTAAAAGAATGGGAGTAAAAACATAAGTGGGGTCCTGCAAAAATGAGGACAGCAAATGAGAATTTATATATAATCAAGAGGAGGCAGGTAAACAAAAGTCAACGAAAATATGGAAGCTAATACTGGTCAGAAAAGCAAAATGGAACTGTTTGTATTTTTTTGAAGAAAGTTTGTTCATATAACATAAAAATGTGAAAATGTAAAACAATGATGACCATCCACTCTTCCTTTATGTCAATGTAGATTCAAAATACAACATCATCACTTTCAAAACCCCAAATAAGAAAAAAACAGTATAGTGCTATAACAGGTAAACTTTTACCTTTCATAGGTTCTCAGTTTTCCAGACTCAATGTACAGAACTGAAGTAGCAACGACATCAAGTTGCAATACCTAGGAGACCTAATTATTGTATTATTAATCTGTAGCTATAGGCTATGGCTACATGGTACAATTGTTGTAAGGAAAAATAATGTCGCCGTTTTGATGTTTGGTATTGCTTTTCGAGCAATCCCTTTCATGTCCATATAACCAATCAAACATAATACCTACTGAATTTGGGAGAAAAAAGTAACAATGGAAATCATGGCGTCGATGTGCCATCATATGGGTTCTCATAACTAAGATGGCAAGTCCAAGAATGTTTTGTATGATGAAAATTACTTAAATCTTTTAGGAGGACATGTTCTCTACCTCCTGATGCTTTAGCAATTGTCATGAAAAGACTATCTCATCTTGTTACCTTGCATGTAAAGTGACCTACAAATGGTTAGACAACTATTGTATTGTTAGCTTGTCACTTGCAATGGATCTAAATTATGTCTAACACACGGTTTGGAGGTTGGAGCATATTCAAACACAAGATGGACCTCAAGTAAATAATGACTTTTTAAATGGAAATACAACATATATTTGACCCTTTCTGCATGCTAGTGGTAAATGCATAAGAACATATGCACAGTCTGTATCAATGAAACAAATAACTCAACTCCTGAAAAGGTCAGGTTAGCATGCACAATTTTTAGCCAAATCATAATAACTGATATAACGTGCGAGGTTTCCATCCAATTACAAAAAGAAGTCAGGCATTTTTACAGCAGCAACTCATAAGACGCTGTAACAAATCAACACTAGTTCAACTTCAGAAATTAGCTCATGCTTCCATTGTGCAAGTGGCTAGTCCATTTTGCCAATATCACAATGAAGAAAGCTCCACTAAAATATTCAACATATAACCTGGCTTTAATACAACATATAAAGTATGTAAAAGGTGCAAATTTTAAGTGGTATTAAGCCATATGTGTAGTTTGAAAAGACTAAATCTTACTAAATAAAATCATCAAAAAATTCAGAATTACTGTCAGCTTACAAGCCAATAGGCAGGTAGCAGTAGTAGAGGCACAAGGAAATGCAACACATTAGTTGCACAAGTTGGTGGAAGAATGTAAACCATCCAACCAAAATAGAAAGCTTGTAGCGGACATGTCCATTGCAATGTTGACTCCCCCTGGTCGTAACCACATATTTAAGGTTTGGCAATATTAATATTTGCAGTCTACACACAAGCAAATAGTTTTTAGTTTATATATGTATATATGAGCAGGTACCAACAGAGATATAAAGAACAACACCCTTCAGCTCGGGCAGACATTCTCATCAAAACACCAGCATACACCCCAAAGCAACAACAACTATTAAGCTACACTACTACTGGGAACTGATGTTGGCTTGAACTATGTCGGTATTTCCCCAAAGAGGAAGGGATGATGCAGCACAGCAACGGTAGGTATTTCCCTCAGTGATGAGTCCAAGGTTATCGAACCAGTAGAGAACCAAGCAACACTACGTAAATGGTACCTGCATACAAAGAACAAATACTTACAACCCGACGTGTTAAAGGGGTTGTCAATCCCTTTCGGGTAACCGCGCCAGAAATTGGCATGTGAACGGGAGAAAGTTGAAATAAATTGATAGATGCAAATAAAAGCAAATAAAATTCAACGAGGTATTTTTGGGGTTTTGATAATATAGATCTGAAAATAAAAGCGAATAAAAATATATCTCGAAGACAAATATGGTAAAGAAGAGACCCCGGGGCCGTAGATTTCACTAGTGGCTTCTCTCAAGAAAATTAGCATACGGTGGGTGAACAAATTACTGTTGGGCAATTAATATAACTTCAAATAATTATGACGATATCCTGGCAATGATCATTATATAGGCATCACGTCCAAGATTAGTAGACTGACTCCTGCCTGCATCTACTACTATTACTCCACATATCGACCGCTATCCGGCATGCATCTAGTGTATTAAGTTCATGGAGAAATGGAGTAATGCAATAAGAATGATGACATATGTAGACAAGATCCATGTAGGAATTAGACCCCATCTTGTTATCCTAATGGCAATGATACATACATGTCGTTACCCCTTCTATCACTGAGATTAAGTACCATAAGATCGAACCTATCACAAAGCACCTCTTCACATGGCAAGAAAAATCGATCTAGTCGGCCTAACTAAACCAAAGATTCGAAGAAGAAATATGAGGTTATAAGTAATCATGCATATAAGAGATCAAAAGACTCAATAACTTTCATGGATAAAAACATAGATCTGATCATAAACTCAAAGTTCATTGGATCCCAACAAACACACCGCAAAAAGAATTACATCAAATAGATCTCCAAGAGACCATTGTATTGAGAATCGAGAGAGAGAGAGAGAGAGAGAGAGAGAGAGAGAGAGAGAGAGGAAGCCATCTAGCTACTAACTACGGACCTGTAGGTCTACAATGAACTACTCACGCATCATCGGAGAGGCAACAATGAGGATGATGAACCCCTCCGTGATGGTGTCTAGATTGGATCTAGTGGTTCTGAAACTTGCGGCGGCTGGAATTGATTTTCGTCTACTCTCCAAGGGTTTCTCAAATATTGGGGTATTTATAGAGCAAAGAGGCAGTGCGGGAGGCGCTCGAGGTGGGAACAACCCACCAGGGCGCGCCCTGGTGGGTTGTGCTCCCCTCGGAGCCATCCTTAGGTACTTTCTTGGCCCATCGTGTGTCTTTTGGTCCATAAAAAATCATCAAAAAGTTTCGCTGTGTTTGGACTCCGTTTGGTATTGATTTCTTGCGAAGTAAAAAACAAGCAAAAAACAACAACTGGCACTGGGCACTATGTCATAGGTTAGTCCCAAAAAAATGATATAAAGTTGCTATAAAATGATTGTAAAACATCCAGGAATGATAATATAACAGCATGTAACAATCAAAAATTATAGATACGTTGGAGACGTATCAGCATACCCAAGCTTAATTCCTGCTCATCCTCGAGTTGGTAAATGATAAAAACAAAAAAATTGATGTGGAATGCTGCCTAACGTGTTCATCACATATTCTTTTCTTTGTAGCATGGACATTTGGACTTTTATATGATTCAAAGCAATAGTCTTGTTTTGACATGAAGATTTCAATACTCAAGCATATCAACAAGCAACCATGTCTTTCAAAATATCAATACTAAAACAAGTTATCCCTAGCCCATTATGCTCAATCATTGATCCATTCATGAAACACACTCGCATATTAGCTACACCCAATGCTCAAGTACGAGCATAGTGCCCGTTAGTTGGTGCTTTATAAGAGAAGATGGAGACTCAAATAAAAATAAAATTGCATAAAGTAAAATAGAAAGACCCTTCATAGAGGGAAGTAGGGATTTGAAGCGGTGCCAGGGCTCAAAGCGAAAAAAGATACAGATAAAACATTTTGGGTGGCATGCCTTTCCTGTCAACGAAAATGATCAAGTAGTTCCCAATACTTTCCATCATAGATAAATCATAGGCGGTTCCCAAGCATAATTTTGGCTCCCTCAAATAGGTGTGTCCAGCAAGGATTCATGACTAAAAATAAAAAGTAAAACAAGAAAAGACTCAAATCATACAAGACGCTCCAAGCAAAACTCTTGATATATGACGAATAAAAATATAGTTCCAAGTAAAATACCGATGGTCGTTAGAAGAAAGAGGGGATGCCACTCGGGCATCCTCAAGCTTAGTTGCTTGCTTCTCTTTTAGATAATAGCTTGAGATGCCATGGGGCATCCCCAAGCTTAGGCTCTTCATACTCCTTATTCCTTCATCCATCGTGATCTCACCCGAAACTTGAAAACTTCAATCACACAAAACTCAACAAAACCTTCATGAGATCCGTTAGTATAACAAAGCGAATCACTACTCTAAGTACTATTGCAAACCAGTTCATATTTTATTTTTGCATTATATCTACTATATTCCAACTTTACTATAGCTTATACCCCCTAATACAAACCATAGATTCATCGAAATAAGCACACAACACAAAGAAAACAAAATCTGTCAAAAACAGAACAGTCTGTAGTAATCAGGGAACTTCGTATACTTCTGTAACTCCAAATATTTTGAAAACTTAGGACAACATGGGCAATTTGTATATCAACCTTGTGTAAAACATTCAGAGCAAAATCACGTTTCTGTGATTTATGAAAATTATTTTACTAAGCGCAAAAGTTTTTGTTTTTCGACAAGATCAAATCAACTATCACCCAACATGATCCCAAAGGCTTCGCTTGGCACAAACGCTAACTAAAACACAAAAAACACAATCATAACATAGGCATAATTGTTCAAACACTCAACAACAGAAAGAAAAATACAAAAATAAATTTTATCCATTGGGTTGCCTCCCAACAAGCGTTATCGTTTTACTCCCCTAACTAGGCATAAAACAAGGATGTAAGTGTTGTCATCTTTGTTTCCACTTCCCTTGGAAGTGTTTTTGTCAGGTGGTTTTGCAAATAAAACATAAAACACCTCATCCATAGATACTTTAGCACTATTAAGTTGCTTGTCATCGTATCCCCTTTGATTTCCGGCAACAATCCAAGAATAGTGTTGGTTAACATCATTGAAAACTTGTTGGATTATGTCTAAAACAGGGACTTCCTTTTTGACATTCTCATAAAGTTTTTTGATTATTTCCAAGAAAGTGTATTAACATATAATCACTATTATAAAGGATCTCATCTATTACCAGCTTTCACAGTTCATACCATAAAAATTAAATATCTCCCTAGCTTCCCGTATTATATAGTCAAATTCATTTATAAAACAAGGGTAGCCAACTTTTTAGCTTTGGGATTCTTTATAACAGGTAACTCATAAAACAATCTTTGCAAGGTAGGATGAGTACGAATGAAATTATTCTCAAGTTTCAGAACTAGTGCTGAAATAGCTTCCGTGTACGATTTTGTTCTTTTAAGTATAGGAGCATCATCAAGAGTTAAATTTCCGACACAATTGAAAAATTCTTGGATATGTTCTTTTCCCATAATATTCCCTTGCCCCAAAACAAAAGTTTTAGCATCCAGATTGTCAGATCGTCCAGTTTTAGGAGTTAGGACATCATGTGTTTCTGCCATGCCAAAGTCACTCATGGTGACAAGTTCAAGCAAATAAGAGATCTGACGAGAAAATGGCAAACGACAAATTTTTGTGAAGTGGGGGGGAAGGGAAATGAGAGGCAAATGACAAATAGTGTAAATTGCAAGGAGATGAGATTTGTGCTTAGGAACCTGGTATGTGTTGATGATGTCTCCCCATCAACGGCGCCAGAAATTGGCAAGTTGTTGGGAGACTACCTTGACTTGATCCTCCCCGGCAACGGCGCTAAAAATTCCTTTTGATGTTGGCTTGAACTACGTCGGTATTTCCCCAAAGAGGAAGGGATGATGCAGCATAGCAACGGTAGGTATTTCCCTCAGTGATGAGACCAAGGTTATCGAACCAGTAGGAGAATCAAGCAATACTATGTAAATGGTACCTGCACATAAAGAACAAATAATTGCAATCCGAAGTGTTAAAGGGGTTGTTAATCCCTTCCGGGTAACGGCGCCAGAAATTGGCACGTGAACGGGAGAAAGCTGAAATAAGTTGATAGATGCAAATAAAAGCAAATATAATTCAGTGAGGTATTTTTGGGTTTTGATTAGATCTGAAAATAAAAGCAAATAAAAATATATCTCAAAGACAAATATGATAAAGAAGAGACGCGGGGGCTGTAGATTTCGCTAGTGGCTTCTCTTAAGAAAATAGCATACGGTGGGTAAACAAATTACTGTTGGGAAATTAATAGAACTTCAAATATTTATGACGATATCCAGGCAATGATCATATATAGGCATCACGTCCAAGATTAGTAGACCAACTCATGCCTGCGTATACTACTATTACTCCACACATCGACCGCTATCCAACATGCATCTAGTGTATTAAGTTCATGGGAAAATGGAGTAATGCAATAAGAGTGATGACATGATGTAGACAAGATCTATTCATGTAGGAATTAGACCCCGTTTTTTTATCCTTAATGGCATCGATACATACGTGTAGTTTCCCCTTCTGTCACTGGGATCAAGAACCGTAAGTTCGAACCCAACACAAAGCACCTCTTCCCATGGCAAGAAAAGTCGAGCTAGTCGGCCTAACTAAACTAAAGATTCGAAGAAGAAATACAAGGCTATAAGTAATCATGCATATAAGAGATCAAAAGACTCAAATAACTTTCATGGATAAAATCAAAGATCTGATCCCAACAAACACACCGCAAAAAGAGTTACATCAAATAGATCCAAGAGACCATTGTATTGAGAACCAAAAGAGAGGGAGAAAACATCTAGCTACTAACTACGGACCCGTAGGTCTATAATGAACTACTCACACATCATCAGAGAGGCACCAATGAGGATGATGAACCCCTCCGTGATGGTGTCTAGATTGGATCTGGTGGTTCTGGAACTTGCGACGGCTGGAATTGATTTTTGTCGACTCTCCTAGGGTTTCTAGAATATTGGGGTATTTATAGCAAAGAGGCGGTGCGGGAGGCGGCCGAGGTGAGCATAACCCACCTGGGCACGCCTGGGCCCCTAGGCGCGCCCTGATGGGTTGTGCTCCCCTCGGAGTCGCCCTGAGGTACTTTCTTGGCCCATCGTGTGTCTTCTGGTACAGAAAAAATTACCAAAAAGTTTTGCTGCATTTGGATTCCGTTTGGTATTGATTTCCTGCGAAGTAAAAAACAAGCAAAAAACAGTAACTGACATTGGGCACTATGTCATAGGTTAGTCCCCAAAAACTATAAAATGATTGTAAAACATCCAAGAATGATAATATAACAGCATGGAACAATCAAAAATTATAGGTATGTTGGAGACGTATCAGGAACCAAGCTTCAGGACATAGCGGCCTCTCATGGCCGACACTAAATCTTTAGGACACAACGAAACAAAATCTGTCAGCCAGCTATGTGATGCACCATGAGAGCCAGACTCATGGCATATTTTTGCGTCTCTCTATCTTGATATTGTATACGCGCAAGCGCAATGAAATCACATAACCACAAGTGCAAGCGTGTTTGCCCTCGTGCATGGTCTGAATCTATATGAGTTATGAATTCTGCTTGAATTGTTCAGAGAATGAATTATGCTACTTCATCTTTTCAGACAAGGGCTGATGGCCCCAAAGAAAAGGGGAAGGAGGTGAGCTAGCAAGATGGGAAATAGTGCACCTTCACTAACAAAGGGACAAAAGTGGTTCCGTGGCAAGCGTTGTGTTTTGCTTCCGTGGTCACTCATCTCGCACGGAACGCTTCGCTTGATCATGAGACCTGGAAATGCGAAAGCTAAGTTTTCTTTTCTCTCCTTGTCACTCACACAGGCCAGCCTGCCGTCGCCATCACAGCCTCGCACCGAATGCTTTGCTTGCACATAACGATAATATCAGAAGTATGTACCATAGTAAAACTGCAGGCATTAACAAAATATAGAGGAAAAACGGTAGTACCCAATTCATTACCTTTAATACTACACTATTCATACCTCAACTTGGTCCACATGATTTAGGGGAAGATAATTTATATACATGATGAAGCATGTGCTCGTAAACACCAGAATCATTTCCTAAATCCTCCTTCAGGCTTCAGGCTCATGTTCGTTTGAAGCTATGAAAACCGTAAGTACCTAAAATAAGCATTGATCAAACCATCAAGTGGAACAGCACAAATCCGATCCAGTCACAAGAGGACCGTGAAAAAAGAAAGCCTCAACGAAATAAATCATGAATCAGTCTGAGCAAGAGGTGTAATTACCTTATGTGGTCTCATATCGGATCCTTTTCTTGGACCCTTCTTTAGCCGGTCATCACCAATATAGTATCCTACCATCCGGTGGATCAAACCTCATGTATTTGCTACATCCATTACAAGCACATGCACAGATTTGTTTTAGGGTTTGGAGGAGAGAATGAGATGTGGGCGGAGATGGGTCTGGATCTTACGAATTCGCAAACAATGCCCTTGTAGACAAGGATGGGGACGGCGAGGCCAATGACGGCAAGGTTGCGGCGAGTAAAGCGGAAGTTGAGCGCAAGGTTCTCTCGGCAGGCGTTCCACACGTCGATCCACCGATTCTTGTTCACCTCCAAGCCGCCACCCATGCGGTGTCTGGACGAGTTGGGGGTGTGGACCGAGTTGGGTGGAGGCATGGATATACCACGATACGAAGCGAATCACGTTCGTTAGTTCGGCATCCGACGATAGCCCATGTCAGTAAATGAGAGGCTTCATATTCTGTCGTGGGAATAGCGGCCCAGGACATCTAGCCCAGTATAAGCCCACTCCAAAGAAACCAATGCCTTTGATGGCTAGGGATGACCAAGACACGCGATCCAATGGCTCAAATCAGTGTGGGCGTGAGAAGACTCAGATTAGGCTTAGTTTTACTATCCCTAATAGGCCACAAAAACTCCTCAAGTCGTTCTTCATCCAAGCACAATTCCCATCTATAAAATCAGGCACACGGTTATATCTGCAGTTCCTCTTTTGTGTAATTGGCCAGAGAATCAGGAGAGCTTACGTGCAAGGTTTTTTTTTGCAGCCAAGACCGTAGAACAATTGTTCTATAGTATTTTCATTAATAAATATTTACAAAAGGACAAACAATACAAAACTAGCCCACACCAGTTTGGGGGAATAAATTCATGATCAAGTTATAGGTGATGTTCTATCCAACTAGTAAGTTGCTCTGCTCTACTCTACTTTGCCTTGAGTTAAACTGCCCAGGGTCCTTCTTTTAGGTAGTGTTTCCAAGTATTCAAATGTGGAGCGGCCGGTCTGAAAATCTTGTCATTCCTGACTGACCATACACTCCAACGGCCCATTACCACAATGTCTAGTGCAAATTCCTGAGGAAGATGCCCTACCGTCAGCAGAATCTCATCATAAGCATAAATGCATGTGTTTATTGGGAGTTAGATGATCCTAGCAAAGGAGAGAGGAAGGATAGTTCCAGAAGGGATAACATGCTTTTCCTGTGCAATAGATTCCTGGTGTTGATTCTGTCCGGTAGCAAAAGCCAGTAGAAGATCTTGTGCCTCAACCTACATGGAGCATTCCAAAGATTTTTGAAGATGATGTGAGCTGAGTCGTTTCCCATGAGCAGTTGATACATTTTCCTGGAGGAGTACTGAGGAGAAGACCAAGAATATGACTATTGATCCTTATCTTCTGTGGCCACTCTACTGTTAATCATCTATAGCACCATATTGAATTGAGTATAAGCTTGATAGGAGAGTGGTCTATGGAATAAATGGTTGATGTCCTCTTGTGTCTGTAAATTGATCAGTGTAATGTCTTTTTCCAGTGCAAATGAATAAAGCTCAGGAAATCTGGTGCAGAATGCTTGTCCAGTCCAGTTGTTTGTCCCGAAAAGAGTGGTATCTCCTCTGTTTGCCTTTCATATAGCATGAGCTTTATACATCGGGAGAAGCTTCAGCACTGCTTTCCACCAGAATGATCCTACCATCTATTGTCCAGGCAAGGTTTCTTGATAATATGTCTCCCAGATGATATTAACCCAAGGTATGTCCTCTTTATTCATGAATTTATGCAAATACTTCATAAGAAGAGCTTAATTATGATGGATTTGGTATAATTCACTTTCATCCATGTATATGCACATTAATACAGAAGGAGATCTTTAATATGATTCAGTTGCCTAGCACCAACCTTTGCCACTAGAATAGTATCATTTGCATATTGGATGATGGGATAATCTGGGCAGGATTGATGGAGTAGTGGTGATTCCAGCAAATATTGTTGCATAGCTTCACTAAATATAGATGAAGAAGATCTGCAGCTAGAACAAATATTAATGGTGAGAGAGGGTCACCTTGACTTACACCTTTTCTGCAGCTTATGTGCAAGGTTGCTTAAGGCAAAATACATCCCTAGTGGTAACTTGTTGGACATAGTTTTTTCTGGCAACGCGGCTGGAGTACGAGGGATTGAGTATGGCCTAGAGTTGGTTTTACAGCCACATTATAGATATACAACTCCAAACTTACATATCTACATGATTGAAGCACTAGACTGTAGAACAATCATTGTACGGTAATTTTCTTCAATATATACTTGGTTATCTAAGCTATGCACATATATCTTACTAGTAAAATTATTTTACTGTATAATGTATACATATAAAATGGCGTTTTGGATCTTGGCCTCCATGGAGGCGGAATTTTTGAAAAAAAATTATACAAGTAAACAAGGATGTGAGGTGTATGTGTGTAAAATTTCAGAATAAAATACGATGAAGTGGCGACCTGTACAAAAAAGACAAATTCATGGTCTGAGAGGATGAATAATATGATGTGTTAAAAAGCCTCATTTTCTTTACCGAAAAAGGCTTTTGCCCCGCTTTATAAATAAAGCAAACCCCCCAAGCCACACACAAGCATACGAGTTCAGCCACAACATGCCCAAGGCGTGGAGGTCCAACACACACACACACACACACAGGCATGACACAAGATACCAAGGTTAATGCTGAGGGCGCAGCTCAACAAGCCCAAAGAAGGAAAAAAGAGAGGTCGGCACACCAATGCACCGGAGATAGTTGGACGCCTAATCTGGCTCTGGAGGAGGCGGCGAAAGTGGAGGCGTCGCATGAAAGGCCATCGCTTGAAGGTCGGAGATGAGAGTGTGGATGGCATTCCGATCCCGTATGCGGCTAAGCGGCTGCCAGAGCTGCAAGAAATGGCACATTTTGAAAAAAGGCGTCAGTCGCACGGTGAAGAGGAGAACGCTAGATGACAAGCCTATTGCGCACGGACCAGAGCGTCCATGCTAGCACCCCAACACAAAACCACCTAATGTGGCGGTGACGGGAGCAGAGGCCTGAATCTCCGCCAGCAAGTCAGGGAAGTTGGTGTTGCACCAAGTTCCGCCAACCATGTTGCGGAAGCAGGACCAAAGGAACTGGGCGGTCATGCAAGAGAAGAAGATCTGGTTAGCATCTTCAGCTACGCCACAGAGGGGGCACAGGCCATCGCCAGGGCCGTTACGCTTGCGCACCTCAATACCAGAGGGCAAGCAACCACGAATCCACTGCCAGAGAAAGATCCTGATCTTAAATGGGAGGGGTATATCCCATATCAAACTAAACGGCTCCGGAGCCGTAGATGGGGCAATCGCTTGATAGAGGGACTTGGTCGAGAAGCGGCTCGAAGTCTCTAGTCACCACGAGAGGGAGTCCTTAGCGTGGTCCACGTCGAGAGGCTGAAGGGCGATGGCCTGAAGAAGAGCATCCCAAGCGGTGACCTCAAGGGGGCCAAAAGGACGAGGGAACGTGAGGCGC
Source organism: Aegilops speltoides (assembly GCA_021437245.1). NCBI lineage: Eukaryota > Viridiplantae > Streptophyta > Magnoliopsida > Poales > Poaceae > Aegilops > Aegilops speltoides. Next base: position 323,636,768 of record CM038143.1, read on the forward strand.
CCTAAGTCAATAAGGGCCACCTCCATAGAAACCCGAGGGCCAGCCGTGATGGCAAAAAGCTCGGGGAAGCGGGTGGCAAGAGGTAGGTCGCCAACCCAACGGTCAAACCAAAATAGGGTCGATGCACCAGATCCCACAGAAACTGACGTGCCGATGCGGAGGACTGGAATGAGTTGGACCATGGCTTGCTAGAACTGGGATCCTCCCGAGCGCTGGCAGAAGGCAAGAGCCTGGCCCCAAAGGTATTTGGCGCAAATGATGTCCAACCACAGGCCGCCCTCACCATTGACAATCCGCCACAGCCAGCGTGTCAGGAGAGCAATATTCATGCGCCTAGAGGCCATGATCCCAAGACCTCCCTGGTCTTTGGGTTTGCATATGTCCGGCAAGCTAACCATGTGGTATTTCTGCTTGTCCCCCTCGCCCGCCCAGAAGAATTTGGACTAGTATTTGGCAATCTCCTGATGCAAAGTCTCATGTAAGCTATAGAAGCTCATCAGGAACCAAAGGAGGCTGGAGAGGGAGGAGTTGATGAGAATCACTCGGGCGGCCTTGGATAGCCACCTGCCCCTCCAAGGTTCTACCCGGTGCTGCAGGCGGGTTACAGCAGTCGCAGGTCCGCTATCGTGAGCCTGGAATCGCTGACGGGAATCCCCAAATAAGAGGTGGGGAAGGAGCCGAGTCTACAGTTAAGATGATCGGCCATCCCTTTGCCCTCCTCCTGGGAGTAGCCACGGATCATCACCTCGCTCTTGTCAAAGTTGATCGTGAGGCCCGACATTTGCTGGAAGTAGAGGAGGTGGAACTTAAGGTTGGCGATGTCAGACTCCGGACCCTCGATCATTATGATGGTGTCATCCGCGTATTGAAGGAGGGACAGCCCTCCTCTCCCACCAGATGGGGTACCACCCCATGGATATGGCCAGCAGCCTTGGCCTTATCGAGGATAGCTACCAGCGCATCAACCACCATGTTGAAGAGGAACGGGGAGAAGGGGTCGCCCTGGCGAACCCCACAGGGTGGGGAAGTAGGGTCCAATCTCACCGTTGATGTTTATTGCGGTCCGACTGCACAAAACAAGCTGCATGACGCGGGGGACCCACCGATCGTCGAAGCCCTTGCGGAGGAGGACTTCACGAAGGAATTACCACCGAACCGTGTGATACGTATCCGTCGTATCTATAATTTTTGATTGTTCCATGCCAATATTCTACAACTTTCATATATTTTTAGCAACTTTTCATACTTTTTTTTGGGACTAACATATTGATCCGATGGCTCAAAGCAGTTCTCGTCATTGCATGTTTTATGTTTCGCAGAAACCCGATATCAAATGGAGTCCAAACGGGATAAAAATGGACGGAGAATTATTTTGGAATATTTATGATTTTTGGGAAGTAAAATCAACGCGAGACGGTGCCCGAGGGGGCTAGGAGATAGGGGCGCGCCCCAGGGAGGCAAGCGGTGCCCGAGGGGGCTAGGAGATAGGGGCACGCCCTAGGGAGGCAGGCGCGCCTTGGACTCTCCCGGCCCCCCCGTAAGGCGGTTGATGCTCTTCTTTTGCCGCAAGAAAGATACTTTTATGAGAAAGATCTGGCCGAAAGATTCACCCCAATCGGAGTTACGGATCTCCAGATATAAAAGAAACGGTGAAGGGGCAGAATCTGAGAACGCAGAAACAGAGAGATAGATCCAATCTTGAAGGGGCTCTCGCCCCTCCCACGCCATGGGAGCCAAGAACCAGAGGGTAAACCCTTCTCCCATCTAGGGAGGATGTCAAGGAAGAAGAAGAAGAAGAAGGGGGCCTCTCTCCCCCTTGCTTCCGGTGGCGCCGGAGCGCTGCCGGGGGCCATCATCATCACCGCGATCTTCACCAACACCTCCGCCATCTTCACCAACATCTCCATCACCTTCCCCCATCTATATTCAGCGGTCCACTCTCCCGTAACCCGATGTACCCTCTACTTGAACATGGTGCTTTATGCTTCATATTATTATCCAATGATGTGTTTCCATCCTATGATGTCTGAGTAGATTTTCGTTGTCCTATTGGTGGTTGATGAATTGCTATGATTGATTTAATTTGCTTGTGGTTATGTTGCTGTCCTATTGTGCCCTCTGTGTCGCGCAAGCGTGAGGGATTCCCGTTGTAGGGTGTTGCAATATGTTCATGATTCTTTTATGGTGGGTTGCTTGAGTGACCGAAGCATAAACCCGAGTAAGGGGATCGTTGCATACGGGATAAAGGGGACTTGATGCTTCAGTGCTATGGTTGGGTTTTATCTTAATGAATCTTTAGTAGTTGGGGACGCTTGCTAGAGTTCGAATCATAAGTGCATATGGTCCAAGAAGAGAAAGTATGTTAGCTTATGCCTCTCCCACATAAAACTTGCTATCGGTCTAGTAAAGTAGTCAATTGCTTAGGGACACTTTCATAACTCCTACCACCACTTTTCCACACTCGCTTTATTTACTTTATTGCATCTTTATCGAAACAGCCCCTACTTTTTATTTACGTGTTCTTTAATATCTTGCAAACCTATCCTATCACACCTACATAGTACCTCTAGTTTCTTACTTGTTCTAGGTAAAGCGAACGTCAAGCGTGCGTAGAGTCGTATTAGTGGCCGATAGGACTTGAGAGAGTATTTGTTCTACCTTTAGCTCCTCGCTGGGTTCAACACTCTTACTTATTGAAAGAGGCTACAACTATCCCGTATACTTGCGGGTTATCAAGACCTTTTTCTGGCGCCGTTGCCGGGGAGTCATAGCGTGGGGTGAATATTCTCGTGTGTGCTTGTTTGCTTTATCACTAAGTAATTTTTATTTGCTATTCTTAGTTGTTCTCTATCTTTAGTTATGGATATGGAACACGAAATACCAAAACAATTAGGTGTACTTGCTACTCATCGAGATGGGGAACCTCCTAAAACCCTCGATGCTCATTATGTTCGTGATATTATGTACTACTTTGATAATCCTGAGAAAACCCCATTCAATTATGTTATGGGAGTAACGTTGGATCAACGTGAATACTTTAGGGATTATCGCTTGACACAAAAAGGGAAACTATTATGGGATCAAATTCAAATGTTGAGGTGGTATGCTAGGCAACTATGCTTGAGATATGATATTATTTGTTGATCTAGGATGAAGGCTCCACACCTTCCCTTTTCACGCAAATTTAATGATAATTAAACCTTAGCTTCTTATGCTAATGGTATATATGATTACTATGATGTTGAACGAATTGAAGAATTTGTTGCTTTTAAGGCTGCTTATGAAATTGAATCTTTGTTTGAAAAGTATGAAGCTTTAGATGATGATGTTTATAGGACTGAAAATCTTGCTATACTTAGACATTGCTATGAAAATTATGAATACAATTAAAATATTAATGTATTTATTGAGAAAGTCTCCGCTGTCCAAGAAGAGACTAATAATTTGCAGGAAGCTATGGAAGAAGAAATTGATGAAACTGTGAGCTCATTGGATGAAAAAGATGATGAGGAGAGCGAAGAACAAAAGGAGGAAGAGGGGATTGCTCACCCGTGCCCACCTAACTCTTCAACTCATACATTGTTTAATTCCCCTTCGTGCTTACCGAAGGATGATTGCTATGATGATTGTTATGATCCCGTTGATTCTCTTGAAATATCCCTTTTTGATGATGCTTGCTATGCTTGTGGCCAAGATGCCAATGTGAATTATGCTTATGGAGATGAACTTGCTATAGTTCCTTATGTTAAACATGAAATTGTTGCTATTGCACCCACGCATGATAGTCCTATTATCTTTTTGAATTCTCCAAACTACACTATATCGGAGAAGTTTGTGCTTATTAAGGATTATATTGATGGGTTGCCTTTTACCATTGCACATGATGATTTTGATGAATGTAATATGCATGTGATTGCTGCTCCTACTTGCAGTTATTATGAGAGAGGAACTATTTCTCCACCTCTCTATGTTTCCCATACTATGAAATTGCAAGAAACTGCTTATACTATGCATTGGCCTTTACTATGTGTGCATGAATTGTTCTTTTATGACATGCCGATGCATAGGAAGAGAGTTAGACTTTGTTGTTGCATGATATATGTTAATTTGTGCTCACTACTAAATTACAAATCATTGTTAATTAAAATTGGCTTTGATATACCTTGGGATCCGGGTGGATCCATTACTTGAGCACTATATGCCTAGCTTAATGGCTATAAAGAAAGCGCTGCCAGGGAGACAACCCGGAAGTTTTAGAGAGTCATTTATTTCTTTTGAGTGCTTTTGAATAGTTTAAAAACAAAAAAATAAAGAGGGATCCTAAAAACTTTTCAAAAAGGAAAGTGAAAGTGAGAAAGACAAGCATCGTTGAAGTGGGAGAGCTCCTTGAACTTTGTTCATGCTCACGGAAACTTTGTGAATCTTGATTACAGAAACTTTTCATCAAAAATAATTATCCCCTTGTACAATTCCATTGTATTATAAAAATAATGTGCCAAGGTTTGCCTTTAGGATGTTTGCAATGCTTGTTGGTTTGTACTGTGCGTGACAGAAACTTTGGCTGTAGTGTGCGATTTTACATGTTTAACTGGAACGTCAAATGGTTCTTATTCATTTTGCACTATCTTTCTATACAACTTGTTTATTTTTCCTAATTTTTGTAGAATTTTTGGGGAACCAGAAGTATGGTGGATGTTCAGATTGCTACAGACTGTTCTGTTTTTGACAGATTCTGTTTTTGATGCATAGTTCGCTTGTTTTGATGAATCTATCAATTTGTATCAGTGGATTAAGCCATGGAAAAGCTATATTAAAGTAGAAAAAATGCGAAAACAAAATATTAATTGGTTTGCAACAGTACTTAGAGTGGTGATTTGCTTTATTATACTAACGGATCTTACCGAGTTTTCTGTTGAAGTTTTGTGTGGATGTAGTGTCCAATCGAGGATGTCTCGATATGAGGAAAAGGAAGAGAGGCAAGAGCTCAAGCTTGGGGATGCCCGAGGAACCCCAAGTAAATATTCAAGGAAACTCAAGCGTCTAAGCTTGGGGATTCCCCGGAAGGCATCCCCTCTTTCTTCAACAAGTATCGGTATGTTTTTGAATTCGTTTCGTTCATGCATTATGTGCAAGTCTTGGAGCGTCTTTTGCATTTAGTTTTCACTTTTCCTTTATGCACCGTGCTGGTATGAGATAGTCCTTGGTTGATTTATAGAATGCTCATTGCACTTCACTTAAATCTTTTGAGTATGGCTTTATAGAATGCTTCATGTGCTTCACTTATATCATTTGAAGTTTGGATTGCATGTTTCCCTCAACATAGAAAACCGCCATTTGTAGAATGCTCTTTTGCTTCACTTATAATTGTTAGAACGTGGGCATATCTTTTGTAGAAAGAATTAAACTCTCTTGCTTCACTTATCTCTATTTAGAGAGATGACAGGAATGGGTCATTCACATGGTTAGTCATAAAATCCTACATAAACTTGTAGATCATTGAATATGATATGTTTGATTCCTTGCAATAGTTTTGCGATATAACGATGGTGATATTAGAGTCATGCTAGTGGGTGCTTGTGGATTGTAGAGACACTTGTGTTGAGATTTGCAAGTCCCATAGCATGCACGTATGGTAACCGTTGTGTGACAAATTTCAAGCATGGGGTGTTTCTTTGATTGTCTTCCTTATGAGTGGCGGTCGGGGACGGCGATGGTCTTTTCCTACCAATCTATCCCCTAGGGGCATGCGTAGTAGTACTTTGCTTGAGGGCTAATAAACTTTTGCAATAAGTATATGAGTTCTTTATGACTAATGTGAGTCCATGGATTATACGCACTTTTACCTTTCCATCATTGCTAGCCTCTTGATGCAGTGCATTGCCCTCTCTCACTTGAGAGTTGGTGCAAACTTCGCGATGCATCAAAACCCGTGATATGATCGCTCTATCACACATAAACCTCATTATATCTTCCTCAAAACAACCACCATACCTACCTATCATGGCATTTCCATAGCCATTCCGAGATATATTTCCATGCAACTTCCATCATCATCATATACATGACTTGAGCATTTATTGTCATATTGCTTTGCATAATCGTAAGATAGCTAGCATGATGTTTTCATGGCTTGTCCGTTTTTTGATGTCATTGCTACGCTAGATCATTGCACATCCCGGTACACCGCCGGAAGCATTCATATAGAGTCATATCTTTGTTCTAGCATTGAGTTGTAATATTGGGTTGTAAGTAAATAAAAGTGTGATGATCATCATTATAGAGCATTGCCCCATAAAAAAAAGAAAAAAAAGAAAAAAATGAAAGGCCAAAGAAGCCTAAATAAAAAAGGGGGCCAAAGAAGCCCACCCAAAAAGAAAAAAAGAAAAAAAGAAAAAAAAATAAAAAGAAAAGGGGCAATGCTACTATCCTTTTTCCACACTTGTACTTCAAAGTAGCACCATGTTCTTCATATAGAGAGTCTCCTATGTTATCACTTTCATATACTAGTGAGAATTTTCATTATAGAACTTGTCTTGTATATTCCAACGATGGGCTTCCTCAAATGCCCTAGGTCTTCATGAGCAAGCAAGTTGGATGCACACCCACTTAGTTTCTTTTGTTGAGCTTTGATACACTTATAGCTCTTAGTGCATCCGTTGCATGGCAATCCCTACTCCTCGCATTGACATCAATTGATGGGCATCTCCATAGCCCGTTGATTAGCCGCGTCGATGTGAGACTTTCTCCCTTTTTGTCTTCTCCATATAAATCTCCACCATCATATTCTATTCCACTTATAGTGCTATATCCATGGCTTGCACTCATGTATTGCGTGAGGGTTGAAAAAGCTGAAGCGCGTTAAAAAGTATGAACCAATTGCTCGGCTTGTCATCGGGGTCGTGCATGATGGGGGCATTTTGTGTGACGAAAATGAAGCATGGACAAACTATATGATTTTGTAGGGATAAGCTTGCTTTGGCCTTGTTGTTTTGAAAAGACATGATTGCTTTATTGGTACGCTCGAAGTATTATTGCTTTTATGTCAAATGATAGACTATTGCTTTGAATCACTCGTGTCTTAATATTCATGCCATCATTAGACATATGATCAAGATTATGCTAGGTAGCATTCCACATCAAAAATTATCTTTTTTATCATTTACCTACTCGAGGACGAGCAGGAATTAAGCTTGGGGATGCTGATACGTCTCCGTCGTATCTATAATTTTTGATTGTTCCATGCCAATATTCTACAACTTTCATATATTTTTGGCAACTTTTTATACTATTTTTTGGGACTAACATATTGATCCAGTGCTCAGTGCCAGTTCCTATCTGTTGCATGTTTTATGTTTCGCAGAAATCCCATATCAAACGGAGTCCAAATGGAATAAAAATGGACGGAAAATTATTTTGGAATATTTATGATTTTTGGGAAGTAAAATCAACGCGAGACGGTGCCCGAGGGGGCCACGAGATAGGGGGGTGCGCCCCATGGAGGCAGGCATGCCCTGGACTCTCCTGGCCCTCCCGTAAGGCGGTTGACGCTCTTCTTTTGCCGCAAGAAAGATAATTTTATGAGAAAGATCTGGGCGAAAGATTCACCCCAATCGGAGTTATGGATCTCCGGATATAAAAGAAACGGTGAAGGGGCGGAATCTAAGAACGCAGAAACAGAGAGATAGATCCAATCTCGGAGGGGCTCTCGCCCCTCCCACGCCATGGGAGCTAAGGACCAGAGGGGAAACCCTTCTCCCATCTAGGGAGGAGGTCAAGGAATAAGAAGAAGAAGAAGAAGGGGACCTCTCTCCCCCTTGCTTCCGGTGGCGCCGGAGCGCTGCCGGGGGCCATCATCATCACCACGATCTTCACCAACACCTCCGCCATCTTCACCAACATCTCCATCACCTTCCACCATCTATATTCGGCGGTCCACTCTCCCTCAACCCGCTGTACTCTCTACTTGAACATGGTGCTTTATGCTTCATATTATTATCCAATGATGTGTTGCCATCGTATGATGTCTCAGTAGATTTTCGTTGTCCTATTGGTGGTTGATGAATTGTTATGATTGATTTAATTTCCTTGTGGTTATGTTGCTGTACTATTGTGCCCTCCGTGTCACGCAAGCGTGAGGGATTCCCGTTGTAGGGTGTTGCAATACGTTCATGATTCTTTTATGGTGGGTTGCTTGAGTGACAGAAGCATAAACCCGAGTAAGGGGATCGTTGCATATGGGATAAAGGGGACTTCATGCTTTAATGCTATGGTTGGGTTTTACCTTAATGAATCTTTAGTAGTTGCGGACGCTTTCTAGAGTTCCAATCATAAGTGCATATGATCCAAGAAGAGAAATTATGTTAGCTTATGCCTCTCCCACATAAAACTTGCTATCGGTCTAGTAAAGTAGTCAATTGCTTAGGGACACTTTCATAACTCCTACCACCACTTTTCCACACTCGCTTTATTTACTTTATTGCATCTTTATCTAAACAGCCCCTACTTTTTATTTACGTGTTCTTTATTATCTTGCAAACCTATCCTATCACACCTACAAAGTACCTCTAGTTTCTTACTTGTTCTAGGTAAAGCGAATGTCAAGCATGCGTAGAGTCGTATCAGTGGCCGATAGGACTTGAGAGAATATTTGTTCTACCTTTAGCTCCTCGTTGGGTTTGACACTCTTACTTATCGAAAGAGGCTACAACTATCCCGTATACTTGCGGGTTATCACCGTGTCATAAGCTTTACGGAAGTCCAGCTTCAAGAAAACCACACGCTGGCGCCTTGCGTGGACTTCATGCAGGACCTCGTGGAACACCAACACCCCATAGAGGATGAACCGACCGTTGATGAAGGCGGATTGGTTGGGGTGGGTTATGGAGTTAGCGAGAAGGGTCACCCTATTGGTGTACCCTTTCGCAAGATGGAACTGGCGGATATCCGAGGCACCTGGGACCTTAGGGATTAGAGTGATAATCCCATAGTTGAGGCGACCTAGGTCCATGGATCCCACATAGAACTCATTGAAGAGCGCCATAACCTCAGGCTTGATAGCGTGCCAGAAGGATCGAAAGAATTTCATCGGCAGGCCATCTGGACCCAGAGCGGAGGAAGGGTTCATGCCCTTAATCGCGGCATGAACATCTTCCTCGTCGAAGGGGGCCATAAGGGCCTCATTGGCCGCAGCCAAGACCAGCTGACAGCGCACCCAGGTATCTATGGCCAGAGAGGCGCCACCCCTAGGGGAGGAGGAAAAAGGGCTTTATAGAAGCCATTGACATGAGCGTGGATCTCGGCGGGAGCAGAGGAGGATGGTGTCCCCAGCCCAAAGGCAGTGGATGGAGTTGCGATGGCGCCTACCATTGGCAATAGCCTGGAAATAGGCGGTGTTGGCGTCTCCACAGAGCACCCACTGTTGGGTGCCGCGTTGGCGCCAATAAACCTCCTTGTCAGTGTATATGACCGAAAGCTGGTCTTCGGGATCATAGCGCAACATCCATTCATCGGAGGAGAACCTGGAGGAGTCTGCCTGGGCATCTAGTGCTTGAATGGATGTAAGCCGAGCGGATTTCCGCTCCCTAAGGTCCCGGCCAAGGTTGGCCCCCCAACCCTTCATGAGTTGTCGGGACAGTTTAGCACAAAACTGCCAGGTGTCAATCGCGGATAGGGACTTGTGCAGGCGTCCCCGGGCCTCCACCCACTTAGCGGACACCGCGTCCACAAATTCGGGTTGGTTTAGCCAGAATAGCTCAAACCGAAACCTGGGGGGTGTGGTCGGGCGTTCTTCAAACATGGAGAGCAGCAGGGGGACGTGATCCGACCCAATGCGGGTAATTGCTCTAAGTGAGGCGAGGGGTCAACGGAGCTCCCACTCCGGAGATACTAGGACGTGATCCAGGATGGGTCGCGTCACGTCAGCTTGTCTATTGGTCCAGGTAAATCTGGCACCAGTCTGTTCCAACTCCCGGATCCCCAGATCCGCAATACAGACGTTAAACATCTGCATGCATGGGAGGTTCACTAGGGCGTTATTCTTATCATCGTGGGATCGCAAGAGATTGAATTCCCCGCCGACCACTATAGGCAGCTGGGCTGCCGTGACCTTCCACCGAAGTTCGTCAAGGAAGGTCGCCGAGCGACGGTGATCGGCAGGATCATAGACAATCACAATCTCCCACTTGAAGTTGAGCGTGCACTGAAACACTTCCATACGAACGAAGAACTCACCCCTGTCCATTCCGCCCACCTCAAAGGTGTCATCCTTTACGCCTAAAAGGATGCCACCCGAATGGCCGGCGCTCCCACTAGAAGGGAGCCAGTGCCAGGCAAACAGGTGAGAGCTCAGACGTTCAAGCTCTTGGAGGGAGAAGTCCGTCTGCATGGTTTCTTGGATGGCTACAATGTCAATGTGTTTGTCTCGCATGTACTCGACTAACTGGCGACGCCAGCCGTCTTGGCCGAAGCCGCAGATGTTCCAAAAAAGGGTCTGCATCAAGACGCCATTGGGGGGCTGCTTGACCCTAAGACAGTGGAGGTACTTTGGGCCCTGAGGGCAGCAGTGTGGGAATGAGTGCGGCCACAGATTTCATCGACCGGCACCATTGCGGGTGGCGAGGGTGCCGGCATACGCAGGAGTCGGGCCCGGGTCTCCGCAAGCTTCCCGTCTAGGATCTCGCGGCCCGAATCGCCTCAGTCTGCTCTAGGGGGGCTAACTCCCCCATGAAAATGATGGACGAGTTGGCGGCCACATTGGCAAGGTGGCCGAGCGGAACAGCCTCAAGTGCAGAAAACGAGCAACTGGAAGAACTGGAGGGAACGTCGGTCGCACCTCGCTCAAGGTTTTGGGCTCCCGCCCGAAGCTCAGCGTGCTCGGTGATGGACGGCGCCGGAAAGCGGGACGCTTGGTCCGCATTAGACGGGCACTGCGGCGGGAGGCAGTGACCGGTGTCGAGGAGGCTCGGGTCCGTCGTGCGTACAAAACCGTCCGGGGTGGGTGGGAGGTGATGGGGGTGACCACATTGTCGGTGCCCCTTAGGTGCACAGAGTCGGTGAAGCGGGCATAGGAGTCTCCAATGGAGACGGACCCTGACCAAGCGGGGGAGGGTGGGTCCGGGGATAGCGAGCTGCCCCCAGGGGGCCCCGGCAGGGGGCGCCATGGGGGGATCGGCCGTCTGGGGAGATGCCATCATCGGGGGGTGCTCATCCGGGATCGATGGAGAAGCGTCGGGCGCAAGGATGGAGCAGGGAGAGTGTGGCAAATATGTCGGGAGGACAAGGAGACCGACGCTGGAGATGTCGCTCATCTCGGCAGAGGAGGCAGGGGAGGTAGCCGGCAACGCAGCAGGCACCGTCCCGTTAGAGGAGGCCAGCGCATGTGACCGTCTGGTGCCCGTATCCCTACGGCTCGGAGGAGCGTCGGAAGGCTCCCAAGAGGGGGAACGGCTGTGGCCCGAGCGCTCGTCGTTGTCGTCCGGGTCACCATGGCGGGAGGGACGCGGGTGGCGGTAGTGGGAGTCGTCGTGCCTGTCCGAGCCACCCCCACCAAAGTGTCCATCATCAGAGTATCGGGGGCGGCCGACGTGGTTGGGAGGCTTGGGGTAGATCTTGTCAAATCCCTGGCCGTTGAAGAAGACCCGGACAGTGGCGTGGAGCTTGGAGGAGTCTAGGCATTTGACCTTGACCTGGACCTCCTCCTCTTTGCGGAGGGAGAGCTCATCCACCACCACCACCTTGCTAAGGATCTTGGACATACTATGAATCACCCTCTCAGAGCGGGTGAAAGCACAAGTGCTCCCTGGATGATTTTGGTAATTCGTGACAACATATCTCTTGTTGGGCTAATACTTCTACCTAGTGCATTTCAGAAAAGTTCAACATTGGAGTGGTTTGGGCATGCACAAGAGGATGTGGAACCCCTTCAAGATGGTAAGGACAAATATTGGCAAAAGCTCATGACTCTACATTTTCTATTTTTAGTGATCCAAGATCACATTGAGTCCATAGGAAAGCCAATACAATTAAAAGGGGATGAGGTGTTGCTTAATGGCTTGCTTGCTCAAAGTGCTTAGTGATAGGCTCCAAAACCCTCAGCCACTTTCTCACATCCACATAATACCTAAACCTAAATGTCAAACTCGGCCCCACCGACTTTGTCTATCCGGCGCCACCGAGTTTCATCATATTCAGCCACTGCCAAACCCTAGTTACTTCGGTCTCACCGATGGGATCTCGGTCTCACCGAGATGGGCTTGCAATCTCTATGTGATCTGGTGCAACATTTTTGGTCTAACCGAGTTGGAGTCGGTCCCACCAAGTTTGCTTGACCAATCCTCTATTTACTTATTACCAAAATCGGTCTCACCGAGTTTGGGTAATTGGTCAAACCGAGTTGAGGTTTTACCCTAACCCCTGCACATCGGTCCCACCGAGATGACTATATCGGTCCCACCGAAAATCCTAACATTCACATTTTGAACTAAGTCGGCCTGACCGAGTTTGTTGATTCGGTCCCACCGACTTTGTGAATCTGTGTGTAACAGTTATATTTTGTGTGGAGGCTATATATACCCCTCCACCCACTCTTCATTCGTGGAGAGAGCCATCAGAACAAAGCTACACTTCCACTACTCATTTTCTGAGAGAGAACCACCTACTCATGTGTTGAGGCCAAGATATTCCAATCCTACCATATGAATCTTGATCTCTAGCCTTTTGTCGGTGTCAAAACCGGCGGATCTCAGGTAGGGGGTCCCGAACTGTGCGTCTAGGCGGATGGTAACATGAGACAAGGGACACGATATTTTTACCCAGGTTCGGCCCCTCTCGATGGAGGTAAAACCCTACTCCTGCTTGATTGATATTGATGATATGGGTAGTACAAGAGTAGATCTACCACGAGATCAGAGAGGCTAAACCCTAGAAGCTAGCCTATGGTATGATTGTTGTTCGTCCTATGGACTAAAACCCTCCAGTTTATATAGGCACCAAAGAGGGCTAGGGTTACACAGAGTCGGTTACAATGGTAGGAGATCTACATATCCGTATCGCCAAGCTTGCCTTCTACGCCAAGTAAAGTCCCATCCGGACACGGGACGAAGTCTTCAATCTTGTATCTTCATAGTCCAGGAGTCCGACCAAAGGTGATAGTTCGGCTATCTGGACACCCCCTAATCCAGGACTCCCTCAGTAGCCCCTGAACCAGGCTTCAATGATGATGAGTCTGGCGCGCATATTGTCTTCGGCATTGCAAGGCGGGTTCCTCCTCCGAATACTACAAAGATGATTTTGAACACAAGGATAGTGTTTGGCTCTGCAAAATAAGTCCCACATACCACCGTAGAGAGAATAATATTTACACAACTTCAATCTGCTGACGTATTCCGTGGCGTAAATATTTACACCACCAAGCCTTTATTCGAATCGTTTTTACTATTCCACCTCAGCGCGTTTAGCGAGGCGGTTTCCTTGGCACGTCTTGTCAAAGCAGAGATCGTGTCCTCTTATTCCGGGATTCTCATTAATACGGGCGTGGGTAACCCAGTCGTGCCTGTTGGTACGTCTCCTCTATCGAAGGTGAGTCCCGGGGAACCCAGTCACGGGGAAGGCTCTTGGTTTTCAACCTCTTTATAAAGAGACCAAGGCTCCACTCCTTTCTTTCAATCTCAATCGAATCCGCCCCTTGCCTCGAGTTCCAACACCCAAAGCTCCAGATTCAAGCTCTTCGGACCTTCGATGATGTCCGGCTCCGACCTGCAAGGCCGGTGGATGCCTTCCTCCGTTATGGAAGAAGACGTGCTAAAGCTAAGAGATGCCAGGTATCTAACCGGCGAAATTTCGCATAGGCTGCCTGCCCAAGGGCAGGTTATTCCCACTCCCAAGCCTAGCAAAAGCGTAGAGTTTGCGTCTCACTTCCTTTGGGGCCTAGGCTTCTCGACGGATCCCTTCGTGAGGGGGCTCATGTTTTACTATGGGTTGGAATTTCATGACTTGGATCCGGAGTCCATCCTCCACATCTCATCGTTCATTGTCGTATGTGAAGCCTTCCTCCGCATTACCCCTCACTTCGGATTGTGGCTCAAGACCTTCAAGGTCGAGCCGAAAATGATCAAGGGGCAGCAGGCAGAGTGCGGAGGGGCTGTTATAAGCAAAAATGCTGATGCTCCATGGCCCGAGGGCTCTTTTCGAGAGGAGCTCAGCCTATGGCAACAAGAGTGGTTTTATATCACAGCTCCCAAGGGCACCAAATGGGTGGCGCCACCTGCCTTTCGCTCAGGTCCTCCACGGCGGCTGGCCTCATGGGTCAATAAAGGACTTGACCGGAGGCCGTCCAAGGACGTGCCCTTGTTGCAGGGCCGCATTCAAGATCTCCTAGAGAGAGAGAGATCACTCTGGTCGTAGTAGCGCAGGTCATGCTGATTCGTTGCACCCTGCCCTGCAAACGTCGCCCCCTCTGCCTGTGGGAATTTAACCCGAAGGGACCACGAGCTCTCCAACATTTTATGGGCGCGACGCCCGTGGAGATGTACAAGCTTTTCTTCGGATCACAAGAGATGTGTCCGGACTTGACCGAGGACGCAGGTCTGAGCTGCAATCGCCCGGATACTCAAGTAAGTAGCCCTGTACCCGGACACGCTATCCCATATTTATCACAAACTTACCCTTTAAAAGAGCTGTCCCTTGAGCAGAGTGGATAAGCAAAGCAAAGTTAATCAGGTGTCCGGCCCCCCTCCCTGAGACCACGCCGGATCCCGTGTTAACCAGGATGCTGGAGGTTGTGCCTTCGGAAGAAGGTGAAGGGGGGAACAAGGAAGCTACCGCCTCCGCGAAGGTGGCTGTCAGGAAAGGATGGATCGAGAATCCCTCCCTCCAAGGGAAGAAGAGGACCACCTCTGAAGACCCGGAGACCATGGTCTCAAAGCGGGAGAAGAAACCTTCATCAGAGGGTCCTGCGCCGAGAGATGCCTCGGCCGCATTGTGCCCTCAAGGGGATCAGCCCCCCACCGAGCTGTAAGTAAAAAAGGGGAGTTTTTCTTAAAATAAAGGATATCCCTGCCCTATTTCTGATGAAGATAACCGAAATTTTACCTTGTAGTTCGGATCTCAGCCCTCCTCAGCAGAGCTCATCTTCGGGGGATCTTCGTACGGAGATGATGGAGAGCGAAGCACCTCCCCTTGCCGTACCGCCTAGCGAGGCGGGCGACCCTGAGGTGTCGTCACGGAGGGTTTCTCCGAGTCCGGTGGAGCCAGAAGGCAGTCGTATGTCCCCTCAAAGCCCTCTGCATCCAGCCTTCGAAAAAGGCCATCGGACGAGTCCGGCACCACCTGGTGTACAGTCGGAGGAGCTGAAGGATCTGCTCGGGCGAGCGTCTATCTTAGAAGATCACCGTGCGTTAATGGGTACGGTGATTGAAAGGATTTCATCCACTGAGAGCGAATTGCACAAAGTCGTCAGAAGTTTACTGACAGGTTTTGAGGTACGCAAAATGATGTACCTTCTGACAGTTCCGCATATAAAATGTGCCCTGTGTAGATAGTAGCCCCTGAGGCTCGGTGTATTGTCAAAAATGACAGCGCACCGAGGATCATAATCCCAGGTATAATATGTTGCCCTTCCTATGTAGGTGGCGAAGGGTCCGATGGCTAGCCGGACAGATGAATTTGCTGAACTAAAGTGGCAACTTGACGTGGCGGATGCCGACATCGCGCTTGTCAATAAGCGGCTTGACGAGTCACAAGGTATGCAATTTCTCCGTGGACACCTGGTAAGGGAGCTTGACGCTCCTGCCTTACAACATGTATGCTTGATGCAGATGGTGCCGCTGCCATGGAGAGCCTTCGGGCGGAGCTCGCCCGAGCCAAGGAGCAGGCCAGAAAGAGTGATGTGGCTGCCTTGAAGGCAGCCGAACAGCTAAAAGCCGAACAGGCTGCTCATTGGCGAAGCAAGAAGGAAATGGCCAAGATGGCCGTGAAGTTGAAGAATGCTGCCGACCGCTGCAAGCTTCTTGAAAAGGAAGATCGAGCGGTGCAAGAGGACCTGAAGAAGGCCACTACCAAGGCCAAGGATGCTCGCTCTGCAATGAGAGCTATGGAGGAGGAGCTACGTCAGGCCGGAGATATCGCGGCTGGAAAGCCCTTCCTGCTGTGGAGGAAGTTCATGGATCCTAAATATGCTTAGTTGGACCGGTTGTGGAGTGCGGAGGATGCTTATCTGGACTTGGCGGCAAGTGCCGCGGACGCGGCCGAACACTTCCGAGATCAAAAGGATCACGAAATGGAAATGGTTTTTTGGTTGCAGTTCCATAATCCAGAGCGCCCTCTTCCATTAACTGATCGCCTGGCCGAATGGGCGGAGCTGAATAGGTTATCCGGACTTGCCATGAAGGATGTCGTGAGTCTGTTGTGGCCGAAAAGGCCCGAGCCAAAGAGTTATTTTGGCTTGGTGCAGCATTTCCTTGGTGCGGTGCTGCATATCAATGCAATGAGGAGGTCGGCATGCATAGAGGGTGCGCGGATGGCTCTTGCCCGTGTCAAGACATACTGGGCAGAGATGAAGGCCACCGATGTTGCATCCCCAGATTCGGACGAAAGCCGAGTACCTGTCGAGCAATATTTTCAGGAAGTTCTGCAGGGCGCTCGTTTAATAGAGACGCAGTGCTCGAAGGATATTATGTTCGAATAACATGTATTATTGTGAAACAATGTTTTGATCAAATATAAAAGCTTTTTATACTTGTGCCTTCAAGAATTAAAATACCTCATGTGCGGCCGTTAATGTATATGTGTATATAACCTGAAAGATGGCAGTCTTCGACTTCAGCCCCCACACATATAATGCGGGGGTGTTTGCAAAAGGCACATTTTGACACTTGATCCAACGTCTTGGTCCTATAAAGGAGGTGGTAGCGCAGCAAACTAGGCAACCGGACTATAATGCTTTATCACTTTCACTTAGCCATAGGAGTTTGACAGTGGGGCTACTATATAGCCCCTAGGGGCACCGCACTTACCCGAATTCGGGGCGTGTATGTGCCTGACCGGGAAACGGCCCTTCGTCAATGCGGAGGAATCCTATAGATTCCGGTGGGTCATCGAGTGGTTGACCAGTCTCACGCTATATCATGACAGTCAGTTTTTGGCTTTCTCTACTGAGGTGCTCGCCTGGCCGAACCAGGGCACAATCGCAGTAGTTCTCCTGGTGCCGCCTTAGCCGATAGAGCGGAACGTAAGGCAGCAAAACACAGGAGCCAGGCAAACCCAACATTTGACCAAAGACATGATTCGGAGCTGATGCATATAAGGCCTAACTCGAGACGCCGAACACTCCCTAAGGTATTCGGTCTTTATGAAAACGGGACGAACAACGCCCTTGGTAGTAAGCCCCTGGTGTCCAGGTATGCGCAAAATTCTGACGCGGCCCATGCCAAAAGGCCAGCCTCCTCCTCGGTTATGGCAAGAAACCAGGGGATGTGTATCAACAAGAGACAGTAAAAATGGTTTACGCAGGGTCTTAATCTGAAAAGAATCCTTGCAACGGGTCCCTACTGCACGTCTGCGCATGTGTCTCCGTTGTGCCGTATCCTGGACGGGTGTAGCACGGTGTTCATTTGTAAAAGAGAGGAACTTAGTTGAAAAAGATCGTGCGAAAATGTACGTTATACTAAATAAACAAAGTACAATTCAAAAAATGAATAAAATTGAGCTTTAATGTCTCTTGTTGTACATGCGCGGAGCCCCTTGTGCGGGGGTATGCGGTTAGTAAGCCCTTGAATGTTTATGCCGGATTCATCTACCCGTGTCCGGGGTCTGAACGACCTGTTTTAGGTGCTTTGATTAGTGAAGCCGGTTTAGTGTGTGGCTGTCAAGGCAGTCACACAATCTTCCACGCTCGAGGAACATTCGATATTTCCCTTTAAGGAGATGACGCCTCGCGGACCGGGCATTTTAAGTGTAAGGGATGCATAATGCGGTATTGCGTTAAAGCGGGCGAAAGCTTCGCGTCCCAGTAGTGCTTGGTGGCTACTTGTGAATGGGGCGAGGTGGAAGGTTAACTTTTTGCGGCGAAAGTTGTCGGGTGAGCCGAACACAACTTCTAGCAATAGAGAGCCCGTACAATGGGCATATGGGCCTGGCATTACCCCTTGAAAGGAAGTGTTGCTATGGCGAATTTTGGTTGGGTCTATCCCCATTTTGCGGATTGTGTCCTGATATAGCAGGTTTAGATCACTGCCGCCATCCATTAGGACTTGTGTAAATTGGAGTCCGCCAATTATTGGGTCTAATATCAAGGCAGTCCATCCTGCATTCCGGATACTTCTAGAGTAATCCTGATGGTCGAAGGTGATTGGATTTAACAACTAGTGGCGGGACTCCTCTGGGATAGGCCATATGGCGCGTACCTCTATGGGCGCCGCTCTATTTTTTCCTTTTGTCACGTGAAGTGAGTTGACTGTCTTGACTTCTTGTGGGAAATTCTTTTGTTTTCCGTTGCTCTGCTTGTGGGGTTCGTCATCATCCTCGCTTGGTGTGTCGAGCCCCTTGTGTTCGGCGTTGAGTTTGCTGGACTGCTTGAAGACCCAACAATCTCTGTGGGTATGGTTTGCAGGCTTCCCGGGAGTACTGTGGATTAGGCATATCTTGTCAAGATTTTGTTTAAGTTAGATAGCTCATCCCTGTTATCCTTAAGGGGCAGTTTTTTATGATTATGCCGAGAGCTTTTCAATCCGGCGTTGACTGCCGTGCTCTTTGGGCTGTTTCCCTTGGTCCGGCGCTGGTCCTTGCTGCGTTGCGGTTTCCCATTTCCATCCCTGACTTCGGATGTACTTGGGTCGCTGGTACTGCATCTTGCTAGCCAGCTATCCTCTCCCGCACAAAAGCGGGTCATGAGGCTTGTTAATGCAGCCATTGTTCTTGGCTTTTCTTGGCCGAGGTGTCTGGCGAGCCATTCGTCTCGGACATTGTGTTTGAAAGCTGCTAAGGCTTCGGCGTCCGGACAGTCGACTATTTGGTTCTTTTTAGTAAGGAATCTGTTCCAGAATTTTCGGGCTGACTCTCCGGGTTGTTGAGTTATGTGACTTAAATCGTCTGCATCCGGAGGTCGGACATAGGTCCCTTGAAAATTTGCCCGAAAAGCATCCTCGAGCTCTTCCCAACTTCCAATGGTGTTTTCGGGGAGGCTTTTGAGCCAATGCCGGGCTGGCCCTTTGAGCTTGAGGGGTAAGTATTTTATGGCGTGGAGGTCATCTCCTCTAGCCATGTGTATGTGGAGGATGTAATCCTCAATCCAGACTCCAGGGTCTGTTGTTCCGTCGTATGCCTCTATGTTTACGGGCTTGAATCCCGCTGGAAATTCATAATCCAGAACCTCATCGGTGAAACATAGGGGGTGTGCGACACCCCTATATTTAGGTGTACCATAATATTCGGATACTTGATGTGTTGCATTGCTTACTAGAGCTTGCTTTCTTGGTCCGTAGATAGATCAAACTGGGCCGTCTTTTTTATGCGAATCCGTGTGCGGATCGCGTGCCGGCTTGTGTGCGGCGCCGTTTGCCGCTCTATGTTTGCCATGGGGTCGTCTATCCGACCAGGTGGTCTCCTTGTTCTTTGATTGCGGGGGCTCTACAGCCTCCTCATCAAATTCTTGCAGTAGTTTTCGCTTCGGGTAGCTCTTTGTTCAGCGACTGTCGCCGTATTTGTCTGCGGTGTTGAGTACTTTGCTCCATCTGATTCTGAGCGCATCTTCCGCTGTTTTGAGCTTCCGCTTCTGCTTTTTCAGGCTACGTGCAGTGGCGACGAGCCTTTTGTGGAGGTTCTTCTGCTCCGGCAACTTGTCCGACGTGAGATCGCCCGGACTGTTATCTTCGCCGGGGACAGATTGTTTATCCATATTGTCATGTTCGGATGGTTGCTCGATAGCATGTTCGCCGTCCACCGGTTCACCCCGCTCTATGGCAGGGTCTGTATGGCTGCTGTCTTTGTTGAGGCGGGATTTTGAGTGGCGCTTACGTCGCCGTTTTGTCTGCTTTTCGAGGGAATGATCCCTCGTGGAGTCCCGTTGTTCCTCGTCGTCGCTTCCTTTAGGTGTGTCCACCATGTATACATCGTGAGATGAGGTGGCTGTCCAGTGTCTTATAGGTGCTGGTTCATTCTTATCTCCTACATCGTCGTCCATACCGTCGATGTCTTCGGAGTCGAAATCGAGCACGTCGTTTAAACTTTCGACAGTGGCTACGAAGTGGGTGGTGGGTGGGCTTTGAATTTCTTCGTCGTCCGCATCCCAACCTTGCTGACCATAATCCGGCCAGGGCTCTCCTGAGAAAGAGAGAGACTTTAATAAATTCAGGATGTCGCCAAAGGGCGAGTGCGAAAAGATGTCCGCGGTGGTGAACTCCATGATCGGCGCCCGATCGGATTCGATTGGCAGGAGCGCGGAAGGTTCGGAGTCCGGAGAGGAGTCCGGCACCTTGGAGTCACGAGCTTCGCAAAGGACAGGGATGGTGTTCGGCTCAATCACCGTAGAGATCGCAGCCCCCGAGGCGGTGTCCAGCCACCCGTCCTCGATCGGCGCAGTCGGTCCGAGCTAAGGGTCGGAGCGGACACTGGTGACCCCCTCCAGGGCACTGTCTGGCGGGAGAGCTAGATCATGCCCATCGTGATAGTGCGGCGCGCTTGGTTGTGGCTCGAACCCGTCGAAGATCAAGTCTCCGTGGACGTCAGCCGTATAGTTCAAACTTAAATCGACTGATGGCGGGCGTAGCTTTCAATCTGCTCCGGATGGCTGCGAATTGGCCCGCATGCAAAAGCCGCCCGAATCGAAGATTTATGCGGGAGAAAAGTCTCACCCTGGACCGCATCGTTGTTGATGATTGGAGGAGCCATCGGGCATAAAGATGACGACACAGAGGAACTCTCAATGAAAGCACCAATGTTGGTGTCAAAACCGACGGATCTCGGGTAGGGGGTCCCGAACTGTGCGTCTAGGCGGATGGTAACAGGAGACAAGGGACACGGTGTTTTCACCTAGGTTCGGGCCCTCTCGATGGAGGTAAAACCCTACTCCTGCTTGATTGATATTGATGATATGGGTAGTACAAGAGTAGATCTACCACGAGATCTGAGAGGCTAAACCCTAGAATCTAGCCTATGGTATGATTGTTGTTTGTCCTACGGACTAAAACCCTCCGGTTTATATAGGCACCAAAGAGGGTTAGGGTTACACAGAGTCGGTTACAATGGTAGGAGATCTACATATCCGTATCGCCAAGCTTGCCTTCCACGCCAAGTAAAGTCCCATTCGGACACGGGACGAAGTCTTCAATCTTGTATCTTCATAGTCCAGGAGTCCGGCCAAAGGTGATAGTTCGGCTATCCGGACACCCCGTAATCCAGGACTCCCTCACCTTCCCCAAGTTTCTTTCCACTCAAATCATCTTTCCACCATAGCCATATCTTGAAAGAGAGTTGAGTGTTGGGGAGACTATCATTTGAAGCACAAGAGCAAGGAGTTCATCAACTACACACCATCTATTACCTTTTGGAGAGTGGTGTCTCCTAGATTTGTTAGGTGTCACTTGGGAGCCTCCGCCAAGATTGTGGAGTTGAACTAAGGAGTTTGTAAGGGCAAGGAGATCGCCTACTTCGTGAAGATCTACCCGAGTGAGGCAAGTCCTTCGTGGGCGATGACCATGATGGGATAGACAAGGTTACTTCATCGTGGACCCTTCATGGGTGGAGCCCTCCGTGCACTCGTGCAACCGTTACCCTCCATGGGTTGAAGTCTCCATCAACGTGGATGTACGATAGCACCACCTATCGGAACATCCAATTGCGTTTGCACACTCCAATCCCATCCCTTTACTTTCTTGCAAGTTGCATGGTTTACTTTCCGCTGCTCATATACTCTTTGCATGCTTGCTTGAATTGTAATGTGTATGCTTGAAATTGTGTTAATCTACCACCTCAACTTGAAAAACTTAAAAACTGTCAACTTTGTTTGTTGAGGATCTAATCACACCCCTCTAGACACCTCTTCTCGATCCTTTCAGCGGGCAATGTCGGGGAGCCCCGCTATGAGGATCCAGGCCGTGTCTAGGATGGCCACCGCCTTGGGGTCCACCTGAGGCTCAGAGATGTTGATGAGGAACTTGAGGGATAGGGTGATGTCATTGCGGCGGGTGTAGTAGCCCATGCTGATGGCATCCGGAAAGATCACGGTGAAGGAGTTGTCCGCGGTTGGAGTCACTTGCCCGTCCCAGACGCACCGACATAGATGGTTGAGCTTAGCCTCGATCATCTCTGGGGACACGACACCCGCCCCCATAACGGTGACGGTCGCTAGGAGCGATAGGGAGGGGAGGTATGTCCTCTACCTCGATGTGGAAGAAGTCGAGACCCTCGATGCCGTGGTCGCACATCATGAACTCCTTCGACTCCGGCCAATCCGGTCACAGGGCCACGGGGTGGCCCGAGTCCTTGCATCAGTAGCACATCAGGGGGTTGGGGCAATCGACTTGGTAGTGGCCTGCAATCCCACAGCTGAAACACGGAGGCGGATCGCGGGGAGCACCGGAGGCTGGCGCAGCCGAAGCCGCGGGAGTTGGTCTCAACGTTCTGGATATGGGGGTATCCATACTTGCCTGCCTACGGCCCACCGCGTGGCTCCATCTACGGCCTGGTACAGCCCAGCTTTGACATCAATAGCTCAAGACCCTCGCGAGGGGCCAAGCCTCGCGAGGTGGACGACGCCAAGACCCCCGAGGGGATCGGCCTCTTCAGGCTGGCTCCCGAGGGGCGAAGAGTTTTATGCAAGGTGCACCTCACGAGGCTCAGCTGACGTAAACCATGACGGCCAAGGCCAAGCAGGCGCCAGTGGGTGCAGAGCGCCAGTTTCCTCTTCGGTGCAAGGGAGGCAAGCCACAGGCGCAGAGTCCTGAGGAATCAGCCAAAGGTTTCCATTCTGGTGCAACAAGACCAAGTCACCAGGACGGCGGGACGAAGGTCATCACCGAGCCCACCGCAGCGACACGACCAGGGGCTTTTCGCAGGAGAAGACCACTTTTGTCAGGATAAGCTGTACTACTTGTCCCCTTTCAAATCCGGCCATTGCGGGATCCCTTCCCGCCAACATTTGGGAAGAGGACGAAGGCCACTATAAACAGGACTTAGCCACCACCATAGGGGGGATCGGATTGGATCCATTCTCACCCGACCACCTCACCAGCTCTCTTGAGCTCAAGAACACCTCACCTCTTGAGGCCAGTTCATCCACTGTACTAGTTCATCCTCAGCCCTTCGAGGCAATCTACCAAAACGCTGGAGTAGGGTATTACACCGCAAGGTGGCCCGAACCAGGATAAACTGTTGTGTCTCTTTGTCTCTTCGAGCTCGATGCGCTAGTCTTAGGAGGATCGCGAGTAGGCAGGCTGGGTAGGTTGAGATCTCCGCACGCACCCCAGAGTTTGAACCTTTCAAGGGTTTGCGGAACCTGTAATCCAACATCTGGCGCGCCAGGTAGGGGTGCGTCGGATCTTCTCTTCCATCAATCGATCCACCATCACTCCGACAACTCCATGGCCGACGCACGCCGGGCTCGCGCCGAGCGTCGGGTCACAGTCGTGCTTGCGTTGCTCAGACGGCTCCGGCGGGAGATGGTTGCGCTCATCGTGCTCGGTGGCCAACACCGCGATGGGCCCTGCGGGCCACAAGCAGCAAGCTTATTCGCTGCACCCTTCGGTGCACCGCGACGGGCGCACTGCCACTCCGTCACTAACCCCAGTAGCTTCATCCTCCCACGCGTGTCACGGCCCGGAAAAAGCGCAGGCCGCTCTGCTCATGTTGCGGGAGCTCCTTCGCTACCGCCCGGTCGATGACTTCTACAAGGAGTGGCTCGAGCGGATTGCTGAGCTCATTAGCGCGACCGGGGGCTCCGCTGCAACGGCCCGCTCACTGCCTCAGCAGCCACCTGCCGCGGGCGACATGGCTCACGGGGCTCCTCCACCACCTTCGGCCCAGGGCGTCATCATCGAGCCAATGCGTGTGGCGCCGCAGTGCGACCCACCTTGCCAGGCACCTGCGCGGGAAGAGGTGAGCTGCCAGCTGGTGCAACAGCCTCAAGGAGAAGCACGCGTACTTCCTGCACCCCTGCGCCAGGCCCGCGTGCCGCCACAGGAGGTGGCAGCGCGCGTGTACCAGGACCAAATTCTACCTCCTCGGCAGGCTCCAGTGGCCACAGCAGGATGTCATGCGTTCACCTCGGAGCTCCGCAGCGTCGTCTGGCCGAGCAAGTTCAAGCCTGACCTACCCCCACGCTACGATGGCACCGCCGATCCCGCCGAGTTCCTGCAGCTCTATGAGCCGAGCATCAAGGCGGCCAGCGGCAACGAGAGGATCATGGCGAACCGGTTTCCTATGGCCCTCAAGGATGGTGCATGTTCTTGGCTCCTGAACCTCCCCGAGGGATCGGTCTCTTCCTGAGAGGAGATGCGCGGCCACTTCATCGCCAACTTCCAGGGCACTCACGACCGTTCGCCGGTCGCGGGTGACCTGCGTCGCATCAAGCAGCAGCCAGGAGAGACCCTGCAGAAGTACATCCAGCGCTTCAACAACGTTCGCCTCAAGATCCCCAAGGTGTCGGACAAGGCCATCATTTCAGCATTCACTAATGGCGTCCATGATGTCAAGATGAAGGAGGAGCTCTCCATCCATGAGGACCTCTGCACGGCCTTGGAGATGTTCAATATGGCAAACAAGTGCGCAATGCCTGAGCAGGGGCGCCTCTCCCTCCTCGAGCTCCCTGATGCTGACCTAGAAGACAAGAAGGCATGGGCCAAGGACGTAAAGCGCAAAGGGCCGGCCGTGCTAGCAGCCGAGCCAGAGATGAAGCGCGGCTGCGATCACCCCGAGTCGTCCAAGGGCAACCGACCATTCTGCGTCTTCCAGAACGTCCACAACCACAACACCAACGACTGCCAGGATCTCAGGGCCCTCCGCAATGGGCGCCTCGGCCGATGCCCCGAGCACAACTATCGAGGCTACGGCCATGGAGGTGGCCGAGGTGGAGGACGCTACGACGAACGCAACCATCGCCAGGAGTGGCGCGACCATCCTCGGGAGGACCGTTGGCAGGGCCAACCTCGCGAGGGCGCCTGGAGGGAGCAGCCTAGCGAGGAGCACCCTCAGGGCAATGTCAGTCTTCCTCCACTGCCTCCACCACCAAGAAGGAACGAAGATCATCATTAGGACGAGGGGGCTGGGGGCTTCCAGGAGCCTCAAGGCATTGCCTACATCTTGGGCGGCTCACAGGCCCCGGCTTCTCATCGCATCTTCAAGCAGTTCGTGCACGAGGTGAACACAGTGCTCCCCAATCCTGAAGCAACTCGCCCTCTCAAGTGGTACAAATGCGCCGTCATCTTCAGCTCCTCAGACCAATTCAAGTGTGCGGCCACTGCCGGCGCGCTCCCCATGCTGTGCTCACCCGTCATCAGAAACGTGGTCGTCACCAAGACTCTCATCAATGATGGAGCAGGGCTCAATGTCCTATCTATTCAAACATTCGATGGACTCCAAGTGCCGTACTACCAACTTGAGCCAACCAAGCAATTTTCAGGAGTAAGCGATGGTTCCACACACCCGATAGGGCAGGTCCGCCTCCCTGTCACCTTCGGCAAATGTAACAACTACCACACCGAGCCCATCGACTTCGACATCGCTGACTTACGCCTGCCGTACAACGCAATCCTAGGGTACCCAGCACTGGCCAAGTTCACAGCAGCGACGCACTGATGTCTACTACACAACCTTCTACTTGTATACGTTGTTGGGCCTCCAAGTGCATAGGTTTGTAGTATAGTAGAAAAATTCCCTCAAGTGGATGACCTAAGGTTTATCAATCTGTAGGAGGCATAGGATGAAGATGGTCTCTCTCAGGCAACCTTGCAACCAAATAACAAAGAGTCTCTTGTGTCCCCAACACACCCATACAATGGTAAATTGTATAGGTGCACTAGTTCGGCGAAGAGATGGTGATACAAGTGCAATATGGATGGTAGATATAGGTTTTTGTAATCTGAAAATATAAAAATAGCAAGGTAACTAATGATAAAAGTGAGTGTAAAGGGTATTGCAATGGTAGGAAACAAGGCATAGGGTTCATACTTTCACTAGTGCAAGTTCTCTCAACAATAATAACATAGATAGATCATATAACAATCCCTCAACATGCAACAAAGAGTCACTCCAAAGCCACTAATAGCGGAGAACAAATGAAGAGATTATGGTAGCATACGAAACCACCTCAAAGTTATTCTTTCGGATCAATCTATTCAAGAGTTCGTACTAGAATAACACCTTAAGACACAAATCAACCAAAACCCAAATGTCACCTAGATACTCCATTGTCACCTCAGGTATCCGTGGGCATGATTATACGATATGCATCACACAATCTCAGATTCATCTATTCAACCAACACAAAGTACTTCAAAGAGTGCCCCAAAGTTTCTACCGGAGAGTCAAGACGAAAACGTGTGCCAACCCCTATGCATAGGTTCATGGGCGGAACCCGCAAGTTGGTCACCAAAACATACGTCAAGTGGCACGTGATATCCCATTGTCACCATAGATAAACACGGCAAGACAAACATCAAGTGTTCTCAAATCCTTAAAGACTCGATCTGATAAGATAACTTCAAGAGGAAAACTCAATTCATCACAAGAGAGTAGAGGGGGAGAAACATCATAAGATCCAACTATAATTGCAAAGCTTGCGATACATCAAGATCGTGCCATAAAGAGAACACGAGAGAGAGAGATCAAACACATAGCTACTGGTACATACCCTCAGCCCCGAGGGTGAACTACTCCCTCCTCATCATGGATAGCGCCGGGATGATGAAGATGGCCACCGGTGATGGGTTCCCCCTCCGGCAGGGTGCCGGAGCGGGCTCCCGAGAGGTTTTTTGGTGGCTACAGAGGCTTGCGGCGGGGGAACTCCTGGTCTATCTTCTTCTTTGATGTTTTTAGGGTATGTAGGCTTATATAGGCGAAAGAAGTCGGTTGGGGGAGCCTCGAGGGGCCCACAACAGGGTAGGGCACGCCCAGGGGGGTGGGCACGCCCAGGGGGTGGGTGCGCCCCCCCTGTCTCGTGGCTCCCTTGATGCTCCCCTAGCTTGCACTCCAAGTCTCCTGGATCATAATCTTTCCAAAAATAACGCTGCCAAAGGTTTCGTTCCGTTTGGACTCCGTTTGATATTCCTTTTCTTCGAAATACTGAAACATGTAATAAAACAGCAATATGGGCTGGGCCTCTGGTTAATAGGTAGTCCCAAATATGGTATAAATGTGTAAAACAAAGCCCATAAACATCCAAAAAGGGTAATATAATATCATGGAACAATCAAAAATTATAGATACGTTGGAGACGTATCAAGCATCCCCAAGCTTAATTCTGCTCGTCCTCGAGTAGGTAAATGATAAAAACAGAATTTTTGATGTGGAATGCTACCTAGCATAATTCTCAATGTAATTTTCTTTATTGTGGTATGAATGTTCAGATCCAAATGATTCAAAATAGAAGTTCATATTGACATAGAAATAGTGATACTTCAAGCATACTAATCAAAGTAATCATGTCTTCTCAAAATAACATGGCCAAAGAAAGTTATCCCTACAAAATCATATAGTCTGGGTGTTGCTCTATCTTCATCACACAAAGTATTTAATCATGCACAACCCCGATGACAAGCCAAGCAATTGTTTCATACTTTAGTAATCTCAAACTTTTTCAACTTTCACGCAATACATGAGCGTGAGCCATGGACATAGCACTATATGTGGAATAGAATGGTGGTTGTTGAGAAGACAAAAAGGAGAAGATAGTCTCACATCAACTAGGCGTATCAACGGGCTATGGAGATGCCCATTAATAGATATCAATTGTAGTGAGTAGGGATTGCCAACAACGGATGCACTAGAGCTATAAATATATGAAAGCTCAACAAAAAGAAACTAAGTGGGTGTGCATCCAACTTGCTTGCTTACGAAGACCTAGGGCATTTTGAGGAAGCCCATCATTGGAATATACAAGCCAAGTTCTATAATGAAAAATTCCCACTAGTATATGAAAGTGACAACATAGGAGACTCTCTATTATGAAGATCATGGTGCTAATTTAAAGCACAAGTGTGGAAAAAGATATAGTAGCATTGTCCCTTCTCTCTTTTTCTCTCATTTTATTTTTTTTCTTTCTTTTTTTCATTTTTCTTTTCTTTGGCCTTGTTTTTTTGGCCTTTTTCCTCCTTTTTTCTTTTCTTTTTGTGAAGTCCGAAGTCTCATCCCGACTTGTGGGGGAATCATAGCCTTCATCATCCTTTCCTCACTGGGACAATGCTCTAATAATGAAGATCATCACACTTTTATGGATTTACAACTCAAGAATTACAACTCAAAGCTAGAACAAGATATGACTCTATATGAATGCCTCTGGCGGTGTACCGGGATATGCAATGAATCAAGAGCGACATGTATGAAAATTATGAAAGTGGCCTTGCCACAAATACAATGTCAACTACATGATCATGCAAAGAGCAATATGACAAAAGTAATGCATGTCATATGAACGGAACGGTGGAAAGTTGCATGGCAATATATCTCGGAATGGCTATGGAAATGCCATAATAGGTAGGTATGGTGGCTGTTTTGAGGAAAGTATATGGTGGGTGTATGGTACCGGCGAAAGTCGCGCGGCACAAGAGAGGCTAGCAATGGTGGAAGGGTGAGGGTGCGTATAATCCATGGACTCAACATTAGTCAAAAGAACTCATGTACTTATTGCAAAAATTTAGAAGTCATCAAAAACAAAGTACTACGCGCATGCTCCTAGGGGGATAGATTGGTAGGAAAAACCATCGCTTGTCCCCGACCGCCACTCATAAGGAAGACAATCAATAAATAAAATTGTGCTCCAACTTCATCACAAAGCGGTTCACCATACGTGCATGCTACAGGAATCACAAACTTCAACACAAGCATTTTTCATAATCACCCAACTAGCATGACTATAATATCACTACATCCATATCTCAAAACAATTATCAAGTACCAAATTGATCATAGCATCCAATTCACTTTCTATGATAGTTTTTATTATACCCAACTTGGATGCTCATCATTCTAGGACCAACTTTGTAACCATAGCAAATACCATGCTGTTCTAAAAGACTCTCAAAATAATATAAGTGAAGCTTGAGAGACTAGCAATTTCTACAAAATATAACCACCGCCGTGCTCTAAAAGATATAAGTGATGCACTAGAGCAAATGACAAACTACTCTGAAAGATATAAGTGAAGATCAATGAGTAGTCGAATAATTGTGCAACTATGTGAAGACTCTCTAACATTAAGGAATTTCAGATCTTGGTATTGTATTCAAACAGCAAGAAAGACAAAATAAAATGACGTTGCAAGGATAGCACAACTCATGTGAAGAAGCAAAAACTTAGGCTCAACCGGTATTAACCGATAGTTGTTGAAGAAGAAAGGTGGGATGCCTAACAGGACATCCCCAAGCTTAGATGCTTGAGACTTCTTGAAATATTATCTTGGGGTGCCTTGGGCATCCCCAAGCTTGAACTTTTGTGTCTCCTTAATTCCTCTCATATCATGCTTTCTCTTTTTTTTATAAAAAGCTTCATCCACAACAAACTCAACAAGAACTCGTGGGATAGGTTAGTATAAACCAATGCAAAACCTTATCATTTTCTACTGTAACAAATCAATAAAATTATTATTCAACATTGCATACTAAATGCCTCTGCATATTTAATACTCCTATCCTCAAATAGAATCATTAAACAAGCAAACATATGCAAAGAATGCAAACATAACAGCAATCTGTCAAAACAGTATAGTCTGTAAAGAATGCAAGATTCATCATACTTCCCTAACTCCAAAAATTATGAAATAAACTTCCCACTGTAGTAAATTTATTAAATCTTATTATGCAAAAAGTTTTCAACATTATATCATTCTCTGACTTTTCTAGGGAATTTTTGCAACAGCGGTAAACTTTCTGTTTTCAAACAGCAACATGTATACTAGCAAAATAAGCATGGCAAAGGCTATCCTTGACATTTTTATTAAAAATAAAGATGCAAAACATTATTCTAAATAACATCAAGCAAAACAAAACAAAATAAAATGACGCTCCAAGCAAAACACATATCATGTGGTGAATAAAAATATAGCTCCAAGTAAAGTTACCGATGAACGAAGACGAAAGAGATGAAAAGATGAAAAAACCAAAAAATACTGTATTCCAACTTATCTATGGTTCATACCACTTAATACTAGCCATAGATGCATCAAAATAAGCAAACAACACATAGAAAACAGAATCTGTCAAAAACAGAACAGTGTGTAGTAATCTGTATCAAACGTATACTTCTGGAACTCCAAAAATCCTACCAAATTAGGAAGTCCTAAGAAATTTGTGTACTAATCCAGAGAAAAAAGAATCAGATCATAAGCACGTTTTTGTGAATTAACAAAACTAATTTACTGGGTGCAAAAGTTTCTGATTCTCAGCAGCAGGATCAACACAACTATCACCAAAAGCTATCCTAAAGGTTTTACTTGGCACTTTATTGACACAAAAGATATAAAACATGATTACTACAGTAGCATAATCATGTGAACACACAAAAACAGTAAGAATAAATATTGGGTTGTCTCCCAACAAGCGCTTTTCTTTAATGCGCTTTAGCTAGGCATGATGATGACAATGATGCTCACCTAAAATATACGAATTGAAACATAACGGGAGCATCATGAAGCATATGACTAGCACATTTAAGTCTAACCCACTTCCTATGCATAGGGATTTTGTGAGCAAACAACTTATGGGAACAATAATCAACTGGCATAGGAATGCAAAACAAGCATAGCTTCAAGTTCTCAACACATGGAGAGGAAACTTGACATTATTGCAATTCCTACAAGCATATATTCCTCCCTCATAATAATGTTCAGTAGCATCATGAATGAATTCAACAATATAACCAGCACCTAAAGCATTCTTTTCATGATCTACAATCATAGAAAATTTACTACTCTCCTGTTGGGGAACGTAGTAATTTCAAAAAATTTCCTACGCACACGCAAGATCATGGTGATGCATAGCAACGAGAGGGGAGAGTGTTGTCTACGTACCCTCGTAGACCGAAAGCAGAAACGTTAGAACAACGCGGTTGATGTAGTCGTACGTCTTCACGATCCGACCGATCCAAGTACCGAACGTACGGCACCTCCGAATTCAGCACACGTTCAGCTCGATGACAATCCCCGGACTCCGATCCAGCAGGGTGTCGGGGATGAGTTCCGTCAGCACGATGGCGTGGTGACGGTGATGATGTTCTACCGACGCAAGGCTTCGCCTAAGCACTGCTACGATATGACCGAGGTGGAATATGGTGGAGGGGGGCACCTCACACGGCTAAGGAACGATCACGAAGATCAACTTGTGTGTCTATGGGGTGCCCCCCTCCTCCGTATATAAAGGGGGGAGGAGGAGGGGGCCGGCCAAGGGAGAGGCGCCCTAGGGGGGGCAATCCTACTCCAAGTAGGTTTGGCCCCCCTTTCCTATTAGGAGTAGGAGAGGGAAGGAAGAGATGGGAGGGAAGAAGGAAAGGGGGGGCCCTCCCAATTCGGATTGGGCTTGGGGGGCGCCCCCTCCTTTGCTCCTTCTCCCTCCTTTCCACTAAGGCCCAATAAGGCCCATATACCTACCAGGGGGTTCCAGTAACCTCCCGGAGCTCCGGTATAGTCCCAATCTCACCCGGAACCTTTCCGGTGTCCAAATATAGTCGTCCAATATATCGATATTTATATCTCGACCATTTCGAGACTCCTCGTCATGTCCGTGATCACATCCGGGACTCCGAACAACCTTCGGTACATCAAAAACTATAAACTCATATTATAACTGTCATCATAACGTTAAGTGTGCGGACCCTACGGGTTCGAGAACTATGTAGACATGACCTAGAACTGTTTCCGGTCAATAACCAATAGCGGAACCTAGATGCTCATATTGGCTCCTACATATTCCATGAAGATCTTTATCAGTCAAACCGCATAACAACATATGTTGTTCCCTTTGTCATCGGTATGTTACTTGTCTGAGATTCGATCGTCGGTATCTCAATACCTAGTTCAATCTCGTTACTGGCAAGTCTCTTTACTCGTTACGTAATGCATCATTCCGTAACTAACTCATTAGCTACATTGCTTGCAAGGCTTATAGTGATGTGCATTGCCGAGAGGGCCCAGAGATACCTCTCTCACAATCGGAGTGACAAATCCTAATCTCGAAATACGCCAACCCAACATGTACCTTCGGAGACACCTGTAGAGCTCCTTTATAATCACCCAGTTACATTGTGACGTTTGGTAGCACACAAAGTGTTCCTCCGATAAACGGGAGTTGCATAATCTCATAGTTATAGGAACGTGTATAAGTCATGAAGAAAGCAATAGCAACATACTAAACGATCAAGTGCTAAGCTAACGTAATGGGTCAAGTCAATCACATCATTCTCCTAATGATGTGATCCCGTTAATCAAATGAAAACTCATGTCTATGGTTAGGAACTTAACCACCTTTGATTAACGAGCTAATCAAGTAGAGGCATACTAGTGACACTATGTTTGTCTATGTATTCACACACGTATTATGTTTCCGGTTAATACAATTCTAGCATGAATAATAAAAATTTATCATGAAATAAGGAAATAAATAATAACTTTATTATTGCCTCTAGGGCATATTTCCTTCAGTCTCCCACTTGCACTAGAGTCAATAATCTAGTTCACATCACTATGTGATTTAACACCAATATTCATATCTGTATATGATTAACACCCATAGTTCACATTGTCATGTGACCAACACCCAAAGGGTTACTAGAGTCAATAATCTAGTTCACATCGTTATGTGATTAACACCCAAAGAGTACTAATGTGTGATCATGTTTTGCTCGTGAGAGAAGCTTAGTCAACGGGTCTGTCACATTCAGAACCGTATGTATTTTGCAAATATTCTACACGGAGCTACTCTAGCTAATTGTTCCACTTTCAATATGTATCCAGATTGAGACTTAGAGTCATCTGGTTTGGTGTAAAAGCTTGCATCATTGTAACTTTTTACGACGAGCTTTTTTATCACTTCCATTATCGAGAAATATTTTCTTAGTCCTCACTAAGGATATTCTTGACCGCTGTCCAGTGATCTACTCTTAGATCAAAAGTGTACTCCCTTGCCAAACACGGAGCAAGGTATACAATAGGTCTGGTACACAGCATAGCATACTTTATAGAACCTATGACTGAGGCATAGGGAATGACTTTTCATTCTCTTTCTATTTTCTGCCATGGTTGGGTTTTGAGTCTTACTCAACTTCACACCTTGGAACACAGGCAAGAACTCCTTCTTTGACTGTTCCATTTTGAACCACTTCAAAATCTTATCAAGGTATGTACTCATTGAAAAATCTTATCAAGCGTCTTGATCTATCTCTATAGATCTTTGATGCTCAATGTGTAAGCAGCTTCACCGAGGTCTTTCTTCGGAAAAACTCTTATTCAAGTATCCTTTTATGCTTTCCAGAAAAAAATCTACATTATTGCCGATCAACAATATGTTATTCACATATACTTATCAGAAATGTTGTAGTGCTCCCACTCACTTTCTTGTAAATACAGGCTTCTCCAAAAGTCCGTATAAAACCATATGCTTTGATCAACTCATCAAAGCGTATATTCCAACTCTGAGATGCTTGTACCAGTCCATAGATGGATCGCTAGAGCTTGCACATTTTGTTAGCACCTTTAGGATTGACAAAACCTTCTGGTTGCATCATATACAACTCTTCTTTAAGAAAACCATTAAGGAACGCAGTTTTGACATCCATTTGCCAGATTTCATAAAATGTGGCAATTGCTAACATGATTCGGACAGACTTAAGCATTGCTAAAGTTGAGAAAATCTCATTGTAGTCAACACCTTGAACTTGTCGAAAACCTTTTTTGCGACAAGTCGAGCTTTGTAGATAGTAACACTACTATCAGCGTCTGTCTTCCTCTTGAAGATCCATTTATACAATATGGCTTGCCGATCATCGGGCAACTCCACCAAAGTCCACACTTTGTTCTCATACATGGATCTCATCTCAGATTTCATGGCCTCAAGCCATTTCGCAGAATCTTGTCTCATCATCGCTTCCTCATAGTTTGTAGGTTCATCATGGTCTAGTAACATGACTTCCTGAACAGGATTACTGTACCACTCTGGTGCGGACTGTACTTTGGAAGACCTACGAGGTTTTGTAGTAACTTCATCTGAAGTTTCATGATCATCATCATTAGCTTCCTCACTAATTGGTGTAGGAATCACTGGAACTGATTTCTGTGATGAACTACTTTCCAATTCGGGAGAAGGTACAAATTACCTTATCAAGCTCTACTTTCCTCCCACTCACTTCTTTCGAGATAAACTCCTTCTCTAGAAAGGATCCATTTTTTAGCAACAAATATCTTGCCTTTGGATATGTGATAGAAGGTGTACCCAATAGTTTCCTTTGGTAATCTATGAAGACGCACTTCTCCGATTTGGGTTTGAGCTTATCAGGATGAAACTTTTTCACATAAGCATTGCAACCCCAAATTTTAAGAAACAACAACTTGGGTTTCTTGCCAAACCACAGTTCATAAGGTGTCATCTCAACGGATTTAGATGGTGCCCTATTTAATGTGAATGCAGCTGTCTCTAATGCATAATCCCCAAAACGATATTGGTAAATCGGTAAGAGACATCATTGATTGCACCATATCAAATAAAGTGCGGTTATACATTCAGACACACCGTTACGCTGTGGTGTTCCTGGTGGCATGAGCTGTGAAACTATTCCACATTGTTTTATATGAAGGCCAGACTCGTAACTCAAATATTCTCCTTCATGATCAGATCGTAGAAACTTTATTTTCTTGTTACAATGATTCTCCACTTCACTCTGAAATTCTTTGAACTTTTCAAATGTTTCGGACTTGTGTTACATTAAGTAGATATACCCATATCTGCTCAAATCATCTGTGAAGGTCAGAAAATAACGATACTTGCCACGAGCATCAACACTCATTGGATCGCATACATCGGTATGTATTAATTCCAATAAGTCAGTTGCTCGTTCCATTGTTCCGGAGAACGGAGTTTTAGTCATATTGCCCATAAGGCATGGTTCGCAAGCATCAAATGATTCATAATCAAGTGATTCCAAAAGTCCATTTTTATGGAGTTTCTTCATGCGCTTTACAACGATATGACACAAACGGCAGTGCCACAAATATGTTGCACTATCATTATCAACTTTGCATCTTTTGGCATCAATATTATGAATATGTGTATCACTACGATCGAGATCCAACAAACTATTTTCATTGGGTGTATGACCATTGAAGGTTTTATTCAGAACAACAATTATTCTCTGACTTTAAATGAATAATTGTTTTGCAATAAACATGATCAAATCATATTCATGCTCAACGCAAACACCAAATAACATTTATTTAGGTTTAAGACTAATCCCGAATGTATAGAGAGTGTGCGATGATGATCATATCAATCTTGGAACCACTTCCAACACACATTGTCACTTCACCCTCAACTAGTCTCTGTTTATTCTGTAACTCATGTTTCGAGTTACTAATTTTTTAGCAACCGAACAACTATCAAATACTCAGGGCTACTATAAACACTAGTAAGGTACACATCCATAACCTGTATATCAAAATATAGCCTTGTTCACTTTGCCATCCTTCTTATCCACCAAATATTCAGGGTATTTCCGCTTCCAGTGACCATTTCCTTTGTAGTGTAAACACTCAGTTTCAGGCTTTGGTCCAGCTTTGGGTTTCTTCGTGGGAGTGACAACTTGCTTGTCATTCTACTTGAAGTTCCCTTTCTTTCCTTTTGCCCTTTTCTTGAAACTAGTGGTCTTGTCAATCATCAACACTTGATGCTCTTTCTTGATTTCTACCTTCGTCGATTTCAATATCACAAAGAGCTCGGGAATCGTTTTCGTCATCCCTTGCATACTATAGTTCATCACGAAGTTCTAGTAACTTGGTGATGGTGACTAGAGAATTCTGTCAATCACTATCTTATCTGGAAGATTAACTCCAACTTGATTCAAGCGATTGTCGTACCCAGACAATCTGAGCACATGCTCACTAGTTGAGGGATTCTCCTCCATATTTTAGCTATAGAACTTGTTGGAGACTTCATATCTCTCAACTCCGGTATTTGCTTGAAATATTAACTTCAACTCCTAGAACATCTCATATGGTCCATGACGTTCAAAACGTCTTTGAAGTCCCGATTCTAATCCGTCAAGCATGGTGCACTAAACTATCAAGTAGTCATCATATTGAGCTAGCCAAACATTCATAACGTCTACATCTGCTCCTGCAATAGGTCTATCACCTAGTGGTGCATTAAGGACATAATTCTTCTGTGTAGCAATGAGGATAAACCTCAGATCACGGATCCAATCCGTATCATTTCTACGAACATCTTTCAACACAATTTTCTCTAGGAACATATCAGAATAAACATATGAAAGCAACAACGCGAGCTATAGATCTACAGCATAATTTGCAAAATACTACCAGGACTAAGTTCATGATAAATTTAAGTTCAATTAATCATATTACTTAAGAACTCCCACTTAGATAGACATCCCTCTAGTCATCTAAGTGACCACGTGATCCAAATCAACTAGACCATAACCGATCATCACGTGAGATGGAGTAGTTTTCAATGGTGAACATCACTATGTTGATCATATCTACTATATGATTCACGCTCGACCTTTCGGTCTCCAGTGTTCCGAGGCCATATCTGCATATGCTAGGCTCGTCAAGTTTAACCTGAGTATTCTGCGTGTGCAAAACTGGCTTGCACCCGTTGTAGATGGACATAGAGCTTATCACACCCGATCATCACGTGGTGTCTGGGCACGACGAACTTTGGAAACGGTGCATACTCAGGGAGAACATTTATTTAGGTTTAACACTAATCCCGAAAGTATAGGGAGTGTGCGATGATGATCATATCAATCTTGGAACTACTTCCAACACACATCGTCACTTCACCCTCAACTAGTCTCTGTTTATTCTGTAACTCCTGTTTCGAGTTACTAATTTTTAGCAATCGAATAAGTATCAAATACCCAGGGGCTACTATAAACACTAGTAAGGTACACATCAATAACATGTATATCAAATAGACCCTTGTTCACTTTGCCATCCTACTTATCCACCAAATATTCAGGGTATTTCCACTTCCAGTGACCATTTCCTTTGCAGCAGAAGCACTCAGTTTCAGCCTTTGGTCCTGCTTTGGGCTTCTTCACGGGAGTGACAACTTGCTTGCCATTATATGAAGTTTCCCTTTCTTTCCCTTTTCTTGAAACTAGTGGTCTTGTAAATCATCAACACTTGATGCTCTTTCTTGATTTCTACCTTCGTCGATTTCAACATCATGAAGAGCTCGGGAATCATTTTCGTCATTCCTTGCATACTATAGTTCATCACGAAGTTCTAGTAACTTGGTGATGGTGACTAGAGAACTCTGTCAATCACTATCTTATCTAGAAGATTAACTCCCACTTGATTCAAGCGATTGTAGTACCCAGACAATCTGAGCACATGCTCACTAGTTGAGCAATTCTCCTCCATCTTTTAGCTATAGAACTTGTTGGAGACTTCATATCTCTCAACTCGGGTATTTGCATGAAATATTAACTTCAAATCCCGGAACATCTCATATGGTCCATGACGTTCAAAACGTCTTTGAAGTCCCGATTCTAAGCCGTTAAGAATGGTGCACTAAACTATCAAGTAGTCATCATATTGAGCTAGCCAAACGTTTCATAACGTCTGCATCTGCTCCTGCAATAGGTATGTCACCTAGTGGTGCATCAAGGACATAATTCTTCTGTGCAGCGATGAGGATAAACCTCAGAGGACCCAGTCCGCATCATTGCTACTATCATCTTTCAACTTAGTTTTCTCTAGGAACACATATAAAACATAAGGAAGCAACAACGCGAGCTATTGATCTACAACATAATTTGCAAAATACTATCAAGACTAAGTTTATGATGAATTAAAGTTCAATTAATCATATTACTTAAGAACTCCCACTTAGATAGACATCCCTCTGATCATCTAAGTGATCACGTGATCCAAATCAACTAAACCATAATCGATCATCACGTGAAATGGAGTAGTTTTCAATGGTGAACATCACTATGTTGATCATATCTACTATTTGATTCACGCTCGACCTTTCAGTCTCAGTGTTTTGAGGCCATATCTGCATATGCTAGGCTCGTCAAGTTTTACCTGAGTATTCTGCGTGTGCAAAACTGACTTGCACCCATTGTAGATGGACGTAGAGCTTATCACACCCGATCATCACGTGGTGTCTAGGCACGACGAACTTTGGAAACGGTGCATACTCAGGGAGAACACTTTTATCTTGAAATTTTTTGTGAGAGATCATCTTATAATGCTACCGTCAATCAAAGCAAGATAAGATGCATAAAAGATAAACATCACATGCAATCAATATAAGTGATATGATATGGCCATCATCTTGTGCTTGTGATCTCCATCTCTGAAGCACCGTCATGATCACCATCGTCACCGACGCGACACCTTGATCTTCATCGTAGCATCGTTGTGTCTCGCCAACTATTGCTTCTATGACTATCGCTACCACTTAGTGATAAAGTAAAGCAATTACAGGGCGATTGCATTTCATACAATAAGGCGACAACCATATGGCTCCTGCCAGTTGCTGATAACTCGGTTACAAAACATGATCATCTCATACAATAAAATATAGCATCACGTCTTGACCATATCACATCACAACATGCCCTGCAAAAACAAGTTAGACGTCCTCTACTTTGTTGTTGCAAATTTTACGTGGCTGCTACGGGCTGAGCAAGAACCGTTCTTACCTACGCATCAAAACCACAACGATAGTTCGTCAAGTTAGTGCTGTTTTAACCTTCGCAAGGACCGGGTGTAGCCACACTCGGTTCAACTAAAGTTGGAGAAATAGACACCCGCTAATCACCTGTGTGCAAAGCACGGCAGTAAAACCAGTCTCGCGTAAGCGTACGCGTAATGTCGGTCCGGGCCGCTTCATTGAACAATACCGCTGAACCAAAGTATGACATGCTGGTAAGCAGTATGACTTGTATCACCCACAACTCACTTGTGTTCTACTCGTGCATATAACATCAATGCATAAAACCTGGCTCGGATGCCACTGTTGGGGAACATAGTAATTTCAAAAAAAATCCTACGCACATGCAAGATCATGGTGATGCATAGCAACGAGAGGGGAGAGTGTTGTCTATGTACCCTCGTAGACCGAAAGCGGAAGCGTTAGAACAACGCGGTTGATGTAGTAGTACGTCTTCACGATCCGACCGATCCAAGTACCAAACGTATGACACCTCCAAGTTCAGCACACGTTCAGCTCGATGACGATCCCCAGACTCCGATCCAGCAGGGTGTCGGCGATGAGTTCCGTCAGCACGACGGCGTGGTGACGGTGATGATGTTCTACCGATGCAGGGCTTCGCCTAAGCACTGCTACGATATGACCGAGGTGGAATATGGTGGAGGGGGGCACCGCACACGGCTAAGGAACGATCACGAAGATCAACTTGGGTGTCTATGGGGTGCCCCCCTCCTCCGTATATAAAGAGGGGAGGAGGAGGGGGCCGGCCAAGGGGAGAGGCGCGCCCTAGGGGGGGCAATCCTACTCCAAGTAGGTTTGCCCTCCCCCCCCTGAGGGAGTCCTGGACTAGGGGGTGTCCGGATAGCCGAACTATCATCATTGGCCGGACTCCAAGACTATGAAGATACAAGATTGAAGACTTCGTCCCGTGTCCGGATGGGACTTTCCTTGGCGTGGAAGGCAAGCTTGGCGATACGGATATGTAGATCTCCTACCATTGTAACCGACTCTGTGTAACCCTAGCCCTCTCCGGTGTCTATATAAACCAGAGGGTTTTAGTCCGTAGGACGAACAACAATCATACCATAGGCTAGCTTCTAGGGTTTAGCCTCCTTGATCTCATGGTAGATCTACTCTTGTACTACCCATATCATCAATATTAATCAAGCAGGAGTAGGGTTTTACCTCCACCGAGAGGGCCCGAACCTGGGTAAAAACATCCTATCCCTTGTCTCCTGTTACCATCCGCCGCACAGTCCGGGACCCCCTACCCAAGATCCGCCGGTTTTGGCACCGACATTGGTGCCTTCATTGAGAGTTCCTCTGTGTCGTCACCTATAGGCCCGATGGCTCCTTCGATCATCAACAACAACGCAGTCTAGGGTGAGACTTTTCTCCCTGGACAGATCTTTGTGTTCGGTGGCTTTGCACTGCGGGCCAATTCACTTGGCCATCTGGAGCAGATCGAAAGCTACGCCCCTGGCCATCAGGTCAGATTTGGAAGTTTGAACTATACGGCTGACATCTGCGGAGACTTGATCTTCGACGGATTCGAGCCACAGCCGAGCGCGCAGCACTATCACGATGGGCATGATTTAGCTCTGCTGCGAGCGAGTGCCACGAGGCCGCACAAGAGTCGCTTGACCCTTAGCTCGGAACCGATCGCGCCCGATCGAGGATGGGTGGCTGGACACCGCTCGGGGCTGCTACGTCTCACGGCGATAGAGCGAATATCAACCTGTCCCTTGTGAAGCTCGTGACTCTGTGGTGCGGACTCCTCTCCGGACCCGAACCTTCGCGCCCGCTAATCGAACCCGATTGGGCGCCAATCATGGAGTTCACCGCGGACATCTTTTCAAAGACTTCGCCTTTCGGCGAAATCCTGAATCGCTAAAGTGTCTCTCTTTATCAGGAAAGCCCTGGCCGGATTATGGTCAGGACGGATGGGATGCGGACGACGAAGAAATTCAAAACCCACCCACCACCCACTTTGTAGCCACTGTCGACGACTTAACCGACATGCTAGACTTCGACTTCGAAGACATCAACGGTATGGATGACGATGCCGGAGACGACGAAGAACCAGCACCCACAGGGCACTGGAAGGCCACCTCAACTCATGATGTATATATGGTGGATATACCTAAAGGAAGCGATAACGAGGAACAACGGGATGCTGCGAAGGATAATTCCCTCGAAAAATAGTCAAAATAGCGACGTAAGCGCCGCCCAAAGTCCCGCCTCGACAACGACAGCACCCATACCGACCCAGTCATAGAGCAGGGCGAACCGGCGGACGACGAACATGCCCCTGAGAAACCATCTGAACAAGATAAATTGAATAAACAATCCATCCCCGGCGAAAACAACAGTCCGGACTATCTCACGCCGAACGCATCGTTGGAGCTGAAGAACCTCCACAAAGGCTCGTCGCCACTGCACGAAGTCTGAAGAAGAAGAAGTGGAAGCTCAAAACATCGGAAGACGTACTCAGAATGAGATGGAGCAAAGTACACAAGACCGCAGACAGATACAGTGATAGTCGCCAAACAAAGAGCTACCCGAAGCGCAAACTACTGCCCGAATTTGATGAGGAGGCCGTAGAGCCCCCACAATCAAAGAACAAAGAGGCCGTCCGGTCGGATAGACGACCACATGACAAGCAAAGAGCGGCAAGCGGCGCCGCACACAAGCCGGCACGCGATCCACATAAGGATCCTTACAAAAAGGATGGCCCGGTCAGGTCCATCTATGGGCCAAGAAAGCAAGCTCTAGAAACAATACAACACATCGAGTATTCGAACATCACGGCACACCCAAATACAGGGGCGCCGCACCCCCCCTATGTTTCACCGATGAGGTGCTGGATCATGAATTTCCAGCGGGATTCAAGCCCGTAAACATAGAGGCATACGACGGAACAACAGACCACAGAGTGCGGATTGAGGATTACATCCTGCACATACATATGGCTAGAGGAGATGACCTCCACGCCATAAAATACTTACCCCTCAAGCTCATAGGGCCATCCCGGCATTGGCTCAAAAGCCTCCCAGAAAATACCATTGGAAGTTGGGAAGAGCTCGAGGATGCGTTTCAAGCAAATTTTCAGGGGACTTATGTCCGCCCTCCGGATGCCGACGATTTAAGTCACATAACTCAACAGCCCGGAGAGTCAGCCCGCAAATTCTGGAATAGGTTCCTCACTAAAAAGAACCAAATAGTCGACTGTCCGGACGCCGAAGCCTTAGCAGCCGTCAAACATAACGTCCGAGACGAATGGCTCTCTACCACTAGAAGTTGTGTTCGGCTCATCCGACAACTTCCGTCGTGAAAAGTTATTCTTCCACATCGCCCCATTTAAAAGTAGCTATCAAGCACTATTGGGACGCGAAGCTTTCACCCGCTTTAACGCAATACCGCATTATGCATCTCTTACACTTAAAATGTCCGGTCCACGCGGCATCATCTCATTAAAGGGAAACTTCGAGTGTTCCTTGAATACGGAAGAAAGTGAGACTGCCTTGATAGCCACACACTAATCTGGCTTCACTAATCAAAGCACCTAAACAGGTCATTCGGATCCCGGACACGGTTAGGCGAGTCCGGCATTAATAAACAAGGGGCTTACTAGCCGCGTACCCCCTCACAAGGGGTTGCACGCATGTACAATAAGAGACAATAAAGCTCAATTTCATTCATTTTTTTAATTATACTCTGTTTACACATTTTCCGCATGATCCCTTTTTAAAACTAAGTTCTTCTCTTTAACAGATGAACACCGTGCTACACCCGTCCAGGATATGGCACAACGGAGACACAGGCGCGGACGTGAAGTAGGGACCCGTTGCAAGGATTCTTTTCATATTAAGACCCTACATAAACCTTTCTTTCTGTCTCTTGTTGATACACATTCCCCGGTTTCTTACTATAACCGAGGAGGAGGCTGGCGTTTTGGCATCGGCCGCATCAGAAATTTTTGCGCGTACCTGGACACTAGGGGCTTAGGGCATTGTTTTGCCCGTTTTCGTAAAGACCGAATACCTTAGGGAGTGTTCGGCGTCTCGAGTTAGGCCTTATATGCATCAGCTCCGAATCATGTCTTTGGTCAAATGTTGGGTTTGCCCGGCTCCTGTGTTTTGCTGCCTTACGTTCCGCTCTATCGGCTAACGCGGCACTAGGAGAACTACTGCGATTGTGCCCTGGTTCGTCCAGGTGAGCACCTCAGTAGAGAAAGCCGAAAACTGACTGTCATGATATAGCGAGAGACTGGTCAACCACTCGACCACCGGAATGTTTAGAATTCCTCCGCTTTGACGAAGGACCGTTTCCCGGTCAGGCACATACGCGCCCCGAATTCGGAGAGCGCGGTGCCCCTAGGGGCTATATAGTAGCCCTACCATCGAACTCCTATGGCTAAGTGAAAGTGATAAATCATTATAGTCCAGTTGCCTAGTTTGCTACGCTATCACCTCCTTCACAAGACCAAGACGTTGGATTAAGTGTGAAAATGCGCTTTTTTGCAAACACCCCCGCACTATGTGCGTGGGGGCTGAAGCCGAAGACTGCCATCTTTCAGGTTATATACACATATACATTAACGGCCGCACAGGAGGTATTTCAATACTTGAACGCACAAGTATAAAAAGCCCTTATATTATATTTGAAACATGG
Organism: Aegilops speltoides; assembly: GCA_021437245.1. Taxonomy (NCBI): domain Eukaryota; kingdom Viridiplantae; phylum Streptophyta; class Magnoliopsida; order Poales; family Poaceae; genus Aegilops; species Aegilops speltoides. The sequence continues at coordinate 323,680,534 of CM038143.1, forward strand.
TTTCACAAATCATACGTGTCATTTGAACATAACATTTTTCGAGCACTGCGTCTCTATTAAACGAGCGCCCTGCAGGACTTCCTCAAAATAGTGCTCGGCAGCTACTAAACCACTGCGAATCACTCGATGCAACGTCGGTGCCTTCATCTCTGCCCAGTATGTTTTGACACAGGCAAGAGCCATCCGTGCACCCTCTATGCATGCCGACCGTTTCATCGCATCGATATGCGGCACCGCATCAAGGAACTGCTGCACCAAGCCAAAATAACTCTTCGGCTCGGGCCTTTTCGGCCACAAATGAGTCATGACATCCTTCATGGCAAGTCCGAACAACCTATTCAGCTCAGCCCATTCGGCTAACCGATCAGTTAATGGAAGTGGACGCTTTGGACTATGAAACTGCGACCAAAAAAGCTCCTCCATCTCGTGACCCTTTTGGCCTTGGAAGTGTGCGACCGCATCTGCGGCACTCGTGCCAAATCCAGATAAGCATCCTCCACACCCCATAGCTGGCCCAACTGAGCATACTTCGGATCCGTGAACTTCCTCCACAGCAGAAATGGCTTTCCAGCCGCGATATCCTCGGCTTGACATAGCTCCTCCTTTATAGCTCTCATCATGGAGCGGGCATCCTTGGCTTCGGCGGTGGCCTTCTTTAGGTCCTCTTGCTTCGCTCGGCGTTCTTTTTCAAGAAACTCGCAGCGGTCGGTAGCATTCTTCAGCTTCATGGCCATCTCGGCCATTTCCCCCTAACCGGCGATGAGCGCTGTTAAACTTCAGCTCTTGACGCCTTCAAGGCAGCCGCATTACTTTTCCTGGCTTGCTCCTTGGCCCGGGCGAGATTCGCCCGGAGGTCCTCCATAGCAGCGGCGCCATCTGCATCAAGCATACATGTTGTAAGGCACGGGCGTCAAGCTCCCTTACCAGGTGTCCGCGGAGAAGCCATATACCTTGCGACTTGTCAAGTCGCTTATTGACCAGCGTGATGTCCGCATCCGCAACGTCAAGTTGCCGCTTCAGTTCGGCAAATCCATCAGTCCGGCTGGCCACCGAACGCTCCGTCACCTATATAGGAAGGGCGACATCTTACAACTGAGATTATGATCCTCGGCATGCTGTCACCTTTGACAACGTACCAAGTCTCAGGGGCTACTATCTATACAGGGCGCATTCTATATGCAAAACTGCCGGAAGGTATATCATTTTTATGTACCTCAAACCCGTCGAGAAACTTCGACGGCTTCATGCAATCTGCTCTCGGCGGATGAAATCCTTTCAATCACCATACCCATTAACGTCACGGTGATCTTACGAGATAGACGCCGCGCCGAGCAGATCCTTGACTCCTCGACCGTACACCGGTCGGTGCGAACCTTCGGCCCGCGCGACTCGGGAAACCCTGCGTGCGACACCTCAGGGTCGTCTGCCCCACCTGACGGCGCGGCAGATGGAGGCGTTTCGCTCTCCATCATCTCCGGACGAAGATCCCCCGAGGATGAGCTCTGCTGAGAAGGGCTGAGATCCAAACTACAAGGTAAAAACTTCGTTTATCTTCAGAAATAAAAATAGGGATGTCCCTTATTACAAGACTCCCCTTTCTACTTACGGCTCGCTAGAGGGCTGATTTCCTTGGGGAAATAATGCGGCCAGGGCTTCTCCCAGCGCAGGACCCTCTGGTGAAGATTCCTTCCCCCGCTTTGAGGCCTTGGCCTCTGGATCTTCAGAAGCGGTCCTCTTCTCCCCCTGGAGGGAGGGATTCTCGATCCCCCCTTTCTTGAGAGCCTCCTTAGCAGAGGCAGTAGCTTTCCTATTCCCCCCTTCGCCCTCTTCCAAAGGCGCAGCCTCCAGCATCTTGGTTAACACAGGATCCAGCGTGGTCTCAGGGAGGGGAGCCGGACACCTTATTAGTTTTGCTTTTGCTATCCATTCCTGTTCAAGGGACAGCTCTTTAAAGGGCAAGTTTACGATAAATGTACGGATAGCGTGTCCGGGCACAGGACTACTTACTTGAGTATCCGGGCGATTGCAGCTCAGACCTGCGTCCTCGGTCAAGTCCGGACACATCTCTTGTGATCCGAAGAACAGTTTATACATCTCCACGGGCGTTGCACCCATGAAGTGTTGGAGAGCTCGCGGTCCCTCCGGATTGAATTCCCATAGGCGGAGGGGGCAACGTTTGCAGGGCAGAAGGCGCCGAATCAGCATGCCACTACAACCAGATTGATCTCCCTCTCTTGGAGGTCTCGAATACGGCCCTGCAACAGAGGTACATCCTTGGACGGCCCCTAGTCAAGCCCTTTGTTGACCCATGACGCCAGCCGTTGTGGAGGGCCCGAGCGAAAGGCAGGTGGCGCCACCCATCTGGTGCCCCTGGGAGCAGTGATGTAGAACCACTCCTGTTGCCACAAACCAAGCTCCTCTTGAAAAGAGCCCTCGGGCCATGGAGCGTCAGCACTCTTGCTTATAGCAGCCCCTCCGCACTCTGCCTGCTGCCCCTCGATCATCTTCGGCTCCACATTGAAGGTCCTGAGCCACAATCCGAAGTGAGGGGTAATGCGGGGAAGGCTTCGCATACGACAATGAACGATGAGATGTGGAGGATGGACTCCGGATCCAAGTCGTGGAATTCCAGCCCATAATAAAACATGAGCCCTCTCACGAAGGGGTCCGTCGGGAAGCCTAAACCCCGACGGAAGTGAGACACGAGCACCACGCTCTCACCAGGCTCGGGAGTAGGAATAACTTGCCCTTGGGCAGGCAGCCTATGCGAAATTTCGCCGGTTAGATACCTGGCGTCTCTCAGCTTTAGCACGTCTTCTTCCGTGACGGAGGAAGGCATCCACCGGCCTTGCAGGTCGGAGCCAGATATTGTCGAAGGTCCGAAGTGCCTGAATCTGGAGCCTTGGGTGTTGGAACTCGAGGCAAGGGGCGGATTCGATTGAGATTGAAAGAAAGGAGCAGGCCTTGGTCTCGTTATAAAGAGGTTGAATACCAAGAGCCCTCCCCGTGACCGTTTGGGACTCGCCTTCGATAGAGGGGGCGTGCCGACGGGCACGGTTGGGTTACCCACGCCTGTATTAATGAGGATCCCGGAATAAGGGGACACGATCTCTGCTTTGACAAGACGTGCCAAGGAAACCGCTTCGCTAAACGCGCTGAGGTGGAACCATAAAAACAATTTAAATAAAGGCTTGGCCGTGGTGTGACATCATGCCACGAAATACGTCAGCAGGTTGAACTTGTGTAAATATTATTCTCTCTACGGTGGTATGTGGAACTTATTTTGCAGAGTCGGACACTATCCTGGTGTTCAAAATCTTCTATGAATTATTCGGAGGAGGAACACGCCTTGCAATGCCGAAGACAATATGCGCGCCGGACTCGTCGTTATTGAAGCCTGGTTGAGGGCTACTCTTGAGGAGTCTGGACTAGGTGGTGTCCGGATAGCCGAACTATCATCATTGGCCGGACTCCAAGACTATGAAGATACAAGATTGAAGACTTCGTCCCATGTCCGGATGGGAGTTTTCTTGGCGTGGAAGGCAAGCTTGGCGATACGGATATGTAGATCTCCTACCATTGTAACCGACTCTGTGTAACCCTAGCCCTCTCCGGTGTCTATATAAACTAGAGGGTTTTAGTCTGTAGGTCGAAGAACAATCATACCGTAGGCTAGCTTCTAGGGTTTAGCGATCTCGTGGTAGATCTACTCTTATACTACCCATATCATCAATATTAATCAAGCAGGAGTAGGGTTTTACCTCCACCGAGAGGGCCCGAACCTAGGTAAAAACATCGTGTCCCTTGTCTCCTGTTACCATCCGCCTAGACGCACATCCCGGGACCCCCTACCCGAGATCCGCTGGTTTTGACACCGACACCCCCCCTTTCCTATTAGGAGTAGGAGAGGGAAGGAAGAGAGGGGAGGGAAGAAGGAAAGGGGGGCGGCCCCCCTCCCAATTCGGATTGGGCTTGGGGGGCGCGCCCTCCTTTGCTCCTTCTCCCTCCTTTCCACTAAGGCCCATTAAGGCCCATATACCTACCGGGGGGTTCCGGTAACCTCCCGGAGCTCCGGTATAGTCCCAATCTCACCCGGAACCTTTCCGGTGTCCAAATATAGTCGTCCAATATATTGATCTTTATGTCTCAACCATTTCGAGACTCCTCGTCATGTCCGTGATCACATCCGGGACTCCGAACAACCTTCGGTACATCAAAAACTATAAACTCATATTATAACTTTCATCATAACGTTAAGCGTGCGGACCCTACGGGTTCGAGAACTATGTAGACATGACCTAGAACTGTTTCCGGTCAATAACCAATAGCGGAACCTGGATGCTCATATTGGCTCCTACATATTCCACGAAGATATTTATCGATCAAACCGCATAACAACATACGTTGTTCCCTTTGTCATCGGTATGTTACTTGTCCGAGATTCGATCGTCGGTATCTCAATACCTAGTTCAATCTCTTTACCGGCAAGTCTCTTTACTCGTTACGTAATGCATCATTCCGTAACTAACTCATTAGCTACTTTTCTTGCAAGGCTTATAGTGATGTGCATTACCGAGAGGGCCCAGAGATACCTCTCCGACAATCGGAGTGACAAATCCTAATCTCGAAATACGCGAACCCAACATGTACCTTCGGAGACACCTGTAGAGCTCCTTTATAATCACCCAGTTACCTTGTGATGTTTGGTAGCACACAAAGTGTTCCTCCGGTAAACGGGAGTTGCATAATCTCATAGTTATAGGAACGTGTATAAGTCATGAAGAAAGCAATAGCAACATACTAAACGATCAAGTGCTAAGCTAACGGAATGGGTCAAGTCAATCACATCATTCTCCTAATGATGTGATCCCGTTAATCAAATGACAACTCATGTCTATGGTTAGGAAACTTAACCATCTTTGATTAACGAGCTAGTCAAGTAGAGGCATACTAGTGACACTATGTTTATTTATGTATTCACACATGTATTATGTTTCCGGTTAATACCATTCTAGCATGAATAATAAACATTTATCATGAAATAAGGAAATAAATAATAACTTTATTATTGCCTCCAGGGCATATTTCCTTCATCCCCACATAAGCAAATTTCTTCTCATGAATAGTAGTGGGAGAAAACTCAATAAAATAATTATCATGTGAGGCATAATCCAACTGAAAACTAAAATCATGATGACAAGTTTCATGGTTATCATTATTCCTAATAGCATACAACTCATCACAATAATCATTATAGATAGCAACTTTGTTCTCATAATCAATTGGAACCTCTTCCGAAATAGTGGAATCGTCACTAAATAAAGTTGACACTCTTCCATATCCACTTTCATAAATATTATAAGATTCAAAATCCTCCAAAATAGTGGGATCATTACTTCCTAAAGTTGACACTCTTCCAAAACCACTTTCATTAATATAATCATCATAAATAGGAGGCATGCTTTCATCATAATAAATATTCTCATCAAAACTTGGGGAACAAAAAATATCATATTCATCAAACATAGCTTCCCCAAGCTTGTGGCTTTGCATATCATTAGCATCATGGATATTCAAGGAATTCATACTAATAACATTGCAACCATGCTCATCCTTCAAATATTTAGTGCCAAACATTCTAATGCATTCCTCCTCTAGCACTTGAGCACAATTTTCCTTTTCATCATACTCACGAAAGATATTAAAAATATGAAGTGTATGAGACAAACTCAATTCCATTTTTTGTAGTTTTCTTTTATAGACTAAACTAGTGATAAAACAAGAAACAAAAAGATTCGATTGCAAGATCTAAAGATATACCTTAAAGCACTCAGCTCCCCGGCAACGGCGCCAGAAAAGAGCTTGATATCTACTACACAACCTTCTTCTTGTAGATGTTGTTGGGCCTCCAAGTGCAGAGGTTTGTAGGACAATAGCAAATTTCCCTCAGGTGGATGACCTAAGGTTTATCAATCTGTAGGAGGCGTAGGATGAAGATGGTCTCTCTCAAGCAACCCTGCAACCAAATAACAAAGAGTCTCTTGTGTCCCGAACACACCCAATACAATGGTAAATTGTATAGGTGCACTATTTCAGCGAAGAGATGGTGATACAAGTGCAATATGGATGGTAGATATAGGTTTTTGTAATCTGAAAATATAAAAACAGCAAGGTAACTAATGATAAAAGTGAGCGTAAACGGTATTGCAATGGTAGGAAACAAGGCATAGGGTTCATACTTTCACTAGTGCAAGTTCTCTCAACAATAATAACATAGATAGATCATATAAAAATCCCTCAACATGCAACAAAGAGTCACTCCAAGCCACTAATAGCGGAGAACAAACGAAGAGATTATGGTAGGGTACGAAACCACCTCAAAGTTATTCTTTCGGATCAATCTATTCAAGAGTTCGTACTAGAATAACACCTTAAGACACAAATCAACCAAAACCCTAATGTCACCTAGATACTCCATTGTCACCTCAAGTATCCGTGGGCATGATTATACGATATGCATCACACAATCTCAGATTCATCTATTCAACCAACACAGAGTACTTCAAAGAGTGCGCCAAAGTTTCTACCGGAGAGTCAAGATTTAAAACGTGCCAACCCCTATGCATAGGTTCATGGGCGGAACCCGCAAGTTGGTCACCAAAACATACATCAAGTGGCACGTGATATCCCATTGTCACCACAGATAAACCCGACAAGACATACATCAAGTGTTCTCAAATCCTTAAAGACTCGATCCGATAAGATAACTTCAACAGGAAAACTCAATTCATCATAAGAGAGTAGAGGGGGAGAAACATCATAAGATCCAACTATAATAGCAAAGCTCGCGATACATCAAGATCGTGCCATAGAGAGAACACGAGAGAGAGAGATCAAACACATAGCTACCGGTACATACCCTCATCCCCGAGGGTGAACTACTCCCTTCTCATCATGGATAGCGTCGGGATGATGAAGATGGCCACCGGTGATGGGTTCCCCCTCCGGCATGGTGCCGGAACGGGCTCCCGAGAGGCTTTTGGTGGCTTTAGAGGCTTGCGGCGGCGGAACTCCCGATCTATCTTCTTCTTCGATGTTTTTAGGGTATGTAGGCTTATATAGGCGAAAGAAGTCGGTCGGGGAGCCTCGAGGGTCCCACAAGAGGGTAGGTTACGCCCAGGGGGGATGGGCGCGCCCCCCCTGTCTCGTGGCTTCCTCGATGCTCCCCTGGCTTGCACTCCAAGTCTCCTGGATCATAATACTGAAACCTTCGACAACGTTATTTTTGGAAAGATTATGATCCCTAGAGCGCGCCTTCCAAGCTGCAGCAGTCGAGAGCCCTGAAGATGAGGGCGGTGCGCTACCTCCTGAGGTCGCCCCCAAGACAAAGAAGCTGCAGCTGGGTTAAGGATCTCGCGAGGGAGCCTCACCCGAGGATGCCACGCTAAGCCTCACGTCCTCGGACGGGCCGCCTTCACCCATCGCATAGGAAGGCGCGCCCAGCGCCCCTCTCGGGCTGGGCTCGGGGGCTCCCCTCGGGAGGGCCTCAGACCTAACCAGGGTCATGAGGGAGGCACTCGGGCACCATGTGGAGGCGCGCTTCAGCGCACGCTTCCCAAGAGAAGGCATCAGGTGGGAGGCGTCAGGCGTTCAGGAGTTCATCAGCAAGGCAATCAAGGAGATTCAAGAGGCAAAGGTTCTGCAATGCGATCGCCATCTACCGCCAGGCGCGGCTCACTGCCCTGGTGAGGGTAAGGAGTTCCGTGTCTGCATCGACATCCCAGGTCTCAATAGGGCCGAATATTGGCAGCTCTTCTAGCCGTCTCGTGTTGGTCGATGCGAGGGTCCACCCCACAGCTACGTCTGCATGCCTTTCTGCCTACCAGGCGCAGCTGTGGTGTTCCAGCATTGCACGAGGGATTCCCTGGTGGCTCGTGAGGCCACGCATCAGGCGACCCAGGAGGAGATGGAAGAGCACCCCCAGGAGCCTCCCAGGCCCTCTGGGCCTCCCGAGGCTCGGGGCCAAGGAGGCTTGTGAGGAACGACTGCAGCAGCACGCGTCTTTCGCTACCCCAACACCTCTTCAGTGACGGTACCAGGTGACATCTCTCTAGTTTGTTCAGTTTGGGGGCGCCCCTTGGGCTGCATCATCCCCAGGCCGTATGGGTCCGTCCCTGCGGCATGTATCCCTTTTGCATCTATCAGAGCTAGTTTACTTTCCTTCGCAATCTACCTTAAGATTATCAACTGCCTGACCGATGCTTCGTCGCCAAGAACGTCTCGCGCCCTTGCGAGCCCTCCCACGACCGCCTCATGATTAAGGACTGGCACGACGTGTGTGCTCGGGTCTGTCCCTACAGTGTCGCTAAACCCAAGAGGCTAAGCTCTGGCTCGCGGGCCAATCCCCATGTACGTCACCTCCCATGGCCCTTGGTGCCTTGTTCTCGCATGAGCTAATCGCAGGTGGATGAGTGAGGGCGCATGACCTGGTGCCCCCGTGGCCACGGGATTCGTGCGCCAGTTGTTTTTCTTTAGGATCTTTGCATGAGAAGACTGGGCACGCGTGCGTGTGTCGGGTCCGCCCTCCAGCTGTTGATAAACCCAATGGTGAGCTCGCCTAGCGGGCGGCCCGTTCACGTCACCTCCTGGGGTCGTTGGTGTCTAGCCTTCTCATGCAATAGCCTCAGGAGACTGATTTGGCGCAGGCTGCCTAACCATCTTGCAGGACTAAACAAGTGTTCCCAATCAAGCTCAGGCGCAAACCGCCTTGAGGTAGCGCCTCGTGAGTCCCGCTGTCGGTGTCAAAACCGGCGGATCTCAGGTAGGGGGTCCCGATCTATGCGTCTTAGGCTGATGGTAATAGGAGGCAAGGGACACAATGTTTACCCAGGTTCGGGCCCTCTTGATGGAGGTAAAACCCTACTTCCTGCTTGATTGATATTGATGATATGAGTAGTACAAGAGTAGATCTACCATGAGATCATAGAGGCTAAACCCTAGAAGCTAGCCTATGATGATTATGATTATGATCGTCCCAATAAGGACCAAACCCTCTGGTTTATATAGACACCGGAGGGGGCTAGGGTTTACATGGAGTTGGTTACAAGGAAGGAAATATAATATCCGGATCGCCAAGCTTGTCTTCCACGCAAAGGAGAGTCCCATCCGGACACGGGACGGAGTCTTGAGTCTTGTATCTTCACACTCCAACAGGCCGGACGAAGCATATAGTCCGGCTATCCGGATACCCCCTAATCCAGGACTCCCTCAGTAGCCCCTGAACCAGGCTTCAATGACGATGAGTCCGGCGCGCGGTCTTGTCTTCGGCAGTGCAAGGCGGGTTCCATCTCCGAATACTCCAGAATAATTTTCGAACACTTAGACCGTGTCTGACCTACAAGATGTTCTTCACATACCACCGTAGAAAGCATAGCATAATTGTGATCTGCCGGCAACTTTAAACAAAGTGATACGACACTACGGTTGGGTCATCATTCAAACTGTTTTCCTATGACCAGCCACACATATTGCGAGGCGGTTTCCTTGACACGTCTTGTCAAAGCAAAGATCGTGTCCCCTTATCACGGGATTCTCGTCAATACGGGTGTGGGCAGCCCAACCGTAGCGCTAATTGCGGCCAGTGGGGAACGAGCGGGTTCCACCAGGCAAGTGGGGAGGCGCAAAAACTTTTCATCGCCTCTATAAAGAGATAAGGTCTCTTCTTTTTACCCACGCCTTTTCCTTCTGCTAGTCCATTCCCCTCTGTTCGAGCCCTAGCGCCCAGGCACTCTTCTTCTCTAGCGAAGAGAGGTTCTCCGAAGATGTCCGGATCCGGAGCAGGAAACAAATGGATGGACTCTACCGTCCAGGAGAAGGATATCAAGAGGCTCCGAGAGGCCGGGTAACTGGCCAAAAAGATTGGCCACCGTCTTCCGCCGGTGGGACAAATCGTCCCTACTCCGGAGCCCCACGAGAGGGTCGTGTTCCTTCCTCACTTTGTCCGTGGGCTCGGGTTTCCCCTTCACCCATTTGTTCGCGGTGTCATGTATTATTACGGAATCGATTTTCATGATCTTTCCCCCAATTCTTTCCTTAACGTCTCGACATTCATCGTTGTGTGTGAGGCTTTTCTCCGAATTTCGCCTCACTTTGGCCTGTGGCTGAAGATTTTCAATGTGAAGCCGAAGGTGGTGAGGGGCGAACACGCCGAGTGCGGCGGCGCCATGGTGAGCAAGATGCCCAAGGTTATATGGCCGACGGGCGCCTTCAATGACTCTGTCAAGGAGTGGCAGCAGCAGTGGTTCTATATCACCGAACCGCGCGGCAAAAAGTGGGCTGCGGCTCCTGAGTTTAGATCCAGAGCCCCACTGCGGCTCACGTCCTGGCCCGAGAAGGGCCTGAACTGGTCCTCGTCCAACGAGTTATCACTGCTCCAGACGCGCGTCCAGAATGTGGTCGACAAGGACGTCAAACTCATCGACATAGTCCAGGTGATGTTAGTTCGCCTGGTTCTCCCTTGCCAGGGTCGAGCCTGCAATTTGTGGGAATACGACCCAACCGAGCACCAGACCCTTCGGGAGCTCTACGGTTCCCCCCACAAGGATATCTTGAAGGTGCTCTTTAAGTCCGGCAAATCATGGCGGGCTACGCCGAGGACCGTGGGTATCAATTATCCCATTCAGCAAGTTCGGTAAGTTATTGTTTCGCTCTGTCCATCCATGCTTCAGCTGGCATGTGCTGAGGGAGACACTTTTATCATGCTTTATCATAACCCCAGGGATGGATAAAAAGGGTGGAGCGGATACATTGTCCTGCCCCGCTACCGGAGGTACTGGCCGGACCTCTTCTGATGAAGACGCTGGTCCCAGCGCCTTACGAGGCGCCAAAGAAAGAGGCCTCCAAGAAGGTCAAGAAGACCCGGAGCGGCCTCCGTCATCGCGACGCTTCGGACGCAAAATCCGAAGACTCCAGCGACCATCCCTCCTCTAAAGACGAAGAGGAGGAGGAAGAAGACGAGTCCCCCGCAGGGGGGGAAGAAAAGGACGGCCTCCTCATCCCTGGAGGCCGAATCGCCAAAGAGGGGGAAAGGCTCCCTTCCAGAGGCGTCCACCACGGCTGCCGATAGCAGCCCGGAGTGGGATCCTAGGGTCCAGCCCCTGGTAAAATCGTAAGTATAAGAAATCTTTACGCACCTACGCGCTCGAGGTTATTAGGACGTAGTAGTTTTAACCGTCGCCACATTTTGTGTAGCCCGGCAAGGTCCCGCGCCGGACAGTCCTCATCGGAGGATTCGCTGAGCTCAGATGCCTCGGCGAGCGAGACGCCCCCAGATGCCCCTTCCCCAAAGCCTAGGCGTGACACCGAGGTGTCGTCTCAGCGGGACCCGGACCGGGGGGCATATCTCTAGGGTCGGACACACGGGAGCAGCGGCCCCCAGGTGTGTCGACGGCGGGGCGATCTTGGGTTCAGACCACAGCCGGACATGGTTCTGGAGACCTTTAAAGCTCCAGGACCGGGCAAGCAGCCACCTTTGACGGGGGGAGGCTTGCCTACTCCGCCAGCAACCTCTGTCCATGCAGAGCTACCGGGCGGCCTATCGATAGCACTAAGGAGCGCGTCTATCGTCAACGAACATCGGACCCTCATGGGTGCGGTGATTGGAAAGATTCAGTCCATCGAGAGCGGACTGAATGAGTCCTGCCTTGGCCTTATAAAGGCCTTTGAGGTATATTTTTGCAAACCTTTGGGAGATTGTCACAGTATGAGTAGTAGCCCCTGATTCACTGTCCAGCGAAAGAGAGAGAGAGACAGACGGACAGGGGATCAAATCATCCGCTTTTGTAGGAGCACTCGTTAATGATGTATATCCCTTTGTTTGAAAACAGGCGTTTGCAGAGACGACCGCCGCTCATAATGTAGAGGTGTCCGGACTGAAGCAGAGTCTTGAACGGGCCGAAGAGGAACTTGGCCGCGTGAAGAAGCAATTGGAGGACAAGCAAGGTATGTTGAAACTTTGTCCTAAGTTTGGCACAAATGAGTAAATGTGCCTGATGAAAAAGTATTTGTCTTGTATGCTCTAGGAGCGAGTGCTGAATTTGAGGCACTGAAGAAGGCTGTGACCGAAGCCAACGAGAAGGCTGCCGCCGAACAGGCTCTTCGTGAGAAACACGAGGCCAGGGTCATCGAAGCTAAGCGAGAGCTCCAGGAGGCTGTGAAGAAGAGTGAGGCCTTGGAGTAGAGTTTAACAGAGAAAGAATCCGAACTCGTCCAAGCTCTCCAAGTCGCGGAGGATGCTCGGGAAGAAGCCCGAGGTGCTCTGAAGGATATTCAGGAGGCACGGAAGGTTGCGGCTGGTAAGGCCTTTTGTACTCAAAGCCATTTTTTTGCATAGTAATAGGGGCGCTAAGCGACGAGCTGAGTTCTTGTTTCTCCAGGTGTGTGTGCAGACCTGCCATGCAGCATATCAGATGCTGCCCAATTCTACCGTACTGAGGAGAAGAAGTCTGCGGAGAAGGATTTCTGGTCGCAGTATTTGGCGCCGAATTATCCGGTGCCCTTTATCGATCAGCTGAAGCAGCTAGTCGAACTGCACCAGGCGGCCGAACTAGCCATGAAGGACTTGGTTGTCCGGCTGTGGCCCACGGAGCCAATTCCAAGCAGTTACTTCGGGCTCGTGAAGCGGATTGTTGGTGCTTGCCCTCGGCTCGATGTCATGAAGCGATCGTTTGAATAGAGGGTGCGCGCATGGCGTTTGCCCGCGCGAAGGTGCACTGGGGAAAGCTTGACGCTAAGAAGTTGATGACTGAAGGACTGCCGCAGGGTAAGGAGCATCGTAAGCCCGAGTTGTACTATGAGGGTGTCCTGAAAGGGGCCCGCCTTGTGGCGGATAAGTGTACCAAAGACACTATATTTACCTGAAGGCAATCGTGCCATTGTAATGCTGGAAAATGGCACTTTTATTATTTATTTCTTGTTTATGTGAACGTTTGTTCTTCCTGTGCGGCCGTTTAGTGTGTATAAAACCTGAGAGTTGGCGATCGTAAACCTTCGCCCCACGTAAAAGTGCGGGGTGTTCGGGCCATACCTGAACACTCTTTATCCCATTTTTGGGTCCTTTTAAGGAGGTGTTTCTCAGCACGAATTAGGCAATCAGACTATAGGGCTTTATTACTCTCACTTAGCCATAGGAATTCGAGTATGGTGGGCGCAACCCTGGTATTCGGAAGACCGTACTAGGGGCTCTATCGGCGCCTGATCGGGAGACCGATCCGTCGCACTTTGCATTTATAATGGCATTATGCGGAATAAATCTTTAAGGATTTTACAACCTCTCGAACAGCTGACCAGCTCTCGCCGTATCATGACAGTCAATTTTCGGCTTTCTCTACTAAGGTGATCATCCGGAAGAACCGGGACACAATCACAGTAGTTCTCCCAGCGCTACCTTAGCCGATAGAGCGGAACGTAAGGTAGCAAAACATGGGAGCCGGGCAAACCCAACTAATGACCCAAGACATGATTCGGAGCTGATGCGTATAGTGCTATAAGTTCGGGGTGCCGAGCTACCGGAAGGGTGGCTGGACATTGTTGTATTATGAGTATTCTGAAGCCCCTAGCATAGTGGGGCCTAATACGATGTACGGGTGCCGCTTAGGGCGAAAAGTGGTGTTTAATGACAACCGGTAAGTGTTATTTGAATCTACGCACTATAGTAGGATGATATGTCTATGCATATGGGTACGGTTTATGATTAAAAAAGGAAGTGTTTTTAGCGGAACCTGGCATGGCCGGACTGGAGGAGGCTCTGTGTGGATCTGAAGCGAATCCGGACTGCCTTCTTGGGGGGGGGGATTTACTTGTGTGTTCCTACCCTTGTGTGTCCGGGCGTATTCCACGTCGCCGATCCTGTTCTGTGCCAAAGTTAATATGTAAAGGTAAATGCTTGAAGGCAGCTGCACGTCCTCTTGTGGTCGGACCGTGGGTGCCTGATCGGAGCCTGGCTAACGCAGGCGTCATTCCGTAAAATAGCGCGGACTCCTCAGTTGGTGTCCGGATAGTTGGCTGCCGAATCAAAATTTGATAGACAGGGACGACTCGCTACTCCGGCAGCGGTATGATTTCCACTCTAAGGGTGGGGTTCGGCCTTGTCCATAGGTGTGACTATGTCACACAGGACTGGCCTAATGTTGACCGCGTTGAATCTAGCCAATGTGGTTCGTCCCGTTAACATGTGATGATCACTGTATGAGGGGACATTGCCGAAGATTTATTCTTCGGCGTGGTATTTGTTTGGTGATCCGAACACAACCGTTAGAGTGGTGGGCCAATAAAAGTTGGCCTTTGCACCTGGCACCTTTTAGAAGATGTTATTGATAGTTTCATGCCTGCGGGGGCTTATGTGAGATGGAGCCCCTGGACTACTGGGTCTATAGGTAGTGCAATTAAATTGCTGTGGTTGATGTTGTTTGGACGGTCGATGTGATCGGGGAAGATCGGCCGTACTTTTGTGTTGTGGAGGATCTTCTTATGACTTCACCGTTGTTGGAATCCTCCCCTCATTGTTTCCGGCACATGACCGGCCACTTTGTTTTGAGGATCCGGCATTCTCTATTGGTATGCTTGGCCGTCCTTCTAGGAGTAACATGAATTTCACATGGTTGATCGAGTATGTTGCTCGGGCCGGATAGGCTTGAGCTGTTCTTTGTCCGCTGACCGGACTGGGAGTTGCTGGATTTGGCACCAACTTCCCTGGCTTGACGTTTAGGATGATTGTGTCGAGGCTTGAGGATGCCTCCTCGTGTATCCTTCGTATTGTCTTGGACTGTGGTGGTATGTTGACGTCGGGGTATGTGCCTTAGGTTCTCCTTCTTAGGTTGAGGTAGCGGATTATGCCGTGTGTTCCCTTTGTCGGGGCGGTCGAGTCCGTCTTCCTCGGTGGCTAGGACCTTGGTCCATCTTTCCATGAGCAAATCTTGGTCAGCTTTGAGCTGCTGCTGCTTCCTTTGCAGGCTCCTCGCAGTGGCCATGAGCCATCGCTTGAAGTGAACTTGTTCCACGGGATCCTCAGGCACGCCGAATTCGGCACTGCCAAGGCTTACCTTGTCTTCGGAGGAGGGCATATAGTTGTTCTCTCCAAGTATCCCACTGTGGCCAGTCCGGCCTGCTTGAAGGCAGGCTGATCAGGGTTGTATTCATCTTTGGCACCATCTGGATTGTTTTCGTCTCCTGTGCCGGTATTGTTGTGGCGGGGTTTGGAGTGGCGTTGACGACGCCCATGCTTTGCTTTCTTTCCTAAGGGGTTATCCTCCATTGCCTCATCGCCATTGGCTTCCTTCGGAGTGTCCACCATATATATATCATATGAGGAGGTGGCTGTCCACCGCCCCGTGAGCGGTGGTTCCTGTTCTTCTCCTGCATCGTCGTCCATACCGTTGATGTCTTCGGAGTCGAAGTCTAGCACGTCGATTAAATCATCGACCGTGGCAATGAAGTGGGTGGTGAGTGGGCAACGAATTCCTTCGTTGCCTGCTTCCCACTCAAGCCGGACATAGTTTGGCCAAGAGTCTCCTGAAAAAGAGAGAGACTTCAACGAGTTCAGCACGTCGCCAAAGGGCGAGTGCTAGAAGATATCCGCAGCGGTGAACTCCATTACAGGAGCCCAACCAGGTTTGGCGGGCTCAGGAGCGCGCGGACCAGAACCTCTGAGCGGATCGAGTCCGGGGTCCGTGTCCTGAGCTTCTTTGGGGTGAGGCCTCTGTTCGGCTCTACGGCCGGTGGGTGTCTTGACTGCGGGCGGGTCCATCCATCCGTCCTCGGGCGGCGCAATCTGCTCCGGATTTAGGTCCGGGGCTCCTGCAGGGGCGATATCCCGAGCATTATCCGACAGCAGGTCTAAGTCGTGCTCATCGTGATTGTCCGACACTCCTGGCGCAGGCCCAAACCCGTCGAAGATCAAGTTTCCGCAGATATCGGTCGTGTAGTTCAAGTTTCTGAACTTGACTCGTGGCGAGGCGTGGTGTCGATCTGCTCCAGATGGCTGCTTAATTGCCCGCAAAAACGGCCGCGAACACGAAGATCTGTCCGGGGAGAAAAGTCTCACCCTGGACCGCGTTGTTATTGATGATTGAAGGAGCCATTAGGCCTTGCAGCGACGACACAGAGGAACTCTCAATGAAAGCACCAATGCCGGTGTCAAAACCGGCGGATCTCGGGTAGGGGGTCCCGATCCGTGAGTCTTAGGCTGATGGTAACAGGAGGCAAGGGACACAATGTTTACCCAGGTTCGGGCCCTCTTGATGGAGGTAAAACCCTACTTCCTGCTTGATTGATATTGATGATATGAGTAGTACAAGAGTAGATCTACCATGAGATTGTAGAGGCTAAACCCTAAAAGCTAGCCTATGATGATTAGGATTATGATCATCCCTCTAAGGACCAAACGCTCCAGTTTATATAGACACCAGAGGGGGTTAGGGTTTACATGGAGTCGGTTACAAGGAAGGAAATATAATATCCGGATCGCCAAGCTTGTCTTCCACGCAAAGGAGAGTCCCATCAGGACACGGGACGGAGTCTTGAGTCTTGTATCTTCACGCTCCAACAGTCCGGACGAAGCATATAGTCCGGCTATCCAGATACCCCCTAATCCAGGACTCCCTCACCCGCACTGGCTCACGGGTGCCCATATACACCTCCTCCAGCCCTGTCGTGCAAGCCACGTGTCAGGGCGGGGCTGTACACACCCCGGGGGCTCTCCTCAGAGGGAGCCCCCTCCCACGCACCAGTGGAAGCACCATTCTCTATGCTGGCCGTCGACACTGCCGAGGAGCGGCTATGCCCGTGCAAGAGCGTAAGCGCTATGCTCCGCGGTGGTGATAAACAACTGAGGTTGGCATCGCAGCTGCATTAACCTCAGGGAGCTTCCGGGCTCAGTGACCAGCCTCACCGCGCTGCTCTCCCTCGGGAGGGTAGCGCGAGGGGCCTGGGCACGGGGGCTACGCTCAGGTCATGCCTAGCGTAGCCCACCTCGCCAGGTCCCACGGACCTGGTCTTCACGCGCCCCTCCTGAGCAAGAGCCCGGGGAGGAAAGGTATGATGGTCGGTTCATACGTCAAGGGGGACTCCTGACCATCGCGTCTCAGGAGCCTAACTTGACACGTAGTCCCTCACCCCTTGGTCCCGTCCTAGTGATCCGGACGACCCAACCGCGACTGAGGCATGCGTGGGGCCGGGCCCTGCCGACGCAGAACGCCAAGGCCTGACTTTTCCCCTTTTCAAGGCATTCGTACGTCAAGGGGGACTCTTGAGCATCGCGTCTCAGGAGCCTAACTAGCCATGTAGCCCCTCACCCCTTGGTCTCGTCCTGGTGAAACGGATGACCCAACGGCTGCTAAGGTATGCATGGGGCCGGGCCCTGCCGACGCAGAATGCCAAGGCTTGCCTTCGCACTTTTTCCCAAGTTGTTCGCACGTCAAGGAGGACTCCTGAGCATCACCTCTCAGGAGCCTAACTGGTCACGTAGCCCCTCACCCCTTGGGCTCGACCTGGCGATCCGGACGACCCAACGGTGGCTGAGGTATGCGCGGGGCTGGGCTCTGCCGACGCGGAACAATAAAGCAAACAAAAAAGTCAGGGAACCACAATCTAATTATTACAAGAACATATTGTTCCAAGCAAACAGTTTTAAACGCCTCCACGAGGCATGCTACATGATACAGGACGAACAGGAAGGAGTAGCGTCGCCAAGCCGCCTCTTCAGCCCTTAGTGCCACAATCACCTGCCAGCGGAGCCTCATCGCCAGCCGCGGCACCCATTCCCTCCGCCCCAGCCAGAGGACCGACGACAAGGAACTTGCTCCGCAGGGCATCCACGGAGCTCTTCACGGCGGCAGCAGCAGCACTGCAGGAGTTGGAGTCCACGGGCTCGAGGAAGGCGGCAAAGTCGAAGCTGGTGTCCCGGAGATAGAGATGGCTGAAGACGCACATAAGGGCCGAGGAAGAAAGCGAGCGAGCCTCACCTTCCACCAAAGAGCCAAACCCATCGACGGTGTCCTCGAGCACTGCCACGACCTCAGGGAGCAGAGCGGTAGGGCTCTCCCTCGGGGCCACAGCTGCCGCCTTCTTCAAGGGATCGTCCCCAAAGAGTGACCGCTGAGCCTTGAGAAACCTCGCCTTGAGGGAGGCGAGGGTACTGCGCTCCATGGTGGCCGCTTCCTTGGCCTTGGCAAGGGCCGCCTGGGCCGCCTCCGCCTCCTCCTTCAGCTTTGTCAGGCGGTCACGCTCCGCAACCTGCTCCAGGGCTGCCTTCTTTAGCTCGGCATCTCGATCGGCAGCGGAAGCCTCCTGGGCCTTCAATACACCAAAAAGGGGAGATTGTAAGTGCATCTAGTGCCCCTTAGTGATTTTGGTGTATTGAAGACTTATAGGTTAAGGGACTGATACATTTGTGAGTGTACACAGGTCTATAAGTCTATGAGGAGTTTGATATTTACAGAAAAACTCGACCCCTAAAAATGAAGTTCTTCGACTGAAGACTTTGATAGTCTGAAGACTTTCTGAAGATTTTGAAAGTGAAGAAAATGGTGTGACCTTGAAGACTTGATATTCATTTGAGGAACATGAAGCATGAAGAATTTTGTTTTCGTAGTTCCATTTTCTCTTTCTTGAGTCATAGGAAACACCGTACTGTTAAAGGGGGTCGAGGAAATACTAAGGAAAAATTTCCATGTGATGCTCAACTCAAAATCCTACACCTACCAATCCCTTGAGTGAAGCCATTGGAAATCTCATACAGATTCAGTCAATTTCTTGATGTGAGACGCAGTTCTTACAGTCACCGAGGACTTTGCTCGATCGAGGAGTTAGGAATTCGCCAAAGGCGAATTGCCTACACAAATGAGGAACATGATAGCCCGAGGAATTTGAGAGTCAAATTTCCGACCGTTCTTTGTCTTCTTGCACGGCTGTCCCAAAATATCTTATCCACCTAACGGTCATATCATTGAAGGGCATTTATGTCTTATCATGTCGGGCTGCTCCCTAGGCTATAAATAGCCGCCCCTACAACCACTAGTTGGTTGGCTGCTCCGAGAGAACTTGACACTTGTCATTTGAGAGCAACCCATCCTCCGAGGACTTTGGCGAAAATCATCAAGTGAGGAACATCCCAAAACCAAAACCCCACAAACCCAAAGTGATTGAGCATCATCAAGAAATTGATCCGCATGGATCCGGCGCTTGTTACCTTTGAAGATCTGTGCTTCTTCCGGGCGGTTAGGCGTCAAGGTCTAGAGCATCCAAGAGGAATTGTGGATCGCCGAGTGACCAAGTCTGTGAAGGTTTGGAAGTCACTGAAGACTTACCACGAGTGATTGGGCGAGGCCTGCGTGGTCTTAGTTCAAGGAGAATACGGTGAGGAGGGGTGTCTGAGTTGCGGCTCAAAGATCTGGGTGTCAGGATCTGCGTGTCCTCGAGTTTAAATACTCACCGCTCCAACCAGACGTACAACTGAGACAACAGTTGGAACTGGTTTACCAAATCATTGTCTTCACCAACTAACTCCTTCTATCTCCTCAACCCTTTCATTTCCTCATTACTGTGTTGAATGTTGTTCATATCTGTGCTTGAAGACTTTGGTGAAGACTTTCACAAATTCCTCGCCAAGTTCTTGATCTGTTTGTCTTCGTCTTGTGTTATCCTGTGATTACGTTTTCTGTACTCTGTGCTAGTCTTCATTTCATCATGATGACCATGCTTGTATCCTGTTATGTTTACTTCTGAGTACTTATTCCGCTGCAAGTAGTTCTTTGCTAAGGAATTTCCTCACCAGCAAATTCCTCAGTGAAGAATTCATAAAAATCGCCTATTCACCCCCCCTCTAGTCGATATAACGCACTTTCAATTGGTATCGAGTGAGGTACTCCTTGTTACGTGTGATTTTGGTTTAACCGCTTTGAGTCTTAGTTATGTCGACCGCAGTATGATCAAGGTCTCGGCTGGGTGTCCTACCCTTGATGGGACGGACTACCCCTCTTCGAAGAACAAGATGCGAATGCATCTTGAGGCAATTGATAACGATCTCTGGTATGTTGTGGAAAATGGTGTTCCCTCTGTCTCACCCTCACTGAACGCTACCGATGTGAAGAGATTCAAGCAACTCGATTCTCAAGCGAAGAATATCATATGTGGCCATCTGAGTAAAGGACAGTATGGAAGAGTGAGTGCTTTGGAAACTGCTAAGCTTATCTGGGATAGGTTGTCCAAAGTAAATGAAGGAGTCTCAACTTAGTGTGACTCTCGAGTTGATGTTCTTAAGAATCTCTACAACCGCTTCAAAAGACTCGACAATGAAAATGTCCAACAAACCTTTGATCGCCTCACTGACATCTCAAATGAGCTTCAAGCCCTCGGTGCCACTGACATCACTGATCATGAGGTGGTGAAGAAACTGTTGAGATCGCTTGATTCCTCATTTGATACTGTGGGACTGATGATACAAGAACATGCTGACTACAAGTCTCTTGATCCTGCTGATATCCTCGAAAGGCTAAATACTCACGAGTTCGACTTCTTTGAAAAGAGATCTCTATGGTTCAAATTATGGCAAACCACATGCCCTGAAGGCCAAGGCTGTGTCTGACTCTGAATATGAGGATACTGGTAGTAGCCTTGGTGATCCTGAAGAATTGAGCCAGGAGCTTGCACTGCTCGTGAAGAAATTCCAGAAGTTCTCAAGACGTGGTCGCTTTGGAATCCTCAAGAGGCAGTGATTCCTCATCCAGTGACTATAAGAGAAGGTTGTGCCACAAATGCAAGAAACCTGTTCATTACATTCAAGATTGTCCTCAGTGGGAAAAGGAAATGAAGAAGAAGAAATACAAGGATTACAGTTCTGATGATGCGAAGAAGAAGAAGAAATCATCAAAATCTTCGTCATCAAAATCCTCGAAGTCTTCGTCCGACAAGAAGAGCAGCTCCAAGAAGGCTCGGGCATTCATTGGCAAGGAAGTGGACTCTGAAGCTGAATCTGAGGAAAATGATGAAGAGGAGGCTTTTGAAGAATCTGAATCTAGTGTGGCAAGTATGGCCGTCGCAACTGCTCTCGTCAGCAAGTCCATCTTCAACACTGAAGAAACTGACCTCACCGACAAGCCTGATGAAGATAATGATGGCTACGCTCCCACCTATTGCTTCATGGCGAAAGGTGCTAAGGTACTCAAATACAACTCCTCTGAATCTAGTGAAAATGAATCTGATGAGGATCTCAAGCCCAGCTACTCTAAACTTGCCAAGATTGCTGTAAAACAACAACGGGCTTTTGAAAAGGTTCAAAACATGCTAGATAAAAGTGATGATATGTTGGGTGAAGAAATGGATCGCACTAAAACCCTGACTGAAAATCTTCAGAGACTTCAGTCTAGGTTTGATAACCTTCAAAGACATCATAACACTCTCTTATCTGATCATGAGAAACTTTCTTATGAATTTCTTCAAAAAAAAGCAAGATCATGAGAAGCTTTCCTCTGAATCTCTTCAAAGAAAGGAAGATCTTGAAAAGCTAAAAGTGTGTTATGAAGATCTTCAGAAGGAGCGCGATTCATTACTAGCTCAACAAATCAGCGCTTCTCAGGAAGAATTTGTTCCTCCATGCTTAAAGTGCATTGAGCGTGAATCGCTAATTCTTCACCGAATGTTCAAATGCTTCAACTGTTACAAATTCTTCATCTGCCTCTGCTATCACTAATTCCTCACCGAGGACATTGCTAGTATCACCGACAATGCAGGGTTGAAGGAATTGTACATGACAGCATGTACAAAAGCCTCAAAGGGCATCGACTCTATGTGATGTGCTTAAAAGCAGATCCTCAACGAAACCCTAGGAAAGAGGGTATTGCCTTTGAGAGGAAACTCAATGCTGATGGAACATATTGGAAGCCCGAGCGGTACCCCAAAACCTCATGGGTTGCTGCAAAGGGACCTCCAGCTTGATCCATCTAACTTATCTGCTTTACATGTGATTCTCCTCATTCTTCCGATGAGTCATTTGACTCAATTATAAACTGTTCAAAAATCGAATGGTGAAGTATTTGCTAGATATGTTGGCACTAATCTGCAGAACGGTTCCCCTATGAAGAAAATCTGGGTTCCCAAAAGTTATGTTGAAAGTCTTGGTGAATGTCCTCATGACACCACACTGTGAAGAACAGAACCCCAGATCAAATTCTTCATATGGACCAAATTCTTCATATGGATCCAAGTCCTCATACGGACCAAATTCCTCACATGGATCAAATTCCTCAAAAGTATCAAAGTCCTCATATGATTATCATCGTGCTAACAACTCTGTCTCGCAGGGTAGAGCTAAGGGCTATGACTATGTGCATTATTCCTCAAACCATTATGTTCATAAGTCCTCGAAGAATTACTCTGCCTATTCATATGCTTACCCTAACCCCTCTTATGTGAAACGAAATGGTTTGGCATCTTTGCCACCTTTCTCATATGGTGCTCGCAGAGTGATGAATTCTTTGCCACCCCTCCAGATGTGGGTGGTGAAGAAAAAGAACTAATCTCTTCTGCAGGGTCAGGTCTCCACACGTGCTTTAACGTCTGGAGAATTTGCTGGGGGCCTGACAAAATGCCTGAAAGGACGCAGGCGAATCATGATGAAATGAATTTTCATTTCACACGTCCTCATACTACTATATTTGTTTATTGCTTGATGAAATTCATCTGATGAAATTGATATCATATTCTTCACTGATGAAGCATATGAGATTGTAAGCTACACTAATTCATCTGCAGGATGACCAACCCAAAACTATTGAATGGGTCCTCGATAGCGGATGTATAAATCACATGACTGGTGACAAGAATTTATTGATGGATGCTCCCTTATCACCGTCACCTCTGAAGCATATCATCTTTGCTGACAAAGGCAAAAGTCAGGTATTGGGTCTTGGTAAGGTTGCCATCTCTAAGGATAAACACATGGACAAAGTCATGCTTGTTGAGTCCTTAGGATACAATCTCATGTCAGTCTCAATGCTTTGTGATCTTGATATGGTTGTTGTCATTGGCAAGTATCGCAGTGTTGTGATTATGCTGACAATTCCAAAGTCTTCGAAGGCTTTAGGAGAGGAGATCTGTATATTGTTGATTTCTCTACAGGACCACAACCAGCCGTGTGTCTACTTGCAAAAGCTTCAGAAGGCTGGCTATGGCATCGACGACTTGGTCATGCAGGCATGAGGAATTTGCTGCGCGCTATGGAAGAAGAAGCATGTCATTGGCATTGAGAATGTCAAATTCCTCAAGGATCACTTATGCGAGCTGTGAAGCTGGAAAAATGACCAAGGCCAAGCATCCAACGAAGACTATCATGACCACTACCCGTCCATTCAATTGCTTCATATGGACCTCTTCGACCTAATCATTACTCAGCGGTCACTAATGATGCATCTCTATATGGTTTTGTCATAGTTGATGATTATTCTCGATATACATGGGTACACATTGTTGCTTACAAACATGAAGTGCGTGAAGTCTTCAAACAATTTTCCTCGAGGGCTTCAACCAACTTTGGTGTGAAGATCAAGCACATCGAAGTGACAATGGAACCGAGTTCAAGAATTCGGTCTTGATGCCTATCTTGATGAACTTGGTATTACTCATGAGTTATCTGCTCCCTATACTCCTCGGCAAAATGGCGTCGTGGGCGCAAGAACAGAACTCTTGTTGAGATGGCTCGCACTATGCTTGATGAATACAAAAGCGCCTCGGCGTTTCTAGATTGATGCAATTGATCTGCGTGCCACATCATCAACAGTATATCTTCACAAATTCTTCAAGAAGACGCCTATGAACTCCTCAACGACAAGAAACCCAATGTGAGTTATTTCAAAGTCTTGATTGCTAAATGTTGGATTAGAGATCCTCACCACAACTCTCAATTTGCACCGAAAGCACATGAAGGTTTTATGCTTGGTTACGGAAAGGACTCGCACACCTCTGAGTCTTCAACATTGTTCTACACAAGATTGTTGACCTTTGTAGATGTGCGGTTCGATGAAACTAATGGCTCGCAAAGAGAGCACCTACCTTCTGTGTTAGATGAACCAGCACCTGAGGATTCCGTCAAGTTCAAGGCAACTGAGGATGTCATTCCTACTAAAGAATCTGCTGAAGAATTCATTCCAGTTCATGAAGAGCGTCGAGTGATGCACTCAAGAACATGATGAGGAAAATGGTCTTTGAAGAAATGCTGATCAAATTCCTCGGCGACAACCAGCTCATCCTCACGTTGCAAAAGAAGTGCAAGTGGAGAAGATCATCGATAACATTAGTGCACGGGTCCTCTCACACGCTCAAAAGCTTCACATTTATCCAACTTTTGTGGGCACTATGCTTTTATCTCATCCACGAGCCCACTAAGGTAGATGAAGCATTTACGGGCCGAGTGGATTCAGGCTATGCAAGAAGAATTACATCAGTTCAGGGCTTAACAATGTCTGGGAATTGGTCAATCGCCCGATCCTCACAAGCATAATATCATTGGCACAAAGTGGATCTACCGCAACAAGCAAGATGAAAATGGCCTTGTGGTGAGGAATAAGGCACGACTAGTAGCTCAAGGCTACACACAGGTTGAAGGAATTGATTTCGATGAAACTCTTGCACCTGTTGCTAGACTTGAGGCTATTCGCATATTACTTGCTTACGCTAACCATCATGATATCACCTTATATCAAATGGATGTGAAAAGTGCATTCCTCAATGGTAAGCTTGAGGAAGAAGTATATGTTGCTCAACCCCCAGGTTTTGAAGATCCAAAGAATCCTGACAAAGTCTTCAGACTTAATAAGGCTCTCTATGGCCTCAAGCAAGCCCCTCGGGCGTGGTATGATACATTGAAGGAATTCTTCATGAAGAATGGCTTCACACCCGGTTCACTCGACCCTACTCTCTTTACTAAATCTTATGATGTGTAAGTGCATCTAGTGCCCCTTAGTGATTTTGGTGTATTGAAGACTTATAGGTTAAGTGACTGATGCGTTTGTGAGCGTACACAGGTCTATAAGTCTATGAGGAGTTTGATATTTACAGAGAAAGTCGACCCTAAAATGAAGTTCTTGATTGAAGACTTTGATATTCTGAAGACTTTCTGAAGACTTTGAAAGTGAAGAAATTGGTGTGACCTTGAAGACTTGGTATTCATTCGAGGAATATGAAGCGTGAAGACTTTTGTTTTCATAGTTCCATTTTCTCTTTCTTGACTCATAGGAAACACCGTACTGTTAAAGGGGGTCGAGGAAATACTAAGGAAAAATTTCCATGTGATGCTCAACTCAAAATCCTACACCTGCCAATCCCTTCGAGTGAAGCCATTGGAAATCTCATACAGTTCAGTCATTTCTTGATGTGAGACGCAGTTCTTCCGGTCACTTATGACTTTGTTTCGATGAGGAGTTAGGAATTCGCCAAAGTCTGAATTGCCTACACATGAGGAACATGATAGCCCCGAGGAATTTGAGAGTCCAATTTCCGACCGTTCTTTGTCTTTCGCGCCACTGTCCCAAAATATCCTATCCACCTAACGGTCATATCATTGAAGGGCATTTATGTCTTATCATGTCGGGCTGCTCCCTAGGCTATAAATAGCCGCCCCTACAACCACTAGTTGGTTGGCTGCTCGAGAGAACTTGACACTTGTCATCCGAGAGCAACCCATCCTCCGAGGACTTTGGCGAAAATCATCAAGTGAGGAAAATCCCAAAACAAAACCCCACAAACCCAAAGTGATTGAGCATCATCAAGAAATGGATCTGCGTGGATCCGACACTTGTTACCTTTGAAGATCGTGCTTCTTCCAGACGGTTAGGCGTCAAGGTCTAGAGCATCCAAGAGGAATTGTGGATCGCCGAGTCACCAAGTCTGTGAAGGTTTGGAAGTCACTGAAGACTTACCACGAGTGATTGGACGAGGCCTGCGTGGTCTTAGTTCAAGGAGAATACGGTGAGGATCGGGTGTCTGAGTTGCGGCTCGAGATCGGGTGTCCGGACTGTGTGTCCTCGAGTTTAAATACTCACCGCTCCAACCAGACGTACAACTGAGACAGCAGTTGGAACTGGTTTACCAAATCATTGTCTTCACAAACTAACTGGTTCTATTTCCTCAACTCTTTCATTTCCTCATTACTATGTTGTATGTTGTTCATATCTGTGCTTGAAGACTTTGGTGAAGACTTTCACAAATTCCTCGCCAATTTCTTGATCTGTTTGTCTTCATCTTGTTATCCTGTGTTTACGCTTTCTGTACTCTGTGCTAGTCTTCATTTCATCATGATGACTATGTTTGTATCCGGTTATGTTTACCTCTGAGTACTTATTCCGCTGCAAGTAGTTCTGCGCTAAGGAATTTCCTCACCAGCAAATTCCTCAGTGAAGAATTCATAAAAATCGCCTATTCACCCCCCCTCTAGTCGATATAACGCACTTTCAATTGGTATCAGAGTGAGGTACTCCCTTGTTCTGTGTGATTTTGGTTTAACCGCCTGGAGTTTTAGTTATGTCGACCGCAGGTATGAAGAAAGTGACATGCCCTATCTTTGACGGTCATGACTATCCCAAGTGGAAGGCCATGATGAGGAAGCGCCTCATGGCAAGGAACAACGAGCTGTGGACCGTCACTGAGATTGGTCTTACTGATCTATGCAAGATGGCAAATGCTGATGATATTCGCAAGTACACTCGACTTGACATCATAGCGAAGGATATCATCTGCTCCTGCCTATCCAGAGATCAATTCGGGCAAATTATGCATCTTGGCAATTCGAAGCTCATCTGGGACCGAATCTCTGATGTCTATGAAGGTCATCGAACTCGTCATGATCCCTGGTTTGAGGACTTCAAGGAATCTCTCAAAACGATGACTTTCGAGCCAGAATCATCATCTTCTGCACCTTGTCTCATGGCAAACGGTGCTGAGGTAACCGAATGCTCCTCATCCGAGTCTTGTGATGATGAATCTAATAATGATGAATCTGATGATGATATTGAATCCTGCTATACCAAACTTATTTGGATTGCCACTAAACAACAAACGGCTTTAGAACAAACTCAAGATATGCTAGAAAAAAGTGATAATATGTTGCGCAAAGAAATGGATCAGTCAAAAGCATTGGGTGAATGTCTTCAGAGAATTCACTCCAAGTTTGACGCCCTTCAAGGTCAACAGAATACCCTCTTGGCTGATCACGAGAAGCTTTCTCTTGAATCTCTTCAAAGAAAGGAAGATCTTGAAAAGCTAAGAGTGTGTTATGAAGATCTTCAGAAGGAGCGCGATTCATTACTAGCTCAACAAATCAGCGCTTCTCAGGAAGAATTTGTTCCCCCATGCTTAAAGTGCATTGAACGTGAATCTGCTAATTCTTCACCTGAATGTTCAAATGCTTCAACTGTTACAAATTCTTCATCTGCCTCTGCCATCACTAATTCCTCATCTGAGGACATTGCTAGTATCACTTGACAATGCAGGGCTGAAGGAATTGTACATGACAGCATGTACAAAAGCCTCAAAGGGCATCGACACTTTGTGATGTGCTCAAAAGCAGATCCTCAACAAAACCCTAGGAAAGAGGGCATTGCCTTTGAGAGGAAACTCAATGCTGATGGAACATATTGGAAGCCTTGAGCGGTACCCCAAAACCTCATGGGTTGCTACAAAGGGACCTCCAGTTGATCCATCTAACTTATCTGGCTTTACATGTGAATCTCCTCATTCTTCTGATGAGTCATTTGACTCCACCTATAAACTGTTAAAAATCCAGAATGGTGAAGTATTTGCTAGATATGTTGGCACTAACTGCAGGAATGGTTCCCCTATGAAGAAAATCTGGGTTCCCAAAAGTTGTGTTGAAAGTCTTCAGGTGAATGTCCTCATGACACCACCTGTGAAGAACAGGAACCCCAGATCAAATTCTTCATATGGACCAAATTCTTCATATGGATCCAAGTCCTCATATGGACCAAATTCTTCACATGGATCAAATTCCTCAACTGGATCAAAGTCCTCATATGATTATAATCGTGCTAACAACTCTGTCTCGCAGGGTAGAGCTAAGGGCTATGAATATGTGCATTATTCTTCAAACCATTATGTTCATAAGTCCTCGAAGAATTACTCTGCTTATTCATATGCTTACCCTAACCCCTCTTATGTGAAGCGAAATGGTTTGGCATCTTTGCCACCTTTCTCATATGGTGCTCGCAGAATGATGAACTCTTTGCCACCCCTCCAGATGTGGGTGGTGAAGAAAAAGAACTAATCTCTTCTGCAGGGTCAGGTCTCCAGACGTGCTCTAACGTCTGAAGAATTTCTTTGGGGACTGACAAAATGCTCGAAAGGACGCAGTAAATCATGATGAAATGAACTTTCATTTCACACGTCCTCATCTTGCTATATCTAATTATTGCATGATGAAATTCATCGATGAACTTGATATCATATTCTTCATCGATGAAGCATATGAATTGTAAGTTACACTAATTCATCTGCAGGATGATCAACCTAAAACCACCGAATGGGTCCTCGATAGTGGATGTACAAATCACATGATTGGTGACAAGAATCTATTGATGGATGCTCCTTATCACCGTCACCTCTGAAGCATATCATCTTTTGACAAAGGCAAAAGTCGTATTGGGTCTTGGTAAGGTTGCTATCTCTAAGGATAAGCACATGGACAAAGTCATGCTTGTTGAGTCCTTAGGATACAATCTCATGTCGATCTCAATGCTTTGTGATCTTGATATGGTTGTTGTCTTTGGCAAATATCGCTGTGTTGTGATTATGGAAGTGACAATTCCAAAGTCTTGAAGGCTTTAGGAGAGGAGATCTGTATATTGTTGATTTCTCTCTGAGGACCACAACCAGCCGTGTGTCTACTTGCAAAAGCTTCGAAGGCTGGCTATGGCATCGACGACTTGGTCACGCAGCATGAGGAATTTGAACACGCTTGCGAAGAAGAAGCATGTCATTGGCATTGAGAATGTCAAATTCCTCAAGGATCACTTATGCGAGCTGTGAAGCTGGAAAAATGACCAAGGCCAAGCATCCAAATAAGACTATCATCACCACTACCCGTCCATTCAATTGATTCACATGGACCTCTTCGGACCTAATCATTATTCAGCAATCACTAATGATGCATCTCTATATGGTTTTGTCATTGTTGATGATTATTCTCGATATACATGGGTACACATTGTTACTTACAAACATGAAGTGCGGAAGTCTTCAAACGATTTTCCTCGAGGGCTTCAACCAACTTTGGTGTGAAGATCAAGCATATCGAAGTGACAATGGAACCGAGTTCAAGAATTCGGTCTTGATGCATATCTTGATGAACTTGGTATTACTCATGAGTTATCTGCTCCCTATACTCCTCGTGAGAATGGCGTCGTGGGCGCAAGAACAGAACTCTTGTTGAGATGGCTTGCACTATGCTTGATGAATACAAAATGCCTCGGCGTTTTTGGATTGATGCAATTGATACTTGCTTGCCACATCATCAGCAGTATATCTTCACAAATTCTTCAAGAAGACTGCCTATGAACTCCTCAACGACAAGAAACCCAATGTGAGTTATTTCAAAGTCTTCGGTGCTAAATGTTGAATTAGCGATCCTCACCACAACTCTAAATTTGTACCGAAAGCACATGAAGGTTTTATGCTTGGTTACGGAAAGGACTCGCACGCCTACAGTCTTCAACATTGTTCTTCACAAGATTTTTGACACTGTAGATGTGCGGTTCAATGAAACTAATGGCTCGCAAAGAGAGCACCTACCTTCTGTGTTAGATGAACCAGCACCTAAAGATGCTATCAAGCTCAAGGCAAATGAGGATGTCATTTCGACTGAAGAATCTGCTGAAGAATTCATTCCTGTTCATGAAGAACGTCGAGCGGATGCACCTGAAGAACATGATGAGGAAAATGGTGCTGAAGAAAATGCTGATCAAAATCCTCAGCGACAACCAACTCATCCACGCGTTGCAAAAGAAGTGCAAGTGGAGAAGATCATCGATGACATTAGCGCACCAGGTCCTCTCACACGCTCAAAAGCATCACATTTATCTAACTTTTGTGGGCACTATGCTTTTGTCTCTATCATAGAGCCCACTAAGGTAGATGAAGCATTTCTGGAGCCGGAGTGTATTCAGGCTATGCAAGAAGAATTACATCAGTTCGAGCTAAACAATGTCTGGGAATTGGTCAATCGCCCAGATCCTCGCAAGCATAATATCATTGGCACAAAGTGGATCTACCGCAACAAGCAAGATGAAAATGGCCTTGTGGTGAGGAATAAGGCACGACTAGTAGCTCAAGGCTACACACAGGTTGAAGGAATTGATTTCGATGAAACTTTTGCACATGTTGCTAGACTTGAGGCTATTCACATATTACTTGCTTACGCTAACCATCATGATATCATCTTATATCAAATGGATGTGAAAAGTGCATTCCTCAATGGTAAGCTTGAGGAAGAAGTATATGTTGCTCAACCCCCAGGTTTTGAAGATCCCAAGAATCCTGACAAAGTCTTCAGACTCAATAAGGCTCTCTATGGCCTCAAGCAAGCCCCTCGGGCGTGGTATGATACATTGAAGGAATTCTTCGGGAAGAATGGCTTCATACCCGGTTCACTCGACCCTACTCTTTTTACTAAATCAGATTATGGTGAACTGTGTGTGTGCCAAATATATGTTGATGATATTATCTTTGGCTGTACTGACCAACGTTATAGTGATGAATTTGCCTATATGATGAGTGAAGAATATCAAATGTCTATGATGGGAGAGTTGAAATTCTTCTTAGGTCTTCAAATTAAATCGGCAGCGCAATGGCATATTCATATCTCAGAGAAATACCTCAAAGATGACTGAGGAAATTCGCATGCAAGATTGCAAAGGCGTCAAAATTCCTATGCCCACAAATGGCCATCTATGCAATGATGAAAATGGTATTGACTTGATCACAAGGTATACCACTCCATGATTGGTTCCTTATTGTACTTATGTGCATCTAGGCCGATATAATGCTTAGTGTTTGCATGTGTGCCCGATTTCAAGCTGCACCAAGGAATCACACCATAAGGTCATGAAGCATATTCTTCGATATCTAGCTCACACACCAACACTAGGATTATGGTACCCCAAGGGCTCTGCTTTTGATCTCATTGGATATTCTCGACTATGACTATGTTGGTGATCGTGTGGACCGCAAGTCAACATCGGCACTTTCATTTCCTCGACGATCTTTGGTTTGTTGGTCCTCGAAGAAACAGAATCGCATATCACCGCTTCATCTGCTGAAGCTGAATACATTGCTGCTGGCTCATGTTGTGCTCAACTGCTTTGGATGAAGCAAACCCTCAAGGACTATGGCGTCAACGTGAAGAATGTGCCTCTCCTCTGCAACAATGAGAGTGCCATCAAGATTGCTCACAACCCAGTTTCAGACTCGAAGACAAAGCACATCCAGATTCGTCATCATTTTCTTCGTGATCATGTGTTGAAGGCGACATCTCCATCGAGCATGTGAAGATCAAGAACAGCTAGCTGATATCTTCACTAAGCCCTTGCATGAGAAGAGATTTAGCAAGTTGCGGTGTGAGCTAAATATCTTAGAATCTTCGAATGTTCTTTGAAAAGGACACACATCCTAACCCTTATGCAGAATTGATGACTTAGATGTGCAACACATGAAGAAACGTTTTTCTTCAATCAATGAAGAATAACACTCTAAGTGTGAAGAAATTAATGAAGAATTTGATTCTTAGAACCCTACGACAATTGTACGCGGTGTCTGAAAGCATCATTCTTATACGGTGGGTCACGCCACCACAAAAAGTTGAAAATCTTCAATTTGAGTTTTTCCTCATTTTTGAAATTCTTCAGTTTTTCAAATTCTTCAACTTTGCAAAATCTTCACTGTTTCCGTAGTTTTTCTTCATTGGCTATATATATATATATGAGTTTATGTCCTCTACAGCATTCACTTATTGCTATTTCTTCAAGTTGTGACTTCTGCTAAGTGAATGTGATCGGACCCTTCCCCCTCTATGCTATACTCAACCCAATCTATTCACAAATTCTTCATGTGCGTTCTGATTGAAACTCGTTCAAAGTCTTCACTGTGTCCTTGTCAGCTGAAGAAATTGCAAACGAAACTTTAAAACAAATCTTATTCAGATTTTCGGTTTTACCGCTCAAACCGTTCCGCATCCCACGATGCATTATTTTATTCACCCACGATCTCATCTGCACAGTACATGGGTGACACATGTCGCGTGAAGAAGAAAGGGCAGGGGCATGTTCGTCCCAAAATCTTTGGGCGAACAGTTTTTACCGTGGCTATAAATACCCCTCTCCCCTTCCTTACTTCATTTACTCCGCTCGGTCGCTGTCTCTCGCTCGAGCTCTCCTCAAAACCCTAGCGCCGCCGCTACTCCATCGCCGCCGGTGAGGAAGAGCTTCACTACCTCGACCTCTTCGTCGTCGTACTCGCGCCGGCTGCGGAAATCTTCACTCCGTCGCCCCCGTAGCTGTCTCCCTCTGCCAAGTTAGGGCGTGGGAGATCTAACTTGACGAACTTCATCGCTGTTCATCTCTGTTCGTCGTGTTCTTCAGTTCGGGTAATTAAAAGTCACTTTTATTACTCGCTTTGATTCTCAAACTTTTCTGAAAATCTTCAAAGGTGTTTTATTCTTAAAATCTTCACATATGAACACCTCACACACTTTATGCTCTTGATCCATCTCTCTAAGCACGACTCAAATGATGAAGATGTCGTTGGCATCATGAAGAACATGCTTTTCAACATCATTCATGGCGTTCCTGTCAACTTCCATGATTTCTTCATGAGGACTTTGGCTAATGTTGCTATGTCACCTTTTGAGCTGAAGCCCTATGCGCCTTGGATTATGAGATTCATAAGGGCAAGATCTTCACTGAATTACAAGGCTGACACTCTGAACCATGGTAGCTACTTGTCGCCCATTGAAGTCCTCAAGCGACCAGTTTCATCATCTGATGATAAGGGCAAGGCAGCTGCTGTGATCGATGAAGGCACTCGTCCATTGGATGGTCAATTCCGTCTAGCTACATCTTACTCCACCAATGACGATTCTCGCAACACATGACACCGCCAAGAAATACATCAACCAAGCAAAAGCCTCAAGCAACAAAGACCTGGGTGATGACTGACCATGAGTTACTCCTCAGTCTTCATCAGAAGGTTGATCGCAATCACAAATGGGTGAAGCGTCAGTTTGCTGCAATTCTTCACAACATGACCTCAACCCATAATGCCGTGAAGAAAAATCAGTATCACCTTCATGAAATCCTCAACCGCACCTGGGCTGTTCTCACTCATGTATATTCCGCGGAAGAACTGAAGACTATGGGTCTCCAGGAAGCATTTGACTGGTCTGCACCACCTCCGAAGAAATTCAAGAGAGTCAAAGTTCCCGATCCGGTGGCGGTTCTTATTCTTCATCGCGTGGAACTGATGAGCATGAAGATTTGGGCGACAACTGCGGCGAGCCCTACTTCAACGAACAACCCCGACAATCTTGGCGCTCCTCCATCGACTTGAAATTCTTGAGGCGTTAGTCCTCGCCGATCCTTTTGGTCATTTGATGACAAAGGGGAGAAATCTGAGTTCGTCTTCAAGCGGGTTTATATTATGGGCATTTTGTTAAGTTACAACTCTCGTTCTTCCGAAACTTTTTATTGGATCGAGTTGTAATCTTAAATCCGATGGTGCCCTGATACTTTTGAACGGTGCATTGTGCTCCGACTTTGATGCACTGTGCTCTGATACTTTTGATGTGTTATTCTGCATGCTTATTCCTCGTTAATATTATTGGACACATGCTGAATCTCATCAGGCACCATATTTCATCATGCATTTCAAATTCTTCATATTATATGTCAAATGCGTGTATGAATTACAAGATATAGGGGGAGATCTCCATGATTCAATTCTTCAAATGTGCACTGCCTCAAAAGAAAATTCCTCACTATGCACACATTCAGGGGGAGTTCTTCTATATCTTGCAATCAAATTCCTCAATATCAATATTTACACTTCATATGTTTATCCCCGTTGAAAACTTAACCTATGTTGTCATCAATCACCAAAAAGGGGGAGATTGTAAGTGCATCTGGTGCCCCTTAGTGATTTTGGTGTATTGAAGACTTATAGGTTAAGTGACTGATGCGTTTGTGAGTGTACACAGGTCTATAAGTCTATGAGGAGTTTGATATTTACACAGAAAGTCGACCCCTAAAAATGAAGTTCTTCGACTAAAGACTTTGATATTCTGAAGACTTTCTGAAGACTTTGAAAGTGAAGAAATTGGTGTGACCTTGAAGACTTGGTATTCATTCGAGGAATATGAAGCGTGAAGACTTTTGTTTTCATAGTTCCATTTTCTCTTTCTTGAGTCATAGGAAACACCGTACTGTTAAAGGGGGTCGAGGAAATACTAAGGAAAAATTTCCATGTGATGCTCAACTCAAAATCCTACACCTACCAATCCCTTCGAGTGAAGCCATTGGAAATCTCATACAGTTTAGTCATTTCTTGATGGATGAGACGTAGTTCTTACAGTCACTTGATGACTTTGTTCGATCGAGGAGTTAGGAATTCGCCAGTGCGAATTGCCTACACAGTGAGGAACATGATAGCCTTGAGGAATTTGAGAGTCAAATTGCCGACCGTTGTTGTGCTACGCGCCAGCTGTCCCAAAATATCCTATCCACCTAACGGTCATATCATTGAAGGGCATTTATGTCTTATCATGTCGGGTTGCTCCCTAGGCTATAAATAGCCGCCCCCTACAATAACTAGTTGGTGGCTGCTCCGAGAGAACTTGACACTTGTCATCTGAGAGCAACCCATCCCCATAGGACTTTGAGCAAAAATCATCAAGTGAGGAAAATCCCAAAACCAAACCCCCACAAACCCAAAGTGATTGAGCATCACTGAAGAAATTGATCCTGTGTGGATCCGACGCTTATTACCTTTGAAGATCATGTGCTTCTTCCGACGGTTAGGCGTCAAGGTCTAGAGCATACAAGAGGAATTGTGGATCGCCGAGTGACCAGGTCTGTGAAGGTTTGGAAGTCACTGAAGACTTACCACGAGTGATTGGGCGAGGCTGCGTGGTCTTAGTTCAAGGAGAATACGGTGAGGACTGGGTGTCCTGAGTTGCGGCTCGAGATCGGGTGTCCGGACTGTGTGTCCTCGAGTTTAAATACTCACCGCTCCAACCCAGACGTATAACCGAGACAGCGAGTTGGAACTGGTTTACCAAATCATTGTATTCACCAACTAACTGGTTCTATTTCCTCAACTCTTTCATTTCCTCATTACTGTGTTGTATGTTGTTCATATCTGTGCTTGAAGACTTTGACTGAAGACTTTCACAAATTCCTCAGTTCAATTTCTTCAGTCTGTTTGTCTTCATCTTGTTATCCTATGTTTACGCTTTCTGTACTCTATTCCAGTCTTCATTTCATCATGATGACTACGTTTGTATCCGGTTATGTTTACCTCTGAGTACTTATTCCGCTGCAAGTAGTTCTGCGCTAAGGAATTTCCTCACCAGCAAATTCCTCAGTGAAGAATTCATAAAAATCGCCTATTCACCCCCCCTCTAGTCGATATAACGCACTTTCATGATGGTGAACTGTTTGTGTGCCAAATATATGTTGATGATATTATCTTTGGTTATACTGACCAACGTTATAGTGATGAATTTGCCTATATGATGAGTGAAGAATATCAAATGTCTATGATGGGAGAGTTGAATTTCTTCTTAGGTCTTCAAATTAAATCGGCCAAGCAATGGCATATTCATATCTCAGGAGAAATACCTCAAAGATGTACTGAGGAAATTCGGCATGCAAGATTGCAAAGGCGTCAAAATTCCTATGCCCACAAATGGCCATCTATGCACTGATGAAAATGGTATTGACTTCGATCACAAGGTATACCACCCCATGATTGGTTCTTTATTGTACTTATGTGCATCTAGGCCAGATATAATGCTTAGTGTTTGCATGTGTGCCCGATTTCAAGCTACACCAAAGGAATCACACCATAAGGCTGTGAAGCATATTCTTCGATATCTAGCTCACACACCAACACTAGGATTATGGTACCCCAAGGGCTCTGCTTTTGATCTCATTGGATATTCCGACTCTGACTATGCTGGTGATCGTGTGGACCACAAGTCAACATCTGGCACTTGTCATTTCCTCGGACGATCTTTGGTCTGTTGGTCCTCGAAGAAACAGAACTGCGTATCACCGCTCTCTTCTTTGAAGCTGAATACATTGCTGCTGGCTCTTGCTGTGCTCAATTGCTTTGGATGAAGCAAACCCTCAAGGACTATGGTGTCAACGTGAAGAATGTGCCTCTCCTCTGCGACAATGAGAGTGCCATCAAGATTGCACACAATCCAGTTCAGCACTCGAAGACAAAGCACATTCAGATTCGTCATCATTTTATTCGTGATCATGTGTTGAAGGGCGACATCTCCATCGAGCATGTGAAGACTGAAGAACAGCTAGCTGATATCTTCACTAAGCCCTTGCATGAGAAGAGATTTAGCAAGTTGCGGTGTGAGCTAAATATCTTAGAATCTTCGAATGTTCTTTGAAAAGGACACACATCCTAACACTTATGCAAAGTTGATGACTTAGATGTGCAACACATGAAGAAATGTTCTTCTTCAATCAATGAAGAATAACACTCTAAGTGTGAAGAAATTAATGCAGAATTTTATTCTCAGAACCCTACGACAATTGTACGCGGTGTCTGAAATCATCATTCTTATACGGTGGGATATGCCACCACAAAAAGTTGAAAATCTTCAATTTGAGTATTTCCTCAATTTTTCTGAAATTCTTCAGTTTTTCAAATTCTTCAACTTTGCAAAATCTTCACTGGTTCCGTCGTTTTTCTTCATTGGCTATATATATATATATATATATATATATATATATATATATATATATAAGTTTATGTCCTCTACAGCATTCACTTATGGCTATTTCTTCAAGTTGGTTTTTTTTTGCTAAGTGAATGTGATCGGACCCTTCCCCCTCTATGCTATACTCAACCCAATCTATTCACAAATTCTTCATGTGCGTTCTATTTGAAACACGTTCAAAGTCTTCATTGTGTCCTTGTCAGCTGAAGAAATTGCGAACAAAACTTTAAAACAAATCTTATCCAGATTTTCGGTTTTGCCGCTCAAACCGTTCTGCATCCCAGGATGCATTATTATAATCACCCACGATCTTACACGATCTCATCTGCACAGTACATGGGTGACACATGTTGCATGAAGGAGAAAGGGCAGGGGCATGTTCGTCCCAAAATCTTCGGGCGAACAGTTTTCACCGTGGCTATAAATACCCCTCTCCCCTTCCTTACTTCATTTACTCCGCTCGGTCGCTGTCTCTCGCTCGAGCTCCTAAAACCCTAGCGCCGCCGCTACTCCATCGCCGCCGGTGAGGAAGAGCTTCACTGCCTCGACCTCGTCGCCGTCATACTCGCGCCGGCTGCGGAAATCTTCACTCCGCCGCCGCCGTAGCTGTCTCCCTCTACCAAGTTAGGGCGTGGGAGATCTAACTTGACGAACTTCACCGCTGTTCATCTCTGTTCGTCGTGTTTTTCAGTTCGGGTAATTAAAAGTTACTTTTATTACTCACTTTGATTCTCAAGTTTTCCTGAAAATCTTCAAAGGTGTTTTATTCTTAAAATCTTCACACATCTGAACACCTCACTTACTGTATGCTCTTGATCCATTTCTCTAAGCACTCGTTTTCTTCAAGATTCCTCAATTGTGCGGATTTTCGATCTGTACAACTCTGGAACCTAAAGACAAGAACGCTTAGTGAAATTCCTCAAGGCTCAACTGGTCAAATTCCTCAAAACTTGTCTTTTCGAAAAACCTTCTGAGAACGCATATGACCTCTCCAAATTCCTCGCACCTACACTCTGTTCACAGGTACTCATGTCCGCGGCTGAATCACTAGGTTCTCATCAACTTAACTCATTTGCAGCGTTCCTCGAAGAAAAACTGCATACTTCTTCAGAGTGTTCAATTGTTCAAATTCCTCATCTGAAGAAAATGGCTGAAGGAAAGAGACCGCAGAAAGGAGGAAAGAAACCGGAGGTCATGACTGCTTTCGAAATCCCTGATGACATATACAAAGACTATTGCACACCTGATGAAGCCAAATTTGGCAAAGAGAACAAAAACCAGCGCAAAGTGCGCATTCAGAGGATCGAACGAAGATGGGCCAGAGAATGGAGGGAATATAGATATGTTACTCCAAAGTACATGAAGAAATTCACCTTAAATCCTCCATGCCCAAGAGCTCCATTGGCACCTGGCCAAGTAGCTGATCCCACCAGCATCAAGCGTGGTGAGGACTTTCCTGAAGAGTGGGCTAGGCGCCAAGCTAAATTGGCA
This sequence comes from Aegilops speltoides, assembly GCA_021437245.1. Lineage (NCBI taxonomy): Eukaryota > Viridiplantae > Streptophyta > Magnoliopsida > Poales > Poaceae > Aegilops > Aegilops speltoides. The sequence continues at coordinate 323,719,091 of CM038143.1, forward strand.
AGACAAGCCAAGGAGGCAGTGAGGAAATTCAATGAGGATTCTGCCACTGCTGCTGCCGCTGAGACCTCGGTCAAACCGAGGAAATCAATGCCGAAGAAGCCTGCTCGTAAGCCAAGTGCTTCACCAACAGCCCTCACGGCCAAGTTCCTCACCAGCCCTCACGGCAAATTCCTCGAGACTACTATCGCTCCACCAAAGTCCTCAGCAGCTCCCTCAAAATCCTCAACTCCTGTGCATCTGGCTACATGTCAAAGGACTCAGGGTTTCTCAATTGCTTCTGGTGCCTCAGCAAGTTCCTCAGCTGCACCAATGTCCTCATCAGCCCCCACACTGTTGAAGACTAAAGCAACAGCTAGATGCGGTCCTCGGCCAAGTCCAAGGAAGAAACAGGTTGCATTCCAAGTGCCATCTGATGATGAAGCTTCTGATGAAGAACTTGCAGAAATCATCAGAGACCGACAAGTAAAGGCCGCTAGAGCCAAAGGCACATCCGTGCCACTGCTTTTGGATCCGAGGAAAATCCTCGATTACATTGACCTCTGGCACAAGGATCCAAACACTCCAATGCCTGATCTGCCTCTGACTCCCGGTCAAAGTCACATGCTGACACATTTCATCTCTCAAGAGAAATGGAAATTTGAGAAGGCCAGAGAGATCAAGAAGGCTCAATACAGGAAGGAGAAGCTCTTGAAGAAAAACATTGTCAGAATGACACCTGAGGAACTTCTCCATGCTCAGTCTGAAATCCAAGCCCTCAGCAAAGACTTCGATGCATACAATGCTGATTGGCAAGGAGCCAAAGTGAGATTAAATCAACTGACGAAGAAAATGTCAACTATTGCAGCCCCATCGCAACAAGAAAATCCTCAGTCTGCAGACTCGCCCAGCCTCTTTGAAGAACATGCCAAGACCACTGATGACTTTCAACCTCTTGATGAAAATGTAAGTTCCAGGCTGATGACTCCATCCCATTCTTGAAGAAATTGCGTGGCATCCACTAGTGGTGCACCTGAAGAAACTGAAGAGATCAGGGCAACTGCATCAGTTGCGCCTAAAGAAAATCAACCACAGTCCTAAGCTCCTCCCGCGCCAACACCAACTCCAATTCTTCCTTCTTCCTATGAAGTGAAGAAGACCAAGACTGCAGAGCGAGCTGCAGTGAAGAAAAGGAAGGCATCAGCTGCGTTAACGTCTTCGGCTGCGAAGAAAATGAAGCCTATGACCAGATCTCTTGAAAATCCTATTGATGCCATTCTGATTTCCTCCATGTCATCAAAGGAAATTGTTCCTTATGGAGAAGACTACAAGATCCCAAGCGGATCTGATAAAGAAAATCATTTTGCTGCTACGTCAGAGCAGCTTGATGAAGAAATTGAAGTGGAAGCATTCCCTTCAACGCCAGTCGTTTCCTCACCTATGCCTCAGTTCACAGCTGAAGAGGCTAGTGTTGAGGAAATCGAAAATGAAGATGAAGATGTGGATATTGGATGCACTACACCAGTGAAAGTGCAACTAATCCCCGGGTGGTTTTGGTAATTAATAACAACATATATATCATTGAACTAATAGTTTCTTGAGAACATTTCAGAAAGTTCAGTGATATGGGTATGGCAATGATCAAGATGTGGACCCCTCAAAATGCTAAGGAAAGCATTGGCAAAAGCTCAAGACTCCATTTTTGGTTTAGTGATCCAAGATCACATTGAGTCTATAGGAAAGCCAATACTATTAAAAGGGATGAGGTTATGATAATGATCTGGTTGCTCAAAGTGCTTAGTGATCTATCTCCCAAACTATCGCAATCTTTCATTCCAACATATACTCATAAGTAATCTCGGTCCCACCGATTCCATAAACTCACCACACCGAGATGAACCACCTCACCATATACCCAAACCCTAGAAATTTCGGATTTTCCGATTCCAAACTCGATCTCACGAAACTAGTGTTGCCAAGCTTCAGAACCTTCATCATCATATCGGTGTCACCGAGATGATAAAGTCGGTCCCACCGAGAATGGCAAACCCTAGTCTTTGGAAGAATCGGACTCACCGAGATTGTATTTTCGGTCCCACGAAAATCCCAACGCTCACAAGATTTGAACTTTCGGTCTCACCGAGTTGTCAACTTCGGTCCGACCGAGATTGGTCAAATGTGTGTAACGGTTGGATTTTGTGTGGAGGCTATAAATACCCTCCACCTCCTCTTCATTCGTGGAGAGAGCCATCGAAAAGAACTACCACTCCTACCTTACATTTACGAGAAGAAAACTACCTACCCTTGTGTTGAGATCAAGTTGCTCCACTCCCACCATATGAAACTTGATTTCTAGCCTTCCCAAGTTGCTTTCCACTCAATCCTTTCTTCCACCACAGCCAAATCGGTGAGGAGAGTTGAGTGTTGGGGAGATTATCATTTGAAGCACAAGAGCAAGGAGTTCATCATCACCAACACCATCTATTACCTTTTGGAGGTGGTGCCTCCTAGATTGGTTAGGTGTCGCTTGGGAGCCTCCGTCAAGATGTGGAGTTGAACCAAGAAGTTTGTAAGGGCAAGGAGATCGCCTACTTCGTGAAGATCTACCCCGAGTAAGGCTAGTCCTCCGTGGGCGTATGCCATGATGGCATAGACAAGGTTGCTTCTTCGTGGACCCTTCGTGGGTGGAGCCCTCCGTGGACTCTCGCAGGCCGTTACCCTCCGTGGGTTGAAGTCTCCATCAACGTGGATTGACGATAGCACCACCTATCGGAACCACGAGAAAAATCTCCGTGTCTCCAAATTGCGTTTGCTCTTCTCCACCTCTCTTTACTACATGTGCAATTTACTTTCCGCTGCAAATACTCTAGAATTGCATGTGTAGGGTGATACTTGACTTGATCATCATTGTGAACTTGCTAAAAACCTGTCCTAATCAAAAGGCTAAACTTTTATATTGTCAAGTAGTCTAATCACCCCCCCTCTAGACATACTTTCGATCCTACAAGTGGTATCAGAGCTTTGGTCTCCATTGGATTGGTTTCCATTGCATTGGACTCCATAAGCTTGGTTTCACAACCTAGGAGAGTATGGCGTCTAGTGAGGGTAATTTTCGTAGAGGTCCTTTCTTTGATGGTTCAAATTTTGCTAGTTGGAAGCATAAAATGAAAATGCATATTCTTGGACATAACCCTGCCGCATGGGGCATTATTTGTGTTGGCTTGCAAGGTGAGTTCTTCGAGGAAGGAAAAGTTCCGGATCGTGAAGCTACAGCGGATGAATTGCGGATGTTGCAAAACAATGCTCAAGCTTGTGACATTCTCTTCAATGCTTTGTGTCCCGAGGAGTTCAACAAAATCAGCCGTCTTGAGAATGCAAAAGAGATTTGGGATACTTTGGTGAAATGCACGAAGGTACCGAGTCCGTGAAGGAATCAAAGCTAGATGTTCTTCAAGGTCAACTTGACAAGTTCAAGATGAAGGAAGGTGAAGGAGTCGCTGAAATGTACTCTAGGCTTGCTCTCATCACAAATGAGATTGCCGGCTTAGGAAGCGAAGAAATGACCGACCGATTCATCATCAAGAAGATTCTCAGAGCTTTGGATGGAAAGTATGACACCGTGTGCACTTTGATCCAAATGATGCCAAACTACAAGAATCTCAAGCCTACCGAAGTCATTGGAAGAATTGTTGCTCATGGGATGACACTTAAAGATAAGGAAGAGCTTCACAACAAGTCAAGTGGTGCTTACAAAGCTACATGTGATGCTCCCAGAACCTCAAGTGACAAGCTAGTTTCCAATGAAGAGATAAGCCTAATGGTGAAGAACTTCAACAAATTCCACAAGAGTAGAAGCAAGGAAAGAAGCTCAAAGTCTAGATCATATGATGAAAAGAGATCTTCAAGTCGTGATCGAAACTGCTACAATTGTGGAAGACCCGGACACTACTCAAATGAGTGTTCGGCTCCCCACAAGAGAAGGGAAGAATCTCCAAGAAGAAGAAGCTCAAGAGAAGAGTCGCCTCGGAAAGAGAGAAGGAGTAGAGATGACCGTTATGAACGAAGATCCTCTCGGAGAAGCAAGGATTCGGAAAGGAAAGACAAGTCATCAAGGAGCTACACAAGAAGAAAACATCAAGCTCACGTAGGTGAATGGGTCTCCGGCTCCGACTCGACAATCACTCCGAAGAAGCTATCACTCCAACTCGAATACAATCAAGATGAAGGTGTTGCGGTCTTGCTCTCGTATCCTCCAACTCCAACTTCTATGACTTATTTGATTCACCAAATGAGGGAATTGAAGATGCTTCATGGCTAAAGGCCCCAAGGTATCACACCCTAAATTTATTGACTTTGATAGTGATGAGGATGACTTGCTTGGTGAAGATGAGCTTTTACATGACAAATCTAGTGAGCCTAGTAATGATGAACATGCTAGTAGTCTTTATAGTCGAGAAGAGTCGAATGACAATGCTATGAAGGAGATTGAGCGTCTAACTAAAGAACTAAACACTCTTAAGTTAGCTCATGAAACAACTCAAGAAGATCATAGAGAGCTCCTAAGATCTCATGAGAAGCTACGCTTCGAGAAGCTCAATCTAGAGCAAGAACATGAGTTCCTAAAAGCTATCAATGACGATCTTGAAAGAAGAGTTCTTCATATCTTGCCAAACGACTTCTCTTGTCTAATTTCTTGCCACCTATTAAAACTAAGCATGACAAGCATAAGAAAAATTCTTCATCTAGTAGTAACAATAACCATGCTAAATCCAATATTGTTGCTTCTAGTAGTTCTCTTGATTCCACTAACAATGTTTCAAGCCAAGTTACACTTGAACAAGAAAATAGTTTATTGAAAGGGATTATAGAGAAAGGTGTCTACAAGAGCCTTGCGGAAGCAAGAACTTTGAGGAAATTGTTCGCAAGCAAGGAAGGCACCGGAAGAATCAAGGAATTGGTTTTGAGCGAAAGTTCAACGCCGAGGGTGTTGAATGGGAAGAAGGTCAATATCCCACTCCAAAGTTTGTTTCTCAAAAGGAGAAGTATGATCCTACTTCTTCCAATGTGGAACAAGCTCAAGATGACCTTCCACCACAAGACCACAAGCTAAAAGGCAAGGACAAGCTTCAAGAGGAGATTGATGCATTTATTGAAGCACCTAAGGCCATGGTCAAGTGGGTTCCCAAGGAAGCGTCAAGTTCTACTTGACAAGCTCAACTACTACCCCAAGGATTCCCATCAAGATGATGTGGATCCCAAGAAGAAGAACTAGAGAGTTCTTGAGGGTGACTCCGCCAACATACTTCACTCACATTCATTTTGGCAAGAACTTGTGCAATCAACTTCCACATCTTGCACTAGTTCATGGAGTCACAAAACCTCTTGTTGGTAAGTCAAGGGACAAGGTAATCATTGCTTTCATGGACATCATTTTTGTGTACTTCAATCTATGTCCATGGATATCCTTGTTTGTTCCTTGTGGGACTAACCCATGTAGGTATTGAAAGTGCCCGAATCCAAAGGATTGCTCCCAACTCTTGATGATCTTCATCAACATTGAGCATCCACATCTTCAACATCTACATGAAGTCTTTTACGACAACCCAAGGTTAGTTTGACCCTTTAAAAGGGGTTCTCACATCAAGGGGGAGCTTTTCTCTAAAGATTTGAGCTAAAGCATCTTCAAATGATGTGAACACATTAATGCTTTATGTAAAAGTGGTAACCCCACTTGTGCTTAAACGATGAGTATGACCTATGATCAAATGTTCTCATTTGACTCCTAAGTCAATATACTCATATATAGATGACCTAGTCATCGACAAATTGTGTGCTAGTTGCTAGTGTTTTGTTTGTGCATGTTTGACACATATTTCATTTGCTATCTTATTGTGTGAGCATGTTGGATGCATAATTTTATCCATTCGAGGACATCCATTTGTTGCTTTGGTCTTTTTTGGATTTTTTTCCTTTTGACCAAATGGATGGACAAGAATGCCTAAGTTCCTCCCCTAGCTATCTATGCTTTCTTGTCTCAAACTCTATTCATGCTTATATCACAAACTTTGATCAAGTCTTTTTCGGACCCACCGAGTGAGGAGCACTCGGAGCCACCGATCCGTCAAAAGCTTAACTTCCAAAACCTTCTAAGTATTTTCGGTCAGACCAACCCACTCAAAATCGGACGACCGAAAGCACTTGGATTGATCTAGGTTTTCACCTCGGTGAAACCGAGTTGCAATTTTCGGCGTGACCGTAGTGTGTAACTGCTTGCAGTTAACCATCTCGGTGCCACCGAGTTTTACAACTCGGTCCCACCGACAGCTAAAGGGTATATATACCGAGGGCAGCGCGTTGATTCTTTCTTCAAAACGCCTCGCCCCAAACCCTTGTTTGCGTCGCCGTGGTCTCCGGATCGTCTCCGTTGTCGCTCAGGCGCCTTCGCCATGGTCTCCGTCGCCGTCAGCGGTCAATCTCTCCGCGCCCGTTGTGCGCCGTGAAAACTCCACCAAGTTAGGGTGAGTTTGATCCTCTCGTCTTCAACCTCCGATTCTATGCACGATTGGTTTGCCTAACTTCTTGCCACGTTTGAGATCTTCCTATCCAGCAGATTAGTTCTTAGAACGAAATTGAGTAAAAGTTTTAGGGTTAGGTTTCCGCGAACACATCTCGGTGTGACCGATTCTACATTCTCGGTAAGACCGATTTGGCTTCGGCCATTGATCGCACTTTTCGGTCCAACCGAAGTTGTGCAAATCGGTACGACGAAATGAGGATTTAGTGAAACCCTAGTGTTCTCGGCTAGACCGAAACCCATTTCGTCCAACCGAAAGTGGAGTTAATGGTTCTGTTTAGACACTTCGGATTCACGAATTTTAGACTCGGTCCGACCAAATGCATTCTGTGAAAACCTAAAACTGAAATTTGAACTCATTCTTTTGCAAAATCTTCGCAGTTTGTGATAACTCTTCTATTCTCGCCTATACCTTATCTATTCACAAAGTTGTCACCATGTCGATGCCGGTGACAGCGAACAGTCTGAATCTCCAATTGCTGAAATTCCAGAGGGGCACTAGTCCCGAGGCCATAGCTTTTCCGATGATGGTGAGAGGAGCACACCAAGTGGTTTGCCTCCTGCTGCCACCAGGGCGTGGAAGAAGAGAAATTCGATGAAGAAGATTCGATTTCATAGCCGAGGAAGAGATCACATCTAAGCCTAAGAGGAAAGTTGTTGCCAAAGAGCATCAAGGGCAACAAACCAAGAAAGGCACCAACAAAGTGAAGAAGTCCACAGCCTGCTAAGAAGCTGAGCATGGAAGAAGAAACTTGAGCAAAGTGAAGAAAACTTCCAAGAGGAAGAGGATTGTGCATGATGAAGCGGTGATGATGATTACGATGAGGAAGCACCCCAGCCTCCTCGAAGCCTAAGTTGATGGGAGATGCCATCGAGGCAGGAGCACCTTCTAAGTCTAAGCCATCAGCTCCAGCAAAGGCAGCTCAAGCCAAGCCTGCTGCCAAGCCCAAGAAAACTGTGAGAAACATTCCTGCTTCAGAGAAGAAGAAAGTCAATGTGCCACCAGCTGAGTCAGATGATGAGGCACATGTGTTGCTAAAACTCCGTCAGAAACTGCCAGTCCACAATGATGCTCATCCTCGAGCTGAAAACATGAAGGAAAGAAAGGATAAAGGTCTCAGGCTATGGAGACAAGCTGATCCATATGCCGTGAGAAGAAGGACTGCTGTTGACCCAAGGTTCCACACTAGAGAACAGCAAGATTTCTATGAGACTGTGCTTATGGACAAGAAGCCCATTGTTGCTGACACTCGCTATGTTGACTGGGCATATATTGACAGTGAAGAGCACAGAGACTACTTTCCACATGTGCATGAGAGCTTCACTGCATGTGGTGTTGCTGATTTCGTTGGTCAGAAACTGACAGCTTGGAATGATGAGATGATCATGCAATTCTATGCCACAGCTCATTTCTATCCGGATGGCGAGGATTGTATGGATGATGAAGGCGAGATTCTCTTCAACAGTTGAAGAGTGGGCAGCACTTCTGAATGCTCCAAAGTCAAGAGAAGATGATGTTGATGTCTATGGAATTCCCAAGAAAAACCATGAGTCTATGAAGAACATGTACAATGAGGTACCAGCCAAGGATGTAGAGATCTGAAGCTCGGCTAGATGTATCATCTCCAGCAGGTCTCCCTACCACGAACACAATTCTGAGGCATACCCTGATGCCCAAGTCTGGAGATCATCGCATGATAAGAGGCTATTCTATCAACATGCTGCATATACTAGATCAGAAGGCACCTTTCAAGGTGATGGACCTGATAGTTGAGACTATCAAGAGGACTGCAGCTGACCAGAAGAGGTCATGTGGTTTTGCCCCACACATACAGATGCTTATCAATGCCAAGTTTGGCACGGGCACCTACTTGTTGGATAGACCCCACTTGCCACTGCAGCCTGAGCATGAGGACAATGAAGTTGTGATGACTGAGGATGATCCCACGTCTGTTGAAGGTCAAGCAAAGTCTGAAGCTGCCAAACAAGCTAAAGCTGAGAAGGAAGCAGCAGCAGCAGCAGCAGCAGCTAAACCCAAGAGTTTTGGAGAGCAGCTCCTTGAAGCTACCCAGAGGATTGAACAACGCCTGCCAAGATTGTGCGCCTCGGGAGAGTCTTGAGAGGATAGTTGAAGACAAGTTCCATGCTCGATGTCAAGTCGATCAAGTGCAAGTCACTGTCAACAAGCTTGAGGCAGATATCGAGGAAGCTAAGAGGGAGAAGGAAGAGCTCATGAAGGAGATGCAGGATGACCTAGTCCAGGATGATTATGAGCAGCCTGCTCCGGTTCCCACAAGACCCAGATCAGCTGCTATTCCAAAGGATGACCCGTGACTACAGCCTCAAGACCTCCCACAGCTCCATCGGTTCCAGCCCGGCTCAAAGTGAACACTCCTCCAGCTCCACACACATCAGCGAAGCCTTTGCAGATGCAGCTATCTCAACTCCATCAACCTGCATAGAGCCGCCAGCAGAGTCCCTAGTGACGTTTAGCTCTATACCTTCGAACTTTTGGTAACTTGTTGCCAAAGGGGAGAAATTGTATAGATCATAGGACTTCGAGAGAGCGTGCTCGTTTTTGCTCTTCGTTCTTTTGCGGTTTCTTTGAGATACTTTTGAGTTTTCCAAGACATTCCGTGTGTTTGATACTCGCTTGTTTACTTTGATGAGTGCTTGATCATACTATGCCTTAATGTGTGCTTAATGCTTATCATATGCTATTCATATCTTGTATGATCATTTACTCATGTCTTGGTGATTGGGTGCATACCTATTCATTCTTATCATTTTGTGCGCTCCACCAAGATGTATGTGACATGGAAGAGTGACCCATGATCCTAATCGATTGCGCATTTGCATTCAAACGCAAATCTTAAATAATGCACAAATTTAGGGGAGCTCTTGCTTATCACATACTTCTCAAAGCGATTTATATTATTCATTGATTATATCATTTGTCGAAGCTTTGATCTATATGTTGTCATCAATTACCAAAAGGGGAGATTGAAAGTGCAACTAATCCCGGGTGGTTTTGGTAATTAATAACAACATATATATCATTGAACTAATAGTTTCTTGAGAATATTTCAGAAAGTTCAAGGATATGGGTATGGCAATGACTCAAGATGTGGACCCCTCAAAATGCTAAGGAAAGCATTGGCAAAAGCTCAAGACTCCATTTTTGGTTTAGTGATCCAAGATCACATTGAGTCTATAGGAAAGCCAATACTATTAAAAGGGATGAGGTTATGATAATGATCTGGTTGCTCAAAGTGCTTAGTGATCTATCTCCCAAACTATCAGCAATCTTTCATTCCAACATATACTCATAAGTAATCTCGGTCCCACCGATTCCATAAACTCACCACACCGAGATGAACCACCTCACCATATACCCAAACCCTAGAAATTTTGGATTTTCCGATTCCAAACTCGGTCTCACCAAACTAGTGTTGCCAAGCTTCAGAATCTTCATCATTATATCGGTGTCACCGAGATGATAAAGTCGGTCCCACCGAGAATGGCAAACCCTAGTCTTTGGAAGAATCGGACTCACCGAGATTGTATTTTCGGTCCCACGAAAATCCCAACGCTCACAAGATTTGAACTTTCGGTCTCACCGAGTTGTCAACTTCGGTCCGACCGAGATTGGTCAAATGTGTGTAACGGTTGGATTTTGTGTGGAGGCTATAAATACCCTCCACCTCCTCTTCATTCGTGGAGAGAGCCATCGAAAGAACTACCACTCCTACCTTACATTTCGAGAAGAAAACTACCTACCCTTGTGTTGAGATCAAGTTGCTCCACTCCCACCATATGAAACTTGATTTCTAGCCTTCCCAAGTTGCTTTCCACTCAATCCTTTCTTCCACCACAGCCAAATCAGTGAGGAGAGTTGAGTGTTGGGGAGATTATCATTTGAAGCACAAGAGCAAGGAGTTCATCATCACCAACACCATCTATTACCTTTTGGAGGGTGGTGCCTCCTAGATTGGTTAGGTGTCGCTTGGGAGCCTCCGTCAAGATGTGGAGTTGAACCAAGAAGTTTGTAAGGGCAAGGAGATCGCCTACTTCGTGAAGATCTACCCCGAGTAAGGCTAGTCCTCCGTGGGCGTATGCCATGATGGCATAGACAAGGTTGCTTCTTCGTGGACCCTTCGTGGGTGGAGCCTCCGTGGACTCTCGCAGCTGCTACCCTCCGTGGGTTGAAGTCTCCATCAACGTGGATTGACGATAGCACCACCTATCGGAACCACGAGAAAAATCTCCGTGTCTCCAAATTGCGTTTGCTCTTCTCCACCTCTCTTTACTACATGTGCAATTTACTTTCCGCTGCAGATACTCTAGAATTGCATGTGTAGGGTGATACTTGACTTGATCATCATTGTGAACTTGCTAAAAACCTGTCCTAATCAAAAGGCTAAACTTTTATATTGTCAAGTAGTCTAATCACCCCCCCCTCTAGACATACTTTCGATCCTACAACCAGTGATGAATGATGACTTTTGGAAAAGTCAGCATCCCAATACTCCTCCATTAACACCGATCCAACAGATTCCTCAATCCCCGGCAACCACAGTTCAGATGGGCTCTGAAGAAACTCATCCCACTCCTTCTGTTCATGAAGAAATTCCAGCCGCTAGTGTCAAGAACCTCTTTGTTGCTGATCCTCAAGTTGCACAAGAAGAGGAACCAGAAATTCCTCACCTGAAGTACTGAGCTCGCGATTCCTAAGGTTGTGCTGCAAATCACCGACACTCCTCTGCCCAAGCGAAGAATCCGTTCTCAAACAAGCAAAAATTCAAGGTCAAGACTTCTTTTACGAGCATGTGTTCTTCATCGATTATAATCCATATGACTCTGCCGCATAAGGAAGAGGCATTTACGGACTGCTAGTCAAGCCAACTTCTATTCCTCGCTATTTGACAAGGACAAAATCTTCGATCATGAACATATTCCTCATGTGGATATGGAATCTCTGCCGTGCTTTGAGCCACCCTCGGTGTTATTCACGATGCAGACTCTCAACTTCTGACCGATATCCGTGATTGGAATGAAGAACTCATTCTTCGCCCTACGCCACTCTGCATATCATCGAGACGCTCAAGATGTCAATTCATGGGTGTTGGATTGGATGACCGAAAACACTCACTACAAGGCACCGACAACTGAATTGCTTCGTGTCCTTCCTCTTGATCCTCCCCATGACAGTGCCCGTTGCATCTACAATGACCCTGAACTGACAAATCACTATATGCAAGTGCTCATGAAGCCTAAGCCAGGGCAGGCCCCACGAACCAAATTCCTCGTCAAGGAATTGCTCTATGTGCCTCGGACTGTCTATCGCATCCTGACGAAGACAATGAGTCCTATCAAAGGCCACGACTCAAACGATGAAGATGTCATTGGCATCATGAAGAACATGCTTTTCAACATCATTCATGGCGTTCTCGTCAACTTCCATGATTTCTTCATGAGGACTCTGGCTAATGTTGCTATGTCACCTTTCGAACTGAAGCCCTATGCGCCTTGGATTATGAGATTCATAAGGGCAAGATCTTCACCAATTACAAAGTCGACACTCAACCATGGTAGCTACTTGCCTCCCATTGAAGTCCTCAAGAGGCCGTTTCATCATCGATGACAAAGGCAAGGCAGCTGCTTGTGATCGATGAAGGCATTCGTCCATTGATGGTCAATTTCGCCGGCTACATCTTACTCTACCAATGACGATTCTCGCCACACATGACACCGCCAAGAAATACCTCAGCCAAGCAAAAGCCTCAAGCCACAAAGACCTGTGGTGATGACCGACCGTGAGTTACTCCTCGGTCTTCATCGGAGGTTGATCGCAATCACAAATGGGTGAAGCGTCAGTTTGCTGCAATTCTTCACAACATGACCTCAACCCATAATGCTGTGAAGAAAAATCATTATCACCTTCATGAAACCCTCAACCGCACCTGGGCTGTTCTCACTCAGGTATATAGCGCGGACGAACTGAAGACTATGGGTCTCCGTGAAGCATTTGACCGGTCTGCACCTCCTCCAAGAAATTCAAGAGAGTCAAAGTTCCCGATCCGTGGCCAGCTCTTATTCTTCATCGCGTGAAACCGATGAGTATGAAGATTTGGGCGACATGCGGCAGCCCTACCTCAACTAACAACCCGATAACGCTTAGCGCCTCCATCAACTTGAAATTCTTCGGGGCGTTAGTCCTCAGATCAATCCTTTTGGTCATTTGATGACAAAGGGGGAGAAATCTGAGTTAGTCTTCAAGCGGGTTTATATTATGGGCATTTTGTTAAGTTACAACTCTCGTTCTTCCGAAAGTTTTTACTGGATCGAGTTGTAATCTTAAACCCGATGGTGCCCTGATACTTTTGGTCGGTGCATGGTGCTCTGATACTTTTGATGCACTGTGCTCTGATACTTTTGATGTGCTATTCAGCATGCTTATTCCTCGTTAATATTATTGCACGCATGCTGAATTTCATCAGGCACCATATTTCATCATGCATTTCAAATTCTTCATATCTCATATCAAATGCGTGTATGAATCACAAGATATAGGGGGAGTTCTCCATGATTCAACTCTTCAAATGTGCATTGCTTCAAAAGAAAATTCCTCACTATGCACATCTTCTGGGGGAGTTCTTCTATATCTTGCAATCAAATTCCTCAATATCAGTATTTACACTTCATATGTTTATCCCCGTTGAAAACTTAACCTATGTTGTCATCAATCACCAAAAGGGGAGATTGTAAGTGCATCTAGTGCCCTTAGTGATTTTGGTGTATTGAAGACTTATAGGTTAAGGACCGATACGCTTGTGAGTGTACACAGGTCTATAAGTCTATGAGGAGTTTGACATTTACACGTAAAGTCGACCCCTAAAAATGAAGTTCTTCGATCAAGACTTTGATAGTCCAAGACTTTCAAGACTTTGAAAGTGAAGAAAATGGTGTGACCTTGAAGACTTGATATTCATTTGAGGAACATGAAGCGTGAAGACTTTTGTTTTCGTAGTTTCATTTTCTCTTTCTTGAGTCATAGGAAACACCGTCTCGTTAAAGGGGGTCGAGGAAATACTAAGGAAAAATTTCCATGTGATGCTCAACTCAAAATCCTACACCTACCAATCCCTTCGAGTGAAGCCATTGAAATCTTATACGATTCAATAATTTCTTCAATGGATGAGACGCAGTTCTTCCAGTCATTGAGGACTTTGCTCGATCGAGGAGTTAGGAATTCGCCAAAGTCTGAATTGCCTACACAATGAGGAACATGATAGCCCCGAGGAATTTGAGAGTCAAATTTCCGACCGTTCTTGTCTTCTTGCCGGCTGTCCCAAAATATCTTATCCACCTAACGGTCATATCATTGAAGGGCATTTATGTCTTATCATGTCGGGCTGCTCCTAGGCTATAAATAGCCGCCCCTATAACCAATAGTTGGTTGGCTGCTCGAGAGAACTCGACACTTGTCATTTGAGAGCAACCCATCCTCCGAGGACTTTGAGCGAAAATCATCAAGTGAGGAAAATCCCAAAACCAAAACCCCACAAACCCAAAGTGATTGAGCATCATCAAGAAATTGATCCGCATGGATCCGACGCTTGTTACCTTTGAAGACTGTGCTTCTTCCGACGGTTAGGCGTCAAGGTCTAGAGCATCCAAGAGGAATTGTGCATCGCCGAGTGACCAAGTCTGTGAAGGTTTGGAAGTCACCAAGACTTACCACGAGTGATTGGACGAGGCCTCGCGTGGTCTTAGTTCAAGGAGAATACGGTGAGGATCGGGTGTCCCGAGTTGCGTCTCGAGATTGGGTGTCCGGATCGCGTGTCCTCGAGTTTAAATACTCACCGCTCCAACCAGACGCATAACCGAGACAGCAGCTTGGGCTGGTTTACCAAATCATTGTCTTCACCAACTAACTGGTTCTATCTCCTCAACCCTTTCATTTCCTCATTACTGTGTTGAATGTTGTTCATATCTGTACTTGAAGACTTTGACTGAAGACTTTCACAAATTCCTTAGTTCAAGTTCTTCAGTCTGTTTGTCTTCGTCTTGTGTTATCCTGTGATTACGTTTTCTGTACTCTGTGCTAGTCTTCATTTCATCATGATGACCATGCTTGTATCTTGTTATATTTACATCTGAGTACTTATTCCGCTGCAAGTAGTTCTTCGCTAAGGAATTTCCTCACCAGCAAATTCCTCGGTGAAGAATTCATAAAAATCGCCTATTCACCCCCCTCTAGTCGATATAACGCACTTTCAACCCAGCGGGTCGGTCGTCGCCCATGCGGAGGAAGAAGAAGTGGCGGAGCATGGCGATGGAGGGCATCACCCCCACGAACGCCTCGCAGTAGAAGGCGAAGATGGACATGAGGTGGATGGAATTGGGGTGAATGTGAAGCATGTGAAGGCCATAATGGTGGAGAACAGAGTAGAAGAAGCGGGAGAATGGGGGCCCCGAATAAATGATGTGCAAGAAGAAAGGGTACAAGGTACTATTCGTGGGTTCCGGCGTAGCGGCGGCGACCCGGAGCGCAGTCTCCTTCCACTCGTTGTCCTTGCTCGCCGTCAGGAGAAGCGCGGTCTGGAGCTTCTCCTCGGTGATGGAGGGCGTGGTCAGCACTGGCTCATACCAGGCGAGGCCGGCAGCCGAGGCTGGAGCCTTGGTCTTCTCAGCAGCCGACAGCAGATGGCAACCCTTTTGTCAGATGGAAACAGTTGCCGAGGCAGCATGGGAAAGTGGAGATGCCCACGTCCCATCAATCACTATGCATCATCAAGGCCGCATGTGGTTAGGGCCCGCAGTGCTCTGCACTTGCCCTTTGGCTTCGCCTGGAAGCCAAGTACGAGCGCGCCTTGGGCCCGGGGGCTACTGTCGGCGTTCTGGATATGGGGGTATCCAGACTTGCCTGCCTGCGGCCCACCGCATGGCTCCATCTACGGCCTGGTACGGCCCAGCTTCGACATCAACAGCTCAAGACCCTCGCGAGGGGCCAAGCCTTGCGAGGCGGGGGATCAGCCTCTTCAGGCTGGCTCGCGAGGGGCGGAGAGTTCTATGCAAGGTGCACCTCACGAGGCTCAGCTGACGTGAGCCAGGACGACCAAGGCCAGGAGGGCGCCAGCGGGCGTAGAGCGCCAGTTTCCTCTTCGGTGCAAGGAAGGCAAGCCACAGGTGCGGAGTCCCAAGGAATCAGTCAAAGGTTTCCATTCTGGTGCAACAAGACCAAGAGCACCAGGACGGCAGGACGAAGGTCATCACCGAGCCCACTGCAGCGTCACGACCAAGGGCTTTTCACAGTCGAAGATCACTTTTGTCAGGATAAGTTGTACTACTTGTCCCCTTTCAAATCCGGTTGTTGCGGGATCCCTTCCCGCCAACATTTGGGAAGAGGACCAAGGCCACTATAAATAGGACTTAGCCACCACCATAGGGGGGATCGGATCGGATCCATTCTCACCCGACCACCTCAACAGCTCTCTTGAGCTCAAGAACACCTCACCTCCTAAGGCCAGTTCATCGACTGTACTAGTTCATCCTCGGCCCTTCAAGGCAATCCACCAAAACACTGGAGTAGGGTATTACACCGCAAGGTGGCCCGAACCAGGATAAACTGTTGTGTCTCTTTGTCTCTTCGAGCTCGGCGCGCTAGGCTTAGGAGGATCGCGAGTAGGCAGGCTGGATAGGTTGAGATCTCTGCACGCACCCCAGAGTTCGAACCTTTCAAGGGTTTGCGGAACCCGTAATCCGACAGTGGGGCCCGAGGCATTAGGGGGCGGGCGGGGCCTCTCTTCTTCTTCTTCTTCTTCTTCTTCTTGGCACCTTTACGCCCCCGCGCCCCGTTGCCGCCATTGCCCGGCGGCCGGCCGGGCTGGTTCTGAGGCGGTTGGTATTGGCGAGGAGGGCCGGCGTCGGGTGCCGGAGCTTGGGGGCGAGGAGGGGACGGAGAACGGGCCCGGCGGTGAGTAGGGGAGGCGGACCGGCGACGGTCCGAGCGCCACGAGTCCGCAACGGGGGAGCGGGCTGGTCCCAGCGGTCCTCTCGAGTGGGGAGCGGCAAGCGTCGCGGCTTTGGCGAAGGCGGTCGTCATGGGCCGGGCGAAGGGCGGGCCTCATGGGATGGGGGGGGGGAGAGTGGCGAGCATCCCGGGAGGACAGGTGGCGACGCAGGTCGGCCTCCCGGCGCTGGCCCTCCGGGGAGGCGCGGTCAGGGGCCGGGCGGTCATCTAGCGAGCGTTTGGGGCGGCTGGCGCCGTCACCCCAGTCGCGCGTCATGGAAGGCGACGGCGGGGGGAGCAGGGGAAGCAGTGGCGTGAAGTGTTGGGAGCAGGGGAGCGGGATCAAGGCGAGCAGACAGGAAAGCGGGGAGGGATGGCGGCTGGAGGGGAAACCCTCGCGGTAGCCAAATCCTCCCACGCGCTGCCGGGCGAGGCCGCTGGGCCTCAACTGGGCTGCCGCCAGCCTCGAGCTGCCCCGGCCCATCAATCATAGAAAGCTCAGAAAGGCCTGCAACTGACAGAGGCGCAGGGGGTAGGCCCAGCAGCCGGCCTAGACCAGGATGGGGGGCCCAGCCCAGAGGAGGGAGCCGCGCACCCAGTTAAGGTTACTCCAGCAGACGCCGCCGGTGACTGCGCAATCGTCGACCGGCGAGGGAAACTCCATGGCCTGGATCGGCTAGGGACGGGCGAGCAGTAGAGTCTGGAAGATCCGAAGAACGCGATAAAGGGCCGGAAGGGCGATCGGTGGGAGATCACCGGAGTGCCCACGGCCCCAGACGACGGTGAGGCAAACAATCCCGCTGGACCGTCGGTGTCGGAAAGCCTCCACGACGAGCGGGCGGGACCGAGCTCGGCCCGGCCAGCGACCTCCCAACCAGCAGGGCGCCGGCGGCGACAGGCACCCCCAACCCTCAAGGCATCGCCTTGCCACGCGGCTAACCGAGGCGAACTCGGCAGCCAGCGAAGGTGCCGAGCACGCGCGCGGGCAGCCGAACTCCTACCCCTAGGAGTAAGGCCGCCGGTGGCACGGGGTTGCGGCTAGCGCGCCGGAGCGGGAGGGGGCACGCGGTCGCGGCGGACTATCGGCCGGCCCGCAGCGAGGTCGTCGGCCTCCGCCACGTCTGCCCAGACGACCCGAGCAGGGGCCAAAGGGAACGGGAGGAGGGGGCAGGGGCCAGGAGACGCCGGTGAGGTCGTCGTCGGCGAGGGACGGAGGCGGGGAAGGCGGAGACGGCGCAGGAGAGGCCACGCCGGGTGCATCGCCCCGCGGGTCACGGCGGTCGCCAGAGCACTCAGCCATCGCCCGCACGCCGGCGCATTCCCTCATTTTCTTTCACAACCCTCATCTTAACGTATTTCATCCTCAAGATTTGCACACTTGTATATTATGCTTAATGTGTGTCAGTATTTTTTTTGAATTTTTTTAAATGTAAAAATTTCAATTTTCATGAATTTTGCATTTTGCATTTAGAGGCCTCTGTGAAGCTCGGCCTCCAAAAGCAATTTCAGTTTCAAATGTCAATTATTAATGCTTTTTCTTATGGTCTATCGGCATGTGCGCTATACGTTTTTTCGTACGAAGATGGATCGGGTTTCACTATCATGTATTATCATCAGATAAGGGCATGCGCACTAGTGTCATTTCACAAACTGGAGCTATTTTTTTTTTAGAAACTGGTGCTAAGGAGATCATGTTATTATACATAAAACATGGTCTGATGTGCAATTACGTGTCCCACTGCTTGTGCATCTTCCGTTTGTTGAGCAAGTTCCAGAGAACTCTGAGAACAACTGAACACACGTGAGAGGAGTCCCCGTGCAACGTGGAAGTGATCCAGCAAGCGGAGTCATCACTAACTTTTTGCAACCATGCTGCTAGCGCCACGCGTGCCGGCAGTCGCACCACCCGTTCCCAACGCAACGACGTTATATATATGCCCGAGATGCGAGAGACCGACCACATCACAACGATTAGCAAGCGGACCAACAATTTCTAGCGCATTTATCCATCCATCAAACTTCGACGCAAGCATTCTGACAGCACTAGCGGAGGCTGGTTTAGCAACAAGAATGGCGTTCGTGCCGATCTGCGTGCAGTGTGGGACGAGGAGCAACCCGTGCCGGTGCAAGGTGGTCGGCCCGACGCTGGGATTCGTGGCGCTCGTCGTGGCCGGGGTGGTGGAGTGGCCGCTGGGCGCCGCCGTGTACCTTTTCCGCCACCGCAAGGGCCGCCGCATCATGGGTCACCCGGCCAGGGTCGTGTACCCTCGCGTCACCGGCGCAATCCCCATCTAATCGACCGCGGCATCTTCCTCTTCGGTGGTGATCTGTCACGAGGTACCGCCGTTGGCTTGTCAAGCTGTGTCATGTAATCTGGGAGGTTCGTCGTGGCTGTACCTAATATTTGTTCGTCGATGTAAAGTAGAGTAGCTGTTTTGGTCACCCCGAGTGCTGTGTAATAGTATCGATCAACTTGACTCCTCTTTTCGGAAAATGCTCTTTATGTAATGCTCCCTCCGATCTTCTCTTTTTTGAAAAATGCTTCTTATGTAATGTTCCTTCCTATCCAAAATAAAATAAGTGTCATGTTTTTTTTAAACTACACCATATATTAATCAACTTAAAATCTCTGTGCAATCATTTATTACAAACTCCGCCACACAGGCGGAACAGAATGAAAAAGGAAATCATCAGATCTATTATCAAAACTAAACTTATCTCGTGAGCCACCAAATTTGCACTCCCGTTGATCTTTGAAATATGCAAATTCAACAGCATCTTTAAGACATTTACCGCCTCCTCCTTTAAATCAACAAGTGATTTAAATCAACAGATTTGGCATACGAGTTGCAGACTGAGGGGATCAACACAAGGAACCTCCTCCACAGGAAATCTATGCATCTCATCAGCTATAACTGTGCACTCTGTTCAGATAACACGGAGGAGACGCTGCTTCACTTATTCTAGAATTGCCCCTTTGCTTTTCAATGTTGGGATACCATCATCCCTTCCAAGTCAAGAGGAATATCTATCTTCGACGACATTCAGCTAGCCTTGGAGCAACTCCCTCCAGATATTGCCCCTTTGCTCTCCAATGTTGGGATACCATCATCCCTTCCAAGCCAAGAGGAATATCTATCTTCGACGACTTTTAACTAGCCTTGGAGCAACTCCCTCCAGATATTGCCTGGATATTATTGTGATGGGTTGTTGGAGCATATGGTGGCTCGTGGGTTATACAGAATTTATAATTGTTCTCATGTTTCACAAAACTGGTATTGAATGATTGTTGTGATGTAATCGGTTTTGCTTGTACATAATTTATTAATATAATTTACTGTAGAACCATTGTTCTATGGTTTCCTGGTAAAAAAATCTCTTCCAAGAACAAAGGCCACAACAGAGCAATCAATTTTTAAAATAACGGATACATTGCCTGACAGAGACGCTCTAAGTTTCGCTTCCTGACACTATAGCAAGCTTCAATATAATTTAGAAAGAAAGAATAACTTGTCCATAATGATTTCTCACAGTTTTAATGACCTTCACAAAATTTGCGTCGATATTAATCTTGTAGACCTCTGATGTGGGAGCTGCCAATGAATAACCTTTCTCTCAATGTTAGTGGTTGGCTGAAATTCCACCTCCGTGTACTCACCTTTACTGCACATCTTCACATGTAATATAGCATGACAACTTGAGGAAGATGCTCAATAAATTTTTACAAAGCTCACTAAGTCTAAGATGGATTTCGTTCTTATCAAAGATCAAACATTTCTCAGATGCCAAACTCTTCAAAGCATGAAAATAGTTTGCACACACAGACAAATTTAATTGATCCAATAAAATAAAAAAACCATTCCAGCCTAGAATAGTTGAAAATCTTCTCTCAGGTCACACTTCCTTCAGCGCCATACGAAACACACGAGCCTTGGGACAGCTCACCAACGCGTGAAAAGTACATTCATTTTCAATACCACAGATTGAGCACGTACCTAGAATAGTTTGATGATGTTTGATCATGTTGACTTGAACCACCAGACTATTAGAAGCAGCCCTACAGACAAAAATTCTCATTTTCTGAGGAACATTAGCATTCCAAATATATTCCAGAGGCTCTTATCCCTATTTATGACACCATTCAAATTGCCTAAATTGATCTTTGGATCCTTATGATCCAGAGCCCGTCTATATGCCCTCTTCATAGAGAATAAACCACTTTTCTTGCAGTGTCAAGTAATAAAATCTCCCTCGCTCATTCTAAGAGTACGCAACTTTAGGATCTCCGCTGCATCATGGATAAAAAATAGATGCCTGATCAGGTTTTTACCCCATCTCCTAGTCTCACTCAAAAATAAGTGTCATGGTTTTAGTTTAAATATGAACTAAATTCATGAATCTTCTCTGATCCAAAGTAGGTGTCGTGAAATATTATTCAAACTAGCCATCATCATCACCACCTCGGCGATGTCGAGGAAAAAACACCTGTAAAAGAGACAGATACGTCTCCACTCCTCTAGCCGCCGTCAAGGCTTTATTGGGAAGAGAAGGGGGACTGAGGCGACGGTATGTAGGGAAGTTATGGCATCGTCTCTGTCGCGGGAAGCATTTTATTGGGAGAAATAGAATCTCATATGAGGGATACATTTCCTACCAATTCCTATTCAACATCTCATATGAGTGATACATTTCATACCAATTCCTATTTGACGTCTTTAGCATCATTTAGAGCATCTACAGTCGAACATAGCAAATATGACTTCTTAAACGCCCACGAACGCGCCCGGTCAGTGCTCAAGCATGTTCGTTTTGAGTCCATATTTGTCCGTCCACGCAGCCATAATTTTTTTTCTCCTCATATGTCTGGTCACTTGCACGTGATTGGTGGAGATGAAGAAAGAAAAATAAAATAATAAACAAAAAAAGAGAAAAAGTGGTCCGCGGTGGGCCCGCGTCCGCCTGGGCGCGTCTGCGAGCCCTCATATCCTCTCTATTTTAAAATGGATATGAGGGTTCGCAAACAGCCCCGGGGCGTATAGGAATGATATGATGGGTCAGGTTGGGTCACATTTTTCTTTCTCTCTTTTGTCCGATTAGTTCTCTCTTCTTTTATCTGGTCACTGACCAGACGCGTCCGCGGACATATGAGAGATGGTTTGAGGCGTTTGGCTGTAGATGCTCTTACAAACGTTTTCAAAACCTGATACACGCCCTCTGATGATCGATTCTCCGTGGGCCGACCCATTTAAAGGTACTCAATGGACCGGTTGCTGGTTTTGCGAAGCCTTCCAGGCCTTTTTTTTCCTTTTTATTGGTTTTGTTCCTTTTCCTTTTCTTTTTCTAAATACATGAACTTTTTTTCTTTGATTGGTTTTCGTGAACTTTACTAAATTGGCATTTTTTGAATTTTATGAACATTTTTTAATTCATTAACTTTTTAAAATTTTGTGATTTTTAAATTTTTGTGAATGTTTTTAAAATTCATGGTTTTTTAAAATTTTATAAACTTTTCAAATATGTGAACATTTTTCGTGTTGAATTTGTTTTGAACCGGTGAACTTTTTCCGAAATCAATGAACCTTTTTTAATTTGTGATTTTTTTCAAATCCATGAACTTTTTCTCAGTTTTTATGAACTTTTTTGAATTAGTGAACTTTCCTAGATTCGTGAACATTTTATTCCCTGAACTATGAATCCATGATTTTTTTTCCAAATTTTGCAAAAATATAATAAATATGTTGAATTTCCAGATTCTTGAACTTTTTAAAAAAAAATCATGAACCTTTTGATTTTCACATTTTCTTTTATTTTTTAAAGTCAATGGTAAACATGGGCCCTGATCAATAGTCAATTGTGGCCAGTCAACTGAGAACCGACGAAATGAGTGAACCAAAGAAAGAAAAAAAAACAGAAACCTTTTTCTTTTGAGCCAGCGATCGAGGAACAAAGCCAGCGCTCGAAACATTGTGTTTGAGCAGGCCTATAAGTGTTTGGGAGTGATCTATGACCAGGAAATATAGAAAATGATATATACATGGGCATTAGACTGACAATCAATGATATATACATGCCCATTGGACTGACAATCAGGGGCAGGCCCAAGGTTTGAAGGGCGAGTATTTGAGGTGTGGTGTATACGTTCAAAGGCTATTTTTTGAAACCTAAAAGCCTTTGTGTTTGATGTGTATAAACTAAATAATTAGTTGAGGGTCTTTTGCAAAGGTCACCTCCACCTTCTCCTGTATTGACAAGTGGCGCACTGCATATACATCACTTCTCGTAACTTGTGTGTTTTCTTTTTTTTCATAGATTTATTTATTCAAAATGTTTTATTTCTTGAACTGTGTGTTCAAATTCTGAACCACCTTCACTGTTGGATTTCTCACGTTAGGATCTTCAAAAATAGGTCTCATGTTAATAGGTTCCGACAAACAATTTTTCACAAAAACCAGAAATCGGCAAAATCCAAAAGAACAAGTAAGAAAAACAACATAAAAAACGAAAACCAAAAAACCCGATTAGCGCAAAAATAAAAATACAAGAAAACCAAGCTCAGAAGCACAGTTGTGATTTTTCATTTTTTAGGAGCATCAGTTGTGCTTTCTCATGTCAACAAAATTATGCTTCTCTCAAAAGCATATAATGTTTTTACAGAGAAACATACATGTGCTTATATTCTTTTCCGAAGAAACACAATTATGCTTCCCGCAAAAGCAAATCTCGTGAAAGCATAGACTTTTTTCTTCTTTGAGAAGCACAATCTCGGAAGCGAATAGGTGCTTCTTGGGGAAGCACATAGTTTTTTCTAAGAAGCATAGTGACGCTTCTCGCGGAAGCAAATTTATGGTTCCATGAGAATCAAATATGTGTTTTTCGTGGAGCATATATATATATATATATTCCTCTTTTTCGAGATTCAAGAAGAGATTGTGCTTTTAGTGGAAGCAAATCTGTTTTTCATGAGAAACAAATATCACAAAAAAATCCCGTGAAAAGAAAGCGTGCATTTTTTCCTCCAATACCTAGAAAAAATCTGGTGAAAACCAAAAAACAAAAAATCCAAAAAAAAAACAGCTAAAACACGTAAGAAATAATAACATGAAATACAGAAGGAACGCCCAACACACGATATGTGGCGGAGACTGGATGCACAACTTGGTGTGCTTCTAGGCAACCATAAAGTGACCTTGGACGTCCTCGCAAAGGGTTTTATAACCTCCGATTAGCTGCCCCCATGTATAAATGATAGTATTAATATTAATCTACTATTCTTAAATAGTTGATCCTCACTAACTCTAATTCTCTGAACATGTGGCTTTTCATCTCATCAAGTGTATCATGTCAGCATCCACTAACACTATTTTGCATCCCATGCAGACCATATTCATACTTTTTGTTCATACACAATGCAAGAATGAAATATTTCTACATTAAAATAATGGGTGTCTCCCATCCCCGGGCCGTGGTGACGCTACTCCTGCCTGCGCCGCGCAGTCAACCTTGACCCCGATTGTTGTCGTGGGCGCGCCGTCCCCGACTACTGTTGGCGCTACTATGTTGTTCATGGGCCCTGCGGAATCCCCCCGGTCACCCCCGGCTGCTACTGCTAAAGCGCCGTCTACGACTCCTGCTGGCTGCGCTACATCGTCCTCGATTACTGTGGAAGCGACGCCGTCCTCAACACCTGTCGACACTGCGCCGGGTCTGGACATGGAGCGATCTGTTTCGTGGAGCTCCCTTACCGACAACGAAGAAGACGAGGATGATGATGAAATATCCCCGCGGCGGCCGCCGCCGGCTACCAATTCTTCAGTTTCGGCTACTTGGTCGGGCGTGACGTGTGATGCGGATGCGTGCCGAGATTGGCAGGAGGTGCTGCCGAAACACAACATGCAACGCCCGGACTCTCTAGTCCCTGCATTGGCTCCCCATTTTGTCCCCGCTTGGCTTCGTGGTGATGTTGCAGATGCCTCCTTCTTGGTTACCGTGCAACGGTTTGTCAAGATCCTTTTAGGTGTTCTTGGTGCCTTGAGAATGGTCATCGAGCGCGTGAGTGCCGCAATGCCTGGTGTCCCCTGAACTTTTGGGGAATCCCTACCGTGTCACCGTTGCCACGCCTCCCCGTCGGGCACCAACAGGCTCTAGCTGCTCTCAAGGTCTAGAAAGAACCCTCGCTCCTCTCGAAGACATTTTGTCGTGATTCTTGGGCATCGGGTGTTGCTGCTCCTGCTAGCTCTGTGGCCTCGGCGGATTTCCAAGTGTGGCCTGCCTTGGAGCGACAAGCTAAGCTGCTGCGCTCTGAGCTCCTTGGTATGACTTCCTTCCAGCTTCAGGAGATGGTCAGCCTCTACATGATGTCATTGATGGTGGGAACATAGCATGCAATTTCAAAAAAATTCCTACGCTCACGCAAGATCTATCTGGGATATGCATAGCAAGGAGAGGGGGAGAGTGTGTCCACGTACCCTCGTAGACCGAAAGCGGAAGCGTTTGACAACGCGGTTGATGTAGTCGAACTTCTTCTCATTCCGGCCAATCAAGCACCGAACGTACAACACCTCCGAGTTCTGCACAAGTTCATCTTGATGATGTCCCTCGAACTCTTGATCCAGCAAAGTGTTGAGGAAGAGTTTCGTCAGCACGACGGCGTGATGATGGTGATGGTGAAGTGATCCGCACAAGGCTTCACCTAAGCACTACGACAATATAACCGGAGGCGTAAACTATGGAGGGGGCACCGCACACGGCTAACAGATGTTTGTGTGTCCTCTAGGCACCCCCTTCCCCACATAAATATATATAGCTTGGAAGGGGGAAGAGGCACCCAGGGGGCGCCCAAGTAGGCCGAGTCCTACTTGGGCTCCCACCCCAATTCGGCCCCCTTCCTTTTTTTGGCACTAGGAGAAGGAAGGAGGAGGTGGCACCCCCCCCCCCTTCCTTTCTCCCTTGAGAAGGGGAAGGAACGAGGGGCTAGCCCTCCTCCCTTGCTTCCCTAAGGCTGGTCGGCCTGGTGGAGGGGCGCACCAGCCCCCTGTGGGCTGGTCTGTCCCTCCCTAGGCCCATTAAGCCCATATAGCTTGCCGGGGGTTGCCCGGAACCCCTTTCGATGACCCGATTCGTACCCGGTACCCCCGGAACACTTCCGGTGTCCAAATACTATCGTCCTATATATGAATCTTTACGTCTCGACCATTTCGAGACTCCTCGTCATGTCCGTGATCTCATTCGGGACTCCTAACAACATTCGATCACCAAATCACATAATTCATATAATACAAATCGTCATTGAATGTTAAGCGTGCGAACCCTACGGGTTTGAGAACTATGTAGACATGACCGAGACACCTCTCCGTTCAATAACCAACAGTGGAACCCGGATGATCATATTGGTTCCTACATATTCTACGAAGATCTTTATCGGTCGTACCGCAATGACAACATACGTTATTCCCTTTGTCATCGGTATGTTACTTGCCCGAGATTCGATCATCGGTATCTTCATACCTAGTTCAATCTTGCTACCGACAAGTCTCTTTACTCATTCCGTAATGCATCATCCCGCAACTAAATCATTAGTCACATTGCTTGCAAGGCTTATTATGATGTGCATTACCGAGAGGCCCAGAGATACTTCTTCGATACTCGGAGTGACAAATCCCAATCTCGATATATGCCAACCCAACAAACACCTTCGGAGATACCTGTAGAGCATATTTATAATCACCCAGTTACGTTGTGATGTTTGATAGTCACACAAGGTATTCCTCCAGTATTCGGGAGTTGCATAATCTCATAGTCAAAGGAATATGTATATGTCATGAATAAAGCAATAGCAATAAAACTTAACGATCATTATGCTAAGCTAACGGATGGGTCTTGTCCATCACATCATTCTCCTAATGATGTGATCCCATTCATCAATTGACAACACATGTCTATGGCTAGGAAACTTAACCATCTTTGATTTAACGAGCTAGTCTAGTAGAGGCTTACTAGGGACACTGTGTTTTGTCTATGTATCTAGACATGTATCAAGTTTCCGGTTAATACAATTCTAGCAAGAATAATAAACATTTATCATGATATAAGGAAATATAAATAACAACTTTATTATTGCCTCTAGGGCATATTTCCTTCAGTCTCCCACTTGCACTAGAGTCAATAATCTAGATTACATTTTAAGGATTCTAACACCCATGGAGTCTTGGTACTGATCATGTTTTGCTCGTGGAAGAGGCTTAGTCAACGGGTCTGCCACATTCAGATCCGTATGTATTTTGCAAATCTCTATGTCTTCCTCCTTGACTTGATCACGGATGGAGTTGAAGTGTCTCTTGATGTGTTTGGTTCTCTTGTGAAATCTGGATTCCTTTGCCAAGGCAATTGCTCCAGTATTGTCACAAAAGATTTCACTGTACCCGATGCACTAGGTATTACACCTAGATCGGATATGGACTCCTTCATCTAGACTCCTTCATTCGCTGCTTCCGAAGCAGCTATGTACTCCGCTTCACACGTAGATCCCGCCACGATGTTTTGCTTGGAACTACACCAACTGACAGCTCCACCATTCAATATAAATATGTATCCGGTTTGTGACTTAGAGTCATCCGGATCAGTGTTAAAGCTAGCATCGATGTAACCATTTACGACGAGCTCTTTGTCACCTCCATAAACAAGAAACATATCCTTAGTCCTTTTCAGGTACTTCAGGATGTTCTTGACCGTTGTCCAGCGATCCACTCCTGGATTACTTTGGTACCTCCCTGCTAGACTTATAGCAAGGCACACATCAGGTCTGGTACATAGCATATATAGCATACATGATAGAACCTATGGCTGAGGCATAGGGAATGACTTCCATTTTCTCTCTATCTTCTGCAATGGTCGGGCATTAATTCTGACTCAACTTCACACCTTGTAACATGGGCAAGAACCCTTTCTTTGATTGATCTATTTTGAACTTCTTCAAAACTTTATCAAGGTATGGGCTTTGTGAAAGTCCAATTAAGCGTCTTGATCTATCTCTATAGATATTGATGCCTAATTTATAAGCAGCTTCACCGAGATCTTTCATTGAAAAACTCTTATTCAAGTATCCTTTTATGCTATCCAGAAATTCTATATCATTTCCAATCAACAATATGCCATGCATATATAATATTAGAAATGCTACAGAGCCCCCACTCACTTTCTTGTAAATACAACCTTCTCCAAAAGTCTGTATAAAACCATATGCTTTGATCAGCTCATCAAAGTGTATATTCCAATTCCGAGATGCTTGCACCAGTCCATAAATGGATCGTTGGAGCTTGCACACTTTGTTAGCACCTTTAGGATTGACAAAACCTTCTGGTTGCATCATATACTATTCTTCTTTGAGAAATCCATTAAGGAATGCAGTTTTGAGATCCATTTGCCAGATTTCATAATCATAAAATGCGATAATTGCTAACATGATTCGGACAGACTTAAGCATCGCTACGGGTGAGAATGTCTAATCATAGTCAACTCCTTGAACTTGTCAAAAACCTTTTGCGACAAGACGAGCTTTGTAGACAGTAACATTACCATCAACGTTAGTCTTCTTCTTGAAGATCCATTTATTCGCTATGGCTTGCCGATCATCGGGCAAGTCAACCAAAGTCCATACTTTGTTCTCATACATGGATCCCATCTCAGATTTCATGGCCTCAAGCCATTTTGTGGAATCTGGGCTCATCATCACTTCCTCATAGTTCGTAGGTTCGTCATTCTAGTAACATGACTTCCATAACAGGATTACCGTACCACTCTGGTGCGGAACGTGCTCTGGTTGACCTACGAGGTTTGGTAGTAACTTGATCCGAAGTTTCATGATCATTATTATTAGCTTCCTCACTAGTTGGTGTAGGCATCACGGGAACGGTTTTCTGTGATGATCTACTTTCCAATTCGAGAGAAGGTACAATTACCTCATCAAGTTCTACTTTCCTCCCACTCACTTCTTTCGAGAGAAACTCCTTCTCTAGAAAGGATCCATTCTTAGCAACAAAGATCTTGCCTTCGGATCTGTGATAGAAGGTGTACCCAGCAGTTTCTTTTGGGTATCCTATGAAGACGCACTTCCCCGCTTTGGGTTCGAGCTTATTAGGTTGAAGATTTTTCACATAAGCATCACAACCCCAAACTTTAAGAAATGACATCTTAGGTTTCTTGCCAAACCACAGTTCATACGGTGTCGTCTCAATGGATTTAGAATGTGCCCTATTTAAAGTGAATGTAGTTGTCTCTAATGCATAACCCCAAAACAATATTGGTAAATCGGTAAGAGACATCATAGATCACACCATATCTAATAGAGTACAGTTATGACGTTCGGACACACCATTACACTGTGGTGTTCCAGGTGGCGTGAGTTGTGAAACTATTCCACATTGTTTTAAATGAAGGCCAAACTCGTAACTCAAATATTCGCCTCTGCGATCAGATCATAGAAACTTTATTTTCTTGTTATGATGATTCTCTACTTTACTCTGAAATTCTTTGAACTTTTCAAATGTTTCAGACTTGTGTTTCATTAAGTAGATATACCCATATCTACTCAAATCATCTGTGAAGGTCAGAAAATAACGATACCCGCCGCGAGACTCAACACTCATCAGACCGCATACATCGGTATGTATTATTTCCAATAAGTCAGTAGCTCGCTCCATTGTTCCGAAGAACGGAGTTTTAGTCATATTGCCCATGAGGCATGGTTCGCAAGCATCAAATGATTCATAATCAAGTGATTCCAAAAGTCCATCTGCATGGAGTTTCTTCGCTTTACACCAATATGACCTAAACGGCAGTGCCACAAATATGTTGCACTATCATTATCAACTTTGCATGTTTTGGCATCAATATTATGAATATGTGTATCACCACGATCGAGATTCAACAAAAATAGACCACTCTTCAAGGGTGCATGACCATAAAAGATATTACTCATATAAATAGAACAACCATTATTCTCTAATTTAAATGAATAACCGTCTTGCATCAAACAAGATCCAGACATAATGTTCATGCCCAACGCTGGCACCAAATAATAATTATTCAGGTCTAAAACTAATCCCAAAGGTAGATGTAGAGGTAGCGTGCCGATGGCGATCACATCGACCTTGGAACCATTCCCGACGTGCATCTTCACCTCGTCCTTAGCCAATCTTAGTTTAATCCGTAGCCCCTATTTCGAGTTGCAAATATGAGCAACAGAACCAGTATCAAATACCCAGGCGCTACTACGAGCATTAGTAAGGTATACATCAATAACATGTATATCAAATATACCTTTGTTCACTTTGCCATCCTTCTTATCCGCCAAATACTTGGGGCAGTTCCGCTTCCAGTGACCAGTCCCTTTGCAGTAGAAGCACTCAGTTTCAGGCTTGGGTCCAGAATTGGGCTTCTTCCCGGGAGTGACAACTTGCTTGACATTCTTCTTGAAGTTTCCCTTCTTTCCCTTGTCTTTTTTCTTGAAACTAGTGGTCTTGTTAACCATCAACACTTGATGCTCTTTCTTGATTTCTACCTCCGCAGCTTTGAGCATAGCGAAGAGCTCGGGAATTGTCTTATCCATCCCTTGCATATTATAGTTAATCACGAAGCCTTTGTAGCTTGGTGGCAGTGATTGAAGAACTCTGTCAATAACACTATCATCCGGAAGATTAACTCCCAGCTGAGTCAAGTGGTTATGATATCCAGACATTCTGAGTATGTATTCACTGACAGAACTGTTCTCCTCCATCTTGCAGCTATAGAACTTGTTGGAGACTTCATATCTCTCAACTCGGCCATTTGCTTGAAACATCTCATATGGTCCATGACGTTCAAAACGTCTTTGAAGTCCCGATTCTAAGCCGTAGATCATGGCACACTAAACTATAGAGTAGTCATCATGACCGTGTCTGCCAGACGTTCAAAGCGTCTACATTAGCGGGAGGGGGCTTGTCACCTAGCGGTGCATCAAGGACATAATTCTTCTATGCAGCAATGAGGAAAATCCTCAAGTTATGGACCCAGTCCGTGTAGTTGCTACCATCATCTTTCAACTTAGCTTTCTCTAGGAACGCATTAAAACTCAAGGGAACGGTAGCACGGGCCATTGATCTATAACATAGATATGCAAAAACTATCAGGACTAAATTCATGATAAACTAAAGTTCTATTAATCATATTACTTAATAGCTCCCACTTAGATAGACATCCCTCGAGTCATCTAAATGATCACGTGATCCATATCAAATAAACCATGTCTAATCATCACGTGAGATGGAGTAGTTTTCAATGGTGAACATCTCTATGTTGATCATATCTACTATATGATTCACGCTCGACCTTGTGGTCTCCAGTGTTCCGAGGCCATGTCTGTACATGCTAGGCTCGTCAAGTTTAACTCGAGTATTCCGCATGAGCAAAAATGTCTTGCACCTGTTGTATATGAACGTAGAGCTTATCACACCTGATCATCACGTGGTGTCTCGGCACGACGAACTGTCGCAACGGTGCATACTCAGGGAGAACACTTATACCTTGAAATTATAGTGAGGGATCACCCTATAATGCTACCGCCGTACTAAGCAAAATAAGATGCATAAAAGATAAACATCACATGCAATAAAAAATGTGACATGATATGGCCATCATCATCTTGTGCCTTTGATCTCCATCTCCAAAGCACCGTCATGATTTCCATCGTCATCGGTTTGACACATTGATCTCCATCGTAGCGTCGTTGTCGTCTCGCCAACTATTGCTTCTACAACTATCGCTAACGCATAGTGATAAAGTAAAGCAATTACATGGCGTTTGCATTTCATACAATAAAGTGATAACCATCAGGCTCCTGCCAATTGCTGATAACTTTTACAAAACATGATCATCTCATATAATAACGTATATCACATCATGTCTTGACCATATCACATCACAACATGCCCTGCAAAAACAAGTTAGACGTCCTCTACTTTGTTGTTGCAAGTTTTACACGGCTGCTACAGGCTTCTAGCAAGAACCGTTCTTACCTATGCATCAAAACCACAATGGTGATTTATCAAGTTTGCTGTTTTAACCTTCAACAAGGACTGGCCGCAGTCAAATTTGATTCAACTAAAGTTGGAGAAAAAGACACCCGCCAACCACTTTTATGAAAAATAGTTGCATGTTTGCTGGTGGAACCGGTCTCATAAATGTGGTCATGTAAGGTTGGTCCGGGCCGCTTCATCCAACAATACCACCGAATCAAAATAATACATTGGTGGTAAGAAGTATGATGATCACCGCCCACAACACTTTGTGTTCTACTCGTGCATATCATCTACGCATAGACCTGGCTCGGATGCCACTATTGGGAAATGTAGCATGCAATTTCAAAAAAAATCGTACGGTCACGCAAGATCTATCTAGGAAATGCATAGTAATGAGAGGGGGATATTGTGTCCACGTACCCTCGTAGACCAAAAGCGGAAGCGTTTGCCAACGCGGTTGATGTAGTCAAACTTCTTCTCGTTCCGACCGATCAAGCACCGAACATATGGCACCTTCGAGTTCTGCACACGTTCAGCTCGATGACGTCCCTCGAACTCTTGATCTAGCAAAGTGTCGAGGGAGAGTTTTGTCAGCACGACGGCATGGTGATGGTCATGGTGAAGTGATCCGCGCAGGGCTTCGCCTAAGCACTACGACAATATGACCGGAGGCGTAAACCGTGGAGGGGGGCACCGCACACGGCTAACAGATGTTTGTGTGTCCTCTAGGCGCTCCCCTCCCCACATATATATAGGTTGGGGGTGGGAAGAGGCAGCCAGTGGGCAACCAAGTAGGCCAAGTCCTACTTGGGCTCCAACCCCAATTCGGCCCCCCTTCCTTGTTTTGGCACTAGGAGAAGGAAGGAGGAGAAGCCCCCCCTTTCCTTTCTCCCTTGAGAAGGGGAAGGAAAGAGGGGCTAGCCCTCCTCCCTTGCCTTCCCTAGGGCTGGCCGGCCTGGTGGAGGGGCGCACCAGCCCTCTGTGGGCTGGTATGTCTCTCCCTAGGCCCATTAAGCCCATATAGCTTGCCGGGGGCTGCCCGAAACCCCTTCCGGTGACCCGGTTCATACCCGGTACCCGTGGAACACTTCCAGTGTCTAAATACTATCGTCCTATATATGAATCTTTACCTCTCGGCCATTTCGAGACTCCTCGATTTCATCTGGGACTCCGAACAACATTTGGTCACTGTCGGTGTCAAAACCGGCGGATCTCGGGTAGGGGGTCCCGAACTGTGCGTCTAGGCGGATGGTAACAGGAGACAAGGGACACAATGTTTTACCCAGGTTCGGGCCCTCTCGATGGAGGTAAAACCCTAGGTCCTGCTTGATTAATATTGATGATATGGGTAGTACAAGAGTAGATCTACCACGAGATCAAGGAGGCTAAACCCTAGAAGCTAGCCTATGGTATGATTGTTGTAATGTATGTTGTCCTACGGACTAAGGCCCTCCGGTTTATATAGACACCGGAGGAGGCTAGGGTTACACAGAGTCGGTTACAATGGTAGGAGATCTACATATCCGTATTGCCAAGCTTGCCTTCCACGCCAAGGAAAGTACCATCCGGACACGAGCCGGAGTCTTCAATCTTCTATCTTCATAGTCTTGGAGTCCGGCGGATAATGATAGTCCGGCTGTCCGGACACCCCCTAGTCCAGGACTCCCTCAGTCACCAAATCACATAACTCATATAATACAAATCATCATCGAACGTTAAGCATGCGGACCCTACGGGTTCGAGAACTATGTACACATGACCGAGACACCTCTCCGGTCAATAACCAACAGTGGAACCTGGGTGCTCATATTGGTTCCTACATATTCTACGAAGATCTTCATCGGTTGTACCGCAATGACAACATACATTATACCCTTTGTCATTGGTATGTTATTTGCCCGAGATTCAATCGTCGGTATCTTCATACCTAGTTCAATCTCGTTACGGCAAGTCTCTTTACCTATTCCGTAATGCATCATCCCGCAACTAACTCATTAGTCACATTGCTTGCAAGGCTTATTATGATGTGCATTACTGAGAGGGCCCAGAGATACCTCTCCGATACTCAGAGTGAAAAATCCTAATCTCGATCTATGCCAACCCAACAAACACCTTCAGAGATACCTGTAGAGCATCTTTATAATCACCCAGTTACATTGTGATGTTTGATAGCACACAAGGTATTCCTCCGGTATTCCAGAGTTGCATAATCTCATAGTCAAAGGAATATGTATATGTCATAAAGCAATAGCGATAAAACTTAACGATCATTATGCTAAGCTAAGGGATGGGTCTTGTCCATCACATCATTCTCCTAATGATGTGATCCCGTTCATCAAATGACAACACATGTCTATGGCTAGGAAACTTAACCATCTTTGATTTAACGAGCTAGTCTAGTAGAGGCATACTAGGGACACTGTGTTTTGTCTATGTATCCACACATGTATCAAGTTTCCGGTTAATACAATGCTAGCAGTATAAATAACAACTTTATTATTGACTCTAGGGCATATTTCCTTTAATTGACTCCATGCAAGGTTGGATGTTGTGGATGGAGAGCTTCAATGGAGCATGTTGAGGTCGCACTAGGCGAGCTCTCCGTAGCGTCGCCTGTGTTCCAGACTATGTTGGGGAAAGTAGCATGCAATTTCAAAAAAGATCCTACGCTCACGCAAGATCTATCTAGGAGATGCATAGAAACGAGAGGGGGAGAGTGTGTCCACGTACCCTCGTAGACCGAAAGCGGAAGCGTTTGACAATGCGGTTGATCTAGTCGAACTTCTTCTCGTTCCGACGGATCAACCACCGAACGTACGGCACCTCCGAGTTCTACACACGTTCAGCTCAATGACGTCCCTCGAACTCTTGATCCAGCAAAGTGTCGAGGGAGAGTTCTGTCAGCACCGCAGCGTGGTGATGGTGATGGTGAAGTGAGCCGCGCAGGGCTTCGCCTAAGCACTACGTGAATATGACCGGAGGCGTAAACTGTGGAGGGGGCGCCGCAAACGGCTAACAACTGTTGATTTGTGTTCTAGCGGTGCCCCCCTCATATATATAGGTTGGAGGGGAGGAGAGGCAGCCAAGGGGGCGCCCCAAGTAGGAGGAATCCTACTTGGATGCCTCCCAATTCGGCCTCCCCCCTTCCATATTCATCCGGAGGGGGAAGGAATGAGGAGGGAGGAGAGAAGGAAGGGGAGGCCGAATTGCTCCCCTTCCTTTCTCTCTTCCCCTCTTTCCCTCCCCTCCTATTTCGGCCTACATGGGGCGCACCAGCTCCCTAGGGGCTGGTTTATCCCCTTCTTGGCCCATTAGGCACATGTAGTTGCCGGGGGGATGCTCAGAACCCCTTTCGGTGACCCGATATGTACCCGGTACCCCCGGAACACTTCCGGTGTCCGAATATCATCGTCCAATATATGAATCTTTACCTCTCGGCCATTTAGAGACTCCTAGTCATGTCCGTGATCTCATCCAGGACTCCGAACAACATTCAGTCACCAAATCACATAACTCATATAATACAAAATCGTCATCGAACGTTAAGCGTGTGGACCCTACGGGTTCGAGAACTATGTAGACATGACCGAGACACCTCTCCGGTCAATAACCAATAGCGGAACCTGGATGCTCATATTGGTTCCCACATATTCTATGAAGATCTTTATCGGCCGTGTCGTAATGACAACATACGTTATTGCCTTTGTAATCGATATGTTACTTGCCCGAGATTCGACCGTTGGTATCTTCATACCTAGTTCAATATCGTTATCGGCAAGTCTCTTTACTCATTCCGTATATACATCATCCCGCAACTAACTCCATAGTCACATTGCTTGCAAGGCTTCTTATGATGTGTATTACCGGGAGGGCCCAGAGATACCTCTCCGGTACTCGGAGTGATAAATCCTAATCTCGATCCACGCCAACCCAAAAAACACCTTCGGAGATACCTGTAGAGGATCTTTATAATCACCCAGTTACGTTGTGACATTTGATAGCACACAAGGTATTCCTCCGGTATCCAGGAGTTGCATAATCTCATAGTCAAAGGAATATGTATATGACATGAATAAAGCTATAGCAATAAAATTGAACGATCAATATGTTAAGCTAATGGATGGGTCTTGTCTGTGACCTCATTATCCTAATGATGTGATCCCGTTCATCAAATGACAACACATGTCTATGGTTAGGAAACTTAACCATCTTTCACTAACGAGCTATTCTAGTAGAGGCTTACTATGGACACGGTGTTTTGTCTATGTATCCACACATGTATCAAGTTTCCGGTTAATACTATTCTAGAATGAATAATAAACTTTTATCATGATATAAGGAAATACAAAATAACAACTTTTTTATTGCCTCTAGGGCATATTTCCTTCAGACCGCTCATGTGTTGCACCCTTTGGTTCTGCCTGTTGATAGCTTCGAGGTCGATATGGGTGCCGAGCTTCATGGTCGCTTCTCCCCTTGTGCTAGAGCATGTTCGCAGTCGTCAGCCTCTGAGGGATTGGACAATGATGTGGTTGTAACTTAGGTGCTGCAGATCATGCCTGAGTTGTTGGAGCTATGTGGGGGGCCGGTTCTGCCTCTGTCCGTCGAACAGATGAAGGTAGACCCCCCCCTGAGATCTCGATTGTGGCTTTACCGCCATCATCACCCCTGGAATCTAGCCAGATACCTGATGCCGAGGGATGTGGTGATTTGGATGTTGCAGTCTTGATACGTCTCCAATGTATCTACTTTTCCAAACACTTTTGCCCTTGTTTTGGACTATAACTTGCATGATTTGAATGAAACTAACCCGGACTGACGCTGTTTTCAGCAGAACTGCCATGATGTTGTTTTATGTGTAGAAAAGAAAAGTTCTCGGAATGTCCCGAAAATCCACGGAGGCACTTTTTGGAATTAATAAGAATTTCTGGGCGAAAGAAATACACCAGGGGCCCCAGGGCCTATCCACGAGACAGGGCCCCCCTGTAGGGCGCGCCCCCCTGTCTCGTGGACCCCCTAGACCTCCATCGACCTCAACTCCAACTCCATATATTCACGTTCAGGGAGAAAAACATCAGAGAGAAATTTTCATCGCGTTTTACGACACGGAGCCGCCGCCAAGCCCTAATCTCTCTCGGGAGGGCTGATCTGGAGTCCGTTCGGGGCTCCGGAGAGGGGGATTCGTCACCGTCATCATCATAAACCATCCTCCATCACCAATTTCATGATGCTCACCGCCGTGCGTGAGTAATTTCATCGTAGGCTTGCTGGACGGTGATGGGTTGGATGAGATTTACCATGTAATCAAGTTAGTTTTGTTAGGGTTTGATCCCTAGTATCCACTATGTTCTGAGATTGATGTTGCTATGACTTTGCTATGCTTAATGCTTGTCACTAGGGCCCGAGTGCCATGATTTCAGATCTGAACCTATTATGTTTTCATGAATATATGTGTGTTCTTGATCCTATCTTGCAAGTCTATAGTCACCTATTATGTGTTATGATCCGACAACCCCGAAGTGACAATAATCGGGATACTTCTTGGTGATGACCATAGTTTGAGGAGTTCATGTATTCACTATGTGCTAATGCTTTGTTACGGTTTTCTATTAAAAGGAGGCCTTAATATCCCTTAGTTTCCGCTAGGACCCCGCTTCCACGGGAGGGTAGGACAAAAGATGTCATGCAAGTTCTATTCCATAAGCATGTATGACTATTTACGGAATACATGCCTACATTACAT
Source organism: Aegilops speltoides (assembly GCA_021437245.1). Lineage (NCBI taxonomy): Eukaryota > Viridiplantae > Streptophyta > Magnoliopsida > Poales > Poaceae > Aegilops > Aegilops speltoides. The sequence goes on from CM038143.1 coordinate 323,756,449, forward strand.
TGATGAATTGGAGCTAGTTCTGTGTCACCCTATGTTATAGCTATTACATGAGGAATCGCATCCGGCATAATTAGCCATCACTGATCCATTGCCTATGAGCTTTTCATATATATTGTTCTTCACTTATTTACTTTTCTGTCGCTACTGTTACAACTACTACAAAACCCAAAAACTATTATCTTTACTTTCGCTACCATTACCTTTAGTATCATATTACTTTGCTACTAAATACCTTGCTGCAGATACTAAGTTATCCAGGTGTGGTTGAATTGACAACTCAACTGCTAATACTCAAGAATATTCTTTGGCTCCCCTTGTGTCGAATCAATAAATTTGGGTTTAATACTTTACCCTCGAAAGTTGTTGCGATCCCCTACACTTGTGGGTTATCAAGACTAATTTCTGGCGCCGTTGCCAGGGAGCATAGCTCTATTCTCTGAGTCACTTGGGATTTATATCTTTCGATCACTATGAAGAACTTGAAAGACGACCAAACTACGATTTTTCCCTCAACTACGAGGGGAGGTAAGGAACTGCCATCTAGCTCTGCACTAGATTCTCCTTCCGTTATTAGTAGGCTTGCGACACCTAAACCTGCTACTGCTATGAATTCTGAGATGTCGCATGTTATTGATGATGCCACTTCTGTTATGCATGATGAAACTACTTCTGTGCGTGAAACTACTTTGCCATTAGGTGAATTTCTTGATGAACAACTTGCTAGAGTTAGGGGAATGAAAATATTGAAGATGCTATTATTGATGATAGTGATGATGAAGGTTCTCCCAATGATTATGTATTACCTGTTGTTCCTAAGGGTTATGTTATGAATGAAGAAGCTTCTAGGGAAATCTTTGCTTGCAATGATAGATATGATCTTAAGAAATTATTAGCTAAATGGAAGCAGCAGTCTCTTAATGCTAGAATGAAACCTGACCCTGCTTTTGCTACTTCACCTATCTGTGTTACTGATTAGGATTATGAATTCTCTGTTGATCCTGAAATTATTACATTAGTTGAATCTGATCCTTTTTATGGCCTTGAATCTGAAACTATTGTGGCACATCTTACCAAGTTGAATGATATAGCCACCCTGTTTACTAATGATGAGAAGTCTCACTATTTTTTACATCCTTAAGATATTTTCGTTCTCATTAAAGGGTGATGCTAAGACCTGGTATAATTCTCTTGCTCCTGGTTGTGAGCGTAGTCCCTAGGATATGATTTATTACTTCTCGCTAAATATTTCCTGCTCATAAGAAACAAGCTGCCTTATGGAAATATATAATTTTGTGCAAATCAAAGAAGAGAGTCTCCCACAAGCTTGGGGGAGGCTTCTCCGGTTACTTAATGCTTTGCCCGATCATCCTCTTAAGAAAAATGAAATACTTGATATCTTTTATAATGGACTAACTGATGCTTCCAAGGACTACTTGGATAGTTGTGCTGGTTGTGTTTTCAGGGAAAGAACAGTCGACGAAGCTAAAATATTATTTAATAATATGTTGACTAATGAAAATAATTGGACTCTTCCTGAGCCAATTCCTGAAGCAATTCCTGAACAAATTTGAGCCAACTCCTGAGCCTATTCCTAAACCCACTGCGAAGAAGAGAGGTGTTTTATTTCTCAGTCCTGAAGATATGCAAGAGGCAAAGAAATCAATGAAAGAAAAAGGTATAAAAGCTGAAGATGTTAAGAATTAACCTCCTATTGACGAAATACATGGTCTTAATATACCGCCTGTTGAAGAACCACATTGTCTTGATAACCCGACACAGGTAGTAAAGGTAAATTCTCTCTATAGATATGATAAAGTTGAAATCCCCTCTACTAAATTTCATAGCCCATGCTTAGATGAATTTGATGACTTTATGGCTAGACAAGAAAGTTTTAATGCTTATGTTGGTAGAGAGTTAAAGAATAATGCTTTCGAGATAGGACGCGTGAGCGATAATATGGCTAGAGTTAAATATGAACTCAAACGCATTAGAAAATATACTTCTATGGTTGCTACTCAAGCTGAGCAAGACTCAGAGCTCAATATGATTTGCTTGATGAATTAAATAATAAAAATGAATTTGCTGTTAGAGTGGCTACTAGAACTGGTAGAATGACTCAGGAACCTTTGTATCCTGAAGGCCACCCTAAGAGAATCGAGCAAGATTCTCAGAGAAACAATTTAGAGGCACCTAGTTCTTCTAAAAAGAAGAAAAAGAAAAACGATAGAACTTTGCATGCTTCTAGTGAACCTACTGTATACACACCTGAGAATCCCAATGATATTTCTATCTTTGATGCTGAAACACAATCAGGCGATGAACATGAACCTAGTGATAATGTTAATGATAATGTTCATGTTGATGCTCAACCTAGCAAAAACAATGAAGTAGAGATTGAACCTGCTGTTGATCTTGATAACCCACAATCAAAGAATCAACGTTATGATAAGAGAGATTTTGTTGCTAGGAAGCACGGTAGAGAAAGAGAACCATGGGTTCAGAAACCCATGCCCTTTCCTCCTAAACCATCCAACACAAAGGATGATGAGGATTTTGAGCGCTTTGCTGAAATGATTAGACCTATTTTCTTACGTATACGCTTAACTGATATGCTTAAAGTAAATCCTTATGCTAAGTATATGAAGGATATCATTACAAATAAAAGAAAGATACCGGAAGCTGAAATTTCCACTATGCTTGCTAATTACACTTTTAAGGGTGGAATACCAAAGAAACTTGGAGATCCGGGGGTACCAACTATACCATGCTCCATTAAAAGAAGGAACAATTGTATTGGTGCCCCCAGTTGGGTCACGCTCGACTGATTTGCCCCTAGTTTTTCAACAATTGCGGTTTTGCCCAGCTCACTTCACTCGCCTTGTGTTTTTGCCCTTCTGGGGCGGTTCCGACCAATGAGCAATCGCCACGTGGCGAACCGTGATTGGTCGAAACCGCCCCGGAAGGGCAAAAACACAAGGCGGGTGAAGTGAGCTGGGAAAAACCGCAATTGTTGAAAAACTAGGGGCAATAGTCGAGCGTGACCCAACTAGGGGCACGAATGCAAAAATCCCTTAAAAGAAATAGTGGAAACTTAAGCGTTCCTGATAGTATCATTCTTCAACATGCTTTGCTTGGAGACAATACTTTTAGTATGGGTGCCGTCGTTGCTAAACGGCTAGCCCTGAATCATACAAAATGCCCCATATTTGGAGGTATCTATGTTGCATGTCTTGCTAAACATTTTCAGATACCCATTAGGCACCATGAGAAGGAGGAGATAAAATTGCCTCCTCACGTTTTAGATTACAAGAGCATGGTAGCACACAAGTTTATTGTTGACAACGAAGAAAAGATGCTCTTGTATAAACTTAGATTCAATAAGAAACACTTTGAGATTATTATTTTGCCTGCGCCCTTGTTGTTTGATTTGCTTGCAGAAAATTTTCTTGTCACACCGGAAGCGTTGAACAATCATCGAGCTCAAGCTTTTACTCCAAAACCTGAACCTGAGCCGGAACCTGAACTGGACCCTTATTGTGCATCATCTGTCCAGTGGGATCCGGAGATGACCAGCCAGTGGTATCCTGATTACACCTCCCATTACACCGGGGAGAGTAGCAGCGGTCCTTGGTATTGAACCAACTTAGGCCAAAAGCCTAAGCTTGGGGGAGTACGTATTTCTCACCGACTTTATATTCATGTTCACACACTAGTTGTCGGTGCTCATACTCTTTCATTGTATTATCCATGTTAGTTTAATTTTCTTTTTCTAGTTTTCTTCTTGTGTGTTGGATAAACTTTAAGAAAAAACCAAAAAAATTAGTTAGTTTAATTTCCATGCTTGTAGTAGAAATTAAAATGAAAACCCAAAAAGATTTCTAGTTCTTCTTCTTACTTGTTGGGAGCTTTCCCGTGTATATAGTTTTATTTTCTTTTCTTTTGGGGGTCGAGAAGACCATATTGAAAATGTTTAGTGGCTCTCATATGCATGATTGTTTATTTAACTTAGAGCCCATATTACTTGTCTTCTCTCTTGAGTTGAATGCTTGCAGATTCCAGCTTAGTCCAATGCACGTGCACTATTATTATTATACACATCGTTCGGTCGTGCAAGTGAAAGGCAATAATGACGATATATGATGGACTTATTGGGATGAGAAAAGCTGGTATGAACTCGACCTCTCTTGTTTTTGTAAAATGATGAGTTCATCGCTTCGAGTCACTTTATTATGAAGTAAACATATTTGCAATGACATTTAGAGATTATATTTGCTTGTGCCATGCTTGATTAGCTATGAGTTATAATGGTTTACCTTATGTGCCAACATGCTATTAGAATGACTAGTAAAGAGCCCGTATGCTGTAACGGGAGAAAAAATAATGTATACTCTTAAACCAATAACCATAATATGTTCATGCCCTTTATTTTAGCGAGGCATCATTTTTGTGTTGCCACTTATCCTCCTTCTCGCCTTCATGGCCTCGGTGTTCACACAAACCAAAGTGTGTTTGAATGTTGTTTTTCCCCGCCAGCTTTGTTCAGAGGTGCTCATGTGTGGTTATCGATGTTTTCTTTTCGCCTCTTTATGATTTTAGTGGTTGTTTATTTGCAATCCAGATCGTCACGGTATGAAAGAAAAACGGACGTGACCTATAGATTACAATTTTGCTTTAAAAATATTTAATAGGTAAAAATAACATCATATTCAAATTCTACATATTTTTCTATTCAAATTTCATATATAACATGTTAAAATCAGAGTTACGGTTTAATAGATATGGATAATTAAGAAAAATATTTGTTTGACTTAAATATCTTCCAAAATAATATTTTAAAAATATTTAACAAACAAAATAACGTCATATTCAGATTCTACACATTTTTCTAATCTATTTTCATATATAACATGTTAAAATCGGAGTTACGGTTTAAAAGATATGGATAATTTAGAAAAAACATGTGTTTGACTTATATGTAATCGGCGGGTGAATTATCTAATACGTCAGGGGGGGTTTTGTAAAAATGTAAAATAACGGTTCGGTTTGACTTAAGTGTGTACTGCGGGTTAATTCATAAAAAATGCAGGGGGTTTTCTGCAAAAGTGCGTGACGGACCGCCGAAACCCAATTTGCTTTATTATTAGGTAGAGATTATGATGTGGTATGATGGGATGGTATCCTCCTTTAAATGAATTGAGTGACTCGATTTGGCATATGTTCACGCATGTAGTTGAATCAAATCAACATAGCCTTCACGATATTTATGTTCATGGTGGATTATATCCTACTCATGCTTGTACTCGGTGTAAATTAATTTTAATGCATGTTTATGACTGTTGTCGCTCGCTTTCAGCTTGGCGCTTCCCGCCTTTTGCTAGCCTTCACTGCATTAAGCGGAATATCGCTTATGCATCCAAATTCCTTAAACCCCAAAGTTGTTCCATATGAGTCCACTATTCCTTCCTATATGCGGTATTTACCTACCGTTCCAAGTAAATTTGTATGTGCCAAACTCCAAACCTTCAAATGAAATTCTGTTTTGTATGCTGGAGCAACTCATGTTACAACTAGGGCTCCATATATCTTCCATGCTAGGTGGGTTATTCTCACGAGGAGTGGACTCCGCTCCTCATTCACGAGAAAGGGCCGGTAACCGGGATGCCCAGTCCCATGATCCAAAAGGATCAAAGCAAATCAAAATAATTAAACAAAACTCCCCCAGGGCTGTTGTTAGTTGGAGGCACTCATTGTTTCGAGCAAGCCATGGATTGATGCTTGTTGGTGGTTGGGGGAGTATAATCCTTTACCATTCTGTTTGGGAACTGCCTATAATGCATGTAGTATGGAAGATAAAGCCGTCTCATAGTTGTTGTGTTGACAGCGAAAGTATGCCGCTCAAAATGTTATTCAATCTCTATTTTAAAATCGAGCTCTGGCACCTCTACAAATCCCTGCTTCCCTCTGCGAAGGGCCTATCTATTTATTTTTATGTTGAGTCATCACCCTTCTTATTAAAAAGCACCCGCTGGAGAGCACACTGCCATTTGTATTCATTACTATTGGTTTATATTAGGTATGACTTGACTGGATCTCTTTTACCATGAATTACAATGTTTAGTCAGTCCTTGATCTTTAAAGGTGCTCTGCATTTATGTTTTGCGGTCTCAGAAAGGGCTAGCGAGATACCATTTTGTTATATCATGTTATGATTATTTTGAGAAAGTGTTGTCATCCGAGTTTTATTATTATGGCTCGCTAACTGGTTATGCTATTGATATGAGTAATTGTGAGACCTAGGAGTTATTGTTAGTATGGCTAGTTCATAGTATTTGCTGAAACTTGAATGCTGGCTTTTCATGTTTACAACAACAAGAGCAAACAGAGTTTGTAAAAGTTTTTCTTTAGCACTTTCAGTTTATCAACTGAATTGCTTGAGGACAAGCAAAGGTTTAAGCTTGGGGGAGTTGGTACGTCTCCAACGTATCTACTTTTCCAAACACTTTTGCCCTTGTTTTGGACTCTAACTTGCATGATTTGAATGATACTAACCTGGACTGACGCTGTTTTCAGCAGAACTGCCATGATGTTGTTTTATGTGTAGAAAAGAAAAGTTCTCGGGATGTCCTGAAAATCCATGGAGGCACTTTTTGGAATTAATAAGAATTTCTGGGCGAAAGAAATACACCAGGGGCCCCAGGGCCTATCCACGAGACAGCCCCCCCTGTAGGGCGCGCCCCCTATCTCGTGGGCCCCCTGGACCTCCACCGACCTCAACTCCAACTCCATATATTCACGTTCGGGGAGAAAAAAATCAGATAAAAAGTTTCATTGCGTTTTACGACACGGAGCCGCCGCCAAGCCCTAACTCTCTCGGGAGGGCTGATCTGGAGTCCGTTCCGGGCTCCGGAGAGGGGGATTTGTCGCCGTCGTCATCATCAACCATCCTGCATCACCAATTTCATGATGCTCACCGCCGTGCGTGAGTAATTTCATCGTAGTCTTGCTGGACGGTGATGGGTTGGATGAGATTTACCATGTAATCAAGTTAGTGTTGTTAGGGTTTGATCCCTAGTATCCACTATGTTCTGAGATTGATGTTGCTATGACTTTGCTATGCTTAATGCTTGTCACTAGGGCCCGAGTGCCATGATTTCAGATCTGAACCTATTATGTTTTCATGAATATATGTGTGTTCTTGATCATATTTTGCAAGTCTGTAGTCACCTATTATGTGTTATGATCCGACAACCCCGAAGTGACAATAATTGGGGTACCTCTCGGTGATGACCATAATTTGAGGAGTTCATGTATTCACTATGTGCTAATGCTTTGTTCCGGTTTTCTATTAAAAGGAGGCCTTAATATCCCTTAGTTTCCGCTAGGACCCCGCTGCCACGGGAGGGTAGGACAAAAGATGTCATGCAAGTTCTTTTCCATAAGCACTTATGACTATTTACGGATGTCGCGGCCGGATGGGTGGCGCGGCACCTATGGGGCCGGGGCCCCTTCGTGTGTTCGGTACGGGGCGGAGGTTGCGCGGAGAGCAGATCGAGGCGATGCACGCGGGGGATTTTTACCCAGCTTCGGGCCGCGATGGTCGCAGAAACCCTCATCGCTGCATTGTGTTGTATTAGATCTTGCTCAAGAATGCGAACAAAACGGTGGAGTGGTGTTTGAGAACCTCGCGGGGGTAGTTGGTCGTGGAACCCAACTTCCGAACCCCCTCTACGTTGTGCATGGGCCTCCTTTTATAGGGCAAGGGGTCACCGACAGGTGTCAACGTGAGGTAGAGGGGTAAAAACGTAAAAAAGGTGGTAGTTGGAACAAGGCGGGAACAAAGGCAGCTACAATTGCTTTCTACCTACTTTTGACAGAGGGGACAAGGGCATTAAATGCCCGTCGCCGCCTCAAAAGCTCCCGCCATTGCGTTTTCTTTTCGCCACGGCGAAGCCACCACCGTGGAGTGCCACCGCATTCCTCATGCAAAGACAGCCCACCCGCCACGCTCTCGAGAAGGCCGGAGGCGACGCTGGGCGGATGAGCTGGAGTGCGGCACGTAGCATAGCTCTCCCGGCAAGCACCTTGCCGGGCCTTGATCTTGCCGGCCCGGGCTTGTCGGGCTCTGTGACTTGCCGCCTCCCGGGTCTCGCCGGGCGCCAAGGCGCCGAGGCGTGTCTTCGTGACATGATCTTCTAGTCCTCCCGACGCAGCTCCTCTCGCCGGGATCTGCAGGAGTAATGTAGCCTTTAGCCTCGAATGGCCTTCCGGCAAGCTCCTCTTGCCGGGTCTTGAGCTTCTATCTTACATATTTTGTTCTTGAACGGCTTGGTGTGGAGCGGAGATGGTCTCCGCAAGCGCTTGATGGATCTAGCTGCGGGAGTCTGGGGCTGCCTGGTACGTTGGGGTACCGAGGTACCCCTACCTTAGTACACCGACAGAGCCCTCGGCTCGGGCCATACACGGTGCCGAAGCGCTGTTGGGCCAGCCCAAGACAAGGCACGGGCGCGAAGCCCATGGCGCGTCAATCCACTTCCGCCGCCGCCTTCCCGTGCCGCAGCACGCGCCGATTCTTGGGCGCCAGGATAGGACGTGCCCACGCCCCTTAATGAGGAGAGCGAACGCGCTTCGCCCCACTTCCCCATAAAAACAGAGGCAGCAGCGCGTTCCCTTCATTGCTTTCATTGCTTCCTCTTCCTCCGCCAAAACCCTCCTCGCGCTCCACCTCCGCACCTCCTCCGCTGTTTTTTTTCGTCACAAGGCGTCGCTGACCCTCATCCCCTTCCCTCCACGCCGCCATGGCCCCAAGACCAGGAAGGGAAGGAGAAGGCGGAAGGCACCAAGAAGGAGAAATCCGAGCAGCGGAAGAGCTCGCCAGATGCGGAGGGAGAACATCGCCTTCCGCCATGCTCGGCGTGGACGAACTCGGGGCAAGTACTTCTTGTTCGGGTCCAAGAGGACTCAACAAGATCTCGGACCAGCGCCCACCCGGCTGATCTCAAGGACAACTATCCCGGAGGGTACCATTTCTTCGCAGCTTTCTTTCACCGCGGTCTTTGTCCTCCTTTCTCGAGTTCTTCTGCACTATTATGCACACATATGGCTTCCACCTTCTCGATTTCACCCCCAACGCCGTCCTCACAATGGCGGTTTTCGCACATGTGTGAGAACTTCAGAGGATCCACCCAAATGTAGCTCTGTTCAGCATTTCTTTACCCCGAGAGCAGAGTCTGCCCCTCTCCGGAGGGATTTCTTGGGTTTTCCGTCTGAACTCAAGAGGTCAGATTGCCGGGAGCTCCGCATCAAGTGGGACGAGTGGCGCGCAGATCGGTGCTGGATCGCCGAGGACGAGCCGCAGCTCTTCACCGCGCCAGCACACAGGGCCGCTTGAGCGGGCAGAGATTGAGCGAGCTGACTCCGACGACGCTGCTCGACGCCGCCTCATCCGAATCCTCCGCCCGCACGCTGGGCTGTCCGTCGCAGCGTAGGCGCAGATTTTCTCCGTCGCCGACGCCTCCAAGACAGAAAAGGCCGCCTGGGAGTATGGCGCGCTGGGATATAATGAGGCTGCGACCGGCTGAACTTCAATTTCACGACGCTGAGTTGAGGGGATGGTCCGGAGCTCTTAATACGACCCGCCCATCCAGAGTGGTTCAGGCTTCCCCGGCAAGTGGTGCCCCTCTGCAATAACGTAGCCCGGGATCGTCTCCTCGCCATGATGCCCGCGTGTGATTCCCACGGCGTGGAGCGTTCATGGATTCCGCCTGAGCCGGCCGACATCATCAACTTCTTCGACACCTCGAGGAGGTGGCGAAAAACAAGGATGAGATCCGCGGGCTGACGCGGGACACCACGGATCAGGAGATCGCGTACATAGCCTCTCGGGCTGAAGAGGCCGCTGCAGCCGCAGCGGCAGGAGAATTCGATTGCACGCCCGAGGAGGAGGAGGCTGCGGAGAAGTCCTATCAAGCGGAGGCGGCGGAGATCTGCCGGTTGCTGAAACTTCCTCCCGGCGCGCTTGCCGGGTCCTTCTCTGAGGCACTCCGGGATCCACGGAATCGTGGCGAAATCAAGACAAGCGGTGGCTGCCGAGGGAGCAGGGCGCCGGAGGGAGCAGGGCGCCGGAGGGAGCCGGGCGCCAAAGGTAAAGGGTCGCGCACAGGTGCCGGGCCCGCGAGCCAGCCGGCGAGGAGGAGGGGAGAACGTCGCGTCGCCGATGATGCCGGGCGGGTCCACGGACCTTTATGACGACGACGCCTCCCTGCGCCGAAGCCTCCCGCCTCTGGCGAGCCCTGCGTTCTCCGCCAAGCGCCCCGCAAGGCTGTGGCGGAGGTGAGCACACAAGCCCCGGCAATTGCAATCGCCACCACGGCAGCGCAAGCTTCCCGGGAGTCGAGCCACGGGGTGACCAGCGCACCAGATGTGGCGGAGGCGACTCATGGCAGGCCACACAAAGAAGGCGCCCATAAGTCGGCGCCGAGCAGTCAGGGGCCTCCTCGGAGCGGGGCGGCGGCTCCGCCCACTTCTCGGGTCTCGACCGCCACAGGGGCTGGGTCTTCGCAGCCCCCAGGCCCGAGGACCGCCAAGCGCCCGAGAGGGCCTTCGTCTCCTGCTCCTCACACCGACGCATCTCAGGTGCGGTACGACCTCTCCGCCTTGAGCGAAGACGACGAGGAGGAACAGGAGTGAGTCCCCAAGATCTTCATCTTCTTAAATTTCGCCTTGGTTATTGCTGATGCTAATCTTGTTTTTGTATTGACTCCAGGACCTTGACTGAGCGGGCGGCGAAGAGAGCCAAGGTACCCGTGGTCGAGATTGCGGACGACTCGCCCGTCGAGGGGGCCGGAGACGCTCCGGACCCGAGTTTGCCGGACCCGAGCGCCGTCCCGAGGAGCAGCCCCCAGTGCAGCCCCCAGCGTAAGTCTGGGTTCTGCACCTTCGCTTGCCGGGTACATCTGATAGCTTTATCTTGTCCCGATATCTTGACGTGTTTGCCTTGACTTGCGCAGGGATGGAACCGCAGCAACAGGAGCATCCGGAGGTCGCCCCCGAGGAGCAGGCAATCCCTCCATCCCCGCCAAGACCGGATTCCCCGGCAAGGGGGAGCGTCCCGACAAGGGCGGGTACTCCGCCAAGGGCGAGTAGCCCGACGAGGGCGGCTACTCCGGCAAGGGATGGTTCCCCGGCAAGAGAGCCTGCCGCTGAAGACGTCCACCAAGGTAAGTTCTGCGACTTCGCCTTCTCGGTGTTGTCTCTCTTTGGATATTTGCTTGAACTGCTTTTTGCTTTTCCTTTCTTCTTCCAGACCCTCCTCCCCCCCCCGGAGCGGATGGAGACGGAGGTCGCTGCCGGGAGGAAGAGGACGGCATGGCGGCGGCGATGGTGCTCTGCTGCCGAGGACGCGGGCGGAGCCGCCAACCACACGCGCCTCGAATCTGCCTCGGTTTCCACGCAGCGGCCGGAGAGGGGACGGCAAGCGCACCACCGCCCGGAGGCTGCGGAGCGTCAGCGCCGTCGGTCGCCGATCCTTCCGTCGGCGTAACGGCCCGGCTGCTACTTGAAGCCCCCAACGGTGTCTTTATTCAGATGCCGGGCTTCCTCGTCATGGCGCCAGGAGGGCGAGGCCTTCGACGGGAGATCCTCGCCTCGCTGGTTTGAAGGTCGTTGAGGGATCGGCGGAGCGGTGGGCCCGATGAGGAGAAGCCGCTCAGCAGATCCTGGCCCTTTACCGGCCCGCAGCGGCTTGCTTCCCGGAGGCCCTTGCCGCCAAGGCCGCCGAGGAGATGGAGAACGCGGCGGAGCTCCGCCGCCAATCAAGCTGCTCTCCGCGAGGTGTCGGAGAGGCGCGAGCAGCTCACCGGGCAAGATGAAGAGTGGCTGTTGGAGAAAGCCGAGGCCGAGGAGCAGCAACGGCTCGCCGGGTGGAGCTGTCCCGCGAGAAGGGGAGCTCAACCAGCTGAAGGTTGCCTCGACGCCCACGAGGAAGACCTCGCTGCTCGGGAGCAAGCCCTTGGCGGGAGTCAAGGAGGCGAAGACGCCGCGGCGATCATGAGGCTGCCAAAGAGGATCTCGCCGCCAAGGTCGCAGAATCGGAGGAGCTGTTGAAGGTGGACTCGGAGAAGATTGCCGCTCGTCACGGAGCGCGAGGAATTCACTCGCACCAACTCGAGCTCCAGCGCGTCTTGCCGAGAAGGGCGACGAGTTGAAGGCCGCCAGGATTCCGCCGAGGATCTTGAGCGAAAGTTTCATACGACGGACTCGCCGACGCTGCCCGCCCAGAAACCAAATCAAGGAAGAGCTCCGTGAGGAGCGATCCTTAGTGGCCGGGCGCCAACAGAGCAGCCGAGGATTTCCGCCGATCGCCGAGATATGGACCAAGGAATTGGTGTCTTCCGCAACCGCCATCGACTGTGAGCTGCCGACGCTGAAGTTGGAGCACCTCATTTACTCCCGGATCCAAACCTCGCCACAAAGCCAAGCTCAGCCTCTTCTTCGAAGGTCGCGCCAGCTCGCAAATCTGGACGAAGAAGATCCTCAAGCAGCTCGCCGAGGAGGCGCTACCACAGCGCGGAACTATGGAGCGTGTCGACGAAGATCGATACCGCAACCCTGGTATAAACCTCTCCAACGCCCTTCGCAGCTTGCCGGCCGACGCGACATGGAGGCCTTGAAGGAGCAAGTCGCCCATATCATCGCCAAAGTGAACAAGATCCTCAGATGGAGGGCGTCAGCAGAGACTAGGCCCCTCTTTTTTTATCTTTGTTTCCTTTTGCTGCTGCACAAGTCGCTATGAACTTATTAGTTACCGCGACAAGTTATCCTTTGTAGGATATTTACCTTTATTTCGACCAATGGTCGCAGAATCAATTCCCTTGTTTTGATTCTCAACTCTGTACGCTTCAACCTTATGTTTCTAGGAAAGACTTGCCGGCAAGGGGCAAGGCCTTACCGGCAAGCAACCTTGCCGCGGCCAGTCGCAACACACTTAACTTGCAGAGTCGACTCGAACGCAAGATAAGGGCACGGCTGTCTGTCGGCAGGTTCCTCCGAGCACAGGTTTTCCGTACAAGGTGTGGTTGTTCAAGGAAGGCAATCTCAAAATTTAAAATTTTGAGCTGCGCAAATCCCGGCAACTTAGCTTTCGAGGCCTGCGCGTTCTCCGACAGGTTCCTCTTTCTTGAACAGCACTTGGAGTGCTTGGTTCATCCTTCATTTCCTCCCCCCTCCGGCAAACTTGTGCGGGAGGGACGTTTATTTTGCTTAAGAAACAGGGAGAAAAAAAGAAGAGAACGGGCACGTAGCTTTTTGACGTGCTATTGCTTGTCGGACACGCGTGCCATACGAAAAGATGCCAAATAACTCATGCAAATAGCAGAGAAGAGCATGGAAAAGAGGCAAATAACGCAAGACACGGAAACTTTATTGCTGCACGGGGTCTGCGCCCGGCTTTGTACAAAGGGTTACATGCAACGGCGGCAAAGCTTTTGTACAAAAGGTGGTTGCCGGAGCGGATCACGGCAACCGCGCCTTATGGGTAGAACTTGCGAAGATGCTCTATGTTCCAGAATTACTCATCGGCAAGCCTTCTTCGGTCTCGAGCGGACAGCGCGGTCTCGTGACTTGTCTCACCCGATAAGGGCCTTCCCACTTCAAGCGCCAACTTGTTGGAATTCTTGGCGGATGAACACGCCGAAGAACAAGGTCGCCTTCCTCGAGGCTCTGGCTTTGACCTTGCGGCTATGGTAGGCCGCAAGGCTTGCTGGTATCGAGCAGCTCGTCTGAAGAGCACGAGACGCCCCTCCTCGAGGAGCAATGCGCCATCTTGTCGCAGCTTGCTCTTGCTCAAGCTCATCATAAGCGAGCACTCGAGGAGATCCGTATACGAGTTCCGTGGGGAGAACTGCTTCTGCTCCATAGACTAGAGCAAAGGGTGTCTGCCCGGTGGCTCGGTTTGGTGTCGTTCTGATTGACCAGAGAGCCGCCGGCAGCTCCTCTATCCAATTTCTTCCGCACTTGCGCAGCCTGTCGAAAGTTCTTGTCTTGAGTCCGCGCAGCACTTCCGCATTGGCCCTTTCTGCTTGACCGTTGCTCCTTGGGTGAGCAATGAGCTAAAACACCTTGGCGCCAAGGTCTTGGACATATTGCATGAAGGTGCGGCTGGTGAATTGTGTACCGTTGTCGGTGATAATCCGGTTGGGGATCCCAAACGCATACAATCGACCAAGAACTTGATCGCCGATCGTGGTTGTCACCTTTCTCACTGGCTCCACTTCGCCACTTTGTGAACTTGTCGATTTTACGCATAAGTACTCAAAGCCCCGACGGCACGGGAAGGGGCCGAGGATGTCGAGCCCTGCATCGAGAATGGCCGTGACAAAGGGATTGTTTGGAGAGCTTGAGCTGGCCGATGAATTTGCTTTGCATGGAACCGACACGCTTCACACTTGGTTACTAGTGCGCTTGCATCTTGGAGAGCTTCTTGCCAAAGAACCCTTGCCGAAAGCCTTTCCGGCAAGTGCCCTTGCGCCAATGTGGTGGCCGCAGATGCCTCCGTGAATCTCGCCAACAGCTGTTGTCCATCTTCCCTAGAGATGCACTTCAATCGACACCATTGAGCCTTCTTCTCAGACAGCCGTTGTCCACTTAACCGGTACATACTTGACTGTCTGGTTATCTTTTCTATCTCTTCGTGGTCGCCGGAAGTTCTCCGGTTTGTAAGAAACGGACGATTTGTTGCGCCCCACGCCGAGCTCGGGCTCGACGGCAAGGACTAAAGGCATGAGGGCCGTTGCGGGAACCTCTGCTTCTACGACAAGGATCTCTGGCTCCGCCGGAGCTGAAGGTCCCCCGGCAAGCTTGCCGGGGCAAGGCTTGTCGGGAACACTTGCTTCGATCGCACAGATCTGATGATCGGCGGAGCAGATTGTTCCTCGGCGCTCGAGGTTGATCCAGGGACTTTGGCGGCGGCCTCGGGAGGTCCGCCGCAAGTAGTCGCCGGACACCAACTTTCTCTTCTTGGACTGCCCAATTGATGGCGCAACGGAGGGTTGAGTCACCGAGCAAGAAGGTCCCCGGTTCCACAGTAACTTCATTGAAGCACACTTTGAAAGGCCGTCTGCGATTTCATTCTCGAGCTCTCGGAATGTGTTCCATCCGCAGACCTTCAAAGTGCTCCTCAAGCTTCCTTACTTCATCTACATAGGCTTCCATCAAAGGGCTCGATAGTTCTTGTTAACTTGCCGACCACCAACCGAATCCCCAAGACGATCAGCTTCTTGATCCCAAGCTCGCCGCAATCCCGAGGCCGCAAGCAAGCCCTCATATTCAGCGGTGTTGTTTGTCGCTTGCTCTCTTGGAAAGTGCATCCGGATAACATACTTGAGGTGCTCTCCGTTGGCGCGATGAGTACGACGCCGCACCGCGCCTTTGTAGCGAGAAGGCACCATCAAGTACATTACCCATTCACTGCCGCTCCTTGTGCGGGTGTACTTGTTTCTTGAACTTCTTCATCGTGTTGGGGTCCATTCTGCTATAATTCTGCCAGAGCCCGGCTCAGATGGTTGAAGTACTTTCAAACTTGAGTCCGGCTCGACAACCCAAAGGCCCACTCAACGATCCTGCCTGCTTCGGGTTGTGCAATATCCTTTTCAGCGGAAGCGAGTGACCATCGTTATCTCGTGTGCTTGGAAGTAATGGCGCAGCTTTCTTGAGGCCATGAGAAGACCGAAAAGCAACTTTTGTACACCAGAGTACCTTTGATCCGCCCCGGAGAAGGGAGCTTACAAAATACACCGGACGCTGCACCATCTTTTTTCCGCAGACTCACCTTGCTCCTGCAAGCAGGCTGTCCTTGCCGGGCCGTGGCTTGCCGGAGCAGCCCCGCTTGTCGCCGGGCTGGCTTGCCGTGATGTGGCCTCCTCGTCGACTCCCTCCGCTATTAGCGCAGCACTAACCACTTGGTTGGTTGCCGCTAGGTATAGCAGCAATTTCTCCCGTGGTTTAGGTGCGACAAGTATTGGAGTGGAGGACAGTAATGTTTCAAGTCTTGCAGCACTGCCTCGCTTCCTGAGTCCACTTCATGGGTCCCGCTTCTTCAAGATTTTGAAGAAGGGCAGTATGCGCTTCAAGCAGACTTTTGAAATGAATCTACCGAGGGCAGCCACACAACCTCGCGAGCCTTCGACATCCTTGATCCGCTTTGGGGCTTGGATCTGCTCAATGGCTTTAATCTTGTCGGGTTGGCTTCGATCCCCTCTCATGACACAAAGAACCCGAGAAGCTTGCCGAGGGGACCCTAAAGACGCACTTCTCGTGGTTCAATTTTAATTGTATCCTGCGCAGGTTCTCGAATGTCTCTTCTAGATCTTGAATCGTGTATCCTTGTCTTGCTCTTCACCACGATGTCATCCATGTAAGCTTCTACATTTCGTGGATCTGTGGCTCAAAAGCAGATACACTACCTCAAGAACGTTGACCTGCATTCTTCAGCCCAAATGGCATGCGATGAAGCAATAGGTGCCACATGGGGTGATGAACGCAGTTTTCTTCATCTTCTTTGGCCATGAAGATCCGGTGATAGCCCGAGTACGCATCAAGAAAGCGAGTAGCTCACATCCGCAGTTGGAGTCAACAATCTGTCGATGCGCGGCAAGGGAATGGATCCTGGGACATGCTTTATTCACATCGCTGAAGTCTATACATAGTCTCCATTTCCCATTGGCCTTGGCGCACGACAACCGGGTTTGCTAGCCACGCCGGATGGATCACACTCGACTAGGCCTGCTGCCTCTAGTTTCTTGATTTCTTCATTGATGAACTCTTGGCGCTCCACGGCTTGTTTCCTTACTTTTTGCTTGACGGGCCGCGATGGGGCAAACGGCAAGCTTGTGCTCAATTACCTTCCTGAACACCGGGATGTCGATGGTTGCCATGCAAACACATCGACATTCGCCCGCAGAAAGCAACGAGCGCGCTTCCTATTTGTCGTTGCCGCGGCAATCGATGGTGAAGGTACCACCAGTGCCGTCCTCCTTGGCGGACACCTTCTTGGTTGCCGGTGGAGCAGCCATTCCTTTTTTATCCTTGCCGGTGGAGCTCGACGGGGCGTCCTCGCTAGCAGCGCAACACTCCGAAGGGGTGCAGTTGCCGGAGTGGGCTCCGGAGCGCTTGCCGTACTTGGTCTTCGTCTTTTTTCCTTTGGGAACTTCAGCAGCAAGTGCATCCTTGTCGGCCGCCGCGGCCGCATCCCGGTAAATCTGGTCGGTACAGATAAGCGCTTTTCTTGTCGCTGCGACGGATGACGCTTATCGGACCCGCATCTTGAGCACGCTAAGCGTAATGGGAAGCCGCCATGAACTTGGCGAGGCGGGACGCCCAGTATCCCGCCAGTATGGCAACGGAATATCGGCAACGCCGAAAGTAACGCGCCGGTCCTGAAGTTGACCTCCCGCCAAAAGTCACCGCAAGGTGATTTTCCCTTGGGCCTGCTCCTCCCCGGTTGATTCCTTGAAGGGGCCGGTCTCTTCGAGCTCGTCGTCTCGATTTGGAGTTTCTTGATCACAGCAGAGAAATCAAGTTCAGCCCGCCCCGCCATCGACTAACATCTTGGTGACCTTGAGGTTGCGGATGGTGGGCGAGACCAGATCGGCGAGCACCCGACCGCTGTGGTGCGGTCGGGTGATCCTCAAGATCGAAAATGATGGGCGATCGACCATTTGAGAAGTCTGCGGATTCCACGGGCGGCTCGCCGCCGATTCACCTCACGTGCCCACCGCTTTAGTTGGCGGTGAGAGGTGTGTAGCGGCGCCACCGCCAACGCACAGACCTCCGTGGCCTTCTGAAATTCCTGCTCACTGTCATCCTCCTCCTCCACGCCCTCTTCGCCGCCTTCTTCGCCCTTGTCGCGCTCGAGAAGGTCGGTCACCTTGTCGCCGCTTGGCCTTGCCGGAGGTCCTCCCGACCGATTTAACGGCCGCTTTTTGCTCGGTTCTCCTCCGCCACCTTGGGCCCTCTCCTTGTCGCGCCTCTCAGATTCAGCCTTTTGCTGCTCGACGAGATAATCGACGCTTGCGCTTGTAGAGGTCGTGGCCTTTGGTACGGTGGATTTTGCAAGATTGTTGCCGGGCGCCGCTTGTCGGCCGCCGCCACAGGGGCAAGCTCCTTGCCGAACTGCCAACCCGTGTTTGCTTGGCGGAGCTTCCTTGCCGGACTTTTCAACGGCAAGCACTGCTCCTTGTTCTTCTTCCGAAGACCTGCCGCGGCGCTTTTTGCGGGCGGCGCTGCCGGAGTCGCTCCCTCCTCGCCAAAGATCCTCCCCGGAAGCCTCCTCCTCTTCCGCTACGGCGCATTTGTCGCCAGGCATAAAGCTCACGACATCCCGGATCTTGGTCATCGCCATCTCTTCACGCATGCGGCGGTTACGCACGACGTTCGTGGAACGCTACCGATAACCGCGCAGGGTGGACATCGAATGTTGTGTTGCACACGGCTGAAGCGTTGGATGTACTTGCGCAGGATTCTCCTTCCTTCGGGCCAAAATGTGGAGATCACTTTCTGGCCGTGGGGTTTGTGGCCACCAAAGGAAAGCACCAACAAACCGATGACAAAGATCCGCCTAAGAGGAAATGGAGCCCTCCGCAAGTGCATAAGCCAAGAACGAACGCTTGGCCTAAGCACGAGCGGGAAGTAGTTCGCCAATCTTCGTCGCGCCCCGCAGCTCGCGCACCGCGATGGTGTAAATACTAAGAAACTCCGAGGGTGTGTCTTGCCGTCGTATTTCTCCGCACGCCGGGCTTGAAGTTTTTCATGCTAGGCCATCGACGCCCGCAGTTCACGGTGAACGCGGGGCAGCTCGCCGCAGACGGTAAGTCGCTCGCTCGCGGGCGGCGACTTCGACAAGGCTCCCAGCTCTCTGGTCGATTGTCGCTGAAGTCTTCGGCGACGCCGATCGTGGTCCGAGCATCTTCTTGCCGCCGCTTCGAGGACTCGACGTTGATCCCGACGAGCCTGCTGGTCCGACGATGCCGTGGAGCCGCTGCCGGCGTTGTTCCGCGGGCGGCGTCTTTCGCTTCAGCGGCGGGAGTGCACGGTAGTTGCACCCGGCGTCTTGTCGCCGCAGGCGCTTTCGCCTTCCTTCGCCGCGGCCGCGAGGCCGCAGCTGCTGCTGACGGTCGTTGTTGGCGGCGACCAGACTCGGATGGTAGCCCTCCGGCCTCGACCTTGTCCGCCGCCGAGGGAAGTCGAGGAGCATTTGCGCCGTGAGCGCCTCGGGAGTGGAGGGAAGCGGCGAAGCGGCGCGGGAGCGGACGCGCTGGCTTCCGGCAGTGTTGGAAGGAGCAGGTCTCCGCCCCGCGCCGCCTTGCCCGTGTCCGGACGAGGGTCCGAACATCTCGCGAGCCTCGACGTGTCCTCGTTCCAACAAGCGGATACCACCTCTGCGGTATGGCGCTGCTGGTCGCCGTGGCGCCGAGATGGTCGGGATCTACGGAGGCCGAGGCGTGGTCCTCCGCCCTGCTCTCGATCTCGTGGCACCGCGAAGCGCCCGCCGTGTCCACCCTTCATCGGCGTCTCTCCGCCGCCGCTGGTTCCGTGGCGGCGGAGAAGACGGAGATGGGTCTGCGACCCTCGAAGCTCTCGCTTGAGGCCATGACGCAGCTTGTCGGCGAAGCCGCCGGCGGCGGAGAGGTTGATGAAGAGCGCCGGCGCGCGAACGCCGGATCGGTTCGACAACCTCGACGCGCTTTACCGCGCGCCGAGATGTCGCGTCGGATGGGTGGCGCGGCACCTATGGGCCGGGCCCTTCGTGTGTTGGTGCGGGCGGAGGTTGCGCGGAGAGCAGATCGAGGCGATGCACGCGGGATTTTACCCAGCTTCGGGCCGCGATGGTCGCGTAAAACCCTACTGCTGCATTGTGTTGTATTAGATCTTGCTCAAGAATGCGAGCAAAACGGTGGAGTGGTGTTTGAGAACCTCGCGGGGGTAGTTGGTCGTGGAACCCAACTTCCAACCCCCCACGCTGTGCATGGGCCTCCTTTTATAGGGCAAGGGTCACCGACAGTGTCAACGTGAGGTAGAGGGGTAAAACGTAAAAAGGTGGTAGTTGGAACAAGGGGAACAAGTGCAGCTACAGTGCTTTCTACCTACTTTTGACAGAGGGGACAAGGGCATTAAATGCCCGTCGCCGCCGCCCAAAAGCTCCCCGCCATTGCGTCTTCTTTCGCCACGGCGGCGGCCACCACCGTGGAGTGCCACCGCATTCCTCATGCAAAGACAGCCACCCGCCACGCCGTCTCGAGAAGGCCGGAGGCGACGCTGGGCGATGAGCCGGAGTGCGGCACGTAGCATAGCTCTCCCGGCAAGCACCTTGCCGGGCCTTGATCTTGCCGGCCCGGGCTTGTCGGGCTCAGGACTTGCCGCTCCCGGGTCCTCGCCGGGCGCGGCGCCGAGGCGTGTCTTCTGTGACATGATCTTCTAGTCCTCCCGACGAGCTCCTCTCGCCGGGATCTGCAGGAGTAATGTAGCCTTTAGCCTGAATGGCCTTCCGGCAAGCTCCTCTTGCCGGGTCTTGAGCTTCTATCTTACATATTTTGTTCTTGAACGGCTTGGTGTGGAGCGGAGATGGTCTCCGGCAAGCGTTTGATGGATCTAGCTGCGGGGAGCTGGGGCTGCCCGTGCACAAGTTGGGGTACTGAGGTACCCCTACCTTAGTACACCGACAACGGAATACATGCCGACATTACATTGATGAATTGGAGCTAGCTCTGTGTCACCCTATGTTATAGCTATTACGTGAGGAATTACATCCGGCATAATTATCCATCACTGATCCATTGCCTACGAGCTTTTCATTATTGTTCTTTGCTTATTTACTTTTCTGTCGCTACTGTTACAACTACTACAAAACCCAAAAACTATTATCTTTTTTTCGAATGTTGGTAGTTGATCTACCAAATTCATTGATCAGAAGAAAGAGGGTTGGTCCAGTTTATGAGGGAAACCGGATCAAAAAACCATACAAACGTCGCCTTTCGGCAAACAACACACACATCCCCACGAGCCACGGGTCCCTCGACCGATCCATCTCCGTGACGATGCCCCAAGAGAGAACGCGACGCCAATGGCGCCGCCACCGTCCGATCTAAAACTAGATCAAGGGTTTCCGAGCACGGCGGAAAGGCAAGGTGAGAGAAGCTACATCGATGCCTCCAATGAGGAACGACGCTCGAAAGCGCCGCCATCAACGACTCGCCGAACCGAGTACGACTTTCGCCGCGATCTCACCGCATAGCCCAACCTCAGATCCGATCAACCTACACACCGAACCACTACCCCTGCCTCCACGGCCAACCGTGATCTCCCCGGCGAAGTTCGAATGCTTCCAACCTTGCATCCACATCCCCATCGACAGAGGATGCAACCCTAGCGGGCGCCATTCGCCTCCCATCGGAAGGATGCAACCAAGCACAACGCCATTCGCCTCGAGGATGCAACGCCGCCGCCATTCTCTCCCGACGAAGGATGCAACAACCACAACGAGGCCATTCCTCTCCCTCCAGCCACCTCCATCTCGCCCTCCCACCCGGCAGCGCCGAGCTCACCGAACCACCAAACAGAGGATGCAACACCAGCGAGGTGCCATTCATCTCTCCACTTCGCCCGCACGCCGCCAGTAAACCCAGATCGAGCCTCGCTGCTGCGGAACTCACGCCCAAGAGAACTGCCGCCTTCATGGCCACCTCCTCGAGTAGATCAGCTCTCGCACGCAAAGGGGAGGAAGAACCGTCCGCCGTCCGCTGGGCCGCCAAGACAACCGGCAGCCACCCAAGAGATCCGGGCTGGGCGCCACCGCACGCCTCGCCCAGCGCCCGCAGATCCAGCAGGAGCAGCGCTGCACCCTGCCCACGCTACGCCCGACCGACGACGACCACCACGCCGCGCCCGGCAGCCGCCATCGCGCCCGCCAAGACGCCTCGCTGCAGGCTGCTGGCTTCAGCGAGCCACGCCCAAGCCTCCAGCCACGCGCCACCTCGCCACTCCGCGCAGACGCTACCACAACGCCATGGCAGCCAGCACGCCAAGCTCGCAATGAGGGAGATGAAAGGCCCCGCCGCCACCTTCACCGGATCCGCGCTGGCTTTGCTGCCGCTCCTCCGGCGGCGATGGCGGGAGGGGTGGAGAGGGGGGCTGGCGGCGCCGATCTAGGTTTCCCCCGTGTCGCCAGGGAGGGCGACGCGGGGGACGAGCTTTGTCTAAAAAAAACTATTATCTTTACTTTCGCTACCGTTACCTTTATTATCATATTACTTTGCTACTAAATACCTTGCTGCAGATACTAAGTTATCCAGGTGTGGTTGAATTGACAACTCAATTGCTAATACTCAAGAATATTATTTGGCTCCCCTTGTGTCGAATCAATAAATTTGGGTTGAATACTTTACCCTCGAAAGCTGTTGCGATCCCCTACCCTTGTGGGTTATCAAGTCTCTCGCTCGCCTAAGTCCATTGAGTATTAGGCGTCAGCCAGCCTTCCTCTCGACATCATGGAGCGCGAAGTTTTAGATGTTGTTGTCCTTCCCTCGTCTATGACCATCGAGCAGGTGATGCCTGTGAGTGACGTGACCACTGATCCAGGAGTGGTTGCACCTACTCCAAATCCAGATGCTCTCTTCGCGAAAAAAACTATGTGATTTGCTATCCAGTGTCGAGGTTGCTAGACCTGGTTTGGGCAGGTCAATTGCTTGCCTCCTGGCAAGGATGCCAATAAGAGGCAAACAAAAGAAGGTGAGAAAAGGAAAGTGTGGCGCCTTAGGCAAGGTGACTCTAGCTGCTTGATGGATAATCTTTAGTCTCTCAGCCAGTCCTCTTGGATTGGGTTGTCCTTGTGGGTTCGAAGTTGTTTGCTGTTTTATGTCGAGGTGTTCTTGTCGAGGGTCACATGGCATAGTAGCAATGTCAACGTTTGTGGATTTTGTGTAATCGGAGAGTCTGGGAGGGGCCGCCAGTGCGGTGGTGGGGTTTTCTTGCCATGTGAATAGTTAGTATGTGCTCCGTTTGTATTGGTTTTCGCCTAGTTTTCCGTTAATTAACTAGCCAATTCTCTTCTTCTTAATTAATTGATGAGGCAGAACTTTTGCCTTCGTTTCGAAAATAATAATAGTAGATTTTGAATTAGATCATTTTCTTCATACATAATTCATTTAAAATTAATCTTTAACTTCTCGCCGCAATGTGTAGGGAAATCATCTAGTTTTAGAGAATGAACGTTCTCCAACTAGTGTCTGAGGCCGACACATCTTGTGTTGATGGATTTGGCATGTTGCATGGTGTCGCGGCCGATGGGTGGCGCGGCACCTATGGGGCCGGGGCCCCTTCGTGTGTTCGGTACGGGGGCGGAGGTTGCGCGGAGAGCGGATCGAGGCGATGCACGCGGGGGATTTTTACCCAGCTTCGGGCCGCGATGGTCGCGTAAAACCCTACTGCTGCATTGTGTTATATTTGATTTTGCTCCAGAATGTGAGCAGATGGTGGTGTGGTGTGTGAAACCGGCCGAATCCCAGGCGCTAGAGTTGCCAAGGGTTCGAGCCTTCACGCGAGTGGCGAATGATCCCTCGCGAGAGAAGCGAGTCCCGGACCCCCACGCTGTGCATGGGCCTCCTTTATAGGGCAAGGGTCACCGACAGTGTCAACGTGAGGTAGAGGGGTAAAACGTAAAAGAGGTGGTAGTTGGAACAAAGGGAACAAAGGTACCTACAAAGGATTCTACCTACTTTTGACAGAGGGGACAAGAGCATTAATGCCCGTCGCCGTCGCCCCAAAAGCTCCCGCCATTGCGTCTCCGTTTGCCACGGCGATGGAGCCACCACCGTGGAGTGCCACCGCACCCTCCATGCAGCCCAGCCACCCGCCACGCGTCTCTGGAGTGAGCTGAGGGCGACGCGTGGGCAGATGATCTGGAGTGATGGCACGCAGCACAGCCCTCCCCGGCAAGCGCCTTGCCGGGGTCTTGATCTTGCCGGGCCCGGGAGCTTGTCGGGCTTGTAGTCTTGCTGCTCCCCGGGCCCTCGCCGGGACGCGTACAGCGCCGAGGCGTGTCTTCTGCGATATATTCTTCTAGACTCCCCGGCGAGCTCCTCTCGCCGGGACCTTGTATGGGTGATATAATCTTGAGCCTGGAACGGCCCTCCCGGCAAGCTCCTCTTGCCGGGGCCTTGAGCTTCTGTCTTACATACTTTGTTCTTGAATGGCTTGGTGTGGAGCGGAGATGGTCTCCGGCAAGCATTTGATGGATCTAGCTGCGGGGAGCTGGGGCTGCCCGTGCACAAGTTGGGGTACTGAGGTACCCCTACCTTAGTACACCGACAGAGCCCCTGCCTGGGCCATACACGTGCCGAAGCGCCGTTGGGCCAGGCCCAAGACAGTCTGCACGGCGCTGCCCAAGCCCACGGCCGGATCCACTGCAGACTGCCGCCTACCCTCCCGCAACGGCACGCCGATTGCGGCGTCGTGGACAGGTGGGCGGCGATGCAGTCTTTAAGGCGCCCACCTGCGTGATCGTGGCGCAGAGCGGGTCGCTTCACCCGCCGCTCCGGCTCGCCACGCCACGCCCTCATGCATGGGGGTCGGGCGGCGAAGGTGGGAGACCGAGCCGTCCGGCGCGGAGGAGGCGAGTCGGTCCCGCCTCCTCCGCCTTCGCTTCCTGATTGGTCGAAAGGGCGGTTGAGCCCCCACCTCGCCTCTTTAAAAGGCGGAAGGGGAGCACTATGGCGCACTCATCCTCTTCTCCCTTCGCCTTCATCTTCTGTTCTTCTCATCACCATGGAAGGAGGGAATCCCGGCTCTTCGACGGTGGCGGCGAGGGTCGCTTCTAGGCAGCGTGCCGCTCCCCATCTCGCTCCCGTGGCGGTGGAGCCGGCCACGAGAGGGAGAGGAGGGCGCGGCCGCGGTCGAGGCCGAGGACGAGGCCGGGCGGTCGAGGGAGAGGCGGTCGGGTGAAGAGCCTCCCCGCCTCCTCCTCCGCGCCTCGACCACGGCGGAGTCCACACCGAGATGACCCCGGGAGTTCTTCATCAAGCTTCACGGGCGCCTCGTCGTCGCCTCCGCTTGCCGCCCCGCTCATGGACGCAATGGGGCCGGATCCGCCCGACGTGATGGAGTTACGCGATGAGGGGCTGCGGATCAGCGGCACTTTCGGGTGAGTGTCGTGTCCCCAGCCCCGCGTGATGTTCTTCGACCGAGGGTGGAAGACGTTCGCCGATCCATAGCTTGACGGGCGGGTTCACCTCCATTTCAAGTTATTGGATGGTGACCTCCTCGCCGTCAAGGTCTTGGCGACTATGGAACCCGGTGCGCTGCTGCGTGGACAGCTCCTCGGATAGCGAAGGCTCCTCCTCGAGCGAAAGTGACGAGGAGGAGAGCGACAGCGGCGACGAGGGGGATGGCGGGCCCGACTAGGCGTCGGACACCGCTGCCTCGTGCGCCACCGACAACCCCATCTTCTGGGTTGCCGGCCTCCTGAACTCCCCGGGGCCGTCTCCTTGGGCGGTCGGCGTAGAGGCAACAGAAGAGGAAGAGGGGGAGTGGCGGCAATGCCGTTGCGTCGCAGCACGAGGGAGAGTAGCCTTCGAGAGCGTGCTGACGTCCCACTACCCCGTCTTCAAGCTCTGCCTCCGACGCCTGCCTCCGCCAAGCTCCCGGCCGCCCCCGGGTGTTCTCTTGGGGTCTTCGCGCCTGTGGCTCTCCGCTGGCTTCAGGGACTTGTCGCTGCTCCGGGCATGCGCCTCCCCATGCCCGCCACCTTGCTGCAGCTCTGTGGCGGCGTCGTCCCCGCCACGCTCTTCTAGGCGCTCCTTTCGCCCTTTCCCCGACAAGCTCCTCTTGCCGGGGTCTCCTTGACCTACCTCCTGAACTCCTGAACAGAGAAATAGGAGAAGGATCACGGGCACCTTATCTTTTTAAATTGTAAGCCCTTGGGCATTAGCTGTATTTAAGAACTTGTAATCCTCTCTATCATGTTTTTCATCCTCTATGGACTTGTACTAAATTGGATGTTTTTAATGAAACGAGGGGAAAGCTTGCCGGATCGAGTCTTTTACTTGATCAAGTGCCTTGTGTGTTCTTACGCTGGGAGCTTGCCGGGCGAACACGCTTAGCGATCATGGACAGCCCGCCGGTGGTGTCGCTTCCGCGAGCAACTTTGTCATTAATTATGCCTACCTTGCCGAAAGGGCTCGAAGCAAGATAGGGTGCTGCGGCACACTTGTGTTTGTTGAGCGGACTCGAAACAAACCAAGCACGCGAATCGACCACGGCTCGGTTCCTCCACGCACGGTTTTTACAAGACACGATCGCTCAAAGACACAGCCCCGCATTTCCCGGTCCATAGAAGGATGCATGACGAGGGATGAAAAACTCATCTGGCATTGCAGCCCCCGGCAACTCTGGCTTGCCGGAGACGAACTCGGCGCTTGCAGCCCCCATCGAGGCTGGCCCGCCGAGGAGAAACCTTGGCTTACGAGTCCCGGCGACCACGGCTTGTCGGGCCCAGTGTGTGGCGCGATCTTTCGGCCCCCCTTTATTGCTGCAATTTCGGTCACGAAAACAGCTGAGGTAGACATGCAACTGCTTCATGTATATGCATATGCGCATAAATTTTAGTTGTGCAATGCGACGCCGTGTCCCGCCCTTCATATGTTTGAACTCTACGCCTCGGGAGCTCGCCGGCGAACACGCTTGCCGCGACAGACAGCCATGGCGGTGTCGCTCCGGCAAGCCACCTTGCCGGGCGCTTATACGCTTAACTTGCCGAGCAGGCTCGAAGCAAGATAAGGTGCAGCGCACACTTGTGTTTGTTGAGCGGACTCGAAACAAAACAAGTACGCAACTGGACCGCGACTTGGTTCCTCTGGCGTCCAAGTCTCCCATACGGACGACATTTCACGGCATGGCTCGCCACGTTATACCCTCTGCCCTACATCCTTTGTGTGCTTTCACCCTACGCTTCTAGGTAACTTGCCGGTGCTCAACACGCTTGCTGAGTGCGGAACGTCAGCAGCCCGCTTGGCTGGTGTCGCCTCCGGCAAGCAACCTTGCCGTGTCTAGCCGCGACGCGCTTAACTTGCTGAGCAGGCTCGAAACGAAACGAGAGCGCGAAGCTGGTCGCGGCTCACTCTTAACTCGTTGAGCGTGTTCGAAGCGAAGTAAGGGTGCGACCATCCACAAGCAGGCTCCTCTGCGCACAGGTTTCGCGTACAAAGGACGAATGCACGAGGGATATAACATATAAAAGTGTGAAATTAAAGGGTGCTCTGCACGAAGGCTCGAGCGACTTAGCTTTTCTTTTTCCTTGCGCTCGCTGGTGGAGCCCAATGGTGTGTCCTTGGCGGCGGCGCAGCACTCCGGGGAGGCGCGTTTGCCGGGACGAACACCAAAGCTGTCCTCACCGGGCTTACTGCGCCCCGAGGAGGTACGCTTGTCGGATGGGGCACCAGAGCCGTCCTTGCCGGACTTAGAGCTCGATGGCGCGTCTTTCGACGACATCGTAGCACTCCAGGGGTAAGCGCTCGCTGGGGCCGAGGGGAGCGGGAGCGAGCGGTGCGAGGAGCTGGATATACTCGGGTCCCTAACAACGTTAGGGGGAGCAGAATCCTGCCTCGACCTCTTTCGCTTTTCTCATGCATGGACGGCAGTCCGGAGCGTCCCGCGAGCCCCCTGCTTGCTCTTGCTCCAGCTGGCGGATACCACCTCTCGTAGTATGACGCCGCTGGGCCGCTATGCGCTGGGATGAACGTGGATCTACGGAGACCGAGGCGTGGTCCTCCGTCCTGTCCCAGGATCTGGTGACACCGCGAGCGCCCCCGCCGGTGTCCGCCCTTCCACCGCCGTCTCTCCGCCCACCGTTGGCTCGGTGGCGGCGGGAAGACGGAGATGGTCTGCGCCCCGAAGCTCGTCGCTTGAGGGCCATGGCGCAGCTTGTCGGCGAAGCCGCTGGCGAAGCCGGAGAGGTTGATGAAGAGGCCGCGGCGCGAACGCCGGATCAGGTCCGCGATAACCCCGACGCTTTACCGGGCGCGCCAGATGTCGCGCCGATGGGTGGCGCGGCACCTATGGGGCCGGGCCCTTCGTGTGTTGGCACGGGGCGGAGGTTGCGCGGAGAGCGGATCGAGGCGATGCACGCGGGGGATTTTTACCCAGCTTCGGGCCGCGATGGTCGCGTAAAACCCTACTGCTGCATTGTGTTATATTTGATTTTGCTCCAGAATGTGAGCAGATGGTGGTGTGGTGTGTGAAACCGGCCGAATCCCAGGCGCTAGAGTTGCCAAGGGTTCGAGCCTTCACGTGAGAGTGGCGAATGATCCCTCGCGAGAGTAGCGAGTCCCGGGACCCCCTCTACGTTGTGCATGGGCCTCCTTTTATAGGGCAAGGGGTCACCGACAGGTGTCAACGTGAGGTAGAGGGGTAAAAACGTAAAAGAGGTGGTAGTTGGAACAAGTCAGGGGAACAAGTCAGCTACATTGGATTCTACCTACTTTTGACAGAGGGGACAAGAGCATTAAATGCCCGTCGCCGTCGCCCCAAAAGCTCCCGCCATTGCGTCTCCGCTTGCCACGGCGATGGAGCCACCACCGTGGAGTGCCACCGCACCTCCATGCAGCCCACCCACCGCCACGCGCTCTCGAGTGAGCTGAGGGCGACGCTGCAGGCAGATGATCTCGAGTGATGGCACGCAGACAGCCCTCCCGCAAGCGCCTTGCCGGGGTCTTGATCTTGCCGGGCCCGGGAGCTTGTCGGGCTTGTAGTCTTGCTGCTCCCCGGGCCCTCGCCGGGACGCGTACAGCGCCGAGGCGTGTCTTCTGCGATATATTCTTCTAGACTCCCCGGCGAGCTCCTCTCGCCGGGACCTTGTATGGGTGATATAATCTTGAGCCTGGAACGGCCCTCCCGGCAAGCTCCTCTTGCCGGGGCCTTGAGCTTCTGTCTTACATACTTTGTTCTTGAATGGCTTGGTGTGGAGCGGAGATGGTCTCCGGCAAGCATTTGATGGATCTAGCTGCGGGGAGCTGGGGCTGCCCGTGCACAAGTTGGGGTACTGAGGTACCCCTACCTTAGTACACCGACACATGGGTTACGGTGGAGGCACGACATCAGAGTGAAACCGTACAAGCGCCCAGCTGGTAGGGAGTCTCTAATCTCAAACAATTCTCTAATTTCAAAACATATACATGTAGTGTAATCCTATAAATTAGCCAAATTAACTCGGCCCTTGTAGTGTTTACGAGCAAGACTCCAGGTAGGTTGATCACGCGGCAGGTGTCATGCCTCATTGACGATCTGGATCGAGATTTAGAGCTAGGGTTCTAGAGGTGACGCGTTTGGTAGGAGGAATCAAAGTATATTCTGTATTAGCTCTAGAGTATTGATCAAATGATTCATCAGAATATTCATGACGATTACACGGGAGTGGTTGACTTTATATAAGCCCAACTAGCAAGCACTGGAAAGTATACATGACTGGGTGAAAAGCTACAATAAAGTGAAAACAGGCGAGCGATGCGAGCCGTCCATTTGTCTTGATGATCTCCTTCCGTAGCCGTCCGATAGCTGAAGATAATGACAGTTCCCTGATGCTGGCTGTGGTCTGACAATGCCTCCCTCTTAAATCGAACTTGTCCTCAAGGAGGTTGCTTACTGAACCAAGCTTGAACTATTTGCTTGAAAAAGGCTGGGAACATGCTCTTCATGAAATCAGCGTGTTCCCACGAAGCATCTTCAAGTGGCAAATTTTCCCATTGGACAAGCGATTGTACCTTTGGTAGATTGTTGCGGGGGATCTGCCGTGTTTCCAGAACAAGGACTGGCTCAGTCCGAATCATGCCGTCTGGGCTGACCAAAGGTAGATCTGCACAAGGAACAACTTGTGGGTCGATGTGCTTTTTAAGCTGGTTTACATGGAACACCAGGTGGATAGTGGAGGAGCTTGGCAGGAGGAGCTTGTAAGCGACGTTACCCACACGTTTGGTTATGCAAAATGGACCATAGAATTTTCTCTGCAACTTGATGTGGGTGCGCAGACCAATAGTGTTGAGACTATGCGGCTGCATTTTGAGGTAGACCATGTCATCGACATCCAATGTTCTCTCTGTTCTTTTTCTGTCCGCATACTTCTTCATGCGGGATTGTGCTGCTGCCAAGTTAGTCTTCAACTGGTGCCACATAGAGTTCCTCTTAGACAGGAAAGATGCTGCCTCATTTGTAGCACCTGGTGGAGAAGGAGGTGGATTGATGTCTGGAGGAGGGTAGCCGTACATAGACTTGATACGTCTCCAATGTATCTATAATTTTTGATTATTCCATGTTGTTTTATTATCAATCTTGGATGTTTTATAATCATTTTATATCATTTTCTGGTACTAACCTATTGACATAGTGCCAAGTGCAAGTTGCTGTTTTCTGCATGTTTTTTACATCGCAGGAAATCAATATCAGACGGAGTCCAAATGCCACGCCAATTTACGATAATTTTTTATGGACCAAAAGGAATAAGATGGTCTTGGTTGCACCTGGGGGGGTCCCGAGGAGGGGACAACCCACCAGGGCGCGCCAGGAGGCCCAGGCGCGCCCTCGTGGGTTGTCCACCTCGGGTACCCCCCGGACCGCCTCTTTGCTCTATAAATACCCCAATATTCCAGAAACCCTAGGGGAGTCGACGAAATATTCATCCAGCCATCGCAGAGTCCAGAACCACTAGATCCAATCTAGACACCAGCACAGAGGGGTTCACCACTTCCATTGGTGCCTCTCCGATGATGTGTGAGTACTTCTTTGTAGACCTTCAGGTCCGTAGTTACTAGCTAGATGGCTTCCTCTCTCTCTCTCTCTCCCTCTCTCTCTCTCTCTTGATTATCAATACAATGGTCTCTTGGGGATCCATATGATGTAAGTCTTTTGGTGGTGTGTTTGTTGGTATCCTATGAACTTTGAGTTTATGATCAGATCTATGTTTTTATATCCATGGAAGTTAATTGAGTTTCTTTGATCTCTTATACGTGTGATCTCTTATAGCCTCGTATTTCTTCTCTGATATTTGGGTTTTGTTTGGCCAACTTGATCTATTTATCTTGCAATGGGAAGAGGTGCCCGGTAGTGGGTTCGATCTTCTATGCTTGATCCCAAAGGATGTAAAGGGAACCGACACGTATGTATCATTGCTACTATGGATAAAAATATGGGATCCATATCTGCCGCAATAGATAAATGGATCTTGTCTACATCATGTCATCATTCTTATTGCATTACTCCATTTTTCCATGAACTTAATACAGTAGATGCATGCTGGGTAGCGGTCGATGTGTGGAGTAATAGTAGTAGATGCAGGCAGGAGTCGGTCTACTAATATTGGATGTGATGCCTATGTAATGATCATTGCCTGGATATCGTCATAATTATTTGAAGTTCTATCAATTGCCCAACAGTAATTTGTTCACCCATCTTTTGCTATCTTTCTCGAGAGAAGACACTAGTGAAACCTATGGCCCCTGGGTCTTCTTTCTCATATATTTGCTTGTGATCTACTTTTTCCTTGCGTTTATTTTCAGATCTATTAAAACAAAAATACAAAAAATACCTTGCTGCAATTTATTTGTTCTGCGATCTATTTATCCTATCTAAAAATTTACCTCATGTCCTTTGCGTATCTCGAGGCGCCGTACCCCGAAATGGATTGACAACCCCTTTAACACGTCGGGTTGCGAGGTGTTGTATTTGTGTGCAGAGGATGTTTAAATTGTGTTGCTTGGTTCTCCTACTGGTCCGGTAACCTTGGTTTCATATCTGAGGGAAATACCTACCGCCGCTGTGCTGCATCATCCGTTCCTCTTTGGGGAAATACCGACGTAGCTTCAAGCGACATCAAAAGGAATTTCTGGCGCCATTGCTGGGGAGGATCTTCAATATAACCAGGTTCCTAATCACAAATCTCATCTCCTTACAATTTACACTATTCGCCATTTGTCTCTCGTTTTCCTCTCCCCGACTTCAGAAAAATTTGCCATTTTATTCGCCTCTCTTTTTCCGTTTGTCGTTTTCTTGCTGGATCTGTTTTTGTGTGTGTTCTTGTTTGCGTAGTCATGATGCCTCAAAGAAAATATTATGATGTTCCTTACCCAAACACTTTGCTTGAAATTGAAAAAAGTACTAAGGAATATATGACTACCCAATTTAAGCATAATAAATATTTTACTGAAGAACTTAAGGAACACTCCAATTGTGTTAGAAGCTATAACGAAACAACTTGACGATATTAGTAGAGAAGTTTGCAATCTTCAATCTAAGTATGCTTTTGCTGAAAGTTTGTTGGAAAAAATATTTGATGCACAAGCCACTTTAGTGAATCAAATGGCCGCTAAACAAATCTCACTAGAAGATAAAAGCGATGAACATCTTAAAATGATTGGTGTTTCTTCTATGGATTCCTTCTTTAGTAAAATTAAGATTGATGAAAAAGGGACTGGAGAAGAGTCAACTTTAGGTAGAAGGCGTCCCAATATTTCGGAGGGTGAAAATCTTGTTGAGAAAATTGATAAAAGTGGGTTTGAAGAGGTCAAAACTTTAACTAGTGATGTGCCCACTCTTTTGGATTACAAAGACTTTAATTTTGATAGTTGCTCTTTGATTGATTGTATTTCTTTGTTGCAATCCATGATAAATTCACCCCATGCTTATGAACAAAGTAAAGCTTTTACTAAACATATTGTTGATCCCATGATGAAATCTTTCGAAGAAAAATTGGAAATAGAAGTTTCAATTCCTAGAAAATTGCAAGATGAATGGGATCCTACTATCAAATTCAAGATTAAAAATTATGAGTGTTTTGATTTATGTGACTTGGGTGCTAGTGTTTCTACAATTCCAAAATCTTTATGTGATGTGCTTGGCCTTACCAATATTGAAGAGTGCTCTTTAAATTTGCACTTAGCGGATTCTACTATTAAAAAGTGAAAGGATCGATATAGTTGACTAGGGGGGGGGGGTGAATAGGCAACTAACAATTTTTAGCTTTTCTTTACCAAATTAAACTTTGCATCAAAGTAGGTTGTCTAGATATGCAACTAGGTGAACAACCTATATGATGCAACAACAACAAACACACAAGCAAGCAAGGGATATAACACAATTAAGCTTGCAAAAGTAAAGGCGCGAGATAACCAAGAGTGGAGCCGGTGGAGACGAGGATGTGTTACCAAAGTTCCTTCCTTTTGAGGGGAAGTACGTCTCCGTTAGAGCGGTGTGGAGGCACAATGCTCCCCAAGAAGCCACTAGGGCCACCGTATTCTCCCACGCCCTCACACAATGCGAGATGCCGTGATTCCACTTTTGGTGCCCTTGAAGGCGGTGACCGAACCTTTACAAACAAGGTTGGGGCAATCTCCACAACTTAATTGGAGGCTCCCAATGACACCACGAAGTTTCACCACAATGGACTATGGCTCTGAGGTGACCTCAACTGTCTAGGGTGCTCAAACACCCAAGAGTAACAAGATCCGCTAGGGATTAGTGGGGGGGATCAAATTTCTCTTGGTGGAAGTGTAGATCGGGGCCTTCTCAACTAATCCCGAGTAAATCAATAAGTTTGATTGGCTAGGGAGAGAGATCGGGCGAAAATGGAGCTTGGAGCAACAATGGAGCTTAGGGATGGAAGAGGTGGTCAACTAGAGGAAGAAGACACCCCTTATATAGTGGAGAGACAAATCCAACCGTTATCCACTTACTCAGCCTGCGACCTGCGGTACTACCGCTCCAGACAAGTGGTAATACCGCAGGGGCTCACGGTACTATCATGATGTGTCATGCGGTACTACCGCTGCGGCGTGGGGCTAGTCCAGCCGAGTCGCCAAGGCTGAGAGCGGCATCGCCACGACGCTGCATTATCGCTCCCCTTGCGGTACTACCGCAAGGCCGTGATGGACTAGGCTGGGAAGGGCACGGATGATTAAAAATACATCCGTGTCAACTTCGCTGAAAATCGAACGGTGCAAAAATTCGACCGGTATTACATACGCTGGCTTGCGGTATTACAGCAGGAGCGGATGTAAAAATTACATCCGCCTTACTTCGCCATGCTATCGAGCCGACCAGACTCACGGTACTACTGCACTGGGCGGTATTACACAGAGGGCGCGGATGTAAAAATTACATCCGCCTCTACAGCCGCAAGAGAGGCCGAGCTCGGCTCGAGGCCACGGTACTACAGCTCCATAGGAGCGGTACTACCGTGGCGCCATCAGACTATCATGAGGGATTGCGGTACTATCATAGGGCTGCGGTACTACCGCATGCCTCAAATAGCAGCACTTAGGAATCCTTCTTTTTGCACAGTAAAGGAGATAACGGAGGATGCTCCAAAGCGCAAAGGGAAAGGCGGGGTAAAGGAAGAAAACCTGTACGTGATGATTCCACCTAAACCTTTCCACTGCGGACCCCCTCTTAATAGAACGGCTATCCTATGACTCAAATCCACCAAAAGAGACGCAGAACACCACCGTCTTCAATAGTCTTCGAGGGGTACCAAACCGTCTTGTGCCTAACGACGAAGCAACTGAAATACTCAAGGCACACGATTAGTCCGCAAAAGCATTGTCATCAATCACCAAAACACCTTAGGGATAAACATGCCCTTACAATCTCCCCCTTTTTGGTGGATTGACGACAATACGGGATTTGCACGAAGGGAAAGAATGTAGCACAAGCAAAGCCCACATCCCTAGAATATAGACGGGCTCCCCCTAGATTCGTGCTAGAGAGTAAAGTGCTTTGGACTGCACGGCACGAATACTAGGATCACCACTCCCCCTATATTTTAGAGACAAAGCATATCTTGCAATAACAAGGCTAACACTAAACAAGATAGTAAATATGGGCAAAACATAAGTAGCACGAAATAGCATAGGCTCAATAAGGTAATAAGGTACGATAGAGTGCATATGTCTTACACCATATGATAGACCAAGTCTCACGAGCAAACTAAACCAAAGCAAAGCAAGGTTCAACGGAACAAACACGAGCAAAGCAAACACAAGACTCTCGCAAATCCCTACACTCTCTCCCCCTTTGGCATCGAGATGCCAAAAAGGCAGAGAGGACACCTACACACAAGTGGTGGCTCAAGCGGAGTAGTCAGACGCACGGTCCTCGTCAGACTCGGCAGCAGGAACGGTCTCCTCGACGTCCTCCTTAGAATCGGTCCACTTGAAGCCTTGTTTCACCATTCACTCAGCCTCTGGAGTGATGCGGTCCTCAGAACCGCCAGAAACATCCTCTCCATACAGCCTCATGATCTTCTTGTCCCGGTGGCGACTCTCCTTGGAGGCAACATGAGACCTGTACTGACCCTTGGCCTGCATGCAGAACAAGGTCTTCATCTTGTTCTTCAGCCTCTTAGCCCAAGATGGCTCAGAGGTGGGAGGGGTGTACCCCTCAGAGCTGACCTCATCTGCTGGCTCCTCCTCAGCCACATCTGCATCCACATCCATGGCAGCCGTAGCCTCAGCACGAGAAGTGGTGTTAGCCCACTAAGGCTTGACACGGAGCCGGATGGAATCATGTCGAATCGAATCAAGGGCCTCAAAGTCATCCTGAGGGTAGAGCTTCTCCCAAGTTGCAGAGATCAACTGAAACAGATACGGTCCATAGATGGAGACCTTGCGGTTGAAGACGGCAAACCGAAGCTCACACCACATGATGCGTGAGACATCAAGTGGTAACGTCTGAGAGTTGCGCACTTCTTCACATAGGAGCAACATGTCCACAAGATAAGCGTGTACCTTGTCCTTATCCCCAATGCGTGGGAAGAGAGAGTTGCGGAAGATCCGGTACATGATGTCAAGGAAGGAGTTGAGCACCCACGAAGACTTGCCACTGGAGAGCTTCTTCTCAACATGGGCTGAAGCTTGTTCTTGTTGGCAGACTCGGTATTGGCATGAGGATGAACACCTTGGGGTGTGGCGAGCTCCTCATCCGAAACACCAAGCAAAGTCATGAACTCCTTCCAGGTAGCCGTCAGCCGTTGACCATTGGTCATCCAAGTCATCGTTCTATCCTCATTAGGATGAAAGTACACCGAGGCAAAGAACTGAGCCACAATCTCCAGATCATAGTCTTTGTGAAATGAGATGATATGCTCAATGCCAAACTGCTCCACTAGATCCAGAGCCTCACCAAAGTATGCCCGGTGCTTCTCTTCCCTCATATGATGCATGTCGATCCAATGCACATCCACATAGATATTCCTCTTGGCCTTGATCACATCCAAATAAATGAGGTTTTGCTACTTGGTCCAGAGCAACTCATTCCCTCGAAGGTTGGCACGAGGATTCACGTAGGGATTGATCTTCCTACGAGAGATGAACTCAGCAAGCGGCATCTCATCCATATTCATGGCGGGTTCCTTGTCTTTGGTGGCGGTGGTCTTGGTCCTGCGTTGGGGGGCACTAGAGCCCTCAGGAGCTTCGTCTTGATTGCGTAGGCGCTTGGAGCCCGTGTCACGACTTGGATTGGAACGGCGAGCATGAGCACCTGAGCCACACACCACAAAACAAACACGCAAGAAACGCGAGAAGGATCAGTGCAAAGAACCCGGCAAAATAGTGAAACAAGTAGAATTCGCACATAATAATTGCCACACGATAGATTTGACAGCAACTGTAGCACCGCTTGGTCGCGTGGAACTAAAAAATTAGTGCCGCGCCAAATCATGGTAGTACCGCGCGCAGTAGTAGTACGTCTTGCGCTGATAGTATCATGAGGGCGGTAGTATCACACAAGGTCGGTAGTACCGCACATTTTCAGATCTGAAACAACAATTGAATCTGAGAACTACCGTGACGACAAAGCGGTACTACGGCCGATCAAATCTACCACGGGACAACATATTATGTATAAACTCTACGCATTACTACTCTCCTCCATCCTACTCTTGCAAAGATTTAGCCTAAAATCTCAAGAACAACTAGCATCTCCCCAAAAACCTAGAAGTAAAAGAACAAACCAAAAAGAGAGGGATTTGGGGAAAGACCTTGGTCCATGGCAAGAGGAAGTGGTGGGGAACGACCCCACCGGTCGGAATCCGAGCAGAGCAGCCGGAGAGGGAGATCCGGCGAGGGTCTCCGGCGCCGTTCGTGGGCAGGAGAGAGAGAGGTAGCGTGGGGAGAAGGAGTGAATGGGTATGGGGGAGTTGGAACTCCCCCTGCCCGCTCATAACCCCCACACGCTCGCTACGTCACGGTAGTACCGCGACTCATTGCGGTAGTACCGCCCGGGCAGAAGTACCACGCCGTGGGCGGTAGTACTGCTCCACCAGCAGCAGTAAAAAATTAATGCCGTGCTGGTTGTGGTAGTACTGTGCCCTGCGGTAGTACCGTGGCGGACCACGGTAGTACCTTGAACCCAAGAAAATGCAGTTTCAAGCACGGGAGAAGAACGACTTTGCACGGAACCTTCAAGAGAACACACACACCAACGAGCTAACAAGCGAAACACCGCAACCAAACAAGAGGCAACAAAGACCAAAACAAGACACAACCTCTCCAAGGAGGGGGCGGTGGCCGGAGCCACCTATGTTTGAGTTAATTGGTATGGCACCGCAAAGAATTATCCTTGGGCCCATGACGAAATCTCGTCTTTGAAGCACATGTACCATCAAAAATGGCTAATGTGAAAGAGTTGATCAATTTATGCATAATGGGGGGAGGAAGAGTTCATTGAGAGAACAACACTCCCCCTATGTCCATGCCTACACCTAAACTAGACAACAAGTTGAGTGTGGTGGGATGTGCAAGGGTTCAAGTCACATTGCTCAAATCAATGATATTTAGCTCATGCCTTAACTCGCGAAATCTTGCTTCATCCAAGGGCTTCGTGAAAATATCTGCAAGGTTATCATGAGTGTTGACATACTTGAGCTCGATCTCCCCTCGCCTAATATGATCCCGGATGAAGTGATACCGAATCTCAATATGCTTCGTCTTGAAGTGTTGCACCGGGTTGAGAGAAATCTTGATGGCACTTTCATTGTCACACCAAAGAGGCACTTTATCACAAATGACACCGTAATCCTTTAAAGTTTGCCTCATCCATACGAGTTGTGCACAACAACTACCGGCCGCCACATATTCTGCTTCGGTGGACAAGAGAGACACATAACTTTGCTTCTTGGAAGACCAACTTACCAAAGAGCAACCCAGAAACTGGCACCCTCCGGAAGTAGACTTCCTATCCACTTTGTCTCCTGCCCAATCGGAATCCAAAAAACCTTCAAGATTGAAGTTTGCTCCTCTTGGGTACCATAAGCCAAAGTTTGGGGTATGAGCCAAATATCGAAAGATTCGCTTGACCGCCACATAATGACTTTCTTTCGGTGCGGCTCGAAACTGGCACATATTCCCACACTCAACATGATATCCGGTCTAGATGCACAAAGGTAAAGCAAGGAGCCAATCATGGAGCGATATACCTTTTGATCCACCGCTTTACCATTGGGATCAATGTCAAGTTGGCACTTGGTAGGCATTGGAGTAGAAGCCGGCTTGACATCACTTAGCTTGAATCTTTTGAGCATGTCTTGAGTGTATTTGGCTTGGTTGATGAAGGTACCTTCTCTTCTTTGCTTGATATCAAAACCAAGGAAGAACTTCAACTCTCCCATCGAAGACATCTTGAACTCAGAGGTCATGAGAGCGGCAAATTCCTCATTGAAAACTTTGTTAGGGGAACCAAAGATAATATCATCAACATATAGTTGGCATACAAACAACTCCCCTTTGACCTTCTTAGTAAAAAGTGTGGGATCGATTTGCCCAACCTCAAATCCACGATCTTGTAACAACTCGGTAAGGTGGTCATACCACGCACGTGGGGCTTGCTTAAGGCCATAGAGAGCCTTATCGAGTTGATACACATTAAGGGATTCCTAGACTACGGGGTGTCCGGATAGCCGAACTATCATCATTGGCCGGACTCCAAGACTAAAGATACAAGATTGAAGACTTCGTCCCGTGTCCGGATGGGACTTCCCTTGGCGTGGAAGGCAAGCTTGGCGATACGAATATGTAGATCTCCTACCATTGTAACCGACTCTGTGTAACCCTAGCCCTCTCCGGTGCCTATATAAACCGGAGGGTTTTAGTCCATAGGACATATAACAATCATACCATAGGCTAGCTTCTAGGGTTTAGCCTCCTTGATCTTGTGGTAGATCTACTCTTGTACTACCCATATCATCAATATCAATCAAGCAGGAGTAGGGTTTTATCTCCATCGAGAGGGCCCGAACTTGGGTAAAAACATCGCATCCCTTGTCTCCTGTTACCATCCGCCTAGACGCACAGTTCGGGACCCCCTACCCGAGATCCGCCGGTTTTGACACCAACATTGATGCTTTCATTGAGAGTTCCTCTGTGCCGTCGCCATCAGGAAGGATGCCTCATCCCGTCTTTAAAGACGGCACCGTCGCCAAAGGAGCTTTGTCCATCAGCCAAACTATCCGGCTAGGTGGTTTTCTTATGACCGCCTGTTCGGCCGCCGCGGCGACGATGACCTCTCGGGTCATCAAAAGCAATCTTCATGTCAACTCGGAACTCGCCGAGCAGCTAGATCCGATGGAGCTCTCTTCCGTAAACGAGCTCTTGGATTGCATCGCCGCCCTGGGAGTCGCTATAGACTATGATCAGATCGGGCCTAAAACCGATCTGAGAGAGATCAACTCTCCCGAGGCTACCTACCATGTTGTTGTGGTGGAGGAACAGCACGGTGACTCTTCTTCTACATTAAGGACAAGCCGTGTCCGAATTCCCGACCCCTCCATGCTGGATTCCCGCGGAGGGACGGGCGCCGATCAAGCCCTGAACCTAAAGTCAGGCAGCGAGCCGGATTCGTTGGACAACACCCAACAAGCCGAACTTCCAAGTTCAGAAACTTTCCGGCCCCTGAGTCTCAGATTGGACGCGGTTCCGAATTTAATTCCACCCGCCCACCCAAACACAAGCGATCTATCCCGAATCCGCAAGAGCCCATCAAACAAAGACATCATTATCGGGCCGATTCCTCCTGGTTATGGACAAGATAAAGGACTGTCGTGAGGAAAGCGCAATTTCAATTTTCTGCAATAATTACACGGACAAAGGAATCATGAACGCCATAAGTCGTCGCGAAATTACACGCCACGACCAAGGCCCATAGTACAAAAGTACTATGCAATGGAGAGCGCCTGGAAAACCGAAACCAAATTTTGGGACAATCCGGCTCCGAACACAACCCTAGTCCGAAATAAAAGGGTGCATCATATTCATGCACCTGGGTTAAAAACCAAAAAGCAAAAAACCCCTAAAGGGAATGGAACCGTACTGGAGGGATGACTCAACGGACCTTGCAAAATTCATAGCATAGAGGGCGCCACTCCGACGCATAGCCTTCGAGCATGTTGGATACTATGGCAGGTGGCCAAAAGTGACGAAGAGCTTCTAGCCCCAGAGAACCAGCCCAACAGTACTAGTACGGTATTAACAGTCTTCGAGACTTTCGCATCAAATAATATGCGGAAACGAACACTCCGCAGCCTCGCCGAAGTCTACCAAGTAGCAACAATAAATCCATGGAGCGACACGGCTATTACCTTCAACGCCAGTGATGAACCTAAATTCCGAACAGCCCGAGCACCAGCCGCATTGGTACTCAGTCCAATAGTGGACGGCTTTCGCCTTACTAAAGTACTCATGGATGGCGGCGGCGGATTAAACCTCATCTACAAGGAAACCCTTCGAAAAATGGAAATAGACTGGAGCCGCATTGAGCGAGGCAGCACAACCTTTAGAGGAATAATCCCTAGTCGGGAAGCACGCTGCACAGGAAAAATTACACTGGATGTGGTGTTCAACTCGCCGGACAATTACAGGTCCGAGGAGGTCACGTTCCAAGTGGCCCCGTTCAACAGCGGATATCGCGCTTAACTAGGGCGAGAGGCATTCACAATTTTTCAAGCTATACCCCATTACGGTTACATGAAGCTCAAAATGCCCGGGCCCAATGGAATCATCACTCTTGTCAGTGATCCGGACATAGCACTCATGGCGAAAATAAGACGGCCGCACTAGCCCTAGAGGCACTATCCGGCCCCCTAGCGGCCGAGGAACTCATCGCTTACAAGCCCACGGTGAATGTGGACGACGGATACTCGATAAGAGATCCAAGTCCACCTCTTTTAAGCCAAATGACGAAATAGTCAAATTCCAAGTCCATCCAACGGACCCCACAAAGACGGCCTCCATTGGGGCACAATTAAACCCGTTGTAGACGCCAGACTACGAGAATTCCTTCGAAAATTGGGACATCTTTGCTCGCACCCTTCGACATGCCAGGAATCCCATGCAGGTTGGCAGAGCACAGCCTAAATATCCTAAAAGGATTTAAGCCACCAAACAGGCTCTTCGGCGATTTTCGAACCCAAAAGACAGTAATGGGAGAGGAGCTAGCCAAACTATTAGAAGCCGGATTCATCGAGACATAAAACATCCGGACTGGCTAGCAAACCTGGTGATGGTACCAAAGAAGGACAAATCCTGGCGCCTGTGTGTAGATTTCAAGGACGTTAACCAGGCGTGTCCAAAGGATCCTTTCCCCCTTCCACGCATCGATCAAATTATAGATGCTACCGCAGGACACGATTCATTGTGCTTCCTTGACGCATACTCCGGCTACCATCAAATCAAGATGGCGGAGCCAGACCAAGCCGCAACGGCATTCATCACTCCATACGGACCATTCTGCTTCAACACAGTGCCCTTCGGGCTCAAAAACGATGGCGCAACATATCAGCGCATGATTCAGACATGTCTGGCAACCCAGATCGGCAAAACAGTGGAGGCATACGTAGACGATGTGGTCGTCAAGTCTAAACACGTCGAAACTCTAGTAGACGACTTGAGGCTCACAATTGACAACCTCCGAGCATATGACATTAAGCTCAACCCGGAAAAATGCGTTTTCGGCGTGCCAGCCGGAAAGCTCTTGGGCTTCATTGTATCCGGTAGAGGAATTGAAGCAAACCCAGCCAAGATCCGAGCTCTGTCACAATTGATATCCCAAAAGACCTCAAGCAAATACAAAATTGATCGATGCGTGGTGGCTCTAAGCCGCTTCATCTCCGCTTGGGAGAAAAGGCATTACCCTTTATCGCCTCCTCCGGCACAATCAACACTTCGAATGGATTTGGATACGCCACGGCCGGACTCAAGAAATAAAGGCCATATTGGCAACAACCGTTCTGGCCGCGCCTAACCCGGGCGAACCAATGTTATTATATATCATGGCAACACATCAAGTTGTAAGCGCGGTGCTCGTCGTCGAACGAGAAATGTAAGGGCACAAATTCCCTCTTCAAAACCAAAGTACTACGATCCACCGTCCTAACTCCATGCAAGTCCCGGTATCCACATTATCAAAAGATAGCGTACGCGGTGTTCATGGCATCCCGGAAGCTGCGACACTACTTTCAAGAGTGTTTGATAACAGTAGCCTCCGAAGTACCTCTTAACGACATTATAAACAATCGCGACGCGACGGGCAGGATTGCAAAATGGGCCATTGAGCTCTACCATTCGACATAACCTACAAACCACGGCGAGCCATCAAGTCACAAGTTTTGGCTAACTTCATCGCCGAATGGACTGAAGCCGAACTCCCTAAAGAGTACGGCACATATTCTAACTGGATCATGCACTTCGACGGCTCCAAAATGTTGGCCGGCCTGGGGGCTGGCGTCGTCCTGACGTCCCCAACCGGGGACACAGTCCAATACGTACTTCAGATAATGTACACGGACTGCAACAACGCAGCCGAATACGAGGCCCTTCTACATGGCCTCCGGATGGCGGTCTCCATGGGCATTAAACGCCTAGAGGTGCGAGGGGATTCGAACCTTGCGATATCCCAAATAAATGGAGACTTTGACACCAAGGATCCAAAAATGGCAGCTTACCGTAACACCATTTTGAAAATGTCAGCTCGGTTTGAAGGGCTGGAATTTCCCATATAGCCCGGGATAATAATCAAGCGGCAGACGTATTGGCACGCATCAGCGCAAAGCGCGATGCCGTCCCCCCCCAATATCTTCTTGGAACGGCTTTTTAAGCCATCCGTACTATGGGAAGGGGAGTCCGGACATAACAATCCGGACCCAACCGCACTACCCGACACCATACGCTCTGACACAATCGGCGGTTCTGCCAATGAAACAACACCTTCAGCCCACAAAATAATGGCAGTCATTGCCCCGTGGACCGAGCCATTCCTAGCTTACCTAACTAAGCAAGAACTTCCTGAGGACCAAAATGAGGTCTGCTGCATAGTACGGCGCTCTAAAGCCTATAAGGTCTATGAGGGAGAGCTTTATAAGAAAAGCACAACCGGAGTCCTTCAAAGGTGCATCTCCGAAGAGGAAGGGCGAAATCTTCTGGCTGAAATTCATGCCGGACTCGATGGGCACCACGCCACAGCCCGGGCCCTTGTAAGCAAGGCCTTCCGTACAGGATTTTATTGGCCAACGGCCCGGACAGACGCTCAGGATTTAGTCCAACGATGCGTCGGTTGCCAGCTCTTTGCTAACCAAAGCCACATGCCACCCACCGCCTCAAAACTATACCCATCACCGCCTGTTCATGTCTGGGGCTTGACATGGTTGGACCCCTTAAAGGGGGAACCCACAAGCAAAAATACCTATTGGTCATGGTGGATAAATTCACCAAATGGATAGAGGCCAAGCCGCTTAAGACGGCCAATCCGGACCTGTGATAGACTTCATATCTGGGGTAGTACACCGTTACGGTATCCCCCACAGCATCATCACTGATAACGGCACAAACTTCATGGCCGATGAGGTTAAACTCTGGTGCAAAAACATGGGCATTAAACTCGACTACGCTTCAGTCTATCACCCTCAAACTAACGATCAAGTCGAGCGAGCAAATGGTCTAATCATGAGCGGCATTAAACCTAGACTATTGCGGTCCCTCAAGGAATCTAACACGCACTGGGTAGAGGAGCTCGACTCCGTACTCTGGGGGCTGCGGACCATGCCGAATCGTACTACCGGATTCACACCATTTTTCATGGTGTACGGCATGAGGCGCCTTGCCTGCGACATAATTCATGACTCACCTCGCGCGCATGTACTAAGGAATGAAGCCGAGCTGGATCGGCAGGACAGTTTGACGCCTTAGAGGAAGAGCGCGACGTGGCAAAAGCTCGTTCCGCATTCTATCAACAGCAGCTCAAGATATCAAAGCAGAGAAGCACGGGCCAAAACTTACAATGTTGGCGA
The DNA here is from genome assembly GCA_021437245.1 of Aegilops speltoides. Taxonomy (NCBI): domain Eukaryota; kingdom Viridiplantae; phylum Streptophyta; class Magnoliopsida; order Poales; family Poaceae; genus Aegilops; species Aegilops speltoides. The sequence continues at coordinate 323,800,805 of CM038143.1, forward strand.
ACTCGTTCTACGCCTGCCGGACAAGAAAAAGGACAAACTCAAGCCCAAATGGGAAGGTCCCTTCATCATTGACCAAGTCCTGACCGGCTGAGCATACCGGCTAGGAAACGCATCGGACAACCGACTCGAGCCGAACCCATGGAACGCAGCCCGTCTCCGAAGATTCTACGCCTCGCGCCGAACACAGAGTTCGTCTTCTTCCTCCGTCCACATTTTATACTTTAGCTATCTTTTGTTTCTCTCTTTCTCCTTCCTTTTTCCCTAAAGCCTTTAAAGGCCAATCTGCGCATTGTTCGCACACACTTGACGTGCTGCTCGCACTCATTATACCTGGGGGCTTCTTTCATAGAAGCTTATTTATACAGGCTTCACGCCCAGCACATGCATCAAACTTCCGCATGTACCTTTTATTCACCATTATATGCATCGATATGACTTAAGTTTTGGCCAAGATGGGTTGCCTGGCTCCTGTGCTTACCCCTACATTCCCGATTGTTCGGCTAGGAGGTAAAGGGAGCACCTCTGCGATTGTTATCGCTGGTCACCGGATGTGTACCTCGATCGAGAAGCCGAAAGTGCGTTCTTAAGGGAATATTCGGTCGATGACTTAAAAGATGATTTCTTACCTATTTATTCATCTGCCCCCAGATGATCTCCTGCCTTTTTCGCAGTCTGAACATGCACTTTAGGGCATATGCCCCCCAGGGAAAGGAACCCCTAACGGAACTATTCTCCCTGGAAGATGTTTCTTACTAACCATGTAATATAACATAACTAGTTGGGCACTTGTCTGATAAAGCACTAATGACCCCTACGCCTGGTCTCCATGCATGCCCCGGTTTTTCTATAACCGCGAGGGTATTCGGACACACTCCGGACTGTCGGGTCCCGAGGTTGAAGCGGAACGGTCCGCAATGACAAATGATCTACAATCCGGCTAGAAGGCATTTTACATGTCATTTTAAATTACATAGTCAACTCGACTGATTGTATTCCTCTTCAATACCATCTAGCAGGCTGTCTAGTTTACAGTCCCGCTGGGAATACTTTGCAGCCAACTCTACTTGGCCGTACATTAAGCTCACAGGGATCTCCTTCCCATCGGGCCCCACAGGCCCGACCTCGGCCATGTGGTTCTGGTCGGCCTTCGTGTACCTCGTCTTCACCATGGCCCAGGCCTCCCTGGTGCTTTGACGGCAGGCCGATATCTTCCATAGACGGAAGCGCCGCCGAGCTCCCTGAAGCTTCTCCACAAGCCCTCCAAGACCCTTGGGTAGGGAGACGGACGGCCATAAGGCCTGGGCGACGCCGCTCATCACCTGCCGAACTCGTTCGTGCAGCTGCAACAGCTCGGGAAGCTGGTCACCCGTTGAACAGGGCATTTCCTCTCCAGGACGACTTGTGAGCATACCTACAGACATATTCTAGTTAATCGACTTCCTCGCCGAACTCTTGTTCCCAAAAGTTTGTTGTAGGATCGTTGAAGGCAAGAGTGTCTAAAGGGGGGGGGTGATTAGACTACTCGACAAGATAAAAGTTTAGCCTTAAGATTAGAACAAGTTTTTAGCAAGTTCACAATGAAGATCAAGTCAAGCATCATGCAACCAAGTCAAGCAACATACTACACATGCAATTCTAGAGTATGGGCAGCGGAAAGTAAATTGCACAAGTAGTAAGGGAGAGATTGTGAAGAGCAAACGCAATTTGGAGACACGGAGATTTTTCTCGTGGTTCCGATAGGTGGTGCTATCGTCAATCCACGCTTGATGGAGACTTCAACCCACAGAGGGTAACGGCCGAGAGTCCACGGAGGGCTCCACCCACGAAGGGTCCACGAAGAAGCAACCTTGTCTATGCCATCATGGCCTACGCCCACGGAGGACTAGCCTTACTCGGGTAGATCTTCACGAAGTAGGCGATCTCCTTGCCCTTACAAACTTCTTGGTTCAACTCCACATCTTGACGGAGGCTCCCAAGCGACACCTAACCAATCTAGGAGGCACCACCTCCAAAAGGTAATAGATGGTGTTGGTGATGATGAACTCCTTGCTCTTGTGCTTCAAATGATAATCTCCCCAACACTCAACTCTCCTCACCGATTTGGCTGTGGTGGAGGAAGGGATTGAGTGGAAAGCAACTTGGGAAGGCTAGAAATCAAGTTTCATATGTTGGGAGTGGAGCAACTTGATCTCAACACAAGGGTAGGTAGTTTTCTTCTCGAAATGTAAGGTAGGAGTGGTAGTTCTTTCGATGGCTCTCTCCACGAATGAAGAGGAGGTGGAGGGTATTTATAGCCTCCACACAAAATCCAACTGCTACACACATTTGACAAATCTCGGTCGACCGAAGTTGACAACTCGGTGAGACCGAAAGTTCAAATCTTGTGAACGTTGGGATTTTCGTGGGACCGAAAATACAATCTCGGTTAGTCCGATTCTTCCAAAGACTAGGGTTTGCCATTCTCGGTGGGACCGACTTTCTCATCTCGGTGACACCGATTTGAGTACGTATGTTCTCAAGGTTGGCAACACTAGTTTCGTAAGACCGAGTTTGGAATCGGAAAATCCAAATTTCTAGGGTTTGGGTATATGGCGAGGTGGTTCATCTCGGTGTGACTGAGTTTATGGAATCGGTGGGACCGAGATTACTTATGAGTATATGTTGGAATGAAAGATTGCTGATAGTTTGAGAGATAAATCACTAAGCACTTTGAGCAACCAGATCATCATCATAACCTCATCCCTTTAATAGTATTGGCTTTCCTATGGACTCAATGTGATCTTGGATCACTAAACCAAAAATAGAGTCTTGAGCTTTTGCCAATGCTTTCCTTAGCATCCTAGGGGTCCACCTTTCCATCCTTTTGCCATGCCAGAGTGATTGACTTTCCTGAAACATACTTGATAAAAGCATTAGTCCAACCACAAAGTATGTTGTCATTAATTACCAAAACCACCTGTGGAGCAAATGTGCTTTCAATCTCCCCTTTTGGTAATTGATGGCAACACACAAAATAAGATATCAAAGCTATCAAGGAAAGACAGATTATCATTAAAGCTTTGACAAACATGTAGTACACAGGCTCCCCCTACAAGTGTGCAAGCTTTTCATAGATTATGGTTTTGGACTACCACAAGCACACATGAGAGAAAAGCAAGATGTGCTACATGCAGCTTGGCTACATGCATCAGAGCAGATGAGGATAAGTGAGTGATGATGCATATGTGCATGGTGATTTCTTGCAAACAAGTATTCACAAGCAAGTCACCATCATGCACATTCTGCAAGATGCATATACTTACCTTGAAGTTCCTTGGCATTGTACCTGAAGAAATAAGCTTGGGAAAACAAGGTTAGATAACACAAGAGTAGTTCTTCAACCAATAGCAAGAACATCAAGAGTACCAAGCCAGGGATGACATGTATAATGAGTGTCTCATGTTGAGCACTAGCTTGAATCAGCTAACATGTCTCCCAAGACTAAAAGATTTTCAATGAGCTCTGAGAGATTTTGCTTTTCATAAGATACCAATTGTGAGAGCAAGAGAAGCAAAATCAAAAGAATAATGCCAAATGTATTATCATAGTGAAATATGGCAAAACTTTGATGTGATCCTCTCCCCCTTAAGGTAAGATTGTTTTTCTTCTCCCTTTAAATTTTCTTTTCTCCCCTTATCCTCCAATCTCCCCCTAAGCTCCCCCTAAATCTTCTCCCCCTTTGACATCAAGTGCCGAAAAGGACAGTAAACTAGGAAGGTCAGGAAAGATGGAAGGAAAGAAGTGGGATCCTTAAGAATCACAACTGAGCAAATTAAGTATGCAATATAAATCATTTTAGTTGAGCTGCAGAAGAAGATATCCTGGTGAATGTAAATCGGTGACACCGAGTTGATATGGATCGGTGAGTCCGAAAGTCAGAGACTTAGGGCAGATCCTTTTCGGTCAGACCGAAGTATTTGAATCGGTGACGCCGAGTTTAATTCCAAGGAAATATAGAAATAATTCAGCTCACTTTGCAAGGAATGTTTCAAAAGATTTGCAATGAAGTTGTAAATGATTTTCAGGGAATTGATCAGAGCCAAAAGGATATTCACAGAAACAGAAGAGATAGAAATGAAAGAGATTGCTAGATGAAGTTTTTTTTTAAGCAAGAAAACTCAATGAGAGAGCATAAGAGAAAAATAGAAAAACTCCAAAACATATGTACTTCATCTAGATAGGGGTCGGCGACTTGGTCACCTATGTTTGAGTATATTGACTTAGGAGTCAAATGAGAACATTTGATCATAGGTCATACTCATCGTTTAAGCTCAAAATGGGGTTGCCATTTTTCGATTAAGCATTTGATGTGATCACATCTTTGAAGCTGCTTGTACTCATGTCTTTGAGCAAAGCTTCTTCAAGATGTGAAAAACATACCTTGGGCTTGTTGTTGCTTGTACTCATGTAGGTGAACGTGATGTAGATGCTCATAGAATGTGTAGTTGGAGCACCATTTCCAATTGTATAGTTCATCTTCCTACATGGGTTAGGCAAGCAAGGAAATACTCAAGAATATCCAAGATGACAAGAGTGAAGTACTAGACGTATAAGGTGTCAAAAAGGATATGTGGAATTTTGTTCCTTGAACTCAACATCCCAAAGAGCTAGATACTTGGTTAATGACAAGATTACTCATGATTTGAGTGTGTGATAATCTTGTAGAATGTAGACCACCCAAGTACCGCAAGGAGTTAGATGCAATACAAGGGGCAAATGTGTCCAAGACATATGATCATCATCATAAGAGAAATATCAAGGATTAGTCAATTAGGCTCATGCCTTGCATGCATCAATGGAGTTTTCACTCCAAGTTTGAAGCATCAATGATGTTCAACTCACTCCTTAGCGACAAAACACTTTCTCATCAAGTGGTTTTGTAAAGATATCTGCAAGCTGTTTGTCAAGATTGAACATGCTTAAGATCAATGTCACCCTTAGCAATGTGATCACGAATAAAATGGTGACGAACTTCAATGTGTTTCGTGCGAGAGTGTTGCACGGATTGTGTCCAATCTTAATCGCACTCTCATTGTCACAAAGCAAAGGAACATGTCTCGCATGTATCCCATAATCCTTAAGCGCTTGTGTCATCCATAGCAACCGAGCACAACACTAACCAGCAGCAATATATTCTGCTTGGCAAGAGATAATGATATCAATTTTGTTTCTTGGATGACCAAGATACAAGAGATCGACCGAGGAATTGACACGCACTGAAGTTGACTTTCTATCAACCTGCCTCCGGCATAGTCCGAGTCGGAATAGCCAACAAGATCGAAAGAGGCCCTCTTAGGATACCAAATGCCAAAGTTAGGTGTGTGTATCAAATATCTCACAATTCTTTTAACAGCTTTAAGATGACACTCTTTAGGGGCTGCTTGATATCGAGCACACATGCATACACTCAGCATTATGTCAGGACGAGAAGCACAGATATATAGTAGAGAACCAATCATGGATCGATAAACCTTTTGATCAACAGGTTCTCCATCTTTAGTCAAGTCATTATGTCCACTAGTAGGCATGGGGTTTTTCATACCTTTGCTTTCTTGCATGTTGAACTTCTTGAAGAGATCCTTGGTGTACTTTGTTTGTGAGACGAAGGTACCCTCCTTAGATTGCTTGATTTGCAACCCAAGGAAGAATTTGAGTTCACTCATCATGGACATCTCATACTTCTCCGACATAAGCTTTCCAAACTTCTCACTAAAATGAGGGTTAGTTGAACCAAAGATAATATCATCAACATATATTTGGCACACAAATAGTTCACCATCAACCCTTTTCGTGAATAGCGTTGAGTCTATTTTGCCAATCTCAAATCCTTTTTCAAGAAGAAAGCTGGTCAAGCATTTGTACCAAGCTCTAGGAGCTTGTTTAAGACCATAAAGAGCTTTGTGCAACTTGTAAACATGATTAGGCCTTTTAGGATTCACAAATCCGGGAGGTTGTTTCACAAATACTTCCTCCTCAATTTCACCATTTAGAAAAGCACTTTTAATGTCCATTTGATAGAGAGTAATATCATGGTGGTTGGCATAAGCGAGAAGAATGCGAATGGACTCAAGTCTAGCAACGGGGGCATAGGTCTCACCATAGTCCATACCTTCGACTTGTGTGTAACCTTGTGCTACGAGACGAGCCTTGTTGCGGATGACTTGTCCATCTTCATCTTGCTTGTTCCGAAACACCCATTTGGTTCCAATGACGCTTTTGGTCATCATTTGGCTTCTCTACCAAAGTCCAAACGTTGTTCCTCTCGGTTGTGTAGCTCTTCGTGCATAGCGCTCACCCAATCCGGTCTTCAAGCGCTTCTTCTACCTTCATAGGTTCAAGACTAGAAATAAATGAGTAATGCTCACAAAAGTTAGCTAAACGAGTTTTAGAGCGAGTAATTCTCCCGGAGTCGATGTCATTCATCATTTGTTCCACGGGATGATTCTTCTTGACTCTTGCTCGAACTCGAGATAGCTTTTGTTGTGGTCGCGGCTGAGCTTCCTCATCATCCTCATCTTCCTCTTCTTCTTCATTGTTGTTGGTGTTGTCTTGAGGTGGTGGAGAAGGAGGTTGTGGTGGATCTTCTTGTCGCACTTCCTCATCTTGGTGAGTTCCACTTGTGGACGCCTCCATGTTGCCTTGAGGTTCACCTTGCCGTGAGGTAGGGGGCTCCACATATGTAGATGAGGTACTCTCCTTCACTTCCATGGGACGAATCTTTCCAATGGATAAATCTTGAATGGCTTCTGATGGGTCCTTGTCTCCTACATCAATAGGCATTTGCTCTACTTATGAGCCATTAGATTCATCAAACTTCACGCTCTACCGCCTCTTCAACCTTTCGGGTGAAATTATTGTAGACACGGTAGGTGTGGGAGTTTGATCCATAACCGAGAAAAACCTTCATGAGTTTTAGGAGCAAATTTAGACCGACGATGCTTATCAAGGATATAGCATTTTGAACCAAAGACACGAAAGTATCCCACTTGGGGTTTGTTACCGTGAGGAGCTCATATGAAGTCTTGCCGAGGAGCTTGTGAAGATAAAGCCTGTTGATAGCATGACAGTCGTCTCGACGGCTTCACCCCAAAAGTGCTTCGTGTCTTGTATTCATCAAGCATCGTTCTCGCCATCTCAATGAGCGCTCGGTTCTTCCTCTCAACAACTCCATTTTGTTGAGGTGTGTACGTAGTCGAGAACTCATGTAGAATCCCTTCCTCATCGAGAAAAGAGTCCACATGGGCGTTCTTGAACTCCGCTCCATTGTCGCTCGAACTTTCTTGATCTTCACCTCAAATTGATTTTGGGCCTTTCTAGCAAAGGTTTTGAAGATTTTCTCGAACCTGCGATTTGTCATCAAGGAAAAATACCCACGAAATCTGGAATAATCATCAACAATAACTAGACCAAAGGAGTTACCACCAAGGCTTTTGTAAGCATTGGGACCGAAGAGATCCATATGGAGAAGCTCAAGCGGTCTCCTTGTGGTCATGATGTTCTTCACGGGATGACTTCCACCTACTTGTTTTCCTGCTTGACATGCACTCGCAGAGTCTATCTTTGTCAAAGAAAACATCTTTAACACCAAGAATGTGATCACCTTTGATTAGCTTATCTAGATTACGCATACCAACATGTCCAAGCCTTCTATGCCACAACCAACCTTTAGCAGATTTAGCAATGAAGCAAGTTCTAGGTTGAGCTTTCTTAGTGAAATCAACAATGTATAGGTCACCTCTACGGATACCGGTAAAAACCATGTTATGATTGTCACGACGAAAAACTTGGCAATCTACTTTGGTGAATAGCACATTGAATCCAAAGTCAGCTAATCTAGACACGGAAAGTAAATTGTATCCAAGTGATTCAACAAGCATGACATTTTTAATGGAGCTATCATGAGATATGGCCACCTTACCAAGGCCAAGTACCTTACCCTTGAGTTGTCTCCAAAAGTCACATACTTGCGTGGACCATCGTTCTTTGCAAGCTCTCGAAACATGTCTTCATCTCCGGTCATGTGATCGGTGCAACCACTATCAAGAATCCACTCTTTTCCACCGGATATGTAGTCTCTCAGATTTGCCATAAGACTGAGACTCTTCATGATCTTGTCTAGCTCGTGTCCGAATCGAGTAATCGTCATCATGCTCATGCTCATCATCATATTGACCCATAGATAATTCATCATCAATACCTAGGTCAATTTGACAATGACTTGCATCAGTTTTGTCAGAGTGACAATAATCATCGGAATGCAACACAAGAACATTTCTAATTCGAACATTGATAAAACCGGGATCACCCTTCTTTTTCATAAGATCACGAAGCTCAAAGAAGCATTTATCAAAGTTGGGATCATTGGGGCGCATCATATCAAACTCAATAGTCTTGTATAGAATTTCATCAAGACCTCTCAAAGAGTAGTGCGGATAAAGTTCTTCCAAGAACTTCCACATAGCATAGGCGCACTCAAAGTTTGTGACAAGCTCAAGTAAGTTATCGGGCAAGCCTCTAATGATGAGATTTACAGTTCTAAGGTTACGAAGCAAATCAAGCTCTTCATCCATAGTAGGGTGCAAGGGGTCAAATGGAGATACATATGGGGTTTCAACATATTTGCGGAAGTTGTACATCTTAAAGATAGCAAGCATTTCAATCCTCCACGAGTTATAGGACACTCCATTAAGAATAGGCACTCTATGACTAACACTCCCAAACGTAGACACGTCCATCTTCCTCCAATGGTGTGCAAACCAAAGCAATGGAGACCAATGCTCTGATACCAATTGTAGGATCGTTGAAGGCAAGAGTGTCTAAAGGGGGGGGTGATTAGACTACTCGACAAGATAAAAGTTTAGCCTTAAGATTAGAACAAGTTTTTAGCAAGTTCACAATGAAGATCAAGTCAAGCATCATGCAACCAAGTCAAGCAACATACTACACATGCAATTCTAGAGTATGGGCAGCGGAAAGTAAATTGCACAAGTAGTAAGGGAGAGATTGTGAAGAGCAAACGCAATTTGGAGACACGGAGATTTTTCTCGTGGTTCCGATAGGTGGTGCTATCGTCAATCCACGTTGATGGAGACTTCAACCCACGGAGGGTAACGGCTGCGAGAGTCCACGGAGGGCTCCACCCACGAAGGGTCCACGAAGAAGCAACCTTGTCTATGCCATCATGGCCTCGCCCACGGAGGACTAGCCTTACTCGGGTAGATCTTCACGAAGTAGGCGATCTCCTTGCCCTTACAAACTTCTTGGTTCAACTCCACATCTTGACGGAGGCTCCCAAGCGACACCTAACCAATCTAGGAGGCACCACCTCCAAAAGGTAATAGATGGTGTTGGTGATGATGAACTCCTTGCTCTTGTGCTTCAAATGATAATCTCCCCAACACTCAACTCTCCTCACTGATTTGGCTGTGGTGGAGGAAGGATTGAGTGGAAAGCAACTTGGGAAGGCTAGAAATCAAGTTTCATATGTTGGGAGTGGAGCAACTTGATCTCAACACAAGGGTAGGTAGTTTTCTTCTCGTAAATGTAAGGTAGGAGTGGTAGTTCTTTCGATGGCTCTCTCCACGAATGAAGAGGAGGTGGAGGGTATTTATAGCCTCCACAAAAATCCAACTGTTACACACATTTGACAAATCTCGGTCGGACCGAAGTTGACAACTCGGTGAGACCGAAAGTTCAAATCTTGTGAACGTTGGGATTTTCGTGGGACCGAAAATACAATCTCGGTTAGTCCGATTCTTCCAAAGACTAGGGTTTGCCATTCTCGGTGGGACCGACTTTCTCATCTCGGTGACACCGATTTGAGTACGTATGTTCTGAAGGTTGGCAACACTAGTTTCGTAAGACCGAGTTTGGAATCGGAAAATCCAAATTTCTAGGGTTTGGGTATATGGTGAGGTGGTTCATCTCGGTGTGAAGTTTATGGAATCGGTGGGACCGAGATTACTTATGAGTATATGTTGGAATGAAAGATTGCTGATAGTTTGAGAGATAAATCACTAAGCACTTTGAGCAACCAGATCATCATCATAACCTCATCCCCTTTTAATAGTATTGGCTTTCCTATGGACTCAATGTGATCTTGGATCACTAAACCAAAAATAGAGTCTTGAGCTTTTGCCAATGCTTTCCTTAGCATCCTAGGGGTCCACCTTTCCAGTCCTTTTGCCATGCCAGAGTGATTGACTTTCCTGAAACATACTTGATAAAAGCATTAGTCCAACCACAAAGTATGTTGTCATTAATTACCAAAACCACCCAGGGAGCAAATGTGCTTTCATTTGTTCAAGCACTTACTGTAAATGCCGCGACGAAGCCACAGATTCTCCTTCACGGAGTAAGACAGCTGGACCCTAACATCTTTTAGTTCCTCGCCCAGCTGAGTGTTGGCATCTTGGAGGTTATTCTTCTCCTGCCGCACCCTTGTCAGCACCTTCTCGCTGGCCTTTAGTGGCGTAGTAGTCATGTTCTGTCCGGATCTAGTCCGGCACCATCTGCAATATTATTGTCAGACTTATACACGCGCCGCACTTGGCAAATTACTTATCTTTCGAAGTATGTATTACCAGAGGGGGTCTGTGTGGCTCCCCCTGTGGCGGCTAGTGCGGCCTCAAGTTGGGCCTTGCACTCTTGAAGCTCCTGGGACAGGTGGGTATTCTTCTCCGTAAGATCCTGCACAACAAATGATCCTTAAATCAGTTATTCTAACTATTTTAAGTCTCGGGGGCTACTGGCATATATAACTGTCAAAATTACTCACCCGTATGTCTTTTACATACTGCTCCATGGCTCTGGCTAGACCATCTTGAGTAGCACGGAGGTGCGCATCACCCGAATTAAAGGCATTTAACGCCTTGGGGGAGAAGCATGTGTCGCAAAGAAATGTCCGGCGGCGCCTGTGATTCATGGTGCTCTCCACCTCAGATCTGGTGGCGGACAACCTATCGGCGTCCTCCGTTGGAGGAGCACCCGACGCGCGCCTTGCATTCGCCTCCCCCTCCGGACCTGGTGTTGGAGCCTGGCTGGTGGAGGCGGGATTGGCAACCTCTCCGGGCACAGTCTGGCGAGCACTCTTTCTCCTGAGAAAACCACAAGCGTTAGTAGGCCTTCCAGGAATCTTTTCCGGAAACATGGGGGCGCATCATACCATTGCGGCGACGTCTCGATTCGCGCCGCACTCCTTTTCCGCCTGCTAGGCCGAGCTGCCCCTTGTTGGTCAGCCACCGCAGGTTCGGCTTCCCGCCTCAAAGGCACCTCCTACGGAGTACCATTAGTATACGGTGGTCGGAAATAAGCATGGATGAGTCGTGGTATCAGGACTCTGGTCACGGTTACCTGGGAAGCCGGAGATAACCGGGGTAGTCGGTCGTAATGGCGACCAAAGCATTATCCATACTAAGTTGGTGGAACACCCCGTCGATCAGCTCCACCTTTATCTCCGGATCCTCTTCAGAGGCCGGATCAAGGGATCGTTCCGGATCCTCTGGTTGTGGAGCCGGGCTGTGTATGTCCTCTACGGCCCAGCGCAGTTCCTGTGCTACCAATCATAGTCGATACCCTTGGCTTGGGAGTAGCCTTGTGCTACCAATCTTGCCTTGTTGCGAATGATGTTCCCATGAGCATCTTGCTTGTTCTTGAATATCCACTTGGTTCCAATGACGTTGTGGTTCCCCGACGGCCTTGGCACCAATATCCACACCTTGTTGTACTCGAAGTTGTTGAGTTCTTCATGCATGGCATTGAGCCAATCCGGATCTTCGAGCGCCTCATAGACCTTTTGGGGTTCAACACAAGAGACAAACGTGTGATGTTCACAATAGTTTGCTAATTGTCTACTAGTGCTTATCCCCTTTCTTAGGCTTCCCACCACATTCTCCATGAGATGACCTTTGGTGGTGAGCTTGGAAGCAATCTTCGCGACACGACGCTCTAATTCCTCCTCGAATGTGGAAGGAGAAGGGTTAACTTGATTATCTTGAGCGCCGTCTTGAGCTTGTTCTAGATCTTGACCTTGCTCTTGATCTTGAACTTGCTCGAGGGGGAGAACTTGGTCTTGGGCATCATTTGGTGGTTCACCACCATCTTGAGGTTGATCTTGCCCTTGGTCTTGTTCACGAGGTTGAGGGCCTTCACTTTGTTCTTCGGAAGCGTGTGGGTCTTGGGTTGGTGATGGCTCCACTTGAGTGGAGCATTGTCCTTCTCCTTCGACCACAAGGGGTTCCTCAATGGGTAGGATATGACCCACACCCATTCTTCTTATGGCTAGGGGAGGAATTTCATCACCTACATCACAAGTACCACTTTGCTCCACTTGGAGCCATTATTTTCATCAAACTCCATGTTACACGTCTCCTCAATGAGTCCGGTGTACTTGTTGAGGACACGGTAAGCATGAGAGTTTGTAGCATAACCAACAAATATGCCATCATAAGCTCTAGCCTCAAATTTAGACAAACGAACACCTTTCTTGAGAATGAAACACTTACACCCGAACACCCGGAAGTACTTGAGGTTGGGCTTGTTACCGGTAAGTATTTCATAAGGAGTCTTGTTCAATCCTTTGCGGAGATAGAGCCGATTGGATGCATGACATGCTGTGTTGATGGCTTCGGCCCAAAAGTTGTATGGAGACTTGAACTCCGCCATCATGGTCCTTGCCGCATCCATCAACGTCCGGTTCTTCCTCTCCGTGACATCATTTTGTTGAGGGGCATAAGGTGCAGCATATTGATGCTTGATCCCCTCATCACTAAGAAACTCATCCAAGGTGTGTAGCTCTTGAACTCGGTGCCGTTCTCACTTCTTATTGTCAAGATCTTTGCATCATGTTGACGTTGAGCTTCATTTGCAAAATTGATGACGGTTTGTTGAGTCTCACTCTTCCTCTTGAAGAAAAATACCCAAGTGTACCTTGAATAATCATCCACAATCACCAAGAAATACTTTCTACCTCCAAGACTATCAAAGGATGGAGGCCCAAAAAGATCCATGTGAAGGAGCTCCAAGGGTCTCTTCGAGTAGATGATAGTCGTGGGAGGGTGAGCCTTTTCATGAAGCTTCCCTTCGATACAAGCACTGCAAGCACGATCTTTGGCAAAACTAACATTTGTTAGTCCACGGACATGGTCCCCCTTGAGGAGACTTTGCAAAGATCTCATATTGACGTGAGCTAAACGGCGATGCCAAAGCCATCCCACATCAACTTTAGCCATTAGGCATGTCGTGATCTTAGTGGGTTGCTCTGAAAAGTTAATCACATAAAGACCGTTCTCGACATGCCCAACAAAGGCTACTTTAAGAGTCTTGCTCCACAAGAGGGCCACGGTATCAATATCAAAGAAAGTGGCAAAGCCCATGAGTGCAAGTTGACAAACGGAAAGAAGATTGAATGCAAGGGACTCAACAAGCATGACTTTCTTGATCCTAAGATCATGAGAAATGACAACCTTGCCAAGACCCAATACCTTAGAAGGCGAGGCATCACCCCACTCGACATTGGTGGGCATAGAAGGAATCTTGTGCACGTCCACCACCAAATCCTTGCTTCCGGTCATATGATTCGTTGCTCCACTATCGAGCAACCATGATCCCCCATCGGAAGCAAACACCTACATGAGATCAATGCTTGGTTTTAGGTAACCATTTTGTAATGGGTACTTTGATGTTAGTAACAAGGGTCTTAGGAACCCAAATAGACCATTCAATGTACTCATAAGGAGAACCAACAAATTTAGCATAAACATGCCCATCACTAGCACGGCACAACACATAAGAAGGGTTAAAGTCGCCGGCTTTGTTGGAGGAGGTGGTTTTGCCCTTTTTGACATCAACACCCTTCACATTTTTATTCTTCTCCTTAGGAGCACCCTCCTCTTTCACAAAAGTTTGCTTGATAGGAGGAGGTCATTTGGTCTTGTCATTCTTCTTCTTGTTCTTGGACTTGGGTGCAAACCCAATTCCCTCCTTGGCCACAACTTCCTTTTGATTGCTCAAAAGGTCGTTGAGGTTCTTCTCACCTTGAATGCATGTCACACGGCCTTTCTCAAGTTGATCCTTCAACTTGGCATTCTCCTCCACAAGATGCACATGCTCACAACACGGGTTAGTGGCATATGCATTATCAACTAATACCATATGAGGAAAGGTGGCCTTTTCCTTGGTTAGCTTAACTTGGAGTTGAGCATGAGACTCCTTGAGGTTAGCATGAGCACCCTTCAAGACCTTGTGGGCCTTGTGAAGTACATCAAACTCCTCCTTGAGTCTAGCATGATCAACCCCAAGTTTAGCCTTCTCGGAAGTTAGCACACGAGACACAACAAGAGCATGATCAAGATCTTTCTTTAACTTAGCATGGTCATCGTTGTGTGACTCCTCAAGAGCCAAATGATGCCCACGCTCTTCCTCAAGAGCATTAGAGAGATCCAATATCTCATCGGCATAGTCACGACTATGACCTTCCATCTTAGAGATGGTTTCTTCGTGAGCCTCGATCATGTCATTGGCTTCACCAAGTTGTTCCAAGAGAGCAACAAAGTGCTTCTTGGATTTGCCCTTGAGCTTACTCATAAAGGACTCAAATTCATTCTCATCCTCATTAGACCCCTCATGTTCATCAATGCAACCCATCAAAGAGGGATTAGTAATGATGGTGGTTTTGGTGTTGGGGGTTACCTTGTTAGAGGCTTTGGCCATGAGGCACTTGGCGGCGATGTTCTCGTTGGGTGAATCGAAGAGAGACATCCGGGGAGTTGTGGCAATGGTAATCGATGCCATGGCCATTGCTTCACTATCTTCATCATCATCGTCATCCTCACGGTATTCTTCTTGAACCACCAACCCTCGAGTAGGAGTCTTTTTGGTGAAGTTGTTCTTGTTGGGGAAGGACTTGGCTTTGTCTTTTCGGATGAGCTTGCCACCATTGTCTTCCCGCTTCTCGTAAGGACAATCCACAATGCAATGGCTCACATTGCCACAGTTGTAATAAGTTCTTACTCGTTGATTGCCCTTGAAGCCACTTGAGTTGGTCTTGTTGAAATTGGGCCTTGAGTTCTTCTTGCTCCAAAATTGTCTTGAAGCAAGAGCCATGTGCTCATGATAATCATATTTCGTATCTTCGGGGTTGCTCTCGTCATCCTCCTCTTCTTCCTCTTCTTCCACAATAACCTTGGCCTTCAAGGCAAGGTTGGGCTTCTTTGCCCTTTGAGAGCAGAGCACCGCGTTGTCGGTGGTCTTATCCAAGATGCTCGTTGCAACAAACTCATCCAACACTTCACTTGAGTTCATGGAGTGGAAGTCCGGTCTTTGATGAATGACAGAGGACATGGCCTTGTTGTAGGGCATCATGGCCTTGAGGAACTTGTGCTTGATCCAATTGCCATCCATGCCCTTGCTCCCATGATCTCGGAGTGAGACCGCAAGTTTGGTCACTCTTCGAAAGAGCTCACAAGGTTCTTCATCTTCTTTCATTGCAAACTCATCGGCTTCATCTTGCACCACTTCATAGTTGGAGCGTTGAATGCTTGCACTTCCCCGATAGAGAGACACAACGCATTGCCATGCGTCTTTGGCCATGGCATGGGGTCAAAGATGAGGGAGATCTTCGGGGAGGATAGCATCTTGGATGATGAAGAGAGCATTCTCATTGAATTGATTATCCACTGCTTCTCTAGGGGTGAAGTTGCTTCGGTCATGTGGATAGAAACCTTCTTCAATGATTCTCCAAAGATTAGTATTCACATGATTTAAATGACGCTTGAAGCGATACACCCAAGAATCAAAATCCTCATTTTTCACAATCTTAGGAGGAGGACCGGCATGATTTAAATGAGTAGAGGGAATCGGTCCTCCATAAGTTGGAGGTTCCACATGGGCAAAGATGTCGGTGCCATTTCTACCACTAGTAGAAGGACCCTTCTCACTATTAGCTTCCCCCTTGTCGGAGTTAGCATCCGTCACCTTGTTAGTGGGATCACCCACTTTCAATGGCGAGGTAGGTAGTTTAAGTCCTTCTAAGAATTTATTAAACATGCTTTCAACTTTGGTTGTCATGGAGGTTTTCAATGTGTCCAAGGCCACATTGAATTCCTCACGGGACATCGTGGTTTCCCCATCACCTGTAGACGAGATCATATTCACACCGGAGTGCTCCTCCTCCCCAACGTCTACGGTGTCAACCATACTCTTCGGACGACAAAGTCCTTAATACAGAGACGAGGCTCTGATACCAATTGGAAGGATCTATATAGTTGACTAGAGGGGGGGGGTGAATAGGCAACTAACAATTTTTAGATTTTCTTTACCAAATTAAACTTTGCATCAAAGTAGGTTGTCTAGATATGCAACTAGGTGAACAACCTATATGATGCAACAACAACAAGCACACAAGCAAGCAAGGGATATAACACAAGTAAGCTTGCAAAAGTAAAGGCGCGAGATAACCAAGACTGGAGCTAGTGGAGACGAGGATGTGTTACCGAAGTTCCTTCCTTTTGAGGGGAAGTTCGTCTCCGTTAGAGCGGTGTGGAGGCACAATGCTCCCCAAGAAGCCACTAGGGCCACCGTATTCTCCTCACGCCCTCACACAATGCGAGATGTCGTGATTCCACTATTGGTGCCCTTGAAGGCGGCGACCGAACCTTTACAAACAAGGTTGGGGCAATCTCCACAACTTAATTGGAGGCTCCCAACGACACCACAAAGCTTCACCATAATGGACTATGGCTCCGAGGTGACCTCAATCGTCTAGGGTGCTCAAACACCCAAGAGTAACAAGATCCGGTAGGGATTAGTGGGGGGAATCAAATTTCTCTTGGTGGAAGTGTAGATCGGGGCCTTCTCAACCAATCCCGAGCAAATCAACAAGTTTGATTGGCTAGGGAGAGAGATCGGGTGAAAATGGAGCTTGGAGCAACAATGGAGCTTAGGGATGGAAGAGGTGGTCAACTAGAGGAAGAAGACACCCCTTATATAGTGGAGAGACAAATCCAACCGTTATCCACTTACTCACCAATGACTGCGGTACTACCGCTCCGCATAAGCGGTACTACCACGGGGCTCATGGTACTACCATGATGTGTCATGTACTACTACCAGAGCGGCAGGGGCTAGTCCAGGCTAGAGCCGCCAAGGCTAAGAGCGGTATTGCCGCTGACGCGGTACTACCGCTCCCCCTTGCGGTACTACCGCAAGGCCAGGATGGACTAGGCTGGGAAGGGCACGGATGAATAAAAATACATCCGTGTCAACTTCCGCTGAAAATCGAACGGTGCAAAAATCCGACATGGTACTACCGCTACCGCTTGCAAGATTACTACGCAGGAGCGGATGTAAAAATTACATCCGCCCTACTTCCGCTTCGTGCTCGAGCCGACCAGACTCACGGTACTATCACAAGACTGGGCGGTATTACTCACAGAGGCGCGGATGTAAAAATTACATCCGCCTTACACCCGCAAGAGAGGCCGAGCTCGGCTCGAGGCCACGGTACTACAGCTCCATAGGAGCGGTACTACCGTGGGCGCCTACGGTACTACAGCGAGGGCTTACGGTACTACCGTAGGGGCCTACGGTACTACCGCTCCTAGGAGCAGTACTACCGCATGCGTCAAATAGCAGCACTTAGGAATCCTTCTTTTTGCACAGTAAAGGAGATAACGGAGGATGCTCCAAAGCGCAAAGGGAAAGGCGGGGTAAAGGAAGAAAATGTGTACATGATGATTCCACCCAAACCTTTCCACCGCGGACCCCCTCTTAATAGAACGGCTATCCTACGACTCAAATCCACCAAAAGAGATGTAGAACACCACCGTATTCAATAGTCTTCGAGGGGTACCAAACCGTCTTGTGCCTAACGACGAATCAACTGAAATACTCAAGGCACACGATTAGTCCGCAAAAGCATTGTCATCAATTGCCAAAACACCTTAGGGATAAACATGCCCTTACAAAAAGCCTATGGGAAGAATTAATGATGTTCTTATTCTTGCAAATATAAACTATGTGCCCATAGATTTTATTGTTCTTGATATTGATTGCAATCCGTCTTGTCCAATTATTCTTGGTAGACCGTTTTTACGCACTATCGGTGCAGTGATTGATATGAAAGAAGGCAATATTAATTTCCAATTTCCTTTGAGGAAGGGTATGGAACACTTTCCTAGAACAAGAATTAAGCCACCATATGAATCAATCATGAGGGCATCCTATGGATTTAGAACCAAAGATGACAAAACTTAGATCCTTGCTTTATGCCTAGCTAAGGGCGTAAAACTATAGCGCTTGTTGGGAGGCAACCCAGTGAATAAAATTTATTTTTGCTTTTTGCTTGTTGTTCTTGTGTGTTAACACAATTATGCTACTGATATGATTGTGTTTTTTGTGTTTTAATTAGTGCTTGTGCCAAGTAAAGCCTTTAGGATCTTCTGGGTGATAGTTGTTTGATCTTGCTGAAAAAGACAAAAACTTTGCACTCACAAAAATAATTCTCATAAATCACAGAAAAGATATTTTCCATGATTATTTTTGCAGAAGATTAATATAAAAATTATGCTGGTCGTCCTAATTTGGTAGGATTTTTGGAGTTACAGAAGTATTCTAAAGTTCCAGATTACTACAGAATGTTCTGTTTTGACATATTCTGTTTTCTTTGTGTTGTGTGCTTATTTTGATGGCTCTATGGTTTTCTTTGATGAGTTTTTGCCATAGAAAAGTTGGAATACAGTAGATATAATACAAAAACAAAATAAGAATTAGTTTGACACAGCACTTATAGTAGTGGTTTGCTTTCTTTTACTAACGGATCTCACAAGGGTTTTGTTGAGTTTTGTGTGATTGAAGTTTTCAAGTTTTGGGTTATCTTACGATGGATGAAAGAATGATAGAAGAGCCTAAGCTTGGGGATGCCCCGGCATCCCAAGCTATTATCCAAGAATGAGCAACCAACTAAGCTTGGGGACACCCCCCGAGTGGCATCCCCTCTTTCTTCTAACGACCATCGGTATTTTACTCGAGGCTATATTTTTATTCGTCACATGATATGTGTTTTGCTTGGAGCGTCTTGTATGATATGTGTCTTTGCTTGTTTTATTTTGTGTTTTAGGTCATCAATCCTTGCTGGACACACCTATTTCATAGAACCAAAATTATGTCATGACTTGTTAGAATTGCTCTCTATGCTTCACTTAATATTTTATGAGCAATGGACTTGCTCTAGTGCTTCACTTATATCTTTTTGAGCACGGTGTGCTTAGTATTTTTGAAGAAATGCTCTCTTGCTTCACTTAGACTTATTTGAGAGTTAGTAAAATTTTGAAGAAATTCTCTCTTGCTTCACTTAAATTATTTTGAGAGAAAGAAAATATGTTATGCTCATGATCTTCACTTATATTTGTTTGAGCTTATGAAAAGCAACACATGAAAATTAGTCCCAAAGTGATAGATACACAAGAAGGATAAACAAAGAAAAAAATATGTCATGAAGATCATTGGACAAAATATACTTGATTCTTAGTAATAGTTTTGAGACATGATGATGTGATATGTGAGTTATGTTGATGAGTAATTGTGCTCTAGTAAGAATATTCGTGTTATGTGATTCCCTATGCATGCACGAAAGTCAATAATCATGCAATGAAAATTATATCCTACTTGTGGTGCATTATTCGGTGTTAATTATTCTTAATGCTTGCTTATGAGATTATTCGTTTCTTGGTTGGTCGCTTCTCAATCTTTTTGCTAGCCTTCATTTTTGCACCAAGTATGACCTCTACTTGTGAATCCAAAATCCTTTAAACCAGTTTTGCCACATGAGTCCACTATATCTACCTATATGCGGTATTCTTTTGCCGTTCTAAGCAAATTTGCATGTGCCATCTCTAATTTTCAAAATAAACTTCCCTTTTGCGTGTTTGTTTCACTCGCGGAACGGTAACGGGTGGCTAATATTTTCCATGCTAGATGTGTTATTCTCACGATGAGTGTTTAATAACTTGTCATTGCATGAGAGTAAGGCAAAGGTTTTAGGGATGCCCAGTCCTGAAATGCAAAAATGAATTTACTTTATGTTGTCAAATAATAAATTCCTTGAAAAGTGTTGGTATGGAGGGCACCCGTGGATACGGCTAGCCATGGAAAGTGAAAGTATGGTGGAATAATGAATAAACTTTATTTTTTGTTTGGGAACCACCTATGATATATCTAGCATGGAAAGTGTTGGGATGCTCCAAGTCATTTTCGTTGGTGGGATGGATACACCTCCCAAAAATGTTTTTATCTCCAATTTTTTTCGCTATGAGCTCTGGCACCTCTACAAATCCCTACTTCCCTCTGTCAAGGGCCTTTCTTTTACTTTATGCAATTTTTATTTTTGAAACTGAGTCTCCATCCTCTCTTATAAAAGCACCAACTAGGGGGCAATATGATCGTACTTAAGTATTGGGTGTATCTAAATTCGAGTGTGTTTCATGAATGGATCAATGTTTTAGCATGATGGGCTAGGGATAACTTGTTTTAGCATTGATATTTTGAAAGACATGGTTTCTTGTTGATATGCTTGAGTATCTAACTAGACTATTGCTTTGAATCGCATAAAAGTCCAAATGTCCACGCTATAAAGAAAAGAATATGATATGACATGATAAGCAACACTCCACATCAAAAAAATCTGTTTTTATCACTTACCTACTCGAGGACGAGCATGAGTTAAGCTTGGGGATGCTGATATGTCTCCAACGTATCTATAATTTTTGATTATTCCATGCTTTTTTATTATCAATCTTGGATGTTTTATAACCATTTTATAGTCATTTTATATCATTTTTTGGTACTAACCTATTGACATAGTGCCAAGCGCCATTTGCTGTTTTCTGCTTGTTTTTTACATCGCAGGAAATCAATATCAGACGGAGTCCAAATGCCACACAAATTTACGATGATTTTTTATGGACCGAAAGAAATAAGATGGGCCCTGGTTGCACCTGGGGGGAGTCCTGAGGAGGGGACAACCCACCAGGGCGCGCCCTACCTCGGGTACCCCTCAGACCGCCTCTTTGCTCTATAAATACCCCAATATTCCAGAAACCCTAGAGGAGTCGACGAAATATTCATCCAACCACCGCAGAGTCCAGAACCACCAGATCCAATCTAGACACCATCACGGATGGGTTCACCACTTCCATTGGTGCCTCTCCGATGATGCGTGAGTAGTTCTTTGTAGACCTCCGGGTCCGTAGTTAGTTGCTAGATGGCTTCCTCTCTCTCTCTCTCTCTCTCTCTTGATTATCAATACGATGGTCTCTTGGAGATCCATACGATGTAAGTCTTTTAGCAGTGTGTCTGTTGGGATCCGATGAACTTTGAGTTTATGATTAGATCTATGTTTTTTATATCCATGAAAGTTATTTGAGTTTCTTTGATCTCTTATATGCATGATCTCTTATAGCCTCGTATTTCTTCTCTGATATTTGGGTTTTGTTTGGCCAACTTGATATATTTATCTTGCAATAGGAAGAGTGCCCGGTAGTGGGTTCGATCTTATGGTGCTTGATCCGAGTGATAGAAAGGGAACCGACACATATGTATCGTTGCTACTAAGGATAAGATGGGATCCATATCTGCCGCAATAGATAAACGGATCTTGTCTAGATCATGTCATCGTTCTTATTGCATTACTCCATTTTTCCATGAACTTCATACACTAGATGCATGCTGGACATCGGTCGATGTGTGGAGTAATAGTAGTAGATGCAGGCAGGAGTCGGTCTACTAATCTTGGACGTGATGCCTACGTAATGATCATTGCCTGGATATCGTCATAATTATTTGAAGTTCTATCAATTGCCCAACAGTAATTTGTTCACCCACCGTTTGCTATCTTTCTCGAGAGAAGCCACTATTGAAACCTACGGCTCCCGGGTCTTCTTTCTCATATATTTGCCTTGCGATCTACTTTTTCCTTGCATTTATTTTCAGATCTATTAAACCAAAAATACAAAAATACCTTGCTGCAATTTATTTTTTCCGCGATCTATTTATCCTATCTACAAATTAACATCATGTACTTTGCCTATCTCGAGGCGCCGTACCCCGAAAGGGATTGACAACCCATTTAACACGTCAGGTTGCGAGGTGTTGTTATTTGTGTGCAGGGGCTGTTTACATTGTGTTGCTTGGTTCTCCTATTGGTTCCATAACCTTGGTTTCATATTTGAGGAAAATACCTACCACCGCCGTGCTACATCATCCCTTCCTCTATGGGGAAATACCGACGTAGCTTCAAGCGACATCAAGCCTCAAACGGGGTTTTCTTCAGTGTGGAATGAAAGGAAGTGTTGTACCAATATTCAGCCATGGCTAGGTGCTTGATCCATTTCTTCGGTGCAGTTGAGGTCATGCAGCATAAGTAGTTCTCAATGCACTGATTAACGCGCTCGGTTTGACCGTCAGACTATGGATGGTACGATGAGCTATATCTCAGTTCAATGCCCATTGTTGAGAAGATAGCCTGTCAGAGTTTTCTTGTGAAAATGGTGTCTCTGTCAGAAACTATATCTATTGGTGGTCCATGCAGTTGGAGGACGTTGTCAACGAATGCTCTTGCCACTGCCTGTGTTGTATAAGGGTGTGACAGAGGAATAAAATGTGCAAACTTAGAGAGCCAATCCACTACCACAAATATGACCTCTTTTCCTTCAGATTTGGGGAGGCCCTCAATGAAGTCCATACTGACATGTGTCCATACCATGTCTGGGATGTGTAAGGGATCTAGAAAACCAGGATATGGACAGGTTTCTCCCTTGTTCTTTTGACACACTGGACATAAAGTGACAAACTGATCCATGTCCTTTTTCATACCAGGCCAGTAGAAGATTTACTTCAACCTGTGGTAAGAAGCTTTCATTCCTGAATGGCCACCCACTGCAGAAGAGTCAAGAGCTTGCATGAGTCTATTCATCAGTTGTAAAAATTTGCCCACAGAAATTTTCCCCTTGTGCCTGATAATCCCATCTTGTAGCTGGTTCTGATGAAATGTATGGTCAGGTGATAGTAGCAGCTGCTCCAGTAACTACTGGCAGTGGGGATCTTGCTTGTATGAATCCTCTACAACAGAGATCTAGGTTAGTGTTACCATGGAGATGGCCATGCATGAATGTTTTCTTGAGAGGGCATCTGCCACTAGGTTGTCCTGGCCTTTTTTATATTCCAGTTGGAAGTTGAATTCCAACAGTTTCAGCATGAGTTTGTGCTGGATCCCATTGGCCAACTTCTGGTATGTCATAAACTACAGACTTTTGTGATCATTCCTTATGATCAGGTCATTCTCAAGGAAGTAGTACCTCCATCTTTTTAGTGCCTCAATGATGGCCAGTGCCTCTTTTTCATATGTGGACATTGCTGCATTTTTAGGACCAAGGGAGGAGCTGTAGTAAGCTATGGGCCTACCTTTTTGCATCATGGAAGCTCCCACACCAATACCTGAAGCATCATTATCTAAAAAAGGGGGGCAGAGAAGTCAGGTAGTGCTAGGACAGGAGCAGAGATCATAGCTTGTTTCAATTGATTGAAAGTAGTAGTTTGAGCAGTAGTCCAGTGGAAGCTGTCCTTTTTGAGCATGTCATGGAGGGGTCTTGCAATGGAGCCAAAGTTGTGGACAAATCTTCTGTAGTACACACATAATCCTAGGAAACCTCTGAGCTTAGTAAGTGTTGTAGGGATTGGCCATTCAACAACTGCAGAAATCTTGGTAGGATCTGTCTGAACTCCTTTACCAGAAATGATATGACCAAGATAGTCCACTTGAGGGACTGCAAAGACACACTTGCTGAGTTTTACTACCAATTCATGTTCTTTAAGGAGCTGGAGGACAATTTCCAAGTGTTTAACATGTTCCTCTGGTGTTTTGCTGAAAATGAGTATATCATCAAAGAAAACCAAGATGAACTTTCTCAAATATGAACAAAATATAATGTTCATGAGTGCTTGAAATGTGCAAGGAGCATTACTCAGTCCAAATGGCATGACTAGGAATTCATAGTGCCCAAAATATGTTTTGAAAGCAGTTTTAGGTATGTCATGTGCATCCATTCTAACTTGATGACACCCTGATCTCAAATCCAATTTGGAAAAGATCCTTGCTCCATGTAGCTCATCCAAGAGTTCCTCTATGACAATAATTCGAAATTTGTTTTTAACAGTGGCTGCATTCAACTTTCTGTAGTCAATGCACAATCTCCAAGTTCCATCTTTCTTCATAACCAGAATGGCTGGAGAAGAGTAGGGGCTTTGACTTTCCCTAATGATTTTGGATTGCAGCAATTGGTCAATTTGCCTTTCCAATTCATTTTTTCATGTGAGGCACTATGTAAGGTTTACAGTTTGGAGGAGCAGAGTTTGGTTTGAGGGGAATTTTATGATCACATTCTCTTTTGGGAGGAAGACCAGCAGGTTCTTGAAAAACTTCAGGAAATTCTTGCAGCGGTGTTTCAATGACATGTTCTACTGGTTTTGTTAGTTTGCAGCTCAGTGAGGTATCTTCTGCCAACTGCAACACAAATCCAGGGGCTCCACTTAACAACAATCTATTCAGCTCCACACAATCTATTTCTGCAGCATTAGTGATTGGTTCACATGCAGGAATTGTCACTGTTGTTGTCTTGTTATGCTTGATAATCAATTCTCTGGGATCATAGGAGAAAGCCATTGGGCTGTATTGGGCCATCCAATCGCATCCGAGTACAATGTAATGTCCAGACAAATCCAGAATTCTGAACTGTTGAGTAAATTGTGTTTCTCCTACCATGAAAGTTGTAGCTGAAATATATGATCCAGACTAGAGTTTTCCTCCTCCTGCTACTGACACAACTCTTGATTTATCTTTGACAATGGTGCATGTTGTTTGGAGAGCAAACTATAAACTCATGAAATTAGAGTTACTCCCAGAGTCAACTAGGGCAATAACTGTTTTCATCCTATGTTAATTGACATAGAAAGTGTATTGACACTGTCTACTTGCATTGCTTGAAGTGATATTTTCATGCATTGCTCTTCAGTTGCTCCTTGCTCTTGGGGGGGGCATTTCCTCTAATATTTCTTGTTCAGGAGGTGGTCATTCCATTTCTTCTCCTGCTAGCAGATTAATTGCAGGAGCTTGCTTACATTTGTGCCCATGGAACCAATTGTCCCCACATCTCCAACATTTACATGGTTCTCTAGCTCTTTGTGTTATAGCAGGTGCCTTGAATTCATTAGATTTCTCTGTCCCCATTGTTGTATTTTTGGAAAATACTAAAGTTGGTTTGGATGAAGTGGAGAATTGCTGAAATTGTTGCTTAGCAGGTGCTCCATGTTCCAGATCAACTGCTAACCAGTAAGCATCAGTCAAGGTGACTGGTCTGAGTGGCCTAAGCTGGTATTTAAGTTGGGAGCGCAGCCCATTCACATAGCACCTGACAAACCAGCTTTCAGATATCTGTTGGTTATCTTCTTGAACATCAGCCATAATTTCCTCAAACTGTTCAGTATACTCAGCTAGAGAAGAAGTGTTCTGTTTCAAGTTGTTGAACATGTCAGTGAGATCATAAGGACTTGGTGCAGAAAACCTGTGGAGCAATTCAGTGCAAAGTTGACCCCAGCTCGGTTTCTTCTTTAGAATGTTGGATCTTCTCAACCACACATCAACTTTGCCCACTATGTGCATTTGTGCCAAGTTGACCTTGTAATCAGTGGGAGTACCAGCCATTTGGAAAAACCTCTCGCTTTGCCTAATCCAGCCGACAGGGTTAGTGCCATCGAACGTGGGAAAATCCAGCCTAGGACCCTTGGTTATGGATTTTAGAAACTGAGTTCTCATTTCCTGCTCATACTGTCTGTAATAATCTTTCCAGCTTGCTCGGAGAGCAGGAGGTTGAAAGTTAGAATGCTGGAGTGTGTGTAGTACAATAAGCTGTTGAGGGTGTTACATTTCCGGAATGCCCTTCCCGCCTGTTATTATCAATGAAACATGGCGGAGCTGAGCTGCTCGCAATTCTGATAGGGGGTAAGTTAGGAGGTATCTGCAGAGAGATCTGCCTGGTCTTCTCCTGTTCCTCGGTGAGTCGTTTGCACAGTTCTTCAGTACTTGGTCGAACTTGCTGTTGTTCCTGTGCTTGTCCTGCAGGTTGTTGTGCCTCGGTAGGAGCTTTTGGTTGAGGAACTAGCTACACTGGAGACGGTACTCATGGAGGAGAGAAGGATTTGAGCACATCTGCCATAGTGTCCAGTTGTGTATTCAAAGCAGAGACCACATCCTGAACCCCCGTCATGACCTTGGTCATCGCATCCTGCTTGAGATGGATGGCGTGCACATCCTTGCACAAGTCCTCCATGTCACCTCGTAGCTCTGTTGTTTCTTATCGATTCTACAACATGTCGCCCTTCATAGCTACCAAATCGGCTAGATCGCCTTCATCAATGCTTGCCTTCGAATGCCCCATCGAGATTCCAGGTGGCCGAGAGGAATTTTACAACCAGCGAACTAGAAACCCGATCGAATCTGCAACTCCCGCCATCTTGACGAATTCGCCTCTTCGCAACACCACTCGGGGGAACACGGATTTTATCGCAACCAGCTTACGCCCCGAGTGTCACCGAACAGGTCTACCGCCACCAGCGCCGCCAACACCCCCGCCTTGGCGTCCAACCCCTCCGCCATGCCAGATCTCACC
This sequence comes from Aegilops speltoides, assembly GCA_021437245.1. Taxonomy (NCBI): domain Eukaryota; kingdom Viridiplantae; phylum Streptophyta; class Magnoliopsida; order Poales; family Poaceae; genus Aegilops; species Aegilops speltoides. Next base: position 323,827,558 of record CM038143.1, read on the forward strand.
GTTGTCATTGGAATTGGGAGAGGAGGGTGGGAGAAAATTCACCTACGCCGCTCAGCGAGCTGCCGAGGAGCGGCCTGGCATCTGATACCAATTGTCATGCCTCATCGACGATCTGGATCGAGATTTAGAGCTAGGGTTCTAGAGGTGACGCGTTTGGTAGGAGGAATCAAAGTATATTCTGTATTAGCTCTAGATGTGATAGCTTGGCTTATTAGGGATGATAGACTACTCATATTAATAAGGAATTCCTTCTTTTCCGGGAGCCCATTCGGACAGAACTCCAAAGTTAAGCGTGCTCAGCTTGGAGTAGTTTCAGGATGGGTGACCGACCGGGAAGTTGCTCCCGGGTGCGCATGAGTGAGGACAAAGTGCGCAGAAAAGACTAGTATTGATCTGTGAGGCCAGTCTAGATCTCGCCAGGAGTAATGACCACCGGCAGGTGTGTTCGGGGCGTTACAAGTTGGTATCAGAGCCGACCCTCGCGGTTACACGGATGGTCGCGGACAGGTGCGCGGTCATGTTTTTCATGACGCTTTGTGACCCGTCGTGGCACACGGCATGGCACATGTACGGATCGGATGCACGACGGTTGTGCCAAGAGGGAACGTTCTGTGGCCCGACGAGGACGCCGGTTCCTCCGAGTGTGGGTGTATGTGATAGCACGGCTTATTAGGGATGATAGACTACTCATATCAATAAGGAATTCCTTCTTTTAAGGAGCCCATTCGACGTAACTCCAAAGTTAAGCGTGCTCGGCTTGGAGTAGTTTCAGATGGGTGACCGACCGAAGTTGCTCCGGTGCGCATGAGTGAGGACAAAGTGCGCAGAAAAGACTAGTATTGATCTGTGAGGCCAGTCTAGATCCCGCCAGGAGTAACGACCACCGGCGGGTGTGTCCGGGGCGTTACACTAGAGTATTGATCGAATGATTCATCAGAATAGTCATGACGATTACAAGGGAGTGGCTGACTTTATATAAGCTCAGCTGGCAAGCGCTGGAAAGTAAACAAGACTGGGTGAAAAGCTACAGTAAAGTAAAAAAAGGCGAGCGACGCGAGCCGTCCATTTGTTTTGATGATCTCCTTCCGTAGCCGTCCGATAGCTGAAGGTAATGACAGTTCCCTGATGCTGGCTATGGTCTGGCAGCAGGGGACCTGGGCGCTCGGCGGTTGCGCAGGGGCGCACGGTGGGCGGCGGTGTCCCACAGCCGTCAGCTTTTGAGGTTTCAAGTACATGGCCCCTATTGGGCAATCCACCAACTTCTAAAAATCCCCAAATCTTGCTCCTTGATTTTCAACTGCAGCGCCACTTGCTCCTGCTGCAGAGTTGTAAAGTAGAGGGACTCCGAACATGGCCATAGTAGCAGTTGCTTTTCTTTGGAAACACAGTAGTAACTGTTCATGTTTAATACAGAGTAATTTACTTTATTTATTCACCTCTTAATCTTCAGACCTCTACTTACTGAGCCGACGGTAGCTTCTACTTTTGAATAAGTCTAGTAAAGTGCGAGCATTAATGTTAAGTCTAGAAACCTGGACTGGGAATATTGTTCTTCAAGGTTGCTTCGCGGCGTGAGCTTCTACTGGTTGCTAATGACATGACAATTGCGAACCAACCTGTGGTTGGGTGGTTAGAGAGACTGTGGTATCTCCAGCCCACGAGGGTTCAAATCCTGGTGCTCGCATTTATTCCTGAATTTATTTCAGGATTTCCGGCGATGCACATTCAGTGGGAGGAGACGTTCCCGTCGACGACGAGGTGACTATGGTGACTTCGTAAATTTCAAGATGATATGTCGGCTCAGTCTTTCGGAGATGCTCATAGGGCAAGGGTGTGCGTGTGTGTTCATAGGGGTGAGTGTATGCGCGTGTATATGAGCGCTTGCGTCTGTACTGTGTTAAAGAAATGACATGACAATTTTTCTTTGAGGGGTCATGACATGACAATTGTTGCCGCAAAAAAATAAATGACATGACAATTGTGCTGGTTTCGGCTTTGCTTTTTACTCCTCCAGCTTTTGGGGCTGTTTGGTTGGCGTCCACGGCGCTATGTGCCTGGCCTGTAGTGTTCCTGAAGCATGCCTGATGCTTGTTTGGTTCCTGCCTGAGAGAGAAGATGCATGCCTGAGATGTACGTGTGTAGCAGTGTCATTAGCCTGGCCTACATATAAAATATGAAAGAAAATACAATGCTTAGCTCAGGCACTATGCTTAGCCTGCCTCAGGCGACCTTTTTCCAAATACTTTGCTACCACCGCCTACTGGCAGTGATTAAGAGCCTTCAGCAATATTTAAACAATAAAATATAGGATGCCGTGCCGCAGCACGAACCAAACACGTTTGTCTTGGACTACCGACTGAACAGATTTATCCACCAACTCGCAAGACTCAAGATCATTTTTCCCAGGCATGACCCTAAGGCCTCCAACCAAACAGCCCCTTTGGCCCGTGCCCAGCAACCCGCCAGCGTCCACTTCTTTCCAGAGGCTACTAGGTTGCTCTCCTTTCTCCCGTTCTTTTCTCCTACAGAGGTCCCGCCGCACTTCTTTGCCCTCCCACCGCGAGCACGAGCGCCAAACCAAGCAGTGCGAGGAGAAGAGACCGCGAGAGTCTTCTGGAGACCACTCCTTCGCGAGAAGCCCAACCCGCACCGCTATCCCGTGACCATGGCAAACTCCGGCGACGAGGGGCGCGTTGTGACGGACCTCCGCTCCGCTGCGGAGTCGGCGGGCGGCGATGAGGCGCTTCACGAAATCGAGTCTCTCTGCATGCGCTGCGGCGAGAATGTAAACCGCCTTGACCTTGCATGTGATACCGCTCCTAATCGCCCCCTTCCCTTTGGTTTCGGCTCGACTCGTCGCGAGTTCTGACACGTACTACTTTCCTTGTGGTCAGGGCACCACGAGGTTGCTGCTGACTACGATCCCCAACTTCCGGGAGGTGAGCTTCTTCGCGCTCTGTGCTCGTTGCGAAAGCGGATTGTTCTGATCGGAGAATGGGGGTAAATCTGCTGCGTTTGTGAATCTGCAGGTTGTTCTGATGGCTTTCGAGTGCCCGCACTGTAATGAAAGGTAATGCAATGCTCGGCTATAATTTACGGGGTACTTCTGCACATGCAAGTGCAATATCTCAAGTTCTGTGTGCTTGTGAATTAGGAACAACGAGGTCCAGTTTGCTGGACAGCTCCAGCCCAAGGGATGTTGCTACCGCTTGGAGATCCCTCAAGGGCAGAACGAGGTCTGTTTTTGTAGGGGCGCCTATAACTCGTTTCAACCGTTACTGTGTTAGCTGTTCCACTACACGCCATACTTTGGAACCTATTTAGTCTAGTGTCATGGTACATTTAGCAAATTCCAGTAGGATATATTACCTCTGTTTCAAAATATAAGACGTTTTGGTAGGCCAAAAACGTCTTATATTTGGAATGGAGGTTAGTAGTTGTTATGACCTCAAATTTGTTCCCAGTAGATATTGTATCCACAGACAGAAAGGGGAAGTAAATTTGAAATGTAATTGCGGTGCCAAACTGAGCTTTAAACCCACTTGTGAGCAACTGATCATGTTACTGTCTGCTTAGTTGTATATCCCAAATATTTCGAAGAGTGGATTGATCTGTTCTTGTCTCTTTATTCGTATGTCCAATCTCACCTTGCTAACACGAAACACACGATTCAAATCCAAAGAGAATTCTATCCTGTATCCACAGAGTGGAAATTAATTACAAGCCACCAGCTTGAAAGATTCAGCCTTTGGGTTATACCCAAACATATCTTGCAAGTCAGATGAAGTATGATTAGTGTTTTTGCACTTCTATATGAAAAATGGTCCTTACCGTCCATGTGATGCTGTAATAAAATCAGAAATAAATCGTGGACCAACTTATTTTTAGTTTGAATAAATACACTGGTACACTTCCAACTCCTCTATGGCGACTTCTCCTAATGATAGAACTGTTCTATTTATAAAGTCACAGCTTTACTTAGACTGCAACTACTCCCTCCGTCCCATAATGTAAGACGTTTTTTGACACTAGTGTAGTGTTAAAAAACGTCTTACATTATGGGACAGAGGGAGTAGTTCTTTTGCACCTGTTAATTTATATTGCAGTTTATGTTACTTTTTACTATATAACTGTGGTTACTTTAAGATTCACTAGTATTGGTGTATATCTTGCCCCTTCTTTTGCTTGTTATGTGTGGTTCCATTATTGATGTGATTCCTACTACAATTACAAATTAACTCCTTTTGCATTTTCCCCTTGTGCTGTGTAGTTTCGTTATTGTATTTTTAGTTGTGACATTATTTCAGTTTTAAATTCATACACATATTACTGTCTGTCTGTCTGTTTTGTGCATTTGATCTTCATAGTGTGATTAACAAGCGGTATTGGCACAGGTACTGAACCGTCAGGTCGTCAAATCTGATTCAGCAACTATCAAGGTATTGATATTGATCTACTTGTTAATACATTTATGCTAAATACACACAATGCATTGATTCTGTTATAATTTTACACTTCTTACAGATTCCGGAACTGGACTTTGAAATTCCTCTGGAAGCTCAACGTGGAACACTTTCAACAGTATGCTTCACTGAATTTTGTATGTTAATTCCGAAGAAATGGTTCCTTTCGAATTCATTTTTATTTATTGCTAGTTTGTTAAATATTTTGGATCATAAATTAGGTGGAAGGGATTATTATGCGAGCTGTGGAGGAGTTGCAGGCACTTCAAGATGAAAGAAAGGTGAACCTTTGGGCCTGTATGCTTATAGTCAGGCTTATAGCTATTTAATTTCAATTGAGTCACTGAGTGATATGCTTATCATCTTCTTGGAACTGCAGAAAGCGGATCCTCAAAAAGCTGAAGCTATTGATCAGTTTTTAATAAAATTGAGATCTCTTGGATCAGGAGAAGCTGCGTTTACCTTTGTTCTTGATGATCCTGCTGGAAACAGCTTCATTGAGAACCCGTAAGATTAGTTGTAGACTTCATTATTTGAGACTAGAATTAGGATTTTATGACTTATTTTGATATGGAAATGAAAGACTTGGTTCTACTTTGTACGTGCACTTTTACCATTTTTGCACTCTTTTTGTTATTTATAATTATATAATGTAGTTCTGATCATGGAACTGAGAGAACATGGTTCTACTTTCACCATTTTTGCAACCTGTAGTCAATTGAGTGACGACTTATGTTGCACAGAATAGTTTATATATGTGTCTGTTAGCTCTGTTCATGCTTGAAGTACTTATAACTTGACATATATTGATTAATCCGCATAAATTCACAGGCATGCTCCTTCATCAGATCCTTTGTTATCTGTCAGTTTCTATGAAAGGACATCTGAACAACAAGCAGCACTTGGTTTTCTTGTTGATCCACCAACCGGAGAATCTGGAGATCCTTCGCAGAATGCTTCAACAGTTGAGGCAAATTCTGGCGGGTTACCAAAGGTGCCCCATGGTTCAGTTGGAGCTGTCGCAGGTCGCCGTGCTATTGCTCAGGGAAACCCTGATGAAATTGCTGCAGCGCTGTGTAGGTATACAGCTCCAGAAGAGGTATATCTGTTCAGTTGCTTGGCAATGCCGTTATCAAGAATTTACTCCCGCCGTTCCAAAACATTTGTCGTGGTTTTAGTTGCGAACTAAAACCACGACAAGTATTTCGGAATGGTGGGAATAGTTAATTTGCGCCTTACAAAATTCAGTTGGCCAGGTTGATACTTTGCCATCAACATGTGGAGCCTGTGGAGCTGCATGTGTGACTCGTTTCTTTGCTACAAGTATCCTTTTCACCGAACATGGACTAGTTTTTGTGAATTTTATTGATTATATGTGGTGTTTATGTTACACTTGTTTATTTGCTTGATCAATCTCCGAAATAGATCGTATGTAGTGTTGTGTGACCAATCTCGCTCTCTGGAGGAGGTAACGCTGCAGATAATCTGTATTTGATGTATCGTGTGATCCTTGACCTTTGGTAGAAATCCCGTATTTCCGTGAGGTAATTGTTATGGCAGCTTCATGTGACCTGTGTGGTTATCGCAACTCAGAGGTCAGTTTCATTGTCATGTCTGTTTTTGTTCATAAAGAAACTGTCTGTCATTGGTTCTTAGTAACATGTCTGAAAGGCTTTTCTTTTTGCTCAATCAGTTGAAGCCTGGTGGTGAAATTCCGGCTAAAGGAAAGAAAATTACGTTACATGTGCAAAATGTAAAAGATCTTTCTCGCGATGTCATAAAGGTCAGAAAATTACTCTTTTGTTGTAGTATTAGTTTATCTGTCGCATGCAGCGATGCAGGTTGTTAAGCTGTATAATACCTGTGCATAAGATTATCCATCTTGTTCTTTTCTTGTATTTGCGGTCCTTGAACTGCTTTCTGGTTCAGGGGGTGGACAGTTTAAGTTGGTTCTTCTATAGTTAAGAAACTTGATGCGTCTCTTAGCTGAATTTTCTGTCATACTAGCAAGGCTGATTTTGATATTTTAAAGAATCTTCAAGCTTGTATTACAGTTTGGTGTATTCGGATCAACATCTGATGTGTAAATTACTTGATTCTGAGTTACCCTTTGATCTTGTCAGTCAGATTCTGCCGCTGTGAAAGTACCTGAACTTGAGTTGGAGCTGTCAATGGGTACATTGGGTGGTATTGTCACGACAGTTGAAGGTTTAATTGTGAAAATATGTGAGGGTAAGTTCGCAACACCACGCATTCTTCTTCAGTTCATGGGGACAAAATGGACTGTACGATAAGTTCAAGTCACAAAATGTGCTGGCCAACAGCAACTTTTGTACCTACAGTGGATTTCTTAATGTTATGAGACGGAAGTGTCTTGAAGCCACTCTGTATAGTCGATGTTTCTCTCATAATACGTCTATACCCTCTCACGGTTTTGTCAACAGTTCCCCAGTATCATCATTGAAACATGTGGTTCTCATTTATCTCAGTTCCAGCTGTTAAGCATCTAACTGCTCTTTACAGGACGTCCTTTTTTAAACAAAGTTTGTGGACACTTCTTTATCAACATAGCTTATGCAACTTATATGAAATACGCCTGAATAGATGCAATCGTTATTCTTCTCAAACTCAAATGATAAGTTCTATTTTGGGGCTGCAGCTCTGGAGCGGGTTCATGGATTCCAATTGGGTGATAGCACAAATGAATGGAAGAAAAAGAAATGGGATGATTTCCAGCAAAGATTATCAAAGGTACCAGTTTCTTTTCGCTTATCTATTCCAGCAGGGGCTGCTTCACCTCCAATCTGGAGAAGATTATGGCTGTGCTTTTCTTTCTATAGCATCTCAGTTCTTGAGTGTCTTGAGTTTCTTTCCTTATAACATGAGGCGATTTTATTTTTGTGATAGCATTCCTGTTCAGAATGTATTGAGCCCTTCCTGCTTATTTTGGCTTTTCCTAACCTTGTTTCATGCTAAACTTGATTGGAGGCCTGGTTAGAAAATTGCTGACTATTTTCAGTGGAAGGTCGTGATTGGGCTAATCAATTGTGAATTAATATGTGATATCCCTATTTCAGTAACATTCACACAATGTATAATTTCAGCTCCTGAGTTTACAAGAGCCCTGGACCTTAATTATCGATGATGCGTTAGCGGCTTCGTTTGTCGCTCCAGCCACAGATCTGATAGAAGATGACAGCCAGCTACTCAGTAAGTTAGACTAATCAATGAATTGTACGCAGCATCATGTATTATTGAAACCAGTGAAGGGACATTCATGCATTGGCATTTCAAGTCTGAATGATCTGTGGAAGTTTTGTTAATTACCTGCAATTATGATTTACTCAATGTATTTATCACTATGAATGGCAGTTGAGGACTATGAGAGGAGTTGGGAGCAGAATGAGGAGCTTGGCTTGAATGACATGGACACCTCCTCTGCAGACATTGCTTACAATATGACCAGCGCAGAATAAGTTTAGATCTTTTTGTGCTCAGTGTTGTAGCCTGTAATATTATGGATCTAAAACTTGATCGCTGGTATTTTGAAAAAAACTCGATAAACTTCCTGTTTTCTGGGAACAGCTACTCCCTTGGTCCCATAATATAAGAAGGTTTTTCACGCTAGTTCTTATATTATGGGACGGAGGGAGTATTTACTTTTGCTTATTGCAGTAAGAATGGGTGGTTTTGAGATGGCAAATAGTTTTTTCAGTTCCCACCTAAAAAATTGGGAATTTTGAGTTGGGAAGATACTAATGAGTATATTGTATGTTTTTTTTTGAGAGCTATCTGGAGTAATATCTATCTGTTGGAGGGGGTAGGACCAACTGGAAACAGTCACGAGTTTAGCGGTGTAATGGTAGGAGAATTGTGTAGGGGTGTTCGGTAAGGGTCAGTTCCTCCCTGTAGGCAGGGTGAGTCATGGTAGGGGTGTTTAATGTTTGATCTTTTTAAAGTGCTAGGCTAAAGCTTTGCCGATTTCGATAGCTTTGGAAAAAAAGAATTGCCTTCTCTAGGAAGAAATTATCCTACTAGTCTGAAGAAATTGCCAACCCCCCTATAACTAAAATTGCCAGGGTACTCACTTCTGTTAGCAGCTGGGAGGCCCCCACGACTTTTCCTCTCGTCCTCCCGAGTTGCCCCCGTGCGGCGGCTGGGAGGCACCAGATCCCGTCGCCCCAGACTCCCCCTCTCGTCCTCCTCCTCCTTCGCCGCCGTCCGAGGGCGCGGCCAGGCAAAGCCTTGCCGTCGCCGACGGCGATGGGGAGTAGGTGCCCTCCCGCTCGAGAGGAGCTGGCGCAGGCCGGCGCCCCCGGGCCAGAGCGTGGCGTGCGGCTGGACGTCACGGCGGGGGCTGGCGGCGCTCCGGCGATCCCATACCCCATAACGGTCGCCAGGGACGGCGGCGGCGTGACTAGATCGGCGGCGGCGCAGTCGGATCTGGGCCCAGGCGTGAGGTTGGTCTCTGGGTCACGGTCGGCGCGATGACGATTGCGACACGTCGGCAGCTGGACGGATCTGCGGGATTCCATCCTTGAATGATCCTTGACAACTCGGGCAACTTCGGGGGAAACCCTAGATCTCCATGGGATCGAGCGATGGCGGTGCTTTTGCGTCATAGTCCTCTTCAGGGCATCGTTTTGGAGTTTGCTACGGTTGAAGGGACCAGCGAGGCTGGCGGCGTATGCCCGGTGGCTCAACTGCCGATGAAAATCGTGCCGACTACGGTCATGACGGACGATGGCGGCGTCTTTGATTTCGTTTCCTTGTCGAGGCATCGTCATTGCAGTTGGCGTCATCAGGCTCGGGATGCTCCGGGGGAAACCCTGGATCTGGGACTCCTGGATTGGACGATGATGGCATTTTTACCGAAAAGGGCTTTCGCCCCGCTTTATAAATAAAGCAAACTGTCAGAGAGCACACATACAAGGACTAGTCCACACACACACTCAAGTCTCACAAATAAGTACAGAGGTTCTGTTGAGGGCACAACTCAACAAGCCCAGACAAAATAAAAGAAAAGAGCTGGAGACCGGGACAAGCGTTCTTAGTATCGCTTTCCCTCACGGGGGCATCGTTTTGGAGTAAGTGATGGCTGGAGGTGACAAGAGTAGGAGCGGTGCTTCATCATACACATTGATGGTGTCGGATCTCGATGGCATGACGCCCTAAAGATTAGGTGTCTGATGTGCGATGATGGACTCGCGCAGGAGGTCGACGCTGTCTGGCGTCGGCGTCAGCTAGACCGGGCAAGGTATATGCAGCAGTACAGCTCTGAAGATGGATTGGTGGCAGGTGGCTGCGGCAGCCTCATACCCGGCAGGCGTCCTGGTTGAGGAGCACGCCGGACTGATGGGTGCCCATACCCGGCAGGCGTCCTGGTTGGGACCTCAGGTCTTAGATGTTAGATTTGTGATGTAGGGTGGAACCCTATGAGGAGATCTTTCATGAATTGGAGGGGGAATCCCCAAGAACAAGATGAACATAAGAGGGAAAACAAGAGGAACACTCAAGAACAAGTCCAATTACACATCCACTAGACAATCAAACACACAAGATCCACAAGGTACATGAACAACAAAAGGAAAGATAAAAGGTAAAGTTCATCCCAAATCCAAAGGAGGTGGAGGCTTGAATCCTAGAAGGATCTTCCCACGAAGGGGGGCTTGAATCCCTCAGGATCTTCTCACATGGAGGTCTTGAACTCCATGAGAGTGGTCTCTCTCTCTCAAGAGGAATCCCACAAGGGGAGGTAAATGAGCTAGGCTCTAGTGTTTAGATCTATTCTTAGCTAAGTCTAAATGGAGGAGGAAGAGGAGTATATATAGGTCCAAGGGATGAAGGGGTAAGAAGGGGCGAAATGGGAATACAAGGCAAAGCCCAACAGCCACACGCAGGAGGCCCTCGGGTAAACGGGGTAAGTGGAGCCCATGCGCACGGGGTATCCAGAGACTTGACGCATGAGCCCGTGCGCACGAGGTCCATGAGGCCCGTGGACACAGGGTCGGAGGGGCCCGTGCGCACAGGGTCGCCTGGGAGCTGCTGCCTTCTTCTTGGCGCTTCCTTCTCTGCTTCCAGGCTTCCCTCTTGGATGGTGTAGATGTTCTCTTCTTCTTGGACTCCTCCTCGATGAATGTGTAGCTCCGCTCACACCTATGTATGCACACGAGGGAGGGGTCAAGTAGTATACCATCCTCGAAAGGTACAAGTGAACACGTGTAAAGGAGATGATTCACCTTTGTATGCAGGAAGTAGATGTGGCACGTGTCACTTGCCAAATGGACTCTTGACATGGTGATGACCATAAGATGCTCCGCATCATCCCCTTCCCCTTGGGAAAGATCCGACCTCGGATCGAAATCCAAATCACCATGGGAAAGAGATGATGTCATCGTGTAGAAGTGGACGATCACCAAGCATTCGGTCATCTTGTAGTTCCAAATTGGCACTCTCCAATGTCGCACCGTCTTGTAATTCCTTCAAAAGGAGCAAAGACAACAAGCACTTGGAAAAACAAATGTGGTTGGCGTAAGACCAAAACCAAGCATTCAAGAGGTGATTCACCCAACAAGTGTTGTCATCAAGCATAGCATATGGTTTGACAAATAAGTGTGACATGGCATTTAAGCATATAAATTGAGCACAATCAAGTACATCATGGGAACAAGCATGCAAATGGGAGGTCGAGATGCAAATATATGTGATAAGTGAACAAGCATCTACCTCAAGGTCATAGCAAGCATGCATAAAGTGCTCAATGAATGGTCTATGGTAGGCATAAGAGTCATTCACAACACCAAATATAGTGAAATGTCTAAACACATGGGGCAAGTGCAAGACAATCCAAGCATAATGTGCATAGGGTGTAGTGAAGATATCGTGACACTCAACACAATGGAAAGAGCAATTGTTCAACATGTGTGAGGCAATCAAGTCAAGCATGTGATAAGCAAAGGGACATGGCATATGTGAAGAACTAGATGCAACACACAAGGCATATATGTCATGGGGCATGGCAATGTGGTAATGATAAGTCGAAGCAAGATCGCTAGCATGTGTGCAAAGTGTCATGGAGCAAACAACACATGAAGTATGATCCACAATATGCATGCTCATGGTTTGTGTGTTCTCGAGATAGAATGATATCACCTCGAAAGCATGTCCTTGTGCGTTTTTCACAATGTCGAAGTGGTAGGAAATGTGGTGTAGAAGCGAGTCATGGTCGAATATATGAGGCTCGCTCTCAAGAGCTCGAATGGTCAACTCACGTGAAGTGGAAGTCGACACAAAGTCCAAGTATCCTACACATGCACACAACAAAACAAATAGCGTATGCGCATGGTAGATAAACACATCAACCACCATGATGGTTCTCTTCTCTTGCACATAACCATTAGAAGCACAAGTGCATGAATAATATGATGCAACAATGGCGATATTCATGGCACTAGGTATATGGTGCAAAGAGGTAAGACAAGCATGCTTCACAAGGAATATGTCAAAATCTCCAACATATGTGAGAATGCTATGGGGGCAATCTCATGAGCAAGACTATAAGCATTGTTGCACTCAATACATGGCAAGTCATCTAGCATGAGAGAGGCAACATATGGAGATATGTGACAAGAAGCAATAACAATCATGTGCAAAGCATGTAGATGGTTGTCATCAACCGCATGAAATGAGCAAGTATGAGTCATTGGTGATGCAACATAAGCAAGAATATCAATCAAGTCGTGCAAACTAGTGGAGCGAAGATGCAACACACTAGAGTAAATCATGGCAATCATGTCATGTGAGCAAATACTGGATATAGGCAATGCACATGACATATCGCAAGCATGAACACAAAGCAAGATCATAATATCATCATAGGAATGGGTCATAGATGGAACATGGCAATAACAAGCAATATCTCCACCAAGCTTGCAAATACACATACAAGTACTAGACTCAATCATCATGTGTAATGCGAAGCATGGGTCACCAATGCATGACAAAGGCATAGGAATGAGCATATCATGCAAAGTGAACATGGCAATATGGGCATAAAGGAAGAAATATATAACCCATAACCATGTGAGGGCCATGTAGAAGAGATGCGAGAAGTCTTTGCGCGAAGGGAGCTGTGGGAAAGACAATCCATGTGATCCCAAGTCATCATTGCTCTCTAGAGCTCGTTTTGTCAACTCGTGGGATTGTGAGGTTGACAAGTATTCATGGGTACCTACACAAAAGAGACACAAACGAAAGAAATTGTGTGTGGTAAATGTACACATCATCCATCATGATGTGCATGTGCACGTGTGAGTTAGCACAAGATAACCAATGCTTAAAGAAATTTGAGGCATGATATATGAACATGTAATCCATCATGAAAGAATAGTTGTTATGTATGACACAATGGAGACACAAGTTGAGCAAGCAAGTATATGGCACATCGAAAGCATGTTTATTCATGGGGAGCATATGGTGCACACAATCATGGGAATTATGCAAATCATAGGATGGATCAAAATCTCCAAATAGGTATGAGGAAACTATTGGGGTCTCCTCATGAGCAATATCGGAAGCACAATATGGAGAAAATGGACAACATGGCAAACAATGCATGTTTGAAGCTAGGTGGTCATGGCATGGTATATTAGATAATTGATGCAAATGGAGCATATCAATATCATCACAAGAAAAACAAATGCCAATAACCATGGGCTTGTCATCTATGCCATATGTGCAAATTGAGTTTATTTTAATGGCATATGCACAGTCACTACAATGAGATTGCAAATATGACATACGGGAGATCTCATGCATAGCATATGACAAGTCAAGCGGATTATCAAACATGATGTGACCAAGAGAATTATCACAAGAAATCCTATGTAACATGGCATCACAACTACTAGACTCCTCATGGCAATCATCAAACTCATCATAAATGGGTAAATCATCGCATGGGGAAATCATACTAGCATGAAGCATGGTTGTGACGCCCGGATAATTAAGCTACAGTAACCTCTGCTAATGATACCATGTCACCACGATTACTGTTGTTAATCTCGTGAAGTTTCAAATCCTGTTCGAATTCAAAATTCAGAATCAAGTCAAATTATAGAAGTTTTCAAATGTCAAAACTAAAATGCTCATAATGTTGCAAATATTCCATGACCAATTTTGGTGCTGAACCAACCTTTTTATAAAGTGGTTTAATGCCCTTTAATAATTAAAGCAGTGGCTAAAATATAAAATTAAATGCTTTTAGAATTATAAAAATGCTAAACTATTTTATTTAAACCTCAAACTAACTATGAAATTGGTATAATTACTAACACCAATTTAGGTATTGTTCATATATTTTATGAAACTAATTGCTATTAAAAAATACTGTAAATAAATTAAAGAAAATAAAACACAGCAAAATAAAAGGAAAAGATCCCCCCCACTGGGCTGACTGGCCCAGCTAGCCACCACGCCCCCTAGGCCTTGACCCACCTGGGACGGCCCAACTCCCTACACCGGTTGCCTCCCCCTCCTTCCTGTTCCTCGGACTCGGCCGCTGCAGGGCGTTCCCGCCCGCGGTCGGCACCGCACCACCTCGTCGACGACGTAGGAGAGGATAAGGCCTCCCCGTGCCCCCTCGAGCTCTCCCCCTGCTCCACTCCACCACACACCACTTCCCTCTCTCTCCCTTCGCCTAGCCCTCGCCCAGATCCACCCCCCCTCTGTCAATCTGGAGGAAGGACCGGCGCGCCCGTCGCCGTCCGCCTCGCCTCGACGTGGCCACCGCCCTCCCTGCGCCAAGCCGACGTGCCCACGAGCTCCACCTCGTCCTCCGCTCCTTCTCCGTCGAACCACGGGACCCGAAGCGCTCCACAATGCCGACGACAACATCGCCTTCCACCTTCGGACGCGTCGGAGCTCGCCGTCGACCCGCGTCGCCCCGAGCACCTCGAGCCGTCCACGGGCCTTCTCTGCAACCGCGTGAGCCCTCGATCCTCCTCCCTCTCTCCCCGGCCTCTCCTCGTAGTCGTAGCTCGCCCCCGACGCATTCGCGCTTCCGTCGCTGCGGTTGAGCTCGCCGGCATGGCCCCTGTGGCCGCAGCCGCACCTGATCCCGCTTGCGTGCTTCGTACCTCCGGCCGCAGCCAACGCACGCGCTCGCTCACCCCCACTACCCCGGTCCGTCCCGACGCGCCGCGTCCACCCCTGCGCCCACCGTGTGTGTGTCCTGCTGCTTCTGCTCTGGTGGCCTACTACTGCTGCTGCCATCTGCCCCTTGCCGCCCACTCCAGCCACCACGGCCCCTTCCGCCTCCGGCCGCCGCAAGTCCCACCATGCCCTTCTTCCCCAGCAGCGCCCCACCGCGCTGGCGGCTTTCATTAGTCAAGGCTCGTGCGTTGAGGCGCGCCATGCCGCCCGCAATACCGATAGCCGTGCTGTTTTGGCCTATGGGCCACTGCCTAGTAGGCCCCACCGGCTTCCTTTTCTTAAAAAAAAGAGAGCTTTAAAAAATGTACATAATAATAATTAATTAATTAATTAGGTTTAATTAAACTAATTACTTGCTTAGTCTAATTAACTAACTGGTTAATCAAATGGGCCTATGATAGAGGGCCCACCTCGCCGACCACCAAGAGTTGATCGTCAACTGGTACCGCCTGCCCACTGCCAACCACTCGGGTACAGTTACTGTACTGTCTTTGGGTGCGCTTAGCATTTTAGCAATTATTTTCGAATTAATATTAATTTCAGAAAATGTTTAAAACTTTGAAAATTCATAGAAAATAAACCGTAACTCGGATCGAAAAACTTTGTACATGAAAGTTGCTCAGAACGATGAGACGAATCCGAACACGCGGTCCATTCGTCCGCCACACATCCCTAACATAGCGAACATGCAACTTTCCCCCTCTGTTTCATCTGTCCGAAAAATACAAACTTCGGGAAAACATTCCCAGATGTTATCCCCCTTCGCCGGTATCGTGTAGTACCGTGTTAGAACACGTCTAGCTCTGCCTGTTGTCCTGTTATGCTCTTGCTTGCTATGTATTTACTGTTTCTCCCCCCTCTTCTCTCCGATAGACCCCGAGACTGCCGCTGCTGCCGCCGTGATCGACTACGTCGACGACGACCCTCCTTCTTGTCTGAGCAACCAGGCAAGCCCCCCCTTTGATCATCCCGATATCGCCCATTCCATTATCTCATGCTTGCATTAGATTTTGCTATTGTTATTGTTTGCTCCTATTATGATGCATAGCCTGCTTTTGTACCTGCTTATTGTTACCTACCTACTTATCCTAAATTGCTTAGTATAGGTTGGCTAGTGATCCATCAGTGACCCCCACTCGTCCTTGTTGCCCCTGCTTCATCATCAACGCCTCGATCGATGTGATCGACGACCAGAGCTCGACACCTCACATCACATCACGCCCCTTTAGTTGCTCGACTCTGCAGAGCTACTGTCGAGTGTCGAGGGTGATCCCTCATAACGCACTCCTGATGATAATTCTGTAGTGTAGCTATTCGGTCGTGGTCATCGAGGGTGATTTCCTCTTTCACCATTCCTGATATGGCTCTGTTGTTCAACACCTCAAGTGTGAACCTCGAGGGTGGTCCCTCTTACGTTCACCTTGATGATTACATTGAGTGGAATCCTCCGTGGGTGATTCCTCGGGCTTTCCCCTTGATGTTTGGACACACGGTTACAATGACTTTACTTGAGACCTTGGTGAAAGTCGGGCGGGCCCGGAGAGCACCCGCAAGATGGTTACGTGGCACGGCCGGGCATTCTAGGTCCTTGTCGTAAGTCCACGAGACGGGGCGATGGGGTCACTTTCGATCGTGAGTCTCTGCTCGTCTCCGCAAGCTAATAATACACTATGGTTTGGGTATTTGTTACGAGTTGGCCTCGCTTTACGCACCGACCACCACGCGAGAATAGATATGGGCCTTGGCGTCCGATGTCGGCCAAGCTTTGTCGACATCCAGTTCAGCGAAGGCGGCACGGTCGGATCGTCTTGGCCATCCGAGGTCTTTGGTATCCACCTGCCGCAATGACCCGGAGTGCTGCGGGCGATGGGCCCAAGACCCCGGAGTGCTTAGGATGTATACCGGCGGGGACCTCTCTGCTGAGCCTAGGTAGGGCTGCGACGTGTTGATCTTTCGAGGGCGGGCATTGACCCCAGAAAGGTGTGTTCGGCCAGAGTGATCGAGCGTGTTGGGTAACGTGGTGCACCCCTGCAGGGAAGTTATATATTCGAATACCGTGTCCACGGTAATGGACGTTCAGACTTATATCCTAATCTTATACAATTACAAATGGATACTTGAGATATGTGGCTCCGAGATTGCTTTCTCGCAGGGAGTCGAGGAAGGATCTCTGGGCATTAATGTTACAACATGCTTGTTAATTATAAACTGCTATTCTTTACTCTTCTACATGCTGCAAGATGCTCGGAGCTGCGTGAAGATGCTAGTCTTCGATAGGCTAGGCCCTCCCCCTCTATTCTGGCATTCTGCAGTTTAGTCCACAGATACAAACCTTCCATTTGATACCAGTGCATACTTAGTATAGATCTGATGCTTGCGAGTACTTTGGATGAGTACTCACGGTTGCTTTGCTACCCCTTTTCCCCCTTCTTTCTTCTTTCCGGTTGATGCAACCAGATGGTGGATCCATGGAGCCAGATGCCACCCCCGCCGACTGCTACTACTACCCAGAGGGTGCCTTCTACTACGTGGAGCCCGCCGACGACCAGGAGTAGTTAGGAGGTCCCAGGCAGGAGGCCTTGCCTCTTCGATCGTTGTTGCTTTTGTGCTAGCCTTCTTAAGGCATCCTTCTTTAACTTATGTATGTACTCAGATATTGTTGCTTTCGCTGACTCTTGTGTATCGAGCTTGTATTCGAGCCCTCGAGGCCCCTGGCTTGTAATATAAAGCTTGTATTATTTTATTTGTGTCTAGAGTTGTGTTGTGATATCTTCCCGTGAGTCCCTGATCTTGATCGTACACATTTGCGTGTATGATCAGTGTACGATTGAATCGGGGGCGTCACAATGGTAATAGGTGGATCAACATCATGCAAGTAATCAAAACCAAGAATGTCCACTAGTGGGACTGAGCATCACCTTCACCTATGTTACCTTTCTCGTTCCACTCAAGTGGTGTAGGTGAGGTGGGAAAGACCAAATCGTGGTCATCTTCATCGTGATGGAACCATGTGGGGGGTGCATCATAGTCCACCATGGCTCGTCATGTCCAAAGGGAGGACGAAGTCGTCGAAGATCGGCGCGTCATCATATATGTGACCTAGCACCAAATGAGAAGACACAATAGAGGTAGAGGTTAAGTTGTTAGAATCGAAATGGCCTCATATGCCTCATCAACTATCTCACTCTCTCCATGGCGGAGGCTCACTCACTCACTCAAGGTAGGTGCACTCAATGTCGCATATGGTGGAGTCACTCAAATCACTCAAGTGGTGGTGGTGGTGGCTCTCCTCACATGGGAATTGGGGCAGCTCATCATATATGGGGCTAGTGGTGAAGTCACTCTCACTCTCAATATGGTGGCTAAAGTCACTCAAGTCATCGGACATCGCCGTGGTCGAAGGGAAAATCCCATGCTCAACCGTCTCGTAGTCGTCGCCGTGGATGAAGGCCGAAGATGGCATATCACCACTCTCGTCATGGATGAAGGCCGAAGATGGCACATCATCACTCTCGTCGTCTTGTAGCATGGTCGTTGCGAAGTGAGCTTGGGGTCGAGTAGACTTGGCCTTCTTGAGTTCTTGCTCCGCCTTGAGAGCACCAAAGTAGTTGTCGTCGAGGTACTTGTAGTTCTCGAGGAAGATAGTCTTGGAGATGTCGTTGTTCAATCCCATCATGAAGTAGAACTTCATCCAAATGGGGTCGTCCACGCCGGTACGTCGCAAGGCTTCCTTCATGTTCTTGAAGTACTCGTCGAGGGACTTGGATCCTTGTATGGTGTTCTCCAATTGGCGTTGAAGATGTTTCGTGTAGGTGGAAGGCACAAATTCTCGCCTCATCGCTTTCTTCGTCTTGGACCAACTCATGTCGAAGCTCCTCGAAGGTGAGTGAAGCCACCAAATCAACGCGTAGTCGTGGAAGGTACTTGTGGCACACTTCACTTGAACTTTGGAGGGTACTTGATGTAGCTTGAGGTAGTCGTCCATCTTGCTCTCCCATTCGAGGTATTCATCGGGGTCATTAGTCCCAAAGAATGGAATCTCATCGGCGATGTTGAAGTCATTGTAGCTCGAGGGAGTAGTGGACTTGAGATCGTGGAGTAGGCGAAGATGCCGTACGTCCGAAGGCGAAGATGCCTTGAAGTCACTTGGCGAAGATGCCAAAGGTGTTGAAGAAGCCGCAGCCTTGTAGTTGATGTCGCGGTTCTGTAGAGCCCATGTGCACAGGGGTGCAGGAGGCTATTGCACGGGGTCCCGTGTGCATGGGGGTTAAGGGCCCGTGTGCACGGGGTTGGCAGAGAAGCCAACTCTCATCCAGAAGGTCGCTCTTCATGGTCCTGTCGATGTCGATGCTTGTGTGTACTTGCTGGAGATGGTAGCTCGGGAGTCTTTGCACTTGAGTGTCTTCTCGAAGATGAGGAAGACCGCTTGCCGTTCTTGATGAGGGCCTTGAGCTCCTCCATGCGGTTGTCCATCTTGGCGTCGATGAAGTTCTTCATAGCATCGAACTCGTCGTCGTTGTTGTAGACTGGAGATGATGTGCTTTGCCTATCCATCACAAGACTCGAGCAAAGGTGAGTAGGAAATGAGATAAACAATACCAAGCTACCTTTTCCCAAAGTTGAGGATGTATCTTGTATCACTCAATGTGAAATGAAAGAACAGTGGAATTGGTACCGGACTTGTTCACTCACACCTACAAAGTAAAGCTTATCGAGTGGCTTGGTTAGGACAAGTGGCACAAATTTCATGCAAATTGAAGTCCAAGATATTGTAAATGTTGAAATAAATCCAAAGGACTCAAAATGCAAAGCAAGTGATCACAAATATAGAGGAGGGCAATAAAGAAACACACACGGTGGGATAATGGGGCTTGTGCAACTATAGGGATGAGCAATACAAAATTGCCTAACGAAGACTAAGCTCGTGTTGCACAAACACTAGGAGAGCACTAGCTTGATTGCACACTTGGGCACGATTCACCACTTGGCACCAACCTATATGTATGCAAGCTAAATGTTTCCTACTCCATGTATCCTCATGCACAAGTATCTCTTTTCATGCTCAACTCTCTTTTGCTTATAAGCTTTTTATCTTTCTCTTTCTTGCTTAAAAGCTTTTTTTTGCTCTTCTCTTCCTTTCCACTATGATTAATGAGCCTCAACCACAAATATGGGACAAGTATCACAATATATGCATGGGAGTAAACAATGGCACAATATGATATATCTAATGATGCAACAATATGATATCGTATCACTATGGTGCACAAGTTTTCGCGAAGCCCGGCAATACTCGGATATCTAGTCTCAATAGGTATGAAGGTATGCGCAAAAGATGGTGGGGCTATCAAGATGTAATGGAAAGGAAGGAAAAGTTTATGACGGAATGGATACCTTCGTCACACTTAACCTTTCACGAAGTCGGGGGTAACCGGCCTTGCTTCCGGTTGAAGATGGTCTCCAAGGATGGATGGTCGTCGTCGATGTGGAAGCTCGTGGTGGATGTAGTCGATGGACCGATACAACTCACCGGTGGTGGATGAAGATGCAACCGTCCCTAAGTAGCTGAAACACCTTAGGAGACTCAGATCACAACTCAAACAACCACAAATACCAAAGGAACCAAAATGGGTTAGTTTGCGGAAGTTTTATGTGGTGGTGCGGAAGTTATGGCGGAGGTCCGATGCAAAAGATGCAAAATGGACAAAATTTGATGGAATCAAATGGTGGTAAAACCAAGATGAGCAGCTCGGGCACGTCACTAGCTTTTCAACGAGCCAAAGAACACCCAAATCGGAGTTCGGGAGTGGAAGTTATGGGCAAAACGGTGAAGTCCGGGCAGCTGCTGTAGGGGGGCCGTGCACACGGGGTCCAGGGCCCGTGGACACGGGGTCCCGTGCGCACGGTACACGTACCGAGGACATGGGGTCACCAGGGACTTTGCGGGGGGCCGTGGGCACGGGGTGGGGAGCCCGTGGGCACGGGGTAGGCGGAAATTTCATGATTTTCTTGTCAAATTTGATGGGGGAAAGAAAAATTGAGGTATGGGGACACAAGAGAGGGTAGATCTACTTGCTATACATCAGATCCACGGATCAAAATCAACAAAAACTCACAAAAACTTCAAATCACAATTTTTTTTGGTATGGCTTTTTTTGTGGGGAATTTTCGAAATCGGGCAAGAACAAGCAAAATTAGGCTAGAAAACAAAGAGAGGGGCTCCAATTTCGTGAGAAACCATGGCTCATGATACCAAGATGATGTAGGGTGGAACCCTATGGGGAGATCTTTCACGAATTGGAGGGGGAATCCCCAAGAACAAGATGAACATAAGAGGGAAAACAAGAGGAACACTCAAGAACAAGTCCAATCACACATCCACTAGACAATCAAACACACAAGATCCACAAGGTACATGAACAACAAAAGGAAAGATACAAGGTAAAGTTCATCCCAAATCCAAAGGAGGTGGGGGCTTGAATCCTAGAAGGATCTTCCCACGAAGGGGGCTTGAATCCCTCGGGATCTTCTCACATGGAGGTCTTGAACTCCATGGGAGTGGTCTCTCTCTCTCAAGAGGAATCCCACAAGGGGAGGTACATGAGCTAAGCTCTAGTGTTTATATCTATTCTTAGCTAAGTCTAAATGGAGGAGGAAGAGGAGTATATATAGGTCCAAGGGATGAAGGGGTAAGGAGGGGCGAAATGGGAATACAAGGCAAAGCCCAACAGCCACATCGCAGGAGGCCCGTGTGCACGGGTAAGTGGAGCCCGTCTTGCACGGGTATCCAGAGACTTGACGATGAGCCTGTGCGACGGGGTCCGTCTTGGCCCGTGGACACGGGTCCGTCTTGCGCCCGTGGACACGGGTCCCGTGGGCACGGGGTCGGAGGGGCCCGTGCGCACGGGGTCGCCTGGGATCTGCTGCCTTCTTCTTGGCGCTTCCTTCTCCGCTTCCAGGCTTCCCTCTTGGATGATGTAGATGTTCTCTTCTTCTTGGACTCCTCCTCGATGAATGTGTAGCTCCGCTCACACCTATGTATGCACATGAGGAAGGGGTCAAGTAGTATACCATCCTCGAAAGGTACACGTGAACACGTGTAAAGGAGATGATTCACCTTTGTATGCATGAAGTAGATGTGACACGTGTCACTTGCCAAATGAACTCTTGACATGGTGATGACCATATATAGGATGCTCCGCATCAGTTTGGCTACGAGGCCTGTTTGGTATTAGACCCAGACTATCAGCGCCCCTTCATCATCTGGATAGGAGTAGCGACAGATGTTGCTTAGACGGTGACTTTAGTCTTATTGTTATATGACTTTGTAAGGTCTTGTGTTAATAATTAATAAAATGATTGTATGCATCGCCCAGATGCATAGGCCGGGGTCTTCCTTTTTTTTCTAAAAAAAACTAAAATTGCCATGAAAATTGTTGGTAAATGCTATGCTCCGGAGAATGTTTGCCAGCTATTGCGGCCCTTCTTCATATACAGCGCCACATGCTCAGGTTTTCCCCTTCTCGTCACTGGTCCTGTGTGCCATCTTCATCAGTGTGACACTCACCTGGAGCAAGGCACGCAGGCGGCCAGCACGGAAGGAGCCGCCAAGCTCCTACGCGCGAGAGATGAAGTCGCACAAGGTTTGGGATGATGGACCCGATTGGAGGCTGCCCGCCGGAGCCAGTTCGTGGTCGCTAGTATCACAGGAGGCCAACGGCCAAAAGCTCTACTACCACCTTGTGGGAGCAGATCTTCGCCGGAGAACACATTTGACAGACCCCTCCCTTTCCCAACCCAACTAGTATTAAGCTTGCTCCGCGATGAATATTCTAGAGCACTCGATGAGTAGTAAGCATGTGTAGAGTGCATTAAAAATTCGTGCCAAGCAAGCAGGCCAGGATCAATGGATGACATCCAGACCAGTCACATGGCAGCCGCACACACAAGGACAGATCGGAAGCTTCTTCCCGCTTTATCAAACTTGGTACGGGGGCGAAGCCAACTTTAAGCAAAGCTCCCCGTAGTTGGGCTCCAACGAGGAGTCCACGTTCTCCACACTCGCACGACGCTAGCAGCTACTAGCTTGTTGCTTGACGCGTCGTCGTCCTCGCAGCCGCACTGCACTGCACATGCGCATGTTGACGACCACCGCGCGCGTCGGTGGCACTCCTCCAGCGAACGCATCCATCGCGCACCGCCGCGCCGAACTCGCTCCCATAATGCACGCCCATGCATGTGGCCGACCTGATCCGCGGACCCACGGATTTAGCGGCCGGCACATGGTCGTCGCTTTCGAGCCATACCGGAGGTTAGCAGCCAGCTCAGGAGGTACTGACTGCCTCCTTGATGCAGCAGTACAGTTACGCCTTCCTCTGCTTCTAGACCTACTGCCCCCGTTCTAACGAATCCCAACTAATATTCCTCCTCCATTCTACTCCTACTTTGTGGATCGTGACAGCATCATAAGAAGGCTGGCGGGGAGGAGGGCCAGCACGGCCGCACCATAACCACCATAGCGCTTCTTACCGAGCCACACAACTTCCTCTCGTATAGGCTCGTAGCCAGCGCCCGAACGCTCACCGTGTATAGGAATAGGATGCGGCGGCCGGCCATGGGAAGGGCAATGGCGCCGCTCCTCGTGCTGGCGGTCCTCGCCGTCGCGGCGGCCACGGCCGGGGCTGTTGACGGAGATGTCAAGTGCGCTGAGTGCGGCACGGGCACGGTGCCCGTGCTGCCGCCGCCGCCGCCGTACTACTACTACAGCCCTCCACCTCCGGCGTCCTACCCCGGTGTCTCCAACTGCCCGCCGCCGCCAGGGGGGTACATCCAGATCGGGGGCTCGGCCCCGGGCAAAGGGCGCATGTACCCGCAGGACCCCGGGTTCATGCCATCCAGCGCGCCGCCCAGGCATGGGAGCAGCGCCGTCCACTTCACCGTATGTTCTTTTGCGGCGTTGGCGATTCTACGGGTCTTTTGGTGATCGATCTGCAGCAATTGCGCGGCCATCGTCTCCGTTACGTGTCGCCACGGAAGGACAGAGACGTGCCGGCGTTCCATGGATCTCCTGTGTATGCATTCACCTTGTAATAATTCTTACTGGTCATATGTTTTGTAGCTCTTGCAATGCATCAAGATTTTTTTTCTCTCTTAATTTTGTTGTTACAGAACTTTTACTTGTAACAAATTAGTTGCAAATCAATGAAACTAGCAGGTCATGGTGGGTATGAGAATGTGTTATTCGTGGGTGATCTTTTTGGCTTTTTTTCTTTCTTCAAACACCTTTCTTCTTGTTCTTTGGGCAGAAAGGCTTCAGTCCTGGCTGTTTAACTATTGGAATCCCAGGTCATAAAGTTTACAACTCGAAGAACCCCGCCGCAAGGGTAAGCGATTTCAAATGGTTTATCAACAACAACAATAACAACAAACAACAAATGGGTAAAATGGCTAAGCTATACGATTGTTACTGACAATTCTGCTTCCGTTTCTGGAGAAGGGAAAGTTTTGACATGATGCAATCATGCCAGTTTGTGCAAAGACCAGCTCTAAGTAGCTTTTTCGGATCAACTATAGCTGGCCCTGTTTGGTTCCAATAAGTCACCTGACTTATAAGTCAAATGACTTAAAACCAGTGACTTATAAGTCACGTCTATTTGGTTTCACCTGACTTATAAGTCACCTGACACACTTTCCCACACCAATCAACTCATGCAGGTGGTGGGACCCATGTAAAAGGGGGTGACTTATAAGTTTTAAGTTGGGGTGAAGCAACTTATGACTTATAAGTTGGGGTGACTTATAAGTCGGGTCCGTTTAGCAAAATAAGTCATTTTTTTTCACTTTTTGACTTATAAGTTGGTGACTTATTTGGAACCAAACAGGGCCTTAGAAATTGATGGATCTATGGGGAACCCAGTTCTTCTCACAAGGAGTCCGTGCATGCAAAATGGGCCTAGCAAGTCGTGATATTTTCATCACAATGCACATTCTTTCTCACTCCTCTTTCTTTGCAACCGTTAAGACGCCAACTAGACAATGATCTGCGTGCCCCTTTTGCTTTGCGTATAAGTTAAAAACTTCAGCAACAAGCCTAACTATCATCAATTTAACTTCAGCAACCAAAATGCCTAGGCTTGGAATGAAAGACCAGACAATGTGGAGCCTTGCCAAATCCTCTTCCACAAGCTTATGCAAACTAGTCAAAGGTTGCGGTCCTAGCGTAAAACGATCTTCTCTAACCACCCACGGTGAACCTGGTCCCCCCCCTCCGCCCTCTCAACATCGGAGAGACATGAACACGACGATCACGACAACACTTCGTTTCATTTGGCTCAAGAGGAACAACTATATGTTTGATCGTAAATCCTCCCCGCCGTCAGTGCTAGTGAGCAACATTCAGGCCGAGTTGACTCTCTCGCATAGCGCTAGGGTGGATGGCGGGCATAACTTTCAAGTACATTAGTTGTTTCAATTTGTTGTGACGACGGATTGGTGTCGGAGTGCTTGTACGCCTACACATGTAATTTGTGAACATTGTCCCTCTCTTCTTAATGGAAAAGACATGCAACGCTTGGGCATGTTCTTGATGTCATTGTGAGATTAGATATTACGCAAGAAAATAGGGCCTTGACTCTGGAGGAGAGAGATATTAGGAGGAGGCTTAAAAGAAAGATGATTAGTTTGGCGGTGCTTGAGAAAGCTAGGAAAAGGCAAAGTTCATGAATTACCAATGCGAAGGACTCCCATCCGAAGTCCTGTCCCCCCCCCCTCCGATATCGGGCCTCGAGGTAGCGACAACAAACTCTAGTGAAGATGCTGAAGAGAGACGGGGTCGACGAGCCTCATCTCCAACGGCTTCACGGGTGGCTCTGCGGCCTCGGCTATATCCGCCCTGGACCTCTCGGCTCCGCTTCGACCATGGTTTCAGCGGTATGGTCCCAGCCAACACCGCCTCCGCTTCGCACATGGCTTTAGTGGTACAAGCCCTAGATAACACCGCCTCTGCTTCGCCCATGACAGCCTGATCCGGGTCCTGCGACATAGGAGCTAAGACTGTCATGGACTTAGGGTCAGCAGATGGAGGCGGCATACCTACATCCAAAGGACAAATAAGAATGTTACTCAAAAATAGTAAAAACCTTCATAACTCCCTAGACGGGAAAGGTTCTTACCGCTCTCCGAAGGAGCAACTTCCAACGACACGCTTCAGACAACAGCTTCAGTCCTTTTTGGGCCGAACGCGGGGGCTTTAGTAGTCAATTTCCCATAGCAGCGGTCGTCGTCAATGGTGCGCACACGCCTAAGTACATGAGCCCAGAGCAAACGGCTCTGGTGAGCAAATTTGCCTGAATAAATAAGGAAATCAAGAAGAGTTAGGAGACATACCTGCTAAGCGCAAACGTGGTGTGAGGCCTCTTGGGCTTCACCACTTCAATGAGTTGGACAGGTACAACAGGGACACTAGCAGTCCCGGCATGCCAGTCCTCCGACTCTTTGAAGAACCATCTCGGAGACCACCTCCAATTGGCCCCCTGAAGCAGAGGTCTTTGCACCTTGGCTCCTCTTTGGAGCCTGAGTGTCTGCACGAAGTGCGGCCTCCTGCGCATCCTCCCCATCTACAGGACCGTCCTCCTCATCGAAGGGTCACACTCATCATCATCATCATTATCATCATCTTCATCTTCTTCTTCCTTTTCGCTGCCAACCCCGTCGTTCTCCTCCTCTTCAGGCAGTGGGGTGTGGCTGGGTGCGATTCCTTTCGGCTCTAGCTCTAGCTCCATAAATGCCACCAAGCTTGGGCTCAAGGCTTGCCTAGGGAGTGACAATATGGATAGGAAAGCCGTGAAGGTCGCAAAATCCTACAAAGTGGCAAGGTTAAAGGAAGAAGGGGAACAACTAGGAAGTCGAAGCCAAGGAAATCCGGTCTCAAGAAAAGAAACTTACATCGCTTGGTGGGTTTATAGAGCTACATGGCCCCATGGCGATGTCGAGCGGCACCTTCTCCCCCTCCACATTCGTGGTGATGTGAATATGAGCCCGCAGATCGTCCTCACATAGCTCCCCTGGCGCCATCTGGGTGGGATCCTCTAGACCCGTATAAAGATATATGGGCGGGCTCGAGCGGCCAATGGTTGAACCCACTGTTCAAGCCACTTCTTCAAGACTTGTTCACCCTTTAACCCGTCGTTGGAGTGCTTTTGACAAAGTGGACACGATCACCCCGGTGCTAACAAGTTTTACCGATTCAATGGGAATCCCACATGGTTTCTTGTCTGCTTCTTCTTCTTTGTTCTCTTCATCTCCGAAGGTCACCTCATCCGGCTCTTTCTCCGATGAAGAATCGTCAATCTCAATCCGGCGTGCCCTCTCTCTCTTTGAGCCAAGTGGTGGATCATGGCCTTCGATTGCCTCTCGTCCCATGAACGCGCCATGGTTTGACTGCACACAAACATGAAAAAGGTCTAACAAGATTGATTTTCTTATTTGTGAGGAGAAGGGAGCAATTGGAGCAATATCTAAGAGGGTTAGGTCACAGGTTTTCACGAGATAAGTGATACGTCTCCAACGTATCTATAATTTTTAATTGTTCCATGCTGTTATATTATCATTCTTGGATGTTTTACAATAATTTTATAGCCATTTTATATCATTTTTTGGTACTAACCTATTGGCATAGTGCCAAGTGCCAGTTGTTGTTTTCTGCATGTTTTTTACATTGCAGGAAATCAATACCAAACGGAGTCCAAACGCAGCAAATTTTTTTGTGGATTTTTGATGGGCGAGAAGACATCCAGTGGGTCAAAGAAGCACCTGGGGGTGCTCCGAGGGGAGCACAACCCACCAGGGCGCGTCTGGAGGCCCAGGCGTGCCTTGGTGGGTTGTGCCCACCTCGGTTGCCTCCCGAACCGCCTCTTTACTCTATAAATACCCCAATATTCCAGAAAACCTAGGGGAGTCGACGAAAATCAATTCCAGCCGCCGCAAGTTTTAGAACCACCAGATCCAATCTAGACACCATCACGGAGGGGTTCATCATGTCCATTGGTGCCTCTCCGATGATGCGTGAGTAGTTCTTTGTAGACCTACGGGTCCGTAGTTAGTAGCTAGATGGCTTCCTTTCTCTCTTTTGATTCTCAATACAATGGTCTCTTGGAGATCCATATGATGTAACTCTTTTTGCGGTGTGTTTGTTGGGATCCGATGAACTTTGAGTTTATGATCAGATCTATCTTTTTATCCATGAAAGTTATTTGAGTATTCTTTGATCTCTTATATGCACAATTGCTTATAGCTTCATATTTCTTCTCCGATATTTGGGTTTTGTTTGGCCAACTTGATCTATTTATCTTGCAATGGGAAGAGGTGCTTTGTGATGGGTTCGATCTTACGGTGCTTGATACCAGTGACAGAAGGGAAACCGACACGTATGTATCGTTGCCATTAAGGATAATAAGATGGTGTCTATCTCTACATAAATAGATCTTGTCTACATCATGTCATCATTCTTATTGCATTACTTTCTCCATGAACTTAATACACTAGGGGCGTGTTTGGTTTCTTGGGCTGCACCTGCATTGCACCCACCATGCAATTTTCTCCATGTTTGGTAGGTTGGCGTCTCACTGGGCCAGGCCCGACCGATGCAAAATCGGGCTCCCAGCCAGGCTGAGCGGAAACGCAGGGATCGGCCGTTTCCCCAAGCCAGGCCCACGCCTGCACCCATGCGTGCAAAGTCGCGAGCTAGGTCTCCTCTTCCGATCTCGTCGGCTCCCATTTCCCCCCTCTCTCCGCCGCTCTCTCCTCTGTTGCGACGCGTTTAGATCCCCCCTCCGCCGCCGCATCTCCTCTTCGTCGGTGCCAAGGTAAAGCTCTCCTTCTCTCTTCCCCCTCCCTCCTGTCCCAAGATCTAGTCCCTCCCTCCCGTCCCCAGCTTCTGGCGACCTACTCGCCGTCGCTCGCGGCCACCCGCCCGGCCGTGGGAGCAAGCACGGGACTCCGGCGGCACGTAGACTACTGCGCGTGCGCCCCCGCCGTGCACCCGCGGCCGCCTGGCCGATCTGCCTATGAGAGCTGCCGGTAGCCCGTGTGAGCAGCACGGATGGTTTGCCCTTGCCGGTTGAGCAGCTCGATCTCCTACTTGGTTCGGCCGCTGGCCTTGTAGAGGCCCGATCTGGATGTGCGATCCTATGGATTAGAGATGATTCTGCATGTTTTTTGTAACTCCATGAATAATTGGTTGACTTCACAAATAATCTGTGCATATTTTTCTTTTGATTTGATCAGGAGAAAGAAGAACAAGAGATCAGCTAGCTAGAGGAAGAAGAACAAGAGAGACAACCTAGTTTTGTTTTGTATTCGTGCTGTTGGGATCAAGAGATCAGCTAGCTAGAGCAGATATACAGTAAAAAGTGCCTTTGGAGGTCGGAGCTAGCTGTTCTGTGTGTATGTATGCAAAATATAGGACCTCATGAATGTTGACAATGGAGTACACATAGTAGTACATGGATTTTCATTTGTTTTCTTTCCCTGTTTAGCTGCCTCTTTGATTCAAAGGATCTTCATATGAAATTTGCAAGAGTCAGGATATTATGATTTCTTATCTATATTTGATCATAATAATTTTACTTCAATCAGTAAAGATATCTGAGTTGGAGTGCATGTCACCAAAACTATCTGCTAATTATTTTAAATGCATGTACAAGTACCTAGAATCAAATTCCACATCTCTCATATTATTTTGGCCTCATGCACCCTACCAAACAACATCTGAGGTGAGCATGGCCCATATCATGCAAGTACACCAAACACACATCTCAATTCGATCTTGCATCAGCTCAACCAGGCCAGCCCCAGCCGAGCTCCCTCATGCGATGCATGTTGGATGCGCCCAGGAAACCAAACACGCCCTAGATGCATGCCGGATAGCGGTCGATGTGTGGAGTAATAGTAGTAGATGGAGGCAGGTCTACTAATCTTGGACGTGATGCCTATATAATGATCATTTCCTGGTGTCATGGTTCTAAGACTGACAGTAGAATGGGGGGTAGGTATGAGGAGGCAAGATCCTAGCTATGGCGAAGTTGTACACACGAGTTTTACGAGTTCAGGCCCTTCATAGAGGAAGTAATAGCCCTACGTCTCGGTGCCCGGAGGCGGTTGACTGGATTATGTGTGTGTGTGTTACAGGGGGTGTGAACCCTCGTGCCAGTGGGGGGGTGGCTTATATAGAGTGCGCCAAGACCCCAGCCAACCCACGTTACAACGGGTTTAAGGTACATAAAGAGATGGCGTCACTGGTAACGCTAGTTATAAAGTGGCATAAATGTCCATTGCGTCTACAAAGTAAATGTCCGACCGTTGCTGTGCAGAGTGACTTTAGACCTTCTGTCCGTCGAGTGTTTCCATTGTCGGTCGAGAGACATTGCATCTTCCGAGTGAAATGCTTCTGGTCGAGTGGATGATGCTATCTCTTGAATGCTTCTGACTTTAAGGTGATGTCCCAAGGGAGGGCATCTAGGTTAGGCCCATGACCTACCCTAGGTACATGGCTTCATCATTAGCCCTCAAATGGTTCGGGGTTCGAGTGGAGAAGGAGTTGAAAATACTTCCGACTCAATTTGTGCGCTTCGGAAGCGTCTTGTTGGGCTCAATGAACGTGATGGCTTCAACTTCTTTTTCAGTTGCCTTGAGCCATTTTTAGTTTGTCGAGTGAGATTTTACTGAAAAGCTTCGAGTGTTGATATGGAAAAAATCTTCCGTTTGACAGGTTGCTCTGCTGCTCGCGGATCTAGCGGGATTCAAATTTTGAGAAGCGCGTGGGGCGGAGGAGGCTGCGGTAATCGGAGAAGATTAGGCAGAGGCGCCTCGATCTCCGTGCCACCTTTTTCGCCACGTACTGCGCGCGCGGCTGTTGCTCAATTTGACAGGATTGCCTGGGCCCACGGGTCAGCCACTCGGAGACGACCCCATATAAGGCGTCGGATTGGGGTTTCACTACAAAAAAAGACACATCCGTGACATTTTGGGCCGAACGAATTTTTTTCCTGTCATACATATGACACTTCTATGACGATAAATGTGACAAAACCCGGTATCATCATAGATGTGGTGGGCTCCTACTTCTATGACAAAAAATCATGACAGAAAATGGGCTTTTCGTCCTCGGTGGGCCGGAGACGCAGCTGCCTGACATTCTTTGGGCCGTCCATGACGGAAAAAACCATGGTAGAAGCGAGGGCGAGGAAAATTTCGGGGAGTTCCCGGTTACGGTGGGAGGTCGGGGGCCGAGCGATCCGTGTTTCTCTCGTACACGTACGCGCGTGTGTGCGAGGCGTTGGCTCTAAGTGAACCCGAGAGAGGCGTTGGGCTCTAACTGAACCCGAGTGATTGCACTGCAGGCTACGCATTACTAAACCCGAGCAATCGATCGATGGCTGTTAACTGAACCCGATCGAGCGATTCCTTCACTACTGCTGCTAACTAAAGCCGATCGATTGGATGAACAGTGAGCGTTGCAGGGGGGGGGGTTGGATGAACAGTGAGAGGTGGCGTTGCCTTTGGATGAATAGGACCCCGTGGTGTGGAGGGCTGGATGAACAGTAGAAGGTGGAGGGGTGCCTGTGGAGGGGTGGTTGAACATGATCCCGTGGTGGAGGGCTGGATGAACAGTAGACGGTGGAGGGGTGCCCGTAGAGGGGTGGTAGAATAGTAGCCGATGGAGTAGCACGCGGTGGTGGCTGGAGGAGGTCGCCGGTGGAGATGAACAGTATCCCGTGGAGTCCCGTTTTGCGGTACGCCACACCCCTCCCGATGAACAGGACCCCCGTTTCGACCGTAGCGCTCCAACACAATTCCGTTTCGTCCGTTTTGCGGTATGCCACACCCTCCCGATCAACAGGACCCCGTTTGACCGTGGCGCCCAACACAAGTCCGTTTAAATCTGTTTTGTGGTACGCCACACCCTCCCGATCAACAAGACCCCGTTTGACGGTAGGAGGTCCGTTTATCCGTTTTGCGATGCCACCGATCGTCTCCAACGTATCTATAATTTTTTATTGTTCCATGCTATTATATTACCTCTTTTGGATGTTTATGGGCTTTATTTTACACATTTAAATCATTTTGGGACTAACCTACTAACCGGAGGCCCCATATTGTGTTTTTTTGCCTATTTCAAGATTTCAAGAAAAGGAATATCAAACGGAGTCCAAATGGAATGAAACGTTCGGGAGCGTGATTTTTGGAACAAACGTGATCCAGAGGACTTGGAGTGCAAGTCAAGAAGCAGCCGAGGCCCCCACGTGATAGGAGGCCGCGCCCCCCCCTGTAGGGCGCGCCCCCTGTCTCGTGGGCCCCTCGGGCGGCCACCGACGTACTTCTTCCTCCTATATATACCTATGTACCCCGAAAACATCCAGGAGCACCAAGAAACACAATTTCCACCGCCGTAACCTTCTGTATCCGCGAGATCTCATCTTGGAGCCTTCGCCGGCACTGTGTCGGAGGGGGAATCAACCACGGAGGGCCTCTACATCAACATCCTTGCCCCTCCGATGAGTTGTGAGTAGTTTACCACAGACCTACGAGTCCATAGTTATTAGCTAGATGGCTTCTTCTCTCTTT
Organism: Aegilops speltoides; assembly: GCA_021437245.1. Lineage (NCBI taxonomy): Eukaryota > Viridiplantae > Streptophyta > Magnoliopsida > Poales > Poaceae > Aegilops > Aegilops speltoides. Next base: position 323,859,855 of record CM038143.1, read on the forward strand.
TTGGATCTCAATACAATGTTCACCCCCTCTCTTGTGGAGATCTATTCGATGTAAAATCTTTTTGCGGTGTGTTTGTTGAGATCCGATGAATTGTGGGTTTATGATCAAGTTTATCTATGAATAATATTTGAATCTTCTCTGAATTCTTTTATGTATGATTGAATTATCTTTGCAAGTCTCTTCGAATTATCAGTTTGGTTTGGCCTACTAGATTGATCTTTCTTGCCATGGGAGAAGTGCTTAGCTTTGGGTTCAATCTTGCGGTGTCCTTACCAAAGTGTAAAGGGTTGCAAGGCACATATTGTATTGTTGCCATCGAGGATAACAAGATGGGGTTTATATCATATTGCTTGAGTTTATCCCTCTACATCATGTCATCTTGCTTAATGCGTTACTCTGTTCTTATGAACTTAATACTCTAGATGCAGGCAGGAGTTGGTCGATGTGTGGAGTAATAGTAGTAGATGCAGGCAGGAGTCGGTCTACTTGGTGCGGACGTGATGCCTATATACATGATCATGCCTAGATAATCTAATAATTATTCGCTTTTCTATCAATTGCTCGACAGTAATTTGTTCACCCACCGTAATACTTATGCTATCTTGAGAGAAGCCACTAGTGAAACCTATGGCCCCCGGGTCTATCTCTTATGCTTAACTTATATTATTTTGAGAGTCTTTTAGAACAGCATGGTATTTGCTATCGTTATAAAATTGGTCCTAGAATGGTAGGCATCCAAGTTGGGTATAATAAAAACTATCATAGGAAGTGAATTGGATGCTATGATCAATTTGATACTTGATAATTGTTTTGAGATAGGGAGGTAGTGATATTAAAGTCATGCTAGTTGGGTGATTATGAATTTAAAGAATGCTTGTGTTGAAGTTAGCAAGTCCCGTAGCATGCACGTATGGTTAAAGTTGTGTAACAAATTTGAAACATGAAGTGTACCTGGCTTGTGCATCCTTATGAGTGGCGGCCGGGGACGAGCGATGGTATTTTCCTACCAATATATCCCCCTAGGAGCATGCACGTAGTACTTGATTTTTGATGACTTCCAAATTTTTGCAATAAGTATATGAGTTCTTTTGACTAATGTTGAGTCCATGGATTATACACACTTTTACCTTTCCGCCATTGCTAGCCTCTTCGGTACCGTGCATTGCCCTTTCTCACCTTGAGAGTTGGTGCAAACTTCGCCGGTGCATCCAAACGCCGTGATACGATACGCTCTATCACACATAAACCTCCTTATATCTTCCTCAAAACAGCCACCATACCTACCTATTATGGCATTTCCATAGCCATTCTGAGATATATTGCCATGCAACTTTCCACTGTTCCGTTTAACATCATCATGACATACTTTACTTTTGTCATATTGCCATTGCATGATCATGTAGTTGACATCGTATTTGTGGCAAAGCCACCATGCATTATTTTTCATACATGTCACTCTTGATTTATTGCACCATCCCGGTACACTGCCGGAGGCATTCATATAGAGTCATATCTTGTTCTAGTTTCGAGTTGTAATTCTTATGTTGTAATCAATGAAAGTGTGATGATCACCATTATTAGAGCATTGCCCAAAGAAAAAAGAAGAAGAAGAAAGGCCAAAAAAAGAAAAAAAATAAAAAAAAATAAAAAGGGAAATGTTACTATCTCTTTTTCCACACTTGTGCTTCAAAGTAACACCTTGTTCTTCATGTAGTGAGTCTCATATATTGTGCTTCAAACTAGCACCATGTTTTTCATATAGTGAGTCTCATAGTTGTCTTTTTCATACTAGTGGGAATTTTTCATTATAGAACTTGGCTTGTATATTCCTACGATGGGCTTCCTCAAATGCCCTAGGTCTTTGTGAGCAAGCAAGTTGGACGCACACCCACTAGTTTTCTTTTGTGGAGCATTGATTTATAGCTCTAGTGCATCCGTTGCATGGCAATCCCTACTCCTCATGTTGACATCAATTGATGGGCATCTCCATAGCCCGTTGATTATCCTCGTCAATGTGAGACTTTCTCCTTTTTTGTCTTCTCCACACAATCCCCATCATCATATTCTATTCCACCCATAGTGCTATATCCATGGCTCACGCTCATGTATTGCGAGAAGGTTGAAAAAGTTTGAGATTATTTAAGTATGAAACAATTGCTTGGCTTGTCATCAGGGATATAGAAGTTGGGAATATCTTTGTGTGACGAAAATGAAGCATAGCCTAACTATATGATTTTGTAGGGATGAACTTTCTTTTGCCATGTTATTTTGAGAAGACATGATTACTTTGATTAGTATGCTTGAAGTGTTACTATTTCTTTTATCAATATGAACTTTTATTTTGAATCATTTGGATCTGAACATTCATGCCACAACAAAGAAAATTACATTATGAATTATGATAGGTAGCATTACACATCAAAAGTTCTCTTTTTATCATTTACCTACTCGAGGACGAGCAGGAATTAAGCTTGGGGATGCTTGATACGTCTCCAACGTATCTATAATTTTTGATTGTTCCATGCTATTATATTACCCCTTTTGGATGTTTATGGGCTTTATTTTACACATTTATATCATTTTTGGGACTAACCTACTAACCGGAGGCCCAGCCCATATTGCTGTTTTTTTTTGCCTTTCAGTATTTCGAAGAAAAGGAATATCAAACGGAGTCCAAACGGAAAGAAACCTTCGGGAGCGTGATTTTTGGAATGAACGTGATCCAGAGGACTTGGAGTGCAAGTCAAGAAGCAGCCGAGGCTCCCACGAGATAGGAGGGCACCCCCCCTATAGGGCACGCCCCCTGCCTCGTGGGCCCCTTGGGCGGCCACCAACGTATTTCTTCCTCCTATATATACCTACGTACCCCGAAAACATCCAGGGGGCAGACAAAACACAATTTCCACCACCGTAACCTTCTGTATCCGCGAGATCTCATCTTCGAGCCTTCGCCGGCACTCTGCCGGAGGGGGAATCGGCCACGGAGGGCTTCTACATCAACATCCTTGCCCCTCCAATGAGTTGTGAGTAGTTTAGCACAGACCTACGGGTCCATAATTATTAGCTAGATGACTTGTTCTCTCTTTTTGGATCTCAATACAATGTTCTCCCCCTGTCTTGTGGAGATCTATTCGATGTAAACTCTTTTTGCGGTGTGTTTGTCAAGATCCGATGAATTGTGGGTTTATGATCAAGTTTATCTATGAATAATATTTGAATCTTCTCTGAATTCTTTTATGTATGATTGAATTATCTTTGCAAGTCTCTTCGAATTATCAGTTTGGTTTGGCCTACTAGATTGATCTTTCTTGCCATGGGAGAAGTGCTTAGCTTTGGGTTCAATCTTGCGGTGTCCTTACCAAAGTGATGTAAAGGGTTGCAAGGCACGTATTGTATTGTTGCCATCGAGGATAACAAGATGGGGTTTATATCATATTGCTTGAGTTTATCCTCTACATCATGTCATCTTGCTTAATGCGTTACTCTGTTCTTATGAACTTAATACTCTAGATGCAAAGGCGAGTCGGTCGATGTGTGGAGTAATAGTAGTACATGCAGCAGTGAGTCGGTCTACTTGGTGCGGACGTGATGCCTATATACATGATCATGCCTAGATAATCTAATAATTATTCGCTTTTCTATCAATTGCTCGACAGTAATTTGTTCACCCACCGTAATACTTATGCTATCTTGAGAGAAGCCACTAGTGAAACCTATGGCCCCCGGGTCTATCTCTTATCATATTTGCTTTCAATCTACTTTTACTTGCATCTTTACTTTTTGCATCTATATTATAAAATACCAAAAATATGTTTATCTTATCATACTATCTTTATTAGATCTCACTTTCGCTAGTGGCCGTGAAGGGATTGACAACCCCTTTATTGCGTTGGTTGCGAGTTCTTTGTTTTTTTGTGTAGGTGCGTGGGACTTTTGAGGAGCCTCCTACTGGACTGATACCTTGGTTCTCAAAAACTAAGGGACATACTTACGCTACTATTGCTGCATCACCCTCTCCTCTTCGAAGAAAACCAATGCAAGCTCTTCGAAGAAAACCAACGCAAGCTCAAGACATAGCAGACTGCACAGACTCCAGCCGATCCATCCTCACTCTTCGGCTGCACATCACGTCACAGAGGGCCAAGTGGGTGCTGCCAAGGAGGCTATACGCCAACCGGGCATCATGATGGAGCGGATGAAGGTGGTCCGAGAGGCCAGCCAAGCTGCTTACGATGCCAGCTCAACACTTCAGAGAAATGTCCAGGTTGGTTGATCACCGACTGACCCTTTAGCTTGTCGCTTGTTCTATTAGGATATGCTATCTGAAAACTTTTCTTGAGGAATCTTTCCATCAGTCTGCGTTTTGCATTTGTACACCCACTCGGTGTTTTGACTTGCCACTGAGTAAACTTGCATCTTGAGCCGACTACGTTGTTGTCGATTGAATCTTTGAACCAGTGGGGGCACGTTGAGTGCACCCACTAGGTGTAGTCGATTGTGGTCTGAGAATCGGAATCTTTCTCACTCGGCCTGGAAGGACCATGTCGAGTGGAACCTGGACCAGTGGGAGCACGCTAAGTGCACCCACTGGGTGTAGTCCCCGAGACCGTGGTCGACTGCGGGCAGTCGACCATGGTCTGTGAACAACCTCTTCTTATTTTTTACACACTAGGCCTGGACGGACCATGTCAAGTGGAAACTGGACCAATGGGGGCACGCTAAGTGCACCCACTGGGTGTAGTCCCTGAGACTACTGTTGGATGTTTGATTCGGTAGTAGTCTTAGAATTTGTTGACTTTATCACTTTATTGCTCTGAAGTACCCAATCTTTTCAACTGTCGATTGACTGTCCTTTGATTACAGAAATCCCGCGAACTTGGAGCTCGTTTTGCTGACCTGGAGCAAAAGCAGATTCAGCTCAATCTCGATCTGGAGCTAGCCACGACAAACTTGTAGAAGGCCAAGGATGAAGCCATTCGTACGAAAAACTTGTCGACTGACTTGTTCCTAAACCGGGTGTTATTTGCTTTTTCTGAACTGAGCGCTATTTCTTTCAGAAACAATGAACCAGGCTTTGGCGCAGAAGGATCTAGATCTTGCAGCCGCGCAGAAAGCAGCCGAGGAGAAAGCTGCATTCACCGACCAGAAGCTGGCTTCAGTCGGAAAAGTGGAGGAGGAGAACTCCAAGCTGAAGGCTGCCCTGGATGAATCCAACAAGGAGGCGACTCGTCCGAAGAAGGACAAGAGGGCTCTGACCGACAAGATGGAAGACATCGCCCGCAAGAGAGACGACTTGGAGAATTATCTGGGAGGTCTTGCCAAAAAGCTGTTTGGCATGCTTGAAGGTGCTTTCTTTTATCCGACTGACTTGTACTGTCGACTCGATATATAACTATTGATTCATCGTTGGATTGTGTGTGCAAAATTCTACCAGAACTTCGAGGAAGAGATTGGGCGAGTTGAGACAAGCTTGGACCCCATCCTTTCTCCTGTGAAGGATGAAGCTGCCATGAATGTGCTCCGACTGGAATCCCGTGTCGCTGGTGTTGTCGACTACCTTGCTCGTCTGAAGGTCACGATGTCACGCATCGACACAGCACTCTGGCCGGAGGCGATGCTTCAAAATGACCTGGAGTCCCTGGTAACTCAACTCAATGAGATCCCTAGTCGAGTACAAGAATGGAAGAAGTCTTCTGCCCAATGTGGTGTTGATGTGGCTCTGTCGCTTGTTCGTGTCCATTGCAAGGAAGCCCGAGAAGAGAAGTTGGCGGCGATTAAGGTTGCCAATACCAAAAGGCACGACTTCCAATCCTTCATGGAAACTTTCATTGCTGCTGCCACTCGGATTGCCGACGAAATTGATCTGGACAGATTCGTCGAGCCTGCTAGCCCTCCTCCTGCAGAGTGAACAAACTTTATGCCCCACCTTAAATTTGCCTCGGAATGCCGAGTGATTTTGTAACCGTTAAACTCCTTCGGGCCTAACGCCCGAATACTTTAATATGTGGTCTGGAACCTTAGGATTTATCTGAACTGGGTTTATCTGTGAATATGCTTGTGTTCGTCTTCGAGTGGGACTTGCTCTTCACTCGAAATAGTCTTTGTACTTGTGATGCAGCTCCGAGGAGAAAGTCGCAGTCGACCTGCACCTCGTCATCCTTGCGGATCAGGATGGAGCGCACATTGTATTTATAGCGCAGCTCTAAGGGGAAGGTCGCAGTCGACCTACACCTCGTCGTCCTTGCGGATGGGATGGAGTGTGTGGCCAAGTTTCCGAGCGAGAAGGCCGGTTCTCACTCGAAACGTATTTTATACTTAGGCGAGTACTGGACTGTAGCTAAGCCTCCGAGTGAGAGGGTTGCTCACCACTCGATAGGATTTTACAAACTTAGGCGAGTACTGGACTGCAGCTAAGCCTCCGAGTGATAGGGTTGCTCACCACTCGGTAGGATTTTACAAACTTAGGCGAGTACTGGATTGCAGCTAAGCCCCCGAGTGAGAGGGTTGCTCACCACTCGGTAGGACTTTACAAACTTAGGTGAGTACTGGACTGCAGCTAAGCCCCCGAGTGAGAGGGTTGCTCACCACTCGGTAGGATTTTACAAACTTAGGCGAGTACTGGACTGCAGCTAAGCCTCCGTGAGAGGGTTGCTCACCACTCGGTAGGGTTTTACAAACTTAGGCGAGTACTGGACTGCAGCTAAGTCCTCAAGTGAGAGGGTTGCTCACCACTCGGTAGGATTTTACAAACTTAGGCAAAACAGGTTCGCAGCTAAGCCTTCGAGTGAGAGGGTTGCTCACCACTCGGTAGGATTTTACAAACTTAGGCGAGTACTGGACTGCAGCTAAGCCCTCGAGTGAGAGGGTTGCTCACCACTCGATAGGATTTTACAAACTTAGGTGAAACGGATTCGCAGCTAAGCCTCTGAGTGAGAGGGTTGCTCACCACTCGGTAGGATCTTACAAACTTAGGCGAGTACTAGACTACAGCTAAGCCCCCGAGTGAGAGGTTTGTTCACCACTCGATAGGATTTTACAAACTTAGGCGAGTACTGGACTGCAGCTAAGCCCCCGAGTGAGAGGGTTGCTCACCACTTGGTAGGATTTTACAAACTTAGGCGAAACAGATTCGCAGCTAAGCCTCCGAGTGAGAGGCTTGTGCTTCACTCGGCAGGATATTTTTTTTAAACTTAGGCGAATCGGATTCGCATCTAAGGCACCCACTGGGGGATTTAGAACATATAAAAAAGGAACAACCATCATTTAGGAGACTGTAAAACTATGTCTTTGATAATCAAACTAGAAGGTGTTTATTATTACATCTCAACAGTCTGAATGCTTAAGTGTAAAAGGGGAGGAGTAGCTCCGCATTTGAAGCGCGTGGCTCGTCTTTCTTGTGCTCGACATTGTAAAGGTGATATGCTCCATTGTGGAGCACTCTGGTGACAATGAAGGGGCCTTCCCAAGAAGGAGCGAGATTATGTGGTTTCTGCTGATCCACTCGAAGAACCAAGTCCCCCTCTTGAAATGCTCGACCCCTCACGTTTCTGGCGTGGAATCAACGCAGGTCTTGTTGATAAATGGTCGACCGGATCAGGGCCATCTCTCTCTCCTCTTCCAGGAGATCAACTGCGTCTTGCCGAGCATGTTTTGCTTCATCTTCTGAGAAAAGCTCGACTCGAGGTGCATTGTGAAGCACGTCACTCGAAGTACAGCTTCATCTCCATAGACCAAGAAGAATGGAGTTCGGCCAGTCGACCGATTAGGAGTTGTCCTCAATCCCCAAAGCACTGATGGAAGTTCATCGACCCAGGCGCCTGCTGCATGCTTGAGATCACACATCAATCAGGGTTTCAATCCTTTGAGAATCAATCCGTTTGCTCTTTCGACTTGTCCATTCGACTAGGGATGGGCGACTGAAGCATAGTCGACTCGAGTGCCTTGGGAAGCACAGAAGGCTCTGAACTCATCAGAATTGAAGTTCGACCCATTGTCAGTGATGATGTTGTGCGGTACACCATATCTGAATGTTAACTCTCTGATGAAGCTGACAGCAGTACTGGCTTCAAGATTTTTGATGGGCTTGGCTTCAATCCATTTGGTGAACTTGTCGACTGCCACGAGCACATGAGTGAAGCCTCTCCTACCAGTCCTCAGAGGCCCAACCATATCCAATCCCCAAACAGCAAAGGGCCAGACGAGTGGAATGGTCTTCAGGGCTGATGCAGGCTTGTGAGACATGTTGGAATAAAACTGGCAACCTTCACATTTGTCGACTATTTCTTTCGCCATTTCATTTGCTCGTGGCTAATAAAACCCCGCTCGGTATGCTTTGGCCACAATGGTCCGAGAGGACGCATGGTGACCATAGGTCCCCGAGTGGATGTCGTTGAGGATCACTCGACCTTCTTCTGGTGTTATGCATTTCTAGCTGACTCTAGTTACACTTTCTCGGAATAGTTGTCCTCTTATCACAGTAAAGGCTTTGGATCGGCGGACGATTTGCCGAGCCTCTTCTTCATCGTCTGGGAGTTCCTTCCTAAGAATGTATGCATTGTATGGCACTGTCCAGTCAGGCGTGACGATCAAATACTCCATGATCAAGTCGACCACGGATGGGACTTCAACTTCACTCAGATCGGTGGCACCCTTTGGTTGTGGGGGCTCTTCAGTGAAAGGATCTTCTTGAACTGAAGGTGTATGAATATGTTCCAAAAGCACATTGCTGGGAGTGGCCTCCCTCTTGGAACCTACCTTTGCCAAATCATCAGCTGCTTGATTTTTCAGTCGGGGTATATGATGGAGCTCTAGCCCCTCAAACTTCTTTTCCAACTTTCTCACTGCATTACAGTAACCAGTCATAGCCGGGCTTCTGACATCCCACTCCTTCATCACTTGATTAACCACCAAATCCGAGTCGCCATAGACCATGAGGCGACAGACGCCGGGTGATATGGCCATACGCAGCCCGTACAAAAGTGCTTCATATTCAGCTTCATTATTGGAGGAGTCAAAATGAATCTGGAGAACATAGCTGAGCTTGTCGCCTCGGGGGGATACCAATACCACCCTAGCACCGGAACCATTCAGCATCTTGGATCCATCAAAGAACATGGTCTAATGCTCCGAGTGAATCTGAGTCGGCAGTTGTTGCTCAACCCACTCGGCAAGGAAATCTGCAATTGCTTGGGACTTGATAGCTTTCTTTGCCTCAAACTTGATATCCAATGGAAGGAGTTCAATCGCCCATTTTGCCACTCGACTAGTTGCATCTCTGTTGTTCAGAATTTCAGACAATGGTGCATCGCTGATGACTGTAATGGAGTGATCAGAGAAATAATGAGCAACCTTCCTCGTGGTCATGTAGATTCCATAGATAAGCTCCTAATAATGAGGATATCTCTGCTTGGATGGAGTCAAAACTTCCGAAACATAATACATTGGGCACTGAACTTTATAGGCTTTTCCTTCTTCCTGCTCGACCGTGAGCACTGTACTGACAACTTGTCCAGTGGCTACAATATAAAGCAGAAAAGGCTCTTTGCTGATTGGGGCAGCAAGCACCGGCTGGGTGGAAAGCAGGGCTTTGAGCTCTGCAAACGCTGCGTCAGCTTCATCAGTCCACTCGAATTTGTCAGATTTCTTCATCATTCGGTAAAGAGGCAAGGCTTTTTCACCAAGACGAGAGATGAATCAACTCAAGGCGGCCAAACAACCACTGAGATTTTGAACGTCATGCACACGCACAGGGCATTTCATTCGGAGGATGGCACGAACTTTCTCCGGGTTTGCGTCGATCCCCCGTTCGGAAATGAGGAAACCAAGTAACTTTCCACCTGGGACTCCGAATGTGCACTTCGACGGATTAAGCTTGATATCATACCTTCTCAGGTTGGCAAAGGTTTCAGCAAGGTCAGTCAGCAGGTTGAAACCTTTACGTGACTTGACCACAATGTCATCCATATATGCTTCCACATTCTGACTGATTTGAGTGAGCAGGCACTTCTGAATCATCCTCATAAATGTGGCGCCAACATTCTTGAGACCGAATGGCATGGTGACATAGCAAAAGCACCCGAATGGGGTGATGAAAGCCATTTTTATTTCATCGGGTCCATATAGTCGGATCTGATGATACCCGGAATACGCGTCTAGAAAAGACAAGCGCTCACACCCCGCAGTCGAGTCGACAATCTGGTCGACGCGAGAGAGAGGAAAATGATCTTTCGGGCAGGCCCGGTTTATATGCTTGAAATCGATGCACATACGAAGTGAATCATCCTTCTTGGGGACCATGACAACATTGGTGAGCCACTCGGAGTGGTAAATTTCTCGGATGAACTCAGCTGCCAGAAGCCGAGCCACCTCCTCACCGATTGCCTTTCTCTTCTCCATGGCGGACCGACGGAGATGCTCTTTGACAGTTTTTTCCCTTGGATCGACTCAAAAATGGTGCTCAGCCAGTCCCCTGGGTACACCTAGCATGTCAGAAGGTTTCCATGCAAAGATGTCCCAGTTCTCACGGAGGAATTGGATGAGCGCTTCTTCCTATTTGCTGTCGAGTGTTGTTGAAATATGAGTGGGAGCAGCATTGGGATCGGTCGGGTGAATATGAATTGGTTTCATTTCACCGGACAACTGAAATGCAGAATCTGTGGCAGGCTTCTTGGCTCGCAGCAAATCACTCAGATCTGCATTCTTCCAGTATTCTTGCATTTCGACTGTTGCCGTTTGTGCATCGGTGATTTTTGAGCCCTTCTGGAAGCACTCTTCCGCTTTCTGCCGATTGCCAGTGATAGTGATCACTCCTCTGGGACCAGGCATTTTCAATTTGAGGTACACGTAACATGGTCGAGCCATAAAACGTGCATAAGCAGGCCTACCCAGAATAGCATGATAAGCACTCTAGAAATCCACTACTTCAAATGTCAACTTCTCCTTGTGGTAATTCTTGGAATCACCGAAAACCACGTCAAGGGCAATCTGGCCGAGTGATTTAGCCTTCTTGCCAGGTATAACGCCATGGAAAATCATATTGCTTTCACTAAGCTTGGACATCATAATGCCCATTCCCTTCAAGGTTTCAGCATAAAGGATATTCAGGCTGCTACCACCATCCATTAGCACTTTGGTCAGTCGAGTGGCTTCAACAACTGGGTTGACCACCAACTCTTGCCTCCCAGGGGTGGCTATACGTGCTGGATGATCAGACTGGTCGAATGTGATGGCAGTTTGGGACCACTTCAAGTAACTAGGCGTTGCCGGAGCAACCATGTTCACTTCTGTATAGATGACTTTCAATCGACTTTTGCTCTCAACATCAGCAAAAATCATCAGAGTGGAATTGATGTTGGGAAAACCATCATCATCTTCTTCCTTATCCTCATCTTTGTCCAACTCCTTTTCCTTCTCATTGGGTTGCTTCTCTCAGAACTACTGGATCAGGAGTCGACACTGTCGAGTGGTGTGTTTAGGGTAAATCAGATTACCCTCTTCATCTTTCTTGGTGTGAATGTGGCATGGTAAATCCAACACATCATTTCCAGCTTGATCTTTCACTTTCTTGGGAGTCCAGGGCCCTTTGGGCTTCCCCTTGAACTTCCCTTGAGCCATAATAAAAGCTTCACCAGGGGCAGCTGGCTCGGCCTTAGGCTTCTATTTCCGATTGGAAGTACCTCCACCGGTGTCCTGACCGACTGATTTTGCTCTTTCCACTACGGGGTCGATCCTCTTCTTCTCTGTTAGCGTACCGAGTGGCTATTTCCATCATCCGAGTCAGGGACATATCTCCTGTCCGACCGAATTTTAGGACTAGTTCTCGATACTTTATGCCTTCCTCGAAGGCACAAACTGCTTGATGCTCGGACACATTTTCCACTGTGTGGTGCAAAGTGGCCCACTCTGAATGAAATCTCTCAGAGTTTCACTCGGTTTTTGCACGCAATGCTGCAATTCTGTTAACCCTACTGGTCGTTTGCAAGTACCATCAAAAGTTCTAACAAACACTCGGGCGAGTTCCTCCCAACTAAATATACTGCCAGGTGCTAACTGATTCAACCATGCTCTGGCCGAGCCTTCCAACATCAGAGGAAGGTGCTTCATGGCCACTTCATCATTGCCGCCACCGATCTGTACCGCCACTCGGTAATCCTCAAGCCAAGTGTCAGGCTTGGACTCACCAGTGAACTTGCTGACTCCAGTCGCCAACCTGAAGTTGGGAGGAATCACTGCGGCTCTGATGGCTCTGCTGAAACACTCTGGACCTGAAACATGCACTCTGCTGTCAGTCAGGTGATTTCTGTCATGGCCCTCTTTGTGTGCCCTGTTCCTATCAACCAGACCTTGAACGAGAATTGATCTCGCATCGAAGCCAGGCTCCGTTGGGTCGACTGGTATTCTTCACTCGCCACTGTGAGGACGTCTGTCATCATGCTGTTGAGGCACATATGATCCACTCCTCGGAGGAGGTGAAGGGATCCGACGACGGTCATCATGGCCGAGGTGGTGACCATATTGCTCGTGGTTTCTGTACTGATCCTGTCGGTGCCCACGTCCCTCACGCCGCGGGGGAGATCTTGGACTGTGAGCCGACTGAACTGTATCTGCCATCACAGATTTGTTGTGTTCTGTTCTCCGGCTGCCCGGAGTAAGGCCCGGATATGCATCAAACCTCTGCCAGCCTCCGACTGGGAAGGCTGAATTGACTCTGCTATACGGGCCACTGCTGTGAGATTTTGAATCGGAGTGCGGTATACCTGAGGTTGGGGTGGAAAAAGTTGTCATCGACTGGATTCAGGGATCCACTGCTGAGCACGCTCGTCGAGAGCATGCTGGAGGTTCTCCAGTCGAGTGCGCTCAACCAAGTTGGCCAGGCGTGCCTCCTCCAAGGCCCGGGCCTCGGGGGTTTCTCCAACGATGGGGGTGTAAAGCGCATCCATATTGCCGTAGAGAAGCTCTTCCCTCTGCTGTGAAGAAAGGGGCTCGGGGCGGTACTCCTCGTGAACGCGTGACGGATTGCCGCTGCCATCACCGTAGTCGTCGCGGGGAAATCTAGGAGGACTGCATGGTCCATTGACCATCAAGACTTCAGCTGCGGGATCGCTGCTATCGCACTCGGATGCGGTCTCTATGGAGCCAGTCGAATAGGCCGTAGAGAGTTTCGTCGGGCTTGATTGCCGTGACTTGTGGGGCGGCCGACTGATGAGCCACCGCGTGTCTCACCCACCGCTGAAGCCGCGACCGGCCGGATCGCTTGCGCCTGCATACAACGGGGAGCGAGGACGGGGGCCGACCGATACTGGGTCGACGGCTGCCGAAGAAGGACGCCGCGGACGCATGCGCGGAAGTGCATCGCTCCGCGGACGGGGAGTGCCTCGACGTCGAGAGGAGCTTCCTGAAGCCAGGCGGAGTCGTCGACAACGAAGACGAGCGCATCGAGACGGATCTTGCGGCCCTCAGCCAATCCACAGCCGGAAACCATGATGACGGGAATCGAAAAAATCGCAACTTCACCAAAAAGTCGCTAAGACACCTGCCCCACGGTGGGCGCCAACTGTCGTGGTTCTAAGACTGATAGTAGAATGGGGGGGTAGGTATGAGGAGGCAAGATCCTAGCTATGGCGAAGTTGTACACACGAGTTTTACGAGTTCAGACCGTTCGCGGAGGAAGTAATAGCCCTACGTCTCGGTGCCTAGAGGCGGTCGACTGGATTATGTGTGTGTGTTACAGGGGATGCGAACCCTTGTGCCAGTGGAGGGGGTGGCTTATATAGAGTGCACCAAGACCCCAGCCAGCCCACGTTACAACGGGTTTAAGGTACATAAACAGATGGAATTACTGGTAACGCTAGTTATAAAGTGACATAAATGTCCATTAAGTCTACAAAGTAAATGTCCGACTGTTGCTATGCAGAGTGACTTTAGACCTTCTGTCCGTTGAGTGTTTCCATTGTCGGTCGAGTGACATTGCATCTTCCGAGTGAAATGCTTCTGGTCGAGTGCATGATGCTATCTCTTGAATGCTTCTGACTTTAAGGTGATGTCCCAAGGGAGGGCATCTAGGTTAGGCCCATGACCCTACCCTAGGTACATGGCTTCATCACCTGGAAATCGTCATGATTATTTGAAGTTCTATCAATTGCCCAATAGTAATTCGTTTACCCGCCGTTTGCTATTTTTCTCGAGAGAAGCCACTAGTGAAATCTACGGGCCCTGGGTCTCTTATGTTATTTGCCTCTGCGATCTATTTTCCGATCTATTAAACAAAAAATACAAAAATATCTTGCTGCAATTTATTTTATCTCGCGTTCCCGCGAGATCTACCTATCAAATTATTACAACTTTCTCACGTCCGTTTGCCAATTTCTTGCGCCATTACCCGAAAGGGATTGACAACCCATTTAACACGTCGGGTTGCGAGTATTTGTTATTTGTGTGCAGGTGTTGTTTACGTAGTGTTGCTTGATTCTCTTACTGGTTCGATAACCTTGGTCTCATCACTGAGGGAAATACCTACCTTCCCTGTGCTGCATCATCTCTTCCTCTTTGGGGAAATACCGACGTAGTCTAGCAGACATCAAAAGGAATTGCTGGCGCCATTGCCGGGGAGACATCATCAATATCTACCAGGTTCCTAATCTCAAATCTCATCTCCTCGCAATTACATTATTTTCCATTTTCCTCTCGTTTTCCTCTCCCCCATTTCACAAAAATTTACCGTTTTATTCACACTCTTTTCCGTTCGCCGTTTTCTTGCCGGATCTGTTTTTAGTGAAACAACAATGATTTTATTGGCACTCCGATTCCTCCCGCCACTAGTGAGGAATCTTGTGATATTAATACTACTTTGGTGAAACTTGTTATGAAAAATCAATTTTCCGGTACCCCTAATGAGGATGCCGCATCCCATCTTAACACATTCGTGGAATTATGTGATATGCAAAAGAAGAAAGATGTGGATAATGATGTTGTGAAGATGAAATTATTTCCATTTTCTATGTGAGATCATGCAAAAATTTGGTTTTCTTCTTTGCCTCGCAATAGTATCGATTCTTGGAATAAGTGCAAAGATGCTTTTATCACTAAGTATTTTCCGCCAGCAAAAACTATTTCCCTTAGAACCCAGATCATGAATTTCAAGCAACTTGAACATGAGCATATTGCACAATCTTGGGAAAGGATGAAAATGATGCTAAGGAATTGCCCAACTCATGGGTTAAATCTTTGGATGATCATACAAAAATTTTATGCGGGGTTGAATTTTGTCTCTCGTAATCTTTTAGATTTTGCCGTGGGTTGTACTTTTCAATAAATTACTTTGGGTGAAGCCACCAAATTGCTTGATAATATCATGGCAAATTATTCACAATGGCATACCGGAAGAGCTCCTACAAGTAAAAAAGTTAATTCGGTTGAAGAAATTTCTTCTTTGAGTGAAAAAGTTGATGCTCTTATGAAATTGGTTGCTAGTAAAAGTGCTCCTATTGATTTTAATGATGTGCCTTTGTCTACTTTGATTGAGCAAAATAGTGATGCCATAGATGTGAGTTTTATCTCGCAAAACAATTTCAATAGCAATGTTTATAGAGGTAATTTTAATCCTAGGCCTTTTCCTAGCAATTCCTCTAATAATTATGGTACTTCCTATGGAAATCCTTCTTATAATGATAATAGGAACACCTATGATCATGAGAATAATATTAAAGAATTTATCAACACTCAAAAAGTTTTCAACACTAAAATGGAAAAAAGTTGAATAAGATTGATGATTTGTCTAGAAGTGTTGATAGAATTTCTCATGATGTAGAAAATCTCAAGATGAAAATTTTTGTGCGTAAGGTTGAGGAATCAATTAAAGCTCTTTATGTTTCTATGGATGAAAGTAAGAAAAGACTGCTATACTTAGAGCTAGAAGAGAATTTTTAGAAAAAGCATTTTCTAGTGATTGCTTTCATAAAAATGATGAAGATCTTAAAATGATTGGTGTTTCTTCTATTGATTCCTTGTTTAGTAAAATTAAGATTGATAATAAATGGACTGGAGAAGAGTCAACTTTAGCTAGAAGGCGTCCCGATAATTCGGAGGGTGAAAATCTTGTTGAGAAAATTGATAAAAGTGGGTTTGAAGAGGCCAAAACTTTAACTAGTGATGTGTCCACTCTTTTGGATTACAAAGACTTTAATTATGATAGTTGCTCTTTGATTGATTGTATTTCTTTGTTGCAATCCATGATAAATTCACCCCATGCCTGTGAACAAAATAAAGCTTTTACTAAACATATTGTTGATGCCTTGATGAAAGCTTTATAACAAAATTTGGAATTAGAAGTTTCAATTCCTAGAAAATTACAAGATGAGTGGGAACCTACTATCAAAGTCAAGATTAAAAATTATGAGTGTTTTGCTTTATGTGACTTGGGTGCTAGTGTTCCTACAATTCCGAAATCTTTATGTGATGTGCTTGGTCTCACCGATATTGAAGAATGTTCTTTAAATTTGCACTTGGTGGATTCTACTATTAAAAAGCCTATGGGAAGAATTAATGATGTTATTATTCTTGCAAATAGGAATTATGTGCCCATAGATTTTATTGTTCTTGATATTGATTATGATCCGTCTTGTCCAATTATTCTTGGTAGACCAGTTTTACGCACTATTGGTGCCATGATTGATATAAAAGAAGGCAATATTAAGTTTCAATTTCCACTAAGGAAGGGTATGGAGCACTTCCCTAGAACAAGAATTAGGCCACCATATGAATCAATCATGAGGGCATCTTATGAATCTAGAAACAAATATGATAACACTTAGATCCTTGCTTTATGCCTAGCTAGGGGCGTAAAATGATAGCGCTTGTTGGGAGGCAACCCAATGAATAAAATTTATTTTTATATTTTTCTTTCTGTTCTTGAGTGTTTGCACAATTATGCTACTGTTATGATTGTGTTTTTGTGTTTTAGTCAGTGTTTGTTCCAAGGAAAGCCTTTAGGATCTTCTTGAGTGATAGTTGATTTGATCTTGCTGAAAACAGAAACTTTTGCGCTCACGAAAATAATTCTCATTTTTAACAGAAGCGTGTTAAAATACCAATTCTTTTTGAAGAAGATTGATATACAAATTTCTCAGGTTTTCCTAATTTTTCAGAATTTTCTTTTTTCGTTCTAAGCAAACTTGTATGTGCAATCTCAAATGTTCAAAATGAATTTCTCTTTTGTGTGTTCATACCGCTCGCGAGGCGGTGACGGGTGGCCGAGATTTTCCATGTTAGATGTGTTATTCTCACGATGAGTGTTTAGTCACTTGTCATTGCACGAGAGTAAGGCAAAGGTATTAGGGATGCCCAGTCCTGAAATGAAAAATGAATTTATTGTACGTTGTCAAATAATAAATTCCTTGGAAAGTGTTGGAATGGAAGGCACCCGTGGATACGGTTAGCCATGGAAAGTGAAAGTATGGTGGAAAAAAGAATAAACTTTATTTTCTGTTCAGGAATTGCGTGTGATATATCTAGCATGGAAAGTGTGGGGAGCTCTAAGTCGTTTCCGTTGGTGGGAAAAGCAAGCCTCCCAAAATGTTTTTATCTCTATGTTTTCCGCTTTGAGCTCTAGCACCTTGATACGTCTCCAACGTATCTATAATTTTTATTGTTCCATGCTATTATATTATCTATTTTGGATGTTTTATATGCATTAATATGCTATTATATATGATTTTTGGGACTAACCTATTAACCTGGAGCCCAGTGCCAGTTCCAGGTTTTTTCTTGTTTCAGAGTTTCATAGAAAATGAATACCAAATGGAATGAAACTTTCGCGATGATTTTTCTTGGACCAAAAGATATCCAGAGGGCTTGGAGTGCACGTCAAGAAAGCCACGAGGCGGCCACAAGGTCAAGAGGCGCGCCCAGGGGGGTAGGGCGCGCCCCCAACCCTAGTGGGCCCCTCCTGACTCCACCGACCTATTTCTTCCGCCAATATATTCTGAAATAGCACAAAACCTTTCAGGGGAGCCACAAAACCACTTTTCCACCGCCGCAACCTTCTGTACCCGTGAGATCCCATCTAGGGGCCTTTTCCGGCATCCTACCGGAGGGGGATTCGATCACAGAGGGCTTCTACACCAACACCATTGTGTCTCCATTGAAGCATGAGTAGTTTACCACAGACCTACGGGTCCATAGCTAGTAGCTAGATGGCTTCTTCTCTCTCTTTGATTCTCAATACCATGTTCTCCTCGGTGTTCTTGGAGATCTATTCGATGTAATACTCCTTTGTGGTGCGTTTGCCGAGATCTGATGAATTGTGGATTTATGATCAGCTTATCCATGAATATTATTTGAATCTTCTGTGAATTCTTATATGCATGATTTGATATCTTTGCAAGTCTCTTCGAACTATCGATTTGGTTTGGCCAACTAGATTGGTTTTTCTTGCAAAGGAAGAAGTGCTTAGCCTTGGGTTCAATCTTGCGGTGCTCGATCCTAGTGACAGAAGGGGAACCGACACATATTGTATTATTGCCATCGAGGATAAAAAGGTGGTGTTTCCATCATATTGCTTGTGTTAATTCCTCTACATCATGTCATCTTTCTTAATTCGTTACTCCGTTCTTTATGAACTTAATACTCTAGATGCATGCTGGGTAGCGGTCGCTGTGTGGAGTAATAGTAGTAGATGCAGGCAGGAGTCGGTCTACTTGACACAGACGTGATGCCTATATTCATGATCATTGCCTTAGATATCGTCATAACTTTGCGCTTTCTATCAATTGCTCAGCAGTAATTTGTTCGCCCACCGTAATATTTTCTATCTTGAGAGAAGCCTCTAGTGAAACCTATGGCCCCCGGGTCTACTTTCCATCATATTTCCGATCTACAATTTTAGTTTCCTATTTACTTTCTTTGCAATCTTTTACTTTCCGTTCCATAAACCAAAAATACCAGAAATATTACTTTACAGTTTATCCATCTCTATCAAATGTCACTTTGCAAATAACCCCTTTGTCGCATTGGGTGCAAGTTGGTGTTTGTTTGTGCAGGTATTCGGTGGCTTGCACGTTGTCTCCTACTGGATTGATACCTTGGTTCTCAAAAGCCGAGGTAAATACTTACTCTACTTTCCTGCATCACCCTTTCCTCTTCAAGGTAAAACCCAACGCAGGCTCAAGAGGTAGCAGGAAGAATTTCTGGCGCCGTTGCCGGGGAGATTTACGCCAAGTCAAGTCAAGATTTGATCTCCCGTCAACTTGCCAATTTCTGGCATTGTTGCCGGGGAGATCTACGCCAAGTCAATACATACCAAGTACCCATCATAAACTCTCATCTCTTGCATTACATTATTCACTATTCGCCTCTCATTTTCCTCTCCCCCACTTCTAAAACTATTTTTGAAAAGATTTTCCCTTTTCTTCGCCCTTCTTTCGTTCGACCTTATGTTTGCTTGTGTTGCCATGTGCCTTATATTTGCTTGCATCTTCGCTTGCTAAAAATCTATTGATATGGATCCTCATCTAGTTTCTAATATTTTTAAAAGATCCAATTATTATGAACCAATTGCTAGTGAGTTTTGTGCACTAGATTATCTTTATGAAGTTTTGCTTGAAATTCGTGAATCTGAAAGTTGTGATGAAGAAATTTATGAAGTGATTCACGATAGCTCCTTGAATGAAAAGCATGATTGCAATGGTTTTAATATAAATTTTATTAATGTCAGTTATGTTAATGATATGCAAAACCCTAAGCTTGGGGATGCTAATTTTGCTATGTCTGCTACTTGTTGCAATGATCATGATTGGGGTGATTCTTCTTATGATCTTGAAAATTTATTTAAGCTCTATGATGAATATGAGATTGATAATAATGTTTGCAACAATATTTAAAGTGGGTTTGGAAGAGTGTCAACTTTAGGAAAAAATTATCCCACTACTTTGGAGTATGATCAATCTTATGAAGTTTTTGATAAAAGGGGGTTTGGAAAGGTCATGACTTTATTTGATGATAACCCCACCATTTTGGAAGAGTGTCAACTTTGCATACATGAGGATCATGTAGGAAATATGTTGTGTGATAGCTATATTGTTGAATTTGATTATGATCCTATATGAAATTATTATTAGAGAGGAAAATATGGTTGTAGAAATTTTCATGTTACTAAATTACCTCTTGTCATGTTGAGATTGCTATTGTTTCTTTCTAATTCCATGCATATGCTAGTTTTTGCTTGTCCTGGTAATTTGTTTGTTTATAAAATGCCTATGCATCGGAAGTATGTTAGAATTAGATGTATTTGTCACGTGTTTTGTGATGCTCTCTTTGTGCTACAATTCTTGTCTTTCATGTGAGCATCATTGAAATCTCAATGCCTAGCTAAAAGGCTTTAAACAAAAGTGCTTGTTGGGAGACAACCCAATATTTTAGTTCCTGTTTTGCATTAAATAATTCATCTAGCCTCTGGTTATATGTGGTTTTGTGTTTTAATTAGTGTTTGTGTCAAGTAAGACCTTTGGGATAGCTTATGGTAATAGTTGATTTAATCTTGTTGAAAAAACAGAAACTTATGCGCCTAGTCCCAGAATTTTTAAAAATCACAGGAGCATCGAAAAATTCTGAATATTTTACAGTAGATTTATATACAAATTGCTTAGGTCGGCCGAATTTTTCAGGATTTTTGGAGTTACGGAAGTATGCGAACTATCTAGATTACTACAGACTGTTCTGTTTTTGCCAGATTCTGTTTTTCGCGTGTTGTTTGCTTATTTTGATGCATCTATGGCTAGTCTCAGGGGGGGTATGAACCATGGAAAAGTTGGAGTAGAGTAGATATTACACCAATATAAATAAAGAATGAGTTCACAACAGTACCAAAAGTGGTGATTTATTTTCTTATACTAACGAAGCCTATGAGATTTTCTGTTGAGTTTTGTGTTGTGAAGTTTTCAAGTTTTGGGTAAGGATTTGATGGACTATGGAATAAGGAGTGGCAAGAGCCTAAGCTTGGGGAAGCCCAAGGCACCCCAAGGTAATATTCAAGGATACCAAGAGCTTAAGCTTGGGGATGACCCGGAAGGCATCCCCTCTTTCGTCTTCGTCTATCGGTAACTTTACTTGAGGCTATATTTTTATTCACCACATGATATGTGTTTTGCTTGGAGCGTCCTGTATGATTTGAGTCTTTGCTTTTTAGTTTTCCACAATCATCCTTGTTGTACACACCTTTTGAGAGAGACACGCATGAATTGTGATTTATAAAAATACTCTATGTGCTTCACTTATATCTTTTGAGCTAGGCAATTTTGCTCTAGTACTTCACTTATATCTTTTAGATCATGGCGGTGGTTTTATTTTATAGAAATTGATGAACTCTCGTGCTTCACTTATATTATTATGTGAGTCCTTAAAACAGCATGGTAATTTGCTTTGGTTATAAATTTAGTCCTAATATGATAGGCATCCAAGATGGATATAATAAAACTTTCATATAAAGTGCATTGAATACTATGAGAAGTTTGATTATTGATGATTGTTTTGAGATATGAAGATGGTGATATTAGAGTCATGCTAGTAAGTAGTTGTGAATTTGAGAAATACTTGTGTTAAGGTTTATGAGTCCCGTCACATGCACGTGTGGTGAACCGTTATGTAACAAAGTTGGAGCATAAGATAATTTTTGGTTGTCTTCCTTATGAGTGGAGGTCGGGGACGAGGCGATGGTCTTTTCTTACGAATCTATCCCCCTAGGAGCATGCGTGTAGTACTTTGCTTCGATGACTAATAGATTTTTGCAATAAGTATGTGAGTTCTTTATGACTAATGTTGAGTCCATGGATTATACACACTCTCACCTTTCCGCCATTGCTAGCCTCTCTAGTACCGCACAACTTTCGCCGGTACCATAAACCCACCTTATATCTTCCTCAAAACAGCCACCATACCTACCTATTATGGCATTTTTCATAGCCACTCCGAGATATATTGCCATGCAACTTTCCACCATTTCGTTTATTGTGACACACATCATCATTGTCATATTGCTTTGCATGATCATGTAGTTGACATCGTATTTGTGGCAAAGCCACCATTCATCATTTTTTATACATGTCGCTCTTGATTCATTGCACATCCCGGTACACCGCCAGAGGCATTCACATAGAGTCATATTTTGTTCTAGTATCGAGTTGTAATTTTTGAGTTGTAAGTAAATAAAAGTGTGATCATCTTCATTATTAGAGCATTGTCCCATGTGAGGAAAAAAAGGCCAAAAAAAGAGAAGGCCCCAAAAAAAGAGAGAAAAAGAGAGAAGGGACAATGTTACTATCCTTTTGCCACACTTGCGCTTAAAAGTAGCACCATGATCTTCATGATAGAGAGTATCCTATATTGTCACTTTCATATACTAGTGGGAATTTTTCATTATAGAACTTGGCTTGTATATTCAAATGATGGGCTTCTTCAAAACGCCCTAGGTCTTAATGAGCAAGCAAGTTGGATGCACACCCAGTTAGTTTTCTTTTTTGAGCTTTCATAAACTTATAGCTCTAGTGCATCTGTTGCATGGCAATCCCTACTCGCTCACATTGATATCTATTGACGGGCATCTCCATAGCCCGTTGATACGCCTAGTTGATGTGAGACTATCTCCTTCTTTTTGTCTTCTCCACAACCACTGTCTATACCACATATAGTGCCATGTCCATGGCTCACGCTCATGTATTGCGTGAAAGTTGAAATTTTTTTGAGAACATTAAAAGTATGAAGCAATTGCTTGGCTTGTCAATGGGGTTGTGCATGATTTGAATATTTTGTGTGATGAAGATGGAGCATTGCCAGACTATATGATTTTGTAGGGATAAGCTTTCTTTGGCCATGTTATTTTGAGAAGACATAATTATCTTGTTAGTATGCTTTAAGTATTGTTGTTTTTATATCAATATTAAACTTTTGTTTTGAATCATACAGATCTGAACATTCAGGCCACAATAAAAAGAATTACAAGGATAAATATGTTAGGTAGCATTCCACATCAAAAATTCTGTTTTTATCATTTACCTACTCGAGGACGAGCGGGAATTAAGCTTCGGGATGCTTGATATGTCTCCAACGTATCTATAATTTTTGATTGTTCCATGCTATTATATTATCTATTTTGGATGTTTTATATGCATTAATATGCTATTTTATATGATTTTGGGACTAACCTATTTACCTAGAGCCCAGTGCCAGTTCCTGTTTTTTCCTTGTTTCAGAGTTTTGCGGAAAAGGAATACCAAACAGAGTCCAAACGGAATGAAACTTTTGCGATGATTTCTCTTGGACCAGAAGACATCTAGAGGGCTTGGAGTGCACGTCAGGAAAGCCACGAGGCGGCCACAAGGTCGAGAGGCGCGCCCAGGGGGTAGGGCGCGCCCCCACCCTTGTGGCCCCCTCGTGACTCCAACGACCTATTTCTTCCGCCTACATATTCTCAAATATCCCAAAAGCTTCCAGGGGAGCCACGAAACCACTTTTCCACCGCCGTAACCTTCTGCACCCATGAGATCCCATCTAGGGGCCTTTTCCGGCGTCCTGACGGAGGGGGATTCGATCATGGAGGGCTTCTACACAAAAACCATTGCCTCTTCTATGAAGCGTGAGTAATTTACCACAGACCTATGGGTCCATAGCTAGTAGCTAGATGTCTACTTCTCTCTCTTTTATTCTCAATACCATGTTCTCCTCGATGTTCTTGGAGATCTATTCAATGTAATACTCTTTTGCGGTGTGTTTGCCAAGATCCGATGAATGGTGGATTTATGATCAGCTTATCTATGAATATTATTTGAATCTTCTGTGAATTCTTATATGCATGATTTGATATCTTTGCAAGTCTCTTCGACCTATAGATTTGGTTTGGCCAACTAGATTGGTTTCTCTTGCAATGGGAGATGTGCTTAGCTTTGGGTTCAATCTTGCGGTGCTTGATCCTAGTGACAGATGGGGAACCGACATGTATTGTATTGTTGCCATCAAGGATAAAAGCTGGGGTTTTCATAATATTGCTTGACTTAATTCCTCTACATCATGTCATCTTTCTTAATGTGTTACTCCGTTCTTTATGAACTTAATACTCTAGATGCATGCTGGATAGCGGTCAATGTGTGGAGTAATAGCAGTAGATGCAGGCAGGAGTTAGTGTACTTGACACAGACATGATGCCTATATTCATGATCATTGCCTTAGATATTTTCATAACTTTGCGCTTTTTATCAATTGCTCGGTAGTAATTTGTTCACCCACCGTAATATTTTCTATCTTGAGAGAAGCCTCTAGTGAAACCTATGGCCCCCGGTTCTACAATGCATCATATAAGTTTCTGATCTACAATTTTAGTTTCCTATTTACTTTCTTTGCAATCTTTTACTTTCCGTTCCATAAACCAAAAATACCAAAAATATTACTTTACCGTTTATCCATCTCTATCAGATCTCGCTTTGCAAATAACCGTGAAGGGATTGACAACCCATTTGTCACGTTGGGTGCAAGTTGGTGTTTGTTGTGCAGGTATTCGGTGTCTTGCATGTTGGCTCCTACTGGATTGATACCTTGGTTCTCAAAAGCTGAGGGAAATACTTACTCTACTTTGCTGTATCACCCTTTCCTCTTCAAGGGAAAAACCAACGCAAGCTCAAGAGGTAGCACACCTCTACAAATCCCTACTTCCATCCGCGAAGGGACTTTCTTTTACTTTATGCAATTTTAAATTTTAAATTTGAGTCTCTATCTTCTCTTATAAAGCACAAACTAGGGGGCACTATGATCGTACTTGAGCATTGGGTGTAGCTAATATGCAAGTGTGTTTCATGAAAGGATCAATGATTGAGCATGAAGGGCTAGGGATAACTTATTTTAGCGTTGATATTTTGAAAGACATGGTTGCTTGTTGATATGCTTGAGTATTTAATTCTCTTGTAAAAACTAGACTATTGCTTTAAACCATATAAAAGTCCAAATGTCCATGCTACAAAGAAAAGAATATGAGATGAACATGTTAGGCATCATTCCACATTAAAAATTCTGTTTTTATCATTGACGTACTCAAGGACGAGCAGGAATTAAGCTTGGGGATGCTGATACATCTCCAACGTATCTATAATTTTTGACTGTTCCATGCTGTTATATTATCATTCTGGGATGTTTTACAATCATTTTATATCATTTTTGGTACTAACCTATTGACATAGTGCCAAGTGCCAGTTGTTGTTTTCTGCATGATTTTCACATCGCAGGAAATCAATACCAAATGGAGTCAAAACGCAATGAAACTTTTTGTGGATTTTTTATGGACTAGAAGATATCCAGTGGGCCGAAGAAGCACCTGGGGGTGCTCCAAGGGGAGTCAATCTACCAATCTTGGACGTGATGCCTATATAATGATTATTGCTTGGATATCATCATGATTATTTGACGTTCTATCAATTGCCCATCAGTAATTCATTTACCCATTGTTTGCTATTTTTCTCGAGAGAAGCCACTAGTGAAATCTACGGTCCCCGGGTCTCTTCCTTATTTTATTTGCCTTTGCGATCTATTTTCCTTTGCTTTTATTCTCAAATCTATTAAACCAAAAATACAAAAATACCTTGCTGCAAATTATTTCATCTCGCGTTCCCGCAAGATCTATCTATCGAATTATTACAACTTTCTCACGTCCGTTTGCCAATTTCTGGCACCGTTACCCGAAAGGGATTGACAACCCCTTTAACACTCCGGGTTGTGAGTATTTGTTATTTGTGTGCAGGTGTTGTTTACGTAGTGTTGCTTGGTTCTCGTACTGGTTCGATAACCTTGGTCTCATCACTGAGGGAAATACCTACTGTCGCTGTGCTGCATCATCCCTTCCTCTTTGGGGAAATACCGACGTAGTCTAGCAGACATCAGTAAGACAATTGGAAGAGACTAGGAAACAAATCAAACAAAATCAGGCAGAATCCAAACGGAATCATGCTTTTCCGTGTGAGCGATGGCGCAAGGTACGAGCGAGTGCGCTCTTACTCTAGCTCGTACCGCCTCCTTTTTTGGTGAAATCTCCAGAGCGTTTGATGGCCTAAGGGAATCTCCTACAACAACCTGCAAATTTCCTCCCGCATCCATCCGCGGACACCGAGGGGGTACCAGTCCGTAGATGCGGGAGGCAGCCATCCAACCATGGCCACATTTTGTCTGCTTGCAAATTCAAATTCAAATCTACGCTAATCAACACAATGCACCGGATCACACCCGCATTGGATCGCATCCCTGATCATAACCAAAAGGAGGCAAATAAGCTTAGTTTTTACATGCCCAAATCCAAAAGAATATCAGTCCGGCAGTCCGTGCATTTCCGCCCTACCGGATCGGCCATCCCAACAAGATGATATCCGATCAAGGGGGCACCATCGTCGCCGCATAGGCAGCCTCCGCGTCGGCGTCCACCTCCGTCTCCTTTGTGTCCTCGTCTTCTGTCGCTGCCAACTCATCGTTCTGCCGCTCCAGCATCCGGTAGCGGATGTCGTTGCATGATAATTCTTGCATCGACATCCAAAGAGTCCATATTCAAGGTCAACATCTTGGCATCCTCAGGACTGGCGAATCTTCACCCTCTTTTCATCGAGCATGACCTTTCTCTCTTCGATCATGGCCCTCCTTTCTTTGAGCTTGATCTTCTTCTCTGTCGTCTCCATCAACTGATTGAACCTCTTCGCCTTCTTCCCCTCAATGTACGAGTGCCTCATGCATGCCTCTTCCTTCTTCACCAAGATATCCTCGAACCTCTCCGTCAGCTTGGCCACTGCACCTTCTCGCTTCGCCATCTCCTCCTCCCACTTCTTGCCCTGCAGATTTCTTCTAACCTTCTTTGGTGGTTCTTGGTCTGTGTCGGTAGGGTCACCGGTTTCTTCCTTGTTGGCTTGTGTGGCGGTCTTGGCAATGAAAAGGTTCCACTTCGGCTGCCCATTCAACTTCAACCAACAACGCATGACGGTGGAGAACTTATTCTCCAACTTCTTGTACACCACACAAGCACGAGTAGGCTACAAAGTGAAACAATGCATATCCGTCTAGTGAGTAAAAAAACAATACATGTCCGGGTAGTGATCAAAAAAACTAAAGCATATCCGGCTAGTGATCAACAAAACTAAAGCACATCCAGCTAGTGATCAACAAAACTAAAGCATGCCCGGCTAGTGATCAACAAAACTAAAGCATATCCGGCTAGTGAGCAACAAAACTAAAGCATGTCCGGCTAGTGATCAACAAAACTAAAGCATATCCAGCTAGTGATCAACTTACTTGCTTGGTGATTTGTGCACCGCTAGGCCACCATGCGATGAAATGCTTCAAGTGCCCGCAATACTTGGAGACGACCTCTTGGATGGTATACCATCAATGGTTGAGGGACTTCCACTCACGGTTACGGATCAACGTGTTGGAGTAGGGCGCGAAATACTTGTGCTCATGGAACCATATGTGAATGTTCTTCCAAAGGTTGTGCCCTTTTGCTCCATGCCATGGATAGGATCGAGGCTAGTGGCCAACCATGTGTCGCACAACAGCTCGTCCTCCCGCAAGTCGAAGCTTTCTCCTCTACCCTTCTTCTTTGGATCGCCGACTGTATCTTCCAGATCATCGTTGTCATCGTCATCCTCCTCCTCCTCCCCCTCCTCCCCCTCCAGATGCTGCTCTTCGGCGGCCCAATGCTTCTATTGTTGTGTGCCATCACCGGTCTGGGTGTAGGACTGCTGTCTGGGTGTAGGATTGCCGCCGGTCGTAGTTGCCAGACTGGGTAGGATCCGAGTCTTCCACCTGCCCGTCCTCATAGCCCCCTCCCCCTCCCTTGCCTCTGTCATGGATGATATCAAGTATCTCCCTGTCCGCGTCGTATGTTGGCTCCCCCGCCCTCGGCATTGCAGCAAACAGCGTGCAGGCACCCATCTGCTCTCCGCTCGTCGTCCTCGCTCGGACGAGCGATGACGAAGATAACTTGGAGAAGAGCGTTTCCATGTTAACATCGACAATCTAAGGAACCGTACTGGTGGGGTTTGTGAGATGCTTCGCGTAGTAGTAGTAGTAGTATGGAGGCTTGTAAGGCTTCGGCCACGGTGCTGTGTGTACTGTGGGAGTGCTCGTCTGGCAGCATCCGCCACGGCCTCGCCGACCGCCCCGTTCGCCACGCCCATCGTCACCACCAGGACCATGAGCAGCTAGACGCTTCTTCATCTTCTCCTCCTGTGTGGCCTTCGCTTTTGACGCGATGATTTGCCGCATCTCCGAGTTGATCTTCCGGGTGAGCGTGATGCTCGGATCCTTCGGCACCTCCGCCAGCTCCATCTCTGACAGGTTGTCCGACAGTTCCATGCGTTAGCGGTGGTGGAAGGAGAGGGTGGGATAAAAGAGCAGGGAATTGGACCGAGAGCGGTGGGGAGTGGAAGAAGAGAGTGGGGATTTTGACACGGAAAGTGTGCGGGATGCTACGGAAGTGCGGGATCGGCCTTCCTTTTGGGCGGGCCAAGGGGCAGAGAGCAAGGTTTCGCGTGTCCGAACTCCCGCAAACCTTCCCCATGTTTGTCTCCACTTTATAGGAGAAATCGCGACCAGACTGCTCCACGGACCGGTACAGGTCGGTGTTGGATGGCTTCCGCGGTCTGAACAACGTGGTCCAGACAGTTGCGGGAGGTTTGAGGGTCAGCATTGGAGATGCCCTAAGATACGAGCCCGAGCGGTCTTACCCTCAGCCATACTCCCCTTAGGTACATGTGAAACACACATTTTTTTACCAAAGACAAAAGGGACTCTGTCGGTGTCAAAACCGGCGGATCTCGGGTAGGGGGTCCCGAACTGTGCGTCTAGGCAGATGGTAACAAGAGACGAGGGACACAATGTTTTTACCTGTGTTCGGGCCCTCTCGATGGAGGTAAAACCCTCGCCCCGCTTGATTAATATTGATGATATGGTTAGTACAAGAGTAGATCTACCACGAGATCAAGGAGGCTAAACCCTAGAAGCTAGCCTATGGTATGATTGTTGAGATGTATGTTCGTCCTACGGACTAAGGCCCTCCGGTTTATATAGACACCGGAGAGGCTAGGGTTACACAGAGTCGGTTACAATGGTAGGAAATCTACATATCTCAGATTGCAAGCTTGCCTTCCACGCCAAGGAAAGTACCTTCCGGACACGAGCCGGAGTCTTCAATCTTCTATCTTCGTAGTATGGGAGTCCGGCGGATATTGATAGTCCAGCTGTCCGGACACCCCCTAGTCCAGGACTCCCTCAGTAGCCCTTGAACCAGTCTTCAATGACGATAAGTCCGGCGTGCATAATGTTTGGCATTGCAAGGCGGGTTCCTCCCTTGAATAATTCGGAGAAGATAATGAACACCAGGATAGTGTCTGGCTCTGCAGAGATAATTTCCACATTCCACCGTAGAGAGAACAAAACATATACACTGACCCAATCTGCTGACGTATTATTCGGCGTGACATCACACTGCAGCCAAGCCTTCGTTTGAATTACCATACCACCTCATCACGTTTAGCGAAGCGGTTTCCTTGGCACGTCCTGTCGAAGCAGAGATCGTGTTCCCCTTATTCCGGGATTCTCATCAATACGTGCGTGGGTAACCCAACCGCGCCATTGATGGTGGCGCTTGGGAGATAAGCGAGTTTTACCAGGCAGGTGGGGGACGCATAGTTTAGTCCGCCTATATATAAGGGATAAGGATTTACCTTCTCACCTACGCCTTCTTCCTCCTTTGCTCATCCATCCCTGCGAACTCAAGCTCCAACGCCCAAGCTCGCAACTCTCACCTCGACCTCTCTCCGAATATGTCCGGAGCGGGAGGTAAATGGATGGCCTCCACCGCTAAGGAGGAGGACATCACCAAGCTGCGCGACGCCGGATATATTTCCAGCGATATCACAGATCGACCGCCTCGACGCGGGCAGCTCATCCCTACCACAGGCCCCATGAGAGGTCGTCTTCCTTCCCCACTTCCTCCGCTGGATCGGGCTTTCCGCCCATCCATTCGTCCGGGGCTCATGTTTTACTACGGCCTGGATTTCCACGATCCGGCGCCAACTTCATCCTCAACATCTCGGCGTTTATCGTCAGTATGCGAGGCCTTTCTCGCATCCGCCCCACTTCGCTCAGGCTCAAGACCTTCAACATCAAGTCAAGGTTGTGAAGGGACGAAGCGAATGCGGAGGCGCCATGTTGGGCAACCGCCCAACGTCCCTTGGCTAGAAGGGACCTTCGTGGACTCCGTCAAGGGGTGGCAATCGGGGTGGTTCTACATCACCGAGCCGGGCAAGCCTTCATGGGCGGCGGCCCCCGAATTTAGATCTAGAATCCCCACGCAGCTCACCTCCTGGAAAGAGAAGGGCTTGCAGTGAGGTGATCCGGTGGAGGTGACGGGACTTCGAGCTCCTCCGGCGGATTCTCCCATGCCAAGAACGGTCATTTAATCTGTGGGAGTTTAATCCGGAACAGCACCAGACATTGAGCGGGCTCTTCGATACAACACAAGAAGGGGCCTGGAGGGTGCTGTTCAAGGGCGCCGAAGCCCCCGCATCCGCGACCGAAGATCGCGGATTCAGCTCGCAGTCTCCGACTGACGAGGTAAGTGATTCGACCCCATTACGGGACACTTGTGATAATTAGATTGACTCTAGCGAGGTTGTTAATACGCCTCTTCCTTTGACAGGAATGGATGGAGAAGGCCAAGCTGCTCATCAGCCCGGCTCCCATGCCAGAAGAACCAGTGAACGCCCGCTTAGCAGGGCTGCTGGTTCCGGCACCGCACGTGGTGCCGGGAGAAGAAGGCCAAGAAGGTGGCCACGGGACTCGAAGAGTTCTCAGAATCAAAGCGCCCGACGACGACGAGGACTCCTCCCCCGAAGACGATGAGGAGGAGGAATACTCTCTCCTGGAGGAGGGAGAGAAGAAGAGGAAGGCTTCCCCAATCGGGGCGGCCAAAGGGTCCAAGAGGGGGAGAACTATCCCCCCGGACAGTTTCGCCAACATCAGCGTTGGCGGGGATGAGTGGCCTCCAAGGGCCAGGCGTCCGGCAGGATCGTAAGTATTCGGATCATTTATATGCCGTACATTGTATGTCATGTAGTGTCCTTCTAACGCCGCATTCTCGTCCATGATCCGCCGCTGACGATCTTCCCGACTCGATGAGCGGGTCTTTGGCGCCGTCGGATGTAAATTCCATCCCGACTGCCTCTACCCCATGCGTCGACGAGGACGACGAGGTGGAATCCCACAGAGGGACCCGCCAGGAGGAGGCTCCGGAGGTGCCGTCAGGCAGCCCCCCGGACTTCGTGCCGGACCCCACCTCGGAACCCGTAGCGGTCCCAGAGTCCGGCAAGCGGTCCCTTCGAAAGAAGGGCAGGACCGTGACGCCGGCGGCCTCCGTCCAACCGGAGGCGCCAGATAACTTGCTGGAGGCGCTTAAAGGCGCTTCCATCGAGGAAGAACACCGCACTCTTATGAGTGCGGTGATTGAGAAGGTCCAGCTCGCCAAGGGCGGGCTGACCGAAGCCTCCAACAGCCTTCTAACAGGCTTTGAGGTAAGAAGTTTAAAATTGTGCAATGTAATACCGCATGGACAGTAGCCCCTAATGCTTAGTTCGGTGTTCGGAAAGAAAAGGCGGACTAAGGATCTAACAAGATATACGCAGGGTTTCTAAAAATATGTCAATATGGGTTTGCAGGCTGCGCTGTTGACCTCTGCCGCATTAACGGCGGAGGTCGAGGCGCTGAAGAAGGACCTCGAGCGGTCGGAGCAAGAGCTCGGCCATGCCAAGAGGCAGCTCGAGGAAAAGGAAGGTGAATAACACCACTTTAAATAAGTACCTTACAGAAAAGGGTTTTGGTTGCAAACAAAATGAATAAGGATAATATGTGTAATGCAGGGGCCACTAACGAGGTGGCAGCCCTGAAGGATGCCGTGTCCATGGCCGAACGCAATGCGGACACGGAACGGGCTGAGCGAGAAAAGCAAGCGGCACAGGTGGCGGAAGTTCGGCAAGAGCTCCAAGCTGTCATGGAAAAGCATGAGAGTTTGGAGCGTGACTCCGAGACTCGAGAGTCCGAGCTTGCCTCGGCTCTCGAAAGTGCCAAGTCCGCCAAGGCCAAGGCCCAGAAGGCCCTTCAGGAGGTAGAGGACATAAAGAAGATAGCGGCGGGTAAGGCCTTTTTCATGCAGAGCGAGCACGTTAATGTAAATTACGGATACTTACCCGAATTCGAGCTCTCGAGGCGTTTGCGGATCTGCCAGTAGTCGATCGATGCCGCCGATTCTATCGTGGCGAGGAGGGAAGCTCGACGGAGAAGGTCTTCGGTCTCGGATATCGAGGCCGCCATCCGGTGCCCCAAGCGACCAGGTGAAGCGGTGGTCGAACTCCTAAGGTAGCCGAGGAGGCCATGAAGGGCCTCATATTCGCTATGGCTCGACAGCCATGCCCGGCAGCTACTTTGGCCTAGTCTTGGCGGCTGGTGGATGCATGCCCGTGCTGGATGTGATCAGCGCCCACCGTATTGAAGGCGCTCGGCGGCCCTTGCCCGCATAAAGGTGCAATGGGGCAAACCGATGCGAGAAGCTTCACGGATCCGCGCCGCCGGGCAAGGAGCATCGTACGCCGGAGCGGTATTATAATGTTGTCCTGAAGGGAGCCTGCGATATCGCCGATGAGTGCTCCCGAAATGTAATTTTTGAATGAACTCGCTGTGTGTTTATCCTGGGCGCTGAAAACTTCGTTTGTATGCGCCATGAGCAACGCTTTATTTAATTTAAAATATTACCTTCTGTGCGGCCGTTTTGTAAAATCTGAGAGATGGCAAGTCGTTGGCTTCAGCCCCCGAGCCACAAGTGCTGGGGTGTTCGGTGATAACCTGAGCACTCTTGTTCCCATTATTGGGTCCATCTAGGGAGGCGCTCAACACGACGAACAAGGCAACCGGACTTATAATGCTTGAACACTCTCACTTAGCCATAGAATTCTATAATTTTAAATTTCGTGAAGCCCCGGTATTCGGAAGACCGAATTGGGTGCTATCCACGCCTTCGCTCGGACATCATCCGAACTTCGCTCGGCGGCATGAGTCTTTATGACCCAAAGAACCTCTCGAACAGCGACCGTCTCTCGCCTTATCATGCTAGTCGGTTTTAGCTTTCTCCTTCGGCGTTAACCGGCTCAGCCGGGCGCAATCACAATGGTTCTCCCAAGCTACCTTAGCCGACGGAACGGAACGTAAGGCACCAAAACATGGGAGCCGGCAAACCCAACTATTGACCCAAGACATGATTCGAGCCGATTCATATAATGCTATAAGTTCGGGTGCCGACTTGTGAAAGTGTTCGGACTTAATCACACCATAACTGGGGAATGAAGCCCTGGCGTATTCGGCCGTACCAAAGTATACGGATGCAAGATGTCATATAATGAACATATAAAAGATAACGCAATTGCAATGGAAAGGTATTGTACTTGCAAAAAGGAAGTGCTGCATTATTTATGAACAAAGGTCTGCTAATAAAGCGGACTGATACAAATAGTGCGGTAAGCAAGGGATTTGGACTAAATTAACATGTCCCCCTCCAGGGATGAGCTGCGGACTTGGTGTATGTAATTGAATTTAATGCTCGTAATTGAGACCACCTGAATATTCGTCGCTGCCTCCTTTGGTCCCTGACTGTTTGCATCATGAATTCGGCAAATTCGCCGTCGAACAGGGCTTCTGGTTAACAGAGTCCTGTATAAGAAGAAAAGATAAAAATAAAAACAAGGGGTGCGTAAGTGTGAGCCCCTGGTGTGGTCGAGCCGCACTCTTGGTTCCTTGTGCCCCTTTCCCTGTGCCCATGGTATCTCCAAAGCGTAATGATGTACGCGGAGTGTTGTTCTTGCGATCATGCGCAGCGAGGGTTAGGGCCGCATTACTCTGGCGTGTTCGATTATGGCGGTGGTCTTGGTTGGCCTTGCTCGGGCGCTGTTCTTGTGTCCGCTTTTTAGTTGCGGACTTGAGAATCGCTGAGAAGTCTGCTCAGATTCGCCGCGAGAGCAGCCAGATGTTCCTCCGCTCGGAGGGAGCGCCCGTATTCCCATTGACCGTAATGACTCGCGAGGGCCCGCATCTTGAGCTTTAGGTATGCGTGTGCGGCACCGCTGAATTTTGCAAACGCGTTCGTCCGAAAGCAGGCATGATAGCCGCTTCTGAACGGGACTATATCAAGATTAACTCTTCGCTTCGAAATTGTCTGGGATCCAAGACCACTTCCAGTGTGGATCGAGCCTGCATAGCTTGGCTTCCACTCGGATGACACCTTTAAAGGTTGTCTTTGTAGGTTTAATCCTTGATGGGTCTATGCCCATTTTGCGACCGATCCCGATAAAGCAGTTCAGGCTGCTACCGCCGTCCATCGACTCTCGTCAGTGGAACCCATCGACGATTGGGTCTAAAACCACGCGCGAATCCGCCATGGCGTATGCTGGTCGGATGGTCTCTTCGATCGAAAGTGATCGGGCAGGAGGACCATGGGTTGAACTTCGGGGCGACTGGCTCCATCACATAGACGTCCCGTAGTGCTCGCTTCCTTTCCCTCTTGGGTATATGGGTCGCATATATCATATTCACCGTTCGCACCTGCGGGGGGAAACCCTTCTGTCTTCTATTGTTCGGCGGCCGGGTCTCTTCCTCGTCGTCGCTATTTAGCCCCTTGTCGTTGTATTCGGCAATTAACTTGCCAGCCTGCTTGAACACCCAACAGTCTCTATTGGTGTGGTTAGCTGGCTTTTCGGGGGTGCCATGTATCTGGCATGAGCGGTCGAGTATTCGGTCCAAATTGGACGGACCCGAGTGGTTCTTTAAATGGCTTCTTCCGCTGACCGGGTTTGAGCCTCGAATCCGCATTGACGCCAGATCCTCCTTGTCGTCGCTGTTAATGCGGCGCTTGTTTTTGATTCGACGTGACCTGCCGTTGTTGTCCTTAGTATCCGGACTGCCAGAATTTTTGCGAAGATTGTTGCTGCGGGCTAGCCAGCTGTCCTCTCCCGCACAAAAGCGGGTCATTAACGATGTGAGGGCTGCCATGGATTTCAACTTTTCTTGCCCCAGGTGCCGGGCTAGCCATTCGTCCCGGATGTTATGTTTGAAGGCTGCTAGGGCCTCCGCATCCGGACAGTCGACGATTTGATTTTTCTTCGTCAAGAACCGTGTCCAGAATTGTCTGGCCGATTCGTCTGGCTGCTGAATAATGTGGCTTAGGTCATCGGCGTCTGTTGGTCGCACATATGTGCCTTGGAAGTTATCAAGGAACGCGGCCTCCAGGTCTTCCCAACACCCAATTGACTCTGCGGGCAGGCTGTTAAGCCAATGCCGGGCTGGTCCTTTAAGCTTGAGTGGGAGATATTTGATGGCATGGAGATCGTCGCCGCGGGCCATATGGATGTGGAGAAGATAATCTTTGATCCACACCGCGGGGTCTGTTGTACCATCGTAAGATTCGATATTTACGGGTTTAAACCCTTCGGGGATCTGGTGATCCATTACTTCGTCAGTGAAGCATAACGGTGTGCGGCGCCCCGGTATTGAGCAATATCGTGACGCAGCTCGAGGGAGCGCTGTCTGCTATGTTCGGCCCGGCCGGCATCATGTCCGGCGCGACGGTATTCGTCGTGGGTCTTAGGGCGCGCACGTGATCCATAGATGGATCTAGATTGTCTTGCTTTGTCCTCCAATATGTCTCGCAAGTCCGGCGCGTTCCCTTTTGGCTTCGTACTCTTGGAGCGATGCCGGGGTACGGTCTTGGCTGGGGGCCTGAGTGCCTCTCTATCGCGACCATGGGGTGGTCGGTCGGCCATGTCATGCGCTGGTGATGAGGGTATGTATGCTTCCTCCTCTAATCGGGGGAGCAGCTTATGCCTTGGGTAACTTTTGAGGACGCTCGAGTTTATACTTCTTGACGCGAGGACCTCTCGGCCCATCGATCGCCAGCAGGTCCCGATTAGCTTGAAGCTGCTGCTGCTTTTTCTTTAGGCTGTTTGCCGTGGCGATGAGCCTGCGCTTGAAGCGCTCTTGTTCGACGGGATCCTCGTGTGCGATTTAATTCGCCATCGTTGAGGCTTGCTTCGCCTTCAGAGGGAGGCATGTAGTTATCATCCTCAACCCCTTCGCTCGCGCGCCCTCTCGTGGGGCTTGCTTCGCATCCTCCCCGCAGAGTCGCAGGCAGGGGATTGTCTTCGGCGCTCTCGGAGTGTTGTTGTCTCTGTGCGGAATCTCCATTCTTGCTTTGTGGCGGGATTTAGAGCGGCGCCACGACGCCGGCGTTTGGGCTGCTTTTTAAAGAGTCTGCCTCCGCGCTTTTTCGCCGTCTCCCTCTTTCGGGTATCCACCATGTATACGCTATATGACGAGGTGGCCTTCCAAAGGCCTCTGTAGGCGCTGGTTGCTGTTCGCTCTCGCATCGCCGCCCATGGCGCCGATGTCATCGGAGTTGTAGTCTCAGCATGTCGGTTAAATCTCGGCAAGGGCTACAAAGTGGGTGGTGGGTGGGCTCAATTTCTTCGTCGTCCGAACTCCAACCACCCTGGCCGCGGTTCGGCCAG
Organism: Aegilops speltoides; assembly: GCA_021437245.1. Taxonomy (NCBI): domain Eukaryota; kingdom Viridiplantae; phylum Streptophyta; class Magnoliopsida; order Poales; family Poaceae; genus Aegilops; species Aegilops speltoides. The sequence goes on from CM038143.1 coordinate 323,896,469, forward strand.
GACTCTTCTGATAGCGAGAGATGCTTTAGTGAATCCAGAATATCGCTAAAAGGCGAGTGCTGGAAGATGTCCAGGGCGGTGAATTCCATAACCGGCGCCCAATCCGGATTAATTGGCAGGGGCGCGGGAGGCTCGGAGTCCGGTGAGGAGTCCGGCGCCTCGGGATCACGAGTTTCGCAGGGGACAAGATTGGTATTCGCCCATCGCCGTGGATGTTGAAGCCCCTGTGGCGTTCATCCACCGCCCTCGATATAGGGCAATCGGCTCCGGGCTAGTGGCGAAGCGGATCTGAGTCGCCACCAAAGCACCGTCCGCGCAGAGCTAGATCGTGCCCATCGTCCGCAAAGGCGGCGCTTGGCTGTGGCTCGAGTCCGTCGAAGATCAAGTCTCCGCGGTCATCGGCCGTGAAGTTTAAGCTTCGAATCGACCGACGCCGGGCGAAGCTTCGATCTGCTCAGATGGCGGGGAATTGGCCCGCAGTGCAAGGCCGCCGAATACGAAGATCTATCCGGGAGAAAAGTCTCACCGACAGCGTTGATGGTCGAAGATGCCATCGAGCCTATCGGTGACGACACGAGGAACTCTCAATGAAAGCACCAATGTCGGTGTCAAACCGGCGGATCTCGGTAGGGGTCCCGAACTGTGCGTCTAGGCGGATGGTAACTAGAGACGAGGACACAATGTTTTTACCTGTGTTCGGCCCTCTCGATGGAGGTAAAACCCTCGCCCCGGTTGATTAATATTGATGATATGGGTAGTACAAGAGTAGATCTACCACGAGATCAAGGAGGCTAAACCCTAGAAGCTAGCCTATGGTATGATTGTTGAGATGTATGTTCGTCCTACGGACTAAGGCCCTCCGGTTTATATAGACACCGGAGAGGCTAGGGTTACACAGAGTCGGTTACAATGGTAGGAAATCTACATATCCGTATTGCCAAGCTTGCCTTCCACGCCAAGGAAAGTACCTTCCGGACACGAGCCGGAGTCTTCAATCTTCTATCTTCGTAGTATGGGAGTCCGGCGGATATTGATAGTCCGGCTGTCCGGACACCCCCTAGTCCAGGACTCCCTCAGACTCCAAGTCTAGAGAAAGGGATGGCCTATGGTATGAGCATGAGCGTTCGTACCCTAGGTCATACCTCGTTTGGCTGGGAGTAATAGTGTGTCCCATGTTCTGAGATAGCTCAAGGTATGAGAGAGTGCACTCGTACTAGCTGGAAAAACTTCCAATCTCCTCAGAATTTTATCCATAAGCCAAAGAAACCATTTGTTTTTTACTTTAGACAAAACCTGTAGAGGTGACACGTGTTGCTTTTGTGCTTCTCCCAAGGCTTGTTCTTTAGGAACATTCTAGCCCCGACCTTCTTCTCTCTTTTCACCGGCTTTTGTGAAGAATTCGGGCTATCAAACTTGATTAGGTATAAACTGTTAGGGTAATTATTTTCATCAAAATCACGTACTTTATTATAGTTGGGAAACGTAAAATTGCATGGAAAACAAAAAAAAATCTACGCACACGCAAGATCTATCAAGGATATGCATAGCATGAGAGGGGGAGAGTGTTACATACCCTCGTAGACTATAAGCGGAAGCGTTTAGTAACGCGATTGATGTAGTCGAACTTCTTCGCATTGCAACCGATCAAGTACCAAACATACGTCACCTCCGAGTTCTGCACACGTTCAGCTCGGTGACGTACTCGGCCTTCTTAATCCATCAAGACAGCGAGGTAGTGGATGAGTTCCAACAGCATGACGGCTGATGACGGTTGAGGGAGTCCTGGACTAGGGGGTGTCCGGACAGCCGGACTATCATCGTCAGCCGGACTCCAAGACTATGAAGATACAAGATTGAAGACTTCGTCCCGTGTCCGGATGGGACTTTCCTTGGCGTGGAAGGCAAGCTTGGTGATACGGATAGGTAGATCTCCTACCATTGTAACCGACTCTGTGTAACCCTAGCCCTCTCCGGTGTCTATATAAACCAGAGGGTTTTAGTCCGTAGGACACAACCATTACAACAATCATACCATAGGCTAGCTCCTAGGGTTTAGCCTCCTTGATCTTGTGGTAGATCCACTCTTGTACTACCCATATCATCAATATCAATCAAGCAGGAGTAGGGTTTTACCTCCATCGAGAGGGCCCGAACCTGGGTAAAAACATCATGTCCCTTGTCTCCTGTTACCATCCGCCTAGACGCACAGTTCGGGACCCCCTACCTGAGATCCGCCGATTTTGACACCGACATTGGTGCTTTCATTGAGAGTTCCTCTGTGTCGTCATCGATAGGCTTGATGGCTTCTTCAAACAACAACAACGCCGTCCAGGGTGAGACTTTCCTCCCCGGACAGATCTTCGTGTTCGGCGGCTTTGCGCTGCGGGCAAATTCACTTGGCCATCTGGAGCAGATCGAAAGCTACGCCCCTGGCCATCAGGTCAGGTTTGGAAGCCTAAACTTCACGGCCGACATCCGCGGAGACTTGATCTTCGACGGGTTCGAGCCACAGCCGAGCGTGCCGCGCCGTCACGATGGGCATGATTTAGCTCTGCCGCCGGACAGTGCCCTGGAGGCCGCACACAAGTCCGCTCTGACCCATAGTTCGGAGCAGACCGTGTAGACCGAGGACAGGTGGCTGGACACCGCCTCGGGAGTTGCAACTTCTACGGTGATGGAGCCGAATACTGACCTTGTCCCTTATAAAGCTCGTGACTCCTAGACGCCGGACTCCTTGCCGGACTCCGAACCTCCTGCACCCCTGCCAATCGAATCCGATTGGGCGCCGACCATGGAGTTCACCGCCGCGGACATCTTTCAGCACTCACCCTTTGGCGACATCCTAAATTCGCTAAAGCATCTCTCGTTATCAAGAGAACCCTGGCCGGACTGCGGTCAAGATGGTGGGGATGTGGACGACGAAGAAATTCAAAGCCCACCCACCACCCACTTTGTAGCCACTGTCGACGATCTAACCGACATGCTAGACTACGACTCCGAAGACATCGACGGTATGGACGACGACGCCGGAGACGATCAAGAACCAGCGCTTACCGAGCACTGGAAGGCCACCCCAACCCATGATGTATATATGGTGGACACCCCAAAAGGAAGTGATAACGAGGAACAACGGGACGCGGCAAAGGATAATTTCGCCGACAAGCAACCAAAACGGCAACGTAGACGCCGCCCTAAGTCCCGCCTCGACAAAAACAGCACTCCCAATGACCCAGCAATAGAGCAGGGCAAACCAGTGGATGACGAACATGCAACCAAGCAACCATCCGAACAGGACGAATCGGATAATCAATCCAAGTCTGGCGAAAACAACAGTCCAGACGATCTCACGCTGGACACACCACCGAAGCATAAGAACCTTCACAAAAGACTTGTCGCCACTGCAAGAAGTCTGAAAAAGGAAAAACGGAAGCTCAAAACAGCGGAAGACATACTCAGAATGAGGTGGAGCAAAGTACTCAAGACCATGGACAAATATTGCAATAGCCACCAAACAAAGAGCTACCCGGCGCAAGTTGTTGCCAGACCGACGAGGAGGCCATAGAGCCCCACAACAAAAAGCAAAGAGGCCGCTGGCGGATAGACGACTAGATGATGTGCCAAAGCGACAAGCAGCTCCGCACACAAGACGACACATGATCCTCATAAAATGATGGCCTGGTCAGGTCCATTTACGGGCCCAAAAGAGGGCCCGTGAAGCAACACAACACGCCGCATGTTTGAATATAACGGCACGCCTAAATATGAGGGCGCCAGACACCCACTATGTTTCACCGATGAGGTGCCGGATCATGAATTTCCAGCGGATTCAAACCCGTAAACATAGAGGCATACGACGGAACAATGACCGAGAGTCGGATCGAGGATTACATATCGCACATACACATGGCTAGAGGAGATGATCTTCACGCCATAAAATATCTACCCCTCAAGCTCAAAGGGCCAGCTCGGCATTGGCTCAAAAGCCTCCCAGAAAATACTGTTGGAAGTTGGGAAGAGCTCGAGGACGCGTTTAGAGCAAATTTTCAAGGGACTTATGTCCGACCTCCGGATGCAGACGATTTAAGTCACATAACTCAACAGCCCGGAGAGTCAGCACGCAAATTCTGGAACAGGTTTCTTACCAAAAAGAACCAAATAGTCGACTGTCCGGACGCCGAAGCCCTAGCAGCTTTTAAACATAATGTCCGAGACAAATGGCTCGCCAGACACCTTGGCCAAGAGAAGCTGAGAACTATGGCCGCGCTAACAAGCCTCATGACCCGCTTTTGCGCAGGGGAAGACAGCTGGCTAGCAAGATGCAGCACCAGTGACCCGAGTACATCCGAGATCAGAGATGGAAACAGAAAATCACGGCACAGAAAGGACCAAAGCCGAAACAAAGAAAAAAGCCCAAAGAACACGACGGTCAACGCCGGATTCAAAAGCTCGCGGCCGAACAGCAAAACACTGCCTCCTAAGGACAACAGTGACGAGCTATCCAACTTAAACAAAATCTTGGATCGGATATGTCAAATCCACAGCACCTCCGGAAGGCCTGCAAACCACACCCACCGAGATTGTTGGGTCTTCAAATAGTCCGGCCGACTCAACACCGAACACAAGGGGCTCGACACGCCAAGCGAGGATGACGACAAACCCCACCAGCAGAGCACCGGAAAACAAAAGACTTTCCCACAAGAAGTCAAAACAGTAAACTCACTTCATGTGATAATACGGAACGACAGTGCGGCACCCACCAAAGTAGGTATCGCACGGTCCACCCCAGCGGAACCTCGAGGTTGGATGTCAAAACCAATTACTTTCGACCACCTGGACTATTCCAGAAGTATTCGAAACGAAGGATGGACTGCTCTGATACTGGATCCAATAATCGATGGACTACAATTTACACAAGTCCTAATGGATGGGGGCAGTGATTTAAACCTGCTATACCCGGACACAATCCGCAAGTTGGGGGTGGATCTTACCAAAATTCGACATAGCCGCACTTCCTTTAAAGGAGTGACGCCAGGCTCTTACGCCAAGTGCACGGGCTCCTTACTACTAGAAGTTGTGTTCGGGTCACCCGACAACTTCCGACGCGAGAAGCTAATCTTTCATGTCGCCCCATTCAAAAGTAGCCATCAAGCACTATTGGGACGTGAAGCTTTTGTCCGCTTTAACGCAATACCACATTACGCGTCTCTTACACTTAAAATGCCCGGTCCGTGCGGCATCATCTCATTAAAAGGTCGTTCAAGACCCCGGACACGGCTAGACGAGTCCGGCATAAATAAGCTAGGGGCTCCCTAGCCGCACACCCCTTTACAAGGGGCTATGCGTACAAGCAATAATGAGCTAATATAAGCTCAGCCTTATTCATTCATTCATATTTCGATTTTTAATAAAAAATTTACGATTTCCTTTCAAGCTAAGTTCCTCTCTTTTTACATATGAACAACGTGTACGCCCGTCCAGGATACGGCACAACGGAGACACAAGTGCAGACGTGCAACAGGGACCCGTCGCAAGGATTCTTTTCAGATTAAGTCCCTGCGTAAACCTTTCTTACTGTATTTTGTTGATCACATCCCACGGTTTTTCACCATAACCAACGAGGAGGCTGGCGTTTTGGTATCGGCGCGCCAGAAATTCCCTTTACCGCACTCGACACTAGGGGCTTAGGGCATTGTTCGCCTACACTATAAAGACCGAACACCTTAGGGAGTGTTTGGCGCCTCGAGTTAGGCCTTATATGCATCAACTCCGAGTCATGTCTTTGGTCAAATGTTGGGTTTGCCCGGCTCGTGTTTTGCTGCCTTACATTCCGTATCATCGGCTAACGCGCACCGGAGAACTCTCGATTGTGCCCGGTTGGCCGGGCGAGCACCTCGAGAGAAAGCCGAAACCGATGTCATGACATAGCGAGAGACTGGTCAACCACTCGATCGACTATCGGACTGTTTATAATTCCTCCGCTTTGACGAAGGACCGTTTCCCGGTTAGGCACATACGCGCCCCAAACTCGGAGAACGCGGTGCCCCCAGGGGCTATATCGTAGCCCCACCCTCGAACTCCTATGGCTAAGTGAAAGTGATAAAGCATTATAGTCCGGTTGCCTCGTTTGCTATGCTACCACCTCCTTTACAGGACCAAGATGTTGGATTAAGTGTGAAAATGCGCTATTTTGCAAACACCCGCACTATGTGCGTAAATAAGTCAAGACTGCCATCTTTCAGGTTATACACAAGTATACATTAAACGGCCGCACAGGAGATATTCCAATACTTGCACGCACAAGTACCAAAAGCGCTTATATTATAAATATCGTTTTACAAATCATATAGTTCATTTGAACACGACATTTTTTGAGCACTGCGACTCTATTACACGAGCACCACGCATGTGACACCCCCGATTCAATCATACACTAATCATGCACGCAAACGTGTATGATCAAGATCAGGGACTCACGGGAAGATATCACAACACAACTCTAAAAACATAAATAAGTCATACAAGCATCATAATACAAGCCAGGGGCCTCGAGGGCTCGAATACAAGTGCTCGATCATAGACGAGTCAGCGGAAGCAAAAATATCTGAGTACGCATGAAGTTAAACAAGTTGCCATAAGATGGCTAGCACAAACCGGATACAGATCGAAGAGGCGCAGCCTCCCCGCAGGATCCTCCTAAACTACTCCCGGTCGCCGCCGCCAGCTTGCACGTAGTAGTAGGCACCTCCAGTGTAGTAGTCGCCATCGACGGTGGCGTCTGCCCTGGTTTCCAAAGATCTGGTTGCGACAACCGTAAAGAAAGGAAAGGGGAAAGGGGAGAAAAACCGTGAGTACTCATCCAAAGTACTCGCAAGCAAGGAGCTACACTACATATGCATGGGTATATGTGTAAAGGGCCATATCGATGGACCGAACTGCAGAATGCCGTAATAAGAGGGGATAGCTAATCCCGTCAAGACTACGCTCGCAGCCTCCGTCTTGCAAACATGTAGAAGAGAGTAGATTGAAGTCCTCAAAGTAGCATCTCCAAGTAGCATCTCCAAGAGCATCGCATAGCATAATCCTACCCGGCGATCCTCCCCTCGTCGCCCTGTGGAAAAGTGATCACCGGGTTGTCTGTGGAACTTATCTGGGTGTATTTTATTAAGTATCCGGTTCTACTTGTCATAAGGTCAAGGTACAACTCCGGTCGCCCTTTACCGAGGGACACGGCTATTCAATAGATAAACTTCCTGCAGGGTGCACCACATAAGCCAACACGCCGATCCCATTTGGCCGACACACTTTCTGGGTCATGCCCGCCTCGGAAGATCAACACGCCGCAGCCCCACCTAGGCACAACAGAGAGGTCAAGACGCCGGTCTAACTCCTATGGCGCAGGGTCCGCCCATCGCCTTTGCACACCGCACGCTATAACGCGCCGAAGCGCACCTAGCCTAGTGGCGTTCGGTCAATCCGGCGCGCCCACTCGGCCGCCGACGTCACGAAGGCTTCGATCGATACCACGACGCCAGATACCCATAACTACTCCCGCGTAGATGGTTAGTGCGTATAGACCAAATGGCCAGACTCAGATCAAATACCCAGATCTCGTTAAGCGTGTTATTATGAAGCAACTGTGGACGCCGACCTGGGCCAGGCCCACCTCTCACCTAGGCGGTCTCAACCTGCCATGTCGCTCCGCCACAAAGATCCACACATAGGGCCGTCGGGACAAAGGTCCTTTCAGCCCCCAATCCGAGAATCACTCACGGGTACTCTTCGAGCGGACCCGACTTTAGTCACCATCTGTAGTATGTATATATGTATAGTATATACCCGTGATCACCTCCCGAGTGATCACGGCCCGATAGTATAGCAAGGCAGACTGACAAGAATGTAGGGCCAATGATGATAAACTAGCATCCTATACTAAGTATATAGGATTGCAGGTAAGGTATCAACAGATGTAGCAACAATGTCAGGCTATACATCAGAATAGGATTAACGGAAAGCGGTAACATGCTACACTACTCTAATGCAAGCAGTATAGAGGAGAATAGGCGATATCTGGTGATCAAGGGGGGGGGGCTTGCCTGGTTGCTTTGGCAAGAAGGAGAGGTCGTCAACACCGTAGTCGTACTGGGTAGCAGCGGCGTCGGTCTCGGTGTCAATGAGAGAAGAGGGGGAAGAAACAATAAATATAATGCAAACATAAACATGATGGTGCATGACAAGACAAGTAACGATGTTAGGTGTGCCCAATCGCGGTAGTAGGTGATACCGACGAAGGGGGAAAACATCCGGGAAAGTATTCCCAGTGTTTCGCGTTTTTGGACCAGTGAACCGGAGAAGGAAAGTTGCGTGTTCGGTATGCTAGGGGTGTGTGGCGGATGAACGGGCTACATATCCGGATTCGTCTCGTCGTTCTGAGCAACTTTCATGTAGAAAGTATTTTCATCTGAGGTACGGTTTATTTTATATTAATTTTAAAAGATTTTAAATCATTTACTAGAGTTAATAGAATTAATTTAATTCTAAATGCATTTATGATGTCATCATGACATCAGCGGTCAGCTTTGACCTTTGACCAGTCAAGCTGACGGGTGGGTCCCGCTTGTCATTGATTGAGACTAACTAATCAGGATTAACTAGATTAGTTAAATGATTAGGTTAATTAATCACAATTAATTAAGTTAATTAACTTAGTTAACTAATTAATTAATTAGTTATATTTTTATTATTACTACTATTATTATTATTTATTTTTAATCTTTTTTTAACTGTTCTGGGATAGGCCCCACTTGTCATTGGCCCTAGGGGCCATAGCGGGCACCGGGCGGTGCGGGCGGAGGGGCATGACCACGAGCGCCCGATAGGCAGCCCGGGCGCTGGCCTCCTGCGAGACCAATGGCGCGGTCGCCGGCGCCCACGAAGCCGGCCAGGGGAGGCGACGGAGGTGCGGGACTAAGGCAAGGGGAGTAGGACGCGAGGGTCGAAGCGCCGGAGTTGGCCGCGGGCGTGGCGGCGTCGCCAACGCAGGGGGGTGCAGGCGGCAAGGCCAAGGCTGGCGGCAGCGGCCGGCGTGGGGGGAGACGGAGTGAGGGGCCAGCGAAGAGCGGTCCCGGACGACAGAGGAGCAGCAGCAGGAGAGTCGGGGCGCACCAGCAGCAGGGGGACGTGGTGAGTGCGTGGGTGGCAGCCAGCAAGACAGCCATTGATGAGCGCGAGGCGGAGCGGTACGGCCATGAGCGTCGCGTCGGGACGAGGGAGAAGAGGCCGGAGGCCGTGGCCTCACCGGGATTTGTAGGGACGGGGCAGCGGGGCTCGTGGAGGGGGACGGGGACGACGACGTCGACGTAGATGAGGTAGACCGACAAGGGAGCGCTGGCGACGGGCGGCGGGGCGGCGTCAGGCGCGCGGGGTTGATGACGGGGAGGCGATCCAGTCAGCGGCGTGGTCGACGCAGGCGTGGCTGCGGCTTCCGGCGGCGTCGCGCGAGGGAGAGGAGGGGCGAGGAGTCAACAGGGGCGGGCGTGGTCGCCTGATCCCGATCTCGATCCGGGAGTGGGGGAGAGCGAGTGGGGAGGAGTGCGTGGTGGGGGTTAGGGTTCGGTGGGGAGTGGGGGTTAAGGGTGGAGTGGGGATGGGCGGCGGTGGTTTGGCCTAATGGTCTCTGGGCCGAGCCCGGTGGGGTTTCTTTCCTCTTTCTTTTTTTGTTTTCTTTTGTATTTTCTTTCTTTTATTTATTTTATTTTCAGTTTTATTTCAATTTAAATTATTTAGGCATTTTATAAAAATGTGTTTATTACACCATATTTACATATGCAATTTTTAGTACAGACCGAACATTTTTATTTTAATGTTTGAAAACTTTTATTATTTACCAAACTTTGAATTTGAATTTTGGACCGGTTTTGAGCTAGCGCGAGATTAGCAATAGTAACCAGGGTGACGTGGGGACATTAACATGGGATTACTGTAGCCTAATTATCCGGGCGTCACAATTCTCCTCCACTACAAGAAATCTCGTCCCGAGATTTAAGAGGGGAGTAAAGGGGAAAGTTCTGATTACGAAATTCTAACGAATCTTCTCGATCTTGCTTGCTCTTCTCTAAGAGGTCGATCCATAACGTTGATGTTTCCATTCCTATGCATCAATGCATCATGATGAAGTTGTCGTCCTTCCTTCAGGATCTTCACCATACTTACGAAAGGATAAGAAGGGAACTCCGGGAGAACGGACCCTTGCAAGGTTGACTATCTAGTAGATAACATCGGGGAAGGTGGCGGAAAGTAACTCTCGAATTGAACCCTTAGAAAATATCGAGAGCAAATTAAGAAGGTATCATGAGAAGTTTCTAGCGGGCAGGAATGTTCGATGCCTGTTACAGGGCGTGAAAGGGGTTCAAAGCAACGGGAATAAGTATTGTGTCTGATATCAGACTTGAAGGTGGCTCGTGAATTACATACAAGGCCACGGACGAGGAATAACTTTGACAATAAGGTGTACAGGAGAGTCAGGTTTTGATCCTGTGGAACTGTGGGTTATGGGCCCACCATGTGGGTTAAAGGTAGAAAGGGCGGTAATGGCTCGCACGATCATGTAAGCAAGACATGTCAGAGGATAGCCTGTCAGTTATGTCAGCAACAACATCGGTACCAAGGGCGAGGGACGAAGAGAACCATTTTCCTGCTCGTTGAAACGAGGCGGACCAATAGGCAAAGTTCTCTTCCATCGGTGGTTACCGGAATGTTATCAACAATAGTAACAGGGTCTTACTGACAGAGTTGTACACCGAGATGTTTGCACAAGCAGGGAATTATTACTGCTTATATCATATAGATCACAGTAAGGGTTTAAACAAACCTATGGAAAGGGGAAAGTGTCTATCAGATTTAATTAGAACCATGGAAAGAAAAATGTGTTTAAACACATATTTCAGGGGTATATCCTTCCCAAGGACAAGCAGAGCATGATATCCATGGCAGGATATGAAGTAGAAAACCCTTCAGGAAAAGGGGAGAGAAATTTCATGACATTACCCATACAACGGTGTTTGGATAATTGATCCAGAAACATTTAGCATTGTGCTAAATGTTCTTATTGAAGATAGGAGTACCACATACATGCTTCGAGATAGCATTGACATGGTCTTCAAGCAATGGTTGGACTTTGGATACACGAAGGATCCATCATGATAAACTTATTAAACAAGGCATTCAATTTCCTCATGGAAAAATGGTTAACCTTGTTAAAAAAAGGAAACTATAACAATAGGTTCTCCGGCCAGGTGCGCTAGGCATGACATCACCTTAGCGGGTCATATAAAGAAATGTTATAACTCTTGGAAATATGTTCCAACTGTCACATCTGACCAAGGTTCAGATTCGATTGGCGTTAGGATACCTCAGACTCATGATTTCTAAGAAGGATGGGGTGCAACACAATTTGATGAGATGGCGTTGCAAGATCCTCGGGAAATGAATTATGGAAGCAAGTACTGAATCATGAATTCATCATTAAACCAAGGAGAAGAAGAGGATGTGGCTGATGGACTCAGCGACAATACATTGAGATTTCCAAAAGGTGGATCTCCACAATTATGTGAACAAGGAGATAGCTTTTGTCAGTTCAAATGATATAATGAGGTATGCTCAAAGAAACATACACGATTAAACATTGGTTGACGGTGCACCCGAATACGGACTTAGGTAGCACAAACAATGTTAGAATGGCGATTCGATAACCAATAGTCTAAGAATGAAATGTTGACCATTAACTTCAAAGCAACAAGGTTGCTAGAAGTTGTTTTTTTTAAATTACTAGTCCATCTGTCGGTATTCCTGTTAGGAACAACACGGGGACCAAGAAAAGAATGGTGATGGTGAAGTATCACTTATATCAAGAATTTTAAAGAGGTGGTGAAATTCTCACAGCCTTCTTGATATATAAGATGGTAATACTCCAAGGTAGGACATACGACAAGTTGGATTGCCAGGAACTCAAGGTATAACACAAAACAAGAACAAGTTTTGTGTTGGAGGGAATGCAAGAATGTTGTGGATGATAACTCAAATCATCGGGGGCAAAGGATGCTATTTCACATCATGAATTTGATTGATATCCTGGAAGCGCTCAAAATGTTGATGATGATCATGACACCTTTGTCGAGAGGTTTCATGAAGATATAATTGCTCATCGACAACATCAAGCAAGAGGAAGGATGGAGCGAAAAGTTATTGAAACCACGGATATAACACAAACTCGGAATCAAGCTTGATGTTCAAGGCAAAATGATATGACGAGGAAAGTCGACATAAGTTTAGCTCATCGTCGAAAATTATGCTTCGAGAGGAAGGACCAGGTAGCACAGTTAAAAAGTTGCAAAATAATGATATAGCCGATCAGGCTAGGAATGACTTCAAGGATTATTAAATCATAAGCAACGAAAATTATTTAAGAGTTATTGAATCGGAGTGCGGAATCGATTCACTTATCGGTGTTTTGGGTTGACAAACAACCCAGCACCCCTGAAGTGACAACGACGGGGAAAGGTAGTACTTCATCAAAAATTCATAAGATGTAGAGCAATGGCATGATATCCTCGAGATACCAGGGGTAATACTAGAAGGTAGATCATAATAGAGGTCGGGCAGACACATTGATCTGTAGAAGAAAAATGTTTTAACTTGTCCGAAAAATGGGATCAAAGAAGAACAATCATGGTCGGAACCACGGTTGCAAAGGATCAATTCACAGATACCATGTGATAGTTATCAAGGAAATAGTTATTATTACAAGAAGCTTCCATGATAGGATATACATCGTGTCCATGGGCATGAATGCAAAGTTCAAGGTCGACTCCCACTTTTTTAATGCATAACCCTTCATTCACTTCTCGCGTTTGATGAAGTTGCAGTGTTGAAATTTTATCTGGCAAAATACCAGAAGAGTATGACTCATGAAATTTTTTGAGTTCACACATATTATGGAAGGCATAGGTTCGACCCATCGGGGGATCGTGGAAACATATACCACAAGCTTCAATAGTAAATATCACCAGCTCGAAAGCAGAGCATGGTTGGCCAAATCAAGGAATATGATTTACCAAAGGCATTATGTATCAGGGAAAGAACTTCCAAAGTGATTGAATATGAAGGACGTTGTCGGATAAAATCCAACAAGGTTCTGATGGTCCATAAAGGATCTGATGTGAGTATCGACTCACAAACAGAGGAAGAATCAATGCAAAGACATTGGATTATAGAAACAACGGAGTAACTTAGAGCTTAATTGCAAAGGAATTATGATTTACAAAGCGAAGGATCAGAAGCAGACGCTCTGATCAAAGATGGATAAGTTCAATATACTTAGGGGCACAATCGACGACAATTTGATTGGCGAGAACCAGCTCACGTTTAAAATGACGTCTGAGCCGGAAGGATGAATTCCAGGATCTGATTGAGGATTGCGAGCATTCGCAACAAATTGAATCAACGGACGCAAAATGATAATGACAAGGGATGCCAATAAGATTACGGAACTTATGGGATTAAACATAATGCAAGCAAGCAAGAATTTCAAGAGCAATAGACTGCTTAGGATTTGAAAGATCGAATAGTATCTCGAAGACTTGTGTGAAACACATGAACAACTGGGAATGAGCAAATATCTGATGAGTGCTAGAAATTATCCATAGTGGTATTCATGTGGCAAAGAACAACAAGGCAGTAAGCTCAAAGGATTCTCGGAACAACAGAGAGAATTTCGGGGTATCTTGTAATAACAAGATCAACTGGGAAGCATCGTATGAACGGTGAGTATACGTGGTTATCCACAGGGGTTTATCGATGGAAGGGAATTGCAAAAGCGACGCCATAAAGTCTCAAGAGAACATCAGAGAGTATCTTCGGATTCTTCTGGTGCAGCAGACGATTATCTGTAATAAGGGGCTCTCCGGGAGAAAGTATTATCGAGAACCTAGAGTCAGAGTTAGTAAAATCGTTTACCCCGAATAGAAGAGGTGTCAGAGTCCCAGAGTATAGGATGAGGAATAAAAGATCCTACTACCACCAAATGGCAACTTGTGCCCCGTAAGACACATAGCCATGTTAGTAAAAGTTTTGCAATATCTAGACTCGACTTCGGCCAAGGAGTTGGAAAGGGGGATTCCTACAGACAGTCGGCTCTGATACCAACTTGTGACGCCCCCGATTCAATCGTACACTAATCATGCACGCAAACGTGTACGATCAAGATCAGGGACTCACGGGAAGATTCACAACACAACTCTAAAAACATAAATAAGTCATACAAGCATCATAATACAAGCCAGGGCCTCGAGGGCTCGAATACAAGTGCTCGATCATAGACGAAGTCACGAAGCAACAATATCTGAGTACGTACATAAGTTAAACAGGTTGCCATAAGATGGCTAGCACAAACCGATATCAGACGAAGAGGCGATGCCTCCTGCCTCGATCCTCCTAAACTACTCACAGTCGCCGCCGCCGCCCTTGCACATAGTAGTACGCACCTCCAGTGTAGTAGTCGCCATCGACGGTGGCGTCGCTCTGGTTCCAAATCTGGTTGCGACAACCGTAAAGAAAGGAAAGGGGAAAGGGGGAGAAAGCAACCGTGAGTACTCATCCAAAGTACTCGCAAGCAAGGAGCTACACTACATATGCATGGGTATATGTGTAAAGGGCCATATCAAGGACCGAATCTGCAGAATGCCGTAATAAGAGGGGGATAGCTAATCCTGTCGAAGACTACGCTTCTGGCAGCCTCCGTCTAGCCTGTAGAAGAGAGTAGATTGAAGTCCTCCAAGTAGCATCTCCAAGTAGCATCTCCAAGTAGCATCTCCAGTAGCATCGCATAGCATAATCCTACCCGGCGATCCTCCCCTCGTCGCCCTGTGGAAAAGCGATCACCGGGTTGTCTGTGGAACTTATCTGGGTGTATTTTATTAAGTATCCGGTTCTAGTTGTCATAAGGTAAAGGTACAACTCCGGGTCGTCCTTTTACCGAGGGACACGGCTATTCGAATAGATAAACTTCCCTGCAGGGGTGCACCACATAACCCAACACGCCGATCCCATTTGGCCGACACACTTTCTGGGTCATGCCCGCCTCGAAGATCAACACGCCGCAGCCCCACCTAGGCACAACAGAGAGGTCAAGACGCCGGTCTAACTCCTATGGCGCAGGGTCCGCCCATCGCCTTTGCACACCAAGTTGCGAGCGCGCCGAAGCGACCTAGCCTAGTGGCGTTCGGTCCAATCCGCACGCGCCACTCAGACGCTGACATCATGAAGGTTTCGGCTGATACCACGACGCCGGGATACCCATAACTACTCCCGCGTAGATGGTTAGTGCGTATAGACCAAATGGCCAGACTCAGATCAAATACCCAGATCTCGTTAAGCGTGTTATTATGAAGCAACTGCGGACGCCGACCTGGGCCAGGCCCACCTCTCACCTAGGCGGTCTCAGCCTGCCATGTCGCTCCGCCACAAAGATCCACACAGAGGGCCGTCGGGACAAAGGTCCTTTCAGCCCCCAATCCGAGAATCACTCGCGGGTACTCTTTGAGCGGACCCGACTTTAGTCACCATCTGTAGTATGTATATATGTATAGTATATACCCGTGATCACCTCCCGAGTGATCACGGCCCGATAGTATAGCAAGGCAGACTGACAAGAATGTAGGGCCAATGATGATAAACTAGCATCCTATACTAAGTATATAGGATTGCAGGTAAGGTATCAACAGATGTAGCAACAATGTCGCTATACATCGAATAGGATTAACGAAAGCAGTAACATGCTACACTACTCTAATGCAAGCAGTATAGAAGAGAATAGGCGATATCTGGTGATCAAGGGGGGGGCTTGCCTGGTTGCTTTGGCAAGAAGGAGAGGTCGTCAACTCCGTAGTCGTACTGGGTAGCAGCGGCGTCGGTCTCGGTGTCTAACGAGAGAAGAGGGGGAAGAAACAATAAATATAATGCAAACATAAGCATGATGGTGCATGACAAGACAAGTAACGATGCTAGGTGTGCCCAATCGCGGTAGTAGGTGATACCGACGAAGGGGGAAAACATCCGGGAAAGTATTCCCAGTGTTTCGCGTTTTTGGACCGGTGAACCGGAGGGGGAAAGTTGCGTGTTCGGTATGCTAGGGGCGTGTGGCGGATGAACGGACTGCGTATTCGGATTCGTCTCGTCGTTCTGAGCAACTTTCATGTAGAAAGTATTTTCATCTGAGCTACGGTTTATTTTATATTAATTTTAAAAGATTTTAAATCATTTACTAGAATTAATAGAATTAATTTAATTCTAAATGCATTTATGATGTCATCATGAAATCAGCGGTCAGCTTTGACCTTTGACCAGTCAAGCTGACGGGTGGGTCCCGCTTGTCATTGATTGAGACTAACTAATCAGGATTAACTAGATTAGTTAAATGATTAGGTTAATTAATCACAATTAATTAAGTTAATTAACTTAGTTAACTAATTAATTAATTAGTTATATTTTTATTATTACTACTATTATTATTATTTATTTTTAATCTTTTTTAACTGTTCTGGGACAGGCCCCACTTCTCATTGGCCCTAGGGGCCATAGCGGGCATCGGGCGGTGCGGGCGCAGGGGCACGACCATGAGCGCCCGATAGGCAGCCCGGGCGCTGGCCTCCTGCGAGACCAATGGCGCGGTCGCCGGCGCCCACGACGCCGCCGGGAGGCGACGGAGGTGCGGACTAAGGCGAGTAGGGAGTTGGACGGGGGTCGGCGGAGTTGGCATGGCGTGGCGGCGCCGCCAACGCAGGGGGTGCAGAGCGGGCAAGGCCAAGGCTGGGCGACAGCGGCGTGGCCGGCGTGGGGGGAGACGGAGTGAGGGGCCAGCGAAGAGCGGTCCCGGACGGCAGAGGGGCAGCAGCAGGAGAGTCGGGGCGCACCAGCAGCAGGGGGACGTGGTGAGTGCGTGGGTGGCCGCAGGCAGCACAGCCGCGGTGAGCGCGAGGCGGAGCGGTACGGTCATGAGCGCGTGCGTACGGGGATAGGTGGAGAGAAGAGGGAGGAGGCCGTGGCCTCACCGGGATTTGTATGGACGGGGCAGGGGGGCTCGTGGAGGGGGACGGGACGACGGCGTCGACGTAGATGAGGCAGACCGACGAGGGAGCGCCGGCGACGGGCGGCGGGGTGGCGTCGGGCGTGCGGGGTCGATGACGGGGAGGCAATCCAGTCAGCGGCGCGGTTGACACGTGGCATGGCCGCGGCTTCCGGCGGCGTCGCGCGAGGGAGAGGAGGGGCGAGGAGTCAACAGGGGGCGGGGGCGTGGTCGCCCCGATCCCGATCTGGATCCGGGGAGTGGGGGGAGAGCGAGTGGGGGAGGGAGTGCGTGGTGGGGGGTTAGGGTTCGGTGGGGAGTGGGGGGTTAAGGGGAGGAGTGGGAATGGGCCGGCCAGGTGGTTTGGCCCAATGGTCTGCTGGGCCAGAGCCCGGGTGGGTTTTCTTTCCTCTTTCTTTTTTTTGTTTTCTCTTTTGTATTTTCTTTCTTTTATTTATTTTATTTTTTGTTTTATTTCAATTTAAATTATTTAGGCATTTTATAAAAATGTGTTTATTACACCATATTTACATATGCAATTTTTAGTACAAACCGAACATTTTTATTTTAATGTTTGAAAACTTTTATTATTTACCAAACTTTGAATTTGAATTTTGGACCGGTTTTGATCTAGCGCGAGATTAGCAATAGTAACCAGGGTGATGTGGGGACATTAACATGGGATTACTGTAGCCTAATTATCCGGGCGTCACAACGCAGAACTTCACCAAAATAGTACTCGGCAGGTAAACGGCTCTCGTCCGAACCCTGGGTCGCAACAGCGGTGGCATCCATCTCCGTCCAGTATGTCTTCACACGGGCGAGAGCCATCCGTGCACCCTCTATGCAGGCCGACCGCTTCATCGCATTGATATGCGGCACCGCCCCAAGGAATTGTTGCAATAAGCCAAAATAACTCTTCGGCTTGGGCCTATCCGGCCAGACATGAGTCATGATATCCGTCATGGCAAGTCTGGACAATCTATTTAGCTCAGCCCACTCGGCCAACCGATCGGTTAGCGGAAGTGAACGGTCCGGACTATGGAATTGAGACCAAAATAGCTCTTCTGTCTTGTGATCCTTCTGACTTCGGAAGTGCACAACGGCATCCGCCGCACTCGCCGCTAAGTCCATATAAGGATCTTCTGAACCCCACAGCTGGACAAGCTGAGCATACTTTAGATCTGTAAACCTTCAGCGCAGCAGAAAGGGCTTGCCAGCCACAATGTCTCCGGCCTGGCGCAGCTCCTCCTTTATAGCCCCCATTGCAGAACGGGCATCCTTGGCTTCGGCAGTGGCCTTCCCAGTCTCCTCGCTCCGCTAGGCGCTCCTTTTCAAGAACCTCATTGCGGTCGGTAGCATCTTTAACTTCACGGCCATTTCGCCATCTCCTCCTAACGCTTCGCAAAGTGCAGCCCTTTCGCTTCTAGCTCTTGACGCCCTCGAGGCAGCCGCATCACTCCTTCTGGCTTGCTCCTTGGCTTGAGCAAGTTCTGCCCGAAGGCTCTCCACAGTAGCGGCACCATCTGCATTTAGCACACATGTTGTAAGGAGTGGGCCTCGGCTCCCTTACTAGGTGACCACGGAGAAAAAACCTACCTTGCGACTCGTCAAGTCGTCTATTGACCAGTGCGATGTCCGCATCCGCAGCGTCGAGCTGCCGCTTTAGTTCGGCAACTCCATCAGTCCGGCTAGCCACCGAACTATCCGCCACCTGCATAGGAAAGGCGAAAATCAATACGTGGGAT
Source organism: Aegilops speltoides (assembly GCA_021437245.1). Taxonomy (NCBI): domain Eukaryota; kingdom Viridiplantae; phylum Streptophyta; class Magnoliopsida; order Poales; family Poaceae; genus Aegilops; species Aegilops speltoides. The sequence continues at coordinate 323,915,333 of CM038143.1, forward strand.
TTTGATCTCGACACCCTACCGAGTCTCAGGGGCTACTATCTATACAGGGTGCACTTTATGTGTAAAACTGTCAAAGGGTATGTCGTTTTTACGTACCTCAAATCCCGCCAAAGAAACCCGACAGCGGCATCACGCAATCCGCCTTCGGCGGATGAAATTCTTTCAATCACCGTACTCATCAGTGTACGGTGACCTTCTGAGATGGACGCCCTCTCAAGTAGATCCTTCAGCTCCCCCGGCCGCATACCAGTTGGTGCCGAACTATTCGGCCCTGCCGGACTTAGGGATACCCTCCATGATGACACTTAAGGCTCGTCCGCCCTATCCGATGGTGCGGCAGATGGAGGCGTCTCGCTCTCCATCATCTCCGGACGGAGTTCCCCCGAAGACGAGCTCATCTGAGAAGGACGGAGATCCGAACTACAAGGTAAAAACTTAAGTTATCCTCAGAAGCACAAATAGGGATGTCCCTTATTACAAAACTCCCTTTTTTCTACTTACGGCTCATTGGAGGGCTGATTCTTTAGGGGAGATCAGGCGGCGAGCCTCTCGGATGCAGGACCCTCTGGTGAAGATCTCTTCCCCCGCTTCGGTGCTTTGGCCTCCAGGTTTTCAGAGGCGGTCCTCTTCTCCCCCTGGAAGGAGGGATTCTCGACCCCCCCCCCCTTCCTCAAAAGCCTCCTTGGTTGAGGCGGTAGTTCCTCTGTTCTCCCCTTCGCCTTCCTCTGAAGGCGCAACCTCCAGCATCCTGACCAGCACGGGATCTGGCGCGGTCTCTGGGAGGGGGGCGGACACCGTATCAGTTTTGCTTGCGCTATCCACTCCTGTTTAGAGGGCAGCTGGTCAAAAGGCGAATCATAGAAAGGCAAACAAACGGTATGTCCGGACACGGAGCTACTTACTTGTGTATCCGGGCGATTGCAGCTCAGGCCGGCGTCCTCGGTCAATTCCGGACACACCTCTTGTGATCCGAAGAACAATTTGTAAATCTCCACGGGTGTCGTACCCATGAAGTGTTGGAGAATTCGTGGTCCCTCCGGATTAAACTCCCACAACCGGAGAGGGCGGCGCTTGCAGGGCAGGAGATGCCTAATCAGCATGACCTGCATCACCACAACCAGATCGATCTCCCTCGCTTGGAGGTCTCGAATCCGGCCCTGCAATAGGGGCACGTCCTTTGATAGCCCCTAGTTGAGCCCTTAGCTGACCCATGACATCAGCCGCTGTGGAGGGCCTGGGCGGAAAATGGGCGGCGGCTTCTGCCTGCTGCCCCTGGGAGCGGTTATGTAGAACCACTCCTGCTGCCACAAGCCGAGCTCCTCCTGGAAAGAGCCCTCGGGCCATGGAGCATCGGCCCTTCTGCTCACAACCGCCCCACAGCACTCTGCTTGACGCTCCTCGATCATCTTCGGCTTCACGTCGAAGGTCTTAGGCCACAAGCCGAAGTGAGGGGTGACGCGGAGGAACACTTCGCAGACGACAATAAATGCAGAAATATGGAGGATGGACTTTGGAGGCAAGTCGTGGAATTCCAACCCATAGTAAAACATGAGCCCTCTCACAAAAGGATCCATCGAGAAGCCTAAACCCCAACGGAGGTGGGATACAAACACGACATACTCGCCGGGCTCGGGGGTGGGGATGACTTGCCCTTCGGCGGGCAACCTGTGCGAAACCTCGTAAGTCAGGTACTTGGCCTCTCGCGACTTTAGCACGCCTTCCTTCGTGACGGAGGAGGGCATCCACCGGCCCTGTAGGTCGGAGCCGGACATTGTTGAAGGTCCGAAGCACTCGAATCTGGGGCTCTGGGTGTTGGAACTCGGGGCGAGGAGTAGATTCGATTGAGGATTGAAGTAAAGATACAAGCCTTGGTCCCATTATAAAGAGGGAGAATACCAAGAGCCGTCCCCGTGACCGTTCGGGACTCGCCTCCAATAGAGGGGGTGTGGCAACGGGCGCGGTTGGGTTACCCACGTCCATATTGATGGGAATCCCGGAATAAGGGGAACACGATCTCTGCTCCGACAAGACGTGCCAAGGAAACCGCTTCGCTAAACGCGCTGAGGTGGTATAATAAAAAACGATTGAAGTAAAGGCTTGGTGGTGGTGTGACGTCATGCCACAAAATACGTCAGCAGATTGAACTTGTGTACATATTATTGTCTCTACGGTGGAATGTGGAATTTATTTTGCAGAGCCGGACACTATCCTGGTGTTCACAATCTTCTATGAATTATTCGGAGGAGGAACCCGCCTTGCAATGCCGAACAATATCTGCCACGGACTCATCGTCATTGAAGCCTGGTTCAGGGCTACTAAGGAGTCTGGACTAGGGGTGTCCGGACAATTTGGACTATCATCGTCACCGGACTCCAAGACTATGAAGATACAAGATTGAAGACTTCGTCCCGTGTCCGGATGGGACTTTCCTTGGCTTGAAGGCAATCTTGGCAATACGGATATGTAGATCTCCTACCATTGTAACCGACTGTGTAACCCTAGCCCTCTCCTGTCTATATAAACCAGAGGGTTTTAGTCCGTAGGACACAACCATTACAACAATCATACCATAGGCTAGCTCCTAGGGTTTAGCCTCCTTGATCTCGTGGTAGATCCACTCTTGTACTACCCATATCATCAATATCAATCAAGCAGGAGTAGGGTTTTACCTCCATCGAGAGGGCCCGAACCTGGGTAAAAACATCGTGTCCCTTGTCTCCTGTTACCATCCGCCTAGACGCATAGTTCGTGACCCCCTACCCGAGATCCGTCGGTTTTGACACCGACAACGGTGATGGTGAAGTGATCTCCGCAGGGCTTCGCCTAAGCACTACGAAAATATGACCGAGGGACAAAACTGTGGAGAGGGGTGCCACACACGGCTAGAATAATGTCGTGGGTTGTGTGGTATATATATATATATATATATATACACACACACACACACACACCACAGGGCTTCGCCTAAGCACTACGAAAATATGACCGAGGGACAAAACTGTGGAGAGGGATGCCACACACGTCTAGAATAATGTCGTGGGTTGTGTGGCGCCCCTCCCTCATATATAGGATAGGCAGGCCCTAGGGCACCCCAAGTAGCCGGCGGCTGCCCTAGGGCACCTGCCTAGCCCCCCTTTCCTTATTTGAACTTGAGGGGGAAAGGAAAGGGCGATGGGTGCCTTAGGGCGCCTCCCCTTTCCTTCCCTCCCTCCTTTGGTGCGTGGGCAGGGGGTAGAGGGGTGCGCTAGCCCCTTGTGGGCTGGTGTTCTCTTCCCCTTTCGGCCCATAAGGCCCAATAGCTACCGGGGCTGCCCGGAACCCCTTCCAGTGACCCGATAAGTACCCGGTACCACCCCTTCCGGTGTACAAATACCATCGTCCTATATATCAATCTTTACCTCTAGACCATTTTGAGACTCCTCATCATGTCTGTTATCTCATCCGGGACTCTGAACAACATTCGGTCACCAAATCACATAACTCATATAATACTATATCATCATCGAACGTTAAGCGTGCAGACCCTACGGGTTCGTGAACTATGTAGACATGACCGAGACACCTCTCCCGTCAATAACCAATAGCGGAACCTAGATGCCCATATTGGCTCCTACATATTCTACGAAGATCTTTATCGGTCGAACCGTTATGACAACATATTTAAATCCCTTTGTCCATCGGTATGTTACTTGCCCGAGATTCGATCATCGGTATCTCTATACCTAGTTCAATCTCGTTACCAGCAAGTCTCTTTACTCATTCCGCAATACATCATCTTGAAACTAACTCATTATTCACTTTGCTTGCAAGGCTTCTTATGATGTGTATTACCGAGAGGGCCCAGAGATACCTTTCTGATACTCGGAGTGACAAATCCTAACCTCGATCTATGCCAACTCAACAAACACCTTCGGAAATACCTGTAGAGCATCTTTATGATCACCCAGTTATGTTGTGATGTTTGATAGCACACATGGTATTCCTCCGGTATCCGGGAGTTGCATAATCTCATAGTTGAAGGAATATGTATTTGACATTAAGAAAGCAATAGCAATAAACTAAATGATCAATATGCTAAGCTAACATATGGGTCTTGTCCATCACATCATTCTCCTATTGATGTGATCCTATTATAAAATGACAACACATGTCCATGGTTAGGAAACCTTAACCATGTTTGATCAACGAGCTAGTCTAGTAGAGGCTTACTAGGGATACGGTATTTTTTTATGTATTCACACATGTATTTCATTTTCTGATTAATACAATTTTAGCATGAATAATAAACCTTTATCACGAATAAGGAAATATAATAATAACAACTTTATTATAGCCTCTAGGGCATATTTCCATCAGTCTCCCACCGGCACTAGAGTCAATAATCTAGTTCACATGGCCATGTGATTAACACCCATAGTTCACATCGCCATGTGACTAACACCCAAAGAGTTTACTAGAGTCAATAATCTAGTTCACATTACCATGTGATTAACACCCAAAGAGTACTAAGGTGTGATCATGTTTTGCTTGTGAGAGAGGTTTAGTCAACGGGTGTGCCACATTTAGATCCGTATGTATTTTGCAAATTTGTATGTCTACAATGCTCTGTGTGGAGCTACTCTAGCTAATTGCTCCCAATTTCAATACGTATCTAGATTGAGACTCGGAGTTAACCGAATTGGTGTCAAAGCTTGCATCAACGTAACCATTTACGATGAACTCTTTATCACTTCCATAACCGAGAAATATTTCCTTAGTCCTCTAAGGATAATTTGGACCGATGTCCAGTGATCTACTCCTGGATCACTATTGTACCCCCTTGCCAAACTCATGGCAAGGTACACAATAGGTCTGGTACACAGCATGGCATACTTCATAGAACCTATGGCCGAGGCATAGGGAATGACTTTCATTCTCTCTCTATCTTCTGTCATGGTCGGGCTTTGAGTCTTACTCAACTTCACACCTTGAAACACAGGCAAGAACCCTTTCTTAGACTGATCCATTTTGAACTTTTTCAAAATTTGGCCATGGTATGTGCTTTGTGAAAGTCCTATTAAGCGTCTCGATCTATCCCTATAGATCTTGATGCCTAATATATAAGTAGCTTCACCGAGGTCTTTCATTGAAAAATTCTTATTCAAGTATCCTTTTATGCTATCCAAAAATTCTATATCATTTCCAATCAATAACATGTCATCCATATATAATATCAGAAATGCTACAGAGCTCCCACTCACTTTCTTGTAAATACAGGCTTCACTGTAAGTCTGTATAAAACCATATGCTTTGATCACCTCATCAAAGCGTATATTCCAACTCCGAGATGCTTGCACCAGTCCATAGATGGATCGCCGGATCTTGCACACTTTGTCAACACCTTTAGGATCGACAAAACCTTCTGGTTACATCATATACAACTCTTCTTTAAGAAATCCATTAAGGAATGCAGTTTCAACGTCCATTTACTAGATTTCATAATCATAAAATGCAGCAATTGCTAACATGATTCGGACAGACTTAAGCATCACTACGAGTGAGAAAGTCTCCTCGTTGTCAACTCCTTGAACTTGTCAAGAACCTTTCGCGACAAGTCAAGCTTTGTAGATAGTAACATTACCATCAGTATTCTTCTTGAAGATCCATTTATTCTCTATGGCTTGCCGATCATCGGGCAAGTCCACCAAAGTCCATGCTTTGTTCTCACACATGGATCCTATCTCAGATTTCATGGCTTCAAGCCATCTGTCAGAATCTCGGCTCATCATAGCTTCTTCATAGTTCGTAGGTTCGCCTTGGTCTAATAACATGACTTCCAGAATAGGATTACCATACCACTCTGGTGTCGACGTGTTCTGGGTGACCTACGAAGTTTAGTAGTAACTTGATCTGAAGTTTCATGATCATCATCTTTAGCTTCCTCGATAGTTGGTGTAGGCATCACGGGAACGGTTTTCTCTGATGTACTACTTTCCAATTTGAGAGAAGGTACAACTACTTTCATCCTACTCACTTCTTTTGAGAGAAACTCCTTCTCTAGAAAGGACCCGTTCTTAGCAACAAATATCTTGCCTTCGGATCTGTGGTAGAAGGTGTACCCAATAGTTTCTTTAGGGTATCCTATGAAGATGCATTCTCTGTTTTAGGTTCGATCTTATCAGGATAAAGCCTTTTGACATAAGCGTCGCATCCCCAAACTTTAAGAAATGACAACTTAGATTTCTTGCCAAACCACAGTTCATACGGTATCTCAATGGATTTAGACGGTGCCCTATTTAATGTGAATGCGGCTGTCTCTAATGCATAACCCCAAAACGATAGTGGTAAATCGGTAAGAGACATCATAGAATGCACCATATCTAATAAAGTACGGTTACAATGTTTGAACACACCATTACGTTGTGGTGTTCCAGGTTGAGTGAGTTGTGAAACAATTCCACATTGTTTTAAATGAAGGCCAAACTCATAACTCAAATATTCGCCTCCACGATCAGATTGTAGAAACTTTATTTTCTTGTTATGATGATTCTCCACTTCACTCTGAAATTCTTTAAACTTGTCAAACGTTTCAGACTTGTGTTTCATCAAGTAGATATACCCATACCTACTCAAATCATCTGTGAAGTTCAGGACATAATGATACCCACCGTGTGCCTCAACACCCATCGGACCGCATACATCGGTACGTATTATTTTCAATAAGTCGCGCTCCATTGTTCCAGAGAACAGAGTTTTAGTCATCTTGCCCATGAGGAATGGTTCGCAAGTATCAAATGATTCATAATTAAGTGATTCGAAAAGCCCATCCTCATGGATTTTCTTCATGCGCTTTACACCAATATGACCTAAACGGCTGTGCCACAAGTATGTTGCACTATCATTATAAACTTTGCATCAATTGGCATCAATATTACGAATATGTGTATCACTACGATCGAGATTCAATAAACCATTCAAATTGGGTGTATGACCATAGAAGGTTTTATTCATGTAAACATAACAACAATTATCCTTAGATTTAAATGAATAACCGTATTGCAATAAACATGATCTAATCATATTCATGCTCAACGCAAACACCAAATAACATTTATTTAGGTTCAACACTAATCCCGAAGGTAGAGGGAGTGTGCGATGGTGATCGTATCAACCTTGGAATCACTTCCAACACACATCGTCACCTCGCCCTTAACTACTCTCTGTTTATTCTGCAACTCCTGTTTCGAGTTACTAATCTTAGCAACTGAACCGGTATCAAATACCTAGGGGTTACTACGAACACTAGTAAAGTACATATCAATAACATGTATATCAAATATACCTTTGTTCACTTTGCCATTCTTCTTAGCTGCGAAGTATTTGGGGCAGTTCCGCTTCTAGTGACCATTCCCTTTGCAATAGAAGCACTCAGTTTCAGGCTTAGGTCCAGCTTTAGGATTCTTCACGGGAGTGGCAACTTGCTTTCCATTCTTCTTGAAGTTCCCTTTCTTTCCCTTGCCCTTTTTCTTGAAATTAGTGGTCTTGTTAACCATCAACACTTGATGCTCTTTCTTGATTTCTACCTTCGCTGATTTCAGCATCGAAGAGCTCGGGAATCGTTTTTGCCATCCCTTTCATATTATAGTTCATCACGAAGTTCTAGTAGCTTGGTGATAGTGACTAGAGAACTCTGGCAATCACTATCATATCTGGAAGATTAAATCCCACTTGATTTAAGCGACTGTAGTACTCACACATTCTGAGCACTTGCTCACTGGCTAAGTTATTCTCCTCCATCTTGTAGGCAAAGTACTTGTCAGAGGTCTCATACCTCCTGACACAGGCATGAGTGTGAAATACCAATTTCATCTCTTGGAATATCTCATATGCTCCATGGCATTCAAAATGGTTTTTGAAGTCCCGGTTCTAACCAATAAAGCATGGCGCAATAAACTATTAAGTAGTCATCATATCGAGCTTGCCAAACGCTCATAACGTCTGCATCTGCTCCTGCAATAGGTCTGTCACCTACCGGTGCATCAAGGACATAATTCTTCTGTGAAGCAATGAGGATAATCCTCAGATCATGGACCCAGTCCGCATTATTGCGATTATCATCTTTCAACTTAGTTTTCTAGGAACACATCAAAAATAGGGGAGCTATATTGCGAGCTATTGATCTACAACATAGATATGCAAATAATATCAAGACTAAGTTCATGATAAATTAAGTTGAATTAATCAAATTACTAATGAACTCCCACTTAAATTAACATCTCTCAAGTTATCTAAGTGATACATGATCCAAATCAACTAACCCATGTCCGATCATCACGTGAGATGGGGTAGTTATCAATGGTGAACATCTCTATGTTGATCATATCTACTATATGACTCATGTTCGACCTTTTGGTCTCCAGTGTTCCGAGACCATGTCTGTACATGCTAGGCTCGTCAAGTTTAACCCAAGTATTCTGCATGTGCAAAACTGTCTTACACCCGTTGTATGTGAACGTAGAGTCTATCACACCCGATCATCACGAGGTGCTTCGAAACGACGAACTTTAGCAATGGTGCATACTCGGGGGGAACACTTTTATCTTGAAATTTAGTGAAGGGGTCATCTTCTAATACTACCGTCGTTCTAAGAAAAATAAGATGCATAAAAGATAAACATCACATACAATCAAAATATGTGACATGATATGGCCATCATCATCTTGTGCTTTTGATCTCCATCTACAAAGCATCGTCATGATCTCCATCGTCACCGGCTCGACACCTTGATCTCCATCGTTGCGTCCTGGTCGTCTCGCCAACTATTGCTTCTACAACTATTGCAAACGCATAGCGACAAACTAAGGCAATTACATGGCGATTGCATTTCATACAATAAAGAGACAACCATAAGGCTCATGGTGGTTGATGATAAATTTACAATACATGATCATCTCATTCAACAACGTATTGAAGGAAATGTGCCCTAGAGGCAATAATAAAGTTGTTATTTACATTTCCTTATATCATGATAAATGTCTATTGTTCATGCTAGAATTGTATTAACCGAAAACTTAGTACATGTGTGAATACATAGACAAACAGAGTGACCCTAGTATGCCTCAACTTGACTAGCTTATTTATCAAAGTTGGTTATGTTTCCTAGCCATAGACATGTGCTGTCATTTGATGAACATGATCACATCATTAGAGAATGATGTGATGGACAGGACCAATCCGTTAGCTTAGCACTATGATCGTTTAGTTTGTTGTTATTGCTTTCATCATGACTTATACATGTTCCTCTGATGATGAGATTATGCAACTCCCGAATACCGGAGGAACACTTAGTGTGCCATCAAACATCACAACATAACTGGGTGATTATAAAGATGCTCTACAGGTGTCTCCGATGGTGTTTGTTGATTTAGCATAGATCGAGATTAGGATTTGTCACTCCGATTGTCGGAGAGGCATCTCTGGGCCCTCTTGATAATGCACATCACTATAAGCCATGCAAGCAATGTGACTAATGAGTTAGTTGAGAGATGATGCATTATGGAATGAGTAAAGAGACTTGCCGGTAACAAGATTGAACTAGGTATGGTGAGACCGACGATCGAATCTCGGGCAAGTAATATACCGATGACAAAGGGAACAACGTATGTTGTTGTGCGGTTTGACCGATAAGGATCTTCGTAGAATATGTAGGAACCAATATGAGCGTCCAGGTTCCGCTATTGGTTATTGACCGGAGAAGTGTCTCGGTCATGTCTACATAGTTCTCGAACCCGTAGGGTCCGCACGCTTAACGTCGATGACGATATATTATTATATGAGTTATGTGATTTGGTGACCGAATGTTGTTCGGAGTCCCAGATGAGATCACGGACATGACGAGGAGTATCGAAATGGTTGAGAGGTTACGGGACCCCCCCCCCCGGAAGTTAATGGGCCACCATGGGCCTTAGAGGAGAGAGGGTCGGCCAGGAGCTGGCGCACGCCCCCCAGTCCGAATTAGACAAGGGGTGGGGCGGCGCCCCGCTCCTTCCTTCTCTCCCCTTCCTCCTTCCTTCCCCTCCTTGTTGGACTAGGAAAGGGGGGAATCGACTCCTAGTAGGAGTAGTATTCCCCCCTTGGGCGTGCCCCTCGAGGCCGGCCGCCCCCTCCTCCCCTCCTTTATATATGGGGGAGGGGCACCCCATAGACACACAAGTTGATCTTTAGCTGTGTCCGCTATCGATGCCCCCCTCCACAGTTTTACACCTCGGTCATATCGTCGTAGTGCTTAGGCGAAGCCCTGCGCTGGTAACTTCATCATCAGCGTCACCACGCCGTCGTGCTGTCGGAACTCTCCCTCGGCCTCAGCTGGATCTAGATTTCGAGGGACGTCACCGAGCTGAACGTGTGCAGATCACGGAGGTGCCGTGCGTTCAGTACTTGATCTGTTGGATCGCGAAGACGTTCGAGTACATCAACCGCGTTACTTAACGCTTCCACTTTCGATCTACGAGGGTACATGGACACACTCTCCCCGCTCGTTGCTATGCTTCTCCTAGATAGATCTTGCGTGATCGTACGAATTTTTTGAAATACTACGTTCCCCAACAGTGGCATTCGAGCCAGGTCTATGCGTAGATGTTATATGCATGAGTAGAACACAAAGAGTTGTGGGAAATAATAGTCATACTGCTTACCAGCATGTCATACTTTGATTCGGCAATATTGTTGGATGAAGCGGCCCAGTCCGACATTACATGAACATGTTCATGAGACTGGTTCTACCGCCGTGCTTCGCACACTGAAGGTAATATGCCCTAGAGGCAATAATAAAGTTATTATTTATTTCCTCATATCATGATAAATGTTTATTATTCATGCTAGAATTGTATTAACCGGAAACATGATACATGTGTGAATACATAGACAAACATAACGTCACTAGTATGCCTCTACTTGACTAGCTCATTAATCAAAGATGGTTATGTTTCCTAACCATAGACATGTGTTGTCATTTGATTAACGGGATCACATCATTACAAGAATGATGTGATTGACATGACCCATTCCGTTAGCCTAGCACTTGATCGTTTAGTATATTGCTATTGCTTTCTTCATGACTTATACATGTTCCTATAACTATGAGATTATGCAACTCCCGTTTACCGGAGGAACACTTTGGGTGCTACCAAACGTCACAACGTAACTGGCTGATTATAAAGGAGTACTAAAGGTGTCTCCGAAGGTACATGTTGGGTTGGCGTATTTCGAGATTAGGTTTTGTCACTCCGATAGTCGGAGAGGTATCTCTGGGCCCTCTCGGTAATGCACATCACTATAAGCCTTGCAAGCAATGTAGCTAATGAGTTAGTTACGGAATGATGCATTACGTAACGAGTAAAGAGACTTGCTGGTAACAGGATTGAACTAGGTATTGCATACCGACGATCGAATCTCGGGCAAGTAACATACCGATGACAAAGGGAACAACGTATGTTGTTATGCGGTTTGACCGATAAAGATCTTCGTAGAATATGTAGGAGCCAATATGGGCATCCAGGTTCCGCTACTGGTTATTGACTGAGAATAGTTCTAGGTCATGTCTACATAGTTCTCGAACCCGTAGGGTCCGCACGCTTAACGTTACGACGACAGTTTTATTATGAGTTTATAAGTTTTGATGTACCGAAGTTTGTTCGGAGTCCCGGATGTGATCACGGACATGACGAGTGTCTCGAAATGGTCGAGACATAAAGATTGATATATTGGACGACTATATTCGGACACCGGAAGTATTCCAGACATTTTCGGAGAAAACCGGAGTGCCGGAGGGTTACCGGAACCCCCCCGGGAGAAGTAATGGGCCTTATGGGCCTTAGTGGAGAGAGAGAGAGGGGCAGCCAGCATGGGCCGCGCGCCTCCTCCCCCTCTGGTCTGAATTGGACTAGGAGAGGGGGGGCGGCGCCCCCCTCTTTCCCTCTCCCTCTCCCCCTTCCTTTGCCCCTCCTAGTAGGAGTAGGAAAGAGGGAGTCCTACTCCTACTAGGAGGAGGACTCCTCCTTGGCGCACCCACAAGGGCCGGACGGCCTCCCCCTTGCTCCTTTATATACGGGGGCAGGGGGGCACCCTAGGACATACAAGTTGATCTACATGATCGTTCCTTAGCCATGTGCGGTGCCCCCCTCCACCATATTCCACCTCGGTCATATCGTCGCGGAGTTTAGGCGAAGCCCTGCGCCGGTAGAACATCATCATCATCACCACGCCATCATGCTGATGGAACTCATCCCCGACACTTTGCTGGATCGGAGTCCGGGGATCGTCATCGAGTTGAACGTGTGCTGAACTCGGAGGTGCCGTATGTTCGGTACTTGGATCGGTCGGATTGTGAAGACGTACGACTACATCAACCACGTTGTCATAACGCTTCCGCTTACGGTCTACGAGGGTACGTGGACAATACTCTCCCCTCTCGTTGCTATGCATCACCATGATCTTGCGTGTGCGTAGGAATTTTTTTGAAATTACTATGTTCCCCAACAGTGGTATCAGAGCCAGGTTTTATGCGTAGATGTCATATGCACAAGTAGAACACAAGTGAGTTGTGGGCGATACAAGTCATACTGCTTACCAGCATGTCATACTTTGGTTCGGCGGTAATGTGAGATGAAGCGGCCCGGACCGACATTACGCGTACAATTACGCGAGACTGGTTTCACCGTTATGAGCACTCGTGCTTAAAGGTGGCTGGCGGGTGTCTGTCTCTCTCACTTTAGCTGAATCGAGTGTGGCTACGCCCGGTCCTTGTGAAGGTTAAAACAACACTAACTTGACGAACTATCGTTGTGGTTTTGATGCGTAGGTAAGAACGGTTCTCGCTAAGCCCGTAGCAGCCACGTAAAATTTGCAACAACAAAGTAGAGGACGTCTAACTTGTTTTTGCAGGGCATGTTGTGATGTTATATGGTCAAGACGTGATGCTATATTTTATTGTATGAGATGATCATGTTTTGTAACCGGTTATCGGCAATCGGCAGGAGCCATATGGTTGTCGCTTTATTGTATGAAATGCAAGCGCCTACATAATTGCTTTACTTTATCACTAAGCGGTAGCAATAGTCGAGAAGCAATAGATGGCGAACGACAACGATGCTACGATGGAGATCAAGGTGTCGCGCGGTGACGATGGTGATCACGACGGTGCTTGAAGATGGAGATCACAAGCACAAGATGATGATGGCCATATCATATCACTTATATTGATTGCATGTGATGTTTATCCTTTATGCATCTTATCTTGCTTTGATTGACGGTAGCATTTTAAGATGATCTCTCACTAAATTATCAAGAAGTGTTCTCCCTGAGTATGCACCGTTGCGAAAGTTCTTCGTGTTGAGACACCACGTGATGATCGGGTGTGATAGGCTCTACGTTCAAATACAACGGTGCAAAACAGTTGCACACGCGTAATACTCAAAGTTAAACTTGACGAGCCTAGCATATAACAGATATGGCCTCGAACACGAGACCGAAGGTCGAGCGTGAATCATATAGTAGATATGATCAACATATTGATGTTCACCGTTGAAACAACTCCATCTCACGTGACGATCGGACATGGTGTAGTTGATATGGATCACGTAATCACTTAGAAGATTAGAGGGATGTCTATCTAAGTGGGAGTTCTTAAGTAATATGATTAATTGAACTTAAATTTATCATGAACTTAGTACTTGATAGTATTTTGCTTGTCTATGTCTGTTGTAGATAGATGGCTCGTGCTGTTGTTCCGTTAAATTTTAATGCGTTCCTTGAGAAAGCAAAGTTGAAAGATGATGGTAGCAATTACACGGACTGGGTCCGTAACCTGAGGATTATCCTCATTGCTGCACGTAAGAATTACGCCCCGAAGCACCGCTAGATGCCAGAACCTGCTTCTGATGCAACCGACGATGTTAAGAACGTCTGCGAGCAAAGCTGATGACTACTCGATAGTTCAATGTGCCATGCTTTACGGCTTAGAACCGGTCTTCAACGACGTTTTGAACGTCATGGAGCATATGAGATGTTCCAGAGTTGAAGTTAATATTTCAAGCAAATGCTCGGATTGAGAGATATGAAGTCTCCAATAAGTTCTATAGCTGCAAGATGGAGGAGAATAGTTCACGGTGAACACATACTCAAAATGTCCGGGTATAATAATGACTTGATTCAACTGGGAGTTAATCTTCCGATGATAGTGTCATTGATGAATTCTTCAATCACTGCCACTAAGCTACAAGAGCTTCGTGATGAACTATAATATGCAAGGGATGGACAAGACTATTCCCGAGCTCTTCGCAATGCTAAAAGCCGCAGAGGCAGAAATCAAGAAGGAGCATCAAGTGTTGATGGTTAACAAGACCACCAGTTTCAAGAAAAAGGGCAAAGGGAAGAAGAGGGGAACTTCAAGAAGAACAGCAAACAAGTTGTCGCTCAAGAGAACAAACCCAAGTCTGGACCTAAGCTCGAGATCGAGTGCTTCCACCGCAAGTAGATCGACACCGAAGCGAAACTGCCCCAAGTATTTGGCGGATAAGAAGGATGGCAAAGTGAACAAAGGTATATGTGATATACATGTTATTGATGTGTACCTTACTAATGCTCGCAGAGTACCGGTATTTGATATCGGTTCTGCTAATATTTGCAACTCAAATAGGGACTACGGATTAAGCGAAGATTGGCTAAGGATGAGGTGACGATCTGCGGGGAAATGGTTCCAAAGTCGATGTGATCGCGGTCGGCACGCTACCTCTACATCTACCATCGGGATTAGTTTTAGACCTAAATAATTGTTATTTGGTGCCAGCGTTGAGCATGAACATTATATCTGGATCTTGTTTGATGCGAGACGGTTATTCATTTAAATCAGAAAATAATGGTTGTTCTATTTATATGAGTAATATCTTTTATGGTCATGCACCCTTGAAGAGTGGTCTATTTTTGTTGAATCTCGATAGTAGTGATACACATATTCATAGTGTTGAAACCAAAAGATGCAGAGTTGATAATGATAGTGCAACTTATTTGTGGCACTGCCGTTTAGGTCATATCGGTGTAAAGCGCATGAAGAAACTCCATACTGATGGGCTTTTGGAATCACTTGATTATGAATCACTTGGTACTTGCGAACCGTGCCTCATGGGCAAGATGACTAAAACGCCGTTCTCCGGAACTATGGAGCGAGCAACTAATTTGTTGGAAATCATACATACTGATGTTTGTGGTCCAATGAATGTTGAGGCTCGCGCCGGGTATCGTTATTTTCTCACCTTCACAGATGATTTGAGCAGAAATGGGTATATCTACTTAATGGAACACAAGTCTGAAACATTTGAAAAGTTCAAAGAATTTCAGAGTGAAAATCATCGTAACAAGAAAATAAAATTTCTACGATCTGATCGTGGAGGAGAATATTTGAGTTACGAGTTTGGTCTACATTTGAAACAATGCGGAATAGTTTCGCAACTCACGCCACCTGGAACACCACAACGAAATGGTGTGTCCAAATGTCGTAATCGTACTTTACTATATATGGTGCGATCTATGATGTCTCTTACTGATTTACCGCTATCGTTTTGGGTTATGCTTTTGAGATAGCCCCATTCACTTTAAATAGGGCACCATCAAAATCCGTTGAGACAACGCCTCATGAACTGTGGTTTGGCAAGAAACCAAAGTTGTCGTTTCTTAAAGTTTGGGGCTGCGATGCTTATGTGAAGAAACTTCAACCAGATAAGCTCGAACCCAAATCGGAGAAATGTGTTATAGGATACCCAAAAGAGACTGTTGGGTACACCTTCTATCACAGATCTGAAGGCAAGATTTTCGTTGCAAAATTCGGATCCTTTCTAGAGAAGGAGTTTCTCTCGAAAGAAGTGAGTGGGAGGAAAGTAGAACTTGATGAGGTAACTATACCTGCTCCCTTATTGGAAAGTAGTTCATCACAAGAACCGGTTCCTGAGACAACTAGACCAATTAGTGAGGAAGCTAATGATATTGATCAAGAAACTTCAGATCAAGTTTCTACCGAACCTCGTAGGTCTACCAGAGTAAGATCCACATCAGAGTGGTACGGTAATCCTATTCTGGAAGTCATGTTACTTGACCAAGACGAACCTACAAACTATGAGGAAGCGATGATGAGCCCAGATTCCGCAAAATGGCTAGAGGCCATGAAATCTGAGATGGGATCCATGTATGAGAACAAAGTATGGACTTTGATTGACTTGCCCGATGATCGGCAAGCCATTGAGAATAAATGGATCTTTAAGAAGAAGACTGACGCTGATGGTAATGCAACTGTCTATAAAGCTCGACTTGTTGCAAAAGGTTTTCGACAAGTTCAAGGGGTTGACTACGATGAGACTTTCTCACCCGTAGCGATGCTTAAGTCTGTCCGAATCATGTTAGCAACTGTTGCATTTTATGATTATGAATTTTGGCAAATGGATGTCAAAACTGCATTCTTAAATGGATTTCTGGAAGAAGAGTTGTATATGATGCAACCAAAAGGTTTTATTGATCCAAAAGGTGCTAACAAAGTGTGCAAGCTCCAGCGATCCATTTATGGACTGGTGCAAGCATCTCGGAGTTGGAATAAACGCTTTGATAGTGTGATCAAAGCATATGGTTTTATACAGACTCTTGGAGAAGCTCAGATTTACAAGAAAGTGAGTGGGAGCTCAGTAGCATTTCTCGATATTATATGTACATGACATATTGTTAATTGGAAATGATATAGAATTTCTGGATAGCATAAAGGGATACTTGAATAAAAGTTTTTCAATGAAAGACCTCGGTGAAGCTGCCTACATATTGGGCATCAAGATTTATAGAGATAGATCAAGACGCTTAATTGGACTTTCACAAAGCGCATACCTTGATAAAGTTTTTAAAAAGTTCAAAATGGATCAGGGAAAGAAAGGGTTCTTGCCCGTGCTACAAGGTGTGAAATTGAGTCAGACTCAATTCCCGACCACAGCAGAAGATAGAGAGAAGATGAAAGATGTTCCCTATGCTTCAGCCATAGGCTCTATCATGTATGCAATGCTGTGTACCAGACCTGGCGTATGCTTAGCAATAAGTTTGGCAGGAAGGTACCAAAGTAATCCAGGAGTGGATCACTCGACAGCGGTCAAGAACATCCTGAAATACCGAAAAGGACTAAGGATATGTTTCTCGATATGGAGGTGACAAAGAGCTAGTCGTAAATGGTTACGCCGATGCAAGCTTTGACACCGATCCGGACGATTCTAAATCGCAAACCGGATACGTGTTTTTATTAAATGGTGGAGCTGTAAGTTGGTGCAGTTCTAAACAAAGCGTCGTGGCGGGATCCACATGTGAAGCGGAGTACATAGCTGCTTCGGAAGCAGCAAATGAAGGAGTCTGGATAAAGGATTTCATTTCCGATCTAGGTGTCATACCTAGTGCATCGGGACCATGAAGATCTTCGTGACAATATCGGTGCAATTGCCTTGGCAAAGGAATCCAGATTTCACAAGAGGACCAAGCACATCAAGAGACGCTTCAATTCCATCCGGACCAAGTCCGTGGGAGACATAGAGATTTGCAAGAAACATACGGATCTGAATGTTGCGCACCCATTGACTAAGCCTCTTCCACGAGCAAAACATGATCAGCACCAAGACTCCATGGGTGTTAGAATCATTACTATGTAATCTAGATTATTGACTCTAGTGCAAGTGGGAGACTGAAGGAAATATGCCCTAGAGGCAATAATAAAGTTATTATTTATTTCCTCATATCATGATAAATGTTTATTATTCATGCTAGAATTGTATTAACCGAAACATGATACATGTGTGAATACATAGACAAACATAACGTCACTAGTATGCCTCTACTTGACTAGCTCATTAATCAAAGATGGTTATGTTTCCTAACCATAGACATGTGTTGTCATTTGATTAACGGGATCACATCATTAGGAGAATGATGTGATTGACATGACCCATTCCGTTTGCCTAGCACTTGATCGTTTAGTATATTGCTATTGCTTTCTTCATGACTTATACATGTTCCTCAGTAACTATGAGATTATGCAACTCCGCTTACGGAGGAACACTTTGGTGCTACCAAACGTCACAACGTAATCGGGTGATTATAAAGGAGTACTACAGTGTCTCCGAAGGTACATGTTGGGTTGGCGTATTTCGAGATTAGGTTTTGTCACTCTGATTGTCGGAGAGGTATCTCTGGGCCCTCTCGGTAATGCACATCACTATAAGCCTTGCAAGCAATGTAGCTAATGAGTTAGTTACGGAATGACGCATTACATAAGGAGTAAAGAGACTTGCCGGTAACGAGATTGAACTAGGTATTGGATACCAACGATCGAATCTCGGGCAAGTAACATACCAATGATAAAGGGAACAACGTATGTTGTTATGCGGTTTGACCAATAAAGATCTTCGTAGAATATGTAGGAGCCAATATGGGCATCCAAGTTCCGCTATTGGTTATTGACCGAGAATAGTTCTAGGTCATGTCTACATAGTTCTCCAACCCGTAGGGTCCGCACGCTTATCGTTACGATGATAGTTTTATTACGAGTTTATAAGTTTTGATGTACCGAAGTTTGTTCGGAGTCCCGGATGTGATCGCGGACATGAAGAGGAGTCTCGAAATGGTCGAGACATAAAGATTGATATATTGGACGACTATATTCGGACACCAGAAGTGTTCCGGACGTTTTCGGAGAAAACCGGAGTGCCGCAGGGTTTCCGGAACCCCCCGGGAGAAGTAATGGGCCTTATGGGCCTTAGTGGAGAGAGAGGGGCAGCCAGCATGGGCCGCGCGCCCCCTTCCCCTCTGGTCCGAATTGGACTAGGAGAGGAGGGCGGCGCCCTCTTTCCTCTCCTCTCCCCCCTTCCTTTCCCCCTCCTAGTAGGAGTAGGAAAGAGGAGTCCTACTCCTACTAGGAGGAGGACTCCTCCTCCTTGGCGCGCCCACAAGGGTCGGCCGGCCTCCCCCCTTGCTCCTTTATATACGGGGGCAGGGGGCACCCTAGGACACATAAGTTGATCTACGTGATCATTCCTTAGCCGTGTGCGGTGCCCCCCTCCACCATATTCCACCTCGGTCATATCGTCGCGGAGTTTAGGCGAAGCCCTGCTCCGGTAGAACATCATCATCGTCACCACGCCGTCGTGCTGGTGGAACTCATCCCCTACACTTTGCTGGATCGGAGTCCGGGGATCGTCATCGAGCTGAACGTGTGCTGAACTCGGAGGTGCCGTACGTTCGGTACTTGGATCGGTCGGATCGTGAAGACGTACGACTACATCAACCACGTTGTCATAACGCTTCCGCTTACGGTCTACGAGGGTACGTGGACAATACTCTTCCCTCTCGTTGCTATGCATCACCATGATCTTGCGTGTGCGTAGGAAATTTTTTGAAATTACTACGTTCCCCAACAAGAACGGTTCTTGCTAAGACCGTAGCAGCCACGTAAAACTTGCAACAACAAAGTAGAGGATGTATAACTTGTTTTTGCAGGGCTTGCTGTGATGTGATATGGTCAAGACATGATGATATATAATTTGTTGTATGAGATGATCATGTTTTGTAATAGTTATGGGGAACTGGCAGGAGCCATATGGTTGTCGCTTTATTGTATGAAATGCAATTGCCATGTAATTGCTTTACTTTATCACTAAGCAGTAGCGATAGTCGTAGAAGCAATAGTTGGCGAGATGACAACGATGCTTTGATGGAGATCAAGGTGTTAAGCCGGTGATGATGGTGATTATGACGGTGCTTTGGAGATGGAGATCAAAGGCACAAGATGATGATGACCATATCATATCACTTATATTGATTGCATTTGATGTTTATCCTTTATGCATCTTATTTTGCTTAGTACGGCGGTAGCATTATAAGATGACCTCTCACTAAATTTCAAGGTACAAGTGTTCTCCCTGGGTATGCACCATTGCGACAGTTCATCATGCCGAGACACCACGTGATGACCGGGTGTGATAAGCTCTATGTTCACATACAACGGGTGCAAGCCAGTTTTGCAGACGCAGAATACTCGGGTTAAACTTGACGAGCCTAGCATATGCAGATATGGCCTCGGAACACTGAGACCAAAAGGTCGAACGTGAATCATATAGTAGATATGATCAACATAGTGATGTTAACCATTGAAAACTACTCCATCTCACGTGATGATCGGACATGGTTTAGTTGATATGGATCACGTGATCACATAGATGATTAGAGGGATGTCTATCTAAGTGGGAGTTCTTAAGTAATATGATTAATTGAACTTTAATTTATCATGAACTTAGTACCTGATAGTATTTTGCATGTCTATGTTGTTGTAGATAAATGGCCCGTGCTACTGTTCCATTGAACTTTAATGCGTTCCTAGAGAAAGCTAAGTTGAAAGATGATGGTAGTAACTACACGGACTTGGTCCGTAACTTGAGGGTTATCCTCATTGTTGCACAGAAGAATTACGTCCTGGAAGCACCGCTAGGTGTACCACCCGCGCCAGCAACTGCAGACATTGTGAATGTCTGGCAGTCGCGTGTTGATGACTACTCAATAGTTCAGCGTGCCATGCTTTACGGCTTAGAACCGGGACTTCAACGACGTTTTAAACGTCATGGAGCATATGAGATGTTCCAGGAGTTGAAGTTAATATTTCAAGCAAATGCCTGAATTGAGAGATATGAAGTCTCCAATAAGTTCTACAGCTGCAAAATGGAGGAGAATAGTTGTGTCAGTGAACATATACTCAGAATGTCTGGGTACCATATCCACTTGACTCAACTGGGAGTTAACATTCCTGATGATAGTGTCATTGACAGAGTTCTTCAATCACTGCCACCAAGCTACAAAAGCTTCATGATGAACTATAATATGCAAGGGATGGATAAGACAATTCCCGAGCTCTTTGGGATGCTAAAGGCTATGGAGGTAGAAATCAAGAAGGAGCATCAAGTGTTGAGGGTCAACAAGACCACCAATTTCAAGAAGAAGGGCAAAGGGAAGAGGGGGAACTTCAAGAAGAACGGCAAGCAAGTTGTTGCTCAAGTGAAGAAGCCCAAGTTTGGACCTAAGCCTAAGACTGAGTGCTTCTACTGCAAAGGGACTGGTCACTGGAAGCAGAACTGCCCCAAGTATTTGGCGGATAAGAAGGTTGGCAAAGAGAAAGGTATATTTGATATACATGTTATTGATGTGTACTTAACTAATGCTCGCAGTAGCGCTTGGGTATTTAATACTGGTTCTGTTGCTCACATTTGCAACTCGAAACAGGGGCTACAGACTAAGCGAAGATTGGCTAAGGACGAGGTGACAATGCACGAGGGAAATGGTTCCAAAGTCGATGTGATCGCCGTCGGCACACTACCTCTACATCTACCTTCGGGATTTTTTTAGACCTAAATAATTGTTATTTGGTGCCAGCGTTAAGCATGAACATTATATCTGGATCTTGTTTGATGCGGGACGGTTATTCATTTAAATCAGAGAATAATGGTTATTCTATTTATATGAATAATATCTTTTATGGCCAAGTACCCTTGATGAGTGGTCTATTTTTACTGAATCTCGATAGTAGTAATACACATATTCATAGTGTTGAAGCCAAAAGATATAAGTTTAATAATGATAGTGCAACTTATTTGTGGCACTGCCATTTAGGTCATATTGGTGTAAAGCGCATGAAGAAACTCCATGCTGATGGGCTTTTGGAATCACTTGATTATGAATCACTTGATGCTTGCGAACCATGCCTCATGGGCAAGATGACTAAGACTCCGTTCTCATCAACAGACTTACTGGAAATAATACATACTGATATATGCGGTCCAATGAGTGTTGATGCTCGCGGAGGGTATCGTTATTTCCTGACCTTCACAAATGATTTAAGCAGATATGGGTATATTGAAGGAAATATGCCCTAGAGGCAATAATAAAGTTATTATTTATTTCCTTATTTCATGATAAATGTTTATCATTCATGTTATAATTGTATTAACCGGAAACATGATACATGTGTGAATGCATAGACAAAACAATATGTCACTAGCATGCCTCTACTAGGCTAGCTTGTTAATCAAAGATGGTTATGTTTCCTGACCATGAACAAAGAGTTGTTATTTGATTAACGAGGTCACATCATTAGTAGAATGATCTGATTGACATGACCCATTCCATTAGCTTAGCACACGATCGTTTAGTATGTTGCTACCGCTTTTATCCATAACATATACATGTTCCTGTAACTATGAGATTATGCAACTCCGCTTACGGAGGAACACTTTGGTGCTACCAAACGTCACAACGTAATCGGGTGATTATAAAGGAGTACTACAGTGTCTCCAAAGGCGTATGTTGGGTTGGCGATTTCGAGATTAGGTTTTGTCACTCCGATTGTCGGAGAGGTATCTCTGGGCCCTCTCGGTAATACACATCACTAAAGCCTTGCAAGCACTACAACTAATGAGTTAGTTGTGAGATGATGTATTACTTAACGAGTAAAGAGACTTGCGTAACGAGATTGAACTAGGTATTAGATACCGACGATCGAATCTCGGGCAAGTAACATACCGATGACAAAGGAACAACGATGTTGTTATGCGGTCTGACCGATAAAGATCTTCGTAGAATATGTAGGAACCAATATGGGCATCCAGGTCCCGCTATTGGTTATTGACCGAGACGGTCTTGGTCATGTCTACATTGTTCTCGAACCGTAGGGTCCGCACGCTTAAGGTTTCGATGGCGATGTTATTATGAATTTTGATGTACCAAGGAGTTCGAGTCCCGGATGTGTTCACGGACATGACGAGGAGTCTCGAATGGTCGAGACATAAAGATTGATATATTGGACGGCTATATTCGGACACCGGAAAGGTTCCGAAGTTTCGGAGAAAACCGGAGTGCCGGGAGGTTACCGAACCCCGGGGAAGTTATGGGCCTTAGTGGGCCAAGAGGGAGAGAGAGGGCCGCACCAGAGGTGGCGCGCCCCTAGGGGAGTCCGAATAGGACAAGGAGGGGGCGCGCCCCCTTCCTCTCCTCTCCTCTCTCTTCCTTCCCCTTCTCCTTCCTAGTTGGACTAGGAAAGGAGTCCTACTCAACTAGGAGGAGGACTCCCCCTCCTTGGCGCGCCTATAGGGGCGGCCGGCCTTCCCCTCCCTCCTTTATATATCGGGGCAGGGGCACCCTAGGACACACAAGTTTGATCTACGGATCGTTCCTTAGCCGTGTGCGGTGCCCCCTCCACCATATTCCACCTCGGTCATACCGTCGCTGCTTAGGCGAAGCCTGCGCCGTGAAACATCAAGATCGCCACCACACCGTCGGTTGACGAACTCTCCCTCGACACTCGGCTGGATCGGAGTACGAGGGACGCCATCGAGCTGTACGTGTGTCAAGAACTCGGGGCGCCGGAGTAACGGCGTCGGGATCGGTCGGATCGCGAGGAGAACGTCGACTACTTCCTCTCGTTGCCAGATCGCTTCGCTTGGTCTACGAGGGTACGTAGACAACACTCTCCCCTCTCGTTGCTATGCATCACCATGATCTTGCGTGTGTGTAGGAAATTTTTGAAATTACTACGCTCCCCAACAAAGGTATCGAGCCTAGGTTTTTATGGTTTGATGTTTTGCACGAGTAGAACACAAGTGAGTTGTGGGCGATACAAGTCATACTACCTACCAAAGATGTCATACTTTGGTTCAGCGGTATTGTGAGATGAAGCGGCCTGACCGACATTACGCCAGACGCTTACGCGAGACTGGTTTCACCGCCACGAGCACTCGCTGCTTAAAGGTGACCGTGGGTGCTGTCTCTCTCACTTTAGTTGAACCGAGTGTGGCTACGCCCGGTCCTTGAGAAGGTTAAAATGGAGTCTATTTGACGAAGTATCGCTGTGGTTTAGATGCGTAGGTGAGACCGGTTCTTGCTTAAGCCCGTAGCAGCCACGTAAAATTTGCAACAACAAAGTAGAGGACGCCTAACTTGTTTTTGCAGGGCATGTTGTGATGTGATATGGTCAAGACGTGATGCTATATTTTATTGTATGAGATGATCATGTTTTGTAACCGGTTATCGGCAATCGGCCGGAGCCATATGGTTGTCGCTTATTGTATGCAATGCAATCGCTCGTAATGCTTTACTTTATCACTAAGCGGTAGAGATAGTCGAGAAGCATAAGATTGGCGAGACGACAACGATGCTACGATGGAGATCAAGGTGTCGCGCGGTGACGATGGTGATCATGGTGGTGCTGCGAAGATGAAGATCACGAAGCACAAGATGATGATGACCATATCATATCACTTATATTGATTTGCATGTGATGTTTATCCTTTATGCATCTTATCTTGCTTTGATTGACGGTAGCATTATAAGATGATCTCTCACTAAATTATCAAGAAGTGTTCTCCCGAGTATGCACCGCTGCCAAAGTTCGTCGTGCCCGCACACCACGTGATGATCGGGTGTGATAAGCTCTCGTCCATCTACAACGGGTGCAAGCCAGTTTTGCACACGCAGAATACTCAGTTATACTTGACGAGCCTAGCATATGCAGATATGGCCTCGGAACACGGAGACCGAAAGGTCGAGCGTGAATCATATAGTAGATATGATCAACATAAGATGTTCACCATTGAAAACTACTCCATCTCACGTGATGATCGGTTATGGTTTAGTTGATTTGGATCACGTGACCACTTAGATGACTAGAGAGATGTCTATCTAAGTGGGAGTTCTTAAGTAATATGATTAATTGAACTTAAATTTATCATGAACTTAGTCCCGTAGTATTTTGCAAATTATGTTGTAAGATCAATAGCTTGCGTTGTTGCTTTCATATGTTTATTTTGATATGTTCCTAGAGAAAATTGTGTTGAAAAATGTTAGTAGCAATGATGCGATTTGATCCGTGATCCGAGGTTTATCCTCATTGCTGCACGTAAGAATTATGTCCTTAATGCACCGCTAGGTGACAGACCTAATGCAGGAGCAGATGCGACGTTATGAACATTTGGCTAGCTCAAGATGATAACTACTTGATAGTTTTGTGCACCATGCTTTATGGCTTAGAATCGGGACTTCAAAGATGTTTTGAACATCATGGACCATATGAGATGTTCCAGAATTGAAGTTAATATTTCAAGCAAATACCGAGTTGAGAGATATGAAGTCTCCAACAAGTTCTATAGCTAAAAGATGGAGGAGAATCGCTCAACTAGTGAGCATGTGCTCAGATTGTCCGGGTACTTCAATCGCTTGAATCAAGTGGGAGTTAATCTTCCGGATAAGATAGTGATTGATGAATTCTCTAGTCACCATCACCAAGTTAGTAGAACTTCGTGATGAACTATAGTATGCAAGGATGACGAAAATGATTCCCGAGCTCTTCGTGATGTTGAAATCGACGAAGGTAGAAATCAAGAAAGAGCATCAAGTGTTGATGGTTGACAAGATCACTAGTTTCAAGAAAAGGGCAAAGGGAAAGAAAGGGAACTTCAAGTAGATTGACAAGCAAGTTGTCACTCCCACGAAGAAGCCCAAAGCTGAACCAAAGCCTGAAACCGAAAGTGCTTAAACCGCAAAGGAAATGGTCACCGAAGCGGAACTGCCCTAAATATTTGGTGGATAAGAAGGATGGCAAAGTGAAAAAGGGTATATTTGATATACAGTGTTTGATGTGTGCTTTACTAGTGTTTATAGCAACCCCTCGGTATTTGGTACTGGTTCGGTTGCTAAGAGTAGTAACTCAAACGGAGTTGCGAATAAAATGAAACTAGTTAAGGGTGAAGTGATGATGTGTGTTGAAAATAGTTTCAAGATTGATATGATCATCATCGCACACTCCCTATACTTTTGGGATTAGTGTTGAACCTAAATAAATGTTATTTGGTGTTTGCGCTGAGCATGAATATGATTTGATCGTGTTTATTGCAAAACGGTTATTCATTTAAGTAAGAGAATAAACTGTTGTTCTTTACATGAATAAAACCTTATATGGTTACACGCCCAATGAAAATGGTTCATTGGATCTCGATCTTAGTGATACACATATTCATAATATTGAAACCAAAAGATGCAAAGTTAATAATGATAGTGCAACTTATTTGTGGCAATCGCCGCTTAGGTCATATTGGTGTAAAGCGCATGAAGAAACTCCATACCGATGGGATTTTGGAATCACTTGATTATGAATCACTTAATGCTTGCGAACCATGCCTCATGGGCAAGATGACTAAGACTCCGTTCTCCGGAACATTGGAGCGAAACAACCGACTTATTGGAAATAATACATACCGATGTATGCGATCCAATGAGTGTTAAGGCTCATGGCGGGTATCGTTATTTTCGACCTTCACAGATGATTTGAGCAGATATGGGTATATCTACTTGATGAAACATAAGTCCGAAATAGTTGAAAGGTTCAAAGAATTTCAGAGTGAAGTGGAAAATCATCGTGACAAGAAAATAAGGTTTTACGATTTGATCATGAGACGAATATTTGAGTCACGAGTTTGGTTTTCAACTAAAATAATGTGGAATAGTTTCACAGCTCACGCCACCTGGAACACCACAATGCTATGGTGTGTCCAAACATCGTAACCACACTTTATTGGATAAAGTGCAATCTATGATGTTTCTTACTGATTTACCAATATCGCTTTTGGGATCATGCATTAGAGACAGCTGCATTCACGTTAAATTGGGCACCATCTAAACCGCTGAGACGACACTATATGAACTGTGGTTTAGCAAGAAACCCAAGTTGTCGCTTTCTTAAAGTTTGGAGTTGCGATGCTTATGTGAAAAGTTTCATCCTGATAAGCTCAAACCCAAATCGGAGAAGTGCGTCTTCATAGAATACCCAAAGGAAATTGTTGGGTACACTTTCTATCATAGATCCGAAGGCAAGATATTCGTTGCTTAAGATGGATCCTTTCTTGAGAAGGAGTTTCTCTCGAAAGAAGTGAGTGGGAGGAAAGTAGAACTTGATGAGGTAATCAGTACTGTTCCCTTATTGAAAGTAGTTCATCACGTAAATCTGTTCTTGTGACTACTATACCAATTAGTGAGGAAGTTAATGATGATGATCATGTAACTTCAGATCAAGTTACTACCGAACCTTGTAGGTAAAACAGAGTGAGATTCGCACTGAGTGGTACGGCAATCCTGCTCGGAGGTCGTGTTACTTGACCATGACAAACCTACGAACTATGAGGAAGCGATGATGAGCCCAGATTCCGCAAAATGGTTTGAGGCCATGAAATCGAGATATGATCCATGTATGAGAACAAAGTATGAACTTTGATGGATTTGCCCGATGATCGGCAAACCATAGAAAATAAATGGATCTTCAAGAGGAAGACGGACGCTGATAGTAGTGTTACTATCTACAAAGCTCGACTTGTTGCAAAAAGGTTTTCGACAAAGTTCAAGATGTTGACTACAATGAGATTTTCTCAACTGTAGCGATGCTTAAGTCTGTCCGAATCATGTTAGCAATTGCCACAATTTATGAAATTTGGCAAATGGATGTAAAACTGCATTCTGAATGGTTTTCGGAGGAAGAGTTGTATATGATGCAACCGAAGGTTTTTCGATCCAAAGGAGCTAACAAAGTGTGCAAGCTCCAATGATCCATCTATGGACTGGTGCAAGCATCTCGAGTTGGAATATACGCTTTGATGAGCTGATCAAAGCATATAGTTTTTACAGACTTATGGTGAAGCCAGTATTTACTAGAAAGTGAGTGGGAGCACTACAAGATTTCGATAAGTATATGTGAATGACATATTGTAGATCGGAAATAATGTAGAATTATTCTGCAAAGCATAAAGGAGTGTTTGAAAGAAGTTTTTCAAAGAAAGACCTCGGTGAAGTCTGCTTACATATTGAGCATCAAGATCTATAGAGATAGATCAAGATGCTTGATAAGTTTTTCAATGAGTACATACCTTGACAAGATTTTGAAGTAGTTCAAAATGGAACAGTCAAAGAAAGAGTTCTTGCATGTGTTACAAGGTGTGAAATTGAGTAAGACTCAAAACCCGACCACGGTAGAAGATAGAAAGAGAATGAAAGTCATTCCCTATGCCTTGGCCATAGGTTCTATAAAGTATGCCATGCTGTGTACCAGATCTATTGTATACCCTGCACCGATTTTGGCAAGGAGTACAATAGTGATCTAGGAGTAGATCATCGACAGCGGTCAAAATTATCTTTAGTAGAATAAGGATATGTTTCTCGATTATGGAAGTGACAAAAGGTTCGTAAGTAAAGGGTTACGCCGATGTAAGTTTTGACACCGATCCGATGACTCTAAGTCTCGATCTAGATACATATTGAAAGTGGGAGCAATTAGCTAGAGTAGCCGTGCAAGAGCATTGTAGACATAGAAAAATTGCAAAATACATAACGGATCTGAATGTGAAAGTCCCGTTGACTAAGACTCTCTCACAAGCAAAACATGATCACACCTTAGTACTCTTTGGGTGTTACTCACATAGCAATGTGAACTAGATTACTGAATCTAGTAAACCCTTTGGGTGTTGGTCACATGGCGATGTGAACTATGGGTGTTAATCACATGATGATGTGAACTATCGATGTTAATCACATGGTGATGTGATCTAGATTATTGACTCTAGTGCAAGTGGGAGACTGAAGTAAATATGCCCTAGAGGCAATAATAAAGTTATTATTTATTTCCTTATTTCATGATAAATGTTTATCATTCATGCTATAATTGTATTAACCGGAAACATGATACATGTGTGAATGCATAGACAAAACAATATGTCACTAGCATGCCTCTACTAGGCTAGCTTGTTAATCAAAGATGGTTATGTTTCCTGACCATGAACAAAGAGTTGTTATTTGATTAACGAGGTCACATCATTAGTAGAATGATCTGATTGACATGACCCATTCCATTAGCTTAGCACACGATCGTTTAGTATGTTGCTACTGCTTTTATCCATAACATATACATGTTCCTATAACTATGAGATTATGCAACTCCGCTTACGGAGGAACACTTTGGTGCTACCAAACGTCACAACGTAATCGGGTGATTATAAAGGAGTACTACAGGTGTCTCCAAAGGCGATGTTGGGTTGGCGATTTCGAGATTAGGTTTTGTCACTCCGATTGTCGGAGAGGTATCTCTGGGCCCTCTCGGTAATACACATCACTAAAGCCTTGCAAGCACTACAACTAATGAGTTAGTTGTGAGATGATGTATTACGGAACGAGTAAAGAGACTTGCCGTAACGAGATTGAACTAGGTATTAGATACCGACGATCGAATCTCGGGCAAGTAACATACCGATGACAAAGGAACAACGATGTTGTTATGCGGTCCGACCGATAAAGATCTTCGTAGAATATGTAGGAACCAATATGGGCATCCAGGTCCCGCTATTGGTTATTGACCGGAGACGTGTCTTGGTCATGTCTACATTGTTCTCGAACCGTAGGGTCCGCACGCTTAAGGTTTCGATGACAGTTATTATGAATTTTGATGTACCGAAGGAGTTCGGAGTCCCGGATGTGATCACGGACATGACGAGGAGTCTCGGAATGGTCGAGACATAAAGATTGATATATTGGACGGCTATATTCGGACACCGGAAAGGTTCCGGAAGTTTCGGAGAAAACCGGAGTGCCGAGGGAGTTACCGGAACCCCGGGGAAGTTATGGGCCTTAGTGGGCCAAGAGGGAGAGAGAGGGGCCGCACCAGAGGTGGCGCCCCCTAGGGGAGTCCGAATAGGACAAGGAGGGGGCGCGCCCCTTCCTCTCCCTCTCCTCTCTTTCCTTCCCCTTCTCCTTCCTAGTTGGACTAGGAAAGGGAGTCCTACTCAACCAGGAGGAGGACTCCCCCTCCTTGGCGCACCTATAGGGCCGCCGGCCTCCCCCCTCCTCCTTTATATACGGGGCAGGGGGCACCCTAGACACACAAGTTTGATCTACGGATCGCTCCTTAGCCGTCTCGTGCCCCCTCCACCATATTCCACCTCGGTCATACCGTCATGAAGCTTAGGCGAAGCCTCGCGCCGTGAAACATCAAGATCGCCACCACGCCGTCGGTCGACGGAACTCTCCTCGACACTCGGCTGGATCGGAGTACGAGGGACGCCATCGAGCTGTACGTGTGTCAAGAACTCGGGCGCCGGAGTAACGGCGCGGATCGGTCGGATCGCGAGGAGAACGACGACTACTTCCTCTACGCCAGATCGCTTCGCCGGGTCTACGAGGGTACGTAGACAACACTCTCCCCTCTCGTTGCTATGCATCACCATGATCTTGCGTGTGCGTAGGAAATTTTTTGAAATTACTACGTTCCCCAACATATATCTACTTAATGAAACATAAGTCTGAAACATTTGAAAAGTTCAAAGAATTTCAGAGTGAAGTGGAAAATCATCGTAACAAGAAAATAAAGTTTCTACGAACTGATCGTGGAGGTGAATATTTGAGTTACGAGTTTGGTCTTCATTTGAACCAACGCGGAATAGTTTCGCAACTCACACCACCCGGAACACCACAACGTAATGGTGTGTCCGAACGTCGTAACCGCACTTTATTAGATATGGTGTGATCTATGATGTCTCTTACTAATTTACCGTTATGGTTTTGGGGTTATGCTTTAGAGACGGCTACATTCATGTTAAATAGGGCACCATCTAAATCCGTTGAGACGACATCATATGAACTGTGGTTTGGCAACCAACCCAAGTTGTCGTTTCTTAAAGTTTGGGGCTGCGATGCTTACGTGAAAAAGCTTCAACCTGATAAGCTCGAACCCAAATCGGAGAAATGTGTCTTCATAGGATACCCAAAAGAAACTGTTGGGTACACCTTCTATCACAGATCCGAAGGGAAGATATTCGTTGCTAAGAATGGATCCTTTCTAGAGGAGTTTCTCTCGAAAGAAGTGAGTGGGAGGAAAGTAGAACTTGATGAGGTAACTATACCTGCTCTCTTATTGGAAAGTAGTTCATCACAGAAATCAGTTCCAGTGATTCCTACACCAATTAGTGAGGAAGCTAATGATGATGATCATGAAACTTCTGATCAAGTTACTACCGAACCTCGTAGGTCAACTACAGTACGATCCGCACTAGAGTGGTACGGTAACCCTATTCTGGTGGTCATGTTACTTGACCATGACGAACCTACGAACTATGAGGAAGTGATGATGAGCCTAGATTCCGCGAAATGGCTTGAGGCCATGAAATCTGAGATGGGATCCATGTATGAGAACAAAGTATGGATTTTGGTTGACTTGCCCAATGATCGCCAAGCCATAGAGAATAAATGGATCTTCAAGAAGAAGACTGACGCTAACGGTAATGTTGCTGTCTACAAAGCTCGACTTGTTGCAAAAGGTTTTCGACAAGTTCAAGGAGTTGACTACGATGAGACTTTCTCACCAGTAGCGATGCTTAAGTCTGTCCGAATCATGTTAGCAATTGCCACATTTTATGATTATGAAATTTGGCAAATGGACGTCAAAACTGCATTCCTGAATGGATTTCTGGAAGAAGAGTTGTATAGGATGCAACCAGAAGGTTTTCTTGATCCAAAGGGTTCTAACAAAGTATGCAAGCTCCAACGATCCATTTATGGACTGGTGCAAGCCTCTCGGAGTTGGAATAAACATTTTGGTAGTGTGATCAAAGCATATGGTTTTATACAGACTTTTGGAGAAGCCTGTATTTACAAGAAAGTGGGTGGGAGCTCTGTAGCATCTCTAATATTATATGTGGATGACATATTCCTGATTGGAAATGATATAGAATTTCTGGATAGCATAAAAGGATACTTGAATAGGAGTTTGTCTATGGAAGACCTCGGTGAAGCTGCTTACATATTGGGCATCAAGATCTATAGAGATAGATCAAGACACTTAATTGGAATTTCACAAAGCACATACCTTGATAAGATTTTGAAGAAGTTCAAAATGGATTAGTCAAATAAAAGGTTCTTGCTTGTATTACAAGGTGTGAAGTTGAGTGAGAATCAATGCCCGACGACTGCAGAGGACACAGAGAAAATGAAAGTCATTCCCTATGCCTCAGCCATAGGTTCTATCATGTATGCAATGTTCTGTACCAGACCGGATGTGTGCCTTGCTATAGGTATATTAGGGAGGTACCAAAGTAATCCAGGAGTGGATCACTGGACAGCGGTCAAGAACATCTTGAAATACCTAAGAAGGACTAAGGATATGTTTCTCATTTATGGAGGTGACAAAGAGCTCGTTGTAAATGGTTACGTCGATGCAAGCTTTGACACTGATTTGGATGACTCTAAGTTTCAAACCGAATACGTATTATATTGAATGGTGGAGCTGTCAGTTGGTGCAGTGCCAAACAGAGCGTCGTGGCGGGATCTACGTGTGAAGCAGAGTACATAGCTGCTTCGAAAGCAGCAAATGAAGGAGTCTAGATGAAGGAATTCATATCCGATCTAGGTGTCATACCTAGTGCATTGGGTCCAATGAAAATCTTTTGTGACAAAACTGGTGCAATTGCCTTGGCAAAGAAATCCAGATTTCACAAGAAGACCAAGCACAACAAGAGACGCTTCAATTCCATCCGTCATCAAGTATCGGAAGGGGACATAGAGAATTGCAAGATACATACGGATCTGAATGTTGCAGACCCGTTGATTAAGCCTCTCTCATGAACAAAACATGATTAGCACCAAGACTCCATGGGTGTTAGAATCATTACTATCTAGATTATTGACTCTAGTGCAAGTGGGGAACTGAAGGAAATGTGCCCTAGAGGCAATAATAAAGTTGTTATTTACATTTCCTTATATCATGATAAATATTTATTATTCATGCTAGAATTGTATTAACCGGAAACTTAGTACATGTGTGAATACATAGACAAACAGAGTGTCCCTAGTATGCCTCTACTTGACTAGCTTATTTATCACAGATGGTTATCTTTCCTAGCCATAGACATGTGTTGTCATTTGATGAACAGGATCACATCATTAGAGGATGATGTGATGGACAAGACCCATCTGTTAGCTTAGCAC
The DNA here is from genome assembly GCA_021437245.1 of Aegilops speltoides. Lineage (NCBI taxonomy): Eukaryota > Viridiplantae > Streptophyta > Magnoliopsida > Poales > Poaceae > Aegilops > Aegilops speltoides. The sequence goes on from CM038143.1 coordinate 323,948,429, forward strand.
TATGATCGTTTAGTTTGTTGCTATTGCTTTCATCATGACTTATACATGTCCTCTGACTATGAGATTATGCAACTCCCGAATACCGGAGGAACACGTAGTGTGCTATCGAACGTCACAACGTAACTGGGTGATTATAAAGATGCTCTACAGGTGTCTCCGATGGTGTTTGTTGAGTTGGCATAGATCGAGATTAGGATTTGTCACTCCGATTGTCGGAGAGGTATCTCTGGGCCCTCTCGGTAATTCAAATCACTATAAGCCTTGCAAGCAATGTGACTAATGAGTTAGTTGCGGGATGATGCATTATGGAACGAGTAAAGAGACTTTGCGGTAATGAGATTGAACTAGGTATGGTGATACCGACGATCGAATCTCGGGCAAATAACATACCGATGACAAAGGGAACAATGTATATTGTTGTGCGGTTTGACCGACAAAGATCTTCGTAGAATATGTAGGAACCAATCTGAGCATCCAGGTTCCGCTGTTGGTTATTGACCGGAGAAGTGTCTCCATCATGTCTACATAGTTCTCGAACCCGTAGGGTCCGCATGCTTAACGCTCGATGACGATTGGTATTATGAGTTTTATGTGATTTGATGTACCGAAGGTTGTTCGGAGTCTCGGATGAGATCACGGACATGACGAGGAGTCTCGAAATGGTCGAGACATAAAGATTGATATATTGGACCATGTTGTTCGGACACGGAAGTGTTCCGGAGAGTTTCGGATAAAACCGGAGTGCCGGAGGCTTACCGAAACCCCCTGCCCTCTAGGAAGTTAATGGGACACCATGGGCCTTATGAAGGAAATATGCCCTAGAGGCAATAATAAAGTTATTATTTATTTCCTCATATCATGATAAATGTTTATTATTCATGCTAGAATTGTATTAACCGGAAACATGATACAAGTGTGAATACATAGACAAACATATAGTCACTAGTATGCCTCTACTTGACTAGCTCATCAATCAAAGATGGTTATGTTTCCTAACCATAGACATGTGTTGTCATTTGATTAATGGGATCACATCATTAGGAGAATGATGTGATTGACATGACCCATCCCGTTAGCTTAGCACTTGATCGTTTAGTATTCTGCTATTGCTTCCTTCATGACTTATACATGTTCCTGTAACTATGAGAATTGTGTAACTCCCGTTTACCGGAAGAACACTTTGGGTACTACCAAACGTCACAACGTAACTGGGAGATTATAAAGGAGTACTACAGGTGTTTCTGAAGGTACATGTTGAGTTAGCATAATTCGAGATTAGGTTTTGTCACTCCGATTGTTGGAGAGGTATCTCTGGGCCCTCTCGGTAATACTCATCACCCAAGCCTTGCAAGCATGTAACTAATGAGTTAGTTATGAGATGATGTATTACGGAACGAGTAAAGAGACTTGCCGGTAACGAGATTGAACTAGGTATTGGATACCGACGATCAAATCTCGGGCAAGTAACATACCGATGACAAAGGGAATAACGATGTTGTTATGCGGTTCGACCGATAAAGATCTTCGATAATATGTAGGAACCAATATGGGCATCCAGGTCCCGCTATTGGTTATTGACCGAGACATGTCTCGGTCATGTCTACATTGTTCTCGAACCGTAGGGTCCGCACGCTTAAGGTTTCGATGACAGTTATATTATGAGTTTATGTATTTTGATGTACCGAAGTTTGTTCGGAGTCCCAGATGTGATCACGGACATGACGAGGAGTCTCGAAATGGTCGAGACATAAATATTGATATATTGGACGGATATATTTGGACACCGGAAAGGTTCCGGAGAAGTTTGGAGCTCCGGGAGGTTACCGGAACCCCCCGGGAGGTATATGGGCCTTATTGGGCCCATATAGGAAGAAGGGAGAAGGAACAAGGGAGGGGGGCGTGCCCCCCCAGCCCAATCCGAATTGGGGAGGGAGCCCCCCTCCTTTCCTTTCTCCTTCCCCCTCTTCCTATTACTACTACTAGTACTTATTCCTAATACTTGTACTCTTTCCTTCCCCCTCCAAATAAGATAAGGAAAAGGGGGGGAAACCTACTTGGAGTAGGTTTCCCCTCCTCTATGGCGCGCCCCCCTTGGGCCGGCCTCCTCCTCCCTCCCTCCTTTATATACGGGGGTAGGGGGGGGCACCCTAGGACACACAAGTTGATCATTGATCGCCCTTAGCCGTGTCGGTGCCCCCTCCACGATATTACACCTCGATCATATTGTAGCGGTGCTTAGGCGAAGCCTGCGATGAAGAACATCAAGATCGCCACCACGCCGTCAGGTTGACGGAACTCCCCTCGAGCCTCTACCGGATTGGAGAACGAGGGTGCGCCATCGAGCTGTACGTGTGTCAAGAACTCGGAGGTGCCGGAGTAACGGTGCTGGATCGGTTGAACCGGAAGACGACGACTACTTCCACTACGCCAGTCAACGCTTCGCTTCGGTCTCACGAGGGTACGAGACAACACTCTCCCTCGTTGCTATGTCATCACCATGATCTTGCGTGTGCGTAGGAAAATTTTGAAATTACCACGCTCCCCAACAAAGGCATCCGAGCCTAGGTTTTATGGTTTGATGTTATATGCACGAGTAGAACACAAGTGAGTTGTGGACGATATAAGTCATACGCCTACCAAATGTCATAGTTTGGTTCAGCGGTATTGTTGGATGAAGCGCCCGGACCGACATTACGCATACGCTTAAGCGAGACTGGTTTTACCGCCGTGCTTTGCACACAGTGACTAGCGGTGTCGGTTTCTCACTTTAGTTGAACTGAGTGTGGCTACGCCGGTCCTTTTGAAGGTTAAAACGAGTCTATTTGACAAACTATCATTGTGGTTTTGATGCGAGGTGAGATCGGTTCTTGCTTAAGCCCGTAGCAGCCACGTAAAATTTGCAACAACAAAGTAGAGGACGCCTAACTTGTTTTTGCAGGCATGTTGTGATGTGATATGGCCAAGACGTGATGCTATATTTTATTGTATGAGATGATCATGTTTTGTAACCGGTTATCGGCAATCGGCGAGAGCCATATGGTTGTCGCTTATTGTATGAAATGCAAACGCTCAGAATTGCTTTACTTTATCACTAAGCGGTAGCGATAGTCGAGAAGTAATAGATGGCGAAACGACAACGATGCTACGATGGAGATCAAGGTGTCGCGCCGGTGACGATGGTGATCACGACGGTGCTTCAAGATGGAGATCACAAGCACAAGATGATGATGGCCATATCATATCACTTATATTGATTGCATGTGATGTTTATCCTTTATGCATCTTATCTTGCTTTGATTGACGGTAGCATTTTAAGATGATCTCTCAAGAATTATCAAGAAGTGTTCTCCCGAGTATGCATCGCTATGAAAGTTCTTCGTCTTGAGACACCACGTGATGATCGGGTGTGATAGGCTCTACGCTCAAATACAACGGTGCAAAATAGTTGCACATGCGAATACTCAAAGTTATACTTGACGAGCCTAGCATATACAGATATGGCCTCGAACACGGAGACCGAAAGGTCGAGCGTGAATCATATAGTAGATATGATCAACATAGAGATGTTCACCATTGAAACTACTCCATCTCACGTGATGATCGGACATGGTTTAGTTGATTTGGATCACGTGATCACTTAGATGACTAGAGAGATGTCTGCTAAGTGGGAGTTCTTAAGTAATATGATTAATTGAACTTAAATTTATCATGAACTTAGTACCGATAGTATTTTGCTTGTCTATGTTTGTTTGTAGATAGATGGCTCGTCTTTGTTGTTCCGCTGAATTTTAATGCGTTCCTTGAGAAAGCAAAGTTGAAAGATGATGGTAGCAATTACACGGATCGGGTCCGTAACTCGAGGATTATCCTCATTGCTGCACGTAAGAGTTACGCCCCGAAGCACCGCTGGGTGCCAGCCTCATCGCTGATGTAACCGACGACGTTAAGAACGTCTGGCGAGCAAAGTCGATGACTACTCTATAGTTCAAGCAGCCATGCTTTACGGCTTAGAACTGGGTCTTCAACGACGTTTTGAACGTCATGGAGCATATGAGATGTTCCAGAGTTGAAGTTAATATTTCAAGCAAATGCCCGGATTGAGAGATATGAAGTCTCCAATAAGTTCTACAGCTGCAAGATGGAGGAGAACAGTTCACAAGGAGCATATACTCAAAATGTCCGGGTATAATAATCACTTGATTCAACCGGGAGTTAATCTTCCGGATGATAGCGCCATTGATGTAATTCTCCAATCATCGCCTCCAAGCTACAAGAGCTTTGTGATGAACTATAATATGCAAGGGATGAACAAGACTATTCCCGAGCTCTTCGCAATGCCGAAAGCATGGAGGTAGAAATCAAAAGGAGCATCAAGTGTTGATGGTCAACAAGACCACCGTTTCAAGAAAAGGGCCAAAGGAAAGAAGAAGGAACTTCAAAAGAACAGCAAACAAGTTGCTGCTCAAGAGAAGAAACCCAAGTCTGGACCTAAGCCCAAATCGAGTGCTTCTACCGCAAGCGATCGACATCGGAAGCGGAACTGCCCCAAGTATTTGGCGGATAAGAAGGATGGCAAAGTGAACAAAGGTATATGTGATATACATGTTATTGATGTATACCTTACTAATGCTCGCAGTAGCACCTGGGTATTTGATACTGGTTCTATTGCTAACATTTGCAAATCGAAACAGGGACTACGGATTAAGCGAAGATTAGCTAAGGACGAGGTGACGATGCGCGTGGGAAATGGTTCCAAAGTCGATGTGATCGCGGTCGGCACGCTACCTCTACATCTACCATCGGGATTAGTTTTAGACCTGAATAATTGTTATTTGGTGCATGCGTTGAGCATGAACATTATATCTGGATCTTGTTTGATGCGAGACGGTTATTCATTTAAATCAGAGAATAATGGTTGTTCTATTTATATGAGTAATATCTTTTATGGTCATGCACCCTTGAAGAGTGGTCTATTTTATTGAATCTCGATAGTAGTGATACACATATTCATAATGTTGAAGCCAAAAGATGCAGAGTTGATAATGATAGTGCAACATATTTGTGGCAATCGCCGCTTAGGTCATATCGGTGTAAAACGCATGAAGAAACTCCATACCGATGGACTTCGTAATCACTTGATTATGAATCACTTGGTACTTATGAACCGTGCCTCATGGGCAAGATGACCAAAACACCGCTTCTCCGGTTCTATGGAGAGAGCAACAGATTTGTTGGAAATCATACATACTATGTATGTGGACCGATGAATGTTGAGGCTCGTGGCGGATATCGTTATTTTCTCACCTTCACAGATGATTTGAGCAGATATGGGTATATCTACTTGATGAAGCACAAGTCTGAAACATTTGAAAAGTTCAAAGAATTTCAGAGTGAAGTAGAAAATCATCGTAACAAGAAAATAAAATTTCTACGATCCGATCGTGGAGGAGAATATTTGAGTTACGAGTTTGGTTTACATTTGAAACAATGTGGAATAGTTTCAAGAACTCACGCCACCGAACACCACAACGAAATGGTGTGTCCGAACGTCAGAATCGTATTTTACTTGATATGGTGCGATCTATGATGTTTCTTACCGATTTACCGCTATCGCTTTGGGGTTATTCTTTAGAGACGGCCGCATTCACGTTAAATAGGGCACCATCAAAACCGCTGAGACGACGCCTTATGAACTGTGGTTTGGCAAGAAACCAAAGTTGTCGTTTCAAAGTTTGGGGCTGCGATGCTTATGTGAATAAACTTCAACCAGATAAGCTCGAACCCAAATCGGAAAATGTGTCTTCATAGGATACCCAAAAGAGACTATTGGGTACACCTTCTATCACAGATCCGAGGGCAAGATTTTCGTTGCTAAATTCGGATCCTTTCTAGAGAAGGAGTTTCTCTCAAAAGAAGTGAGTGGGAGGAAGGTAGAACTTGATGAGATAATCAGATCTACTCCCTTATTGAAAGTAGTTCATCACAAGAACCGGTTCTGTGACGACTACACCAATTAGTGAGGAAGCTAATGATATTGATCATGAAACTTCAGATCAAGTTTCTATCGAACCTCGTGGTCTACTAGAGTAAGATCCGCACTGAGTGGTACGGAAATCCTATTTCGAAGTCATGTTACTTGACCATGATGAACCTACGAACTATGAGGAAGCGATGATGAGCCCAGATTCCGCAAAATGGCTAGAGGCCATGAAATCTAAGATAGGATCCATGTATGAAAACAAAGTATGGACTTTGGTTGACTTGCCCGATGATTGGCAAGCCATTGAGAATAAATGGATCTTTAAGAAGAAGACCGACGCGATGGTAATGTTATCGTCTACAAAGCTCGACTTGTTGCGAAAGGTTTTCGACAAGTTCAAGGGGTTGACTACGATGAGACTTTCTCACCCGTAGCGATGCTTAAGTCTGTCCGAATCATGTTGGCTATTGCTGCATTTCATGATTATGAAATTTGGCAAATGGATGTCAAGACTGCATTCTTGAATGGATTTCTAGAAGAAGAGTTGTATATGATGCAGCTCAAGGTTTTGTTGATCCAAAAGGTGCCGACAAAGTGTGCAAACTCCAACGCTCCATTTATGGACTGGTGCAAGCATCTCGAGTTGGAATAAATGCTTTGACAAAGGTGATCAAAGATATGGTTTTATATGCACTTTTGGAGAAGCCTCAGATTTACAAGAAAGTGAGTGGGAGCTCAGAGCATTTCTAGTTTTATATGTTGATGACATATTATTAATTGGAAATGATATAGAATTTCTGGATAGCATAAAGGATACTTGAATAAAAGTTTTCAATGAAAGACCTCGTGAAGCTGCTTACATATTGGGCATCAAGATCTATAGAGATAGATCAAGACGCTTAATAGGACTTTCACAAAGCACATACCTTGACAAAATTTTGAAAAAGTTCAAATGGATCGTGCAAAGAAAGGATTCTTGCCTGTGCTACAAGGTGAAGTTGAGTCGAACTCAATGCCCGACCACAACAGAAGATAGAGAGAAAATGAAAGAAGTTCCTATGCTTCAGCCATAGGCTCTATCATGTATGCAATGTCTTGTGTACCGACTGACGATGCTTAGCAATAAGCTTGGCGGTAGGTACCAAAGTAATCCAGAGTGGATCATCGGACAGGGTCAAGAACATCCCAAATACCGAAAAGGACTAAGGATATGTTTCTCGATATGGAGGTGACAAAGAGCTAGTCATAAATGGTTACGCCGATGTAAGCTTTGACACTTGATCCGGACGATTCTAAATCGCAAACCGGATACGTGTTTATATTAAACGGTGGAGCTGTAAGTTGGTGCAGTTCAAAACAAAGCGTCAGAAGGGATCTACATGTGAAGCGGCACATAGCTGCTTCTGAAGCGGCAAATGAAGGAGTCTGGATGAAGGAGTTCATTTCCGATCTAGGTGTCATACCTAGTGCATCGGGAGCAATGAAGATCTTCTGTGACAATACTGGTGCATTTGCCTTGGCAAAGGAATCCAGATTTCACAAGAGGACCAAGCACATCAAGAGACGCTTCAATTCCATTCGGGACCAAGTCCAAGTGGGAGACATAGAGATTTGCAAGATACATACGGATCTGAATGTTGCAGACCCATTGACTAAGCCTCTCTCACGAGCAAAACATGATCAGCACCAAGACTCCATGGGTGTTAGAATCATTACTGTGTAATCTAGATTATTGACTCTAGTGCAAGTGGGAGATCAAGGAAATATGCCCTAGAGGCAATAATAAAGTTATTATTTATTTCCTCATATCATGATAAATATTTATTATTCATGCTAGAATTGTATTAACCAGAAACATGATACATGTGTGAATACATAGACAAACATATAGTCACTAGTATGCCTCTACTTGACTAGCTCATCAATCAAAGATGGTTATGTTTCCTAACCATAGACATGTGTTGTCATTTGATTAATGGGATCACATCATTAGGAGAATGATGTGATTGACATGACCCATCCGTTAGCTTAGCACTTGATCGCTTAGTATTCTCGCTATTGCTTCCTTCATGACTTATACATGTTCCTCAGAACTATGAGAATTGTGTAACTCCGCCACGGAAGAACACTTTGGGTACTACCAAACGTCACAACATAACTGGGTGATTATAAAGGAGTACTACAGGTGTTTCCGAAGGTACATGTCGAGTTAGCATAATTCGAGATTAGGTTTTGTCACTCCGATTGTCGGAGAGGTATCTCTGGGCCCTCTCGGTAATACTCATCACCCAAGCCTTGCAAGCATGTAACTAATGAGTTAGTTATGAGATGATGTATTACGGAACGAGTAAAGAGACTTGCCGGTAACGAGATTGAACTAGGTATTGGATACCGACGATCAAATCTCGGGCAAGTAACATACCGATGACAAAGGGAATAACGATGTTGTTATGCGGTTTGACCGATAAAGATCTTCGTAGAATATGTAGGAACCAATATGGGCATCCAGGTCCCGCTATTAGTTATTGACCGAGACATGTCTTGGTCATGTCTACATTGTTCTCGAACCGTAGGGTCCGCACGCTTAAGGTTTCGATGATGCTTATATTATGAGTTTATGTATTTTGATGTACCAAGTTTGTTCGAGTACCGATGTGATCACGGACATGACGAGGAGTCTCAAATGGTCGAGACATAAAGATTGATATATTGGACGGATATATTTGGACACCAAAAGGTTCCGGAGAAGTTTGGAGCTCGGGAGGTTACTGAACCCCGGGAGGTATATGGGCCTTATTGGGCCCATATAGGAAGAAGGGAGAAGGAACAAGGGAGGCGCCCCAGCCCAATCCGATTGGGGAGGGGGCCGCCCCTTCCTTTCTCCTTCCCCTCTTCCTATTACTACTACTAGTACTTATTCCTAATACTAGTACTCTTTCCTTCCCTCCAAATAAGATAAGGAAAGGGGGAAACCTACTTGGAGTAGGTTTCCTTCCTCTATGGCGCCCCCTTGGGCCGGCCTCCTCCTCCCTCCCTCCTTTATATACGGGGTAGGGGCACCCTAGGACACACAAGTTGATCATTGATCGCCTTAGCCGTGTCGGTGCCCCCTCCACGATATTACACCTCGGTCATATTGTAGCGGTGCTTAGGCGAAGCCCCGTGATAGGAGAACATCAAGATCGCCACCACGCCGTCAGGTCGACGTGAACTCCCCTCGAGCCTCTACTGGATTGGAGAACGAGGGTGCGTCATCGAGCTGTACGTGTGTCAAGAACTCGGAGGTGCCGGAGTAACGGTGCCTGGATCGGTTGAACCGAGAAGACGTACGACTACTTCCACTACGCTGTGTCAACGCTTCCGCTTCGGTCTATGAGGGTACGTAGACAACACTCTCCCCTCGTTGCTATGTCATCACCATGATCTTGCGTGTGCGTAGGAAAATTTTGAAATTACTACGTTCCCCAACACCTTAGAGGAGAGAGGGCCAGCAAGGAGGTGGCGCGTGCCCCCCAGTCCGAATTGGACAAGGGGTGGGGGTGGGCCCCCTCCTTCCTTCTCTCCCTTCCTCCTTCCTTCCCCTCCTTGTTGGACTAGGAAAGGGGGGAACCTACTCCTAGTAGGAGTAGGATTCCCCCCCTTGGATGCGCCCCTTGTGGCCAGCCAGCCCCCTCCTCCCCTCCTTTATATTCGGGGGAGGGGGCACCCCATAGACACACAAGTTGATCTTTAGCCGTGTGCGATGCCCCCTCCACAATTTTACACCTCGGTCATATCGTCGTAGTGCTTAGGCGAAGCCCTGCGCCGGTAACTTCATCATCACCTCACCACGCCGTCGTGCTGACGGAACTCTCACTCGGCCTCGGCTGGATCTAGAGTTCGAGGGACGTCACCGTTCTGAACGTGTGCAGATCGCGGAGGTGCCGTGCGTTCGGTACTTGATCGGTTGGATCGCGAAGACGTTCGACTACATCAACCACATTACTTAACGCTTCCGCTTTCGGTCTACGAGGGTACGTGGACACACTCTCCCCGCTCGTTGCTATGCTTCTCCTAGATAGATCTTGCGTGATCGTAGGATTTTTTTGAAATACTACGTTCCCCAACACGTATATCACATCATGTCTTGACCATATCACATCACAACATGCCCTGCAAAAACAAGCTAGACGTCCTCTACTTTGTTGTTGCAAGTTTTACGTGGCTGCTACGGGCTTCTAGCAAGAACCGTTCTTACCTACGGCTAAAACCACAATGGTGATTTATGAAGTTTGTTGTTTTAACCTTCTTCAAGGACCGGCTGTAGTCAAATTGATTCACCTAAAGTAGGAGAAATAGACACCCGCCAGCCACCTTTATGCAAAACTAGTTGCGTGTCTGTCCATGGAACCGGTCTCATGTGCGTGGACATGTAAGGTTGGTCCGGGCCGCTTCATCCCACAATGCCGCTGAATCAAAATAAGACATTGGTGGAAAGCAGTATGACTATCACCGCCCACAACTCTTTGTGTTCTACTCGTGCATATCATCTACGCATAGACCTGGCTCGGATGCCACTGTTGGGAAACGTTGCATGGAAAACAAAAAAAATCTACGCACACGCAAGATCTATCAAGGAGATGCATAGCAACGAGAGAGGGAGAGTGTGTGTACGTACCCTCGTAGACCGTAAGCGGAAGCGTTTAGTAACGCGGTTGATGTAGTCGAACTTCTTCGCGCTCCAACCGATCAAGTACCAAACGTACGACACCTCCGAGTTCTGCACATGTTCAGCTCAGTGACATCCTCCTCCTTCTTGATCCAGCAATACGGCGAGGTAGTGGATGAGTTCCGATAGCACGACGGCATGGTGACAGTGATGGTGAAGTGATCTCCACAGGGCTTTGCCTAAGCACTACGAAAATATGACTGAGGGACAAAACTGTGGAGAGGGGCGTCGCACACGGCTAGAATAATGTCGTGGGTTGTGTGGCGCCCCTCCCTCATATATAGGAGAGGCAGGCCCTAGGGCACCCCAAGTGGCCGGCGGCTGCCCTAGGGCACCTGCCTAGCCCCCCTTTCCTTATTTGAACTTGAGGGGGAAAGGAAAGGGCGATGGGTGCCTTAGGGCGCCTCCCCTTTCCTTCCCTCCCTCCTTTGGTGCGTGGGCAGGGGGTAGAGGGGCGCGCTAGCCCCTTGTGGGCTGGTGTTCTCTTCCCCTTTCGGCCCATAAGGCCCAATAGCTACCGGGCTGCCCGAACCCCTTCCAAAGGACCCGATAAGTACCGTACCACCCTTCCTGTACAAATACCATCGTCCTATATATCAATCTTTACCTCTAGACCATTTTGAGACTCCTCATCATGTCTGTTATCTCATCGGGGACTCTGAACAACATTCGGTCACCAAATCACATAACTCATATAATACTATATCGTCATCGAACGTTAAGCGTGCGGACCCTACGGGTTCGTGAACTATGTAGACATGACCGAGACACCTCTCCCGTCAATAACCAATAGCGGAACCTAGATGCCCATATTGGCTCCTACATATTCTACGAAGATCTTTATCGGTTGAACTGTTATGACAACATACGTAATTCCCTTTGTCCATAGGTATGTTACTTGCCCGGGATTCGATCATCGGTATCTCTATACCTAGTTCAATATCGTTACCGGCAAGTCTATTTACTCGTTCCGCAATACATCATCTTGCAACTAAATCATTAGTCACTTTTCTTGCAAGGCTTCTTATGATGTGTATTACCGAGAGGGCCCAGAGATACCACTCCGATACTCGGAGTGACAAATCCTAATCTCGATCCATGCCAACTCAACAAACACCTTCAGAGATACCTGTAGAGCATCTTTATGATCACCCAGTTACGTTTTGAAATTTGATAGCACACAGGGTATTCCTCCGGTATCCAGGAGTTGCATAATCTCATAGTCGAAGGAATATGTATTTGACATTAAGAAAGCAATAGCAATAAACTGAACGATCAATATGCTAAGCTAACGGATGGTCTTGTCCATCACATCATTCTCCTAATGATGTGATCCCATTATCAAATGACAACACATGTCCATGGTTAGGAAACCTTAACCATCTTTGATCAACGAGCTAGTCTAGTAGAGGCTTAGTAGGGACACGGTATTTGTTTATGTATTCACACATGTATTTAAGTTTCCGATTAATACAATTCTAGCATGAATAATAAACCTTTATCATGAATAAGGAAATATAATAATAACAACTTTATTATTGCCTCTAGGGCATATTTCCATCAATTACCTCTACCTTTGAAGGAGATGTCATTGTATAAATCATGGGCGATCTGATATTCCAAAAGGTTCATGGCAATATCCCGTCCAGGGTCATAGTAGTATCTTAAGGAATACAAACCTCGCTCCTATGATTGTTTACTTCACTTTGGTAGGTCAAGGAAACATTCAACTTCGTGTCATCTATTTCGCTTTGGTCTAGTACCTTCATGTCGAATTCCAGCTAAAGGAGAGCCCATCGGATCCATCTGGGCTTCTATTCTTTCTTTGCGAGCACGTCCTTTACTGTCTGACGATCTATGTAGACAATGAATTTTGTTTCTGCAATGTAAGGCTAGAACTTTTCACAAGCAAATATTAAAAGGCACAATTCTCCATCATCTCCGGCGTAGTTCCTTTGGGAATCACTTACAGTATAACTAGCGTAATAAATAATATCAAGGTTGTTACCTCCATGTTGTCCTAAGACAGGACTTATCGCATTGTTATCAGACTCACAAATTACCTCATAGGGTTGGTCCCATTTAGGTGGTTTGATGAAAGGTGTTGTGATCAAGGCTTGCTTCAAAATGCTCAAAGGCGGTAGTATACTCCTTGTCGAATTCGAACGAACACTTATCTGCATAAGCCTTGTCGTGATCATGACGTTCTTTTCTTAAGCTTCAAAATGCTCCTGTAAGTGCTATACTGGCAAAGACATATAAAGAGGTGCACAAACGCGGTAAAATCCAAATAATGTTATAGCTACTGAACAAAATAAGAGGTGCAAAACAATGCAAGAATTGGATTCATCACGCACCTCTCTCTGATGGGCTTCCAAGCATCACTGTTTCGGGCCCTTCTAGAGAAATGCATGGACCACATCCTTTAGGTTCGGTCTTGGATCCTCCTAGCACTACAATACTTCAGGCTTGAGGGATCACGACACCGGTGTTCGAGTTTGTTGTTGTAATGTTTGGTTTGCGAGTCGAAGTCATTGTCTTTGTAGTCAAAACTGTAGAAACCATTGTGTATAGTTCGCTGGCCTTCTTCACTTCACTGCATTCATCATATGATGTCATGACTTGTGGATCCAATATGTCACAACTTGCGACAATGGTAGTTGGAAAACTCTCTGCTTGCGTTTGTAATTTTGTTGAGGTGGCCTTCTTCTCCTCAAAACTCGGTGTGCTCACGTCGACTTCTTGTGACACATTGGTCGCCGCACTTGGCGAACTAAACCGGATCACTTCTGGTAAATGTCACGTCGTTCTTTGTGATAGCCTCCTGCTATCCCATGTGAGTACCAATGTCCCTGACACATGTGCAAACTACCTCGAGTTGGATCATGTACAACTCATTAAAGATGGACCTCTTCACGCTCATGAGAGAACTCCCGCTCCCCTTATAAACCCTCACTCGATCATCGTGCCATTCCGGAAAATCCATCGGTAGGTATCCTGGCATGGTGACTAGGTCAGAGGGGAAACATAAGACGGTTTTATCCATGCTCAGGCCCTCTGGAAGAGATAAAACCCTACCCCTGCTCTCTGTATATTGCTATTGGGTGTACAAAGTACATGTATAACCGAAGGATTGCATGATAGGTGGAGGGGAGTCCTCCATGGCTCCGACTTCCTTATCTTGAATGACAAGACTTCCAAGAGTCTTCTCGTATAGGGCCCGAAGGCCGTACTAATGTCCCAGGGCGGAACCGACCTAGGAGGCCTCGGGACGGCCTACTTGGGCCGATAACCAGCAAGGTGAGGCACCCCTGGGCCATATCATCGTTAGTATCGCATGAACCGGTCATCAGGCTTGGGTGCATCCCGATCAACATCGATCCACCCATTTCTCCTCTATCGAACATGATCAATCAAATATTGAAAGCAATCCGTTTTATACATACCACACTGGGCGGTAAACACAAATACTTACAAAGCTGATATCATTTAGAGCTTTTGTCACTATATTGTTCATAGTAGAGCAGATTTGTTCCTAGTATTCACATTGGTATTTTGGCTGAAAAAGTTGCACGACTTGTCCACACTAACAAATTGATCGGAGGCTGCACAACACAACAAGAAGTAAAAGTGGATACCCTAAAAAAAGTAAAAATGGAAGAGTAAGGGCCAAGCTGCATGCACTGCCTCACTATACGTAAGGGCCAAGTTTTTTATTTGAGAGATGGAAGAGTGGCCCAGAAATCAGCTCGGAACAAGTCCACCGCGCATTCTCCGAACTATCCCTTCCTTGGTGCAGATCGAACGGCGTCGCTCGCCACACAGCCGCACGGACAGCCACGATTCGCTCGCCTTTCCCGCGGCGCCGTCACTACGCAGCTAATAAAACCCCCAAGGCCGCAACCCCCGGTAGCCCACAGCGCACTGGCCACAGGGGGATCGCCTAGGTCCTTCTCCTGCGCCTTCGCTCGGCGCCGCCGCGGCGCCTCCTCATCCTCCAGGGCTGTCCTCATCTCATTCCTCCTGATAGAGAGGGGGATCCTCAAGGTGAGACAACATCCTTGTGCAAGATCGATCTATTCCCTGTAGATCGTCCGTGCGTTGAGTGGTTTAGTCCAGGTCGCAAGGGTTCTTGTTCTTCCCGTGGAATAGTTTAACATTATTTGTAGTGGGTACAAGTAATGGTCTGGTGCTGAATGCCGATCTAATTCTGGTAGATGTATCTTTTGTATCACACAACACGCCCTAGATTTTTCTCCCTGATGCATTTTACCGTCTGATGCGATATAAATGCCGTTCTGTTGAAACGTTTTCGGTGCTATTTTACATTCGATTTTATTTCCAGTAGCAGAGTTTAAATTATGTTAAGCATTCGAACATGTGTTGTTTCCGCAGGGCCATAAGTTTCTGCAGAGTGACATGAATATGTGTTCCGTTTATTAAGAGATTTATGTTCTGTTTACTACAGTATTATGCTACTGATTCATGCGATTCACTAGATACTCAATCTTTGTTTTCCTTCTCTTTCTTGTATTCATACAAGAGCTTTGTTTAGTTGCGTTCTGACAATCTTGGGTATTTTTTCCGAGGCTTTGTTTTCTGTTACCTCTACTCTCTGATATAACATTTACCTTAGTTGTCATGCAGAATCTAATATAGACTGAAGTCTCACCTGGCTTGCATTATATTGATGTCCTTGTTTTCAACCTGTGCTTTGATTTTTTACCATGTCTTCCGAATTTTGTCTTTCCATGCTCTGCTTACCTCTGTGCACTTGTGTATACAAACATAGGAGCTACCAAATCTGGTTAGGACTGTCAATCATTTCTACCTTGGGGTGATTCAGTAATCTTCTTAGTACTGTTAATCTTAGTCATTACATGGATTCTAACTTGGTTACTACTTTTGAACAGGAATTTATATTTGCAGTGTGATAATCAAAAGCAGTCAAGATGGTGAAATTCACGGTAGAAGGACTCCGCATCATCATGGACAAGCAGAATAATATTCGCAACATGTCTGTTATTGCTCATGTTGACCATGGTATGTGCTGGGAAAGTTACTGCTTGGGTTGCACAAGTATTTGATGTTTTTATTCATATGTTATCTATGGGGGTTGATCCTTTTTTGCTTGTTCATATTGTCTCTTGTTTGTATGAACAGTTGCTCAGCATAGACTAGTGAAATATTTTATCTCACAGCATAGCCTGTTTATATTTCTGTTCTCAGATTGAATATTTCTGCTCATATATTTTATTTGTATTGATTCTTTATAGCTTATTCATGATGTCTCTTGTTTTGCTAGAACACATGCCCATTTTTAGATTGCTGTGTTATTTTAATTGCATAATACAGCTCGTTTACATTTGTGCTGTCAGATTGTATTTTCATCCTGAAAATTGCTGTCCATATGACTTTGACCAAATACTGGCTTAAACATGATTGTGCACAATAAAGTAAAATTCAATGGATAACCTGTTTGTTCCTTTCATTTTAAGGATCTGATCATCCAGGTTTTAAAGCTATTTTTGTATTGTCCTGAAGTAAATGGGTGATTATTTCAATATGTGTTGGTTGTATTTTGTGTTACTGCATAGTTGTGTTATGCAATTTAATCTCAGTAGATCATGTGTGCTCATCAAGCCATTTTGCTGTCTCTCTTGTTTGTTTTTGTTTTAATCTTGTTATTTATTTATTTTGCAAAATTTAATCTTGTTAGTAATCCCTGAATTCCAACATTTATGTACTCTCCTTTTCGTGGGTCACTGTTTTGACTGCTCTATCTTTATGGCGTTTTAGCACTCTGTTTCGTGTTCAATATTAAGAGTGTAACTGTAATCACATGTCATGTTTTTGACCATGTTCATGGTTTTTTACTTACGGCAGGCAAGTCTACGCTTACTGATTCTCTGGTGGCAGCTGCTGGGATTATTGCACAAGAAGTTGCAGGTGACGTCCGCATGACTGATACTCGTGCAGATGAAGCAGAACGTGGTATCACAATCAAATCCACGGGTATATCTCTTTTCTATGAGATGACTGATGAATCACTCAGGGCTTATAAGGGCGAGAGAGATGGGAATGAATACCTGATCAACCTTATAGATTCGCCTGGGCACGTTGATTTCTCTTCAGAAGTCACAGCAGCTCTTCGTATTACTGATGGTGCTTTGGTGGTGGTTGACTGTATTGAGGGTGTCTGTGTGCAAACTGAAACTGTGCTTCGCCAAGCCCTTGGTGAGAGGATTAGGCCTGTCCTTACTGTGAACAAGATGGACAGATGCTTCCTTGAGCTTCAGGTTGATGGCGAGGAAGCTTACCAGACTTTCTCCCGTGTCATTGAGAACGCCAATGTTATTATGGCAACATATGAAGATGCAAAACTTGGCGATGTCCAAGTCTACCCAGAGAAGGGAACTGTTGCTTTCTCTGCTGGTTTACATGGATGGGCATTTACTCTCACGAACTTTGCTAAGATGTATGCCTCCAAGTTTGGAGTTGATGAAACTAAAATGATGGAGAGGCTTTGGGGTGAGAACTTCTTTGACACAGCCACGAAAAAGTGGACCAACAAGAACACGGGCTCTCCTACTTGCAAGAGAGGTTTTGTTCAGTTCTGCTACGATCCAATCAAGCAAATAATCAACATCTGCATGAATGACCAGAAGGATAAATTGTGGCCTATGTTACAGAAGCTTGGTGTGACCATGAAGGCTGATGAGAAGGAGCTAATGGGCAAGCCTTTAATGAAGCGTGTTATGCAGACTTGGCTGCCAGCAAGTACAGCTCTACTTGAGATGATGATATTCCACCTTCCTTCTCCATCGAAAGCACAGAAGTATCGTGTAGAGAACTTGTATGAGGGCCCCCTTGATGATGTGTATGCAACGGCTATAAGAAACTGTGACCCAGAAGGCCCTCTTATGCTGTATGTTTCCAAGATGATTCCAGCTTCTGACAAGGGCAGATTCTTTGCGTTTGGCCGTGTCTTCTCAGGAAGAATTGCAACTGGCATGAAGGTCCGGATCATGGGCCCAAACTATGTTCCTGGACAGAAGAAGGATCTGTACATGAAGAGTGTCCAGCGTACAGTTATTTGGATGGGAAAGAAGCAAGAGTCTGTTGACGATGTTCCTTGTGGTAATACTGTTGCTATGGTTGGCTTGGATCAGTTCATCACAAAGAATGCTACCCTGACAAACGAAAAGGAGGTTGATGCATGCCCAATCAGAGCAATGAAATTTTCTGTATCCCCTGTTGTACGCGTTGCTGTGCAGTGCAAGGTTGCCTCTGATCTTCCCAAACTTGTGGAAGGCTTGAAGCGCCTGGCGAAGTCTGATCCTATGGTTCTCTGTTCCATGGAAGAGTCGGGTGAGCATATTATTGCTGGAGCTGGAGAGCTGCACCTTGAAATTTGTTTGAAGGATCTGCAGGAGGATTTCATGGGTGGTGCTGAGATTATTGTTTCCCCTCCTGTTGTCTCTTTCCGCGAGACCGTTCTTGAGAAGTCCTGCCGGACCGTGATGAGCAAGTCCCCGAACAAGCACAACCGTCTCTACATGGAAGCTCGTCCCATGGAGGAAGGGCTGGCCGAGGCCATTGATGATGGCCGCATAGGCCCACGCGATGATCCCAAGGTGCGCTCCAAGGTTCTGTCTGAGGAGTTTGGTTGGGACAAGGATCTTGCCAAGAAGATTTGGTGTTTTGGACCCGAAACCACTGGGCCGAACATGGTTGTTGATATGTGCAAGGGAGTGCAGTATCTGAATGAAATCAAGGACTCCGTTGTGGCTGGCTTCCAGTGGGCGTCGAAAGAAGGGGCATTGGCAGAGGAAAACATGCGTGGTATTTGCTTTGAGGTCTGTGACGTCGTTCTCCATACAGATGCTATTCACAGGGGTGGCGGTCAGGTCATCCCGACGGCTAGAAGGGTCATTTATGCTTCTCAGCTCACAGCTAAGCCAAGGTTACTCGAGCCTGTGTACCTAGTGGAGATCCAGGCACCTGAGAATGCACTTGGTGGCATCTATGGCGTTCTCAACCAGAAGAGAGGGCACGTGTTTGAGGAGATGCAGAGGCCTGGTACCCCACTTTACAATATCAAGGCTTACCTCCCGGTTATCGAGTCCTTCGGTTTCTCCGGCACACTTAGGGCTGCAACGTCTGGCCAGGCCTTCCCGCAGTGTGTGTTTGATCACTGGGACATGATGTCTGCTGATCCTTTGGAGGCAGGATCACAGGCGGCACAACTGGTCTCGGATATCCGCAAGAGGAAGGGGTTGAAAGAACAGATGACCCCTCTCTCCGAATTCGAGGACAAGCTCTAAATTTTTGTTCCCATGTTATCTGTTATCTCGCCAATTTTTGATCTATGATTGGTCTGTGTCAAGAGATGTACTCTTTTTCGTATTTCAGTTCCTTGGGTTGTCATGTACTGAACCTATTTCGGTCTCTAGCAGATTTAGCAAATAATTTACCTTAGATGATATGCTTGATTGGGGGTGGTTGATTTTAGCAAGTATTGCTTTGCATCTCCTAATTGCATTTTCTTCTTACGTTTGAGAACCTTGGCAAGTTTTTTCAATGTTTCCTTGCGTCTGATAAATTATTGAAAACTTGAGCAGATTGTTGTAAATTGGTTGTTGCCATTTCTTTGCAAGAGTTTTTCTAAATTCTGATGTAGTACTACGCTCATTGATTCTGTTTGTAAATATATATTCCTGAGAGCTTCTAATGTGAACAGAGGTGTTTTTGCAATGAGAAACACTGTAAGCTGTATTATTTCTTGACGATAATTCTGTTGCATTTAACTTGAGAAACACCCCATAAAATACATCAGCATTCCAATTTACAAAGTGCAACCTGGGCAGACTCAAGTCCTGAATTGTTTTCGTTTTGACATTGTCCATGAGCTCTGGACATATAAATGGAAGTTCACTCTTGAACAATCTATGTTACTCCCTCTGTAAAGTAATATAACATCTTTTAGATCACTAAGTGATTGATCTAAAAGATCTTATTACTTTACAGAGGGGAGTATAAATTAATTTGGTGGGAGCCAAAAGATTTTCCCTTGGGTGATTGTTGGTATGAATTTTACCAGGACGTATGCAATTGAAATAGCAAATCTTCTTAACCCTGGTAATTTCTGTTTTTACTCTAGTGATTTTAAACTCTTGACTGTCAAGATGAAAGGGAGAGTGATTTGGCTGGCGTATAGATGCCCTGAAGCACATGCACACACGATTGTCTTCTAGTGGCTGGTTACTTAACTGCATTTTCTTACCAAATTTATCACCCTGCTCCCTTTCTGCAGTTGTGAATGAACTTGACTCTTATTATCGGATTTCTTTTTTAATCATTGCTTCTGCAATTCTGTAGGCTGTTGAAACTGCTCTTGCTTAGTCTGAACATATTTACGTAGAATTTCTTTAGTTAATTTGCGTTCCCATTTTATGTCAAAATGGACTGTTGTCAATCTGAACAACAGGTTTTATGACACAAATCTAGAAGCTGAAATGATCAAACATACAGACCAAATCCAGGACATAGGTCAGTGGATGGGATGGGAGCCCTACAAAGTTACATATACAAGTGATTATTGCCAAGCTTTGTATGAGCACGCCCTTGAGTTAATATGGGAAGTGCTCGCCTATGTGGGTCACCATGCTCTTTTCCCCCTCTCCTTTCTTTATCATGTACTAACAAACTAACAATAGTAAATTTGAAAGGAAATGGATCGTTCTTAATTTTCTTTTGAAAATAGGTAAAACTTTTATGCATATACTTATTTGTTTTGAAAATTTGGGCAATCTCTGTATGGCTTTCTGTTGTTTTTTTTAACAGAAGGAGGCGCCTGAAGGCGCCGTTTATTTCACATTCAGACACATATTACATCCAGGATCCTAAAGTCCCTGTGAACAAGGTTTGTAAGTATATGCAACACCTGACACTCTGTACCCCTGTGCATATAATTGGTACAGTAGCTAGAGGGGAAAACATTGGATAATTTTTTGATAGAATCCTTGGCACATCTATGAGCTACTCCTTTTAGATCCCTATTGATATGGTATATCCTCAGATCTGTAGCACTTGAAGCTTGAAAGATATCTGCAAGAGTGGCTCTGATTTCCCAATGTCCTGGATAGGAGGATAGATTCCTTGATGCTGTAGCACGTGATAAAGTTTTATTGTCTGAAAACCAAGTGACCTGCTGGAGTTGCAGCACTCTAGCCACTTCAACGGCAAGCCTAAGAGCCTGAGAGGGAGGATGCCGAAGTATTTAAGGTCTGCTTCTTGCCTCCTTTTGATCTAGGTGGAAATTTATTCTTGGGCCAAATATTTCTTTTGGTGTTACATTCTTTTTTTCAATTGCAGCCAAGGAAGTAGTAGCATATATTTTTATACCTGATTGATTTATTTTTTGTTCCTGCAGTTGTAGTCCAAATTGTACAAGCACAAAGCATGTCTGGATAAAAGTGGAACCGCAGCAGTTTATCTCCTGAACCTAAAGGCGTTTCATCCGATATGGGATGGTGTTCAGAGGAGAGTTGTGGCACTTTATATCTTCTATGTTCCTTTGAAGTAATCGTTGGCTCGGTGGTCCTATGCTATACCGGAAAAGGCTTTCGCCCCGCTTTATAAATAAAGCAAACCACCACAGCCAACGAGTACAACAAGGTTCACACACACACACACACACAAACAGAGTGACAGAGACGAGAAGTACTAGGTTCTGCTGAGGGCACAACTCAACAAGCCCAAAACATAAAAACAAGGCCATGCCGGCCAACAACTACAAGATCTAATCCGGCTCCGAGGGAGGAGGAGGGAGCGGTGGCGCCATGCGGATGGCCAACGCACGGAGAGATGCGATGATGTTGTTGACGGCGACGAGGTCCTGGGGACGGCTAAGCAGCCGCCAAAGCTGCAAGTAACCAGACAATTTGAAGATTGCGTCAGTCGATCGGCGAAGGGGAACACGTAGTGAGGCATTTCATGATTCAGATGAAAATGCACTTGCCTATTTTTTGTGTCCATGGGAAGATTAGCAGGGGAGGCCCCTGGCCCTGGCTGATCAGTTCCCAAAACTTTTTTCTCTGATATTAGTGTTGAGGTTGGGGAGTGATTCGGTTTGTAGAGTGTTTGTTGGAGGTAATTTAGTACAGTGGAATAAACTGAAGGCAACATGTGGTGGTGTTTTGCTTAAATGGAAAAATGTGATAAGCTACCCCTCAAAATAAAATAAAAAATGTGATAAGCTGTGGACTATCGAAGAAGGGGAACCTTGGCGCAGTGGTAAAGCTGCTGCCTTGTGACCATGAGGTCACGGGTTCAAGTCCTGAAAACAGCCTCTTACAAAAATGTAGGGAAAGGCTGCGTACTATAGACCCAAAGTGGTCGGACCTTTCCCCGACCCTGCGCAAGCGGGAGCTACATGCACCGGGCTGCCTTTTTTTTTGTGGACTATCGAAATGAAAAATGTGCAGCGGCTGACTATGGAAAAGAGAGAGACTGGGCTCCGGCGGTACATCGGCTGACTATTTGAAGATCGCATGCGTCTCCTCCGAAGCTATATAGTTGTTTTATGCATGAGCTGAATCCTTTTTATTCGTCAGCTCATGAGGTCTGCCTATCCCAGTTTTGGCCCCTTTTTTTAATAAACCCATAGTTGCTCTTTGACCCTGGTGTTCTGAGCTCTCCTGCGTTAAGCACAAGAACACCCCTCCTCTGGGCATGCTTAGAGCATCTCCGCTCGTTCGCCCCAACAAGTAGATAGTCCGGCGCATTTTCTGCTCACCGGCGATTTTAGGCCCCGAGGCGACCAAGGCCCCAGCCACGCCCCCAGGTGCCGCCCCCCAAGGCCCCAGCCACGACCCCATATTCAAACTTGATACGTTCCCGCTCCAAGAAAACGTCATAATTCGGCTATCGGTGAAGGAAATATGCCCTAGAAGCAATAATAAAGTTATTATTTATTTCCTTATATCATGATAAATGTTTATTATTCATGCTAGAATTGTATTAACCGGAAACATAATACATGTGTGAATACATAGACAAACATAGTGTCACTAGTATGCCTCTACTTGACTAGCTTGTTGATCAAAGATGGTTATGTTTCCTAACCATAGACATGTGTTGTCATTTGATTAACGGATCACATCATTAGGAGAATGATGTGATTGACATGACCCATTCCGTTAGCCTAGCACTTGATCGCTTAGTATGTTGTTATTGCTTTCTTCATGACTTATACATGTTCCTCGTAACTATGAGATTATGCAACTCCGCTTACGGAGGAACACTTTGGTGCTACCAAACGTCACAACGAATCGGGTGATTATAAAGGACTACTACAGGTGTCTCCAAAGGTACATGTTGGGTTGGCGTATTTCGAGATTAGGTTTTGTCACTCCGATTGTCGGAGAGGTATCTCTGGGCCCTCTCGGTAATGCATATCACTATAAGCCTTGCAAGCAATGTGACTAATGAGTTAGTTGCGGGACGATGCATTACGTAACGAGTAAAGAGACTTGCTGGTAACGAGATTGAACTAGGTATTGGATACCGATGATCGAATCTCAGGCAAGTAACATACCGATGACAAAGGGAACAACGTATGTTGTTATGCGGTTTGACCGATAAAGATCTTCGTAGAATATGTGGGAGCCAATATGAGCATCCAAGTTCCGCTATTGGTTATTGACCGAGAATAATTCTAGGTCATGTCTACATTGTTCTCGAACTCGTAGGGTCCGCACGCTTAAGGTTTCGATGACAATTATATTATGAGTTTATGAGTTTTGATGTACCGAAGGAGTTTGGAGTCCCGGATGAGAACGGGGACATGACGAGGAGTCTCGAAATGGTCGAGACATAAAGATCGATATATTGGACGACTATATTCGGAGTTCGGAAAGGTTCCGAGTGATTCGGGTATTTTTGGGAGTACCGAAGAGTTACGGGAATTCGCCGGGGAGTATATGAGCCTTATTGGGCCATACGGGAATAGAGGAGAGAGACCGAAGGAAGGAGGCGCAGCCCCCTCTGGTCCGAATTGGACAAGGGTGCGGCCCCTTTCCTTCCTCCTCTCCCCTATTTCCCCTTCTCCTACTCCAACAAGAAGGAGGGAGTCCTACTCCCGGTGGGAGTAGGACTCCCCTTGGCGCGCCCCTACTAGGCCGGCCGCCCTCTCCCCCCTTGCTCCTTTATATACGGGGGCAAGGGGGCACCTCTAGGCACAACAACAAGTTGATCTACGGATCGTTTCTTAGCCGTGTGCGGTGCCCCCTCCACCATATTCCACCTCGGTCATATCGTCATGGAGTTTAGGCGAAGCCTGCGCCGTAGAACATCATCACCGCCACCACGCCGTCGTCTTGACGAACTCATCCCCGACGCTTTCTGGATCGGAGCCTGGGGATCGTCATCGAGCTGAACGTGTGCTGAACTCGGAGGTGCCGTACGTTCGGTGCTTGGATCGGTCGGATCGTGAAGACGTACGACTACATCAACCGCGTTCTCATAACACTTCCGCTTACGGTCTACGAGGGTACATGGACAACACTCTTCCCTCTCGTTGCTATGCCATCACCATGATCTTGCGTGTGCGTACGAAAATTTTGAAATTACTACGTTCCCCAAAGTGGCATCAGAGCCTAGGTTTTATGCGTTGATGTTATTTGCACGAGTAGAACACAAGTGAGTTGTGGGCGACACAAGTCATACTGCTTACCAGCATGTCATACTTTGGTTCAGCGGTATTGTTGGATTAAGCGGCCCGGACCGACATTACGCGTACGCTTACGCGAGACTGGTTTTACCGCAATGCTTTGCACACAGGTGACTAGCGGGTGTCTGTTTCTCCAACTTTAGTTGAACCGAGTGTGGCTATGCCCGGTCCTTGCGAAGGTTAAAACAGCACCAACTTGACGAACTATCGTTGTGGTTTTGATGCGTAGGTAAGAACGGTTCTTGCTCAGCCCGTAGCAGCCACGTAAAACTTGCAACAACAAAGTAGAGGACGTCTAACTTGTTTTTGTAGGGCATGTTGTGATGTGATATGGTCAAGACGTGATGAGATATAAGTTGTTGTATGAGATGATCATGTTTTGTTGAAGTTATCGGCAACTGGCAGAAGCCCTATGGTTGTCTCTTTGTTGCATAAGATGCAAGTGCCAAATAATTGCTTTACTTTATCGCTATGCGATAGCAATAGTTGCAAGAGCAATAGTTGGCGAGACGACCATGTGACGACACATTGATATAGATCAAGATGATGAAGATCATGGTGTTGTGCCGGTGACGATAGAGATCATGATAGTACTTTGGAGATGGAGATCAAAGGCGCGAGATGATCATGGCCATATCATGTCACATATTTTGATTGCATATGATGTTTATCTTTATTACACTTATTCTGCTTTTGTTTGACGGTAGCATTTTAAGATGATCTCTCACTAATTATCAAGAAGTGTTCTCCTAAGTATGCACCGCTATGAAAAGTTCTTCGTCTTTGAGACACCACGTGATGATCGGGTGTGATAGGCTCTACGTTCAAATACAACGGTGCAAAACAGTTGCACACGCGAATACTCAAGTTAAACTTGACGAGCCTAGCATATACAGATATGGCCTCGAACACGGAGACCGAAGGTCGAGCGTGAATCATATAGTAGATATGATCAACATAGTGATGTTCACCATTGAAACTACTCCATCTCACGTGATGATCGGACATGGTTTAGTTGATTTGGATCACGTGATCACTTAGATGACTAGAGAGATGTCTGTCTAAGTGGGAGTTCTTAAGTAATATGATTAATTGAACTTAAATTTCTCATGAACTTAGTCCTGGTAGTATTTTGCAAATTATGTTGTAGATCAATAGCTCGCGTTGTTGCTTTCATATGTTTATTTTGATATGTTCCTAGAGAAAATTGTGTTGAAAAATGTTAGTAGCAATGATGCGGATTGGATCCGTGATCTGAGGTTTATCCTCATTGCTGCACAGAAGAATTATGTCCTTGATGCACCGCTAGGTGACAAACCTATTGCAGGAGCAGATGCAGATATTATGAACGTTTGGCTAGCTTAATATGATGACTACTTGATAGTTTAGTGCACCATGCTTAATGGCTTAGAATCGGGACTTCAAAGACGTTTTGAACGTCATGGACCATATGAGATGTTCCAGGGGTTGAAGTTAATATTTCCAGTAAATACCCGAGTTGAGAGAGATGAAGTCTCCAACAAGTTCTATAGCTAAAAGATGGAGGAGAATCGCTCAACTAGTGAGCATGTACTCAGATTGTCTGGGTACTTCAATCGCTTGAATCAAGTGGGAGTTAATCTTCCAGATAAGATAGTGATTGACAGAATTCTCTAGTCACCATCACTAAGTTACTAGAACTTCGTGATGAACTATAGTATGCAAGGGATGACAAAACGATTCCCAAGCTCTTCGTGATGTTGAAATCGACGAAGGTAGAAATCAAGAAAGAGCATCAAGTGTTGATGATTGACAAAGATCACTAGTTTCAAGAAAAGGGCAAAGGGAAAGAAAGGGAAACTTCAAGTAGAATGGCAAACAAGTTGTCACTCCCGTGAAGAAGACCAAAGCTGGACCAAAGCTGAAACCGAGTGCTTACAATCGCAAGGGAATGGTCACTGGAAGCGGAAATGCCCTGAATATTTGGTGGATAAGAAGGATGGCAAAGTGAACAGGGGTATATTTGATATACAGGTTATTGATGTGTACCTTACTAGTGTTTATAGTAGCCCCTGAGTATTTGATACTTGTTCGGTTGCTAATATTGGTAACTCGAAACAGGAGTTACAGAATAAACAGAGACTAGTTGAGGGGGAAGTGACGATGAGTGTTGGAAGTAGTTCCAAGATTGATATGATCATCATCGCACACTCCCTATATTTTCGAGATTGGTGTTAAACCTAAATAAATGTTATTTAGCATTTGCGTTGAGCATGAATATGATTTGATCATGTTTATTGCGATACGGTTATTCATTTGAAGTTAAAGAATAATTGTTATTCTGTTTACATGAATAAGACCTTCGATGGTTATACACCCAATGAATATAGTTTGTTGGATCTCGATCTTAGTGATACACATATTCATAATATTGATGCCAAAAGATACAAAGTTAATAATGATAGTGCAACTTATTTGTGGCACTGCCGTTTGGGTCATATCGGTGTAAAGCGCATGAAGAAACTCCATAAAGATGGATTTTCGGAATCACTTGGTTATGAATCATTTGATGTTTGCGAACCGTGCCTTTTGGGCAAGATGACTAAAACTCCGTTCTTTGGAACAATGGAACGAGCTACTGACTTGTTGGAAATAATACATACTGATGTATTCAGACCAATGAGTGTGAAGGCTCGTGGCAAGTATCGTTATTTTCTGACCTTCACAAGATGATTTGAGCATATATGGGTATATCTACTTGATGAAACATAAGTCTGAAATAGTTGAAAGGTTCAAAGAATTTCAGAGTGAAGTGGGAAAATCATCGTAACAAGAAAATAAAATTTCTGCGATCTGATCGAGGAGACGAACATTTGAGTTACGAGTTTGGTCTTCAATTAAAACAATGTGGAATAGTTTCACAGCTCACGCCACCTGGAACACCAGAACGTTATGGTGTGTCCGAACGTCGTAACCGCACTTTATTGGATATAGTGCGATCTATGATGTCTCTTACTGATTTACCACTATTGTTTTGGGGTTATGCATTATAGACAGCTGCATTCATGTTAAAAGGGCACCATCTAAATCCGTTGAGACGACACCGTGGTTTAGCAGTAAACCTAAGTTGTCGTTTCTTAAAGTTTGGGGCTGGGATGCTTATGTGAAAAAGTTTCATCCTGATAAGCTCAAACCCAAATCGGAGAAGTGCGTCTTCATAGAATACCCAAAGGAAATTGTTGGGTACACCTTCTATCACAGATCCGAAGGCAAGTTATTCGTTGCTAAAAATGGATCCTTTCTAGAGAAGGAGTTTCTCTCGAAAGAAGTGAGTGGGAGGAAAGTAGAGCTTGATAAGGTAATTTGTACCTTCTCCCGAATTGGAAAGTAGTTCATCACTGAAATCAGTTCCAGTGATTCCTACACCAATTAGTGAGGAAGCTAATGATGATGATCATGAAACCTCAGATCAAGTTACTACTGAACCTCGTAGCTCTACCAGAGTAAGATCCGCACCAAAGTGGTACGGTAATCCTATTCTGGAAGTCATGTTACTTGACCATGATAAACCTACGAACTATGAGGAAGCGATGATGAGCCCAGATTCCGCGAAATGGCTTGAGGCCATGAAATCTGAGATGGGATCCATGTATGAGAACAAAGTGTGGACTTTGGTGGAGTTGCCCGATAATCGGCAAGCCATATTGTATAAATGGATCTTCAAGAGGAAGATAGATGCTGATTGTAGTGTTACTATCTACAAAGCTCGACTTGTCGCAAAAAGGTTTTTGACAAGTTCAAGGTGTTGACTACAATGAGATTTTCTCAACTCTAGCGATGCTTAAGTCTGTCCGAATCATGTTAGCAATTGCCACATTTTATGAAATCTGGCAAATGGATGTCAAAACTGCATTCCTTAATGGTTTTCTTAACTAAGAGTTGTATATGATGCAACTAGAAGGTTTTGTCAACCCTAAAGGTGCTAACAAAATGTGCAAGCTCCAGCGATCCATTTATGGACTGGTGCAAGCATCTCAGAGTTGGAATATACGCGTTGATAAGTTGATCAAAGCATATAGTTTTGTACAGACTTACGGTGAAGCCTGTATTTACAAGAAAGTGAGTGGGAGCACTACAACATTTCTGGTAAGTATATGTGAATGACATTTCGTTGATCGGAAATAATGTAGAATTATTCTGCAAAAGCATAAAGGAGTGTTTGAATGGAGTTCTTTAAAAGAAAGACCTCAGTAAAGCTACTTACATATTGAGCATCAAGATCTATATAGATAGATCAAGACGCTTGATAAGATTCTTTCAATGAATACCTTGATAAATTTTTGAAATAGTTCAAAATGGAACAGTCAAAGAAGGAGTTCTTGACTGTGTTGCAAGGTGTGAAGTTGAGTAAGACTCAAGACCCGACCATGGCAGAAAATAGAAAGAGAATGAAAAGTCATTCCCTATGCCTCAGCCATAGGTTCTATAAAGTATGCTATGCTATGTACCAGACCTATTGTATACCTTGCTCTGAATTTGGCAAGGGAGTATAATAGTGATCTAGGAGTAGATCACTGGACATTGGTCAAGAACATCCTTAGTGAGGACTAAGGAAATATTTCTCGATTATGGAGGTGATAAAAGAGCCCGTCGTAAAGAGTTACATCGGTGCAAGCTTTTACACCGATCCAGATGACTCTAAGTCTCAATCTGGATACATATTGAAAGTGGGAGCAATTAGCTAGAGTAGCTCCATGCAGAGCATTGTAGACATAGAATATTTGCAAAATACAGAAGGCTCTGAATATGACAGACTCGTTGACTAAGCTTCTCTCACGAGCAAAACATGATCACATCTTAGTACTCTTTGGGTGTTAATCACATAAGCGATGTGAACTAGATTATTGACTCTAGTAAACCCTTTGGGTGTTGGTCACATGACGATGTGAACTATGGGTGTTAATCATATACAGATATGAATATTGGTGATGTGAACTAGATTATTGACTCTAGTGCAAGTGGGAGACTGAAGGAAATATGCCCTAGAGGCAATAATAAAGTTATTATTTATTTCCTTATATCATGATAAATGTTTATTATTCATGGTAGAATTGTATTAACCGGAAACATAATACATGTGTGAATACATAGACAAACATAGTGTCACTAGTATGCCTCTACTTGACTAGCTTGTTGATCAAAGATGGTTATGTTTCCTAACCATAGACATGTGTTGTCATTTGATTAACGGGATCACATCATTAGGAGAATGATGTGATTGACATGACCCATTCCGTTAGCCTAGCACTTGATCATTTAGTATGTTGCTATTGCTTTCTTCATGACTTATACATGTTCCTGTAACTATGAGATTATGCAACTCCGTTTACGGAGGAACACTTTGGTGCTACCAAACGTCACAACGTAATCGGGTGATTATAAAGGAGTACTACAGGTGTCTCCAAAGGTACATGTTGGGTTGGCGATTTGAGATTAGGTTTTGTCACTCCGATTGTCGGAGAGGTATCTCTGGGCCCTCTCGGTAATGCACATCACTATAAGCCTTGCAAGCAATGTGACTAATGAGTTAGTTGCGGGATGATGCATTACGTAACGAGTAAAGAGACTTGCTGGTAACGAGATTGAACTAGGTATTGGATACCGACGATCGAATCTCGGGCAAGTAACATACCGATGACAAAGGGAACAACGTATGTTGTTATGCGGTTTGACCGATAAAGATCTTCGTAGAATATGTAGGAGCCAATATGAGCATCCAGGTTCCGCTATTGGTTATTGACCGAGAATAGTTCTAGGTCATGTCTACATTGTTCTCGAACCCGTAGGGTCCGCACGCTTAAGGTTTCGATGACAATTATATTATGAGTTTATGAGTTTTGATGTACCGAAGGAGTTCAGAGTCCCGGATCAGAACAGGGACATGACGAGGAGTCTCGAAATGGTCGAGACGTAAAGATCGATATATTGGACGACTATATTCGGAGTTCGGAAAGGTTCCGAGTGATTCGGGTATTTTTCGGAGTACCGGAGAGTTACGGGAATTCGGCGGGGAGTATATGGGCCTTATTGGGCCATACGGGAATAGAGGAGAGAGACCGAAAGGAAGGAGGCGCGCAGCCCCCCTCTGGTCCGAAGTGGACAAGGGTGCGGCCCCTTTTCCTTCCTCCTCTCCCCCTCTTTCCACCTTCTCCTACTCCAGCAAGGAAGGAGGGAGTCCTACTCCCGGTGGGAGTAGGACTCCCCTTGGCGCGCCCCTACTAGGCCGGCCGCCCTCTCCCCCCTTGCTCCTTTATATACGGGGGCAGGGGGGCGCCTCTAGGCACAACAACAAGTTGATCTACGGATCGTTCCTTAGCCATGTGCGGTGCCCCCCCTCCACCATATTCCACCTCGGTCATATCGTCGCGGAGTTTAGGCGAAGTCCTGTGCCGGTAGAACATCATCACCGTCACCATGCCGTCGTGCTAACGGAACTCATCCCCGACGCTTTGCTGGATCAGAGCCCGGGGATCGTCATCGAGCTGAACGTGTGCTGAACTAGGAGGTGCCGTACGTTCGGTGCTTGGATCGGTCGGATTGTGAAGACGTACGACTACTTCAATCGCGTTGTCATAACGCTTCCGCTTATGGTCTATGAGGGTACGTGGACAACACTCTCCCCTCTCGTTGCTATGCCATCACGATGATCTTGCGTGTGTGTACAAAAATTTTGAAATTACTATGTTCCCCAACAATCGGCGCAATAGTTCGGCGATCATCACCGTGCCACGGTTC
The DNA here is from genome assembly GCA_021437245.1 of Aegilops speltoides. Taxonomy (NCBI): domain Eukaryota; kingdom Viridiplantae; phylum Streptophyta; class Magnoliopsida; order Poales; family Poaceae; genus Aegilops; species Aegilops speltoides. The sequence continues at coordinate 323,979,626 of CM038143.1, forward strand.
GGCGATTAAATGAAAAGTTCGGCGCACAAAAAAGAAAGCTCACGCAAGGAATGCATCAAACGTCGGGGTCGGCCTCCGGCGTCGGCGTCGGCGTGCGCGGGCTGGGAGGCGTCAGCGCAGCAGCTGGACTGGTCGGCGTCGCGGAGGCATCATCGCTCGGGCTGGGCTGTGGCATTGGCGTCGGTGTGGGAGTTGGCGTAGGCGTCGCCAGTATCTAGTCCAGGATGAGGCCGCGCTCCGCCAGGTACCATGCCTTGATTTTCTCATCACGGCTCTGGAGCATGTCAGCGCCGCCCATCAAGAAAGCCAGGTCGGTGTTCCTCTTCTTCGCGGCGACGTTGGTCCGGAGCAAGTCGAGTTAGACGGCACTGTTCGTCGTCAAAGCAGCCCACCACGCCTCAGTTTTCTCTTCTCGCAGGGCGGCCCTGGTCTTGGCGTCGGCGAGGCAATACTTGATGGACTCTTGCACGCGTGCGGCAGCCGAGTCGGCGTGTTTCGCCTTCTTGGCCCCTTTGTTGCCGTCTGGGCGCCCGTCATCCGCGCTCGGGGTCGGCGCGTCCGGCTTGTACGTCTCCTTGGCTTTGGCGAGGGTGCGCTGGATATCCGCTCACTTCTCGCACTTGTCGATCCGCTTGAAGACGTGGAGGTACTTGAACTCTTGGTCGATGTTGTTGTCGCGGTACATGGCGAGCATGCGCAGCAGCTCTGCCAAAGAACGAACATTAGTCGGTGTAAGCGCGCACACGGGCGTGCGCACGGCGAAAGGAATAGGGAGAGGACGGCGTGCTATGCCTGATCCACGACACTGGTGCCACTCTCCGGGCGAGCCGCGACCTCCTTGACAATCCCATGCCATTTGTTGCAGGCCATTTGGATGAGCCCCCAATGGTTCGCCATCACCTTCGACCCGCGCTGCATGTGGACGCCTTTAAAGTAGGGATCGACGAGCTTGCGCTCGTCGAACTCGGCCTTGATGCGGTACCAATACGTGTCGATGTTCTGGTTTGTGCCGGTGATCGGGTCGAGTGATACGTCTCCAACGTATCTACTTTTCAAAACACTTTTGCCCTTGTTTTGGACTCTAACTTGCATGATTTGAATTAAACTAACCCGGACTGACGCTGTTTTCAGCAGAACTGCCATGATGTTGTTTATGTGTAGAAAACAAAAGTTCTCGGAATGACCTGAAAATCCACGAAGACAAGTTTTGGAAAATATAAAAAATACTGACGAAAGAATCAAGACCAGGGAGCCCACACCCTGTCCACGAGGGTGGGGGGCGCGCCCACCCCCCTGGGCGCGCGCCCCTGTCTCGTGGGCCCCTTGACGCTCCACCGACCTCAACTCCAACTCCATATATTCCGTTTCACGGAGAAAAAAATCAGAAAGAAAGTTTCATCGCGTTTTACGATACGGAGCCGCCGCCAAGCCCTAATCTCTCTCGGGAGGGCTGATCTGGAGTCTGTTCGGGGCTCCGGAGAGGGGGATTCGTCGCCTCGTCATCATCAACCATCCTCCATCACCAATTTCATGATGCTCACCGGCGTGCGTGAGTAATTCCATCGTAGGCTTGCTGGACGGTGATGGGTTGGATGAGATTTACCATGGAATCAAGTTAGTTTTGTTAGGGTTTGATCCCTAGTATCCACTATGTTCTGAGATTGATGTTGCTATGACTTTGCTATGCTTAATGCTTGTCACTAGGGCCCGAGTGCCATGATTTCAGATCTGTACCTATTATGTTTTCATGAATATATGTGTGTTCTTGATCCTATCTTGCAAGTCTATAGTCACCTATTATGTGTTATGATCCGACAACCCCGAAGTGACAATAATCGGGATACTTCTTAGTGATGACCATAGTTTGAGGAGTTCATTTATTCACTATGTTTAATGCTTTGGTCTGGTCCTCTATTAAAAAGAGGCCTTAATATCCCTTTGTTTCCATTAGGACCCCACTGCCACGGGAGGGTAGGACAAAAGATGTCATGCAAGTTCTTTTCCATAAGCACGTATGACTATATTCGGAATACATGCCTACACTACATTGATGAACTGGAGCTAGTTCTATGTCACCCTAATTACATCAGGAATCGCATCCGACATAATTATCCATCACTGATCCAATGCCTACGAGCTTTTCACATCTTGTGTTTCGCTTATTTACTTTTCCGTTTCTACTGTTATAATTACTACAAAACTATTATCTTTACTTTTGCCACTATTACCTTTATTATCATACCACTTTGCTACTAAATACTTTGCTGCAGATACTAAGTTATCCAGGTGTGGTTGAATTGACAACTCAACTGCTAATACTTAAGAATATTCTTTGGCTCCCCTTGTGTCGAATCAATAAATTTGGGTTGAATACTTTACCCTCGAAAGCTGTTGTGATCCCCTACACTTGTGGGCTATCAAGACTAATTTCTGGCGCCGTTACCGGGGAGCATAGCTCTATTCTTTGAGTCACTTGGGATTTATATCTGTTGATCACTATGAGAAACTTGAAAGACGAAAGAACCAAGATTTTTCCCTCAACTACGAGGGGAGGTAAGGAACTGCCATCTAGCTCTGCACTAGATTCTCCTTCTGTTTTGAGTAAGCTTGCCACACCTAAACCTGCTACTGCTATGAATTCGATATGTAGCATGTTATTGATGATGCCACTACGCTATGCATGATACTTATGATGAAACTACTTCTGTGCGTGATACTACTTTGCCATTAGGTGAATTTCTTGATGAACAACTTGCTAGGGTTAGAGAGAATGAAATTATTGAAGATGCTATTATTGATTATAGTGATGATGAAAGTTCTCCCCCTGATTATGAATTACCTGTTGTTTCTGAGGGTTATGTTATGGAAGAGGAAGCTGCTAGAGCTATCTTTGCTTATAAAGATAGATAGGATCTTAAGAAATTATTAGCTAAATGGAAGCAGCAGTCTCTTAATGCTAGAATGAAACTTGGCCCTGCTTTTGCTACTTCACCTATCTATGTTACTGATCAGGATTATGAATTCTCTGTTGATCCTGAAATAATTCTCTGTTGATCCTTTTTATGGCCTTGAATCTAAAACTGTTGTGGCACATCTTACCAAGTTGAATGATATAGCCACCCTGTTTACTAATGATGAGAAGTCTTGCTATTATTATATCCTTAAGATATTTCCGTTCTCATTAAAGGGTGATGCTAAGACTTGGTTTAATTCTCTTGATCCTGGTTGTGTCCGTAGTCCCCAGGATATGATTTATTACTTCTCTGCTAAATATTTCCCTGCTCATAAGAAATAAGCTGCCTTGCGGGAAATATATAATTTTTTGCAAACCAAAGAAGAGAGTCTCCCACAAGCTTGGGGGAGGCTTCTCCGATTACTTAATGCTTTGCCTGATCATCCTCTTAAGAAAAATGAAATACTTGATATCTTTTATAATGGACTAACCGATGCTTCCAAGGACTACTTGGATAGTTGTGTTAGTTATGTTTTCGAGGAAAGAAACGGTTAATGAAGCTGAATTACTATTGAATAATATGTTGACTAATGAAAATAATTGGACTCTTCTGAGCCAATTCGAGGCAATTCTGAACCAATTGAGCCAACTCTGTGCCTATTCCTAAACCCACTCCGAAGAAGAGGTGATCTATTTCTCGATCTGAAGATATGCAAGAGGCAAAGAAATCAATGAAAGAAAAAGGTATAAAAGTGAAGATGTTAAGAATTTACCTCCTATTGAAGAAATACATGGTCTTAATATACACTTTGTTGAAGAAACACATTGTCTTGATAACCCGACATAGGTAGTAAAGGTAAATTCTCTCTATAGATATGATAAAGTTGAAATCCCCTCTAATAAATTTCATAGCCCATGCTTAGATGAATTTGATGACTTTATGGCTAGGCAAGAAAGTTTTAATGCATATGTTGGTAGAGAGTTAAAGAATAATGCTTTTGAGATAGGACGCTTGAGTGATTATATGGCTAGAGTTAAAGGTGAACTTAAACTCATTAGCAAATATGCTTCTATGGTTGCTACTCAAGCTGAGCAAGTACTTAAAGCTCAAAATGAGTTGCTCGATGAATTAAATAATAAACCTGACTTTGCTATTAGAGTGGCTACTAGAACTGGTAGAATGACTCAGGAACCTTTGTATCCTGAAGGCCACCCTAAGAGAATCGAGCAAGATTCTCAGAGAAAATAATTTAGAGGCACCTAGTACTTCCAAAAAGAAGAAAAAGAAAAACGATAGGACTTTGCATGCTTCTAGTGAACCTGTTGTAGACACTCCTGAGAATCCCAATGATATTTCTATTTCTGATGCTGAAACTCAATCAGGTGATGAACATGAACCTAGTGATAATGTTAATGATAATGTTCATGTTGATGCTCAAACTAGCAAAAATATTGAAGTGGAAATTGAACCTGCTGTTGATCTTGATAACCCACAATCAAAGAATCAATTTTATGATAAGAGAGATTTTGTTGCTAGGAAGCACGATAGACAAAGAGAACCATGGGTTCATAAACCCATGCCCTTTCCTCCTAAACCATCCAAGACAAAGGATGATGAGGATTTTGAGCGCTTTGCTGGAATGATTAGACCTATTTTCATATGTATGCGCTTAACTGATATGCTTAAAGTAAATCCTTATGCTAAGTATATGAAGGATATCATCACAAATAAAAGAAAGATACCAGAAGATGAAATTTACACCATGCTTGCTAATTACACTTTTAAAGGTGGAATACCAAAGAAACTTGGAGATCCAGGGGTACCAACTATACCATGCTCCATTAAAAGAAATTATGTTAAAACTGCTTTATATGATCTTGGAGCCGGTGTTAGTGTTATGCCTCTCTTTATATCATAGACTTGAATTGAGTAAGTTGACACCTACTGAAATATCTTTGCAAATGGCTGGTAAATCAACTGCTATACCTGTCGGTATTTGTGAGGATGTGCCTGTTGTGGTTGCAAACGTCACTATCTTAATGGATTTTGTTATTCTTGATATTCCCGAGGATGATAGTATGTCGATTATCCTTGGTAGACCCTTTTTGAATACTGCAGGGGCTGTTATTGATTGCAACAAAGGCAATGTCACTTTTCGTGTTAATGGTAATGAGCATACAATACACTTTCCGAGGAAACAATCTCAAGTTCATAGCATAAATTCTATTGGAAAAGTTCCAACTATCATTATTGGAGGTTTTGAATTTCCTCTTCCTACTGTCAAGAAAAAATATGATATTCTTATTATTGGGGATGTTCATATCCCCGTTGAGTAACTTAGTGTTATTCGACATTTCTCCGGTTCCGTGTTATTCGGAATGAGTTTGTTAACAAGACTTGATCAACCTTGTTAGTGGATTCATTTTGATGATCATGAGATGGATGAAACTCGAAGGCACAAACTTCTTGTTGGGGAACGTAGTAATTTCAAAAAAAATCCTACGCACACGCAAGATCATGGTGATGCATAGCAACGAGAGGGGAGAGTGATGTCCATGTACCCTCGTAGACCGTAAGCGGAAGCGTTATGACAACGCGGTTGATGTAGTCGTACTTGAGGGAGTCCTGGACTAGGGGGTGTCCGGACAACCGGACTATCAATATCCGCCGGACTCCAAGACTACGAAGATACAAGATTGAAGACTCCGGCTCGTGTCTGGATGGTACTTTCCTTGGCGTGGAAGGCAAGCTTGGCAATACGGATATGTAGATCTCCTACCATTGTAACCGACTCTGTGTAACCCTAGCCTCCTCCGGTGTCTATATAAACCGGAGGGCCTTAGTCCGTAGGACAACACACATCTCAACAATCATACCATAGGCTAGCTTCTAGGGTTTAGCCTCCTTGATCTCGTGGTAGATCTACTCTTGTACTACCCATATCATCAATATTAATCAAGCGGGGCGTGGGTTTTACCTCCATCGAGAGGGCCCGAACACTGGTAAAAACATCATGTCCCTCGTCTCCTGTTACCATCCGCCTAGGCGCACAGTTCGGGACCCCCTACCGAGATCCGCGGTTTGACACCGACATTGGTGCTTTCATTTTGAGTTCCTCGTGTCGTCGCCGATAGAGAGATGCCACCACCCGTCTTCAAAGACGGTGTTTTCGCCGGAGGGGCCTTGGCCGCCGGCCAAACTATCCGGCTTGGTGGTTTTCTCATGACCGCCGTCCGGCGCCGCTTCGCAATGACTTCTCAAGTCGTCGGAAGCAATCTTCGCGTCAGCCCTAAAGCTGCCGAGCAGTTAGATCAATTGAGCTCGTCTGCATTAACGAGCTCTTGGATGGCATCGCCGCCCTGGGAGTCGCTATGGACTACAACCAGATTGGGCTTAAAACCGATCTGAGAGAGATTAACTCTCCCCAGGCCACCCACCACATCGCAGTGGTAGAGGAACAACACGACAACTCTTTGCCAATGTTGAAGACAATTCATGTCCGGATTCCCGAACCCTCCATGCCGGATTCCCGCGGAGAGACGGACTTTGATCGAGCATTGAACTTAAAATCATGCATCGCCCCGGACTCGCTGGATTCGTCCAGCAGACCAAACTTCGAATCGGAAACTCCTTGGCCTTTGAGCCTCAAGATGGGCAGGATCCGGATTTTATTCCACCCACCCGCCCGGACATATGCGATCTATCTCTAATCGGCAAGAGCCTCTCAAGTAGTACATCACTCTTGGGCGATTCCTCCCGGTTATGGGCGGGATAAAGGACTGCCGAGAGGAAAATGCAATATCAATTTTGGCTGACTTAAATGCCGAATGGATGGCCCGAACTCCCTAAAGAGTACGGCGCATACTCAATGGACTATGCACTTGACGGCTCCAAAATGTTGGCGGATGGGGCTGGCGTCGTCTTGACATCCCCACCGAGATCTGATCCGATATGTACTTCAAATAATGTACACGGACTCCAACAATGCAGCGAATCTGAGGCCTGTTACATGGTCTCCGGATGGCGGTCTCCATGGGCATTCAACGACTAGAGGTGCGCGGGGACTCAAACCTTGCAATATCCCAAATAAGCGGAGACTTGACGCAAAGGATCGAAAATGGTAGCATATCGCAACGCTGTCCTAAAAATGTCAGCCGGTTTGAAGGACTCGAATTCCATCACATAGCCCGAGATAATAACTAAGCGGCCGCGTCACGCGCGCATCGGTGCGCTAAACGTGATCTGTCCTCCAAATATCTTCTGGAGCGGCTCTTCAAGCCATCCGTACTATGGGAAGAGGAGTCGATGGCGATAAACCGGAGAAAACCGCACCAACGGTGATTGGCGGATGACATAACACCCTCCGCCCGTCATAATGGCGGTCATTGCGGCGTGGGCAGAACCCTTCTAGCCTACTTACTTAGGCGGGAACTTCCGAAGACCAAAATGAGGCCCGCTGCATAGTCCGGCGATCGAAGGCCTATAAGGTCCACGAGGAGAACTTTATAAGAAAAGTACCACGAGTCCTTCAAAGGTGTATCTCCGAAGAAGAAGGGCGAAACCTCTGGCTGAAATTCATGCGGACTAGGCGGACACCACGCAACAGCTCGGGCCCTTGTAGGAAAGGCATTCCGTCTGAGGATTTTATTGGTGACGGCTCGGGCAGACGCACGGGACTTGGTCGGCGATCGTTGGTTGTCAACTCTTTGCTAATCGAGCCATATGCCACCCACCGCCCTCAAAACCATACCCATTACGGCCGTTCGCGTCAGGGGCTTGACATGGTTGGACCCCTTAAAGGGGGAACCCACAAGAAAAAGTACCTATTGGTCATGGTGGATAAGTTCACCAAATGGATAGAGGCCAAACCGGTCAAAACGGTAGAGTCCGAACCAGTGATAGACTTTATATCAGGAGTGGTACACCGTTACGGAGTCCCCCATAGCATCATCACCGACAACGGCACGAACTTCACAGCCGACAAGGTTAAGTCATGGTGCAAAAATATGGGCATCAAGCTCGACTATGCGTCAGTCTATCACCCTCAAACCAACGGTCAAGTTGAAAGAGCAAATGGTCTAATAATGAGCGGCATTAAACCCAGACTAGTGAGGTCACTCACTAAATCCGACACACAATGGGTCGAGGAGCTCGACTCTGTACTTTGGGGGCTGCGGACAACGCCTAACCGTACTACCGGATTCACACCATTTTTTATGGTATACGGCGCAGAGGCAGTCTTGCCCTGTGACATTATTCATGACTCACCTCGAGTGCGCATGTATGAGGAAAGAGAGGCCAAGCTGGATCGGCAGGACAGCTTGGACACATTGGAGGAAGAACGTGACGTCGCGAAGGCTCGTTCCGCATTCTATCGCCAGCAGGCCGAAGATATCAAAGCGAGAAGCGGGCCAAGACTTACAACGTTGGCGAACTAGTTCTCGCTGCGGACAAGAAAAGGACAAGCTCAAGCCCGATGGGAGGCCCTTCATTATCGATCAAGTATTGATCGGTGAGCATACCGTCTACTTAAATCGTCGGATAACCGACTCGAGCCGAACCCATGGAACGCAGCCCGCCTCCGACGATTCTATGCCTAGCGCCGGATTAAGAGTTCGTCCCCTTCCCCCGTCCAAACTTTTATACTTCCGCTGTCTTTTGTTTCTCTCTTTATCCTCTTTCACTTAAAAGCCCTTCCGGGCCTATTTTTGCATTTTTTGCATACGCATGATGTGCCATCCGCACTCATCATTCCTGGGGGCTTCTTTTACAGAAGCTCAACTATCCGGGTTTCTTACCCAACACATGTGTCAAGCTTTCACATGTACCTTTTACTCGCCATTATATGCATCGATATGACTTAAGTTTTGGCCAAGCTGGGTTGCCTGGCTCCTGTGCTTACCCCTCGTTCCCGATTGTTCGGCTAGGAGGTAAAGGAGCACCTCTGCGATTATTCTTGCCGGTCGGCGGATGTGTACCTCGGTGGGTGAAGCCGAAAGCTAGCGTTCTTAAGGGAATATTCGATCGGTGACTTAAAAGATGACTTTTTACCTATTTATCTATTTGCCCCGGATGTTTCTTGCTTTCTTTGCAGTCGGACATACACTTTAGGGCATGTCCCCCAGCAAAAGGAACCCTTAACGGAACTATTCTCCTGGAAGATGTTTCTTACTAACCATGTAATATAACATAACTAGTTGGGCACTTATGCGATAAAGCACTAATGACCCCTACGCCTGGTCTCCATGCATACCACGGTTGTTTCTTAACCAAAAAGGTATTCGGACACACTCCGGACTCTAGGGTCCCGAGGTCGAAGCGAAAAGGTCGGCAAAGACAAACGATCTACAATCCGGCTAGAAGGCATTTCACATGTCATTTTAAAGGATAACATACATTGTCAAATTTATTGATTGTATTCCTCCTCAATCCCGTCTAACAGGCTGTCTAGTTTACTGATCCGTTGGGAAAATTTAGCAGCCAACTCTACTTGGCATGTCGCTAAACTCACAGGATCTCCTTCCCATCGGGCCCCACCGTCCAACTTCGGCCATGTGGTTGGGGTCCGCCTTCTTATGCAGCGTCTTCACCATGGCCCAAGCCTCCTGGCACCTTGACGGCAAGCCGATATCTTCCACAACCGGAAGCGCTGCCGCCTCCTGCAGCTTCTCTGCAAGCTCCCGAGGCCCTCGGGTAGGGTGAGGGCTTGCCATAAAGCTTGAGCAGCGCCACTCATTGCTGCCGAACTTCGTTCGAGTAGCTGCAACAGTTCGGGAAGTTGATCACCCATTGATATGGGCATCTCCTCTGCAGGACGACCTGTGAGTATACCTACAAGACATATCATGTCAAAGTACTTCCTCGCCGAACTCTTCTTTTCAAAAGATTTCGTTCAAGCACTTACTATAAATGCCGCGACGAAGCCGCTGATTCTCCTTAACGGAGCCGGACAGCTCGGCCTGAGCGCCTTTCAACTCCTCTCCGAGCTTGGCATTGGCATCCTGGAGCTTGTTCCTTTCCTGCTGAACCCTATTCAGCACACTCTCGCCGGCCTTTAGCTGGCGTAGCAGTGCCTGCCTGTCCGGATCTTGTCCGGCGGTACCTACAATGTCATTATTAGACTCGCGTGCACGCCGCATAGCGCTTATATTTATTAATAAAAATGTGTTACCGGGAGGGTCTTTTCGTCTCCTCCCGCAGCAAATCTTGACCTCAAGTTGGGCCTTGCAATCTTGCAGCTCCCGAGATAGTTGGGCGTTCTTCTCGTTAAGTGCTCGCAATTGTCAATGGTCCTTAAATCAGTTAGCATAACTACTTTAAGTCTCGGGGACTCTTGGTATATACAACCATTAAAATTCCCTTACCGTATGTCTTTCACATCTTGCTCCGTAGCTCTGGTAAAACCATTTTGAGCAGCACGGAGATGCGCGTCCCTACGTTAAAGGCATCCAATGCCTCGGGGAAAAACACGCTTCTTGAAATCTTGTCGTGGCGCCTATGGTTCATGGCGCTCTCCACCTCAGACTTGGTGGCGGACGATGCAGCCGGTATCCTCCGTTGGAGAAGGATCCGGCTCGCGTCTTGCGCTTGCCTCCCCTCCAGGTCCGGCGGCTGGAGCTGGCGTGTTGGTCGGATCGGCAATTCCTGCGCTCGCAGTCCGGCGAGCGCTTTTTCTCCTACAAAGATCATGAGCACTCAGGCGTTTCCTCGGAACGTGGCTCTGAAAATTCGAATACAAGCTATACCTTTGCGGCGACGTTTCCGTCCGCATTGCGCTCCTCTTCCGCCTGTTGGTTCGTGCTGGCCTCTGTTGGTCAGCCGCCGCGGGCTCGGCTTCCTGCCGTAAAGGCGCTTCCTGCAAAATGCCATCGTTCGCGAAGGTTAGAGATGGACAGGGAAGAGATACCGGTGTCCGGACTTTGGTCGTGGTCACCTGGGAAGCCGGACTCAGTCCGGGGTAGTCTGCCGTAATGGCGACCAAAGCATTGTCTATACTGAGCTGGTGATACACCCCGTCGATCAGCTCCACCCGATGTCGGGTCCTCTTGGAGGCGGACCGAGGATCCTTCGGATCCTCGGGTTGCGGGCAGGACTCACCATGTCCTCCACGATCCGGCGTAGATCCTGCGCCGAAGACATAATATAAAGCTTAAACTTGAAATGCAGGTTGAGCCCTTCACGGTGTTCACTTACCCATCCTCTAGGGTTGATCATGGAAAACCCATTCAAAGGGTTCGTTCGAAGGAAATCCTCCTTCTCCCCCTTGTACAGGCCGGACAGGATCTTCACCAAATCCTCGGTCGAATCCGGCCCTTTGCGGCCGTGCCGGGTAGCATCGTCTTCCCCGTTGAAATCCCACATAGGGTGGACTCTGTACTGCAGTGGATGTACCCCTCGCTTGATGCATGTCGCCATGACTCCGATCATGGTCAAGCCGGAATGAGCCATTAATCTTATCCGGCCCATCAAGTAATGGACGCTCTTGTCTTCCTCCAAACGGGGGCTCCGCGGGCGCCAGCTGAGGCGTTTCTTCAAGGGAGTAGCATCAAACTCCGGGAGGCTGATCTGGACTGGGTCGGGCAACGACGCGTCTCCTATATAAAACCACTCCGAGGGCCAGTCTTCGGACGCCTTCTTGGGAGTGCCGGATAGGTATCCGGTCCCGGCAATGCGCCATATTTGGCGCCGCCCACTTGATATATGGACCCCTGGTGAGAACGAGTGCGAGGCAAAACAACCTCTTCCACAATGCAAAATGGGGCTCGATGCCGGAATAGCTCACAAAGAGCTCGTAGCCCGCGATATGCAGCCTGAGGCGGGCGTGAGGTGGTGGAGCTGGAGTCCGTAGAACTTCAGGAACCCGCGGAGGAACGGATGTATTGGAAATCCGAGCCCCCTTATCAGATAGGGGACAAAGCACACTCGCTCCTCCTTATTGGGGCTTGGAGTGTCCTCCGCCTGCCTCCCACCTTGATAAGTAACCAGTCCGGCCCGGACTGGAACCATGAAGGCCGGAGGGAGAAAACCCTCCGTTTGGAGCTTCACTAGCTCATTGTGCGAAATAGAGCACCTCCTCCAATTCCCTGGCGGTGGGCTAGGAGCGCGTGAGGAAGAGCCGCGTTGACGATCCATGGTGGAATGGATTTCTAGGTCAGAGGCGCTTCGATGGAGTATACGCGGGAGGAAGATGGTGCGGTTTGGATCTGGATCCTTGCCTCCTTTATAGGCGGGCGACTCGCACAAATTAGGGGGTGAAATGCAAAAGGCACCCTGGCTTTTCGCATTCGTGCGACGCGTGTAAGAGGGCCATTATTTGGCGTAGAAGCCGAGGAACACAGTATTCAAGATGAAGCCGGACACTATTCGGCAGGTACATGGAATTGGAAGGGAGAACCCGCCTTGCAACGCCAAGACTATAAACACGCTGGACTTATCGTCATTGAAGCCTGGTTGAAACTCTTGAGGAGTCTGGACTAGGGGTGTCCGGACAGCGGACTATCAATATCCGCGGACTCCAAGACTACGAAGATACAAGATTGAAGACTCGGCTCGTGTCCGGATGGTACTTTCCTTGGCGTGGAAGGCAAGCTTGGCAATCTGGATATGTAGATCTCCTACCATTGTAACCGACTCTGTGTAACCCTAGCCTCCTCCAGTGTCTATATAAACCGGAGGGCCTTAGTCCGTAGGACAACACACATCTCAACAATCATACCATAGGCTAGCTTCTAGGGTTTAGCCTCCTTGATCTCGTGGTAGATCTACTCTTGTACTACCCATATCATCAATATTAATCAAGCAGGATGTAGGGTTTTACCTCCATCGAGAGGGCCCGAACCTGGGTAAAAACATCGTGTCCCTCGTCTCCTGTTACCATCCGCCTAGACGCACAGTTCGGGACCCCCTACCCGAGATCCGCCGGTTTTGACACCGACAGTACTTCTTCACGATCCGACCGACCCAAGCACCGAACGCACGGCACCTCCGAGTTCAGCACACGTTCAACTCGATGACGATCCCCAGACTCCGATCCAGCTGGGTGTCGGGGATGAGTTCCGTCAGCACGATGGCGTGGTGACGATGATGAGGTTCTACTGATGCAGGGCTTCGCGTAAGCACCGCAACAATATGACCGAGGTGGAATATGGTGGAGGGGCACCGCACACGCTAAGGAACAATCACGAAGATCAACTTGTGTGTCTAGAGGTGCCCCTGCCCCGTATATAAAGGAGCAAGGGGAGGCGGCCCGGCCCTAGAGGCGCGCCAAGGAGGAGTCCTCCTCCTAGTGGGAGTAGGACTCCCCTTTCCTAGTCACACTAGGAAGGAGGAAGGGGGACGGAAAGAGAGGGAGAGGAAGAGGGAAAGAGGGGCCGTGCCCCCCTCCCCTAGTCCAATTCGGACTCCCCATGGGGGGGCCACCTCCTGGGCTGCTGCCCTCTCTCTCCCCTCAGGCCCACAAAGGCCCAATACTTCCCCGGGGGGTTCCGGTAACCCCTCCGGCACTCCGGTTTTCTCCGAAATCACCCGGAACACTTCCAGTGTCCGAATATATATAGTCGTCCAATATATCAATCTTTATGTCTCGACCATTTCGAGACTCCTCGTCATGTCCGTGATCATATCCGGGACTCCGAACAACCTTCAGTACATCAAAACTTATAAACTCGTAATAAAACTGTCGTCGTAACATTAAGCGTGCGGACCCTATGGGTTCGAGAACTATGTAGACATGACCTAGAACTGTTCTCGATCAATAACCAATAGCGGAACCTGGATGCTCATATTGGCTCCTACATACTCTACGAAGATCTTTATCGGTCAAACCGCATAACAACATACGTTGTTCCCTTTGTCATCGGTATGTTTACTTGCCCAAGATTCGATCGTCGGTATCCAATACCTAGTTCAATCTCGTTACCGGCAAGTCTCTTTACTCGTTACGTAATGCATCATTCCGTAACTAACTCATTAGCTACATTGCTTGCAAGGCTTATAGTGATGTGCATTACCGAGAGGGCCCAGAGATACCTCTCGACAATCGGAGTGAAAAACCTAATCTCGAAATCGCCAACTCAACATGTACCTTTGGAGACACTGTAGAGCTCCTTTATAATCACCCGATTCGTTGTGACGTTTGGTAGCACACAAAGTGTTCCTCCGTAAACAGGAGTTGCATAATCTCATAGTTGTAGGAACTTTGTATAAGTCATGAAGAAAGCAATAGCAACATACTAAACGATCAAGTGCTAGGCTAACGGAATGGGTCAAGTCAATCACATCATTCTCCTAATGATGTGATCCTGTTAATCAAATGACAACACATGTCTATGGTTAGGAAACATAACCATCTTTGATTAATAAGCTAGTCAAGTAGAGGCATACTAGTGACATTATGTTTGTCTATGTATTCACACATGTCTCATGTTTCTGGGTAATACAATTTTAGCATGAATAATAAACATTTATCATGATATGAGGAAATAAATAATAACTTTATTATTGCCTCTAGGGCATATTTCCTTCAGTCTCCCACTTGCACAAGAGTCAATAATCTAGATTACACAGTAATGATTCTAACACCCATGGAGTCTTGGTGCTGATCATGTTTTGCTCGTGGAAGAGGCTTAGTCAACGGGTCTGCAACATTCAGATCCGTATGTATCTTGCAAATCTATATGTCTCCCACTTGAACTTGGTCCCAAATGGAATTGAACCGTTTCTTGATGTTCTTGGTCCTCTTGTGAAATCTGGATTCCTTTGCCAAGGCAATTGCACCAGTATTGTCACAGAAGATCTTCATTGGTCCCTATGCACTAGGTATGACACCTAGATCGAAATGAACTCCTTCATCCGACTCCTTCATTTGCTGCTTCGAAGCAGCTATGTACTCCGCTTCACATGTAGATCCCGCCACGGCGCTTTGTTTAGAACTGCACCAACTTACAGCTCCACCATTTAATAAAAACACGTATCCGGTTTGCGATTTAGAATCGTCGGATCGATTCAAAACTTACATCGGCGTAACCATTTACGACTAGCTCTTTGTCACCTCCATAAATGAGAAACATATCCTTAGTCCTTTTCGGTATTTGGGATGTTCTTGACCGCTGTCCGATGATCCACTCTGAATTACTTTGGTACCTTCTGCCAAGCTTATTGCTAAGCATCGTCGGTCTGGTACACAATATTGCATACATGATAGAGCCTATGGCTGAAGCATAGGAACATCTTTCATTTTCTCTCTATCTTCTGCTTTGTGGTGGGGCATTGAGTCGACTCAACTTCACACCTTATGTCTGAGCAAGAATCCTTTCTTTGCACGATCCATTTGAACTTTTTCAACTTTATCAAGGTATGTGCTTTGTGAAAGTCCAATTAAGTGTCTTGATCTATCTCTATAGATCTTGATGCCCAATATGTAAGCAGCTTCACGAGGTCTTTCATTGAAAAACTTTTATGCAAGTATCCCTTTATGCTATCCAGAAATTCTATATCATTTCCGGTTAACAATATGTCATCTACATATAATATCGAAAATGCTCTGAGCTCCCACTCACTTTCTTGTAAATCAGAGCTTCTCCAAAAGTGCAGTATAAAACCATATGCTTTGATCACACTATCAAAACGTTTATTCCAAATCCGAGATGCTTGCACCAGTCCATAAATGGATCGCTGGAGTTTGCATACTTTGTTAGCACCTTTTGGATCGACAATACCTTCTGGTTGCATCATATACAACTCTTCTTCTAGAAATCCATTCAGGAATGTAGTTTTGACATCCATCTGCCAAATTTCATAATCATAAAATGTGGCAATTGCTAACATGATTCGGACAGACTTAAGCATCGCTACGGGTGAGAAAGTCTCATCGTAGTCAACTCCTTGAACTTGTCGAAAACCTTTCGCAACAAGTCGAGCTTTATAGACAGTTAAATTACCATCAGCGTCAGTCTTCTTCTTGAAGATGAATTTATTCTCAAATGGCTTGCCGATCATCGGGCGAGTCAACCAAAGTCCATACTTTGTTCTCATACATGGATCCCATCTCAGATTTCATGGCTTCAAGCCATTTTGCGGAATCTGGGCTCATCATCGCTTCCTCATAGTTCGTAGGTTCGTCATGGTTAAGTAACATGACTTCCAGAATAGGATTACCATACCACTCTGGTGCGGATCATACTCTGGTAGACCTACGAGGTTTAGTAGAAACTTGATCTGAAGTTTCATGATCAATATCATTAGTTTCATCACTAATTGGTGTAGTTGTCACACGAACTGGTTCTTGTGATGAACTACTTTCCAATAAGGGAGCAGTCTGATTACCTCATCAAGTTCTACTTTCCTCCCACTCACTTCTTTCGAGAGAAACTCCTTCTCTAGAAAGGATCCGAATTTAGCAACGAAAATCTTGCCCTCAAATCTGTGATAGAAGGTGTACCCAATAGTCTCTTTTGGGTATCCTATGAAGACACATTTCTCCGATTTGGGTTCGAGCTTATCTGGTTGAAGTTTCTTCACATAAGCATCGCAGCCCCAAACTTTAAGAAACGACAACTTTGGTTTCTTCCCAAACCATAGTTCATAAGGCGTCGTCTCAACGGATTTTGATGGTGCCCTATTTAACGTGAATGCGGCCATCTCTAAAGCATAACCCCAAAACGATAGCAGTAACTCAGTAAGAGACATCATTGATCGCACCATATCTAGTAAAGTACGATTATGACGTTCGGACACACCATTTCATTGTGGTGTTCCGAGTGGCGTGAGTTGCGAAACTATTCCGCATTGCTTCAAATGTAAACCAAACTCATAACTCAAATATTCTCCTCCACGATCAGATCCTAGAAATTTTATTTTCTTGTTACGATGATTTTCCACTTCACTCTGAAATTCTTTGAACTTTTCAAATGTTTCAGACTTGTGTTTCATCAAGTAGATATACCCATTTCTGCTCAAATCATCTGTGAAGGTGAGAAAATAACGATACCCGCCGCGAGCCTAAATATTCATTGGACCACATACATCAGTATGTATGATTTCAAATAAATCAGTTGCTCGCTCCATACTTCCGGAGAACGGCGTTTTAGTCATCTTGCCCATGAGGCACGGTTCGCAAGTACCAAGTGATTCATAATCAAGTGATTCCAAAAGTCCATCGAGATGGAGTTTCTTCATGCGTTTACACGATATGACCTAAGCGGCGATGCCACAAATAAGTTGCACTATCATTATCAACTCTGCATCTTTTGGCTTCAACATTATGAATATGTGTATCACTACTATCGAGATTCAATAAAAATAGACCACTCTTCAAGGGTGCATGACCATAAAAGATATTACTCATATAAATAGAACAACCATTATTCTCTGACTTAAATGAATAACCGTCTCGCATCAAACAAGATCCAGATATAATGTTCATGCTCAACGGTGGCACCAAATAACAATTATTTAGTTCTAAAACTAATCCCGATGGTAGATGTAGAGGTGGCGTGCCGACCGCGATCACATCGACTTTGGAACCATTTCCCACGCACATCGTCACCTCGTCCTTAGCCAATCTTAAGCAATTCGTAGTCCTGTTTGAGTTGCAAATATTAGCAATGAACCGAGATCAAATACCAGTACTCTGCGAGCATTAGTAAGGTACACATCAATAGCATGTATATCACATATACCTTTGTTCACTTTGCCATCCTTCTTATCCGCCAAATACTTGGGGCAGTTCCGCTTCCAGTGTCTAGTCTGCTTGCAATAGAAGCACTCAATCTCAGGCTTAGGTCCAGACTTGGGTTTCTTCTCTTGGGCTTGTTTGCTCTTCTTCTTGAAGTTCCCCTTTTTCTTCCCTTTGCCCTTTTTCTTGAAACTGGTGGTCTTGTTAACCATCAACACTTGATGCTCCTTCTTGATTTCTACCTCTGCAGCTTTTAGCATTGCTAAGAGCTCGGGAATAGTCTTGTCCATCCCTTGCATATTACAGTTCATCACAAAGCTCTTGTAGCTTGGTGGCAGTGATTGAAGAATTCTGTCAATGACACTATCATCAGGAAGATTAACTCCCAGTTGAATCAAGTGATTATTATACCCAGACATTTTGAGTATGTGTTCATTGACAGAACTGTTCTCCTCCATCTTAAAGCTATAGAACTTATTGGAGACTTCATATCTCTCAATCCGGGCATTTGCTTGAAATATTAACTTCAACCCATGGAACATCTCATATGCTCCATGACGTTCAAAACGTCGTTGAAGACCCGGTTCCAAGCCATAAAGCATGGCACACTGAACTATCGAGTAGTCATCAGCTTTGCTCGCCGGACGTTCTTAACGTCGTTAGTTGCATCAGCGAAGGGCACGGCACCCAGCGGTGCTTCGGGACTTAATTCTTACATGCAGCAATGAGGATAATCCTCGATTACGGACCCGATCCGTGTAATTGCTACCATCATCTTTCAACTTAGTTTTCTCAAGGAACGCATTAAAATTCAACGGAACAACAAAGACGAGCCATCTATCTACAACAAACATAGACAAGCAAAATACTATCGGTACTAAGTTCATGATAAATTTAAGTTCAATTAATCATATTACTAAAGAACTCCCACTTAGACAGACATCTCTCTAGTCATCTAAGTGATCACGTGATCCAAATCAACTAAACCATGTCCGATCATCACGTGAGATGGAGTAGTTTCAATGGTGAACATCACTATGTTGATCATATCTACTATATGATTCATGTTCAACCTTTCGGTCTTCGTGTTCCGAGGCCATATCTGTATATGCTAGGCTCGTCAAGTTTAACCTGAGTATTCCGCGTGTGCAACTGTTTTGCATCCGTTGTATTTGAACGTAGAGCCTATCACACCGATCATCACGTGGTGTCTCAAAGACGAAGAACTTTCATACGGTGCATACTCAGGGAGAACACTTATTGATAATTTAGTGAGATATCATCTTAAAATGCTACCGTCTATCAAAGCAAGATAAGATGCATAAAGGATAAACATCACATGCAATCAATATAAGTGATATGATATGGCCATCATCATCTTGTGCTTGTGATCTCCATATCCGAAGCACCGTCGTGATCACCATCGTCACCAGCGTGACACCTTGGTCTCCATCGTAGCATCGTTGTCGTTACACCATCTATTGCTTCTATGACTATCGCTACCGCTTAGTGATAAAGTAAAGCAATTACAGGGCATTTGCATTTCATACAATAAAGCGACAACCATATGGCCCCTGCCAGTTGCCGATAACTTCGATCACAAAACATGATCATCTCATACAATAAAATATAGCATCATGACTTGACCATATCACATCACAACATGCCCTGCAAAAACAAGTTAGACGTCCTCTACTTTGTTGTTGCAAATTTTACGTGGCTGCTACAGGCTGAGCAAGAACCGTTCTTACCTACGCATCAAAACCACAGCGATAGTTCGTCAAGTTAGTGCTGTTTTAACCTTCGCAAGGACGGGCGTAGCCACACTCGGTTCAACTAAAGTTGGAGAAAGCAGACACCCGCTAGTCACCGTGTGCAAAGCACGGCGGTAAAACCAGTCTCGCGTAAGCGTCTGGCGTAATGTCGGTCCGGGCCGCTTCATCCAACAATACCGCCAACCAAAGTATGACATCTTTGGTAAGCGATGACTTTATCGCCCACAACTCACTTGTGTTTCTACTCGTGCATATAACATCAACGCATAAAACCTAGGCTCGGATGCCACTATTGGGGAACGTAGTAATTTCAAAATATTTCCTACGCACACGCAAGATCATGGTGATGCATAGCAACGAGAGGGGAGAGTGATGTCCACATACCCTCGTAGACCGTAAGCGGAAGCGTTATGACAACGCGGTTGATGTAGTCGTACGTCTTCACGATCCAACCGATCCAAGCACCGAATGCACGGCACCTCCGAGTTCAGCACACGTTCAGCTTGATGATGATCCCCGGACTCCGATCCAGCAGGGTGTCGGGGATGAGTTCCGTCAGCATGACGGCATGGTGACGATGATGATGTTCTACCGATGCAGGGCTTCGCCTAAGCACCGCAACGATATGACCGAGGTGGAATATGGTGGAGGGGAGCACCGCACACGGCTAAGGAACGATCACGAAGATCAACTTGTGTGTCTAGAGGTGCCCCTGCCCCCGTATATAAAGGAGCAAGGGGGAGGCCGGCCGGCCCTAGGGGGCGCGCCAAGGAGGGGGGAGTCCTCCTCCTAGTGGGAGTAGGACTCCCCTTTCCTAGTCCCACTAGGAAGGAGGAAGGGGAAGGAAAGAGAGGAGAGGGAGAGGGAAGGGGCCGCGCCTCCCCTAGTCCAATTCGGACTCCCCATGGGGGGGGCGCTACCTCCTGGGCTGCTTCCCTCTCTCTCCCCTCAGGCCCACTAAGGCCCAATACTTCCCCGGGGGGTTCCGGTAACCCCTCCGACACTCCGGTTTTCTCCGAAATCACCCGGAACACTTCCGGTGTCCGAATATAGTCGTCCAATATATTAATCTTTATGTCTCAACCATTTCGAGACTCCTCGTCATGTCCGTGATCATATTCGGGACTCCAAACAACCTTCAGTACATCAAAACTTATAAACTCATAATAAAACCGTCATCGTAACGTTAAGCGTGCGGACCCTACGGGTTCGAGAACTATGTAGACATGACCTAGAACTCTTCTCAGTTAATAACCAATAGCGGAACCTGGATGCTCATATTGGCTCCTACATATTCTACTTAGATCTTTATCGGTCAAACCGCATAACAACATACGTTGTTCCCTTTGTCATCGGTATGTTTACTTGCCCGAGATTCGATCGTCGGTATCTAATACCTAGTTCAATCTCGTTACCGGCAAGTCTCTTTACTCGTTACGTAATGCATCATTCCGTAACTAACTCATTAGCTACATTGCTTGCAAGGCTTATAGTGATGTGCATTACCGAGAGGGCCCAGAGATACCTCTCCGACAATCGGAGTGACAAAACCTAATCTCGAAATACGCCAATTCAACATGTACCTTTGGAGACACCTGTAGAGCTCCTTTATAATCACCCAGTTACGTTGTGACGTTTGGTAGCACACGAAGTGTTCCTCCGGTAAACGGGAGTTGCATAATCTCATAGTTGTAGGAACTTTGTATAGGTCATGAAGAAAGCAATAGCAACATACTAAATGATCAAGTGCTAGGCTAACGGAATGGGTCAAGTCAATCACATCATTCTCCTAATTATGTGATCCCGTTAATCAAATGACAACACATGTCTATGGATAGGAAACATAACCATCATTGATTAATGAGCTAGTCAAGTAGAGGCATACTAGTGACATTATGTTTGTCTATGTATTCACACATGTATCATGTTTCCGGGTAATACAATTCTAGCATGAATAATAAACATTTATCATGATATAAGGAAATAAATAATAACTTTATTATTGCCTGTAGGGCATATTTCCTTCACTTCTGTACCCTCCTTTTACTTTTTGTTATTTAGAATAAATAAAGCAAAAATAGTATTATATGTCTGTTTTCTGAATTATCTATGCAATAAAAAATATCTCGAAAATAAAATTGCTCCAAATGCCCTGCAAATTTGTATGATTTTTTATGGAATATTTGAGGATTTTAGGCACTGAAAACACTGCAGGAGGGGCAAGCACCAGGCCACGAGGGTGGAGGGCGCGCCCCCACCCCCTGGGCGCGCCCCCTGTCTCGTGGGCCCCTGGTGGGCCCCTCCACTTATGCCAGCACCCACACACTCCATCTTCTTCCCAAAAAAATCCCCATCCAGCTCAAGCACGAGTTCTAGCTCTTTTTGCTGCGATTTTCGATCTCCTTGCTCAAAGCTCCATTCACAAAACTGCTTTGGGAGATTGTTGCTTGGTATGTGACTCCTCCATTGGTCCAATTAGTTTTTGTTCTAGTGCTTTATTCGTTGCAAATTTTTGCTGCATAGGTGACTATGTTCTTGAGCTTGCATGTTAAATTTATGAGGTCCCAAATAATTCCAATGCATGATATAGGCTCTAGGCACTTGTAGGAGTAGTTACTACCAATCTTGTTTAGTTATATTCACGTTTATTTTGAAGTTACTAAAATTTCAGAATTTTTCAGAAAAAGAATTATGTCTAGGAGAATGTACCAAGGTGGTTCCTCAGTAAAGAAAGGACACAGGATTGCTATACGTCAGCAAGATGATGAACTACCGAGGGACGCGGAAGTACAAGCTTGTGAGTGGCCATCCGATCATTTTCCTGCTATACATTATTTTGCTCTCTTCATTGGTAGATGCATTAACGGTAAAGATGAAGCATGTCATATGTGTGTCCCTGATCTTTGTGTCCTCAAGAGTGCCGTGTTAGGTTATAAAGATTATAACTTGGGGGCAATAGTTGCACGTAGGTTGCATAATAATGGTAGAGCTGGAGATTTATTTGGAGGAATTTATGCGACCCGTGTGGCAAATTATCTTGGTATAGCCCCACGAGAGGGGGATATGATGTTGCCTCCTGCTTATTTAGATTATGACGCTATGGTCCAACATCATTTTCTTAAGAGGAATGAACAATTCCTCCAGTATCGACTAATCTTTGACAAATGTAGCGTTGTCCATGTTACTCTTCCTGCTCCTTTCCTTTTTGATTACCAGGCAAAAGGAAGATATGTTGTTACCAGGAGGAAGCAATGAACACGAGGGAGGCGGAGGCGGCTCGCCAACATGCCGCAGCTCAAGAGGCATTGCTATTGCATCTCAAGTCGACCCAGTTACAACTACGGATATCAGCCGAGCTACCCTTGGCATTAGACCAACAGGCCAAAAGCCTAAGCTTGGGGAATACGTATTTTTCACCGACTTTACATTCATATTCACACACTATTCTAGTTGTCGGTGCTCATACTCTTTCATTGTATTATCCATGCTAGTTTAATTTCTTTTTCTCGCTTTCTTCTTGTGTGTTTGATAAACCATAAGAAAAACCAAAAAAAATAGTTAGTTTAATTTCCATGCTTGTAGTAGAAATTAAAACGAAAACCCAAAAATATTTCTCGTTCTTATTCTTGCTTGTTGGGAGCTTTCCCGTGTAAATAGTTTTATTTTCTTTTTTCTTTCCTTTGGGGGTCGAGAGTAGAAGACCATATTGAAAATGTTTAATGGCTCTCATTTGCATGATTGATTATTTAACTTAGAGCCCATATTACTTTGTCTTCTCTCTTGAGTTGAATGCTTGCAGATTCCAGCTTAGTCCAATGCACGTGCACTATTATTATTTTACACATCGTTCGGTCGTGCAAGTGAAATGCAATAATGACGATATATGATGGACTGATTGATATGAGAAAAGCTGGTATGAACTCGACTTCTCTTGTTTTTGTAAATATGATGAGTTCATTGTTCCTGATTCAACTTATTATGAAGTAAACATATTTGCAATGACATTTAGAGATTATAGTTGCTTGTGCCATGCTTGATTAGCTATGAGTTATAATGGTTTACCTTGCGTGCCAACATGCTATTAGAGTGATTATGATGTGGTATGATGGGATGGTATCCTCCTTTGAATGAATTGAGTGACTCGACTTGGCACATGTTCACGCATGTAGTTGAAACAAATCAACATAGCCTTCATTATATTTATGTTCATGGTGGATTATATCCTACTCATGCTTGTACTCAGTGTGAATTAATTTTAATGCATGTTTATGTCTGTTGTCGCTCTCTCAGTTGGTTGCTTCCCAGTCTTTTGCCAGCCTTCACCTGTACTAAGCGGGAATACTGCTTGTGCATCCAAACTCCTTAAACCCAAGTTGTTCCATATGAGTCCACTATACCTACCTATATGCGGTATTTACCTGCCGTTCCAAGTAAATTTGTATGTGCCAAACTCCAAACCTTAAAATGAAATTCTATTTTGTATGCTCGAGCAGCTCATGTTTCAACTAGGGCTGCCTATATCTTCCATGCTAGGTGGGTTATTCTCAAGAGGAGTGGACTCCGCTCCTCATTCACGAGAAAGGGCCGGTAATCGGGATGCCAAGTCCCATGATCCAAAAAGATCAAAGCAAATCAATATGAATAAACAAAACTCCTCCAGGGCTGTTGTTAGTTGGAGGCACTCGTTGTTTCGAGCAAGCCAAGGATTGATGCTTGTTGGTGGTGGGGGAGTATAAACTTTGACCATTCTGTTTGGGAACTGCCTATAATGCATGTAGTATGGAAGATATAGCCATCTCATAGTTGTTGCGTTGACAGTGAAAGTATGCCGCTCAAAATGTTATTCAATCTCTATTTTAAAATCGAGCTCTGGCACCTCTACAAATCTCTGCTTCCCTCTGTGAAGGGCCTATCTATTTACTTTTATGTTGAGTCATCATCCTCTTATTAAAAAGCACCCGCTGGAGAGCACACTGTCATTTGCATTCATTTTTATTAGTTTATATTGGGTATGACTTGACTGGATCTCTTTTACCATGAATTACAATGTTTAGTCAGTCCTTGATCTTCAAAGGTGCTCTGCATTTATGTTTTGCGGTCTCAGAAAGGGCTAGCGAGATACCATTTTGTTATATCATGTTATGATTGTTTTGAGAAAGTGTTGTCATCCGAGTTTTATTATTATGGCTCGCTAGCTGATTATGCCATTGATATGAGTAATTGTGAGACCGAGGTGTTATTGTGAGTATGGTTAGTTCATAATACTTGCTGAAATTTGAATGCTGGCTTTACATGTTTACAATAACAAGAGCAAATAGAGTTTGTAAAGTTTTTCTTTATCACTTTCAGTTTATCAACTGAATTGCTTAAGGACAAGCAAAGGTTTAAGCTTGGGGGAGTTGATACGTCTCCAAGGTATTTACTTTTCCAAACACTTTTGCCCTTATTTTGGACTCTAACTTGCATGATTTGAATTAAACTAACCCGGACTGACGCTGTTTTCAGCAAAACTGCCATGATGTTGTTTTATGTGTAGAAAACAAAAGTTCTCGGAATGACCTGATAATCCACGGAGACAAGTTTTGGAAAATATAAAAATACTGGTGAAAGAATCAAGACCAGGGGCCCACACCCTGTCCACGAGGGTGGGAGGCGCGCCCAGGGGCGCGCCCCCTGTCTCGTGGGCCCCCTTACGCTCCACCGACCTCAACTCCAACTCCATATATTCCGTTTCGCGGAGAAAAAAACCAGAGAGAAAGTTTCATCGTGTTTTACGATACGGAGCCGCCGCCAAGCCCTAATCTCTCTCGGGAGGGCTGATCTCGAGTCCGTTCGGGGCTCCAGAGAGGGGGATTCGTCGTCGTCGTCATCATCAACCATCCTCCATCACCAATTTCATGATGCTCACCGCCGTGCGTGAGTAATTCCATCGTAGGCTTGCTGGACGGTGATGGGTTGGATGAGATTTACCATGGAATCAAGTTAGTTTTGTTAGGGTTTGATCCCTAGTATCCACTATGTTCTGAGATTGATGTTGCTATGACTTTGCTATGCTTAATGCTTGTCACTAGGGCCCGAGTGCCATGATTTCAGATCTGAACCTATTATGTTTTCATGAATATATGTGTGTTCTTGATCCTATCTTGCAAGTCTATAGTCACCTATTATGTGTTATGATCCGACAACCATGAAGTGACAATAATCGGGATACTTCTCGGTGATGACCGTAGTTTGAGGAGTTCATGTATTCACTATGTGTTAATGCTTTGGTCCGGTTCTCTATTAAAAGGAGGCCTTAATATCCCTTAGTTTTCGTTAGGACCCCGCTGCCACGGGAGTGTAGGACAAAAGATGTCATGCAAGTTCTTTTCCATAAGCATGTATGAGTATATTCGGAATACATGCCTACATTACATTGATGAACTGGAGCTAGTTCTGTGTCACCCTATGTTATAGCTATTACATGAGGAATCGCATCCGACATAATTATCCATCACTGATCCAATGCCTACGAGCTTTTCACATCTTGTGTTTCGCTTATTTACTTTTCCGTTGCTACTGTTACAGTTACTACAAAACTATTAGCTTTACTTTTTCCACTGTTACCTTTATTATCATACCACTTTGCTACTAAATACTTTGCTGCAGATACTAAGTTATCTAGGTGTGGTTGAATTGACAACTCAACTGCTAATACTTAAGAATATTCTTTGGCTTCCCTTGTGTCGAATCAATAAATTTGGGTTGAATACTTTACCCTCGAAAGCTGTTGCAATCCCCTACACTTGTGGGTTATCATCGAGGCAGACGACTTTCCATGCTTCGGCGAGGCACTCATCTTCCTTGGCTGCCCGTTTCTTCTTATTCTTGCCTTTCCTCGTCGGAGCAGGCGCCGGATCCTCCTCCTGAAGGAAATATGCCCTAGAGGCAATAATAAAGTTATTATTTATTTCCTTATTTCATGATAAATGTTTATCATTCATGCTAGAATTGTATTAACTGGAAACATGATACATGTGTGAATGCATAGACAAAACAACATGTCACTAGTATGCCTCTACTAGACTAGCTTGTTAATCAAAGATGGTTATGTTTCCTGACCATGAACAAAGAGTTGTTATTTGATTAACGAGGTCACATCATTAGTAGAATGATCTGATTGACATGACCCATTCCATTAGCTTAGCACACGATCGTTTAGTATGTTGCTACTGCTTTTATCCATGACATATACATGTTCCTGTAACTATGAGATTATGCAACTCCCGTTTGCCGGAGGAACACTTTGGGTACTACCAAACGTCACAACGTAACTGGGTGATTATAAAGGAGTACTACAGGTGTCTCCAAAGACAGATGTTGGGTTGGCGTATTTCGAGATTAGGATTTGTCACTCCGATTGTCGGAGAGGTATCTCTGGGCCCTCTCGGTAATGCACATCATCAAGCCTTGCAAGCACTACAACTAATGAGTCGGTTGTGAGATGATGTATTACGAGCGAGTAAAGAGACTTGCGATAACGAGATTGAACTAGGTATTGGATACCGACGATCGAATCTCGGGCAAGTAACATACCGATGACAAAGGGAACAACGTATGTTGTTATGCGGTCGACCGATAAAGATCTTCGTAGAATATGTAGGAACCAATATGGGCATCCAGGTCCGCTGTTGGTTATTGACCGTGAATAGTTCTAGGTCATGTCTACATTGTTCTCGAACCGTAGGGTCCGCACGCTTAAGGTTTCGATGGCGGTTATTATGAGTTTATGTATTTTGATGTACCGAAGAAGTTGAGTCCGGATGTGATCACGGACATGACGAGGAGTCTCGAAATGGTCGAGACATAAAGATTGATATATTGGAAGCCTATGTTTGGAGTTGGAATGGTTCCGGCGAAAACAGAAATTCTGAGTCTTAGGAGGTTACTGGAACCCCGGGAGGTAAATGGGCCATAGTGGGCCTTAGTGGAAAAAGAGAAGGGCTGCCCTAGATGGGCTGCGCGCCTCCCCTTCCCTAGTCCTATTAGGACTAGGAGAGGTGTGCCCCTCCTCCTCTTTTCCCCTCAGGAATCCTAATTGGAATAGGATTGGAGGGAGTCCTACTCCGGAAGGAGTAGGACTCCTCCTGCGCCTCTCTCTCTGGCGGCGCCCCTCCCCTTGGCTCCTTTATATCTGAGGTAGAGGCACCCCAAGACACACAAGTTTGATCTTTAGATCGTTCCTTAGCCGTGTCGGTGCCCCCTCCACCATATTCCACCTCGGTCATACCGTCACGAAGCTTAGGCGAAGCCTGCGCCGGTGAAACATCAAGATCGTCACCACGCCGTCGTCTTGTGAAACTCTCCCTCGACACTCGGCTGGATCGAGTCTGAGGGGCGTCATCGAGCTGTCGTGTGTCAAGAACTGGGGCGCCGAATAACGGCGCGGGATCGGTCGGATCGCGAGGAGAACGTCGACTACTTCCTCTACGTTGTGATCGCTTCGCCGGGTCTCGAGGGTGCGTAGACAACACTCTCCCCTCTCGTTGCTATACATCACCATGATCTTGTGTGTGCGTAGGAAATTTTTGAAATTACTCGTTCCCTAACAATGGCATCCGAGCCTAGGTTTTATGCGTTGATGTTATATGCACGAGTAGAACACAAGTGAGTTGTGGACGATATAAGTCATACTGCCTACCAGCATGTCATACTTTGGTTCAGCGGTATTGTGAGATGAAGCGGCCCGGACCGACATTACGCGTGCGCTTCGCGAGACTGGTTTCACCGCTCTGAGCACTCGTTGCTTAAAGGTGACCGGCGGGTGTCTGTCTCTCTCACTTTAGTTGAACTGAGTGTGGCTACGCCCGGTCCTTGTGAAGGTTAAAGCGGAGTCTATTTGACAAACTATCGTTGTGGTTTTGATGCGTGGTAAGAACGGTTCTTGCTAAAGCCCGTAGCAGCCACGTAAAAATTGCAACAACAAAGTAGAGGACGTCTAACTTGTTTTTGCAGGGCATGTTGTGATGTGATATGGTCAAGGCGTGATGCTATATTTTATTGTATGAGATGATCATGTTTTGTAACCGAAGTTATCGGCAATGGCAGGAGCCATATGGTTGTCGCTTTATTGTATGCAATGCAATCGCTTCTGTAATGCTTTACTTTATCACTAAGCGGTAGCGATAGTCGTAGAAGCATAAGTTTGGCGAGGCGACAACGATGCTACGATGAAGATCAAGGTGTCGCGCCGTGGCGATGGTGATCATGGTGGTGCTGCAAGATGGAGATCATGAAGCACAAGATGATGATGACCATATCATATCACTTATATTGATTTACATGTGATGTTTATCCTTTTATGCATCTTATCTTGCTTTGATTGACGGTAGCATTATAAGATGATCTCTCACTAAATTATCAAGAAGTGTTCTCCCGAGTATGCACCGTTGCCAAAGTTAAATCGTGCCCGGACACCACGTGATGATCGGGTGTGATAAGCTCTCGTCCATCTACAACGGGTGCAAGCCAGTTTTGCACACGCAGAATACTCGGGTTATACTTGACGAGCCTAGCATATGCGAGATATGGCCTCGGAACACGGAGACCGAAAGGTCGGCGTGAATCATATAGTAGATATGATCAACATAAGATGTTCACCATTGAAAACTACTCCATTTCACGTGATGATCGGTTATGGTTTAGTTGATTTGGATCACGTGATCACTTAGATGACTAGAGATGTCTTTCTAAGTGGGAGTTCTTAAGTAATATGATTAATTGAACTTAAATTTATCATGAACTTAGTCCCGGTAGTATTTTGCAAATTATGTTGTAAGATCAATAGCTTGTGTTGTTGCTTTGTCATATGTTTATTTTGATATGTTCCTAGAAAAATTGTGTTGAAAAATGTTAGTAGCAATGATGCGGATTTGATCCGTGATCGAGGTTTATCCTCATTGCTGCCTGAAGAATTATGTCCTTAATGCACCGCTAGGTGACAGACCTATTGCGAGGAGCGGATCGACGTTATGAGCGTTTGGCTAGCTCGATATGATGACTACTTGATAGTTTTGTGCACCATGCTTTATGGCTTAGAATCGGGACTTCAAAGATGTTTTGAACATCATGGACCATATGAGATGTTCCAGGAATTGAAGTTAATATTTCAAGCAAATACCGAGTTGAGAGATATGAAGTCTCCAACAAGTTCTATAGCTAAAAGATGGAGGAGAATCGCTCAACTAGTGAGCATGTGCTCGATTATGCAGGTACTTCAATCACTTGAATCAAGTGGGAGTTAATCTTCGAGATAAGATAGTGATTGATGAAATTCTCTAGTCACCATCACCAAGTTAGTAGAACTTCGTGATGAACTATAGTATGCAAGGGATGACGAAAATGATTCCGGGCTCTTCGTGATGTTGAAATCGACGAAGGTAGAAATCAAGAAAGAGCATCAAGTGTTGATGTTTGACAAGATCACTAGTTTCAAGAAAAGGGCAAAGGGAAAGAAAGGGAACTTCAAGTAGATTGACAAGCAAGTTGTCACTCCCACGAAGAAGCCCAAAGCTGAACCAAAGCTCAAACCGAGTGCTTACACTGCAAAGGAAATGGTCCTTTGAAGCGGAACTGCCCTAAATATTTGGTGGATAAGAAGGATGGCAAAGTGAAAAAGGGTATATTTGATATACAGTGTTTTATGTGTGCTTTACTAGTGTTTATAGCAACCCTCGGTATTGGGTACTGGTTCAGTTGCTAAGAGTAGTAACTTCAAAGCAGGAGTTGCGAATAAATGAAACTAGTTAAGGGTGAAGTGACGATGTGTGTTGAAAGTAGTTTCAAGATTGATATGATCATCATCGCACACTCCCTATACTTTCGGGATTAGTGTTGAACCTAAATAAATGTTATTTGGTGTTTCGTTGAGCATGAATATGATTTGATCGTGTTTATTGCAATACGGTTATTCATTTAAGTAAGAGAATAAACTGTTGTTCGATTACATGAATAAAACCTTATATGGTTACACGCCCAATGAAAATGGTTCATTGGATCTCGATCATAGTGATACACATATTCATAATATTGAAACCAAAAGATGCAAAGTTAATAATGATAGTGCAACTTATTTGTGGTAATCGCCGTAGGTCATATTGGTGTAAAGCGCATGAAGAAACTCCATCTTGATGGGATTTTGGAATCACTTGATTATGAATCACTTGATGCTTGCGAACCATGCCTCATGGGCAAGATGACTAAGACTCCGTTCTCGGAACGATGGAGCGAGCAACTGACTTATTGGAAATAATACATACCGATGTATGCGATCCAATGAGTGTTAAGGCTCATGGTGGGTATCGTTATTTTCGACCTTCACAGATGATTTGAGCAGATATGGGTATATCTACTTGATGAAACATAAGTCTGAAATAGTTGAAAGGTTCAAAGAATTTCAGAGTGAAGTGGAAAAATCATCGTGACAAGAAAATAAGATTTCTACGATCGATCAGCGGAGACAAATATTTGAGTTCTGAGTTTGGTCTTCAATTAAAACAATGTGGAATAGTTTCACAAATTCATGTCACCCGAACACCACATCATAATGGTGTGTCCGAACGTCATAACCGTACTTTATTGGATATAGTACAATCTATGATGTTTCTTACAGATTTACCAATATCGTTTTGGGATCATGCATTAGAGACAGCTGCATTCACGTTAAATAGGGCACCATCTAAATCCGTTGAGACGACACTATATGAACTGTGGTTTAGCAAGAAACCAAAGTTGTCGTTTCTTAAAGTTTGGGGCTGCGATGCTTATGTGAAAAAGTTTCATCTGATAAGCTCAAACCCAAATCGAGATGTGTCTTCATAGGATACCCAAAGGAGACAGTTGGGTACACCTTCTATCACAGATCCGAAGGCAAGACATTCGTTGCTAAGAATGGATCCTTTCTAGAGAAGGAGTTTCTCTCGAAAGAAGTGAGTGGGAGGAAAGTGGAACTTGATGAGGTAATAGTACCTTCTCCCTTACTTGAAAGTAGTTCATCGCAGAAACCGGTTTACGAGACACCTACACCAAGTAGTGAGGAAGTTGATGATGTTGATCATGAAACTTCAGATCAAGTTACTACCGAATCTCGTAGGTAAACCAGAGTGAGATCCGCACTGAGTGGTACGGTAATCCTGTTCGGAAGTCATGTAACTAGATCATGATGAACCTCGAACTATGAGGAAGCGATGATAAGCCCAGATTCCACAAAATGGCTTAAGGCCATGAAATCTGAGATATGATCCATGTATGAGAACAAAGTATGGACTTTGATGGAGTTGCCCGATGATCGGCAAGCCATAGAAAATAAATGGATCTTCAAGAGGAAGACGGACGTTGATAGTAGTGTTACTATCTACAAAGCTCGACTTGTTGCAAAAGGGTTTTCGACAAAGTTCAAGATGTTGACTACAATGAGATTTTCTCAAGCAGTAGCGATGCTTAAGTCTGTCCGAATCATGTTAGCAATTGCCACAATTTATGAAATTTGGCAAATGGATGTAAAACTGCATTCTGAATGGTTTTACGGAGGAAGAGTTGTATATGATGCAACGGAAGGTTTTTTCGATCCAAAGGAGCTAACAAATTGTGCAAGCTCCAGCGATCCATCTATGGACTGGTGCAAGCATCTCGGAGTTGGAATATACGCTTTGATGAGTTGATCAAAGCATATAGTTTTGCATGCACTTATGGTGAAGCTGTATTTACTAGAAAGTGAGTGGGAGCACTCTGACATTTACGATAAGTATATGTGAATGACATATTGTAGATCGGAAATAATGTAGAATTATTCTGCAAAGCATAAAGGAGTGTTTGAAAGAAGTTTTTCAAAGAAAGACCTCGGTGAAGCTGCTTACATATTGAGCATCAAGATCTATAGAGATAGATCAAGATGCTTGATAAGTTTTTCAATGAGTACATACCTTGACAAGATTTTGAAGTAGTTCAAAATGGAACAGTCAAAGAAAGAGTTCTTGCACTGTGTTACAAGGTGTGAAATTGAGTAAGACTCAAAACCCGACCACGGCGAGAAGATAGAAAGAGAATGAAAGTCATTCCCTATGCCTTGGCCATAGGTTCTATAAAGTATGCCATCTTGTGTACCAGATCTATTGTTTACCCTGCCTTTGAGTTTGGCAAGGAGTACAATAGTGATCTAGGAGTAGATCATTTGGACAGCGGTCAAAATTATCCTTAGTGGAATAAGGATGTGTTTCTCGATTATGGAAGTGACAAAAGGTTAGTACGTAAAGGGTTACGTCGATGCAAGTTTTGACACCGATCCGATGACTCTAAGTCTCGATCTAGATACATATTGAAAGTGGGAGCAATTAGCTAGAGTAGCTTAAATGCGAGCATTGTAGACACGAAAATTGCAAAATACATAACGGATCTAAATGTGAAAGACCCGTTGACTAAGACTCTCTCACAAGCAAAACATGATCACACTTTAGTACTCTTTGGGTATTAATCACATAGTAATGTGAACTAGATTACTGAATCTAGTAAACCCTTTGGGTGTTGGTCACATGGCGATGTGAACTATGGGTGTTAATCACATGATGATGTGAACTATCGATGTTAATCACATGGTGATGTGATCTAGATTATTGACTCTAGTGCAAGTGGGAGATGAAGGAAATATGCCTAGAGGCAATAATAAAGTTATTATTTATTTCCTTATTTCATGATAAATGTTTATCATTCATGCTAGAATTGTATTAACCGGAAACATGATACATGTGTGAATGCATAGACAAAACAACATGTCACTAGTATGCCTCTACTAGACTAGCTTGTTAATCAAAGATGGTTATGTTTCCTGACCATGAACAAAGAGTTGTTATTTGATTAACGAGGTCACATCATTAGTAGAATGATCTGATTGACATGACCCATTCCATTAGCTTAGCACACGATCGTTTAGTATGTTGCTACTGCTTTTATCCATGACATATACATGTTCCTGTAACTATGAGATTATGCAACTCCTGTTTGCGGAGGAACACTTTGGTACTACCAAGCGTCACAACGAATCGGGTGATTATAAAGGAGTACTACAGGTGTCTCCAAAGACAGATGTTGGGTTGGCGTATTTCGAGATTAGGATTTGTCACTCCGATTGTCGGAGAGGTATCTCTGGGCCCTCTCGGTAATGCACATCACTGAAGCCTTGCAAGCACTACAACTAATGAGTCAGTTGTGAGATGATGTATTACGGAACGAGTAAAGAGACTTGCGATAACGAGATTGAACTAGGTATTGGATACCGACGATCGAATCTCGGGCAAGTAACATACCGATGACAAAGGAACAACGTATGTTGTTATGCGGTCGACCGATAAAGATCTTCGTAGAATATGTAGGAACCAATATGGGCATCCAGGTCCGCTGTTGGTTATTGACCGTGAATAGTTCTAGGTCATGTCTACATTGTTCTCGAACCGTAGGGTCCGCACGCTTAAGGTTTCGATGGCGCTTATTATGAGTTTATGTATTTTGATGTACGAAGAAGTTGAGTCCGGATGTGATCACGGACATGACGAGGAGTCTCGAAATGGTCGAGACATAAAGATTGATATATTGGAAGCCTATGTTTGGAGTTCGGAATGGTTTCGGGTAAAAACAGGAATTTACGAATCTACCGGAGGTTACGGAACCCCGGAGAGTAAATGGGCCATAGTGGGCCTTAGTGGAAAAAGAGAAGGGCTGCCCTAGATGGGCTGCGCCTCCCCCCTTCCCTAGTCCTATTAGGACTAGGAGAGGTGGCCGCCCCTCCTCCTCTTTTCCCCTCAGGGAATCCTAATTGGAATAGGATTGGAGGAGTCCTACTCCGGAAGGAGTAGGACTCCTCCTGCGCTCTCTCTCTCTGGCGGCGCCCCTCCCCTTGGCTCCTTTATATACTGAGGTAGAGGCACCCCAAGACACACAAGTTTGATCTTTAGATCGTTCCTTAGCCGTGTCGGTGCCCCCTCCACCATATTCCACCTCGGTCATACTGTCATGAAGCTTAGGCGAAGCCTGCGCCGTGAAACATCAAGATCGTCCCACGCCGTCGTCTTGTGAAACTCTCCCTCGACACTCGGCTGGATCGGTCTGAGGGACGTCATCGAGCTGTCGTGTGTCAAGAACTCGGGGCGCGAATGTGGCGCGGGATCGGTCGGATCGCGAGGAGAACGTCGACTACTTCCTCTACGTTGTGATCGCTTCCGCTTCGGGTCTACGAGGGTACGTAGACAACACTCTCCCCTCTCGTTGCTATACATCACCATGATCTTGTGTGTGCGTAGGAAATTTTTTGAAATTACTACGTTCCCTAACACCTCCTCCTCCGGCTCTTCCTCACCGTAGTCGACCTCGCCGTCCATATCACCGAGATCAATCGAGTCATCTTGGGTAGTGAACCCGGGGGCTGAGCCGGCTGCGATGATGTCTTCCATGTTGGCCTCCGTTGCGTCGGTGTCGCCAAGATGTGACGAGGAGGCTTGTGAGTAGAGCAGCTGGCCGCGGAGGAGAGGTGGCGTCGGGGAGGCTGCGTAGTCCGACGGCAAGTACGTGTATGGAGGGTACTGCACGCTGGCGAACGCGGGCGAGGGCGTGCGCTGGACCGGACGACCATGGGGGAAGGTGACGTTGGGGTTGAACGCACTGTGTACGCGGCGACGGCGTGCAGCTCCATGGCTGTGGCGACGACGAGAAGCCGGCTGGAGATCCGACGCTTTGCTGGCTCCAGGTCGCGTGCGGGCCGTGGCCGCTGGGTGGATTCATCATCCCTGCGCGAGCTGCCTCGGCTTGTTCGACCGAGCGCTCCACCGCGGCCACGGCCGCGAGCGCCGCCCTCTCCCGAGCCTTCTTGGCCCTGTTGCACCTATCGGCGGTGACGGCCTCCCAGCGTTGCACTTCCGCCCTCCAGTCGGTGTTGGTCATGCCCGGGGGCTTGGACGGCGGTGCCCTCTGCTTCCTTTACTTCGGCTGGACGACGGGAGCGTAGTGGCATCCGTCGCGGCGCGGGGGAACACGTACTTCTTCGGCGGCATGGCGACCGGCTTGGAAGGAAGGAGGCGGAGTTTGGCGGGAGGAATGGAGAATGAGAGGGAAGCCGAGGGGGGAAGCGGGAGGAAACGGCCGGAAAAGGGCCTCCTCTCGCCGATGATAACCTGCAAGTATACAGGATAGTTGTAGCCTCTTTCGATAAGTAAGAGTGTCGAACCCAACAAGGAGCTAAAGGTAGAACAAATACTCTCTCAAGTCCTATCGGCCACTGATAAGACTCTACGCACGCTTGACGTTCGCTTTACCTAGAACAAGTATGAAACTAAAAGTACTTTGTAGGTGTGATAGGATAGGTTTACAAGATGATAAAGAACACGTAAATAAAAAGTAGGGGCTGTTTAGATAAAGAAGCAATAAAGTAAATATAGCGAGTGTGGAAAAGTGGTGGTAAGAGTTGTAAAACTGCCCCTAAGCAATTGACTACTTTACTAGACCGATAGCAAGTTTTATGTTGGAGAGGCCACTGCTAGCATGTCATCTCCGACTTGGAATTCTATGCACTGACGATTGGAACTATTAGCAAGCATCCGCAACTACTAACGTTCATTAAGGTAAAACCCAACCATAGCAATAAGATATATTGGTCCCCCTTCAATCCCGGATGCATCAATTTCTATGCTAGGTTGAAGCTTCTGTCACTCTAGCCCTCCAATACATAGTCCTATCAACATACAACTAACCTATGGTGTGATACACGCGCGCGCTCATATGATGGGCACCAAAGGATAACCACAAGCAAATTAAATCAATCATATCAATTCATCAACCACCAATAGGATAACGAAAATCTACTCAGATATCGTAGGATGGCAACACATCATTGGAAAATAATATGAAGCATAAAGCACCATGTTCAAGTAGAGGGTACAGAGGGTTGCGGGAGAGTGGACCGTTGTAGATAGAGGGGGGGGGGAGGTGATGGAGATGTTGGTGAAGATGACGGAGGTGTTGGTGAAGATCGCGGTGATGATGATGGCCCCCGGCGGCGTTCCGGCGCCACCAGAAGCAAGGGGGAGAGAGCCCCCTTCTTCTTCTTCTTCTTCCTTGACCTTCTCCCTCGATGGGAGAAGGGTTTCCCCTCTGGTCCTTGGCTCCCATGGCTTGGGAGGGGTGAGAGCCCCTCCGAGATTGGATCTATCTCTCTGTTTTTGCCTTCTCAGATTCTGCCCCTTCACCGTTTCTTTTATATCCGGAGATCTGTAACTCCGATTGGGGTGAATCTTTTCCCCAGATTTTTCTCGTAAAATTAGCTTTCTTGTGGCAAAAGAAGAGTATCAACCGCCTTACGGGTGGCCCAGGAGAGTGCCAGGCGCGCCCAGGGGGGTGGGCGCGCCCCTATCTCCTGGCCACCTCGGGCACCATTTTGCGTTGATTCTTCCTCCGAAAATCCCAAATATTCCAAAATAATTACTCTCATACCAGCATGGTGCATAAAATAAAAGTGAAAACTAAATGCAAAAGACGCTCCAAGACTCGCACATATCGCATGAACGAAACGAATACGAAAACATACCGATACTTTGTTGAAGAAAGAGGGGATGCCTTCCGGGGCATCCCCAAGCTTAGACGCTTGAGTCTCCTTGAATATTTTCTTGGGGTGCCTCGGGAATCCCCAAGATTGATCTCTTGCCTCTCTTCTTTTTCCTCATATCGAAACCTCCTCGATTAGACACTTCATCCACACAAAACTTCAATAGAAAACTCGGTAAGATCCGTTAGTATAATAAAGCAAATCACCACTCTAAGTACAGTTGCAAACCAATTCATATGTTGTTTTTGCATTGTGTCTACCGTAATATAACTTTTCCATGGCTTAATCCACTAATATAAATTGATAGATTCATCAAAACAAGCAAACTATATATCAAAAACAGAACAGTCTGTAGCAATCTAAACATCCACCATACTTATGTTACCCCAAAAATTCTACCAAAATTAGGAAAAACAAACAAGTTGTATAGTAATACAGTGCAAAAGAGTCAGAACCAAATAACGTTCCAGTTAAAAATGTAAAATCACGCACTACAGACAAAGTTTCCTCCTGCATCGTACAAACCAACAAGCATTGTAAACATCCTAAAGGCAAACCTTGGCACATTATTTTTATAAAACAAAGGAATTGTACAAGGGGATAATTATTTTTGATGAAAAGTTTCTGTAATCAAGATTCACAAAGTTTCCGTGAGCATGAACAAACTTGAGCTCTCCCACTTCAACAATGCTTGTCTCT
Organism: Aegilops speltoides; assembly: GCA_021437245.1. Lineage (NCBI taxonomy): Eukaryota > Viridiplantae > Streptophyta > Magnoliopsida > Poales > Poaceae > Aegilops > Aegilops speltoides. The sequence continues at coordinate 324,017,348 of CM038143.1, forward strand.
CTCACTTTCACTTTCCTTTTTGAAAAGTTTTTAGGTCCCCTCTTTATTTTTTTTTTGTTTTTAAACTATATAAAAGCACTCAACAGAAATAAATGACTCTCTAAAACTTCCAGGTTGTCTCCCTGGCAGCGCTTTCTTTAAAGCCATTAAGCTAGGCATATAATGCTCAAGTAATGAATTCACCCGGATCCCAAGGTATATCAAAGCCAATTTTAACAATGATTTGTAATTTAGTAGTGAGCACAAAATAGCATATATCATGCAACAACGAAGTCTAACTCTCTTCCTATGCATCGGCATGTCATAAAAGAACAATTCATCCACACCAAGTAAAGGCCAATGCATAGTATAAGCAGTTTCTTGCAATTCTGTCATATTGGAAACATAGAGAGGTGGAGATATAGTTCCTCTCTCATAATAATTGCAAGTAGGAGCAGCAAGCACATGCATATTATATCTATCAAAATTATCATGTGCAATGGTAAAAGGCAACCCATCAATATAATCCTTAATAAGCACGAATTTCCCCGATATAGTGTAGTCGGGAGAATTCAAAAAGATAATAGGACTATCATGCGTGGGTGCAATAGCAAGAATTTCATGTTTAACATAAGGAACTATAGCAAGTTAATTTCCATAAGCATAATTCATATTGGCATCTTGGCCACAAGCATAGCAAGCATCATCAAAAAGGGATATTTCAAGAGAATCAATGGGATCATAACAATGATCATAGCAATGATCCTTCGGTAAGCACGAAGGGGAATTAAACAATGTATAAGTTGAAGAGTTACTCTCGTTAGAAGGTGGGCACGGGTGATCAATCCGCTCTTCCTCCTTTTGTTCTTCACTCTCCTCGTTATCTTTTTCATCCAATGAGCTCACAGTTTCATCAATTTCTTCTTCCATAGCTTCCTGCAAAATATTAGTCTCTTCTTGGACAGCGGAGACTTTCTCAATAAATGCATTAATATTGTAATTGTATTCATAATTGTCATAGCAATATTTCAATATAGCAAAATTTTCAGGCCTATAAACATCATCATCTAAAGCTTCATACTTTTCAAACAAAGATTCAATTTCATAAGCAGCCTTAAAAGCAGCAAATTCTTCAATTCGTTCAACATCATAGTAATCATATATACCATTAGCATAAGAAGCTAAGGTTTCATTATCATTAAATTTGCATGAAAAGGGAAGGTGTGGAGCCTTCATCCTAGAGCAACAAGTAATATCATATCTCAAGCATAGATCCCGAGCATACCAACGCAACATATTAATTTGATCCCATAATAGTTTCCCTTTTTGTGTCAAGCGATAATCCCTAAAGTATTCACGTTGATCCAACGTTACTCCCATTATAAAGTTGAGTTGGGTTTTCTTAGGATTATCAAAGTAGTACATAATATTTCAAACATAATGAGCATCGGGGGTTTTAGGAGGTTCCCCATCTGCATGAGTAGCATCTACACCTAATTTTTTTGGTATTTCGTGTTCCATATCCATAACTAAAGATAGAGAACAACTTAGAACAGCAAATAAAAATTACTTAGTGATAAAACAAACAAGCACACACGAGAATATTCACCCCACGCTATGACTCCCCGGCAACGGCGCCAGAAAAAGGTCTTGATAACCGGCAAGTATACGGGATAGTTGTAGCCTCTTTCGGTAAGTAATAGTGTCAAACTCAACGAGGAGCTAAAGGTAGAACAAATACTCTCTCAAGTCCTATCGACCACTGATACGACTCTACGCATGCTTGACGTTCGCTTTACCTAGAACAAGTATGAAACTAAAAGTACTTTTGTAGGTGTGATAGGATAGGTTTGCAAAATGATAAAGAACACGTAAATAAAAAGTAGGGGCTGTTTAGATAAAGAAGCAATAAAGTAAATATAGCGAGTGTGGAAAAGTGGTGGTAGGAGTTATGAAATTGTCCCTAAGCAATTGACTACTTTACTAGACCGATAGCAAGTTTTATATGGGAGAGGCCACTGCTAGCATGTCATCCCTGACTTGGAATCCTATGCACTTACGATTGGAACTATTAGCAAACATCCGCAACTACTAACGTTCATTAAGGTAAAACCCAACCATAGCATTAAAATATATTGGCCCCCCTTCAATCCCGCATTCATCAATTTCTATGCTAGGTTGAAGCTTCTGTCACTCTAGCCCTCCAATACATAGTCCTATCAACATACAACTAACTCTATCATTTGATCCACGCGCGCGCTCATATGATGGGCACCAAAGGACAACAACATAACCACAAGCAAATTAAATCAACCATAGCAATTCATCAACCACCAATAGGACAACAAAAATCTACCCGGACATCATAGGATGACGACACATCATTGGAAAATAATATGAAGCATAAAGCACCATGTTCAAGTAGAGGGTACAGCGGGTTGCGGGAGAGTGGACCGCTGCAGATAGAGGGGGGAAGGTGATGGAGATGTTGGTAAAGATGACGGAGGTGTTGGTGAAGATCGCGGTGATGATGATGGCCCCGGCGGCGTTCCGGCGCCACCGGAAGCAAGGGGGAGAGAGCCCCCTTCTTCTTCTTCTTCCTTGACCTTCTCACTAGATGGGAGAAGGGTTTCCCCTCTGGTCCTTGGCTCCAATGGCTTGGGAGGGGCAAGAGCCCCAGCGAGATTGGATCTATCTCTCTGTTTTTGCGTTCTCAGATTCTGCCCCTTCACCGTTTCTTTTATATCCGGAGATCCATACCTCCGATTGGGGTGAATCTTTCGCACAGATTTTTCCCGTAAAATTAGCTTTCTTGCGGTAAAAGAAGAGCGTCAACCGCCTTACAGGTGGCCCAGGAGAGTGCCAGGCACGCCCAGGGGGGTGGGCGCGCCCCCTATCTCCTGGCCACCTCGGACACCGTTTCGCGTTGATTCTTCCTCTGGAAAATCCAAAATATTTCAAAATAATTCTCCGTTTGTTTTTATCCCGTTTGGATTCCGTTTGATATTGGGTTTCTGCGAAACATAAAATATGCAACAAACAGGAACTGACACTGGGCACTGGATCAATATGTTAGTCCCAAAAATAGTATAAAAAGTTGACAAAAGTATATGAAAGTTGAAGAATATTGGCATGAAACAATAAAAAATTATAGATACGACGGAGACGTATCAGCCGATAGAGCGGCCCCACGCCCCTTTTCGCTTCGGCCGGCGCCCCCAGGTGACACCCGGGCGCTTGGGTTCGGCTCGGAATCGCCGGCTGTTAATTTGGCCCAAACCGATGCTAAATGAGGTCCGGGGGCGCGACTGGACCGATTTTTGGCTGTTGGCGTTAAAAATTCGCCCGGAGGGGCTGTTGGGGCCGCGGCTGGAGATGCTCTTGGACTAAGCTTCTCCATCGTGTATTTTTTTTTCTGTTGCTTTTTGGGTTTGCCTACTTATGTAGTAGTAGAATGCTGGTTTCTTTAATAGAAATCGGAGGCCTGTCGACCCCTTTTTTTTCATTAAAAAATGGAGAATATTAGTAACTTCATTAGAAATACAAACCTCTGGAGTTGGCTGCTACTGTTATTTGCACGAACGAGATGTTTCTGTAAGAAACGGAAACTATTTGCCTTTAGCTGATGATTGCTGACCCCGACAAAAACAAAATCTCTGCTGAAAGGAAGCACACAACAGGATTTCCAACGACAATACCTAATAAATCGATTATGACTGATTAAGTGATTATTTACGGACATGCTTGTGCACGCCGCCGTACGTTTTGGTTGACCGGATCGATCTGACTAAGTCCACAACGCCCTGGGCAGCTCAGTCAGAAATACGCGATCGTCACTCACCACATCATTCCGACCCATCATTTTAATTTGAACAAGTTAATTTACTCGACAGTTTGGGACCGTGTCTCCGAGTTCTGACCATGACTATGCAACCGTAGTTTATCATATATGCGGAGCGCCAATGCAAATCTTGAGCTACGAACGACTTGTTCCCGCCGGAATGCCATGTCAAGTTGAATAATTGGTCTGGTCCGGAGGTCAGATACACCTCCCTTCTCGGTAACTTGTGAGTTGAGACAAGAAAAACACCTCATCTAACACCTGCTATACACCTCCACACTCACCCGGCACCTTCCATGAAATGTTTATTACAACCATGTTTAGACGATCATATTTTAGGTTCGCACGTGACGGCAGCAGCTCTCGTGAACGGGTGCATAAAAGGAGATCGGGGTCGGATTAGCATTCAGCAACAGAAGTTCTTTCGTGTCACCAGGAATACACCAACCCAGCCTACGGACCGACCAAGGAGCGGGGAGAGCGTGCACGACCATGGAAGCCGAGGCCTTCCCGATACGGTTCACCAAGGGCATACGGTCCTACTGGCGCCGGAGCAAGTACCAGCGCGTGGACGGCGGCACGGCGGGCCGGGGCACGCGCCACCTGGTGCGGCTCGGGGACGGCGGCAGCGGCAGCGGCGACGGCAAGGCGTGGGGCGTGCGGCTCGGCGGCATGTTCCGGGTGCGTGTCAAGGCGCCGGCCTCGGCCGTGGCCGCGGCGAAGGCCCCGAAGCGCGTGCTCGGCCGGATAAGGGACGCGTACGTGGACGCCATGCTCGGCGCGGCCAAGAAGCACTCGGCGGCGACGCACACGCTGCCGGGCGGGCCGGCCCCGGAGGCGCTGTGGCAGAAGCGGGTGCCCGTGCGCCGGTCGCGCAGCCAGGCGCAGGTGCGGCAGAAGGCGGACGAGCTGGGCCAGAGGCTCGTCCTCGAGATGTACAAGTCCGTGCGCGCGTCCAGGGACCTCGCGGGCATGCTCGAAGCATCAAGGGCGCGATAGCATGGATGCACCGGCGACTTGGAGGGAGGCGAATGATGTGTTAGTGTTACATGCTTGTATATGTAAGATTAGTTGGTGATGTGTAATCTGTTCATAACCATGGGGCTTTGCTCTGCTGTAAATTCTCCATAATTCCATGACTGTTTGCTTGTGAGGTTATACGCGATGACGCTTAGGAAAGTGAAACTTTTTTGTCTACGCTGTGCTGATTGCTGGGTCAGCTGATCAGGCAATTACAGTGTGCAGTAAAAGATGCACCACGGAAGAAAAGAGAAAGAATGGCCAAAATGTTATTTCGCGGACGCACATATCTACAAATTTTCTCGCGTTTCAGGTGCGCCTCCGTACTCTTGACTCTCGACTCTCCTGCGTCTTCTTCCCTTGCACAAGAACTACACACCTCCCGCCAATTCTTTTAGATAAAAAGCATGTCCGGATTTAAAGTTATAAAGCCAACAAGGCCAGCATAACACACATAGGTAGCAATATTACAAATGAGTAGACATCAGTCTCAAATTGGATTAAACGTAATACATTACAAGGCCAAACATAAAACTAACGAGGCAAAAAAAGAGCTTCAGGAGGTATTGCTTCTCTTGATAGCATGGGCGCCCTTAATCTTGGCTTGAACTGCTCGGGCCGCCTCACGGTCTTCTTCTTTCCCAAGATGTTGTTGCTGAAAGAAAATGGACTATTTAAAAATATAATCAGCAGGGTGATTAGGAATTTTTTCCTTCCATGACAAGTTCATTGCGGCAAGTCCAAAGTTGAGATTAACCAAGATGCTAGGGCCGCAAATGAGCGCCAAGCAATCCTATGCGATTGACCTCTGGTACTCGCAAGTAGAGTAAGAATAGCCTTAGCTCAGTGGTTGGGTATGCGGTTGTGCAGCCCAACGACCCGAGTTCAGTTCCCAGAATTGACAGGTGATGCACAGGGGTTTTCCCCCGTTTTTGAGTATCAAGCTTGGTGTGTGGTGGAACCACTCATCAATAAATATCCTGATACTCATTTAAAAAATTCCGAGGATCATGCTTATCTTGGTACTCATACTAAAATGGCCGTATGCTGAAATTTAGTCCATATTGGGACAACCCAATAACTATTTCAGAAATTCCTAATAAATCCTAGAGGCCCACTTAGCCCATTTGTGCAAGGCAAGGGATACTACTAAAGTTTAGTCCCACATTGCTAGTTTAGAGGGAGTTGGACCTCCTTATAAGGGAGGCTCCTTCCCCACTTGTATGAGCATGAGAACAAGAGGGACATCCACGCGCGCTCCTCCTCCGCCACATGGCCAAGCGCCACACCAAGGAATGAGCCGAGCCGATGTCTAAATTTTTGCCACGACTACGGTATCTGAAAGGTCACTCGGAAGCTGAAACATTTTTTCTCAGAGGACCTTGAATCCGAACGGGCGCGCCTCTTGGCTGCTGCTGTTCGCTTGCCTCCAGCGTTCCCTTCACTCCCGACGCAACCTCTCGCCTCCTTCTCTTGCGCCTATAAAGGGAGGTCGCTCCTCTCGAGAGACGCACTGAACTTCTCCTTCCTCTTGCCACGGTTCCATTCCTCGAGCTACGCTGTCTTCCTCATCCCGGCTTGCGGCGTGCACCGAGTCGAGACAAGAGGCCTCCGAAACCACACTTTTGAGTCTGTCACGGAGAAGGGTGATAAGGTTTTGGGGAGCGCTCTGCGACCTCGGCTGCTTCATCACGGACGATCCGGTCGCCGACGACTACTTCCCGACGACGACTTCTTCCCTAACGTCCACGATCTCCTCGACGACATGGCGGCGAGGACACCGACCCAAGTCCAGGTAACCTGCTTGCTGCTGTGCCGTCGTGTTCTTCTCCTTCCGTTAGAAGTCCTACTACAGTTCTCGGCTCTAGTTTCATCCTACATATGTTAGGTTCTATGTCGGATAAGCAACTTCATCTAGTGTCTGTTCTAGATGTGTTTATCTCAAACTCATATATGCAGACGATGTTTACCTTATCTCTTATGCATCTTGATCTACTGTCTGCTCTAGAGATGATCGGTTCTAGATTATATATGCAGATGTTGATAAAATCATTTGGTAAATTGCTCATATTTCCAACAATCCAAAAACCTTATTATAGGCAATTTACCTTGAATGGTTTTGCTGCTTCCATGAGACCTCCTATGTTTGAGGGTATCCACTATAAGAGGTGGCGCGTGAGAGCAGTCTTATGGTTTCAAACCATGAGTTGCTATGACGCCACTCTTGGCAAACTGAAGGAGAGCAAGATGCCCAACAGCACAAGCTTTTCGAAAATGGATACCTTGTTTAAGGCTGCTCTCTTGAGTGTTCTTGGTGAGAACATAGTTGATGCCTATCGTCAATTGACAATGGAAAAGATATGTGGGGCGACTTCGAGGCCAAGTTTGGGGTCTCGGATGCGCACCGAGCTGTACATCATGGAGCAATTCTATGATTACAGGATGACCAAGAGCGCTCCGTGGTTGAGCAGGCTCACGAGATCTGATCTTTGCTAGAGAACTTGAGCACTTCAATTGTATCCTACCGGACAAGTTTGTTGCCGGGGGTATCATCACTAAGCTTCCTCCTTCGTGGAGGAACTTTGCTACCTTGCTGAAGCATAAGAGGCAGGAGTTTTCCGTCCCGGATCTCATTGGCACTCTTGATGTGGAAGAAAAGGCGAGAGCAAAGGACACACGTGCTCGAGGTATTGAGGAGGATCTAGTGCCAATCTGATGTAAGAAAACTTCCATCCACAAGTTCAAGAACAAGGGCAAGTTTGATGGTAAAGGAAAGTTTGATGGGAAGAACAAGGCTGTGCAGCACACGAACTTCAAGAAGAAGAATGACAAGAAGAAAGGTGCTTGTCATGTGTGTGGAGATCCTGATCATTGGGCTCCTAGTTGCCCCAATCGCTATGACAAGCGTCATCCTGGGAAAGGCGGCAAGACCGCTAATGTTGTTATCGGAGACATTGACATGAAGGATGTTGGGTATGGTATATTTCCCACTATTCTTTCAGTATGTCATTCTCTGATTGGTTGATTGACACAGTGCTAATGTGCATGTATGCGGTGATATTTCCATGTTTTCATCTTATCGGATCATAGGGACTTCAACCGTGCTGATGGGCAACGGTTCAAGTGCTTCGTTCGTGGTGTTGGCACGGTCGATCTGAAGTTTACTTGGGGAAGATCGTCTTGGTGAAGAACGTGCATTATGTCCCTCCGTCAATAAAAATCTTGTTAGCGGATCTCTTCGTGTAGAGATGGCTACAAGCTTGTCTTTGAGTCGAATAAATTTGTAATATCCAAGTATGGAACCTTTGTTGGTAAAGGCTATGAGTCGAGGCCTGTTTCGTTTATCCTTATCAGATGTTTGCAATAAAGTTGTTAATCATATTTGCAACAATAGTGAATCAAATGTGTGGCATTCACGACTTTGTCATGTTAACTTTGGTTGCATGTCGCGACTAGCGAAGTTGAACTTAATCCCTAGTTTTACCACCGTTAAGGGATCTAAGTGTCAAGTGTGTGTGCAAGCTAAGCAACCTCGTAAATCTCACGTGATCATGGAGACGAGAAATCTTGCACCACTAGAACTTATACATTCAGATCTATGTGAAATGAATGGTGTTTTGACAAAAGGTGGAAAGAAATATTTCATGACGTTAATTGACGACTCCACTAGATACTGCTGTGTGTATCTTCTCGAAATCAAAGGATGAGGCTTTGAACTTTTCAAGATCTATAAAGCTGAAGTGGAAAACCCACTTGATCGAAAAATCAAGAGGCTTAGGTCCGACCGTGGTGGAGAGTATTTTTCCAATGAATTTGATGCTTTTTGTGCGGAACATGGTATAATCCATGAGAGGATGCCTCCTACTCACCTCGGTCAAATGGGGTGGCGAAAGAAAGAACCGTACTCTAATCGATTTGGTTAACGCCATGTTAGACACATCGGGTCTCTCAAGGCATGGTGGGGGAGGCGATATTGACAACATGTCATGTCCTAAATCGAGTCCCCACAAAGAACAAAGAAATAACTCCATTCGAGGAATGGGAGAAGAAAAGGTTAAAACTCTCTTATCTGCGAACATGGGGTTGTTTGGCGAAAGTCAATGTTCCAATTCCAAAGAAGCGGAAGCTTGGACCAAAGACGTGGATTGTGTTTTCCGGGATATGCTTTTCAGTAGCATTGGCTATAGATTCTTGGTTGTGAAATCTGAGGTACCGGACATGCACGTTGGTACGATCATGGAGTCGAATGATGCGACTTTCTTTGAAGATATCTTTCCCATGAAGGATATGGCTACCTCATCTAATCAGAGATGCCTAGTTCATCGAATCAGAACCGCCACAATTCTCGAACCTGCCATTTCGATGGAACACTTTGAAAGTCCTGTGGAGGAGAACAATGAAGTTCCTATTAGGAGCAAGAGACAGAGGACTGCAAAGTCCTTTGGTGATGATTTTCTTGTGTATCTCATAGATGACACTCCCAGTTCTATTTCAGAGACCTATGCATCTGAAGATGCTGACTACTGGAAGGAAGCAGTTCGTAGCGAGATGGATTCCATATTGGCAAATGAAACTTGGGAGATAACTGATCGTCCTTATGGGTGCAAACCTATAGGATGCAAATGGGTATTCAAGAAGAAGCTTAGGCCTGATGGTACTATTGAAAAGTACAAGGCTCGGCTCGTGGCTAAGGGTTATACCCAAAAGGAAGGTGAAGACTTCTTTGATACTTACTCACACATGGCTCGATGACCACTATTCGAGTTCTACTTTCACTAGCTGCCTCACATGGTCTTCTCGCTCATCAAATGGATGTTAAGACTGCTTTCCTAAATGGAGAGTTGGATGAGGAAATTTATATGGAACAACCAGATGGGTTTGTAATAGATGGTCGGGAAGGAAAAGTGTGCAAGTTGTCAAGTCTTTTATGGACTCAAGCAAGCCCCCAAACAAGGGGCATGAGAAGTTCGAAGAACTTTAACAGCCGCAGCTTTGTTGTGAACGGTTGACAAATGTGTGTACTATCGCCATGGTGGGGGCGAGGGAGTTATGCTTTGCTTGTATGTTGATGACATACTGATTTTCAGAACAAATCTGAATGTTATTAAGGAGGTCAAGGATTTCCTATCTCGCTATTTTGAGATGAAGGATTTAGGAGTGGCTGATGTCATTCTGAACATAAAGTTGTTGAGAGATGATGATGGTGGGATTACATTGCTTCAATCTCACTATGTCGAAAAGATCTTGAGTCGCTTTGGTTATAGTGACTGCAAGCCCTCTCCAACACCATATGATGCTAGCGTCTCGCTTGAAAGAATCAAGAATTGCTAGAGATCAATTGAAGTATTCTCGATTATTGGCTCGCTTATGTACTTAGCTGCTACAAGACTGACATCTCTTTTGTTGTTAGCAAGTCTGAGCCGGTTTGTCTCAAAAACAGGAGATGTGCATTGAAAGCTCTAGAAAGAGTTTTGCGTTATTTGAAAGGCATCAAATTATGGAATTCACTACACCGGCACCCAAAGGTGCTTGAAGGGTATAGTGACTCAAACTGGATCTCGATGTTGATGAGATAAAGGCCACGAGCGGATATGTATTCACTCATGGAGGTGGCGCTGTTTCTTGAAGTCTTGCAAGCAGACCATCTTAACGAGGTCAACAATGGAAGCAGAACTCACAAAGACTAGATACAGCTACGGTTGAAGCAGATTGGCTTCACGGCTCTTGAATGACTTGCGGTTGTTGAGAAACCTGTACGGGTATCCTTATGAACTGTGACAATCAAACTGTGATCACGAAAGTGAACAGCTCTAAGGATAACATGAAGTCATCAAGACACGCTCAGAGAAGGTTAAAGTCTGTCGGAAAATGAAAAACTCCGAGTTATTGCATTGGATTATATCCAAACATCTAAAAATCTGGCGATCCTTTCACTAAGGGTCTATCACGTAATGTGATAGATAATGCATCGAGGAGATGGGTATGAGACCCACAATATGAGTTGTTCACAGTGGTAACCTATTCTTTGTGATCAAGATCCCGTGAATTAGATGTGGAAGACAAGCTGTTGGTCAACTGAGAGGAGAGTATCCTTACTATTCACAATACCACTCCATGAAGATGCAATACTCTCCTAATCTGCATGGCAGGTTGATGTATATCTTATTGTGTTCTAAGTGGCTCTTTGAAGCAGAGATGTTGTCCTGCAGAACATCTTTTGAAGAACAAACCTATATGAGTCTCGATTGTCAAACGTCGAATCTATGAGAGTAGGGTTCTCTCTAGTAAACTCATGAAAGGTCACGGAGTACGACGATAAGCTCCACCAGGGGAAGACCCACGGTAGCCACGTGTCGGTCAAGGCTTTATGTGAAGCTAGATTCGCAGAAAACTTGCGCTCAAGGCCCATCCACTTGCTTCAAGTTGCTTACTAGTGTAGCATAGAGTTCTAGGTGGAAGTTCAACTTAACAGTCTCCACTGCAGTACCGGTATATAAAACAATGTTTTGGAACCAAAGGCAAATTTCTGTGTGCCTCTGGGATCTGGTGGGGGATTGCTGGAATTTAGTCCATATTGGGACAGCCCAATAACTATTTCAGAAATTCCTAATAAATCCTAGAGGCCCACTTAGCCCATTTGTGCAAGGCAAGGGATACTACTAAAGTTTAGTCCCACATTGCTAGTTTAGAGGGAGTTGGACCTCCTTATAAGGGAGGCTCCTTCCCCACTTGTATGAGCATGAGAACAAGAGGGACATCCACGCGCGCTCCTCCTCCGCCGCCCGCCTCGCCACGCCACGCCACGCCTCGTCACGACGCGCCGCGGGTTGCGGGTTGCGGGAATGAGCCGAGCCGATGTCTAAATTTTTGCCACGCACTACGGGTATACGAAAGGTCACTCGGAAGCTGAAACATTTTTTCTGTAGTGGACCTTGAATCCAAGCGGCGGCGCGCTTCTTGGCTGCTGCTGCTGCTCGCTTGCCTCCAGCGCTCCCTTCAGCTCCCGACGCAACCTCTCGCCTCCTTCTCTTGCGCCTATAAAGGGAGGTCGCTCCTCTCGAGAGACGCACTGAACTTCTCCTTCCTCTTGCCACGGTTCCATTCCCGAGCTACATTGTCTTCCTCATCCCGGCTTGCGGCGTGCACCGCGAGTCGGGACGAGGGCTCCTCAAACCGCACTCTTTGAGTCCTGTGCGGAGAAGGGTGATAAGGTTTTGGGAGCGCTCTGCGCGACCATCGGCTGCTTCATCACGGACGATCCGATCGCCGACGACTACTTCCCGACGACGACTTCTTCCCCGACGTCCACGATCTCCTCGACGACATGGCGGCGAGGACACCGACCCAAGTCCAGTAACCTGCTGCTGCTGCCGCGTCGTGTTCTTCTCCCTCTGTTAGAAGTCCTACTACAGTTCTCGGCTCTAGTTTCATCCTACATATGTTAGGTTCTATGTCGGATAAGCAACTTCATCTAGTGTCTGTTCTAGATGTGTTTATCTCAAACTCATATATGCAGACGATGTTTACCTTATCTCTTATGCATCTTTATCTACTGTCTACTCTAGAGATGATCGGTTCTAGATTATATATGCAGATGTTGATAAAATCATTTGGTAAATTGCTCATATTTCCAACACCGTATGAATCCTTAGTTGGTGCAGAGGCCGGGAAGTGAAAATCTCTCCCATTTTAAAAGGTGGACCGATCGTTATCCGCTTGTGAACTCCTTCTGAGTCGCCCCCGCACAGCGACCGGGGAGAACCCTAGCACCGCCAAGCCCTCGGCCCTCTCTCCCACCTCTCCTGCCCGCCGCCGCCGGGGTGCGCCACCGGGCAGAGCCCGGTTGGCGTCGGCGGCGGTGGGATCTCTCCTCCCAGCGGCCGGACTGGCGCGGTGGCGTTCGGCGGCGATTGGCGGCGCGCGTTGGCGGCGGGCATGCAGCGAGGCTCAGGGGCGACGCCAGAGCTGCTTCCCGGTGGTCGTGTGGAGGGCCGTTGGGCGCGCTTATGGTGGCGTGGTCGATCGCCAGAATCGACCGCGGCGCCTCGGGCGGTGCGGGGATCTCGGGGCGGCGGCCTCAATCGATGGCGCGCGGTGCGGCCTGCCTGGCGGGCGGCACCCACGGGTGCAGATGGGGGGCCCTCCACGGCTGCGTGGGCGGCGTGGATGTGGCGGCGCTACGGCGGCTCCTCGATGGCCGCCTGGAGTTTCATGGGAGGCGTCGTCTCCGACTCGATCTACTCCGGTTCGTGCTGGCTACGGTAGCGACTACGGTCGACGCCAATACTGCCTGGATGGATCTAGCGGGCGGGCATGGATCCGGGGGAAACTCCAGGCCGGCGTGGCGGCAGCACCAAAGTCGATGCCCTCGGCGCCGGTTACCTTCCTGGAGGCTTCGGTGTGGATCATACGCCCCCACCTCTGCCATGAGCGCAGGCGAAAGCCTCTGTTCCTCTGTTTGGGCGACGATGGCACTTTGGTGCCGTGTTCCTTCCTGAAGGCGTCGGTCGAGGATTGCTCAGGGTGGTGGAGTTGCTGGTAGTTCGGAGTCGACGCGAGATGGCATGTAGGTGGAGCGGTGTGGCGTCAACAGTATCATCGACGGTGGGTCTTGGCGGCATGGCGCAGTCGAGTCTCGGCGTCCGATGCGCGGAGATGGACTTGCGCAGGAGGAGAAAGCTGTCTGGTGTCGTGGTGGCGTCGACGATAGGTAGACCGTGCAAGGTAGATGCAACAATACAGCTCTGAAGATGGATTGGTGGCAAGTGGCTACGGCGGCCTCATACCCGACAGGCGTCCTGGTTGAGGAGTGCACTGGACTGGTAGGTGCCCCATGCCCGGCAGGCGTCCTGGTTGGGACCTCAGGTCTTGGATATTTAGGTTTCGCTGCGATGTCTGTTTGGTATTAGGCCCAGACTATCAGTGCCCCTTCATCGATTGGATAGATGTAGCGACAGTTGTTGCTTAGACGATGACTTTAATCTTGCTGTTGTATGATTTTGTAAGGTCTTGCAAGAATAATTAATAAAGTGGCCGCATGCATCGCCCAGATGCAGAGGCCGGAGGTCATCCTCCCTTTCTAAAAAAAAGAATATTTTTGAACGAGCGAGGATCACAGTTATATCTGAAGCTTTCTCTAACCCAGCTCGAAAGGAACTTGGTCGCTGCACAAAAATAAAGGATGTGGCCGACAGCTTTGAGGGCCCCACACAACACATCGAGGAAAGGCAGTCCTTGGACTCTCGCCATAGGAAGATACCGATCTTAAAGGGAACCGAGGTGGCCCAAAGGACCTTGGCGGAATTGTTCCGAGGACCCTGTGAATAATTTTGCATATGCCCATTTCATTAAGAGGTTGCTCGAATCTTAAAGGTCCCATTGAATATGATCTATGGTACCATAGAGCTAGACTTGACCAAGATCGAGGAGCAAAGCCTCCCATGATGATATTTCGGCGGTAGGGAGATTGCAAAGAAAGGTTATGTTGGTGCGGTTATTGCAAAGCGTGTTTTTGACGAGGATATCGGGATCAGAGGTAATGCCAAAGAGGTCTGGGTATTTGGCGTGAAGAGGGAGATTGAGCACCCATTTGGAAAACCAGAATTTGCTGTCGGCCCCATTCCGCACGAAAAATTTAGCACCTAGGTAAAAAAATCAAGGCATTTCTAGATCCCATTGTTGAAGTGAGATCCACCTTTCTTACTAGTGAAAACAGAGGAGTTAGGGAAGTATTTGTCTTTAAAATCCATGCCCAAAGGTTGTTGCCCTTTTGGGTAATTTTTTAAATCCATTTAGTTAACAAAATGAGGTTCATTTTCTTTGAGTTGGTGATACCTAGCCCACCCCCTCCGGATTTTGGTTTGCAAAGATCTACCCAACGAACCATGTGGTACCTACGTTTAATTGTGTCTACTTCCTAGAAGAACCGAGCTCTAACGTTATCGAATTGGATGTGCGTCAGTAGGAATAGGCCCATGGCATAAGAGGGGATGGCCGAGAGGAAAGCATTGGCGAGAGTCAGTCCCGCCTCGGAAGACATAAGTTTTCCTTGCCAAGGATCAATTTGCTTAACCACCTCACCAATGGTAGGGTCCCAATCGGAATTGGGCAATGTTTTGTGGAAGCAGGAAAGCCAAGATAAGTAATAAGGAAATAAGCAAACTTGCAATTAAGAAAATGTAGCAATGCACAATCCTTCTCCGTGCTTCACCCCCATGGTGACAAGTTTGCTTTTAGAGGAATTGATTTTCATACCCCAACAGTGCTTCGAAGCAAATCAGAATGATTTTGATCGTGGTGATGCTCATAATGTTAGGTTCAAACATGAGCAATGTGTCATTAGAATACTGTGAGTGGGAGAATCCCCTAGAACAATGTCAACTTTAGAATGATCCTGACTATTTTTTTTACTGTTGTAGGTCTCAAAATGCCACCTCACCAGCAAAAATTAGCCATTTGGCTAAAAACACCGTCGTGGCAGCAACAAACACTGCCGACAATGTTATTTTTCTAGCGTGGGCGGCGCTACCAGTGGAGGGCACATAGATCCGCTCACCACTGGTATGACACTTTACCAGTGGGGGTACTTACGGGCGCCCACCACGGGTAGTTTTTTTGCGCCCGCTACTGCTAGCGCATTTTGTGATACGTCCATTTTGCACAATAATTACCTATTGTTACTTATCTTGTTTTAATGTAATATTTCACAATATGATACAATTCTAATGCCTTTTCTCTCTTAAAATGCAAGATACATCAAAGGAGGAAGATTACTGGCAGCTGGAATTCTGACCTGAAAAAGCTACAACAGAGATAGCAATTCTTCGAAGCTCAAAATGAAGCAAGATTTTTTAAAGAATTAACTTGGAATATATATATATATATATATATATATATATATATATATATATATATAGCAAAAGTATGGCTAAGGGGGCCCACCAGCTAGCGACATAGGCGGGTGGTGCGGCCACCGCTTGGCCATGCCACTTGTCCATGTGGGCCCCTGGTGGCTCCCTGCTACTTCTTGAGTTTGCGCTGGTTTTTCCCTTGAAGAGGAAAGGGTGATGCAACAAAATAGAGATAAGTATTTCCACTCGCATCTATTCAACGTGACAACTAAAACCTGTTGGCAATTAAAGTGGCATATCGATCGACGCGGCTCGTTTGAACGTAGCAAATCCAAAGCGCGGCCGGTGCACCACTCCCCTTCCCTTCCCCTTTCCCTATTTAAACCACCATCCCTCAACCTATTCTCCACACATCGATTTGCGCCACCCCCTTCTCTTCTTCACCCAAACCCAGGGCACTCTCGAAGCGAGGTGAGGATGCAGTACAACGGCCCCACCTTCGAGCTCCCACCGACCGTGCCGGAGAGACGGTATTCGGCCAACGTCATCATGGAGAGGATGATCCGTGTGTGGGTGTTCTCACGCTGGAGGGGTGAAAGGGGGTTTGCCGAGTGGTTCCTTCGTGCGGGCTTCGCCCACCTCCCGGCGGGCTCGCCGGTGATGTTCCGACTGGAGGAAGTGCGTCCAAACTCCAGGACTCCGCCGATAGGGCTCACCGTCACCTTCACCAACAGATTTGATGCGTACTACCTCCTCGAGAAGGTGTTTTGGTGTGGTTGCGAATTCATCGCATTCACAACCCACAACATCTTCACAAATTTCGACTGCATCTTCCCCACCCGCGGCAGTATGCACAGCCTCCCCTACTACATCGTCCAGGACAACATGGAGAGGAGGAGCGGTGAAGAGGAGGCGCGGTGAAGATGGTGGTGAAGGCCCGGTCTCGTGAGCTTGTCTTGCCCTAGGGTGTTAGGGCTTTTTATCTTCTATGTATTTCTATCTTATTATGTCGTTGGTTGTACCGTGAACTTTTAATCTCTGTCGTGTTATCCCCTAAGAACTATGTTATGCTTGCTACCCTTATTTGATCCTATTTGATATGTCATTGGTTATCTGTGTTTTTCTTGCTATTTCTATCTTATTTGACGTGAGATATCGCTAGATGGATATGGTGCTGTACACAAGCCCTTCTGCTAAATCAATCAATGAAAGGGTATCCCTCAATGAAAACCAGCTATTTTTTTTTGAATTCTTGGTGGCCCTATTCCGTATATATATTGTATGAACAAAAACAAGCTAACTTTTGTATAGTTTGTGGCCTATGCTATGGTTTAGGGCACCCTATGTTTTATGTAAGAAGTATGCTATGGTTGCTACTTTTTATGTTATGGATGTATGCTTGCTACGTGAGATATCGGTAGATGGATATGGTGCCGTAGTCGAGCCATAGACATGCTCTCTAGATGGATATGGTGTCGTAGCCGATCCCTAGACATGCTCTCTAGATAGATATGGTGGCTAATGGTGCCACCGGACTTTATTTTAGACGTGGTTTCAGATGGATATCATGATCTACATAATTAAGTCTGACATGCTCTCAAAAATCAAGGGACCCAAAAATCAAAGTGTTGTGCCGTAGGCTATATACAGAAGGAAATTGCCACGATATGTACAAATAAATTTGACATGGGCAAGTTCAAAAGTAAATCAATTTACCATATGCACTACTCCCTCCGTCTTAGTTTATAGGGCATGCGTGTGGTTCTATGTAGCGACCACGATCCAAATGGACCGAAGTCTTTGTGCATCAGTGTCATCCCTGGATCGGTAATGCTAACACGCACAATACTCGAGGAATTATAACAGAGTTCAATCACACACTTATTACATCGAGTCCTCATAAAGAGTACAATTACACATAAATATCATGGCTGAAGGCCATCTAAACTAAATAACTGCGGAAGCTTCAAAGGTAAATGCGTCCATTAACTCCAACGGCATAGCTGAGTGCAAGACAACGACCTATCACACCTTAGAGAAATTCTCAATAAACCTCCGGTAATAACCTGCGAGTCCAAGAAAACTCCTGATCTCTCCAACTGAGGTGTGTGCCAACCATTTAGTGACAGAATCAACCTTGGTAGGGTCTACTGCTATTCTTTCTCCGGATATAACATGTCCGAGAAATCCAACTTCCTTTAACCAACACTCACAGTTTCTGAACTTGGCATACACCTGATGTTCTCTGAGCTTCTCAAGAACCAAACGCAAATGCTCCTTATGGTCCTCTTCATTCTTCGAGTAGACCAATATATCATCAATGAACACCACGAAGAATTTATCCAAGAACTCCATGAACACCTTGTTCATCATACTCATGAAATATGCAGGGGCATTAGTCAAACCAAATGACATCACTATATACTCATATAGCCCATACCTCATGGTAAAAGCCGTCTTAGGTATATCCTGCTCTGGGATCTTTAACTGGTGATAACCTGATCGAAGATCGATTTTGGAGAAAACTTTAGCTCCTTGCAACTGGTCAAACAAATCATTGATCATCGACAGAGGGTATTTGTTCTTGATCGTCACCTCATTCAGTGCACGATAATCAACAACCATCCTCAGAGTTCCATCCTTCTTCTCAACTAGAAGCACTTGAGCTCCCCAAGGTGATGAACTTGGTCGACTGTAACCTTTCTCCAGTAACTCCTTTATCTGCTTCTTAATTTCCTCCAGATCTTTTGCGGGCCTCCGATACGGTCTCTTTGATATTGGTCTGATGCCTGGTAATAACTCAATCAAAAACTCAATGTCTCGATCTGGTGGCATGCCTGGTAACTCCTCCGGAAATACGTCGGGATAATCCTTCACCACTGGTACTTCCTCCTGCGCAACTCCTATTAAGGAATTCACCTGAGTCCTCCTCGGCGCATGTTGGGATACATACTTGATCCTCTTTCCTTCTGGGGTGGTGAGAAGAATTGATTTACTGGTGCAATCGATGTTTCCCTCACACTTGGATAGGCAATCTATGCCTAGTATCACATCGAATCCTTG
This sequence comes from Aegilops speltoides, assembly GCA_021437245.1. NCBI lineage: Eukaryota > Viridiplantae > Streptophyta > Magnoliopsida > Poales > Poaceae > Aegilops > Aegilops speltoides. Next base: position 324,036,101 of record CM038143.1, read on the forward strand.
TGACTCCAGAACAATCAGGTCGGTGGGGAAAACATGTCTACCTACGGTTACTCGCAACGGATAGCATCCCCTACTAGCCATATACTCCGCTCCTGGGGAACTTACTTACATAGGTGACTTAAGGGCTACGGTTGGCAACTTATACTTATCCACAAATCCCCTTGATATGAATGAATGTGATGCATCAGTATCAAAAAGAACAAGTGCGGTAAATGCATTAACCAAAAACTTACCGACAACTGCGTCGGGTTGATCCTCAATCTCCTCCACACTGACGTGGTTCACCTGACCTTTGGTGAAGGAGTTGGGCTTCTTGGCAGAACCTCCATTGCCATTTCCATTATTGGCTTCAGGACAATCATTGGCATAATGTCCGGTCTTTTGGCACTTGAAACAAGTAATGTGGCTCAGATCCCTCTTGGCTGTGTTGAGGTGTTGGAACGGTTCTAACGGTTGCTTCCTCCATTCCCATTGCCATTCCTGGGGACACTGTGGTTGTGCGAACTTGCTAAATTGTGCGTGTGTCCTCCATGGTTATGGCCTCCATAGTTGTGGGTATGTCCTCCCGAGTACGGGGTATAGCGGGGCTTCTGCTAAGCTCCAGAATTGTTCCCCCTGTCCATACTTCCTCTTGTGATTGTCAATCTGCTGTTGCTTGCCTTCTATCATGAGGGCCCTGTCTACCAACTCCTGGTAGTTGTTGAATGTTGCCACCATCAACTGCATGCTCGGCCCATTGTTGAGTCCCTCAAGAAACTTATCCTGCTTTGCGGCATCTGTGGCCACATCATCTGGGGCATAGCATGCTAACTTGCTAAACTCATCCACATACTGGCCCACTGTACGCCCTCCTTGGCGCAAGTTGTGAAACTCGCGCTTCTTCATGCTCATAGCTCCTGCTGAAACATGGGCGGTGCGGAAAGCCTAATGAAACCGATCCCATGTCACTGTATCAATGGTGTAAGTGGCGGTGAAATTATCCCACCAAGATGCTGCGGGTCCATCAAGCTGATGTATGGCAAAGCGCACTCTCTCCGCATCTGTGCATCCTGTAGTGGTCAACTCTCTTCCAATCTTACAGAGCCAATCATCTGCAACAATCGGCTCAGTGCTACAAGAGAACACTGGCGGATTCAACCTCAAAAAACGGGGTAGGTGGTCAACATGGGGTGATGGCGGTGGGTTGTTGTCGTTGTTGTTGTTGTTGTTGTTATTGTTGTTGTTGTTGTTGTTGTTGTTGTTGTTGTTGTTGTTGTTTCCTTGGTTCTGGTTCTGAACTAGCATCTGCAATAAGGCATTCTGCTGCTGGATCAACTGAGTGAGCTCCGGTGGGAATGCAAATCCATTGTCACGCCTCGGAGGCATCTAATGGGTTAGAAGGGGTGAGAAAACAGAATAGAATGAGGTCTAAGAGAGATTCACTACCCATATGCTCATGACACAAACATAATCAACTCACTTCATTCAATAGCACACAAGGTTCACACAAACGATCTAAACTACGATTACAAACTCGATCGTTGTTAACTACTTGGAGGAATACTATTAGTTACATGGTGGTCATCTAGAAATTTTGATCAGAGGAAGACTCCATAATATCTGCTCCAGCTTCGTCAACGTAGTCGTCATCGCTGTCATCATTTGCATCACTATCTGTGTCGGTGTCGCCCAAGATGATGTAGTCTTCCGAACGGATCTCCTTTGCTCGTTCTCAATTGTGATTCTCCACTGGTAGTCCTAGCTTCCTCTTTAGGTCTTCATGCTTCTCTAGTAGTACGGCAATTTCTTCCTCATATCCATCGCGTGTAAACTTGAGTTCCTCTTCTAGCTCGTTGTTTTTCTTCATCAACTTCTTGATCTTCTTCATGTTGAAACATAGTTGATTCTCTTGTCGATGAATATGATCACCCATCTCCTGAATGTAGGCTGCAATTGATCCATCCCTCCTGGTACGAATCATCTCCCATTTTTTGTCTCGGCAGCCACATATTTGATAAATGGTGTTTTTCAGCTCCTTGTGATACACCTCACATATGCGTCCAAAGGTGATATGGGCTACCATGCTCTTTCCTAAACTCCAGCTTGGTGCATCCAGGTAGAAATCAATTGGCTCCATTGTTGGCGCAAATGTCCTCCTAGGTACCCAGACTTCATCTTCTAGTGCTCCTCTTCCGGTATGGTTGCAAAGAAAGTCCCCGTGAAGCTTGGTAGTCCGATGTTCAGGTATTTAGTGACTTCCTTCAAATGTCGTCCGAAAGGGGTGTCGTCATCCGGCTGAGTGAACTTGTTCCTGGGGTCCGCCATCTATAGAGTAGAAATAGAGGAGAATTAGAAATGAGCAGAGGAGAGAAATTATGTGGCTTATTCTAGTGGTAGCGTCCTACAGTCAGCGTGTGCTCTGATACCATCTTGTAGCAACCATGATCCAAATGGACCGAAGTCTCTGTGCATAAGTGTCATCCCTGGACTGGTAATGCTGACATAGTACTCGAGGAATTAAAACAGAGTTCAATCACAAACTTATTACATCAAGTCCTCATAAAGAGTATGATTACACATAGATATCATGGCTGAAGGCCATCTAAACTAAATAACTGCGGAAGCTTCGAAGGTAAATGAGTCCATCAACTCCAACAGCATAGCTGAGTGCAAGACAACGACCTATCGCACCTTACTCGTCGTTTGAGTAGTATGCAACATGAGACGTTGCAGCCGTGTAGGTCAGCATATTGAACATGCTGGCAGAGTTACACTATAAAGCAATGAAATGCAAGACTATATCTACATGCAATATTTGGCTGGTGGAGGCTCTATGTTTTTGATTTTGCATAAAGCTAGTTTTTCCCTACAACAAAGGAATAAATTTATTTAACAACTCCCAAGTTGACCCAAATATTTGAGAAGGTTCCCCCAACTCAAATCCCAATTAAAAGTATCATCATTAAACCCAATTCAATTAATTAAAGAGTGATGAGATCAACAATAATATCCAATTCCAGATAAAAATCAGAAAAGACCGAACGGTTATTACCGGTTCACTGGGGTTAACCGGTCAGCGGTGGCGGCGGCATATCGGGACGGCGGCGGCGCAGGATACAGCAAGCGGCAGCACGGCGGAGCAGCGGCAGCAGCAGCGCGGGACAGCGGTGATGCACAGCAGCTAGCGGCTCTGGCGGCGGTGGTTACAGCGCGGAGGCGGAGGCTGCGGCGGCGGTGGCGATCGAGGGGCAGAGGGGGACGGGGCCGGCCCTTATAAAGACAGGGGGTCCCGGGTGGCTCCGACTTGGCCTCCAAGTCGGGCGGCGGTGGCGACACAGACTCCTGGGAGTCCGGAGCGGGCACGGCTGCGGCGGCGCATCGGGGAAGGCGGTGCGGGCGAGTTGGGCCGGCTGGGTTTCGGCCCAGTCGGTCCAGAGACTTTTGTTTCAAATAATTTTGTCGTAGACGATAAAATCCTAATAAAATATATAAACAATTCTAAAAATTCTAGAAACAATTTTCACTGTCCAAACCTAATATTTAGGACAAGTTGGACATTTTTCTGGACTAAAATGAAAATTTAAAAAATGCAATTTTTTTCCTATTTCAAATAAAATAGCAAATAAAATACCAACTCTCTCCTTGAGTCCTTGAGTTGCTTAAGATTTTTAGGATCACAACAAAATGCAAAAATAAATATGATATGCATATGATGATCTATGTATAACATCCAAATTGAAAATTGGGATGTTACATTCTAGATCATCGATTTGACTAATTAAATATGTGCAATATGTCACCAAAAATATATCACTAGATGCTTAAGCGGATGTAGTTTCTAAACATATTTTTTCATCACATATCATACATATTTAGCTATTTAAATTGTTAACCTAAAACGACGTGCATGTCCTATAAACTGAGAAGGAGGAAGTATTTTTGTTCGGCATGGCAATCATTGGATTTACCATGGCAAAAATTAAGGAAAAAAACAGAGCCAACGCATGCACTATTTTTTAGGCCTATTTTATCTTTGTGGGCCTTCGACACTCAACGCAATGAGATGGCCCAACCAGATCTTAGTTTCAAGGGTTTCAATTTAGGCCCTAGAACTACTTTTTTTCTTCTGCGGTCGGTGTTGTTTGGCGAAACTGAAGAAATTATAAGTGTACAAAACTGACATGATCCACAAATTAAGCAACACAGAGAATAGAGCACATGATCCACAAATTAAGCAACATAGAGCATAGAGCACATGATCCACAAATTTAAGCAAATCGTATAGCACATGATCCACAAATTTAACCAAATCCTAGAGCACATGACACCACACTAATTGTTGGGGAACGTAGTAATTTCAAAAAATTTCCTACGCACACGCAAGATCATGGTGATGCATAGCAACGAGAGGGAGAGTGTTGTCTACGCACCCTCGTGGACCCGGCGAAGCGATCACAACGTAGAGGAAGTAGTCGACGTTCTCCTCGCGATCCGACCGATCCCGGCGCCACATACTCCGCGCCCGAAGTTCTTGACACACGTACAGCTCGATGACGCCCCTCGACTCGATCCAGCCGAGTGTCGAGGAGAGTTCCACAAGACGACGGCGTGGACGATCTTGATGTTTCACTGCGCGAGGCTTCGCTTAAGCTTCATGACGGTATGATCGAGGTGGAATATGGTGGAGGGGGCACCGACACGGCTAAGGAACGATCCGTAGATCAACTTGTGTGTCCATGGGGTGCCCCCTGCCTCGATATATAAAGGAGGGAGGGAGGAGGAGGCCGCCTAGGAGGAGGCGCGCCATAGGGAGTCCTACTCCCACCGAGTAGGACTCCCCTTCCTAGTCCAACTAGGATCCTTCCATGTATTAGGAGTAGGAGACTAGGAAGGGAAGAGAGAAGGAAAGGAAGGAGGGGTGCGGCCCTCCCTTAGCCCAATTCGGACTAGGGCAAGGGGGCGCGGCCTGCCTAGGAAGCCTCTCTCTTTCTCGTATGGCCCATAAGGCCCAATACTTCTCCCCGCGAATTCCGTAACTCTCCCACTCTGATAATTACCAATGACTCGAACCTTTCCGAACTCCGAATATAGTCGTCCAATATATCGATCTTTACTTCTCGACCATTTCGAGACTCTCGTCATGTCCCCGATCTCATCCGGACTAACTCCTTCGTACATCAAAACTCATAAACTCATAATATAAATGTCATCGAAACCTTAAGCGTGCGGACCCTACGGTTCGAGAACAATGTAGACATGACCGAGACACGCCTCCGGTCAATAACCAATAGCGGACCTGGATGCCCATATTGGTTCCTACATATTCTACGAAGATCTTTATCGGTCGATCCGCATAACAACATACGTTGTTCCCTTTGTCATCGGTATGTTACTTGCCCGAGATTCGATCGTCGGTATCCAATACCTAGTTCAATCTCGCTACGCAAGTCTCTTTACTCGTTCCGTAATACATCATCTCGCAACTAACTCATTAGTTGTAATGCTTGCAAGGCTTAAGTGATGTGCATTACCGAGAGGGCCCAGAGATACCTCTCCGACAATCGGAGTGACAAAACCTAATCTCGAAATACGCCAACCCAACATCTGCCTTTGGAGACACCTGTAGTACTCCTTTATAATCACCCGCCATTCGTTGTGACGCTTTGGTAGCACCCAAAGTGTTCCTCCGTAAACGGAGTTGCATAATCTCATAGTTACGGAACATGTATATGTCATGGATAAAAGCAGTAGCAACATACTAAACGATCGTGTGCTAAGCTCATGGAATGGGTCATGTCAATCAGATCATTCTACTAATGATGTGACCTTATTAATCAAATAACAACTCTTTGTTCATGGTTAGGAAACATAACCATCTTTGATTAACAAGCTAGTCTAGTAGAGGCATACTAGTGACATATTGTTTGTCTATGCATTCACACATGTATCATGTTTCCGGTTAATACAATTCTAGCATGAATGATAAACATTTATCATGAAATAAGGAAATAAATAATAACTTTATTATTGCCTCTAGGGCATATTTCCTTCACTAATAACATATCTAACGAGTGATGACCAGCAAGGAAGCAAATCCTAGAGCAACTACACAAAAATAAAAGGGATAAAATCCTAAAGCTATCAGATTCGCATGCTTGTTCAATTGAATCATCTGCTTTAAGTTCTTGTTCATCTTCTTTAATTTCCCCTTCAGATCTGCATCCCCAACTGTCAGAGCAGCACTTTCAGAGACCAGATTCATTGGTGCTAACGACAGATTGAGCTCCCGGGTTGGGGCCCCATTGAATTGAATCCGCTTAACATAGTCATCTAGCCATTCAAAATGTGTGCATTTCTTCACGATCTGAAACGAAAACATGAACCCTAAATCCCAGATTGAAAAAGAATTAAAAGCAAATAGAAAAAGAAATAAGAGAAAAATCATGAGATCTAACCTGCCCCTCTGACTTGCTCTCGCATTTCACGAAGTCACGCCCATAGTTGCCATTCTTGACCTCCTTCGAAGTGAACCGTATCAGTGGCGCGCTGCATGGGCAGTCAGGACATCGCTCCATGGGAAGTGGACCATACTAGGTCCACGAGGGGCGGGAGGCTGAAGCAGAGCTCAACATATCGCCCATAGTCACCGGAGAAGAAGAAACAGAGGAGTGGCTCCTCTCGTCGCCAGAGAAGAAGAAGCATAGGAGGAGTTGCTCCTCTCGTTGCCACAGAATAAGCAGTAGAAAAAGGGGAGGCACAACAAACAACTGTCACGGATCGCCCCACGATCCAACAATGCAGAGCCGTCCATGTGATGCAACGGCGCGGAGCCTTCACGCAGCCTACCCTCAGAATTCCTTCTAGAAGACCACATTCGACGGCTGTCGCTTGGCGCTAGGGTATGATCAGACGGCTGGCATTTGGATCTAGGTTTAGGCGAAACCCCGCGGGGTTTAGAGGGGTTTTGAGCTGGTCAACGGGGTTTCCAAGGCTTTGACTAAGCATAACTAATTTAAAAAAATTGAAAAAAATATGAAACCTTCGTCGTTCGTCGTTTTATAAGACACACTAATGAGGAAAAATTTAAAACTTGGCATCCGGACATTTATAAAAAAACCTAGCTAGCACAATCGAGGTCAAATGAGTAATTTAAAAAAATAAAAAAAATATATAACCTGCGCACAATGTTGTCTTGTGTGACATGTTACCCACCAAAAATCATAAACTTTGTCTATGGACATTTTCATGAAAAAAATCTTCACACACATGAGCTATCACATAAAACGTTTCATAGAGACCAAGGAGAGGAGGTAGGGTTCCCTTCGGTTTTTGAAAATTAAAAAAATCAAAAAAAATCACCAAATCTTGATTTCAAAGTGAATAAGAAGATATGAATTTAGTTTTCCATTTTCATATTTTAAAGTTTTTAATGGTTTTCTATTAAAGTATATTTGTAAAAAAATGTAAAAATAGAAAGATTAATTCAATAAATAGTGATTCTTTGAATCTACACTATATAGATTGAATAGGTGTTAATAAAAAATATTCGGCTCATTTGGAGTAGGTCCAAAAAATCTTGATTACAAATGGAGCTGTTTACCCTAGCTTGGGATCTCATTTGGAGCACATTCTCATGACTACAAGTTTTACCATGCAAAAGAGATCGAATTGATCAACTAACGTTTATAATAGTTCAACGAACTTTGCGACTCATGCCATAGGTGAATGGACTTCAAGTGTTGGTTCAAATTCAAAGTTTGCCTAAAATTCAAATTTTGCCTCAATTTTGTGTTCTACCTCAAATTTCACATCTAACTACAAATAGAATTACTACACCTTACAAGTTTTCATAGTAGTTCAAATTGACGACATAATCCTTATTGCAAATCCTTAAAGTTCAAAGTTTATGACTTCCATTCAAGTTCAAATTCAAATCTTTGCCTTGCTCCTTGTGTTCCAGGATGGGTTAACCGTCTTGCTTCTGGTTTCCCTGGCTGGGATATTTTGTGCTTTCGAAAGCTTTGTCTTGTTGCTTCTGATCTTCACTTCTGGTGGTGGCGGTTTTGTTGTGCTTTGACTGACCGAGCAAGTGATGACCAGTTGACGGTCATCTGTGGGTTCACTAATCCTTAAAGGAACTTCAGAAAAAATAACTTCCTCCTCCCTTATAGCTTCAAAACCTTCAAAAGCCATGGTTTCAAATTCAGCATCAGATGATGGTTCAATCGATGAAGTTTCTTCCTCTCTTTGTCTTTTCTGTCTTGTGCCTCTAATTAACCTAGACCTGGGTCAAATTGAGCTTAGACATCGATAAAAAAGAGAACAAATGCAAAAAAGGGAAAGGTTTCATACGTACACGCAAGATCATGGTGATGCATAGCAACGAGAGGGGAGAGTGTTGTCCACATACCCTTGTAGACCCGAAGCGGAAGCGATCACAACGTAGAGGAAGTAGTCGACGTTCTCCTCGCGATCCGACCGATCCCGGCGCCGTTACTCCGACGCCCCGAGTTCTTGACACACGACAGCTCGATGACGCCCCTCGATCCGATCCAGCCGAGTGTCGAGGGAGAGTTTCACAAGACGACGGCGTGGTGGACGATCTTGATGTTTCACGGCGCAGGGCTTCGCTTAAGCTTCATGACGGTATAACCGAGGTGGAATATGGTGGAGGGGGCACCGACACGGCTAAGGAACGATCTAAAGATCAAACTTGTGTGTTCAAGGTGCCCCCTGCCCCGTATATAAAGGAGGGAGGGGGGCCGGGCCGCCTAGCTAGGCGGCTGCCGAGGAGTCCTACTCCTCACCGGAGTAGGACTCCCCTTTCCTAGTTGGATTAGGTTTTGGGGAGGGGAAGAGGAGAGGCGCCGCCTCCTTGTCCTATTCGGACTGGGGAAAGGCGCGCCACCCCCTGGCCGCCCCTCCTCTTCTCCTCGAGGCCCACCGAGGCCCATTTACCCCGGGGTTCCGGTAACCTCCCTACTCGGTAGAATTCTGTTTTCGCCGAACCATTCCAACTCCAAACATAGGCTTCCAATATATCAATCTTTATGTCTCGACCATTTCGAGACTCCTCGTCATGTCCGTGATCACATCCGGACTCAACTTCTTCGTACATCAAAATACATAAACTCATAATAACCGCCATCGAAACCTTAAGCGTGCATGGACCCTACGGTTCGAGAACAATGTAGACATGACCTAGAACTATTCACGGTCAATAACCAACAGCGGACCTGGATGCCCATATTGGTTCCTACATATTCTACGAAGATCTTTATCGGTCGACCGCATAACAACATACGTTGTTCCCTTTGTCATCGGTATGTTACTTGCCCGAGATTCGATCGTCGGTATCCAATACCTAGTTCAATCTCGCTACCGGCAAGTCTCTTTACTCGCTCAGTAATACATCATCTCACAACTAACTCATTAGTTGTAGTGCTTGCAAGGCTTCAGTGATGTGCATTACCGAGAGGGCCCAGAGATACCTCTCCGACAATCGGAGTGACAAAACCTAATCTCGAAATACGCCAACCCAACATCTACCTTTGGAGACACCTGTAGTACTCCTTTATAATCACCCGATTCGCCAGACGCTTGGTAGCACCAAAGTGTTCCTCCGTAAACGGAGTTGCATAATCTCATAGTTACGGGAACATGTATAAGTCATGGATAAAAGCAGTAGCAACATACTCAACGATCGTGTGCTAAGCTAAGGGAATGGGTCATGTCAATCAGATCATTCTACTAATGATGTGACCTTGTTAATCAAATAACAACTCTCTGTTCATGGTCAGGAAACATAACCATCTTTGATTAACAAGCTAGTCTAGTAGAGGCATACTAGTGACATATTGTTTTGTCTATGCATTCACACATGTATCATGTTTCCGGTTAATACAATTCTAGCATGAATGATAAACATTTATCATGAAATAAGGAAATAAATAATAATTTTATTATTGCCTCTAGGGCATATTTCCTTCAGTCTCCCACTTGCACTAGAGTCAATAATCTAGATTACATAGTAATGATTTTAACACCCATGGAGTCTTGGTGCTGATCATGTTTTGCTCGTGGAAGAGGCTTAGTCAACGGGTCTGCTACATTCAGATCCGTATGTATCTTGCAAATCTCTATGTCTCCCAACTGGACTAAGTCCCGGATGGAATTGAAGCGTCTCTTGATGTGCTTGGTCCTCTTGTGAAATCTGGATTCCTTCGCTAAGGCAATTGCTCCAAGATTGTCACGAAGATTTTCATTGGACCCGATGCACTAGGTATGACACCTAGATCGGATATGAACTCCTTCATCCGCACTCCTTCATTAGCTGCTTCCGCTGCTATGTACTCCGCTTCACATGTAGATCCCGCCACGACGCTTTGTTTAGAACTGCACCAACCGACAGCTCCTCCGCTTAGTGTAAATACGATCCGGTCTGCGATTTAGAATCGTCCGGATCGTGTCAAAGCTTGCATCAACGTAACCTTTACGATGAGCTCTTTGTCACCTCCATATACTGAAACGATCCTTAGTCCTTTTCGTATTTCAGATGTTCTTGACCGCTGTCCAATGATCCACTCTGGATTACTTTGGTACCTCCTGCTAGGCTTATAGCAAGGCACACATCAGTCTGGTACACAGATTGCATACATGATAGAGCCTATGGCTGAAGCATAGGAACACCTTTCATTTTCTCTCTATCTTCTGCAGTGGTCGGGCATTGAGTCCGACTCAACTTCACACCTTGTAACACGTGCAAGAACCCTTTCTTTGCTTGATCCATTTTGAACTTCTTCAAAATTTTGTCAAGGTATGTGCTTTGTGAAAGTCCAATCAAGCGCCTTGATCTATCTCTATAGATCTTAATGCCCAATATGTAAGCAGCTTCACCGAGGTCTTTCATTGAAAAACTCTTATTCAAGTATCCCTTTATGCTATCCAGAATTCTATATCATTTCCGATCAGCAATATGTCATCTACATATAATATCGAAATGCTACAGAGCTCCCACTCACTTTCTTGTAAATACAGCTTCTCCAAAAGTCTGTATAAACCCAAATGCTTTGATCACACTATCAAAGCGCTTATTCCAACTCCGAGATGCTTGCACCAGTCCATAGATGGATCGCTGGAGCTTGCATACTTTGTCAGCTCCTTTGGATCGATAAAACCTTCGTTGCATCATATACAACTCTTCTTCCGTAAATCCATTCAGAATGCGTCTTTACATCCATTTGCCAAATTTCATAATCATAAAATGCGGCAATCGCTAACATGATTCGGACGGACTTAAGCATCGCTACGGGTGAGAAGGTCTCATCGTAGTCAACCCTTGAACTTGTCGAAACCTTTTGCGATAAGTCGAGCTTTATAGACAAGAATATTACCGTCGTCGGTCTTCTTCTTGAAGATCCACTTATTTTCTATTGCCTGCCTACCCTCGGGCAAGTCAACCAAAGTCCATACTTTGTTTTCATACATGGATCCCATCTCAGATTTCATGGCTTCAAGCCATTTTATGGAATCTGGGCTCACCATCGCTTCTTCATAGTTCGTAGGTTCATCATGATCTAGTAGCATGATTTCCGAACAGGATTACCGTACCACTCAGTGCGGATCTTACTCGTTGATCTACGAGGTTCTGAGTAACTTGATCTCAAGTTTCATGATCAACATCATCAACTTCCTCACTACTTGGTGCGGTGTCTCGAAACCGTTTCTGCGATTTAACTACTTTCAAGTAAGGGAGAAGGTACTATTACCTCATCAAGTTCCACTTTCCTCCCACTCACTTCTTTCGAGAGAAACTCCTTCTCTAGAAAGGATCCATTCTTAGCAACGAATGTCTTGCCTTCGGATCTGTGATAGAAGGTGTACCCAACTGTTTCCTTTGGGTATCCTATGAAGACACATTCTCGATTTGGGTTCGAGCTTATCAGTTGAAGCTTTTTCACATAAGCATCGCATCCCCAAACTTTAAGAAACGACAACTTTGGTTTCTTGCTAAACCACAGTTCATAAGGTGTCGTCTCAACGGATTTCGACGGTGTTCTATTCAGGTGAATGCGGCCGCCTCTAGAGCATAAACCCAAAACGATAGCGGTAAATCTGTAAGAGACATCATAGATCGCACCATATCTAGTAAAGTACGACACGACGTTCGGACACACCATTACGTTGTGGTGTTCCGGTGGCGTTGTTAAACTATTCCGCATTGTTTCAAATGTAGACCAAACTCGAACTCAAATATTCACCTCCACGATCGATCGTAGAAACTTGATTTTCTTGTTACGATGATTTTCAACTTCACTCTGAAATTCTTTGAACTTTTCAATTGTTTCAGACTTATGTTTCATTAAGTAGATATACCCATATCTGCTTAAGTCATCTGTGAAGGTGAGAAAATAACGATATCCGCCACGAGCCTCAACATTCATTGGACCACATACATCTGTATGTATGATTTCCAACAAATCTGTTGCTCTCTCCATAGTACCGGAGAACGGTGTTCTAGTCATCTTGCCTATGAGGCACGGTTCGCAAGTGCCAAGTGATTCATAATCAAGTGACTCCAAAAGTCCATCAAGATGGAGTTTCTTCATGCGCTTTATACCGATATGACCTAAACGGCAAGGCACAAATAAGTTGCACTATCATTATCAACTCTGCATCTTTTGGCTTCAACATTATGAATATGTGTATCACTACTATCGAGATTCATAAGAAATAGACCACTCCTCAAGGGTGCATGACCATAAAAGATATTACTCATATAAATAGAACAACCATTATTCTCTCGATTTAAATGAATAACCGCCTCGCATCAAACAAGATCCAGATATAATGTTCATGCTTACGCAGCACCAAATAACAATTATTTAGGTCTAAAACTAATCCCAAGGTAGATGTAGAGGTAGCGTGCCGACGCGATCACATCGACTTTGGAACCATTTCCCACGCCGATCGTCACCTCGCCCTTGCCGTTGTTCGCTTAATCCGTAGTCCTGCTTCGAGTTGCAAATATTAGCAACATAACCAGATCAAATACCCAAAAGTGCTATGCGAGCTCTAGTAAGGTACACATCAATAACATGTATATCACATATACCTTTGTTCACCTTGCCATCCTTCTTATCCGCCAAATACTTGGGGCAGTTCCGCTTCCAAAGGACGATCGCTTGCGGAGAAACACTCGGCCTGTGTTTAGGGCCAGACTTGGGTTTCTTCTCTGAGCAGCAACTTGCTTGCTGTTCTTCTTGAAGTTCCCTTCTTCTTCCCTTTGCCTTTCTTCTTGAAACTAGTGGTCTTATTGACCATCAACACTTGATGCTCCTTCTGATTTCTACCTCCGCTGCCTTTAGCATTGCGAAGAGCTCGAGCATAGTTTTCACTAACCCTTGCATATTATAGTTCATCACGAAGCCTTTGTAGCTTGGTGGCAGTGATTGAAGAATTCATCAATGACACAATCATTCGGAAGATTAACTCCCAATTGTGTCAAGTGATTGTAGTACCCGCACATTACGAGTATATGCTCACTAATGTAACTATTCTCCTCCATCTTGCAGCTATAGAACTTATTGGAGACTTCATATCTCTCAATCCGGGCATTCTGTTGGAATATCAACTTCAACTCTGGAACATCTCATATGCTCCATGACGCTCAAAACGCCGTTGAAGTCCCGGTTCTAAGCCGTAAAGCATGGCACATCGAACTATAGAGTAGTCATCAGCTTTGCTCGCCAGACGCTCTTAACGCCGCTGGCCAGATCTGATCAGTTTGTCACCTAGCGGTGCATCCAGACGTAACTCTTCTCGTGCAGCAATGAGGATGATCCTCAAATTACGGACCCAATCCGTAATTGCTACCATCATCTTTCAACTTTGCTTTCTCAAGGAACGCATTAAAATTCAACGGAACAACAAAGACGAGCCATCTATCTACAATCAAGCATAAACAAGCAAGATACTATCAGTACTAAGTTCATGATAAATTTAAGTTCAATTAATCATATTACTTAAGAACTCCCACTTAGAAAAACATCTCTAGTCATCCAAGTGATCACGTGACCCAAATCAACTAAACCATAACCGATCATCACGTGAAATGGAGTAGTTTTCAATGGTGAACATCTTATGTTGATCATATCTACTATATGATTCACGCCGACCTTTCGGTCTCCGTGTTCCGAGGCCATATCTGCATATGCTAGGCTTGTCAAGTATAACCCGAGTATTCTCAGTGTGCAAAACTGGCTTGCACCCGTTGTAGATGGACGAGAGCTTATCACACCCGATCATCACGTGGTGTCCGGGCACGATTTAACTTTGGCAACGGTGCATACTGGGAGAACACTTCTTGATAATTTAATGAGAGATCATCTTATAATGCTACCGTCAATCAAAGCAAGATAAGATGCATAAAAGGATAAACATCACATGCAAATCAATATAAGTGATATGATATGGTCATCATCATCTTGTGCTTCGTGATCTTCATCTCCGCAGCACCACCATGATCACCATCGCCACCGGCGCGACACCTTGATCTCCATCGTAGCATCGTTGTCGCCTCGCCAAACTTATGCTATTACGACTATCGCTACCGCTTAGTGATAAAGTAAAGCATTACAGGCGATTGCATTGCATACAATAAAGCGACAACCATATGGCTCCTGCCAGCTGCCGATAACTTCGTTACAAAACATGATCATCTCATACAATAAAATATAGCATCACGCCTTGACCATATCACATCACAACATGCCCTGCAAAAACAAGTTAGACGTCCCTCTACTTTGTTGTTGCAAATTTTACGTGGCGCCACGGGCTTTAGCAAGAACCAGTCTCACCTCGCATCAAAACCACAACGATATTTCACAAATAGACTCCGCTTTAACCTTCTCAAGGACCGGCGAGCCACACTCGGTTCAACTAAAGTGAGAGAGACAGCACCCACCAGTCACCTTTAAGCAACGAGTGCTCGCAGCGGTGAAACCAGTCTCGCGTAAGCGTCTGGCGTAATGTCGGTCCGGGCCGCTTCATCTCACAATACCGCTGAACCAAAGTATGACATGCTGGTAGGTAGTATGACTTGTATCGCCCACAACTCACTTGTGTTCTACTCGTGCAAAACATCAAACCATAGAAAAACCTAGGCTCGGATGCCACTGTTGGGGAACGAGTAATTTCAAAAATTTTCCCACGCACACGCAAGATCATGGTGATGCATAGCAACGAGAGGGGAGAGTGTTGTCCACATACCCTTGTAGACCCGGCGAAGCGATCACAACGTAGAGGAAGTAGTCGACGTTCTCCTCGCGATCCGACCGATCCCGGCCGTTACTCGACGCCCCGAGTTCTTGACACACGACAGCTCGATGACGCCCCTCGACTCGATCCAGCCGAGTGTCGAGGGAGAGTTTCACAAGACGACGGCGCAGGACGATCTTGATGTTTCACGGCGCAGGCTTCGCTTAAGCTTCATGACGGTATAACCGAGGTGGAATATGGTGGAGGGGGCACCGACACGGCTAAGGAACGATCTAAAGATCAAACTTGTGTGTTCAAGGTGCCCCCTGCCCCAGATATAAAGGAGGGAGGGGGAGGCCGGCCGCCCTAGCTAGGCGCGAGGAGGAGTCCTACTCCTCACCGGAGTAGGACTCCCCCTTCCTAGTTGGATTAGGTTTTGGGGGAGGGGAAGAGGAGAGGGCGCCGCCTCCTTGTCCTATTCGGACTGGGGGAGAGGCGCGCAGCCACCCCCGGCCGCCCCTCCTCTTCTCCCTCGAGGCCCACCGAGGCCCATTTACCCCGGGGTTCCGTAACCTCCCTAGACTCTCAGAAATTCTGTTTTCACCAAACCATTCCAACTCCAAACATAGGCTTCCAATATATCAATCTTTATGTCTCGACCATTTCGAGACTCCTCGTCATGTCCGTGATCACATCCGGACTCAACTTCTTCGGTACATCAAAATACATAAACTCATAATAACCGCCATCGAAACCTTAAGCGTGCATGGACCCTACGGTTCGAGAACAATGTAGACATGACCTAGAACTATTCACGGTCAATAACCAACAGCGGACCTGGATGCCCATATTGGTTCCTACATATTCTACTGAAGATCTTTATCGGTCGGACCGCATAACAACATACGTTGTTCCTTTGTCATCGGTATGTTACTTGCCCGAGATTCGATCGTCGGTATCCAATACCTAGTTCAATCTCGCACGGCAAGTCTCTTTACTCGCTCAGAATACATCATCTCACAACTAACTCATTAGTTGTAGTGCTTGCAAGGCTTCATGATGTGCATTACCGAGAGGGCCCAGAGATACCTCTCCGACAATCGGAGTGACAAAACCTAATCTCAAATACGCCAACCCAACATCTACCTTTGGAGACACCTGTAGTACTCCTTTATAATCACCCGCTTACGTTGTGACGCTTGGTAGCACCAAAGTGTTCCTCCGTAAACAGGAGTTGCATAATCTCATAGTTACGGAACATGTATAAGTCATGGATAAAAGCAGTAGCAACATACTCAACGATCGTGTGCTAAGCTAAGGGAATGGGTCATGTCAATCAGATCATTCTACTAATGATGTGACCTTGTTAATCAAATAACAACTCTTTGTTCATGGTCAGGAAACATAACCATCTTTGATTAACAAGCTAGTCTAGTAGAGGCATACTAGTGACATATTGTTTTGTCTATGCATTCACACATGTATCATGTTTCCGGTTAATACAATTCTAGCATGAATGATAAACATTTATCATGAAATAAGGAAATAAATAATAATTTTATTATTGCCTCTAGGGCATATTTCCTTCAGATACCACATCTTTTGCACTTACGTTGTTTTTTTACGCGGCTCTCTTCACCAGCTCTTATCCTTTTTTCCTTGGTCTTCCTGGTGGTCTTGTAGCGACCCGACCCAAATGGATCGAAGTCTCGGTGCTTAAGTGTCATCCCTGGATCGGTATGCTGACACACACAGTACTCGAGGATTTATAACAGAGGTAAATCACATGTATAAAGTAACGTAAATACTATTACCTCAATCCATATAGCGGAAGTAACAACAAAGTTGTGGAGTTCCCAACAATGCCAACGACAAAGTTGAGTGTAGACAACGTAACCCTATCGTTTCACTTACTCGTAGTAAGATTCCTGCAACATGAGATGTTGCAGCCATGTAGGTCAGTACATTGAATGTACTGGCAAATTCACACCATAGGATAATGATGAATAATAGCTATCACTACATGCATATTTGGCTAGTGGAGGCTCTAAGTTTTTTTTTTGCATAAAGCTAATTTTTCCCTACAACAAAGGAATAGATTTTATTTAACTACAAAGTTTGTTGAATATTGAGAAGGTTCCACCAACTCAATCCCAAATAATAATAATAATAACCCAACAAATTTCATTAAATAGAGTGATGAGATCAACCAATAATTCAAGTACCAGATACTCAAGATGTCCATAACCGGGGACACATCTATTCATGAATAGTTTGTACACTCTGCAGAGGTTTGCGCACTTTTCCCCACAAGACTCGATTGCCTCCCTTGAAGTCCTTGCACTGCCTGGTGTTTGAGAACGGATAACCGAGACACAGTCTTTCAGAAGCATATACTCTCTACTCCGGGCGGACCGGTACACCTACTATCCCCCTACATCTGCTAGTCCACCTCTTCAAGTGCTCAGACATCTTACTCAACTATGCCAGAGCCCATAATGGCTTGCGGTTGCACAAGGAAGTTTCTAGTTATGAAATATCATATGATCCCTTTGAGCCTAGGTGGCATTACGTAGGGTAATCACACGGGTACTCCGGGATTCCCTTGGGCAAGCACTGGGTACTCCAGGTGCCCGGGCAAACTTGGGTGCTCCAGGGTGCCCCAACTGTTGGGGAACATAGTAATTTCAAAAAATTTCCTACGCACACGCAAGATCATGGTGATGGCATAGCAACAAGAGGGGAGAGTGTTCGTCCACGTACCCTCATAGACGTAAGCGGAAGCGTTAGCACAACGCGGTTGATGTAGTCGTACGTCTTCACGATCCGACCGATCCAAGTACCGAACGTACGACACCTCCGAGTTCAGCACACGTTCAGCTCGATGACGATCTCCGGCCTCTGATCCAGCAAAGCTCCGGAGATGAGTTCCGTCAGCACAACGGCATGGTGACGGTGATGATGTTCTACCGGCGCAGGGCTTTGCCTAAACTCCGCGACGATACGACCGAGATGGAATATGGTGGAGGGGGGCACCGCACACGGCTAAGGAACGATTCGTAGATCAACTTGTGTCTATGGGGTGCCCCCCGCCCCCGTATATAAAGAGCCAGGGGGAGGAGGCGGCCGGCCAAGGAGGGCGCGCCAAGGGGGGAGTCCTACTCCCACGGGGAGTAGGACTCCCTTCTTTCCAAGTAGGAGTAGGACAAGGGGGGAAAGAGGAGGAAGAGGGGAAGGAAAGGGGGGGCGCCGCCCCCTTCCCTTGTCCTATTCGGACTAGTAAGGGGAGGGGCGCGCGGCACCTTCCTGGCTCCTTCCCTATTCTCCCTCGAGGCCCATGTAGGCCCAATAACCCCCCGGGGGGTTCCGGTAACCTCCCGGTACTCCGGTAAAATGCCGATTTCACCCGAAACGATTCCGATGTCCAAATATAGGCTTCTAGTATATTGATCTTTATGTCTCGACCATTTCAAGACTCCTCGTCATGTCTGTGATCACATCCGGGACTCCGAACAAACTTCGGTACATCAAAACTTATAAACTCATAATAAAACTGTCATCGTAACGTTAAGCGTGCGGACCCGACAGGTTCGAGAACTATGTAGACATGACCTAGAACTATTCTTGGTCAATAACCAATAGCGGGACCTGGATGCCCATATTGGTTCCTACATATTCTACGAAGATCTTTATCGGTCAAACCGCATAACAACATACGTTGTTCCCTTTGTCATCGGTATGTTACTTGCCCGAGATTCGATCGTCGGTATCCAATACCTAGTTTCAATCTCGTTACCGGCAAGTCTCTTTACTCGTTCTGTAATGCATCATCTTGTAACCAACTCATTGGTCACATTGCTTGCAAGGCTTATAATGATGTGCATTACCGAGAGGGCCCAGAGATACCTCTCCGACGATCGGAGTGACAAAACCTAATCTCGAAATATGCCAACTCAACATGTACCTTCGGAGACACCGTAGTACTCCTTTATAATCACCCAGCTTCGCTGTGACGCTTGGTAGTACCAAAGTGTTCCTTCGTAAACGGAGTTGCATAATTCTCATAGTTATAGGAACATGTATAAGTCATGAAGAAAGCAATAGCAGTATACTAAACGATCAACTGCTAGGCTAACGGAATGGGTCATGTCAACACATCATTCTTCTAATGATGTGCTCCCACTAATCAAATGACAACACATGTCTATGGTTAGGAAACATAACCATCTTTGATTAACGAGCTAGTCAAGTAGAGGCATACTAGTGACTATATGTTTGTCTATGTATTCACACATGTATCATGTTTCCGGTTAATACAATTCTAGCATGAATAATAAACATTTATCATGATATGAGGAAATAAATAATAACTTTATTATTGCCTCTAGGGCATATTTCCTTCAGTCTCCCACTTGCACTAGAGTCAATAATCTAGATTACATAGTAATGATTCTAACACCCATGGAGTCTTGGTGCTGATCATGTTTTGCTCGTGAGAGAGGCTTAGTCAACGGTCTCGCAACATTCAGATTCGTATGTATCTTGCAAATCTCTATGTCTCCCACTTGGACTTGGTCCCGAATGGAATTGAAGCGCCTCTTGATGTGCTTGGTCCTCTTGTGAAATCTGGATTCCTTTGCCAAGGCAATTGCACCAAGATTGTCACCGAAGATCTTCATTGGTCCCGATGCACTAGGTATGACACCTAGATCGAAATGAACTCCTTCATCCGCACTCCTTCATTTGCTGCTTCGTAAGCAGCTATGTACTCCGCTTCACATGTAGATCCCGCCACGACGCTTTGTTTAGAACTGCACCAACTTACAGCTCCATCGCTTAATAAAAACACGATCCGGTTTGCGATTTAGAATCGTCCGGATCGTTGTCAAAGCTTGCATCGACGTAACCATTTACGACTAGCTCTTTGTCACCTCCATATACGAGAAACATATCCTTAGTCCTTTTCGTATTTCAGATGTTCTTGACCGCTGTCCAAAGATCCACTCTGATTACTTTGGTACCTTCCTGCCAAGCTTATTGCTAAGCATACGTCGTGTCCGTACATAGCATTTCATACATGATAGAGCCTATGGCTGAAGCATAGGAACATCTTTCATTTTCTCTATCTTCTGCGTGTGGTCGGGCATTGAGTTTGACTCAACTTCACACCTTGTAGCACAGAAAGAATCCTTTCTTTGCTCGATCCATTTTGAACTTTTTCAAAATTTTGTCAAGGTATGTGCTTTGTGAAAGTCCTATTAAGCGCCTTGATCTATCTCTATAGATCTTGATGCCCAATATATAAGCAGCTTCACCGAGGTCTTTCATTGAAAAACTTTTATTCAAGTATCCCTTTATGCTATCCTCGAAATTCTATATCATTTCCAATTAATAATATGTCATCTATATATAATATCGAAATGCTACAGAGCTCCCACTCACTTTCTTGTAAATACAAAGCTCCAAAAGTCTCAGATAAAACCATATGCTTTGAACACACTATCAAAGCATTTATTCCAACTCCAAGATGCTTGCACCAGTCCATAAATGGAACGTTGGAGCTTGCACACTTTGTTAGAACCTTTTGGATCAACAAAACCTTCTGGCTGCATCATATACAACTCTTCTTCTAGAAATCCATTCAAGAATGCAGTTTTGACATCCATTTGCCAAATTTCATAATCATGAAATGCAGCAATAGCTAACATGATTCGGACAGACTTAAGCATCGCTACGGGTGAGAAAGTCTCATCGTAGTCAACTCCTTGAACTTGTCGAAAACCTTTTGCAACAAGTCGAGCTTTATAGACAGTTACATTACCATCAGCGTCAGTCTTCTTCTTAAAGATCCATTTATTCTCAATGGCTTGCCGATCATCGGGCAAGTCAACCAAAGTCCATACTTTGTTTTCATACATGGATCCCATCTCAGATTTCATGGCCTCTAGCCATTTTGCGGAATCTGGGCTCATCATCGCTTCCTCATAGTTTGTAGGTTCATCATGGTCAAGTAACATGACTTCTAGAATTGGATTACCGTACCACTCTGGTGCGGATCTTACTTTGATAGACCTACGAGGTTCAGTAGAAACTTGATCTGAAGTTTCATGATCTATATCATTAGCTTCCTCACTAATTGGTGTAGTTGTCACAGGAACCGGTTCTTGTGATGAACTACTTTCCAATAAGGGAGCAGATACAGTTATCTCATCAAGTTCTACTTTCCTCCCACTCACTTCTTTCGAGAGAAACTCCTTCTCTAGAAAGGATCCGATTTTAGCAACGAAAATCTTGCCCTCAGATTTGTGTTAGAAGGTGTACCCAATAGTCTCTTTTGGGTATCCTATGAAGACACATTTCTCCGATTTGGGTTCGAGCTTATCTGGTTGAAGTTTCTTCACATAAGCATCGCAGCCCCAAACTTTAAGAAACGACAACTTTGGTTTCTTGCCAAACCACAGTTCATAAGGCGTTGTCTTAACGGATTTTGATGGTGCCCTATTTAACGTGAATGCGCCGCCTCTAAAGCATAACCCCAAAACAATAGCGATAAATCAAGAAGAGACATCATAGATCGCACCATATCTAGTAAAGTACGACACGACGCTCGGACACACCATTTCGCTGTGGTGTTCCGGTGGCGTGAGTTGCTAAACTATTCCGCATTGTTTCAAGTGCGACCAAACTCAGAACTCAAATACTCTCCACGATCGATCGTAGAAACTTTATTTTCTTGTTACGATGATTTTCCACTTCACTCTGAAATTCTTTGAACTTTTCAAATGTTTCAGACTTGTGTTTCATTAAGTAGATATACCCATATCTGCTCAAATCATCTGTGAAGGTGAGAAAATAACGATACCCGCCGCGAGCCTCGACATTTATTGGACCACAAACATCAGTATGTATGATTTCCAACAAATCAGTTGCTCGCTCCATAGTTCCGGAGAACGGCGTTAGTCATCTTGCCAATGAGGCACGGTTCGCAAGTACCAAGTGATTCATAATCAAGTGATTCCAAAAGCCCATCAGTATGGAGTTTCTTCATGCGCTTTACACCGATATGACCTAAACGGCAGTGCCACAAATATATTGCACTATCGTTATCAACTCTGCATCTTTTGGTTTCAACACTATGAACATGTGTTTCACTACTATCGAGATTCAATAAGAATAGACAACTCTTCAAGGGTGCATGACCATAAAAGATATTACTCATATAAATAGAACAACCATTATTCTCTGATTTAAATGAATAACCGTCTCGCATCAAACAAGATCTAGATATAATGTTCATGCTCAACGCTGGCACCAAATAACAATTATTTAGGTCTAAAACTAATCCCGATGGTAGATGTAGAGGTAGCGTGCCGACCGCGATCACATCGACTTTGGAACCATTTCCCACGTGCATCGTCACCTCGCCCTTAGCCAATCTTCGCTAATCCGTAGTCCCTGCTTCGAGTTGCAAATATTAGCAATGTAACCAAGATCAAATACCAGTGCTATGCGAGCATTAGTAAGGTACACATCAATAACATGTATATCACATATACCTTTGTTTACTTTGTCATCCTTCTTATCCGCAAATACATGGGGCAGTTCCGCTCCAAAGGTCCATCGCTTGTAGTAGAAGCACTCGGCCTGTGCTTAGGTCCAGACTTGGGTTTCTTCTCTTGAGCAGCAACTTGCTTGCCGTTCTTTTGAAGTTCCCTTCTTATTCCCTTTGCCCTTTTCTTGAAACTGGTGGTCTTGTTAACCATCAACACTTGATGCTCCTTCTTGATTTCTACCTCAGCTTTTAGCATTGCGAAGAGCTCGGGAATAGTCTTGTTCATCCCTTGCATATTATAGTTCATCACGAAGCTCTTTTAGCTTGGTGGCGTGATTGGAGAATTCTGTCAATGACACTATCATCGTGAAGATTAACTCCCAGTTGAATCAAGTGATTATTATATCCGACATTTTGAGTATGTGTTCACCGACGTAACTATTCTCCTCCATCTTGCAGCTATAGAACTTATTGGAGACTTCATATCTCTCAATCCGGCATTTGCTTGAAATATTAACTTCAACTCTGGAACATCTCATATGCTCCATGACGCTCAAAACGTCGTTGAAGACTCGGTTCTAAGCCGTAAAGCATGGCACATCGAACTATCGAGTAGTCATCGCTTTGCTCGCCAGACGTTCTTAACGCCGCCGGTTGCATCAAGAAGCAGGTTCGGCACCCAGCGGTGCTTCCAGGCGTAACTTTTCCGTGCAGCAATCAGGATAATCCTCGAGTTACGGACCCGATCCGTGTAATTGCTACCATCATCTTTCAACTTTGCTTTCTCAAGGAACGCATTAAAATTCAACGGAACAACAACACGAGCCATCTATCTACAAACAAACATAGACAAGCAAAATACTATCAGGTACTAAGTTCATGATAAATTTAAGTTCAATTAATCATATTACTTAAGGACTCCCACTTAGACAGACATCTCTCTAGTCATCTAAATGATCACGTGATCCAAATCAACCAAACCATGTCCGATCATCACGTGAGATGGAGTAGTTTCAATGGTGAACATCACTATGTTGATCATATCTACTATATGATTCACGCCGACCTTTCGGTCTCCGTGTTCCGAGGCCATATCTCAGATATGCTAGGCTCGCAAGTATGACCTGAGTATTCGCGTATGCAACTGTTTTGCACCCGTTGTATTTGAACGTAGAGCCTATCACACCCGATCATCACGTGCTCAAAGACGAAGAACTTTCATAATCGCATACTCGGGAGAACACTTCTTGATTATTAGTGAGAGATCATCTTAAAATGCTACTGTCAATCAAAGCAAGATAAGATGCATAAAAGGATAAACATCACATGCAAGCAATATAAGTGATATGATATGGCCATCATCATCTTGTGCTTGTGATCTCCATCTTCGAAGCACCGTCGTGATCACCATCGTCACCGGCGCGACACCTTGATCTCCATCGTAGCATCGTTGTTGTTACGCCATCTATTGCTTCTACGACTATCGCTACCGCTTAGTGATAAAGTAAAGCAATTATAGGGCGTTTGCATTTCATACAATAAAGCGACAACCATATGGCTCCTGCCAGTTGCCGATAACTTCGGTTACAAAACATGATCATCTCATACAATAAAATTTAGCATCATGTCTTGACCATATCACATCACAACATGCCCTGCAAAAACAAGTTAGACGTCCTCTACTTTGTTGTTGCAAATTTTACGTGGCTGCTACGGGCTTAGCAAGAACCGTTCTTACCTACGCATAAAAAACCACAACAATAGTTCGTCAAGTTGGTGCTGTTTTAACCTTCGCAAGGACCGGGCGTAGCCACACTCGGTTCAGCTAAAGTGAGAGAGATAGACACCCGCCAGCCACCTTTAAGCACGAGTGCTCGTAACGGTGAAACCAGTCTCGCGTAAGCGTACGCGTAATGTCGGTCTGGGCCGCTTCATCTCACAATACCGCCGAACCAAAGTATGACATGCTGGTAAGCAGTATGACTTGTATCGCCCACAACTCACTTGTGTTCTACTCGTGCATATAACACCAACGCATAAAACCTAGGCTCGGATGCCACTGTTGGGGAACGTAGTAATTTCAAAAAATTTCCTACGCACACACAAGATCATGGTGATGGCATAGCAACGAGAGGGAGAGTGTTCGTCCCACGCACTCGTGAGACCGTAAGCGAAGCGTTAGCACAACGCTGTTGATGTAGTCGACGCCTTCACGATCCGACCGATCCAAGCACCGAACGTCACGGCACCTCCGAGTTCAGACACGCTCAGCTCGATGACGATCTCCGCCTCCGATCCAGCAAAGCTCGGAGATGAGTTCCACAAGACAACGGCGTGGTGACGGTGATGATGTTCTACCGGCGCAGGGCTTCGCCTAAACTCCGCGACGATACGACCGAGGTGGAATATGGTGGAGGGGGGCACCGCACACGGCTAAGGAACGATCTGTAGATCAACTTGTGTCTATGGGGTGCCCCCCGCCCCCGTATATAAAGGAGCCAGGGGGGAGGAGGCGGCCGGCCAAGGTGGGCGCGCCAAAGGGGGAGTCCTACTCCCACCGGGAGTAGGACTCCTTCTTTCCAAGTAGGAGTAGGAGAAGGGGAAAGAGGAGGAAGAGGGAAGGAAAGGGGCGCCGCCTTCCCTTGTCCTATTCGGACTAGGAAGGGAGGGCGTGCGGCCCCTTCCCTGCTCCTTCCTCTTCTCCCTCCAGCCCATGTAGGCCCAATAACCCCGGGGTTCCGTAACCTCCACATACTCAGAAAATGCCGATTTCACCCGAACGCTTCCGATGTCCAAATATAGGCTTCCAATATATCGACCTTTATGTCTCGACCATTTCGAGACTCCTCGTCATGTCCGTGATCACATCCGGGACTCCGAACAAACTTCAGTACATCAAAACTTATAAACTCATAATAAAACTGTCATCGTAATGTTAAGCGTGCGGACCCTACGGGTTCGAGAACTATGTAGACATGACCTAGAACTATTCTTGGTCAATAACCAATAGCGGGACCTGGATTCCCATATTGGTTCCTACATATTCTATGAAGATCTTTATTGGTCAAACCGCATAACAACATGCGTTGTTCCCTTTGTCATCGGTATGTTACTTGCCCGAGATTCGATTGTCGGTATCCAATACCTAGTTTCAATCTCGTTACCGGCAAGTCTCTTCACTCGTTCTGCAATGCATCATCTCGTAACCAACTCATTGGTCACATTGCTTGCAAGGCTTATAATGATGTGCATTACCGAGAGGGCCCAGAGATACCTCTCCGACGATCGGAGTGACAAAACCTAATCTCGAAATACGCCAACTCAACATGTACCTTCGGAGACACCTGTAGTACTTCTTTATAATAACCCAGTTACGTTGTGACGTTTGGTAGTACCCAAAGTGTTCCTCTGGTAAATGGGAGTTGCATAATTCTCATAGTTATAGGAACATGTATAAGTCATGAAGAAAGCAATAGCAGTATACTAAACGATCAAGTGCTAGGCTAACGGAATGGGTCATGTCAATCACATCATTCTTCTAATGATGTGATCCCACTAATCAAATGAAAACACTTGTCTATGGTTAGGAAACATAACCATCTTTGATTAACGAGCTAGTCAAGTAGAGGCATACTAGTGACTATATGTTTGTCTATGTATTCACACATGTATCATGTTTCCGGTTAATACAATTCTAGCATGAATAATAAACATTTATCATGATATCAGGAAATAAATAATAACTTTATTATTGCCTCTAGGGCATATTTCCTTCACCAACCAATCCACCCAGATGTGCATTAAATTAGCCACCTTAAGTTAAGCCCTTAATTAACAGTATCTCTCACATCTTTCATGAATTCTCTCACACCAAACCACGTCTACGAGCATAGCATAGTAGTATAAGCATAACGTAGTAACACCCAAGGGTTTGAATATAAGACAATAGGTTCTTACCTCATCAACTGCTTCCCAGTACCCACATGTTATCAAACGTACTTATGCAATGTTTGAGGGTTGAAACTAATGCATAAAAACTGGATAATAAAGGGATATGATCATAGTGTGAACTTTCCTTGTACTGCTGATGAAGATTCGCCGCACTCGTAACTCGTGATAGATCTACTCGTCACAATCTGTTCAATCTATCATGAGCAAGCAATAGTAACCACACATAAGAAATCATGCAAAAGAATCGAAGAAAAAGACCTTGGAAAGCTTCGAAAACAAGCAATTAACTCTTGCAACAGATTTTTTGCTAAGAGTACCAAAATTAGGTGGATTTGGCCTTATCAGAAAGTTTAGGTTAAGTGCTTCAATTTGCAAAAAGAATCAACTAAAACGGAGTTATAAAACTCGAGTTATGAACAAAAGAAGTTTCAAATTCAAATCTATTTGAAACCAAAATTTTAACTTTGAAAAATATGTTTAAGTTGGTTAACTGGATAGAGGGGATCATAACAAAGAAGTGGGCGTTGGTTTCGTTGGATTTGGATAAACGGTGTAAAAATTGCGAAGGTTTGAAGATCGGGGGTTAAATTGTAAAATAAATTATTGCATCTAGGTCCCTCACAGAAATTAAAACAGAAACAGAAAAACCTGACTAATGAACGTCAACTATAGAACTTAATCTACTGGATACGCTTGCTACAGAAATTTAACTAACAAACGTTCATTAAATAACCTAACTAAATAACAAAAACCGGGTTTTTAAACGGAAAACCAAAAAAACCTAAACCCTAAAAAGAAATAAACCGGACCAGGCGGTTTACCGATTCGGTTCGATGGCGGTGAATCTCCAGCGAGATGGGGCGGTGGCGGCGTCGGGCGCAGCTGCGGATGGCGGCTCCGGCGATGGCGTGGCTCTTGGCGCGAGTGTGGCGGCGGCGGAAGTCGGCGTGTGGCGGCCAAGCGTCGGCGGCGACGACTGAGGAGAGAGAGAGACAGGGGGGGCGCTCGGCTTATAAGGAGGGAGGAGGCGGCGCGATGCGTGGAGGAGGGGGCAAGGCAAGGTGGCGGCGAAGCGTGTCCAAGGTGGACACGACTGGGCGGCGACGCGGTTGTGCGGGCGGCGGAGACCTGCCTAGGGTCGGGGACGGCGCGGTTGGCCCGGCTGGGCTTCGGCCCAGTTCGGTGGCCTCGAAATGTTTTTTTAAACAAATTTTTACACACGATAAAATTAAAGTAAGCCAAATAAAATAAAAATATACTATAGGCATATAATATATCAAAATTTTCAGAAAAAGATTTTCTATAACTTGAACATTTTTCCAACGTCAAATAAATTCCACAAAAATTTAAATAAAGCAAAGAGCGCTTCTGGTTTATTTAAAAACCAAATAAAATATTTTTAAAATATCAAAATGATTTCAAACACATTTCTCTCCAATTTTCTAATGTAGGCAATCATTTTACCCTATTTTACATATATTTTATTTTTGGAGAAAAATAATTTGAATGAAAACCAAATAACTCCAAATTGAAAATAATTTTCAAAGAGACTTTAAATTTGATTCTTTTAAACTTCCAACTCATATTTCATATGTTTTGAAGAAGTTATTTTATCTTCTCTCATGAAAATCATTGAGCTGCTTAAAGTTTCTAAATTGAAAATATTTCCAAATGAAATTCAAATCTTTTCAAAACCCTTTTTCATTTAATTAAATGGAAGAAGTCATGTCATCTTCTCTCTAGAGTTTTGTATTTGAGAAGAATTTGAATTCATGGAGATCATAAATGCAAGGTGAAAGTTTGGGAAAGTCATTTCATTCCCTCTCATTTAACTTTCAAAAACATTCAAATTTCACTCAATTTCACACAAGCAACCACACAACAATCAAACAAACAATCTAAACTATTTATTTAATATAACTTTCCAAAATTTAGATTTTTGGGATGTTACAAACCTACCACCCTTAAAATGAATCTCGCCCTCGAGATTCGGAGAGGCTAGCAAGAATTAGGTTGGGTTCGGGGGTCTTCTCAAAATCCATCGATTGTCATATGGGTCTGGGGTGCTACCACCCTTAGAAGCATGGTTACGGTTCCATCAAAACTCGTATACTAATCCTTTTTGTTTACATGATCAGTCTTCTGACATCTTTAAGATAATTCCTTCTCCGGGCTCTTTCGGTAGTGGCATAACCTTTTTCCTCAATTCATGTGCCCTTTCATCTTGGTAAGGTTCTTCCATGATTGGGTCTTCTTAGCTGACAAGTCTGGCGTCAATGCTAAACAACTATCGATATCTCATGGTTGTCAACAATTTATGGTTTCTCCTGCAGGAAATGGGTCTGGGCCTCATTCTCACCTTATGACCTACGATTGGCAACAACTGCCTTGTACAACGGAAAATCGTCATACAATTCTAAGGTTCAATTAGGCCTAATATCGCCGTCTCTCTACTATAGGTAAGTCACTCAGATTTACCATCCCACATAGCAAGGCGAATAATAAGAGTAAGTCGGCATGGTGATCAATCCATCCCACACCCAAATCATTACCTTGTATATGGTTTAGCGAATCTCGCATTCTAACACTCGGTCATCCTCGCAAGCATTGCAGAATTTCTCTTGTCGATGAACTAAGTTCGGAAAAAAATCCATTGATTATGTAAGACAAACAAACATCTATCGTTTCTTCACAACTCTTAGGTTTTGCATAAACTCCTATAAGATCGTCTATTGTTAAAGTCATAACTTCTTCGAGGGTTTTTCCTTCAGCAAGAGTGTGCTTGCTTCTTGGCAGGTCCTGGAGCCTGTGGGTTATGGCCCATCTCATCACTTTTATAACTTCAACTCATCCTAGGGTTACAATGGCTCCATATTACCAACATTATACCTCCTTTACAGCCAATAGTACTTCATCTCTTCATATTCTTGGCGTATCCCACATATCGAGATAAAACTCCTACTTATTTTGTCTGAAGTGCACTCCGTGGAATATCATTATCTTTTCTAGGGGTCAAGTGTCCTCACAGGGTACTACACCCTTGAAATGCACAAGTATATCCATAGACCATATTTCTCATGTCCTCGAAAATGATCAAAATCTTTCTCCATAAGGCAACTACTCATAAAATCCAAATCAGTACCAACGATGGTAACTTTATTGATTCTCAAATTGTTACAATCTGCTGCATTTCCATTACATGGCTCAACTCAACACCTCAATATAAAAGAATTGTTCCCACTACTACTACTATATTTCTTTTGTTGCAAACTCAACTATTTAGCACAAGCCTCCTTCACTTTGGGACAATATCTGGCAAAGTGCCCTGCTTCATTATGGCAGAAACCTATTACTTCTATCAATCTCGTGGTTTCCTTGTGATTACATAGCCTCCTTGGGTCCTCAGCTTCCTTTTTGGGCAAGTGCTGAAGTAGTGCCCTGAATCTTTGCACCTGAAACATGTGATATGACTCAGGTCCTTCTTTGTAGAAATTGGGTTGTTTCTGGAATCCAATCTATTTCTCTTCCTGGACTTTTCCGTGCCAATCAGGGCTTCTATTTCCAGTGGGTCATACTCTACTTCCACTGTAGGGAATACTACTAGATCCCCCTTCAGACAATTTTGGGAGATGTGTCCTTCTTCTCCACATGAATAACAAGAATTGGTGCAGGGTTTAATTAGGTCTTCTTCGGGTGTGTCCTCCACCTCTTCCCCCGTCACAGGTTCTTGTAAAATTTCCATGAGGGCTCCTCTCATTGCTTCTTTCTTCTGCTAGATGGTTCTTTGTACCATGGGGTAAATGTGACACTGAGCAGGGTAGTGGGTAGTCCCTTCACATAAGAAACAAGTAATCTACCTAGTGGGCATTCTTCAGTTGGGTGACTTTCTTCACAATGAGGGCATTCATCCTTGTGTTCTTTATGCTTGTGTTCTATTTCTCCACAGAGCTTGCATGCACAAGGTTTCTTCATATCATTTCCATAACGCTTAAAATTCGGGGACACAAGACGAGACCTTAGCAGAGTCAACTTAAATTCTTCCCAAGTGGTTACTCCTTGCCATCCATTGATGGTTTGGTACATCCTCCACCAAGTAGCAGCACCTCTTTCAAAGAACTGAAGAGCATGCCGGTTCATATCCTTTCCGACTATAAGTTATTCTTCATGTGATCTTCCATGTTCTAAACCCATTGGTCCGTGTCCAATTGAGTCACCGGTCCAGAAAATATGAGTTTATCTCCATTCATCCTCTATTGGTTCCAGGGGTTTTGGGGTGAGATAAGATAGATGGAGAGGGGTACACACAATACAAACAATAGTTTTGAAGAGACAAATTTTTATTTTGTGGCTGTCGGAAAAACATCAAACAAATGACAGCTCACAATCGTCGCATCTAACGTAGGTATATAACGGGGGTTTGGTCTTCTAAAGGACAATAAATCTTCAAAGTCGCCAAACTCTTCAAGTCTTATTCATGTCTCCAATGGCTTCTTCCGATCCTGTTTGTCCTTCTCAAGTTCCTTTGCCAGATAATCTTTGTTAACGCGAAGTCTCTCGTGACGTCCTTTAATATTTCTAGAGTTGCGTTCCAAACTTCTCGGTTTCAACATCCTTGGCATGAACCATGGTCCTACTATCCTTTGTTTCTTGACGAATCTCCAATATCTCAAGGTTTTGCTCCTCCATCTTGGCTACTTTTAGCTTTTCGGTCGTAAGTTCTTCACGAAATACTTTCTTGTCAAATACGGCTTCCTGCAGGTCCATCTTAAAACTCTTCATGTAATACTCCAGATCCTGGCGATACACCAGCTAAGGTTAAAACTTCATCTTTTGCTGGTAGGTGATTCATTAGCCCTTTTGTCATCCAATCCTTCCGACGAAATGCATGCTTAACTCAGCACGGTGACAATAGCATAAGCGGGCGATAACTTTATGGATAGCCATGTTTATGCCCGTGTCTCTGCCATGAGCTATCATTCCATAGTTGATATCTCCTGCCTTGGGGTTTTCTTGACAAAATCATTGAGTTTTAACGCTCCATGTTCCGGTCTTTCTCCGACACACCTTGATCTCGGGTATTTGACAGCTTCAATAGTGTGACAAGTTCCATCAGGGTAGCCTTCCTAGGTTATACCAATCTGGAAATTCTTCCGAGCCTTCAAATTTCTCCTAGTCTTCGGAGTTTTCAGCCGTTGTAGTTTCCATTATTATAATTCTCGGTAAAATCCTCTTCATTCCGAAGTGGTCTTAGTGCCTGATATCTTGTACTTCTTGGAGTGGTCTCATCAAGCGAATCTTTGTGTGGTCAAAAGGGGAAAGGGGTATAGTCTAACTATTTGAGGTGAAAGGAAAGTACTTGGTAAAGCTTACAAAAGATGAGAGTTAAGGGATCTCTTTTGAAAAATAAAGTTTTTGAGAAAACCTTTCCTATGGGCTTGCCAGTTTCTAGGGGTCACGTCTTGCAGTCAACCTGGCTCTGATACCATCTTGTAGCGACCCGACCCGAATAGATCGAAGTCTCTGTGCTTAAGTGTCATCCCTGGATTGGTATGCTAACACACACAGTACTAAGATTTATAACAAAGGTAAATCACATGTATAAAGTAACGTAAATACTATTACCTCAATCCATATAGCGGAAGTAATAACAAAGTTGTGGAGTTCCCAACAACGCCAACCACAAAGTTGAGTGTAGACAACGCAACCCTATCTTTTCACTTACTCATCATAAGATTCCTGCAACATGAGACGTTACAACCATGTAGGTCAGTACATTGAATGTACTGGCAAATTCACACCATAGGATAATGATGAATAATAGCTATCACTACATGCATATTTGGCTGGTGGAGGCTCTAAGTTTATTTTTTTTGCATAAATCTAATTTTTCCCTACAACAAAGGAATAAATTTTATTTAACTACAAAGTTTGTTGAAATATTGAGAAGGTTCCTCCAACTCAATCCCAAATAATAATAATAATAACCCAACAAATTTCATTAAATACAGTGATGAGATCAACCAATAATTCAGGTACCAGATACTCAAGATGTCTAACCGGGAACACAGCTATTCATGAATAGTTTGTACACTTTGTAGAGGTTTGCGCACTTTTCCCCACAGACTCGATCGCCTCCCTTGAAGTCCTCGCACTGCCTGGTGTTTGAGAACGGGACGAACGAGACATGGTCTTTCAGAAGCATATACTCTCTACTCCGGGCGGACCGGTACACCTACAATCTCCCTGCATCTGCTAGTCCACCTCTTCAAGAGCTCACACATCTTACTCAACTATGACAGAGCCCATAATGGCTTGTGGTTGCACACGGAAGTTTCTAGTTATGAAATATCAAATGATCCCTTTGAGCCTGGGTGGCCTTCAGTAGGGTAATCACACGGGTACCGAGATTCCCTTGGGAAAGCACTAGGTTCTCCAGGTGCCCGGGCAAACCACTGGGTGCTCCAGGTGCCCCAACCAATCCACCCAGATGTGCATTAAAATAGCCACCTTAAGTTAAACCCTTAATTAACAATATCTCTCACATCTTTCATGAATTCTCTCAAACCAAACCGCGTCTACGAGCATAGCATAGTAGTATAAACATAATGTAGTAGCACCCAAGGGTTTGAATATAAGACAATAGGCTCCTACCTCATCAACTACTTCCCAGTGCCCACATTTTATCAAACCTACTCATGCAATGTTTGAGGGTTGAAACTAATGCATAAAAATTGGGTAATAAAGGGATATGATGAAAGTGTGAACTTGCCTTGTACTGTTGATGAAGATTTGCCGCACTCATAACTCATGATACATCTACTCGTCACGCTCCGTTCAATCCATCGTGAGCAAGCAATAGTAACCACACATAAGCAATCATGCAAAAGAATCGAAGAAAAGACCTAGGAAACCTTAAAAAACAAGCAATTAACTCTTGCAACAGAAAACAATTTCTAACAGTACCAAAATTAGGTGGATTTGGCCTTATCAGAAAGTTTAGGTCAAGAGCTTTGATTTGCAAAAAGAATCAACTAAAATGGAGTTATAAAACTCGAGTTATGAACAAAAGAAGTTTCAAATTCAAATATGTTTGAAACCAAAATTTTGAACTTTCAAAAATATGTTTAAGTTGATTAACTGGATAGAGGGGATCATAACGAAGAAGTGGGCATTACTTTCGTTAGACTTGGATAAACGGTGCAAAAGTTGCGAAGGTTTGACGATCGGGGGCTAAACTGTAAAATAAATAATTGCATATAGGTCCCTGGCCGAAATTAAAACAGAAAAAGAAAAACATAACGAATGAATGTTCACTAGAGAACTTAATCTACTGAATACGCTCGCTACAGAAGTTTAACTAACAAATGTTCACTAAGTAACCTAACTAAATAAGAAAGATCGGGGTTTTAAACGAAAACCTGAAAAAAAAAACCTAAACCCTAAAAAGAAATAAATCGGACCGGGCGGTTTACCGATTCGGTTTGACGACGGAGGATCTCGGGCGAGACGGGCGGGCGGCGTCAGCTGTTTATGTATGCTTGGCCCAATGACGGCGTGGCTGCGTGGTGAGTCTTGGCGGCGCGAGCGACAAGTCGGCGGCATGTGGCGGCCGACGCGGCAACAAGCGGCGCGATCGAGGAGTGAGATTGGGGCGCTCGACTTAGAAGGAGGGAGGAGGCGGCGCGATGCGTGGAGGAGGGGGTAGGGCAAGGCGGCCGCGGAGCGTGTCCGAGGTGGACACGACAGGGCGGCGGAGACCTGCCCGGGGTTGGGGACGACGCGGTTGGGCGGGCCTGGGCTTCGGCCCAGTTCGGCGGCCTAAAAATATTTTTTTAAACAAATTTTACACATAATAAAAATAAAGTAAACCAAATAAAATAAAGTATACTATAGGCATATAATATATCATAATTTTCGGAAAAAGATTTTGTATAACTTGAACATTTTTCCAATGTCAAATAAATTTCAGAAAAATTTAAATAAAGCAAAGAGTGCTTGTCGTTTATTTAAAAAACAAATAAAATATTTTTAAAATACCAAAATGATTTCAAACACATTTCTCTCAATTTTCTAATGTAGGGAATCATTTTACCATATTTTCCATATATTTTATTTTTGCAGAAAAATAATTTGAATAAAAATCAAATAACTCAAATTGAAATTAATTTTCAACGGGACATTAAATTTGATTCTTTTAAACTTCCAACTCATATTTCATATCTTTTGAAGAAGTCATTTTATCTTCTCTCATGAAAATGATTGAGTTGCTTAAAGTTTCTGAATTGAAAATATTTCCAAATGAAATTCAAATCTTTTAAAACCCCTTTTTCATTTAATTAAATGGAAGAAGTCATATCATCTTCTCTCTAGAGTTTTGTATTTGAAAAGAATTTGAATTCACGGAGATCATAAATGCAAGGTGAATGTTTGGGAAAGTCATTTCATTCCCTCTCATTTAACTTTCAAAAAGATTCAAATTTCACTCAATTTCACACAAGCAACCACACCACAATCAAACAAACAATCAAAACTATTTATTTAATATAACATTCCAAAATTTAGCATTTTGGGATGTTACAGGTCTAGTCAGTACAGGAGAACAGAGTTTGAACCCTGGGTCTACTATGTTTCATTGGTCTTTTCCCAAGAGTGCAGGCACATTTTTAGCATAAGCAGCCCTAAATTTGGTAACAGAAAAATATTCAGAGCAATACTGATTAACTTCACCATCTTCACCTCCAATAACAGTCATGAGATGTAGGGCATGTATGCACGGCTTCCCGGGGATCTGCCAGTTCCTACAAATGCATTCATTAGTTGCAAGGTTCACTGGATATCTCCATTCCCTATTTTTACTATCAATGTATGTCACCTCACCCTCGTATATCGACGGTCGAATGCATTTCATCCTTAGTCCTCTTGCCTTGGCATGTAATGCCTTAATCAGAGATGGGAGCATAAGATGGCCAACATATTGTGTTTCTGCAATTCTTTTATCGAAGAGCCATCTTTATCATGATCATCTGCCCGATCTTATCAAATGCTTGCCACAACAAAAGCCCTTTCACTGACTTGAACTTTGCACTGAAACACTCAGCGAGGTTATTGGTCACATAGTCTACTTTGCAGATTTCATTGAATTTTCTTCTTGACCACAACTTTCCATTATGTTCATCCATGTACTCCTTCACCAAAGGATTGTGAGCATACAACACTCTCAAATGGTGCTCATGCTTCCTCAAGCTGCATGTGTATGATGCTAGCCATAGGTTGTCATCATAAACTTTCCTCTGAATTTCTTTTTAAAATTCCGCGCCTAGGTGTCGCATACATTCCCTATGTTCCACTCCAGGGAATACAATTTCTACTGTAGTTTCTAAACCCGTACAAGCATCTGTGTGTATAACTAAACATGAGGGTGTACCTATAATATTGCGCAACTGCTGCAGAAACCAGACCCAACTCTCCTCGGACTCTACCTCCAACACACCAAATGCAACTGGGAATAGCCAGTTGTGCCCATTAACTGCAGAAGCTGCTGCTGGCTAGCCTCTCCATCTTCCATTCAAAGCAGTTGCATCAACAGCCAAATATGGCCTACAACCATTCAGAAACCCCTGCCAGCAAGCCTTGAAACAAACAAAAGCCCTCCTGAAGCACTCCTTCTGCAGTGCCTTCCCTTTATTTTGTACTTAACTGTATGCTTGTCTATCTCTACAACACTCCCTGGACTAGCCGTCCCCACTTCATCTTTGAAGGTGTAAAGCAACTGAAAACTCTCATTCCATGGACCATTAATCTTATCAAGAGCCCTTTCCTTAGCATAGAAAATCTTCATGTAAGATATATCAATCGTGTACTTCTCAAATAGCTTCCCATGGAGTGCTGTTGGACCAATTGTTGGTGTTTCCTCACCCAATCCAAGATTGCATCTGCCACCCACCTAACCTTTGCAAGCTTAGATTTGTCCTTTCCCCCTTCCCCTCCAGGTGGGAAAATGTGCCCGTGTAGGTTGCTTTTTATCCGAAACAAAATGAAAAATGATGTCAAATACAATTAAGAAACATTACACATCATCTGAATATAGAATGGATAAATAATCTGATAAAAAGATCCAGTTGTAATACCTGAATCAATTTGCTCTTTAGCATAGTGGATGCATGCAACCTCCACCTACACCTATCATAAAGGCAATGAACAGTGAATCTTCTTGGCTCACTCCTATCAACCTCATACGAGTTTTCAGTGAGAATGCAATATGTAGTCACTGCATTACGACAGTCCACCATTGATTCAAATACTCACAATGTCTCAGTTCAACAGCATCGACAGGGCTCCACGGATACTCACAACAGAGTGCCTCACGGAAATCTGTGAATGAAATGCTGGTTTCTACCACTTTAGGATAGAAAAATCTAGAAATCAGACATGGTTTAGTTCCACGCAGCTCGCTAGTTTCCATTCTAACTGCCAGCCAAAAAGTAAGTGCAGGATCAACCCTATTTGATTGAAATAAGATAAAGGGTGCAGTTAGGCTGAATTTTTTCAGATGAATTGCATTGATTCATGCTAACGGTGGTCAAATATAGCCTAATTTATGGATCTCCTATTCAATTTGAGAGCAAAACAATGCTTACCCAGGTGGAATCCAAGAATTATCCGCCTCTGATTCAACCCAATCATCTCCACGGTCGATGGGCCAGACGGGGTGCTCCCCTGACATCGCTTCCTAATCCTAGATGGGGAGAGAGGGTAGATGCGGCACAGGCAGCATGACTGCAGCAGAGGTGGCACGACAGCGGTAGAGGCGACACGACAACGGCGGAGGGGGCGGCGCGGAAGCGACTCAATCTGATTCAGGTTACAGTGAGGGGAACCTACAGTGAGTGTCAGTTTCGCGGCCCCACTGGTTAGCACGTAACGGTCAAAATGTGGACTCAGCCCTATGCGGCCCCACTCGTCAGAGTTAACGGTCAAGCCATTGACCCGATGGCAACGTCCACTGTGACCAGTTTTGAGGGTTTCAGGCAAGGGAGTGTGGAAAAGTGAGCAAAAGTTAAGATCGTGGGGATGAATGAGTAGAACTACGGAACCAGGAGCACAGAAATAAAAATCCCTTATTTATATTGGTGTAATATCTACTGTAATCCAACTTTTCTATGATTCATACCCCCCGATACTACCCATAGATTCATCAAAATAAGCAAACAACACATAGAAAATGGAATTTGTCAAAAACAGAATAGTCTGTAGTAATCTGTAAACTTTGTATACTTCTTTAACTCCAAAAATTCCAAAAAATTAGGATAATATAGGAAATTCATATATCAGTCTTGTGTAAAACATTTAGAATTTTATTACGCTTCTGTGAATTTAAACAATTCAGTTACTGGACGCAAAAGTTTCTGTTTTTCAACAAGATCAAATCAATGATATACCAAAGTATCCCAAAGGCTTTACTTGGCTCAAACACTAACTAAAAACACCAAAATACAATTACTACAGAGGTAATAATGTGTATTTGTTGAAAACCAGAACCAAAAATAAAAAAATAAAAATAAAATTGGGTTACCTCCCAATAAACGCGATTGTTTAACGCCCCTAGCTAGGCATAAAACATAGATCTAGGTGTTGTCATCTTTGGTATGCAATTCATAAGTAGCCCTCATAAAAGATTCATATGGCAACTTAATTTTCTTTCTTGGAAAGTGTTCCATGCTCTTCCTTAACAAAAATTGAAATCTAATGTTTTCTTCTTTCATATCAATAATTGCACCAATTGTTCTAAGGTAAGGTCTACAAAGAATATTTGGACATCTAGGATTGCAATCTATATCAAACTTAATTAAATATATGTGAACATAATTCCTATTGCAACAATAAGAACATCATTAATCCTTCCCATGGGTTTCTTAATAGGTGAATCCACTAGATGCAAATTCAAAGAACGATCATCTAATTCACGGAAACCTAGCACATCACATAAAGTTTTTGGAATCATGGAAACGCTAGAACCCAAATTATACAAAGCATGGCACTCAAAATCTTTATTTTTAATCTTAATAGTAGGTTCCTACTCATCATAAAGCTTTGTAGGGATAGAAACTTCCAACTCAAGTTTTTCTTCAAAAGATTTCATCATAGCATCAACGATATGTTTAGTAAAAGCCTTATTTTGATTATAAGCATGAGGGGAACTCAACATGCATTGCAACAAGGAAATACAATCTATGAAAGAACAATTATCCTAATTAAAGTCCTTGAAATCCAAAAGAGTGGGTTCATCGCTACCTAAAGTTTTGACCTCTCCAATCCCACTTTTATCAAAAATTTCATTAAGATCTTTAAACTCAGAATCATTGGGACGCCTTCTTGCTAAAGTTGACTAATCTCCAGTCCCATTTTTATCAAGATTTATATTAGAAAACAAAGATTCATCACATCAATCACATTAAGATCTTCATCATTATTATCTAAAGAAATAGAAGAACACGCTTTTACAAACCAATATGTTTTAGCACGCATCCTAGCGGTTCTTTCTTTACATTCATCAATAAATTTTTTAATAGCTTTCATAGATTCATTAATATCATGCTTGTGGCATAGATCTAATTTTCAAAGAATCAATCTCATGAGAAGTTCTATCAACGTTCCTAGCCAAATCATCAATCTTGAGCAATTATTCTTCAACCATAACATTGAAAGCTTTTTCGAAATTATTGAAATATTTAATATTGTTCTCAAGATTTGAGGGTATTTTATTATAACTTCCATAAGAATAGTTGTAGAAATTACAATAATTATTACAGGAATTACTATGAAATGGCCTAGGGTTGAAATTACCTCTATAAGCGTTGTTACCAAATTGTTCCTGCCAACAAAATTCACACCCATAGATTCATTATTGTTCTCAGTCCAAGTAGACAAAGGCATATCATTAGGATCAATAGGAGAACTCTTACTAGCAATCAATTTCATAAGTTCATCCATCTCTCCACTCAAAGTATTAATTTCTTCAATCGCATGCACTTTTTTACTAGTAGAAGATATTTTGTTATGCCATTGAGAGTAATAGACATAATATTATCTAGGAGTTTAGTAGCTTCTTCTAATATGATTTCCGTAGTACCTCCCCCGGTGGAATCTAAAAGATTTCTAGATGCAAAATTTAATCCGGCATAAATTTTGTGTATGATCATCCATAAACTTAAACCATGAGTAGGGAAATTTCTTATCATCAATTTCACCCTCTCCCAAGATTGTGCAACATGTTCATGATCAAGTTGCTTAAAATTCATTATATCATTTCTAATGGAGATGATCTTAGCGGGAGGAAAATACTTGGAAATAAAAGCATCTTTACACTTGTTCCATGAATAAATACTATTTTTAGGCAAACATGAAAACCAAGTTTTAGCACGATGTCTTAGTGAGAACGGAAATAGCTTAAATTTAACAATATCATTATCCACATCTTTTTTCTTTTGCATATCACACAACTCAACGAAAGTATTTAGACGGGATGTGGCACCTTCACTAGGAAGGCCAGGAAATTGATCTTTCATAACAAGATTCAACAAAGCGACATTAATTTCATAAGATTCCGCACTAGTGATGGGAGCAATCGGAGTACTAATAAAATCATTATTATTAGTGTTGGAAAAATCACACAACTTAGTATTCTCTTGAGTCATCGTGACAAAGCAAGCAACCTAGCACACGAGCAACCAAAAAGCAAATGAAAATACGAACGGAAGAAGGGCGAATAAAAAGGCAAATCTTTTTGTGATTTTCTGAAAATGTTTTAAAAGTGGGGGAGAGGAAAACGAGAGGCAAATGGCAAATGATGTAATGCATGAGATGAGAGTTTATGGTAGGTACTTGGTAGGCTTGACGTAGAACCTCCCCGGCAAAGGCGCCAGAAATTGTTCCTGCTACTTCTTCAGCATGCGTTAGTTTTTCCCTTGAAGAGGAAAGGCTGATGCAGAAAAGTAGAGATAAGTATTTCCCTCAGTTTGAGAACCAAGGTATTCATCCAGTAGGAGGTACATGCAAGTCTCCAATCTATGCGCCCGCACAAACAATCAAACACTTGCACCCAACACGATAAAGGGGTTGTCAATCCCTTTGCGGTCACTTGCAAGGATGAGATCTGATAGAGAATGATATAAAAGATTACTAAAATGTAAAACAAAGTAAAAAACAAATAAATTAAAGCAAGGTATTTTTGGGTTTTTGGGTTTATAGATCTGGCAATATATGATGGAAAATAGACCAGGGGCCATAGGTTTCACTAGAGGCTTCTCTCTTGAAAGAAAACATAAAGTGGGTGAATAAATTACTGTCGAGCAATTGATAGAAAAATGCAAAGTTATGACAATATCCAAGGCAATGATTATGAATATAGGCATCATTTCTGCGTAAAGTAGACCGAAATGATTCTGCATCTACTACTATTACTCCACACATCGACCGCTATCCAGAATGCATCTAGAGTATTAAGTTCATAAGAATGGAGTAACGCCTTAAGTAAGATGACATGATGTAGAGGGATAAACTCAAGCAATATGATGAAAACCCCATCTTTTTACCCTTGATGGCAACAATACAATACGTGTATCGCTACCGCTACTGTCACTGGGTGAGGACACCACAGGATTGAACCCAAAACTAAGCACCTCTCCCATTGCAAGAAGAACCAATCTAGTTGGCCAAACCAAACCGATAATTCGAAGAGAAATACAAACATATTTAATCATGCATAAAAGAGTTCAGAAAGACTCAAATAATATTCATAGATAATCTGATCATAAATCCACAATTCATCGGATCTCAATGAACACACCGCAAAAGAATATTACATCGGATAGAACTGCAAGAACACCTAGGAGAACTTTGTATTGAAGATCAGAGAGAGAGAGAGAAGAAGCTATCTAGATACTAGCTATGGACCCGTAGGTCTGTGGTAAACTACTCACACTTCATCGGAAGGGCAATAAGGTTGATGTAGAGGCCACCCGTGATCGAATCCCCCTCTGGCAGGGTGTTGGAAAAGGCCCCAACACTACTGCAGGATG
The DNA here is from genome assembly GCA_021437245.1 of Aegilops speltoides. Taxonomy (NCBI): domain Eukaryota; kingdom Viridiplantae; phylum Streptophyta; class Magnoliopsida; order Poales; family Poaceae; genus Aegilops; species Aegilops speltoides. The sequence goes on from CM038143.1 coordinate 324,077,918, forward strand.
CTGCTAACGCGACACTACGATCAGAGAACCTTCGATGAAACTGTGTGTGATGCAATAATCACAAACGGTGGTGTAAACAAACCGTCAAAAGGTGCAAAACGTTTGCAACGATGGATGCATCAAATATGGTTCAGATTTTAGTTGCATGTGCGATGCAGGGCATACGGTCCAGCTCAATGAACTATTTGTGATGAGGAAGAAGAACGGAAACGGGCAGCCAGATGAAGGCATGTGAGATATACGACATACGGTTCAATCGGATTAACTGTTTGTGATGAGGCGGAACAACAAAAACGGGCAGCTACATAAAGGTGTGCAATTGAGGGCATACGCTTCAGAAGGATTAACTATTTGCAATTAGGCAACAGAATAGAAACAGTCAGCCAGATCAAAGGTCTGTGCTATTGATGGCATACACTTCACATGGATGAACTGTTTGCGATTAGCCACAACAAACAGAAACAGTTAGACAGATCAACGTGTGTGAGCTAGACGGGCACACATTCTAATTAAAAGAAGTGTGCTCGATGGTAATAACGAGTGCGCACGGTTCTTGGAACAAGACGTGTGCTGACATTGCCTATTGTGGTGCACCCTATGGTGCAAACACCACATTACGCCGTCCGGGAATAGTTCCGACCTTAGAAATTATAGAACCGTCAATAAATTTTGAGCCTGCGTTCTGTCACATTCCAAATTGCAAACCTATTCACACCGATCAAAACCTAAATGGTTTCCCACTTAGGAGCGTATTAGTACTTGGTTATAAATACTACTACTCCAAGATGACTGCACATTCCTCCTCAACTACTCATCCACAAAAACAAACAAGTCATTCATCATCGTTCCCTTGCGTCTGCCATGGCCAGCGTGAGTTATGGGTCGAGAGATTGCCACCATGGAGAGGAGAGCATGGAAGCATAAGCACGAGAGATGTCCCGCCTCGCCGCGAAAGCAGCCGACATATTCCGCCATGCGGCCACAGCAACACAGAGGTCCCGCCGCGTCGCTAAAGTAGCACGGATGTCCTGCCGCACCGCCGATGCAGCAGACTGGTGCGGCTGCGCTGCGGAAGCCGCAGAGATGTCCGGCCGCACCGTGGAAGCAGTGAGATGTCCTCGCGTGCCGCGGCGGCCTGGAAAAATGTCTCACGGGCAGGCAAGGACACTTACAGGCGCATGCATGTGATTGTCCATAGCCAGATGGATCAGATCTCCGACTAGGAGAGGTTGCAGGACGGCATGAAAGCCTCGTTTGAACAGGCTACTGGCGTCATCCGACAACTAAGCGAGAGCAATGATAAGCTCCAGGCTGAGCGCGACCTACTGAGGGCAAAGATCGTCGGAAGTGCAGAGCAGCAGGAGGAGACCACTGCCTTGTTGAAGAGGACCAGCGTCATCGTCGAGAAACTTATGGACGAGAATGCCGTGATGCGCATGAAGCTCAAAAGGCTGGTGGAGGAATCCGTGGATGCTCTCAAGCAGCATATTGAGGACAAGAAAGAGCTCATCGCTGCTCGCCGTGAAGACTAGTTCTCACGGCCTGCAGCAACGCATCAAGAAAGTAGAGATCAGCGAGACAGATCATTGTCTTCCTTCTTCTTTTGCCCTTATGTATTTCGGGCATTACCGCACGTGGTTTTTTAATTATCTTCCTAAATATGTAAGACAATTATTATCCACTGTCATTGTCCTTATATTCATCATGCTTGCTATAAGTCGCAGTCGATGCTATATAGGTCCGTCGGATCTTACATCAAGATCCTGTAAATCTTTCTTTTCAGATTTTCATTTTTCTCTCTTAAATCTCATTCCAGTGAGACATAGCCATGCCATGAAATAAGGGCTCATGCGCCATTAATGGAGACGTTGGGAGGGAGGTGCGCGGTGGATAGAGGTAAAATGGCTCTCTTCCTGATGAGCACGCGCAGGGGTCTGATCGCATGCCTCCCGTATTCAAATAGCTACCCCGCACAACACATCCTATCCAATAAAAAAAGGGGACGCGTGGCGGCACGTAATTGGTAAGTAGAACGCCCACGGTTTCAATAATAGTTGTGTTTCTGATTTGTAACGTGACAACACTTGTTCCAAAATGACTTTGTTCATTGGTAATGTGTGCGTGTTTGCAAATCGGACAGAAAAATTACCACAGCATGTTGGTGCCATGTCATGACACGATGGCAAGTTTCATGATTTTCAGGCGTGTTTTGGATTTACGGAATTAAAAAACCAAGTTTCTCAATCTTTCCGGCCGAGCCACGACGCCCAGATGTTTGAATTTCATTCTCATTTCTTGCATGGGACTTATAAATTCATCCAAGGACACACATGTGATTTTTCAACCAACTTTGGTGCACTGGAGCATGTGCTTGTAGTTCAAATTTGAATTATGCACATTAAATGCCCAGAAATTCAATTAATGTATAAAAAGGCCAAACTAACCCGGAATAATTCCAAAATTTAGTACGATACTTCTATTTGGTCTAATCTGCCTGTGTAAAAAACATAAGGCGAGAGAAGGCAGTGTACGTATGTCGTTTCACACACGGAGATGACATGTTCCCTCTCGGAACCACGAGCCTTCTTGAGAGAAGCTCCGGTTTGCAAGAAGCTTATACCAAAGCTTGTCCCAATTTGGCAAAAAAAATTACCGTAGCATGTTGGTGCCATGTCATGACATCATGCCAAGTTTCATGATTTTCATGTGTGTTTTGGATTTACATGAATTAAAAAAACAAGTTTCACAATCTTTCTAGCCGAGCCACAATGCCTAGATGTTTGAATTTCATTCCCATTTCTTGCATGGGACCTAGAAATTCACCCAAGGACACACATATGATTTTTCAACCAACTTTGGTGCACTGGAGCATGTGCTTGTAGTTCAAATTTGAATTATGCACATTAAATGACTAGAAAAATCAATTAATGTATAAAAAGGCCAAACGAACCCAGAATAATTCCAAATTTAGCACGATACTTCATTTGGTCTAATCTGCCTGTGGAAAAACATTAAGGTGGGAGAAGGCAGTCACTACTGCAGGATGCTGCTAACGTGACACTACGATCAGAGACCCTTCAATGAAACTGTGTGCGATGCAATAATTGCAAACGGAGGTGTAAAAAACCGTCAAAAAGGTGCAAAACGTTTGCGATGACGGATGCATCAAACACGGTTCAGATTTTTGTTGCGTGTGCGATTCAGGGCATACGGTTCAGTTCAATTAACTGCTTGCGATGAGGGTGACACTACAAAAAACCACTTCCGTGATGATACGTGTTTGTCACAGTAGGTTGCATTTTTTGTCATGCATGTACATCCATGACGATTTTATGACAGAATCAAGATAGTCATACCTGTGCTGTCGTAGAAGTGTTCTATGACATTACAAAAATTATCATCACGGAAGTGTCCATTTCCATGAAGATAAATCGCGCGTCACAGAAGTGCTCGTCAAGGGTGACCGACACGTGGCATCGACCGTAACAGAACGCTGTTAAGCTATCGGGTCGGGTTTTGGATCCGATAACCCATTAACAGCCCCGACCAATGGGGATTTTCCACGTGTAAAATTATCATTGGCTAGAGGAAACACGTGTCGGCTCACCGTTGGGACAGATGTCATCCGCTCATTGGACCGAAGGCGCCTATGATACGGTGACATGTGCCACGGCCCAACAGAGGCCCATTCCTGTGAAAAGTTCGGCCCATTTGACTTGGTCAAAAGGTGGCGGGCTGGCCCACGGAAAGCCTGTTAACGGCCTGTTCGCATATAGCCCATTTACAGCCCGCTAACCCAGGGCCCGTTACGCCCTATCCGAATTAGGCCCAGTAGCATCATCTGGGCCGTCCAATATGATTCTAGCCCGTTTTGACTTCCGGCCCATGTGTGGCCCATGACTTCTTTCGGCCCATATGAGGCCCTTTGTAACTCTTGGCCCATTAACAGCCCGTGGTGAAACTGGCCCGTAATGAACAGTGTATCACTTTATACCCATTAACGGCCGTTATTCCATTGGGCCGTTTCCAGCCCAAGTTATCTTTCGGCCTTCTCAGGGCCCATTGATTCTTGGGCTCATTAGCAGCATTCGGTTACATACGGCTCGTTACTGTCATTTTCCGTTTGCGTACCATTAATACGTTGGCCGTTTTCATGTAAAAAAACCCGCTGGGCTGTTTTCATAGAGTTATCAAATACGGCCTATTAACGGACCGTTATGGTCCATGAATAATATGGCCCATGATTGGCGAAATGATGATACGCCTCGTAGAAGGCCCATGGATCCTACGGCCCGTATGAGGCCCATGGATAGTACGGCCCGTAGAAGGCCCATGGATCGTACGACCCATAGAAGGCCCATGAACCCTATGGCCCGTAGAAGGCCCATGGACCCTAAGGCCCGTATAGAAGGCCGATGGATGCTACGGCCCGTATAGAAGGCCAATGGATCCTACGGCCGGAAGAAGGCCCATGGATCATGCGGCCTGTAGGAGGCCCATGGTTACAACAGTCCGTGTGTTGCCATGATTATTTTGGCCTAGTTACCAAAAATAGGCTATTGTAGCCACTAGAAAAACACAGAAAAAGAACTGTAGTGACTACAAGCAAACAGCTAAACAAGACAATAAGGAAATAAATAAGCAAGCAATTAACGCTAGCCTATTACCGCTATTACGCATATTACATCCACTAGGCATCAAAGTTCGCCACCAGTGCAAATATAGGGAACAAAGCAGCACATTACATACACTGGCCGTCAAAATTGGCCACCAGTGCAAATAAACGCGGCAGCAAAACAAGAACGTAACTGAAATGACTTCAGAAGAGCTCAAGAAACGTTATCCTGGGTATCCACCATCCTGGCAATAAGCTTAGCAAGCTGATTAGCTTTGTCCTGTTTGGCGCTAAAATCCTCCAACACTTGGTGTTGCACCAGAAAGTATGCATCTGAATGCTCCACGGACTTCATGCAGTCTTCCGCTTCTTGTCGCAAAGACAGTGATCGATGTCTTTCAGCTTGTAGTTGAGACTCAAGAAACCGAACTGATTCAAACAGTGAGTTTGAATAGCTTGTGCAAGCGGTAGTGGCCAGTAACTCGAACACTAAACCAAGGCAGGACTTTGGGGTTGTCTCGCTGTCTTCAAGATAGTGTTCCTTAGCTGTTTTATCAGCTTTGTTGGAGACCAACAAGGATGTGTCACTATCCTGAACCTTATCTGCATTACTTCCTTTACCATTGATTAATAAGGCACTCTTCCCCAATATTCTGTCAGCATTATAAAAGAAGAAACAAGTAGACACATAACAAGTTTAGCATGTACTAGTATATGAAACTCATTTCGGTGAACCAGTTCATTAGTAAGGTGGACAGGATTAAACTACCAAGTCTTCTATTGCCAAGTACTAGTACATAATAAAAGCATCAAACAAACATATATCTATGTCCTATGGTCACTGCATTGTCTTGCCAAATCAAAATAGAGACACGATTTAAATCATATCAGTTCAAGACAAAGCAACAGTGAAAGAATACAAAGTGTGGAAAACTACACGGCACAACAAGATTTCAGATGGGTACCACGGGTCTACATGTACAACAACACTATTGGCTCTGTTGTGATGCTAGTAATGTGCATGATATGAAAGTCAACTGTATACACAATTGAAATTGAAATCAACAGAGCTATTGATAAGAGCAAACCTGTTAAAGAAACATGTGTGAACATACCTACTGTGCCATTGGAGTTTCGATTGGATCCTTCAATTTAAAAATAAGTTTGTATGAGTAAATACAGTGATACAAGAGCAAAGCAATCATAGTTAAAAAAGGCGCACCTAAGCGAAGCTTAAGCGCGCTTAGGCTCTAGGCGTTGGCAAAACGCATTGTGCATAACTATGCTTAATCAGTGCATAATCGCATAAGCATGCACTTTGGTCATAGAAGCGCAAGGCGGTGGCAAACGCATAATTAACGCCTAGCGCTTTTTGAACTATGATAGCAATGGAATCTTAAATTAGAACAGTTGTTCTTGAGTTTAGGCACTTGTTCTACATGAGCAGTCTGATGAAGACGCAAGAATATAATACTTAAAAATAGAAAATGAGCTCATAGACCTTACCACATTCTTGGTTCGGGACCAGTACAGAACAAGACGTTCCCAGTCATCGTCCAGTAAATGTGTCTCAGGAGAACGTAAGGGAATTTGATGAGTTTCTTTGCCGGTGAAGTACGTTTTCTTCAGGTAATTCTGATACTGCCACCAAGCACTCTTGAAGATAGCAGAGATATTAGCACATGTTACCTCATCCTGAGTTTCCAAATCGGTCCTTCTCTATAGAGAAAAATGGGAAAATTTGTTGTATTATAACCATCATGGAGGTAGGATGTATGGGACTAAGCAAAGTAATTGCCATGAATAACATTACTTACACATAACTCCTGGACAAACACCTACAACTGGCATTTTCCTTCATCTTCAGTATAATATTTCCAAGATGGGAAGATACGCACATACGATTTAACAACATCAAATGCGATAGATGCTAAACTACGACTAGCTGGTTGTGCTTCCTCCACGTGAATAGGCGTACTAACCGGTGGAGTTGGGGTTCGCCGTGATAGTCTTGGCCCTTTGGACACCGGAGCTGCCTTACTAATCGCTCTTGTTTGGGATCTCTGTGGTGGAGATGGTCTTTGTGTCAATAGGAACCCAGGTTACTATTGGCTGGGGTTGGGGTTAGATTGGGTGAAGCTGGTTCTCTGTCCATCGCAGAGGGGTACAATCTGCGAGAGTTTGGGTTATGTGTGGTAGGGCTGGTTCTTGTGCATGTACAACCAGGGTGCTATCTCCACCAAGAGGTAGCACTGTTTTATTTGAAGACCATGTTTTTAGTCCGCTAGATACTGGCATCACCCGCTCCAATTCAAATGGCTGATAAACAGGAAACACAGTTGAATGTACAGACATTGTATGAGAGATAGATGCAATAGATAGTGTGGAAAAAAGAGGGCATGAAATAGTTGACATGTATATTGTTTAATTAAAACGGATAGCATGACATAATTTCACATATATGATGTCTATCTAAACTGGATAGCATAGCATAACATATTTCAAAGATATGATGAATAACTAAACAGGATCGCATGACATAATTCACCTACATGTTATATAAGTAATCAGGATCGCATCATTTAATTCACATATGTGATTTATATGCTAAACAGAGGGCATTCGATATGATGTTTGTACTAAGAACATGGTGTTGAATATTGTGTATATGATGTCTAAACTATGCAATGCAAGACACCGTATGCATGATATGAGCAGTATAACCATGCCAAGTTAGAGCATACACCTCAGTGGGGGAATAGGACTGGTCATCTGTCTCTGAATCCATCTCTGAGGAGCTATCGGGACCCAACAAGAGATATGCTTGACGGTAGCACTGCTCGCTCAAGGCCTTGTTTTCACTCCAGATTTTTCGATCTCCCACCCAAATGGCTGATTCACAGGAAGAGTAGTTTAATGTACAAACATTGTCGACAAATGGAAATGTAAGGAAGAAAAGGATGGGCAAGATATCATTCAAATATATGATGCCTGGTTAAACAGGATGGCATTGCACATTTCACATATATAATGGTTGGCTAAAAGACATGAGACTGCATAATTCCCATATATGATATAGAAACTAAACAGGTGGCATTACAGAACATGTCTAAACTAAGCAGATGACATATATGATGTCAAAAGTAGGCACTGCAAGGCAACATATGCATGATATGACTAACATCATCATGCCAAGGTAGAGCAAACACCTTGGGGGTAAATAGGAGTGGTCAGCAGCGTCTGAATCCGCCTCAGAATAGATATCTTCCTCTGGATTACAATCTGGAGAGGGGTGGGGAGGGTTTGCCATTGAACCCACCATGGAGCGATGTCAGCATGACATTGTATTGCCGCGCAAAACTCTTCTCTTTTTCTCTACATGTTCAGCATGACTGTGTACAATATCTGACATGCATACGAGAAAAATATGGTGAGATTATGAAGGAGAGCATGCAGAAATTTAGAGTGATGGTAACAACCAGTGGATCGACGTTTTTCCTTTGAACCAAAATAGCCCTAATGGATCGACGTGAATGTATAGTAATAAGTGATGCAACAAGTGTACAACCTCTTTGCCGTAGCCGTGTCGACCTCAGCATCATTGGGTTGGTCGCTGAAGCAGTTGAGGCAGAGGTGGTTGTCGGGGGTGTGGAGGAAGATCTAAGGAATCTGTAGATGGCGTCCAGGGCACTGCTCTGTTGTGATGGATCGTTCTGTCGTTGGAGCAGCTCCGGTGAGCTGTAAGACGTCAAGGCTTAAGCAGCACAAGACAGACATCGTCAATCTCTAGTGGGATTCTAATAGCATCTTAACATCACCAAAAACCACCTGACTACAACAGATGAGGTAAAAACTATTGACTCTGAACTTAACTGTCGAAAATAAAATTTACTGTGGATTCTGAATGCTACTGTCGAAACTGAATGCAATGGTAGCAGAGAGGCACTTGACATGTACTCCCTCTGTCCCGAAATGTAAGACGTTTTTTTATACTAAGATAGTCTCAAAAAACGTCTTACATTTTGGGACGGAGGGAGTAGTTTAGGGAGGGCCTGCAGTTCATCTTCAACCTGCACCCCCATGAGCCTCCAGCCACCACCGGCCGAACCACCGGCCCCAGTGTCGCCTCGCCGCCCCGAAACAACTCGCCACCGTGGCCCCGGCCAGCCCTCTAGGCCCCCACCCCCACCCTGAACCCTAAGATAGATAGTGGGGTACCTCTCCGGTGAGCCACTGTCCCCGCTGCGGGTGGTTCTTCCTTAACTCCGGCGAGCCCCCCAACCCCTAAAAATCGACTGACCCAAAAGTCGATTCAGTCGACTGAAGTGTGGCTTAATCGGAGCAGAGCAGTAGCACGAGTGAGGGGGAGAGCAGTAGCAACAGCTGGGCGAGCGAGCGATCGAGCCGGAGCAGCAGCAGCAGATCCGGCTGGTATGACCGCCGCCGCCGAAGGGGCCTCGCACTGGGGCAGAGCCGCCGTGGAGATGTCGCCTGCGGCGCCGGCTTCAAGGTAGCCGCTCCATGGGGGTGCGGGATGGAGTATCGTCGGTGCCGGGAGGTCGAGTTAAGGAGAAGGTGCGATGCGATGAGTGTACAACCTCTTTGGTGGCGCCGAGTAGGCCTCGGCTTCGTCCTAGGAGTCGGTGAGGATGCTACGGTTCCGGTGGTGCAGGTTAAGGCGGCGATGTGTGGATGGAGCAGCCGCGATAGACGAGGCAATCGTCGGAGCAGCTCCTTGGAGGTGGAGGACGGGGCGGCTGAACTGACGGGACGATGAGATGGACGATGGATCCTCATCCGGGGAGGCGGATGAGGGACGTCGAGCTATTGCGGTGGACGACGTCGTCGGGGAAGAGGCTCCGGCTGGGCAGCGGTGACGTGGCGGACGGAGAAGGGTGGGGTCTCGCGGCTCGAGCGGAGAGGTTATGGCGGCCTGGGATTTTGAATGGCGAAAAGGGGGTGATGGAAGGGGGTGAAGCATGACTTAGGGACGCGCTTGTCCAAAATGTAGGGTGTGTTACAAAAGTACCCCCCACCGATTTGAACTAGCGGCCCTTTCGGCTCAGGGTTAGAAGGGGGATTTCGCGTGTCGGGATTTGCAAGCTGGAGGGAGTTTTCGCGCGGGTTGTAATTTCGGGATAGCAAGGCGCGGGTTGTGAAGGCGCCAGTTTTGGGAGCATGATATCTGAATTTTCGGGATATAACAAGACGCGGGTTGAATTTTAGGGACAAGCCTAATGTGTAGTAATATTGTACTTGTACGTACCAAATCAATTCGCACTTCCCTCAACCAAAAAGAAAACAAAAAAATAAAACTATTCACACCACACAAAGAGAGAGTCTTGCCCCGTTTTACTATACAAATGCTATTCAAAGCTACTCCCTCCTTCCATCTATATAGGGCCTAATGCGTTTTTCGATGCTAACTTTGACCAAATATTAGAGCAATGATATATGACATGCAACTTACACAAAGCACACCGTTAAATTCGTCTATGAAATATTCTTTCAATGATATAATTTTCACATTGTGCATGTAATGTACTATTAATCTTTTCAATAGTCAAAGGCGGTCTTAAAAAACTCATTACACCCTATATAGATGGAAGGAGGGAGTATGAATCCATGTTATGTCCAATTAATTTTTTTCGATTGTTGTATAATGCATGTAACCTACTCATACCAACATTTTAGTGCATTCCAAATGTCTATACTACCGTTGCAATTTGAACTAAATTTGAAGTCGTTTCTCTATTTCAATAAGAATTTACAATCGTGATTGTTGCCAACTTCAACCATTATAGTTTCCTTGCTATCCGCCAGATATGAATCAGACGGCCTATAATGCAGGATGGCAGGCACACCATCATCAACAACTCCGTTTTTTGTAAGAGTAGAGATAAAATATATTAAATGTAGTATAACATGTTCATAACCACACCATGTGTATCACTGTTATATATATTCACACATGCGTCGGTTTAAAACACTATGATAAATTCTTCAAATATCCGAATTCGCTTTTTATAATGAAGTATATATGATCTCTATTCGTCCTTTACACCCACACAACCCTCTTATCTTTGTAGGTAGCGCTAACTTTCTCTTGTACATGCACACGCCCGCATCCCTCTCACCCTCCCTCAGCATTCTCTAGCTCCATCGCACAAATTCGTCTTTTCACTTTAGGTCGTTCACCCACGGTGCGTGTAGGCCCCCGGATCCTTCTTTACGGCACACATCGATCGATATGCCTCTCTAGCCAGGTATGCCTAGCACAAACACAAGCTTCCCCTCTTCTCTTGTCACCATCCATGCCTCACTCCCACCACTCTTTTCATTGTTCTCGTACTCGCACACTCCTTCCCCCTCGATATAGTATGCCTCTCGTGCCACCTCCTACATGCATCCCTCTCTCTCTATTCTTCTCCTCGTGCCTCATTTGCTTCTAACACACACATGCATGTATACCGGTCGATCTCCCAACATATACCCAGATCGACTTTAACTACCCCCCCAACGATCGACGTACCTCACAAGTTATTTCTCTCCTTTCTCTAACAAAGGGCGATTGATCTTCCTATGTTGTTACGTCTGCTTACCACAGCCACATCGTCCCCCCCTCATCATTCGTGCATGCGTCCTGACCCGTCTCTCACACGCACGTGCACAGACAACAAGCAGCCATCTCCTCTCTTATTGATATTGCAGGCGTGCCCTCCGTTTGTCTAGCAAGCCTATCCCACCATTTGTTAGAAGCAACTCCACTACCACCCCCTCCAACACTCTAGCTCTGTCTCTCTCCCAACCTTATTCCTCTCCTGCACATATGCATGGATGCCGATCGATCTCCCTTAATACATGAGGCAGATTGATCTCCTTAATACATGAGGTAGGCCTCTCTCCTCCTCCACACATATACCAGCCATTGTACCTCTATAGTTAATTGGGCCTCCCTCTTCCCCCACCACACACTGATAGTCGACCGCTGCAGGTAGGTATCCATTCCACAGAGACAAACTGCACATGTCCCCCTCACGTTCCAGTAGGCCAGCCAGTCTATATCTTTGACGTGGGCACACACAAATTCAATGGCACTCTTTATCGACCGCGCGCACACACACACACATCATCATCCCTCTCTTCGATTCTATGGACAACTCAAGCCGATGATACCTCCACTCTCTTCTCGTGGATCCCCCCCTCTATATATATGTTATATCCAGGACTATTTCATACACATTACATATGTTACATTTTTTGATTGACCCCCCACCCCCCCAAAAAACTCTCAAGAACCCACAAACTATATCTCTCTAGGTTTGTATCTCTCTCACACAACCCCACGTAGGTGGTGTACATATACAAGAAGAGAATAGGTGCACCGTGCATGTACTCACGCTTCGTGCCCAGCCACACCCGCGCGGGTACACAGTGGAGCTCATTTCTTTACGAAATGGCAGACCACGTGCTAATTTGAACGCCTGTAGCGGTTGTTTACCTAGGGAGGTCGTGTACCACGCGTGCACGAAACAAAGTTCGACTTGACACGTTGCCGCGTTATTTTTAAATAAAGTTATCACGCTCAATGGCACGTACATAGAATATAAAATGATTTTTATGGAGAAAAAGGTAGTCCGCTCACTATATACAATGGAGCCTGCCTGCTTTTTTGTCGCTCTTCAGAGTATCTAACACAAGGCTGTGGTGGCCTCTCTCTCTCACCATTGGTCACTGATCCGGCCGCATCCCGTCCGCCGGGGAAAGGGAGTGCGGTGGCGTCTCTCTCTCACCGTTGGTCACTGATCCGACCGCATCCCGTCCGCCGGGGGAAAGGGAGGAAGTGCATCATTTCTCTGTTCGACGGTGCCGAGGCAGCACATCCCGATCTGCAGTACACGTCGTTCTCTTTGTCCAAGCTCCGGCGCGGCAGGGCCTACGACACCTGCTCGCAGATTCCGCCCGCTGCCGCTCACCTAGTTACATCACGACGACCTCCAGGTATCCCCTCCAGCCTTGCTCCACTGCCTGTCTTCCCACGTCGCTGCATGTGGATCTTCCATAGTTCTTTGCCCAAAACGTAGCTCGTCCGGCGTACTTTCCATATTGCATTCTCGTCCTCACACCGTTTTAGACAAACACAACCATGTTGTTATCTTCCCTTAGGACAAGGAATATGCTTCTTTTTTGTCGTCGCATGTGTCATCAACTATTATTGGCCAGTAATTGTTTCCTTTCTACCTCTTTTTTGCAAACAGGGCTATCCATTTCACCTCGTTGCTATTGCGACCTTTTGGTGAACTGCACAAATCACTTTTTTCTTAAGAGTGTTTTGTGCAGTTGTACTAAAATGTCACACGGGCAACGTCTCTACATTTTGGTGCGACTGCACAAAGGGAGATTGGTTTTGCTCTATCCTCCTCATCCAACTCCGAGCCAAATCTTCTCCAACTAGTTATCTTAAGAGAGACTGCAAAAGTGACCGGCTTCTATTTGTGTGTTTACTGTTTCATCAACAGTCCTCTGTTATCGTATTCACACTTAATATCTTTGGAACAGGTACCCTCAGCTTTATTTTAGTGGAACTGCACAAAATGATTGGAATGTTGCATGCTCCAGACATCTACTTTTTTTCCCAACATGCCTTATTGATTTAGACAGAGCTGGGGGGACGTTGCTGCCAATGAAAGCATGGATCAATTTTAATTTGGCACCTTCTCACAACTCTGTCTTCAGTTGTGATGTAATTATTAGCTCTGATCTGCTAATAATCGACATGCATTAGCAAGGAAGTTAGTTTTTTATGAAGGAAATATGCCCTAGAGGCAATAATAAAGTTATTATTTATTTCCTTATATCATGATAAATGTTTATTATTCATGCTAGAATTGTATTAACCGGAAACATAATACATGTGTGAATATATAGACAAACAGAGTGTCACTAGTATGCCTCTACTTGACTAGCTTGTTAATCAAAGATGGTTATGTTTCCTAACCATGGACAAAGAGTTTTTATTTGATTAACGGGATCACATCATTAGTTGAATGATCTGATTGACATGACCCATTCCGTTAGCTTAGCACCCGATCGTTTAGTATGTTGCTATTGCTTTCTTCATGACTTATACATGTTCCTATGACTATGAGATTATGCAACTCCTGTTTACCGGAGGAACACTTTGTGTGCTACCAAACGTCACAACATAACTGGGTGATCATAAAGGTGCTCTACAGGTGTCTCCAAAGGTACTTGTTGGGTTGGCGTATTTCGAGATTAGGATTTGTCACTCCGAATGTCAGAGAGGTATCTCTGGGCCCTCTCGGTAATGCACATCACTTAAGCCTTGCAAGCATTGCAACTAATGAGTTAGTTGCGAGATGATGTATTAAGGAACGAGTAAAGAGACTTGCCGGTAACGAGATTGAACTAGGTATTGGATACCGACGATCGAATCTCGGGCAAGTAACATACCGATGACAAAGGGAACAACGTATGTTGTTATGCGGTCTGATCGATAAAGATCTTCGTAGAATATGTAGGAACCAATATGGGCATCCAGGTCCGCTATTGGTTATTGGCGAGACGTGTCTCGGTCATGTCTACATTGTTCTCGAACCGTAGGGTCCGCACGCAAGGTTTCGATGGCGATTATATTATGAGTTTATGAGTTTTGATGTACCGAAGGAGTTTGGAGTCCCGGATGATATCGGGGACATGACGAGGAGTCTCAAAATGGTCGAGACGTAAAGATCGATATATTGGACGACTATATCCTGAGTTCGGAAAGGTTCCGAGTGATTCGGGTATTTTTCGAGTCTGGAGAGTTACGGAAATTCGCGGGAGAAGTATTGGGCCTTATTGGGCCTGGGAAGAGAGAGGGCTGCCTAGGGTAGGCCGCGCCCCCATGGCCTAGTCCGAATTGGACTAGGAGAGAGCCGCACCCCTCCTTCCTTCCTTCTCTCTTCCCTTCCTAGTCTCCTACTCCTAATACATGGAAGGACTCCTAGTTGGACTAGGAAGGGGAATCCTACTCCGGTGGGAGTAGGACTCCCAGTAGCGCCGCCATAGTAGAGGGCCGCCCTCCTCCTCCTCTCCTTTATATCTGAGGGGTAGGGGCACCCCATAGACACACAAGTTGATCTTCGTGATCGTTCCTTAGCGTGTCGCGTGCCCCCTCCACGATATTACACCTCGGACATATTGTAGCGGTGCTTAGGCGAAGCCTGCGCGACGATTGAACATCAAGATCGTCACCACGCCGTCGTCTTGACAAAACTCCTCCCGTACCTCTGCTGGATCGGAGTTCGAGTGCGTCATCGAGCTGTCGTGTGTCAAGAACTCGAAGGTGCGGAGTAACGGTGCTTGGATCGGTTGGACCGGGAAGGCGTCGACTACTTCCTCTACGTTGCGTCAACGCTTCGCTTGGTCTCACGAGGGCGTGAGACAAAACTCTCCCCTCGTTGCTATGCATCACCACGATCTTGCGTGTGCGTAGGAAATTTTTGAAATTACTCGTTCCCCAACAGTGGTATCGAGCCTAGGTTTTATGGTTTGATGTTATATGCACGAGTAGAACACAAGTGAGTTGTGGGCGATATAAGTCATCTTGCTTACCAAAGATGTCATACTTTCGTTCGGCGGTATTGTTGGATGAAGCGGCCGGACCGACATTACGCGTCGCTTCTGCGAGACTGGTTTTACCGCCGTGCTTTGCACACGGTGACTAGCGGTGTCGGTTTCTCCAACTTTAGTTGAACCGAGTATGGCTACGCCCGGTCCTTGCGAAGGTTAAAACAGCACCAACTTGACAAACTATCATTGTGGTTTTGATGCGTAGGTGAGATTGGTTCTTGCTTAAGCCCGTAGCAGCCACGTAAAATTTGCAACAACAAAGTAGAGGACGTCTAACTTGTTTTTGCAGGGCATGTTGTGATGTGATATGGTCAAGACATAATAAGATATAAGTTGTTGTATGAGATGATCATGTTTTGTTGAAGTTATCGGCAACTGGTAGAAGCCCTATGGATGTCTCTTTGTTGCATAAGATGCAAGTGCCAAATAATTGCTTTACTTTATCGCTATACGATAGCAATAGTTGCAAGAGCAATAGTTGGTGAGACAACCATGTGATGACACATTGATATAGATCAAGATGATGAAAATCATGGTGTCGTGCGGTGACGATAGAGATCATGACAAGATTTTGGAGATGGAGATCAAAGGCGCAAGATGATCATGGCCATATCATGTCACATATTTTGATTGCATATGATGTTTATCTATTATACATCTTATTCTTGCTTTGATTGACGGTAGCATTTTAAGATGATCTCTCACTAAAATTATCAAGAAGTGTTCTCCTGAGTATGCACCGTTGCCAAAGTTAAATCGTGCCTAGACACCACGTGATGATCGGGTGTGATAAGCTCTACGTCCATCTACAACGGGTGCAAGCCAGTTTTGCACACGCGGAATACTCAAGTTAAACTTGACGAGCCTAGCATATGCAGATATGGCCTCGGAACACGGAGACCGAAAGGTCGAGCGTGAATCATATAGTAGATATGATCAACATAGTGATGTTCACCATTGAAAACTACTCCATCTCACGTGATGATCGGTTATGGTTTAGTTGATTTGGATCACGTGATCACTTAGATGACTAGAGAGATGTCTGTCTAAGTGGGAGTTCTTAAGTAATATGATTAATTGAACTTAAATTTATAATGGACTTAGTCCTGGTAGTATTTTGCAAATTATGTTGTAAGATCAATAGCTTGCGTTGTTGCTTTCATATGTTTATTTTGATATGTTCCTAGAGAAAATTGTGTTGAAAAATGTTAGTAGCAATGATGCGGATTGGATTCGCGATCTGAGGTTTATCCTCATTGCTGCACAGAAGAATTATGTCCTGGATGCACCGCTAGGTGACAGACCTATTGCAGGAGCGGATCACGAGGCGTTATGAGCGTTTGGCTAGCTCAATATGATGACTACTTGATAGTTTTGTGCACCATGCTTTATGGCTTAGAATCGGGACTTCAAAGACGTTTTGAACGTCATGGACCCTATGAGATGTTCCAGGAGTTGAAGTTAATATTTCAAGTAAATACCCGAGTTGAGAGATATGAAGTCTCCAACAAGTTCTATAGCTAAAAGATGGAGGAGAATCGCTCAACTAGTGAGCATGTGCTCAGATTATGCAGGTACTACAATCGCTTGAATCAAGTGGGAGTTAATCTTCCGGATAAGATAGTGATTGACAGAATTCTCTAGTCACCATCACCAAGTTAGTAGAACTTCGTGATGAACTATAGTATGCAAGGGATGATGAAAATGATTCCCGAGTTTTTCATGATGATGAAATCGATGAAGGTAGAAATCAAGAAAGAACATCAAGTGTTGATGGTTAACAAGACCACTAGTTTCAAGAAAAGGGCAAAGGGATAGAAGGGAACTTCAAGAAGAACGGCAAGCAAGTTGTTGCTCAAGTGAAGAAGCCCAAGTCTGGACCTAAGCACGAGACTAAGTGCTTCTACCGCAAAGGGACTGGTTCTTTGAAGCGTAACTACCCCAAGTATTTGGCGGATAAGAAGGATGGCATAATAAACAAAGGTATATTTGATATACATGTTATTGATGTGTACTTTACTAGTGTTTATAGCAACCCCTCGGTATTTGGTACTGGTTCAGTTGCTAAGAGTAGTAACTCGAAGCGGAGTTGCGAATAAGCGAAACTAGTTAAGGGTGAAGTGACGATGTGTGTTGAAAGTAGTTTCAAGATTGATATGATCATCATCGCACACTCCCTATACTTTCGGGATTAGTGTTGAAACTAAATAAATGTTATTTGGTGTTTGCGTTGAGCATGAATATGATTTGATCGTGTTTATTGCAATACGGTTATTCATTTAAGTAAGAGAATAAACTGTTGTTCTGCTTACATGAATAAAACCTTATATGGTTACACACCCAATGAAAATGGTTCATTGGATCTCGATCGTAGTGATACACATATTCATAATATTGAAACCAAAAGATGCAAAGTTAATAATGATAGTGCAACTTATTTGTGGCACTTGCCGTTTAGGTCATATTGGTGTAAAGCGCATGAAGAAACTCCATGCTTGATGGGATTTTGGAATCACTTGATTATGAATCACTTGATGCTTGCGAACCATGCCTCATGGGCAAGATGACTAAGACTCCGTTCTCCGAACGATTGGAGCAAGCAACCGACTTATTGGAAATAATACATCTTGATGTATGCGATCCAATGAGTGTTAAGGCTCATGGTGGGTATCATTATTTTCGACCTTCACAGATGATTTGAGCAGATATGGGTATATCTACTTGATGAAACATAAGTCTGAAATAGTTGAAAGGTTCAAAGAATTTCAGAGTGAAGTGGAAAAATCATCGTGACAAGAAAATAAGGTTTCTACGATCGATCGCGGAGACAAATATTTGAGTTCTGAGTTTGGTCTTCAATTAAAACAATGTGGAATAGTTTCACAAATTCATGCCACCTGGAACACCACATCATAATGGTGTGTCCAAACGTCATAACCGTACTTTGTTGGATATAGTACAATCTATGACGTTTCTTACCGATTTACCAATACCGTTTTGGGATCATGCATTAGAGACAGCTGCATTCACGTTAAATAGGGCACCATCTAAATCCATTGAGACGACACTATATGAACTATGGTTTAGCAAGAAACCAAAGTTGTCGTTTATTAAAGTTTGGGGCTGCGATGCTTATGTGAAAAGTTTCATCCTGATAAGCTCAAACCCAAATCGGAGAAGTGCGTCTTCATAGAATACCCAAAGGAAATTATTGGGTACACCTTCTATCACAGATCCGAAGGCAAAACATTCATTGCTAATAAATGGATCCTTTCTAGAGAAGGAGTTTCTCTCGAAAGAAGTGAGTGGGAGGAAAGTAGAACTTGATGAGGTAATTGTACCTTCTCCCTTATTGGAAAGTAGTTCATCACAGAAATCAGTTCCTATGACTACTACACCAATTAGTGAGGAAGCTAATGATGATGATCATGTAACTTCAGATCAAGTTACTACCGAATCTCGTAGGTAAACCAGAGTGAGATCCGCACCAGAGTGGTACGGTAATCCTGTTCTGGAAGTCATGTAACTAGACCATTATGAACCTACGAACTATGAGGAAGCGATGATGAGCCCAGATTCCGCGAAATGGCTTGAGGCCATGAAATCTGAGATGAGATCCATGTATGAGAACAAAGTGTGGACTTTGGTGGAGTTGTCCGATGATCGGCAAGCCATAGAAAATAAATGGATCTTCAAGAGGAAGACGGACGCTGATAGTAGTATTACTATCTACAAAGCTAGAATTGTCGCAAAAGGTTTTTGACAAGTTCAAAGTGTTGACTACGGAGAGTTTCTCACTCGTATCTATGCTTAAGTCTGTCCGAATCATGTTAGCAATTGCCGCATTTTATGAAATCTGGCAAATGGATAAACATAACTACATTCCTTAATGGATTTAAAGAAGAGTTGTATATGATGCAACCAGAAGGTTTTGTCAATCCTAAAGGTGCTGACAAAATCAAGCTCCAAAGAATCCATCTATGGACCGGTGCAAGCATCTCGGAGTTGGGATATACGCTTTGATAAGTTGATCAAAGCATATAGTTTATCTGAGACTTGCGAAGAAGCCTGTATTTACTAGAAAGTGAGTGGGAGCACTACAGCATTTCGATAAGTATATGTGAATGACATATTGTAGATCGGAAATAATGTAGAATTATTCTGCAAAGCATAAAGGAGTGTTTGAAAGGAGTTTTTCAAAGAAAGACCTCGGTGAAACTGCTTACATATTGAGCATCAAGATCTATGGAGATAGATCAAGACGCTTGATAAGTTTTTTCAATGAGTACATACCTTGACAAGATTTTGAAGTAGTTCAAAATGGAGCAGTCAAAGAATGAGTTCTTGCCTGTGTTACAAGGTGTGAAATTGAGTAAGACTCAAAACCCGACCACGGCAGAAGATAGAAAGAGAATGAAAGTCATTCCCTATGCCTTGGCCATAGGTTCTATAAAGTATGCCATGCTGTGTACCAGATCTATTGTATACCCTACACTGAGTTTGGCAAGGGAGTACAATAGTGATCTAGGAGTAGATCACTGGACAACGGTCAAAAATTATCCTTAGTGGAATAAGGATATGTTTCTCGATTATGGAAGTGAAAAAAAGGTTCGTCGTAAAGGGTTATGTCGATGCAAGTTTTGACACCGATCTGGATGACTCTAAGTCTCGATCTAGATACATATTGAAAGTGGGAGCAATTAGCTAGAGTAGCTTCGTGCAGAGCATTGTAGACATAGAAAAATTGCAAAATATATAACGGATCTGAATGTGAAAGACCCGTTGACTAAGACTCTCTCACAAGCAAAACATGATCACACCTTAGTACCCTTTGGGTGTTAATCACATAGCAATGTGAACTAGATTACTAAATCTAGTAAACCCTTTGGGTGTTGGTCACATGGCGATGTGAACTATGGGTGTTAATCACATGATGATGTGAACTATCGATGTTAATCACATGGTGATGTGATCTAGATTATTAACTCTAGTGCAAGTGGGAGACTGAAGGAGATATGCCCTAGAGGCAATAATAAAGTTATTATTTATTTCCTTATATCATGATAGATGTTTATTATTCATGCTAGAATTGTATTAACGGGAAACATAATACATGTGTGAATATATAGACAAACAGAGTGTCACTAGTATGCCTCTACTTGACTAGCTTGTTAATCAAAGATGGTTATGTTTCCTAACCATGGACAAAGAGTTGTTATTTGATTAACGGGATCACATCATTAGTTGAATGATCTGATTGACATGACCCATTCCGTTAGCTTAGCATCCGATCGTTTAGTATGTTGCTATTGCTTTCTTCATGACTTATACATGTTCCTATGACTATGAGATTATGCAACTCCGTTTACGGAGGAACACTTTGTGTGCTACCAAGCGTCTGGCGTAACTAGGTGATCATAAAGGTGCTCTACAGGTGTCTCCAAAGGTACTTGTTTGGTTGGCGTATTTCGAGATTAGGATTTGTCACTCCGAATGTCAGAGAGGTATCTCTGGGCCCTCTCGGTAATGCACATCACTTAAGCCTTGCAAGCATTGCAACTAATGAGTTAGTTGCGAGATGATGTATTACGGAACGAGTAAAGAGACTTGCCGGTAACGAGATTGAACTAGGTATTGGATACCGACGATCGAATCTCGGGCAAGTAACATACCGATGACAAAGGGAACAACGTATGTTGTTATGCGGTCTGACCGATAAAGATCTTCGTAGAATATGTAGGAACCAATATGGGCATCCAGGTCCCGCTATTGGTTATTGGCCGGAGACGTGTCTCGGTCATGTCTACATTGTTCTCGAACCGTAGGGTCCGCACGCTTAAGGTTTCGATGATAGTTATATTATGAGTTTATGAGTTTTGATGTACCGAAGGAGTTCGGAGTCCCGGATGAGATCGGGGACATGACGAGGAGTCTCGAAATGGTCGAGACGTAAAGATCGATATATTGGACGACTATATTCGGAGTTCGGAAAGGTTCCGAGTGATTCGGGTATTTTTTGGAGTACTGGAGAGTTACGGAAATTCGCCGGGGAGAAGTATTGGGCCTTATTGGGCCCTGCGGGAAAGAGAGAGGGGCTGCCTAGGGTAGGCCGCGCCCCCCCCCCATGGCCTAGTCCGAATTGGACTAGGGGGAGAGGCCGCGCCCCCTCCTTCCTTTCCTTCTCTCTTCCCCTTCCTAGTCTCCTACTCCTAATACATGGAAGGACTCCTAGTTGGACTAGGAAAGGGGGAATCCTACTCCCGGTGGGAGTAGGACTCCCCAGGGCGTGCCATAGCAGAGGGCCGGCCCTCCCCTCCTCCTCTCCTTGATATACGAGGGTAGGGGGCACCCCATAGACACACAAGTTGATCTTCGTGATCGTTCCTTTGCCGTGTGCGGTGCCCCCCTCCACGATATTACACCTCGGTCATATTGTAGCGGTGCTTAGGCGAAGCCCTGCGACAGTTGAACATCAAGATCGTCACCACGCCGTCGTGCTGACAAAACTCCTCCCCGTACCTCTGTTGGATCGGAGTTTGGGGTGCGTCATCGAGCTGTACGTGTGTCAAGAACTCGGAGGTGCCGGAGTAACGGTGCTTGGATCAGTTGGACCGGGAAGACGTACGACTACTTCCTCTACGTTGCGTCAACGCTTCCGCTTCGGTCTACGAGGGTACGTAGTCAACACTCTCCCCTCTCGTTGCTATGCATCACCATGATCTTGCGTGTGCGTAGGAAATTTTTTGAAATTACTACGTTCCCCAACATTTCATTATTTCCTAAAGAGCATCGATGGCAAGACACGCGAAACAAAAGCTGAAAGCTCACACCATTGTACAATTTCATGTCGCTGGAAAATTATTTGTATAGTACGTCAATTATGTAAACAAATGATGGAAGCTTGATAGCATTGCCAGAAGCCTCTTCATCATCCGGGTCCATGTGCCATGCACAAAATTATACTCCTTCGTTCCTAAATATTTGTCTTTTTACAAATTTCAAACGGGCATATTTTAGAGTGTAGATTCACTCATTTTGCTTCGTATGTGTACTCCCTCCGTTCCTAAATGTTCTATTCATCTTTCTAGAGATTTCAACAAGTGACTACATACGGAGCAAAATGAGTGAATCTACACTCTAAAATATGTCTATATACATCCGTATGTGCCAGTCCATTTGAAATCTCTAAAAAGACAAATATTAGAGTAGTCACTCATTGAAATCTCTAGAAAGACAAATACTTCGGAGTATATTTAAGAATCGAGGGGGTAGTGCACAACCGCATGGGAGACTCAGCCCGGTCGTTGCGCCGCATTAATAGTGAGTAATGAGCGGTCAAATCATAAGCCCCACCTTTCCCACTATAAGTTGCTCGGAAGAAGCAACCATCAATACGATCTTCTTTGAATCCGCTCATACTACTCCATCCGTCACTGTTTATACAGCGTGATTCAGAAAAAAGAAAAAAAAATCTGTGGGACCAAGGCGACTAGCGATCGGCCTGAAAAATAGCATTGGTAGTTATAGCACGGTGTCTATTACTAGAGGGAATAATGCGTACACACATGCATGCAGTGCTTCCACCCCTGGGTACACACATGCATGCACTTACTCCACTCCATAGTAGTACAGTACATGGAGAGAAAATTGTGGACTTGATTGTGGTTACCACGCCCTAATTAATTGAGCATTAAACCAAACGTGTCTAAAGTCTCTCTGGTGGTGGAAATGCATTGAGAGAAATGCATCATAATGAAGCGCGCCCTGTAAACTGTGACAGAGGGAGGAGTAGTATGAAGGTGCAAAACCAAGTCCGCGTATGGCGAGTCGGTCAACGCACCTCCTCCTGTCATATCACTGACATGTGGGACATGAGTGTGAGCAAACCGATCTCAATTGACGGCAAAGAGCCAACCCGCCGTTCCTTGAGAGAGACGAGGAGCGAGAACACACAGACGGGATCACACGGGGGCTCGAGCATGGTTGGTTGATCGATATCATTCATTACATGTTGGGCTACCGTTTTCCGCCCTTCTCCGGAATAAACGTGTACTTTATCAGAGATAAAAAATAAGAGTACAGACGCTCCACCATGCGGTTCTAGTACTAGTACTACTCGTACTACTGCGCTTGGCTCTTCGCCTCTTCGTGAAGTGGAATAATGATGGTACTCCGCATGTTGGGTACTACAGTGTATGCCTCTGACAATCTGACACCGAATGGACTGATGCATGTCCACAGAGGGTAGGTTGCATTAGTCAAAAGGCGTAAGCGAGCTTCACCTTGTCCTGCAAGCTTCTCCTTGTTCTATGAGTTGACGGGACACACCAAAAATAGTGCTAGTCCATACTCCCTCCTTTTCGGTTAATATGGCTTAATCTTTTTTGCGGGTAAGCGAGAGAGCTTTATTCATATATAAGCATTCTTAGGACGATCAGCCAAGACACTGGTCACTAGGAAGCGAGGTACCTCGCAAAAAAAAGAAGTAGGAAGCGAGGTGTTTCATCAAGCCAGCTCTTGGCCACATTCAAAGTGTAGCAAGAACGGTTCACACGAAGATGTGCCGCAAGGTTTGCTGACCTGTTTACATGTTCTATAACAAAAAAAGAGGAAATATTACTGAGCGCTACTATTTGTAGCAGCATATGAGCCAGAATTAAGCAAGAATTGTGGCGAGTATTCCATGCAATCAACTTTCATTATCACATGCGAGAACCCTCGAAGAGAACCAAATGTGTTGAAGATTGCTTTATCACATTTTAAAATTATAATAAGAGTGCAGACGCTCCTCCATCCGGTTCCTAGTACTAGTATAGTACATACCTTTATAGACTATAGTAGTAGTACTAGTACTACTAGTAAACTTTGCGCTTGGCTGTTCGCTTATTCGGGAAGTCGAACAATAATAGCACTAGTAGTATAGTGTATGCTTCTGGCAATCTGACACCGAATTAACTGTTGCACATCCATCGCCTGAGCGAGGGAGAGCTTGCCTTAGTCAAAAGTTTCTCCTTGTCCTGCGAGCCACCGCGCGCAAGCTTCTCCCGTCCTGCAACCTTCTCCTCGTTCGGCAAGTTAACGAGACACATCAAAGTGATGCTAGTCCATACTTCCTCCTCTCCGGTTAATATGGCTTAATTTCAAACAAGATAAATATACTATCTGTCACTGTATATTTGTAAAAATATGGTCAGTGGACTTCATAATACGCTCATTGCGCTCAATATATATATTTTGCGCCCTAACTGAGTATGTGTGTGCATACACGTGTAGGTTGAGCAGTTGAGTGTGACCGTGTGTGTTCCGTCGTGTGCTCGGACATGCATGCATTAGGGCGTCGCGCGCATTTTTGCGTCCATGTGTACGTGTGATTTGCATGCATACGTAGGGGAGTGCGTGTAGGGGCCACTAAGGAGCGGTCAAATCACACAGTAAGTTAGTCGGAAGAAGCAACCATCATTTCACTCTTGAATGACACGTACCAATATAAAATGGTTGATATGGAGAGAAAAAGAAAAACACTATATATACACTAGCAGGAGCCTAAGCTACAAGCCTGCTTGCTTAGGTTGCTCTCTTCACAAGCATAGAACGATGGGCCTGATCCCGCTGCTGGGGGAAGGGAACAATGTTCTGCGTAGACGTGGTCGACATCGGCGAGGGAGAAAACCCACAGTCGGTCCCAATCGGGGGTCACCGCGGTATGGGCCGATGCCGCGTCCCAACCGCCCTTCTAGCTACAGCCCGACGTCCCAGGTAGTCCATCTTCCTTTTGGAGCCGACTTGCTCCACTGCCATAGCTCCATCTCCATGTCGATCTTTCTCTACTTCTACCGGCGTCTACTTGTGATGAGTTTATGTCTCATGAACTAGTGCCAGTACCATTATTCTAATCACACTTCTTCAATATCTTTGCCATCAGGGATGCTCAGGTCGATTTTAGTGGGCTGCATACAAAGCGTCGTATGATCCGAGGGTGCCGGCCGTCTTTCCTTGACGGGTTCTACGGCCAGGAAATTAAATCATGTTTAGGGTTTAGGGTTTAAGTCGTAGTGACCCCATCAGTAGTTTTTCTTTCGTACACGCTCTCACAACTTTTTTCTTTAGTTGTGAAGTAAATATTGGCTATGATCTATGAATCATTGAGATGTATCAGCATGCATGTTAGTTTTCCTTTGTATTTGATGGAATGTTGTAACGGGGCAACCTTGGAATAGGAATGAAAATGGAGTGAAAAGTTTCCGTTTTTCCGAAGAAAAAATGGAAACAGAGATTTTGGTGGAAATCTAATTTAGCTCTCATTGATCCTTACAAAGCAATTGCTAGATGTAACATGGGAGATGGTCTTACTGCCCTGTTTTGGGATGACTGCTGGCATGATTTCATCTTGAAACACAAATTTCACCACCTCATCACTTTTGCCAGAGATACTTCTATCACTGTAAGCCAAGTTATCCATACTTAGTATCTCCAAGACTTATTTCACCTGCCATTGACAACTCAAGCTTATGAGGAATTTCTTGAAATGGAAGATATTTGCATCTCATTAAGAAACTCAGACTATCTGCAGTTGAAAGACACATGGAGCTATATATGGGGTAATGAAACATACTCTTCAATCAAAGCTTATAAGGTGTTAATTGGATATAAGCCAACTCCACCTCATTTCAATTGGATTTGGAAGAGCTCATGTCAACCAAAGCACAAAATTTTCTTTTAGCAACTGCTGCATGATAGAGTAAACACTAGAAACCTGCTAAGAAGAAAGAATTTTGAGTTTGAGGATTATAATTGTGCCGTTAGGGATTGCCAGCAGGAGGAGACTCTGCATCATCTTTTTTGGAGCTGTCCTTTTGCAGCTCAATGTTGGAACTTCATCTACCCAAATAGAGACAGGAATTTATCAGTGTTGGAAGCACTTCAAGACCTCAAAGACAAACTGCACCTCCCTTTTTTCATGGAGATTATTATCCTGGGTTCTTGGGCTATTTGGATATCTAGAAACAACAAAATCTTTGAGCATATTAACCCCTCTTTTCAGGGGTGGAAGCATATCTTTCTGGAGGAACTCAAGCTATTGAAATTCAGGATGAAGAATAAATTACTGCCTCAATTTTCAGTTTAGTTAGAATCAATCTTGTAAATATAGGGATAGGGTAGGTTTTTTTAGTAGTTTCTCTCTTTTTGTTGTTGTTGTTGTTGTTGTTGTTGTTGTTGTTGTTGTTTTTCCTTCTTTTTGGGCTTACCTCAAGCCCTTGAGACTAGACTCTTTGCCTTGATAATTTAATAAAAGCTGTAGTGGGGTTTTACCCTACTGTTTATATTAAAAAAAAGAGAAACCAACGTTTCATTTCGTTGGATTGCGCCATCGAGAAAAACCAACGTTTAAATCACGTCTGTCGTGTTCGTGTCTCACCCTCCTCCACGGCTTGACCCCACACGGTCGCTCGGCATGCCACTCACCGCAAACCGAGTATACGATAACTTTCCCGCCTGCTTGTCGATGGATCGCGCCATGGAGTACTAGCACTACTGGAAGAGATTGACGAGTTGGGGGAGGACAATTACCTGTAGCACGGACTCCCAAGAACTTTTTACATGCCTGTTGTAGCCGGCTATTGCGACCTTTGAACGCGGAGCAGCCGCGTGCACCCGGAAGCGGCACGAGCGACGCTCTCTCGGCCGGTGCGCTGGTTCAATGCCGGCGCCAGTGAGAGGTCGCGTCCGCTCTGGCCGGGCATGAATGCGGCACTGACCGTTTCGGGCGGGAAGCACGCGCGGGTGATGAAGAGGGTTCGGGTTGGTCAGGACCGGCCGTGGCAGCGATCCGGACGTCCGCAAACAAGAGATGATGTACGTTAATATTGCTGCGTATATAATTAACAACGTAAATAATGTGCTAGTTGGACAAATATGATTGGAGATGGAGATGGAAATGGAATTTTACGTAAACACGGATATGCATGTCTATGTCTATGTGTGTGTGCGAGACGACTCTCGCGACCTAGAAGCGGGGGCGTGTTTTTGATCGAGTTTTCTTTCTTGGTACGTTAGAAAATCAGTTAGTCTAATTCACATCTAGATGTTATTTAAGGATATCACATCTAAGCTCCCACAAGTATATAATGTAGCAACAAGAAACAAATAAAATTAGCACAAAAAATAGACCACAAACAGAGTGGAGATCAACTTAGATGTGACATAACTATGTCACATCTAGATGTGTCCTAGACAGACCCTTAAAAAATTGTCCGCTAGTTTTCGTTTCTTTTTTCCGGGAACGCGCATATTCTATTTAAAACCACTGCTATGGAGAGATTTTTTTACTCCATTATAGCCCCTTGTTTGATAGAGTTTCTCGCGTCTCGCTCTCTCACTCTCTCCATATCAAAACAAGATGACAGTGTCCACTCTATATCTCTCCTCACCGGTGGTCACAGATCCGGCCGAATCCCGTCCGCTGCGGGAGGTGAGGAGGTGCAGCGTTGATGTTGTCGCCGTCGGCAACGGAGGAAGCCGATGCGCACCGTCCTCTCGGAGCCGGTGCTGGCGCGGACGAAGATCCTCCGCGCCCTTGTTCGCTGCCGTTGTATGGATTGATCCCGCCCGCCCACCTAAACGACATCTCGCCCACCTGAGGTATAACGTCTTGTACTGGTCCAGCTCCCCAGGTCGCTGCGTGCGGGTTTCCTTCTATGCGACTACTCCCCAGCTCCCCATGCATAGTAGCTTGGGTTCGTCGGCTGGTCCAACATCACCTACTAGTACTATTATAGAGGAAATGCCACTCGAAAAGTTGTCCTGATTTATGCCTCGGTGGAGGTATACATGTTGTTTCAGCAAAAAGTACATGGTGGTTGTGCGGTCATTGTCCATATGGTGGTAGTACTATCACTGGTTAAATGAAGAAATGCTTTTTTTCTCGGGTATCCTGGTTTAGTTCCCATCAAGATAATTATGATGGTTCTGTTTGTTGGTGTACTTTTCATTAATTCTTATTGACAATTGAGATGTCGTTACTAACCCTTTTTTATATTTTTGGAAACAGCGATGCGTGTCTCCATACCCGGGCATGTCTTCCTCAATTTTAGTGGAACTGCACAAAATTGGATGGCCATTGTTGTTCCGCCTCACTGTCCTCTGCCACATGGTTCTTCCTTCCTCGAGCTTGATTATTGAGAAGAAACAGACCACAGTGAGGATTTGTCGAACTTCATAGGTGCCTCACCCAAACTTGATGCCAGATGGATGATGCATCACCACGATGACCTATCGATGCTCATGGTTGCGCCTCATGGTTGCGTCGGCTGGTGAAGCTGATCGATTTTCAATGAAAAACAAGCTGTCTTCCATCAGTGCTCTTTGCTTGTTACGCACAAAGATGATATCCTTCGTTAGTTCACCTTGGTTGCGTTGGAGACGCAGTCGTCTTTCACGTTGGTGCAATTTTATCACACAATTGGCTATGAACCAAATGTTTCCTCGAAGAAGGACCGACGTTGGTACTAAGAGCATAAGTTTTGTATTGATTTTTAAGCCTTCTCACAACTTTGTCTCCAGCTCTCCTGTAATTTTATTTGTCCAGCTATTAACTTTGATTTAAAAAATGGTGTGGACTAAAAATCCGGATGAACGTAGTAGCCCTCCATTTTTATTTACTCCGCATATTAGATTTGGCTGAAGTCAAACTTTGTAATACTCTCAAACCTTTCGGATAATTGAAATTAAAATTCTTAATTTGTACACACTCTCACACGTTTCCGATAATTTGGCGCATGTGTGGTTGTTCACTTAAGGGAGGGTAGTGTACCACACGTGAAGGACAGGAAGTGCGACCAGGACGCGTGGGCGTGGATCGTTAGTTCATCGGAAGTAGTACTAGTTTTCTTCACTGTACATTAAATAAAGAGTTTCGTTTCGTACTTACACAATTTAAAACAATTGTTATGGAGAGAATAAGAAAACCACCCCAGTATATATTAGTCGTATACACGAGAGTACTGCATGGACGTAGCTTCGTTGACTTAGTGCACCTGCCTTTGGGTTTATGACAGGTGGGCCCAAAATGTGGCTGGCTCACCTATCATATAGCCAAAGCAGGTGCAGTGAAGGCACCGGAGCTCAGTCCGTACTACAGTAGTATATATATAAGCTGGAGCGTC
The DNA here is from genome assembly GCA_021437245.1 of Aegilops speltoides. NCBI lineage: Eukaryota > Viridiplantae > Streptophyta > Magnoliopsida > Poales > Poaceae > Aegilops > Aegilops speltoides. The sequence continues at coordinate 324,107,330 of CM038143.1, forward strand.
AACGCTTGTTCGCTAGGGTTTGCACTCTCCACACGCTCGCCGCACTACATATATGTATACACGCTGGCGGCTCAGCGTTCATTTGCTAGGGGTTGCTATATTCACAGTCTCTCACCCTCTCTTCACCAGATCTAAACAAGACTGCGTTGGCCTCTTGTCTCTCTCTCCCCCCTCACACAGCTGGTGAAGGAGGCGTCCGTATCCCGTCGCACCGGGAAGGGGAGGAGGTGCAGCGTTCACTCTATCGCCTTCGGCGAGGGAGGCAATCCACTGCCGGCTGCGCTGTTCTCTTTCACCCAGCGCCTATGCGGGAGGGCCACCGACCCCTTCTTCCTCGCTGCCGTACGTAGTGTGGGCAGATCCGGCCTCCCGCCGCACGCCTTGCCACATCCCGACGACCCTAAGGTATAAGTTTCTTTGAAACCGTCGTTGCTCTAGCTGCATGTGGATCTTTTTCGATCTGTAGTCGAATCTAGGTCTTGGTTCAAAGAGGAAAGAAGGGTGCAGTGGGCTAGAGTAAGAATCTAGGACGTGGTTCAATGAAGAAAGGAGGGGCAGAAAGTAGTATAGACTGGCTATCTAGCCGCTTTGTAGGTCGAAAAGGGAAAAATGGGGTAACCCAGTACACACATCTGTAAGGAACCGATCTCTTTGTTGAAAAGGGAAAGAAACTGGGGGGTCGGGTAGTTTGTGCAGGACTAGATTTGCTACCCTCACATAGGAAAAAGGTTCAAAGAGAACAAATATGGGACCAACGCATATATGCTGCTTGGCTACATACTCTGCATCACCCATTTATACGTGTGGACGCACATGGTGCTGGCATGTCCCATACAGCTATTTTGCTGTTGTTAATCTAAGAATGCCACCGGAAAATTGAAGCAATGCCACTGTTAAAAGTAAATTACATTTTTTAATGAATGTTGTTTCAAGAGAATGTCTCTGTTAATATGAATCAATGCAACTGTTTTAGAAATGCTACTATCCTACTTTGTTTTCCATCCAAGATAAGTTAGATGCTTCTTTCTGTCACCGTTTGTTTCATCCTCCTTTATCGGCAAGTAATTGTTTCCTTTTTTGCCTCTGTTAAAACAGGGGTATCGATTCAACTTGTTGCTATTGCGACATTTTGCTTCGCTACTCGAAACACTTATGTTTTAAGAGTGTTTTGTGCAGTTCAACTTGAATGTCACACCAGTGACTTTGCTTAATTTTGGTGGAATTGCACAAAAGGAGATCGAGATTTGTTTCCAGTCTTCGTGGCCAGTTGTTTCAATTCTTGGTCTCATCCACATGATGTGCAGTGTGCTTTGAGATGTTGTGCTACTTGTTTTGGTACTGTTGTAAATAAATGTTGAATTGAAGCTATTGTATTGTTGTCTTTTCCCATTAAGTAGTGAACAAAAATGGGACCAACCCAGACATGATGCTTGTTGCTTTGTTACAACAAATTCAGCATCACCCCCTTTATAAGCCAGTAATTGATGCCACTCTCAGAATTAACTACTGAATCTTATTTCAAAACCGCAACACTTGTTAGGGATTGGCGGGATTACCATTTTTGTGGTCGCATGTTTCATCCTCCTTTATTAGCCAGTAATTGATTCCTTTTTTGCCTCTGTTAAACAAGGATATCTATTCAACTTGTTACTATTGCGACATTTTACTTCGCTACGCGAAACACTTTGCTTGATTTCAGTGCAAGTACACAAAACGAGATTGGATTTCCGTTGGCACATTCATATTTTTTCTTGTCCGTCTCATGAAAGGTCATTACAGGCCTTCATCCACATGATTGTGCAGTGTGCTTTGAGATGTTGTGCTACTTGTATTGGTATTGTTTTAAATTAATGTTGAATTGAAGCTATTGTATAGCTGTCTTTTCCCATTAAGTAGTGAACAAAATGGGACCAACCCAGACACGATGCTTGTTGCTTTGTTACAACAAACTCTGCATCACCCCCTTTATAAGTAGATGGAAGCACATACTGTTGTTGCGCCCACTCTCCCCTGGAACTGTTTATGCCTTTCATTAATCTAATGCCACTGGTAAAATTAAGCAATGCCACTCTCAGAATTAATTAACTACTGAATCTTAGTTCAAAACTGCAACACTTGTTAGGAATGATACTATCCTCCTTTGTAGTTCTTTCTACATGTTTAACCAAGCTATTGTTAAGATAATGTCTCTGTTAAAATGAATCAGTTGCATTGTTTTAGGAATGGTACTTTTCTGCTTTGTCGTTCTTTATACATGTTGAAACAAGGCATTGTTAAGATAATGTCTCAGTCAATATGAATGAATCACACTGATGGAGAATTGCTACTATCCTGCTTTGTTTCCCATTAACATAAAGTAGATCAGTAGATGCTTTTCTTCTGGGAGTACAAGTCATCAACCATTATTTCTCAGTAATTGTTTCCCTTATACCTATTGTTGCTTACAGGGATATCAAAATTAAAGTTCAGTTTTATTCCGACTTCGATTTTAGTTGAACTGCACAAAAGGAGCCAATGTGTCCAAGGCAAACTGCTGCATTACTGGGTCCAGTTGGTCATTCACTTTGCGAGAAGCGCGATCCTGTTTGTGCTACATTATAGAAGGAATGATCGAGAAGCTTTCTGAGTATTATTGAACCGGTGACATGACTAGCCTGCAGAGAGCATTGGCAATTTAACAACACATGGAGTGCCCTGGGCAAAAAGTGCCCAAACAAGTACAAGAAGCTACGACAGGACTCCACGATCATAGGCATTACATATTTTGAATGGGAAAGCTTGTCAAAGTTTAATCATTGATGTTAGCAAGAAGACGTTAGTTTAATATATTGGAACTGGAAAACCTTGTCAAAATTTGCTCATTGATGTTAGCCAGAAGACATGCATTTGATAATTTTGAGTGGGATGCCCTTACTGTGAGCAACGTCGAGTGTTTTTTTTCCTATTCCTGTGTTCAGTTTAGAAGTAAATAGTTACTCTGCTGAGATATTCCTATGTTCAGAGTTTGTTCTGAATATTGTCTATGTAATGCCAGGCCTTGTGTTTGATTGCAAAGTTGAGCTTGGAATGTTGTGGCATGCGGCATCACGAGTTGTTCACCGTGCCTCCTGAGAATAACGCTTCGTATTATTTTGCATGTCGATCTAATGCCAGTGATCTGCTTGTTAAGAAGATCATCCTCTTCTGTTGTTTCTGTGCTTAAGAAGTTCATCACCTAATGTTTCATTCATAGCCTATACGACAAGTCGGGTAGGTTAGACGTGAAACCATATGATCTTCCGACCAACTCATGATATTAGGCCGTGATTGGATCGTCGTTTTCCAACGAAAACCGCTTGTAAAACTGACGCTTGTAAATAAATGCAGATGGTCTCGGGCAAAGGCGCTTGGTTGGTCGATTTCGACTAGTAAAATATCGGCAGTACTTCACACACAATAAAAATGCTCAACGACACTCGGACGATTGCTCATCCAGCCGTTAGCTGCTGTTTCAGCCTTACCCATGGATGGCATGATATGCACGTTGTGCATGTATCGTCTGATAATGTCGTCCATATAGCAGTGCTCGTAAAATATACACTGGTCTCTCAAATTACACGCGTAACCCGCCGGTTTTACTTACAGACCTCGGGCCCTCGGTTTCATTATGCCTGTATTTTACGCATTGTTTCCGATGATGAGTAAATTACACTTGTATGTTAATACAGGTTAGAAATAAACCAGAGCTCCCAAGCGCGGACTTACCGTTTCATGTCGTCTCAGTTTCTCGAAGGTGCTCATAGGTGTCCGATGATCCTGGCTTCCTGAATGAGCAGCGGGCGTTGTATCATACCATCCGTGGGGCCCGTGAGGCCCTCTCAGTTGTCCTTCGAGTTGTTGCACTCGCCGTGGCACCGAGCATTGTTAACATCGTCAACGAACATGAGGATTCAGGAGATGACTTTATTTTGACTGGATGACACTATGGGCCCACTAGGGCCATAACCGTACGTACGCAAGTGCCTCCTTATTATGTACAACTATATTTGTTTTTTGCTTTCTCCTGGTTTCCTGACATCACGGTCCCACACCATTGTCAACCTATGTAGTCAATATAAATGAGAGAATTGCACAAGGTGCGGCTAACGGCTGGGACCAAGCAGCTCGAGCAGTATTTGTGTTTGTGAGACATGAGCACTGCAGAGTTTTTCTTGGCGATGATTTCGTTGTTGTTCAGAGGAGAGCAGGGTATTAATTGGGCGGGCTGTGGCCCGTCTAGCCCAGGCCAGATATCCAGCCCAGATACTAATTTTTTCAAGATGAAAATGGCTAGCCCAGCTATACATTCTTTTGAGGAATACCCAGGCAAGGTCAACTTGTTATTCTCCGCCCGCCTGGGCTGCAAATCTTTCCTAGGAGGGATGCATTAGGCTTAACAGGAAAATGGGCTTTAAAAAATAATAAATGGGATGTAATTACAAAAACTGGGCAGTAACTGTAAAAAATGCACCAAACACAAAATTAGTTTATAAAATATTATTTATGGATTTTGAAAATCTTAAATTTTCATTGTTGCATGCGCAATGTTTCATTGGATTTTTACGTAATACAAATTTATATTTAATTTGACTAGAAATTTCGGGATAAAAATATTTCGGATCCCATCAAAATGTGGGAAATTTTATTGAATTCTATTTTCAACGGTTGGTTGAAATTATTGATTGTTGTCCTAGCTAGAAATTGGGCTGTACTTTTAACAAACTGTAAATGGGCTGTTGTAAATTCCATTAGAATTCAAAAATTGGTTGTACATTCTTACAAAATGCAAATGGGCTATAAGTTCTCTGCCACACACTTGTGGGCCTACTAAGTGGCGCGTCCCCTAAAAAAATAAGTTGACACGTATGCAAGGCTTTGTCAACTTATTATAGTCAACACACGGTTCTAGCAGCAGTGGCCGTTGGATGTCTATCCAACGGATGTCGTGCTTCTTCTTCAATCTCGGATATTCTTAGCTTCGGCCGCCCAAAAAATGATTCCTCCCCCTGACATCTGGGGCGCACGGTTTCGGAGGCTGACCTGTGGGCCTACTAAGTTGGAGCGTATCGAGGGCTTTGTCAACTTAGTCAATGCAAATGATTCTAGCTTCAGTGACCGTACAATGTCCATCCAACGGCCGTAGTGCTTCTTCAACGTCTGGTCTTCTTGCTCCAGCCGCCCAAAGCGGCGCCGGTCGTGCCGCCTACTCCTGCCTCCCGTGGCCGGCTGTGCTGCCGCGGAGGCCTCACCACCCCCATACTACTCCCACCGCTGGCCAGGCCATCCCTCCACTCACCCACAGCCCCTATTATTCTACAGCGACGGCAGCCTCACACCGCAGCCGAACCAGTGAACCCTTGTACTCCTCTCCGCGCGGGCTTCCACTGCTGCGTCTTCCCTGGCTCCGCGTCGTCCCTTTCCGAGGCCTCGCTGTCGTCCACCGCTCTGGTGCTCTCGGCACGGCATGGTCAACGTGGTCAACGACCGTTCCATCAGAAGAGTACTGTACGTGGAGAGGCTGATAGCTGTGTCCACGGCGGCCGCAAGGAAGTGCCTCCTTATTACGCACAAAATAATCATTCCTCCACCTGACAGCAGGGACCCACCGGAAGGGCCACCTTATTTCATGGAAAAAACATTTCCCCCTGACTGTTGGGACCCACCGGACGGGCCACCGTATTTCGCGAAAAAAATGCCCCCCCCACTGTCAGCTCGGACCCACCGGAAGTGCCTCCTTATTACGCATAAAAAATGAATACTCCCCCTGCTAGCTGGGACCCACCTTGGTGGGAGGTTGACTTGTGTGCCTACTAAGTTGACGGGGACGGAGGGCTTTGTGAACTTAGTCAATATGAACGATTCTAGCTCCAGTGACCATATGATGTCCATCCAATGGCCGTAGTGCTTCTTCAACCTCTGGTCTTCTTGCTCCAGCCGCCCAAAGCAGCGCCGGTCGTGCCGCCTGCTCCTGCCTCCCGTGGCCGGCTGTGCTGCCGCAGAGGCCTCCCTACTATTCCCACCGCTGGCCAAGCCATGCGGCGACGGTAGCCTCACACCGCAGCCGAACGAGTGAACCCTCATACTCCTCTCCGCGTGGGCATCCACTACCGCGTCTTCACCAGCTCCGCGTTGTCCCCTTCCTAGGCCTCGCCGTCGTACACCGCTCTGGTGCTCTCGGCGCGGCGTGGTCAACGTGGTCAAGGGACGACTTCCATCGGATGTGGGCTATACGTGGAGAGGCTGACAGTAGGGTCCACGTCCGCAGCAAGGAAGTGCCTCCTTATTACGCGGAAAATAATAATTCCTCCACCTGACAGTAGGGACCCACCAGACGGGCCATCGTATTTTGCGAAAAAACGTTTCCCCCTGACTACTGGGGCCCACCAGCTACACCTTCGCACGCAACGAAGTGCGTCCGGGCAAAAAAAATGATTCGCCCGCCTGACTGCTCGGACCCACCAGCTACATCTTCGCACGCAAGGAAGTGCGTCTGGGTAAAAAAAAAACGATTCGCCCCCCTGACTGCTGGGACCCACCAGCTACATCTTCACACACAAGGAAGTGCGTCCGGGCAAAAAAAGATTCGCTTCCCTGACTGCTGGGACCCACCAGCTACATCTTCGCACGCAAGGAAGTGCGTCCGGGCAAAAAAAAACAAAGCAATTCCCCCCTGACTGCTGGGACCCACCAGCTACATCTTCGCATCCAAGGAAGTGCGTCCGGGCAAAAAAAGCAAAACGATTCCCCCTGACTACTGGGACCCACCAGCTACATCTTCGCACACAAGGAAGTGCGTCCGGGCAAAAAAACGATTCGCCCCACTGACTGCTGGGACCCACCAGCTACATCTTCGCACGCAAGGAAGTGCCTGACAGTCGGGACTCACCTGGTCGAAGCGTATGTAGCATTGTCATTCTGGTCACGAACGTGTATGTACATACATACTGGTGGATGTAGAGGCGCGCACGTGTCGTAGTAGAGGCGCACACGTAGCATGTACACGTACATACAGCGGCCAGGGTGCAAATAAGAAAATACGGCCACGTATGTGTACATACGGGTGGGGTCTCGAACGCCTACTCGCGCATATGTACGGCCAGAGCTCGTGTACATGGCTGGGTCGGAACGGAGAAAACAACGTCGTCGTCGTGTTCATGGGAGGCAACGGAAAGCGTCGTGTTCATGGGGAGGCAACGGAATGCGTCGTGTTCACCGGGAGGCAACGGAACGCGTGGGAACCAACTGGCTGGGTCGGAACGGAATGCGTCGTCGTGTTCATCGGGAGGGCTTGGATGGAATAGGCAATGGAAACGAGGCCTGGCGTACTGCACAACAGAGGAAACGGCCTTGTGTTTGATCGACCACGTTCGAAACGAGATCCTGTTCATCAGGAGGGGTCTGGCGTACCGCAAAACGGAGGAAATGGACCTCCTACGATCGAAACAGGGGTCCTATTGATCGAGAGGGGTTTGGCGTACCGCAAAACGGAGGAAACGGACCTCCTACGGTAGAAACGGGGGTCCTGTTGATCGGGAGGGGTGTGGCGTGCGCAAAAGCGGACCAAAACGGCCTTGTGTTGGAGCACTACGGTCGAAACAGGGTCTGTCGTCGGGAGGGTGTGGCGTGCCGCAAAACGGACAAAAGCGGACTTGTGTTGGGCCTTCGGTCAAACGGGGTCTGTTCGCCGGGAGGTGCGGCGTATCGCAAAACGGGACTCCACGGGATACTGTTCATCTCCACCGTCGACCTCCTCCAGCCTCCACGGGCTACCGTCGACCTCCTCCGGCCTCCACGGGCTTGTGTTCATCCAGCCTCCACCGCGCGCTACTCCATCGGCTACTGTTCAACCACCCCTCCATCGGCACCCCTCCACCGTCTACTGTTCATCCAGCTCTCCACACCACGGGGTCCCGTTCATCCAAAGGCAACGCCACCGCTCACTGTTCATCCACCCCCCCTGCAACACTCACTATTCATCCAATCGAACGGCTTGATTAGCGGCGATGGCGAAGAATCACTCGATCGGGTTGATTAACACCATCGATCGATCGCTCGGGTTCGATGTAGCGTAACTGCGGTCGGCGATCGCTCGGGTTCAGTTAGAGCCCAATGCCTTGCTCGGGTTCAGTTAGAGCCAACGCCTCGCACACACACATGTACGTGTACAAGAGAAACGCGCATCGCTCGGCCCCCGACCTCCCACCGTAACCGGGAACTCCCAGAAATTATAACTCGCCCTCGCTTCTACCACGGTTTTTTCCATCATGGACGGCCCAAAGAATGTCATGCAGCTACGTCTCCGGCACGGCCCATTTTCTGTCATGATTTTTTGTCACAGAACTAGGAGCCCACCACATCTATGATGATACCGGGTTTTGTCACAATTATCGTCATAGAAGTGTCATATGTATGACAGAAAAAAATTCATTCGGCCCAAAATGTCGCGGATGTGTCTTTTTTTGTAGTGTGAACAAAAGAAACGGGCTGCTAGATGAAGGATTGTGCAATGTAGAGCATACGGTCCACTTGGATGAATTGTTTGTGATGTGGAGGAACAATAGAAACAGGCAGCCAGTTGAAGGTGTGTGTGATATACGGCATACAGTTCACTCGGATGAACTGTTTGCATTGAGCCAAGAGAACAGGAATGGTTCAACTTAACAAGATGTGTGTGATACGCGGCAAACAGGTCTGTAATCGGAAATGTGTGAGAAGACCGATAATAACACAGACAATTCCTGTTAACAAGCCATGTGTGTTGTGAGCAAACGATTACTGGTATACAATTGTCAGTGATTGATGAAATCATCACCGACGAGTTCCATTGTTTAGTCCGTGTGTGATGTGATTTCCTCCGTCTACATAGCATCAACATATATACTTGAGAAGACAACATTGCATAACAAAATTAAGCATACAATTACACAAGTGACTACACACATAACATTTTCACACACCAAAGTAAGCAATTACATGCATACTAAACTTGGAGAAATGAGGATCTAATAATCTACTTCTTCTTGCGATGACACTTGCCATTGCTCTGCTTCTGGCTGGATCCCTGGCCATTTTGGGGAAGGAGGCACTTCCTCATGTCAACAATCCGCTTGTACATGTCGTAGCTCGTGTACGCCTCCTTGGCCGCGTACACAACGTGAGCTTTGTCGAATTTCTCCATCCAGGCCGAGTGCCAGGCACGCTTGTCCTTGTTGCAGGAATCCTTCATGTCTCTGTAGTAGGGGTTGATGATGGCCTTGGCGAGGTGAACCAGCGAGTCCTTCTCATGCTCCTTGCTTCCCCAGATCTTGTATTGGCCCTGGATGTCGACAAGATTCTGGCAGGCGATGCCCGAATTCTTGAGCACCTTGACATCGTTGGTGATGTCCACCGTAGCGAACATGTAGTGGGGGCTGTTGACAAACCTGGCGAAATGCTTGCAAGGCCTTGTGGCTAGGCAGTAGTGGTAGACGAGGACGTGGTTGCACATGCACATATGGGCGACGGCAACCTTGGGACGAGACCCGGCACGAGTGCGGGTGTACTCGAGGTCGAACTCGACCACCTTGTACTTCTCCTCGGCAAGCAATAGCTCCATGATGTGGATGGAGTGCTCCACCTAGACCGGGTTGTTGGTGTATAGCACCAAGAGCTCCGTGATCCTTCGGCGTGTGTCCACCATGGCATGCATGGTGAACTGCTGCTCGTTGTCGGCAGCCCCTTGAAGTGCCATTGGAGCCGCGCAGGATACCCTCTAAGAACTTGTTGTGGTGGGTGTGCTTCTTGCAATGGTGGGGCGCGAGTGAAAGGTTGAAGAGACAAAAGAGGCTTAAATGGCCGCTATAACAAATGGGGGCCAGCCGGCCTGTAACCGTCATATCTTGTCACAACGTTTGTAGTGGAGGATTCCAATGCACGCTTGACAACACCGCACTGCAGTTTGACCACGTGTGGCCTCGAAGAGGTGCTAAATGTATCGTCGATGAGCCTATTCCCGCGCTACCGTGCAGTTTACCGTGCAAGCTTCCCGCTCGGCTTGGTTTGCCACACGTCGGCTAGAAGAGGGACAAATCATGGGCGTTGGCAAAAAGCTTTGTAAAAACGAACTGTGTGGAATGACTTTGGTCATAAGTTTACCCGTGGATGATGAGGTCAAAGTTACATAGAAGGGTGATGATGCACACTCGAGTGCGATAATTAATTCTGCGCTCTACAGGGCACACGGTGGAAGAAACCAACTGCGTGCAATAATGTCGAAGATCGCAGTCGAGTTAGCTATACAGATCGTGTGCTGTAAGGTCGACAACGTAAAAAGAGTCGAGAATGGTTAATAAAATCAAATCTAAGACCATTTCATATTAAGGTCAAAATAGTGCTACGAATATACGAGTCTCATACGATGCCATTTCAACGATTGTACCACAAAAGCTCGAAATATTACAAGGTTCAAATTCCAGAGTTATATGACTCAATTTCGAAGCTTACAAGGTTCAAACTGATATTAGAAATGAAATTCAGCTCATCAGCTGCAAACGCTCGAGTTGATCCGCTGAACATTGATATCAGAGAGGTTCAAACTAATATTACCACTTGTTAGTCTGGTTTCAAAACCTCGCAACTTTTGCAAAGGGGTCAGCCATTGAGAAGTCATGTATGGGGTTGACACGATGAGTTCCGATTACTCTGGCATCTGAAGTTCCAAAATGAAATTCAGCATTTTTGGAGCCTATTCCATTCTGCCGCAGGCGCCGGCATTGATCAACAAACAATTCATTTTTGCGAAATAAATGTAGGGCAAACCTCATTACCTTCAGCACCCTTGTTCGGACAACAAAGAACCTAGCGAATATAATCTCCTGTAAGGTCCCTCGGTAGGAGTTCAAAGTATTTTCTGAGAGATGCAGATCTATGCATTAGACGTGATTATTATATTGTATCACATTATCCACCACTAGGCCTAATCTTATCTGCAAAAGAAGAAAACGTGTTAGTGCCTAGATGCAGTTTTGAACACTACTACAGGCCTATTTGGTTTGCAGGATTTGTAAAATGCACTAACATGCCATCTTCGATCTGACATGATTAACATGGGCATTAACATGCCATCTTCGATCTTCACAAGATATTGGATTTGAGGAAAAGTTCCCTAAGAAAACTAGTACAGATGAATCCAAAGTAGAAATGCAAATGGATTGTAACCATATTGTAGGATCGAAAATATGTCTAGAGGGGGGTGATTAGACTACTTGACCAAATAAAAATCTAGCCTTTTCCCAATTTTAGTTCTTGGCAGATTTTAGCAACTTAGCATAAGTCAAGCAATCAACCTACACATGCAATTCTAAGAGTATAGCAGCGGAATGTAAAACAATTGCATATGAAGGGAAAGGGAGGAGTTTGATGAAGCAAACGCAATGTTGACACGGAGATTTTTTAGCTATGGTTCCGATAGGTGGTGCTATCGTACATCCACGTTGATGGAGACTTCAACCCACGATGGGTAACGGTTGCGTGAGTCCACGGAGGGCTCCACCCATGAAGGGTCCACGAAGAAGCAACCTTGTCTATCCCACCATGGCTGTCGCCCACGAACGACTTGCCTCACTAGGGTAGATCTTCACGAAGTAGGCGATCTCCTAGCCCTTACAAACTCCTTGGTTCAACTCCACAATCTTGTCGGAGGCTCCCAAGTGACACCTAGCCAATCTAGGAGACACCACTCACCAAGAAGTAACAAATGGTGTGTTGATGATGAATTCCTTGCTCTTGTGCTTCAAATGATAGTCTCCCCAACACTCAACTCTCTCTCACGGGATTTGGATTTGGTGGAAAGAAGATTTGAGTTGAAAGCAACTTGGGGAAGGCTAGAGATCAAGATTTATGTGGTAGGAATGTAATATCTTGACCTCAACACAAGTGAAGGTAGTTCTCTCTCAGAAAATGTATGTCGGAAGTGTAGGCATGTTCTGATGGCTCTCTCCATGAATGAAGAGTGGGTGGAGGGGTATATATAGCCTCCGCACAAAATCTAACCATTACACACAACTTACCAAACTCGGTGGGACCGAATCGTGAAACTCGGTCGGACCGATTTAGTAAATAATGTGACTGTTAGGAATTTCGGTGGGACCGACATGTCAACTCGGTGGGACCGATATCGTTAGGGTTAGGGCATAACGTAATCTCGGTGAGACCGATTACACAAACTCGGTGAGACCGATTTTGGTAATAGACACACAGAGAGCTGGTCAGGCAAACTCGATGGGACCGATTTGCTCATCTCGGTTCGACCGAAACGTTACGAAAGGGAAACAGTGATTACAATCCCATCTCGGTGAGACCGAGATCCCCATCGGTGAGACCGAAAAGACTAGGGTTTATGGCAGTAGCTATGTCAACATAACTCGGTGGCGCCGGATAGACAGTTTCGGTGGGGCCGAGTTTGACTTTTGGTTTGGGACATATGTGGATGTGAGAAAGTAGTTGAGGGTTTTTGGAGCATATCACTAAGCACTTTGAGCAAGAAACTCATTAAGCAACACCTCATCCCCTCTTGATAGTATTGGCTTTTCCTATGGACTCAATGTGATCTTGGATCACTAAAATGGAAAATGTAGAGTCTTGTGCTTTGAGCTTGAGCCAATCCTTTTGTCCTTAGCATTTTGAGGGGTCCACTTTTCTCATCCATGCCATGCCAATCACTGAGCTTTCCTGAAATATTCATCTTGAAATAGCATTAGTCAATGAGCTATATATTGTTAGGAATTACCAAAACCACCCAGGGATAGTTGCACTTTCAATCTCCCCCTTTTTGGTAATTGATGACAATATATAAATCAAAGCTTCGACAAATGATAATAAGATTGAAAAACGTCGTCGCTTTGAGAAGTATGTGATTATTAAGAGCTCCCCCTAAATTTGTGCACTATTTAAATTTTCTTTGGACTGCAAATGCACAATGTGTTAGGATCATGGGCTACTCTTCCATGTCACATACATCTTGGTGGAGCGCTCAAAATGATAATAATTGAACACATGCACTCATCACCAAGCAAAGTGAATGATCATATAAGGGTATAAGAGATAATATCATCCAACAAGCATTAAAGGTAGCATATGATCAAACACATGATCATCCAAGTATCTCACAAAAGGCATAATGTATCAAGCAAGCACACAATAAAGAAGTTCAACCACGAAAAACAAGAGAGATCAAAAGCAACACTCTCTCTCAAAGCCTATGATCTATACATTTTCTCCCCCTTTGGCAACAAGTTACCAAAAAGTTCAAAGAATGCATAGTGCTAATCGACTCTCGGGCTTGGTCTTCATGAGGTGGTGTAGAGATGACTCCAAGGACGAAAGCATCTGTTGATGTAGCTGGAGCTGGTGGCACTGAAGCTGTGGCTGCTGGTGCAGATGAAGTAGCTCTAGTATCTGGAACAGGCACTGCAACAGATCTCTGTCCTCTGGGCACTCTAGCAGAAGAATCTGTAGTAGACTTGCCCTTCTTCTCCTCCACATCCTCCTGAAGTTGCTCAACTGCAATTTGGATCTCAGTGACCTTGACATCAAGAGCATAGAATTTTTGCTCAATGATCCTCTCCAAACTCTCCTGGTTTTGAGTCAGGGTGGTCAAGCCCTTCTCAATCCTCAAGGTGGAGGCAATCAAATAGCCAAGCTGATCTTGCTTGCTCTTCAGGAATATTTGAGATGCCTCTTCAGCAGTTGGCATTTTTGCAGCTTTCTCTGCCCTTGACTTCTCTCTCTTCTCATGGGCTTGCATAGATGATGGTTCCTCCTCATTCATCTCAACTGTGTTATCTTGAAAATCAGGATATAAGGGTAGATGCTCCTTATCCAATAGATATGTGAATGTGCCAATCTTTGAGTTGATGAGCTTCTGAATGTGTGGAGCATACCCACAACTTCTCTTCTGATCAGATGTTGTTCTCTTGATTGTTTCCACAATCAGACTCATGACTTTGAATTTTTGAGGCACATCAAATAAATGCAGCAAGTTGATAGCATGTCCTCTGATCATCTTGTGATCTCCAGACTTGGGTAGCAATGTGTGTCTAAGGATCCAGTTGATTGTAGGCAGACCAGACGACAAGAAGTGTACAGATCCAAGCTTGTGAGTTTCCAAAGCTTTATCTGGGATCTCTCTACACATGTGTGCCATAGTGTTGTGGTCTTTCTTCTTCTCAGCATACACATCCAAGTCATCTTCAGTTTCTTTTGGAGCATTGATCAACTGAGCCCATTCTTCAACAGTGGATTGGTACCTAGTACCTTCAGACATCCAGATGATCTTCCCATCTGGGTAGAAGTAAGTTGTGGAGTAAAACTGCATGATGAGCTCATCATTCCACTTGGTGAGCTTCTGGGCAACAAATTCATCAACTCCACATGCTTTGAAGTTGTCATATACTCCTGGATAGTGACCTTCATTTTTCTTGATGTACTCCTAGTTGATCCATCTCATGTCACACAAGATGGGCTTCTTGTCAAGCAAAATTGTCTCATAAAAATCTTGTTGCTCCTTTGTGTGAAATATGTAGTCAACTACTGTCCTTCTCCTCACATCATATGGATCTGACTATCTCCACAATCTCAGTCCAACATCCTTTCTGATGTGCATGTCTTCTGCTACTGGGTGAGCTTCATTATGACCAGGAATCTTGGGCTTCAACTTCCTCAAAACAAGTGAATCATCTTATTCTTCAGCAGCTTTAGGCACTGGGGCCTTGTTCTTCTCTGCAGCAGGTATACTTCTGGTGTTCCTCTTGGGTTTAGGCTTTGGAGCTGGAGCAGTAGCCTTGGGAGCACCTTTGGGCTTAGATGGAGCAGCCCCTGACTTAATTGCATCTCCCATGAGCTTCTGAGCTTTGGGTGCTGGTGCAGCATCCTCTTCCTCTTCATCTTCCCCATCAGAATCTCTCCTCATGGAGGGCTTGCCAAGGACTTTGGCAGTAGTAGTTCTCACCCTCTTCTTCTTCTTATCTTCACCAGCTGCTTCTCCTTCAGACTCAATGGTTAGCTTCATAGTTTCACCAGTGGCAACCTTCCTAGGTTTGTATGTAGGCACTCTCCTGGCAGGTGCCTTCTTGTTCATGCCTGCCTTTGTGGTAGCAGTTGTGCCATAGTCCTTTTTTAGCACCTTCTTCTTTGAAGTGGCCTCATCCTCAACAACAATGTAGTCCTCATCTTCAGAATCTGAGGTTTTCTTCTTCCTAGTCCTGGTGGCTGCCTTTGGCAAGTTGCTGGGAGTGCTCATGCTACCCTCATCATAGCTGCTTGAGGGACTAGTGCCCTCACTCAACTGAGCTTGTTCCTCTGACTTGTTCTGACTATCACTTTGATCAGACATCTTGAGCAAACTCGCGATAGCGACCTCAGTGAATAGATATAGATGAGGTAGAGTGGATGAGCATCACAAAGTACAGAGGTTTTTGCAAAACAATTGAGTCAAAAACTTAGTTTTAGTTTTCCACAGAAAGCATTTCAGAGTTACCAATTTGTAAACTCGGTGATACCGAAGCAGCTTTAGGAACCTAAACTGGTGAACTCGGTCAGACCGAGTCACAGTTCGATGGCACCGAGACTACTAGGGTTTCACAGATAATTGATCCCAGTCACACCGATTTGCAATTCTCGGTCAGACCGAAAATCCATGTGCAATGGCTTAAGCCAAATCGGTGAGGCCGATGTCTACAACTCAGTCGGTCCGAGATGAGTTCGGCGGAAACCTAACCCTAAATTTTCAAATCAAATCTAATCTACGGAATGCTTTCACTGGACAGGAAGATTTCATACGTGGGAAGAATCATGGCAAAGCAATGTGCTAGGAATCAGAGTTAAAGAATAGCCCAAAGTTTCAAGTTCATACCCTAACTCGGCGGTGAACTTGCTACGGCAGCAATGACGGGGCAGAATGCCGTTGACGGCAGTGGAGACCAGTGGCGGAAGGTCGCTGGCTGCAAGAGGACGATCCGGAGACTCGAAGAGGCAGAGCAGGCTACACGCGGGCGAAGTGTTTCAGAAAATTTTCCAAAATTTGACCCGTGAGTATATATAGCCTGACCCTGTCGGTGTGACCGAGTGGAACAACTCAGTGGCACCGAGATGCAAAACTGCAAGCAGTTACTGCAACTCGGTGTGACCGAAAGGCTCTAATCGGTTGCAGGTGTGATAGGATAGCTTTGCAAGATAATAAATAGCACGTAAATATAAACTAGGGGATGTTTAGATAAAGATGCAACAAAGTAAATATAGCGAGTGTGGAAAAGTGGTGGTAGGAGTTGTGAAATTGTACCTAAGCAATTGACTACGTTATTAGACCGATAATCACTATTGCAATTCTATTTGAGGGAGAGGCATAAGCTAACATACTTTCTCTACTTGGATCATATGCACTTATGATTGGAAATCTAGCAAGCAGCCACAAATACTAAAGATTCATTAAGGTAAAACCCAACCATAGCATTAAAGTATCAAGTCCCCTTTATCCCATACGCAACAATCCCCTTACTCGGGTTTGTGTTTTAGTCACTCACGCAACCCACTATAAGCGAATCATGAACGCATTGCAACACCCTACAGCGGGAATCCCTCACGCTTGCGCGACACGGAGGGCACAATAGGACAGCACCAATAATAAAACATGCAACTCAAACCAATCACAACAATTCATCAATCACCGATAGGACAATGAAAATCTACTCAGACATCATAGGATGGCAATACATCATTGGATAATAATATGAAGCATAAAGAACCATGTTCAAGTAGAGGGTACAGAGGGTTGCGGGAGAGTGGACCGCTGAATATAGATGGGGGAAGGTGATGAAGATGTTAGTGAAGATGATGGAGGTGTTGGTGAAGATCGCGGTGATGATGATGGCCCCCGACAGCGTTCCGGCGCCATGGGAAGAAAGGGGGAGTGTCGGTGTCAAAACCTGCGGATCTCGGGTAGGGGGTCCCGAACTGTGCGTCTAGGCGGATGGTAACAGGAGACAAGGGACACGATGTTTTTACCCAGGTTCGGGCCCTCTTGATGGAGGTAAAACCCTACTCCTGCTTGATTGATATTGATGATATGGGTGGTACAAGAGTGGATCTACCACGAGATCAAGGAGGCTAAACCCTAGAAGCTAGCCTATGGTATGATTGTTGTAATGGTTGTTCGTCCTCGGACTAAAACCCTCCGGTTTATATAGACACGGAGAGGGCTAGGGTTACCGAGTCGGTTACAATGGTAGGAGATCTACATATCCGTATTGCCAAGCTTGCCTTCCACGCCAAGGAAAGTCCCATCCGGACACGGGACGAAGTCTTCAATCTTGTATCTTCATGGTCTTGGAGTCCAGCCGATGATGATAGTTCGGCTATCCGGACACCCCCTAGTCCAGGACTCCCTCAGTAGCCCCTGAACCAGGCTTCAATGACGATGAGTCCGGCGCGCATATTGTTCGGCATTGCAAGGCGGGTTCCTCCTCCGAATTAATTCATAGAAGATTGTGAACACCAGGATAGTGTCCGGCTCTGCAAAATAAATTCCACATACTACCGTAGAGAGAATAATATGTACACAAGCTCAATCTGCTGACGTATTTTGTGGCGTGACGTCACACCACTGCCAAGCCTTTACTTGAATCATTTTTACTATACCACCTCAGCGCATTTAGCGGCGCGTTTCCTTAACACGTCTTGTCGAGCGAGATCGTGTTCCCTTTATTCCGGATTCCCATCAATACGAACGTGGGTAACCCAACCGCGCCATTGATTGTGGCGCTTGGGAGATAGGCGAGTTTTACCAGGCCGGTGGGGACACATAGTCTACGTCCGCCCATATACAAGGGGATAAGGATCCACCCTTTTTACCTACGCCTTCTTCCTCCTTTGCCTATTCATCTCCGCGCACTCGAGCTCCAGCGCCCAAGTCCGCACACCTCGCCTCAACCTTCTCCAGCCATGTCCGGAGCGGGAGGCAAGTGGATAGCCTCCTCCGTTACGGAGGGGCACATCGAAAAACTGCACGGCGCCGGATACTTGTCCAGCGACATCGCACACCGGCTGCCCGACGAGGGGCAGCTCATCCCCACCCCCAGGCCCCATGAGAGGGTCGTATTTCTTCCCCACTTCCTCCATGGACTGGGCTTTCCACTTCATCCCTTCGTCCGGGGGCTCACGTACTACTACGGCCTGGACTTCCACGATCTGGCGCCAAACTTCATCCTCAACATCTCGGCGTTTATCATCGTGTGCGAGGCCTTCCTCTGCATCCAGCCCCACTTCGGCTTGTGGCTAAAGACCTTCAATGTCAAGCCGAAGGTTGTGAAGGGCAACCAAGCGGAGTGCGGAGGCGCCATGGTGGGAAAAATGCCCAACGTCACTTGGCTTGAGGGTGCCTTCGTGGAAACCATCAAAGGGTGGCAATCGGGGTGGTTCTACATCACCGAGCCGCGTGACTCTAAATGGGCAGCGGCCCCCGAGTTCAGATCTGGTACCCCCATGCAGCTCACCTCTTGGAAAGAGAAGGGCTTGCTATGGGGCAGTTTAGAGGAGCTGACCGACTCGATCTGTCTCCACCACGGTGAACAAGAAGCTTAAGCTTGTCAACGTGATCCAGGTCATGCTCGTCCGCCGGATTCTCCCCTGCCAACAACGGGCTTTCAATTTGTGGGAGTTTGATCCGGCATAGCACCGGACCCTTAGCGGGCTCTTCGACACAACGTACGAAGCTACCTGGAGGGTGCTGTTCAAGGGCGGAGAAGCCCCCGCATCCGCGACTAAAGATCGCAGATTCAGCACGCAATGCCCGGCCGGCGCGGTAAGCTATGCTATCCTTTATGGGACATTCATTTCTTTCATAGTTTGACTCTATGTGGGATCTAAAATTCCCCATGCCTTTAACAGGACTGGCAGAGGACGTCCGGACAGGTTAACTGTCCGGCTCCCCTCCCCGAAGACCCAGCGGATACCCGTTTAGCAGGGTTGCTAGTCCCGCACTTTATGTGGTGCCGAGAAGAAGGCCAAGAAGAAGGCCACGGGAACCCGAAGAAGTTCCCGGCGCCAGGTGGTATTGGACTCGTCGTCCGATGGCTCCGAGGCAGACTCCTCCCCCGAAGACGAGGAGGAGAAAGAGGCATTTCCCTAAGAGGGGGGAGAGAAGAAAAGGAAGGCTTCTCCAACGGGGGAGGCCGAAGGGTCCAAGAAGGGAAGGACCCTTCCTCCGGACTGCTCTGCCAACGCCGGCGACGGCGACGGGGAGTGGCCCTCAAGGGCCAAGCCCCCGGCAAGATCGTGAGTATTTGGACTCCGAAATGATTTATAATTTCTTTTTGTGCCATGTAGTGTCCTTCTAATGCCGCATACCACCTGTAGTCCGGCCGAGGATGATCTTCCCGCTTCAGCGAACGGGTCCTTGGCTCCGTCGGATGTGGATTCCCTTCCGACCGCCTCAACTCCCCGCAGCAGCGACGCCGAGGTGGGATCCCAGAGGGACCCATCGGAGGAGGCTCGGAGGTGCCGCAAGGCAGCCTCCGGACTTTCGCGGACTCCGCACCGGAACTGTAGTGGTTACGAGTCCGCAGCGGCCCTTCGTAAGAAGGGCAAGACTGTGACACCGGCAGCCTCCGTCGAACCTGAGGCGCCGGATAGCTTGTTGGAGGCGCTCAACGGCGCTTCCATTGAGGGAGAACACCACACTATCATGAGTGCGGTGATTCAGAAGGTTCAGCTCGCCAAGAGCGGGCGGACCGAAGCCTGCAGCAGGCTTCTAACAGGCTTTGAGGCAAGAAATTTAAAATATGTAATGTAATACCGCATAGACAGTAGCCCCTGATGCTCGGTTCGGTGTTCGGAAAGAAAAGCCGGACTGAGGATCTAAAAAGATATACACAGGAGGTCCAAAAATTATGTCAATATGGGATTGCAGGCTGTGCTGCTGACATCCGCCACACTGACTGCGGAGGTCAATGCTTTGAAGTAGAACCTTGAGCGGTCCGAGAATGAGCTCGGCCGTGCCAAGAAGCAGCTCGAGGACAGGAAAGGTGAGTAACACCATATTGAATTTGTACCTTACAGAAAAGGATTTTGGTTGCAAGAAAAATAACAAGCATAACGTGGGTACTCCAGGGGCCACGAACGAGGTGGCAACCCTGAAGCAGGTGGTGTCCGTGGCCGAATGCAATGCGGCTGCGGAGCGAGCCGAGCGGGAGAAACAGGAGGCGAGGGTGGCGGAGGTGCAGCAAGAGCTCCAGGCTCTCATGGAAAAACATAAGGGTTTGGAGCGCGACTCGAGGACTCGAGAGTTCGAGCTTGCATCGACCCTTGAAGCCCACAAGGCCCTCCAGGAGGTCGAAGATTTGAAGAAAATAGCAGCGGGTAAGGCTTTTTTCATGCAAAGCAATCATTTGAAAGTGAATTACCTGTTACTTACCCGAATTCGAGAGCTCTCCAGAGCGTTTGCAGATCTGCCTCAGGCGTGTCCGATGCTGCCGCATTCTCTTGGCCGAGGAGGGAGCTCGGCGGAGAAGGTCTTGGTCTCAATATCTTTGAGGCGGACATCCGTGCCCCTTAGCGACCTGCTGAAGCAGCTGGTCGAGCTCCACAAGGTAGCCGAACAGGCCATGAAGGGCCTCATAGTTCGGCCAGTGGCCGAGGGGCCATGCACAGGAGCTACTTCGCTTAGTCGCGGGTGGTGGATGCGTGTCCTCGGTGGAAGTCGTCAGCGCTCACTTTGCATTGAAGGTGCCTGTCGGGCTCTTGCCCATGCAAAAGTGCACCGGGCAGGCTGGATCTTTGAGAAGCTTCTAGCAGACGCGCCGCCCGAAGGGCAAGGAGTATCGCACGCCCGAAATGTACTATAAGAGTGTCCTGAAGGGTGCCCGCAAGATTGCGGATGAGTGCTCCAAAGATGTAATATTTGATTAGACTCTCAATGTGTTATCCTGTGCGCTCAAAACTTTGTTCATATGCGCTAAGCAACGCTTATTAATTTAAAATATTACCTTCTGTGCAGCCGTTTATAAAATCTGAGAGATGGCAAGTCGTCGGCTTCAGCCCCCATGCCACGAGTCTTGGGGGTGTTGATATAAACTTGAGCGCTCTTGTTCCCATTTTTGGGTCCATCTAGGGAGGCGCTCAACACGACGAACAAGGCAACCAGACTTATAATGCTTGAACACTCTCACTTAGCCATAGAATTCTATAATTTTAAATTTTGGCGAAGCCCCTAGTATTCGGAAGACCGAGTTCGGGGCGCTATCCACGCCTGGGCCGGACAAATCCGGTTCCTCGCTCTAAGCGGCATAAGTCTTTACGGACTCAAAAAGACCTCTCGAACAGCGACCAGCTCTCGGCTTATCATGACGGTCGTTTCGCTTTCTCGAGGCGCCGCCCAGCTCAACCGGGCGCGATCGCGATGGTTCTCCCAATGCTACCTTAGCCGATAAAAGGAACGTAAGGTACCAAAACATGGGGCCGGGCAAACCCAACTATTGACCCAAGACATGATTCGAGCCGATGCATATAATGCTATAAGTTCGGGTGCCGCACTTGGGAAAGTGTTAGGACTTATCACACCATAATGCGGGAACTTAAGCCCTGGTGTATTCGGCCGTACCAAAGTGTATGGATGCAGGATGTAGTAAATGAACATATATATATATATATATATATATATATATATATATATATATAAAAAGAAATGCAGCTATAAGCAAAAAGCGATGCATTGTTTATTCGAAATCTTGGCATGAATGCGGAGCGATACAAATAGTCACGGTAAGCAAGGGTTGGACTAATTAAATATGTCCCCTCTCGGGGGTAGGCTGTGGAATGGTGTATGAAACAGATTTAATGCTCGTAATGGAGACCACACGAGTGTTAAATGGTAGCCTTTCTCCTTCCCCGGCTGTTGCATCGTTAGTTCAGCAGGTCTGCTGCCGGACAGGGCCTCTGGTGAACGGAGTCCTGTGGGTAAGGAAAAGAAAAAAGAAAAAGAGCAACACACTTGGGAGCCCCTAGTGTGGTTGAGCCGCACTCTGGGCCTGTCGTGGTCATGCCCCTCCCCCTATGCCCATGGAATCTCCAGAGCGTAGTGATGTACACGAAGGACTAGTCTTGCAATCATGCAAGGGCTGGGGTTGGGGCCGCATTGCTACGCGTGCTCGGAACGTGCCAGGTGGTCTTGATGTATGTTACTCCGGGCGCGCTTGGTCATGTCCGGTCACTTAACGGCCGGACTTGAGAATTGCCTTAAGAGGCTGCTCGTATTTCGCCATGAGAGCGCCAGATGTTCCTCCGTTCGGAGGGAGCGTTCCATGTTTCCGTTGACCGTGATGACTCCTCGAGGGCATGGCATCTTGAGCTTGAGGTATGCATAATGCGGCACGCGTTGAACTTTGTAAAGCGCGTCCGTCCGAAAGCGAGCATGATAGCCGCCATGAACGGACTATATCGAAGATTAACTCCTCGCCGGAAGTTATCCGGGATCCAAGACCACTTCGATGTAACCGAGCACTGTACAATTGCCTCTACACGGTATGGCGCCTTTGAAGGTCGTGTTTGTAGGTTTAATCCTTGAGGGTCTATGCCCATCTTGCGCCTTTGTCTGATAAAGCAGGTTCAGTTGCCGCCGCCGTCCATCGAGACTACGGTGAGGTGAAATCCATCGACGATTGGGTCTAAAACCAATGCGGCGAATCCGCCATGGCGGATCTTTGGTGGGTGGTCCTTCGATCAAAAGTGATCGGGCAAGAGGACCATGGATTGAACTTCGGGCGATGGCTCCATTGCATATACATCCCTAAGTGCGCTTCCGCTCCCTCTTGGGTATATGGGTTGCGTATATCATGTTCACCGTCCGCACTTGTGGGGGAAACCCATCATCCTCTCTCGTTACGTGGCGGGTCTCTTCCTCGTCATCATTGTGCAGCCCCTTGTCGTTGTTTTCGACAATTAACTTGCTCGCTCGAATACCCAACAATCCCTGTTAGTGTGATTAGCTGGCTTTTCAGGGGTGCCATGTATCTGGCAAGAGCGATCGAGTATTCGGTCCAAATTGGACGGACCCGAAGTGGTTCTTTTGAATGGCTTCTTCCGCTGACCAGGTTTAGAGCCTCTGAATCCGGCGTTGACTACCGTATCCTCAGTGTTATCGCTGTTAACGCGGCGTTTGTTTTTGTTTCGACGCGACCTGCCATTGCGGTCCTTACTATCTGGACTACCAGCATTTTTGCTAAGGTTGTTCTCAAGGGCTAGCTACTGTCCTCCCCGCCTGAAGCGGGTCATGAGTGATGTGAGGGCTGCCATGGATTTCGCATTTCTGTCCTAGGTGCCGGGCCAGCCACTCGTCGCGGATGTTATGTTTGAAGGCTGCGAGGGCCTCTGCATCCGGACAGTCGACGATTTGATTTTTCTTTGTTAAGAACCGTGTCCAAAACTATCTGGCCGATTAAATCTGGTGCTGAATTATGTGGCTTAGGTCATCGGCATCGGTGGTCGCACATATGTGCCTGGAAGTTGTCAAGGAATGCGGCTTCGTGTCCTCCCAACACCCAATTGACTCTGCTGGCAAGCTGTTAAGCCAATGCCGAGCTGGTCCTTTAAGCTTGAGTGGGAGATATTTGATGGCGTGGAGATCGTCACCGCAGGCCATATGGATATGAAGGAGATAGTCTTCGATCCAAACCGCGGGGTCTGTGTTTGGCCCGACCGCAGTTGTTGTATCCGGCGCGATGGTAGTCGTCTCACATCATGGGGCGCCCACGTGATCCGTAGATCGGTCTTGATTGTCTTGCCTTGTCCACCAATATGTCTGGCAAGTCCGGCGCATTCCCCCGTGGCTTCGTACTTTTCGAGCGATGTCGGGGTACGGTCCTGATGGAGGGCCTAGATGCCTCTCTGTCGTGGCCACGAGGTGGTCGGTCTACCGTATTGTGCGCTGGTGATGAAGGTTTATATGCCTCCTCCTCTAATCGGGGGAGCAACTTGCGTTTTGGGTAGCTTTTGGAGGCGTTGAGTTCGTACTCTTGACGCAAGGACTTGATCCATCTGTCGGCTAGCAGATCTTAATCAGCTTGAAGCTGTTGCTGCTTTTTCTTTAGGCTGTTTGCCGTGGCCATAAGCCTGCGTTTAAAACGCTCTTGTTCGACGGGATCCTCGGGCACGACAAATTCGTCGTCATTGAGGCTTGCCTCGTCTCCGGAGGGAGGCATGTAATTATCATCCTCAACCTCTTTGTCTGCCGCTCTCTCGTTAGGGCTGGCTTCTCCGTCCTCCTGCGCTGAATCCTGCTGGAGGGGGTTGTCTTCGGCACTTTCTGGGGTGTTATTATCTCCGGTGCCGGAATCTCCATTCTTGCTGTGGCGGGATTTAGAGCGGCGCCGCTGACGTCGGCGCTTGGGCTGTTTCTTAAGGGAATCTGCCTCCGCTGCTTCTTCGTCGTTCCCATCCTTTGGGATGTCCACCATGTATATGTCGTATGACGAGGTGGTCTTCCAGTGCCCCGTAGGCGCTGGTTCTTGGTCGTCTCCGGCATAAATGCGTCCATCTTGTCGATGTCTTGAGTCGTAGTCTAGCATGTCCGTTAGATCATCGGCGGTGGCTACAAAGTGGGTGGTGGGTGGGTTTCGAATTTCTTCGTCGTCCGCATCCCAACCGTCCTGACCGCAGTCCAGCCAGGGATCTCCTGATAATGAGAGATGTTTTAGCGAATTCAGGATGTCGCCAAAGGGTGAGTGCTGAAAGATGTCCGCGGATCGGCGCCCCATCAGATTCGATTGGTAGGGGCGCGGGAGGTTCGGAGTCCGGCGAGGAGTCCGGCACCTCAGAGTCACGAGCTTCTGAGGACAAGGTCGATGTCGGCTCCATCGCCGTGAGATTGCAGCTCTGGGCGGTGTCCAGCCACCTCCTCGACCAGCGGTCGGCTCCGAACTAGGGTCGGAGCGGACTCATGTGCGACCTCGAGAACCTTGTCTTGTGGCAGAGCTAAATCATGCCCATCGTGGCGGTCTGGGCCTTCGGCCGTGGCTCGAATCCATCGAAGATCAAGTCTCCGCGACGTCGGCCGTGAAGTTTAGGCTTCAAATCGACTGACGGCGGGGCATAGCTTCGACCTGATCCGGATGGCTGCTTAATTGGCCCGCAGCAGGCAAAGCCGCCAACACGAAGATCTGTCCGGGAGAAAAGTCTCACCCCGGACTGCGTGATTGTTGATGATTGAAGGAGCCATCAAGCCTATCGGTGGCGACACATAGGAAATCTCAATGAAAGCACCAATGTCGGTGTCAAAACCGGCGGATCTCGGTAGGGGTCCCGAACTGCGTCTAGGCGGATGGTAACAGGAGACAAGGGACACGATGTTTTAGCGAGGTTGGGCCCTCTCGATGGAGGTAAAACCCTACTCCTGCTTGATTGATATTGATGATATGGGTGGTACAAGAGTGGATCTACCATGAGATCAAGGAGGCTAATCCTAGAAGCTAGCCTATGGTATGATTGTTGTAATGGTTGTTAGTCCTCTGGACTAAAACCCTCCGGTTTATATAGACACCGGAGAGGGCTAGGGTTACACAGAGTCGGTTATAATGGTAGGAGATCTACATATCCGTATTACCAAGCTTGCCTTCCACGCCGAGGAAAGTCCCATCCGGACACGGGACGAAGTCTTCAATCTTGTATCTTCATGGTCTTGGAGTCCAGCCGATGATGATAGTTCGGCTATCCAGACACCCCCTAGTCCAGGACTCCCACAGGGAGAGAGCCCCCCTTCTTCTTCTTCTTCCTTGACCTTCTCCCTAGATGGGAGAAGGGTTTCCCCTCTGGTCCTTGGCTCCCATGGCATGGGAGGGGCGAGAGCCCCTCCAAGATTGGATCTATCTCTCTGTTTCTACGTTCTGAGATTCTACCCCTTCACCGTTTCTTAAATATCTGGAGATTCGTAACTCCGATTTGGGTGAATCTTTCGCCCAGATCTTTCTCATAAAATTAGTTTTCTTGCGCCAAAAGAAGAGCATCAACTGCCCTACGGGTGGCCCACAAGAGCCCTGGCCGCGCCCAGGGGGAGGGCGCGCCCCCTGTCTCGTGGCCACCCCGGACACCGTTTCGCGTTGATTTCACTTCCCAAAATCATAAATATTCCAAAAAAAATCTCCGTCCGTTTTTATCCCATTTGGACTCCTTTTGATATTAGGTTTCTGCGGAAAAAAACATGCAACAGATAGGAACTGGCACTGGGCACTGGATCAATCTGTTAGTCCCAAAAAATAGTATAAAAAGTTGCCAAAAGTATATAAAAGTTGTAGAATATTGGCATGGAACAATCAAACATTATAGATACGACGGAGACGTATCAAAGCACAAGTGGGGTTACCACTTTTACATAAAGCATTGTTGTGTTCACACCATTAGAGTTGCTTTAGCTCAATTCTTAGACTAAAGCTCCCCCTAGATGTGAGATCCCCCTTAAGAGGGATGAACCAACCTTGGGTTTTGACGATGATGACTTCATGTAGATGTTGAAGATGTGGATGCTCAATGTTGATGTAGATCATTTGGAGCAATCCATTGGACTGATTTGCACTTTCAATACCTACACGGGTTAGTCCCACAAGAAACAGACAAGGATATCCATAGACATAGAGTCATGCACACACAATATGATGTCCATGAAAGCATTAGGTTACCTTGTCGCTTGTCTTACCAACAAGAGGGTTTGTGACTCCTTGAACTAGTGCAAGATGTGGAAGTTGATTGCACTTGTCCTTGCCAAAATGATATGAGTGAAGTATATTGGCGGAGTCACCCTCAAGAACTCTCTAGTTCTTCTTCTTTGGGATCCACATCATCTTGATGGGAATCCTTGGAGTTGAATTTGTACTTGATGAAGTAGAACTTGATGTAGTCTTGGGAACCCACTTGACCAAGGCCTTAGGAGCTTCTTCAAATGCATCAATCTCCTCTTGAAGCTTGTCCTTGACTTTTTGCTTGTGGTCTCTTGGTGGAAGATCATCTTGAGCTTGTGTCCTTTGAAAGAAGTAGGATCGTACTTCTCTTGCTGAGGAACAAACTTCGTCTTGCGGTATTGATCTTCTTCCCACTCAACTCCATTGGCATTGAACTTTCGTTCAAACCAACACCTTGATTCTTCCGGTGCCTTCCTTGCTTGCGTACAATTTCCTCGAATTGCTTACTTCCGGCAAGGCTCTTGTACACACCTTTCTCTATAATTCTCTTCAATAAGCTATTTTCTTGCTCAAGTGTAACTTGGCTAAGAGAATCATTTGTGGAATCAAGAGAACTACTAGAAGCAACAACATTGGATTTAGCATGATTATTGTTACTACTAGAAGAAGAATCTTTCTTGTTCTTGTTACTAGACTTGACTTGTGGCATGTAAGTAGATAAGAGTAAACGCTTGGCAATGTAAGAAGAACTTTTCTTGCGAAGATCATCATTGATTGCCTTTGAAAGTGCAACTACCCCTAGGTGGTTTTGGTAATTCCTAACAACATATAGCTCGTTGAGCTAATGCTACTTCAAGTTAAATATTTCAGGAAAGCTCAATGATTGGCATGGCATAGATGGGAAAAGTGGACCCCTCAAAATACTAAGGACAAAAGGATTGGCTCAAGCTTAAAGCTCAAGACTCTACATTTTATATTTTAGTGATCCAAGATCACATTGAGTCTATAGGAAAGGCCAATACTATCAAGGAGGGATGAGGTGTTGCTTAATGGCTTACTAGCTCAAAGTGCTTAGTGATATGCTCCAAAGACCTCAACTACTTTCTCACATCCACATATGACCTAAACCAAAAGTATAACTCGGCCCTACCGATTCTTTCTATCCGGCGCCCCCGAGTTCAGATGTCATAGCCACTGCCACAAACCCTAGGCAAATCGGTCTCACCGATAGGGATCTCTGTCTCACCGAGATAGGATTGTAATCTCTCTGTTTCCCTTCGTAACGTTTCGGTACCACCGAGATGAGCGATTATTCCCACCGAGATTGCAATGTAAACTCTCTGTTTCCTTTTCGTAACATTTCGGTCTTACCGAAATGAGCGAACCGGTCCCACCGAGTTTACCTGACCAACTCTCCGGTTAGCTTATTACCAAAATCGGTCCCACCGAGTTTGTGTAATCGGTCTCACCGAGATTATGTTATGCCCTAACCCTAACCATATTGGTCCTACCGAGTTGCATGTTGGTCCCACCGAAAATCCTAACGGTCACTAGATTTGCTGAATCGGTCCGACCGAGTTCTTCAATTCGGTCCCACCGAGTTTGGCAAGTTGTGTGTAACGGCTAGATTTTGTGTGGAGGCTATATATGCCCCTCCACCTCCTCTTCATTCGTGGAGAGAGCCATCAGAACGAACCTACACTTCCAACTTGCATTTTCTGAGAGAGAACCACCTACACTTGTGTTGAGGCCAAGATATTCCATTCCTACCATATGAATCTTGATCTCTAGCCTTCCCCAAGTTGCTTTCCACTCAAATCTTCTTTCCACCAAATCCAAATCCTGAGAGAGAGAAAGAGAGTTGAGTGTTGGGGAGACTATCTTTTGAAGCACAAGAGCAAGGAGTTCATCATCAACACACCATTAGTTACTTCTTGGAGAGTGGTGTCTCCTAGATTGGCTAGGTGTCACTTGGGAGCCTCCGACAAGATTGTGGAGTTGAACCAAGGAGTTTGTAAGGGCAAGGAGATCGCCTACTTCGTGAAGATCTACCACTAGTGAGGCAAGTCCTTCTTGGACGACGGCCATGGTGGGATAGACAAGGTTGCTTCTTCGTGGACCCTTCGTGGGTGGAGCCCTCCATGGACTCGCGCAACCATTACCCTTCATAAGTTGAAGTCTCCATCAACGTGGATGTACGATAGCACCACCTATTGGAACCACGACAAAAACATCTGTGTCTCCAATTGTGTTTGAATTCTCCAAACCCTTCCCTTTACATTCTTGCAAGTTGCATGCTTTACTTTCCGCTGCTCATATACTCTATGCATGCTCGCTTGAATTGTGTTAAGATTGCTTGACTTGTGCTAAGTTAGCTAAAATCTGCCAAAGACTAAAATTGGGAAAAGGATAAGCTTTCATTTGGTCAAGTAGTCTAATCACCCCCCCTCTAGACATACTTTCGATCCTACAAGTGGTATCAGAGTTTTGATCTCCATTTGCTTTGATTTCCATAGCTTTTGGTGGTCATAGCCTTGGTTTCACAACCTAGGAGAGTATGGCGTCTAGCGAGGGAAACTATCACCGGAGAGGTCCTTACTTTGATGGTACTAATTTTGCTAGTTGGAAGCATAAGATGAAAATGCATATTCTCGGACATAACCCCGCCGTTTGGGCTATTGTGTGTATTGGCTTGCAAGGTGAATTCTTTGATGGGAGAGAACCGAACCGTGAAGCTAGCACGGAAGAGTTGAAGATGCTACAATACAATGCTCAAGCTTGTGATATCCTATTTAATGGATTGTGCCCCGAATAATTCAAGAAAATCAGCCGTCTTGAGAATGCAAAGGAAATTTGTGATACTTTGATTGATATGCACGAAGGTACCGACTCCGTCAAGGAATCCAAGTTGGATGTGCTTCAGAGTCAGCTTGACAAGTTCAAAATGAAGGATGGTGAAGGTGTCGCTGAAATGTACTCTAGGCTCGCTCTTATCACAAGTGAGATTGCCGGCTTAGGAAGTGAAGAGATGACCGACAAATTCATCGTCAAGAAGATCCTAAGAGCTTTGGATGGAAAATATGATACCATGTGCACATTGATCCAAATGATGCCCAATTACAAAGATCTCAAGCCAACGGAAGTCACTGGAAGAATTGTTGCTCATGAGATGTCACTCAAGGATAAGGAGGAACTTCACAACAAGTCAAGTGGTGCTTACAATGCCTCATGTGAAGCCCCCACATCATCAAGTGAGAAACAAACCTTCAATGAAGAATTGAGCCTAATGGTGAAGAACTTCAACAAGTTTTACAAGAGTATAAGCAAAGAGAGAAGCTCCAAGTCAAGGTCCTACAATGAAAAAAGTTCTTCTAGTTGAGAGCGTAATTGCTACAATTGTGGAAGACCCGGACACTATTCCAATGAGTGTACGGATCCCTACAAAAGAAGAGAAGAATCACCTAAGAGGAGAAGTAGAAGAGAAGAATCACGACCAAGAGAGAGGAGGAGTAGAGATGGTCGTTATGAATGAAGAGCATCCCGGAGAAGCAAGGATTTGGAAAGGAAGGATAAGTCATCAAGGAGCTACACAAAACAAAGACATCAAGCTCATGTTGGTGAATGGGTATCCGGCTCCGACTCCGACAATCACTCCGAGAGAAGTTATCACTCTGACTCTGAATATACTCAAGATGAAGGTGTTGCCGGTCTAGCACTTGTGTCAACCAACTCCTACGACATATTTGATTCACCAAATGAAGGACTTGGAAGATGCTTCATGGCTAAAGGCCCAAAGGTATCACACCCCGAGTATGTTGATTTCAATAGTGATGAAGACGACTTGTTAGGTGAAGATGATTTACTTGTTGACAACTCTAGTGATGAACACTATGATCAAACGTCAATTAATCATGCTAATCAAGATAAAATGAATGACAATGATAAGGAGAAGATTGAGCTTCTAACTAAAGAACTAAACACTCTTAAGTTAGCTCATGAAACTATCTTAGAAGATCATCGAGAACTTTTAAGGACTCATGAGAAGTTACGCTTTGAAAAGCTAAACCTTGAGCAAGAGCATGAGTTCTTAAAGGCAATCAATGATGATCTTCGTAAGAAAAGTTCTTCTTACATTGCCAAGCATTTACTCTTATCTACTTACATGCCTCAAGTCAAGTCTAGTAACAAGAACAAGAAGGATTCTTCCTCTAGTAGTAACAATAATCATGTTAAATCCAATGTTGTTGCTTATAGTAGTTCTCTTGATTCCACTAATGATTCTCTTAGCCAAGTTACACTTGAGCAAGAAAATAGCTTATTGAAGGGAATTATAGAGAAAGGCGTTTACAAGAGCCTTGTCGGGAGTAAGCAATTAGAGGAAATTGTACGCAAGCAAGGAAGGCATCGGAAGAACCAAGGTGTTGGTTTTGAACGAAAGTTCAATGCCAATGGAGTTGAGTGGGAAGAAGATCAATACCGCAAGACGAAGTTTGTTCCTTAGCAAGAGAAGTACGATCCTACTTCTTTCAAAGGAACACAAGCTCAAGATGATCTTCCACCAAGAGACCACAAGCAAAAAGGCAAGGACAAGCTTCAAGAGGAGATTGATGCATTTGAAGAAGCTTCTAAGGCCTTGGTCAAGTGGGTTCCCAAGACTACATCAAGTTCTACTTCACCAAGTACAAATTCAACTCCAAGGATTCCCATCAAGATGATGTGGATCCCAAAGAAGAAGAACTAGAGAGTTCTTGAGGGTGACTCCGCCAATATACTTCACTCATATCATTTTGGCAAGGACAAGTGCAATCAACTTCCACATCTTGCACTAGTTCAAGGAGTCACAAACCCTCTTGTTGGTAAGACAAGGGACAAGGTAACCTAATGCTTTCATAGACATCATCTTGTGTGTCCATCACTCTATGTCTATGGATATCCTTGTTTGTTCCTTGTGGGATTAACCCATGTAGGTATTGAAAGTGCAACTCCCTCCAAAGGATTGCTCCAAATGATCTACATCAATGTTGAGCATCCACATCTTCAACACCTACATGAAGTCATCATCGACAAAACCCAAGGTTAGTTCATCCCTCTTAAGGGGGGATCTCACATCTAGGGGGAGCTTTACTCTAAGAATTGTGTCGGTGTACTAAAGTAGGGGTACCTTAGTATCCCGAACTTGTGCACGGGCAGTCGCAGCACCCCGCGACAAAGGCTTGCCGGGTGACCGCCAAGATCCTCCGTAGTTCCTATTGGAGCCATTCAAGAACAAAGTGTTTTAACCGAGAAGACAAGGTCCCGGCAAGAGGAGCTTGCCGGGAAGGTCAAGGCCCCGGCAAGAGGAGCTTGCCGGGAAGGCCAACCAAGGCATTTCAGGGAACTTGCCGCGACGCGCCGCGCATCCCGGCAAGACCCGACGAGTGACAAGCTTCCGGGCGCGACAAGACAATGACCGCGGCAAGGCGCTTGCCGTGGTTAAGCCACCACTCTGTGCCCACGCTCCAGCGCATCCATCGACGTGTCGCCACAGGACCGTCCCGGGCGCATGTGGCGAGAGGCTGTGCAGCCAAGCGGTGCGAGGTGGCGAGCAAAGATGACAAGATGGCCATCGTGGCAAGCGGTGGCGTCCCTAACGGTCGCTTTTCTACACTGTTTGCGCGATGCGGACGAGCATTTAATGCCCTTGTCCCCTGCTATCAGAGTTAGGTAGGATGCACTGTAGAGGTAGCTGTACCAACCGCAGTTCTTTTTACACTTTTACCCCTGCATGCATTGCCACCTGTCGGTGACCCCTTGAGCATATAAAAGGAGGCCCATGCGCAACATAGAGGGGGTTCGACTCATTCGAAACTCGAGAACACTCACGCTCTCAAGCAAGAACTCAATACAACCACAAAGCAGCAGTAGGAGTATTATCTCTCCGGAGAGCTCCGAAGCTGGGTAAAATCGCTCGCGTGCTTCGCCTTGATCTGCTCTTCGTGCGATCTCCGCCCCTCGCTGGACCGAAAGGGACCCCTGTCCCATAGGTGTTCGTTCCCACGACATCTTTGGCGCGCCAGGTAGGGGGCGTCGAGGTTGTGTGAACCCGATCCGGCGTTCACGCGAGCCAGATCTTCATCTTCTTCATCAACTTCATCAACATGCCACCGAAGAAGAAGGCTTCGGAGGTGGCTGCTCCGTCCACGTCGATCCCACCGCCACTGGAGCAAACGGGTGGTGGGGTAGACGCCAGCGGAGGAACGGGCGCCGATGAGGGAGCTCACACTGCCGCCAGGTCCAAGGACAAGGCCGCGCAAACCTCGACGTCCGTACATGCACCGCGCCCATCTCAGGAGGTGCGGGGTCAACAGCGTCATGGTACTCGTGGTACCATACGCTCGTTGGACCAAAATCGAGCTGGCGGATCTCGAGATGCTCAAGACTAGCATGCACGCCAACCTACTGGCACGAGCAAGACTCGGTCGCCAGGGCGGGATCCTGCTCCTTCTAACATAGTTAGAAGTCCGAGCATATCCCGCTCCTCGCACCGTTCGCCACCGCCACCAAAGACCCCAAAAGAAGCGTTGGCTCGAGCCCAACTGCTCCTGGATTACCCTCCAACGGCGGATAAGATCGACGATTGGAGGGCCACCATTCAGAGCCTCATCGGCTTCGCCAATGGCGACACTCCACGGCAGCCGAATGCGTCGCAGCCGCGGCAAGATTACCGGACGCGAGCCGATGGGGACAAGACCGGTGGAGGTGCAACCACCATGCATTCTCCGCCCCGAAGGCCAAGATCGACGACTCGCCGGGTCAACCTCGACACTGACTCCACAGTGTCATCAGATCCTTGAGCTTGTCGCGATCAGCACCAAGTTCTTCAAGAGCGACAGCAAGAAGACGCTCGTACACGCATCGAGCGTCGAAGAGAAGCGCGCGTCAATCAGACCAGCGCACTGGGCCCACTGTCGACATGCATGCGCCAGGGGAACCAGGCGACTTGCCATACACGGTAGGTTTCCCTGCGTTCACTCGTGAGCTGCGGCAAGTCCAGTGGCCCAGTACAAAGAACTTCAAGCCTGACGTACCAGAGAAGTAAGACGGCAGGTTGCATCCATCGGAGTTCCTCAGCATCTACACCATCGCGGTGCAAGCTGCCGGGGGGCGCGACGACAAGATCCTTGCCAACTACTTCCGCCGGTGCTCAAGCCCAATGTCGATCTGGCTCATGCACTTGCGGA
Source organism: Aegilops speltoides (assembly GCA_021437245.1). Taxonomy (NCBI): domain Eukaryota; kingdom Viridiplantae; phylum Streptophyta; class Magnoliopsida; order Poales; family Poaceae; genus Aegilops; species Aegilops speltoides. Next base: position 324,141,261 of record CM038143.1, read on the forward strand.
CAACTCCATATCCTCATGGGCGGATCTGTGCCATCAGTTTGTCGGCGCCTTTACAGGCGGCCACAAGCCTCATGGCCAAGAGAGCGATCTTCATCTGCTCACCCAGAAGGAAGGAGAGCCTCTACGCAAGTACATTCAGAGATTCAGCCAGGTGCAGCGCAACATCCCAGACGTCCATCGTGCCGCGGTCATCAGCGCGTTCCATCAGAACGTGCGAAACCGCAGGATGCGGGAGGAGATGGCGATGTGCAAGATCAGGGACGTCAGTGAGCTATACGCCTGGCCGACAAGTGTGCGTCTTTGAAGGGAGGAAACTCCCCGGAGAGAACACAGGAGCAGGAGGATCTGACAGCAAGGATGCCGCCCCGGCAAGGAAAAACCGGCGGCGGAACAACAGGAAGAAAAAGGGAAAAGATGTGCTAGTCGTCGAGCAATCCGGCAATGGAGGTGGCGCCAAGGAAGCTGAACCTGTGGCGGCCGCCGACAAGCAGGGTGGCTCCGACAAGCAGTACTGCAAGATCCACCGTACCAAGGGCCATGATCTCCAGAACTGCAAGAAGGTCGAGCAGCTTGTCGAGCAGCAGAAGGCTGAGTACGAGCGACGCGACAAGGAGAAGGCCCAGGAAGGTACTGGAGGATCCGGCAAGAAGCGTCCCGGCCGGGGAGGACGCCGCAGCAAGGCCAAGCAGCAGCAAGGAGACAGGCCTCCCCGCGGCCGCGACAAGGAGGAAGATGACGATGAAGACGAAGAGATGGATGATGATGAGGCCGACGAGCAGGAGTTCCAGAAAGCCACAGAGGTTCTGTGTGTTGACGGCGGTGCTTCTCTGCATACTTCGCACCGCCAGCTCAAACAGTGGGTGCGGGAAGTTAATGCAGCAGAACCACCAGTTGAGTCACGCAAGCCTCTGAAGTGGTCCAGCACGCCTATCATCTTTGACATTGAGGACCACCCTGATCGCATAACTGCGGTCGGGTGCTTGCCGATGTTGGTTTCACCAACTATCCGCAACCTCAAAGTCACAAAGATGCTAGTTGACGGCGGGGCCGGCTTGAATCTGATCTCCTCCGCGGTACTCTAGAAACTCCAGATCCCCGACAGCGAGCTCGAGGAGACCGGCACATTCCAAGGAATTAACCCTGGAAGGAGCAAGCCGAAGGGTAAGATCACGTTGCCGGTGACATTTGGCAGCGAATTGAACTTCAGGACTGAGAGGGTCACTTTTGATGTTGCCGATTTTCCATTACCTTACAATGGGATACTCGGCCGTCCAGCACTCGCCAAGTTCATGGCAGCCTCTCACTATGCCTACAACGTACTGAAGATGCCCGGTCCGATATGTGTCATCTCTGTCCCTGGCGACAAGAAAGATGCTCTTATCTGCACCGACAAGATCTACCGGGAAGCAGCAGCCGCAGCAGAACGCAAGACACTTGCCGCTGAAGCTCCCAGGGGGAAGAAGAAGACCAAGTCCGGCAAGAGCTCTGATGCCCACTCCGGCAAGCGCACCTCTTCGAAGTGCTGCGCTACCGTCGAGGACGGACCATCGAGCTCCACTGGCAAGTGTAAGAAGACGAAGGCAGCTCCGCCAGAGACCAAGAAGGTGCCCGCTAAGGAGGACGGCACTGGTGGTACCTTCACCATCAGTGCTACGCTCGACCCTAAATAGGAAAGCGCGCTGTTGCTCTCTGGCGGCGAACGCCGATGTGTTTGCATGGCAACCGTCGACATCCCCGGTGTTCCCGTGAAAGTAATTGAGCACCATCTTGCCGTCTGTCCTCACGCTACGCCCGTCAAGCGAAAAGTCGGGAAGCAAGCGTTGGAGCGCCAAGAATTCATTGCAGAAGAGATCAAGAAGTTGGAAGCAACAGGCCTTGTCAGAGGAGTACTTCATCCTACGTGGCTGGCCAATCCTGTAGTCGTGCGCAAGGCAAACGGGAAATGGAGGCTTTGTATTGACTTTACTGACGTTAATAAAGCTTGTCCCAAAGATCCATTTCCCTTGCCGCGCATTGACCAGATTGTCGACTCCACGGCAGGATGTGATTTGCTTTCATTTCTTGATGCATATTCAGGATATCATCAGATCTTCATGGCAGAAGAGGATGAAGAGAAGACCGCATTCATCACTCCATGTGGCACGTACTGTTTCATGCGGATGCCCTTCGGTTTGAAGAATGCTGGTTCAACATTTGCAAGAGTAGTCCTTGACGCTTTTGAGCCACAGTTGCACAGAAATGTGAAAGCCTACATGGATGACATAGTGGTCAAGAGCAAAGACAAAGAAACCCTGGTTCAGGATTTGGACGAGACCTTTGCAAATCTGCGCAAGATCAACCTCAAGCTTAACCCCGAGAAGTGCGTATTTGGAGTCCCTTCCGGCAAGCTTCTTAGGTTCTTTGTGTCTCAGCGGGGGATTGAAGCCAATCCCGACAAGATCAAGGCCATTGAGCAGATTGAAGCACCAAAGCGCGTCAAGGATGTGCGAAGGCTTGCCGGCTGCGTGGGTGCTCTCAGCTGGTTTATCTCTAAGTCTGCTGAGCACGCCCTGCCATTTTTCAAAATATTGAAAAAGGCAGGTCCAATGAAATGGACTCCGGAAGCAGAGGCTGCGCTGCAGGACTTGAAGAGATACCTGTCCTCCACTCCAATACTTGTCGCACCTAAGCCACAAGAGAAGTTGCTGCTGTATCTAGCAATAACCAATCAAGTGGTTAGTGCTGTGTTAGTAGCGGAGAGGGAGGTAGATGATGAGCCAGCGACCACGGCAAGTGCATCCAGCGACAAGCAGGGAGCTTCCCCGACAAGCTCTGGTCCCGACAAGGATGGATCCGCGCAGGCACAGGAGGAGAAACAGAAGAAAATGGTGCAGCGCCCGGTTTACTTTGTCAGTTCCCTTCTGCAGAGGGCTAGGTCAAGGTACTCTGGCGTGCAGAAATTGCTTTTCGGCCTCCTCATGGCCTCGAGAAAGCTGCGCCATTACTTCCAAGCACATGAGATCACAGTCGTCACTCGCTTTCCGCTGAAGAGAATACTGCAGAATCCAGAAGCAACAGGCAGGATTGTCGAGTGGGCGCTGGAACTGTCAAGCTTTGGCCTCAAGTTTGAAAGCACTTCAACTGTCCAGAGCCGAGCATTGGCAGAATTCATAGCAGAGTGGACGCCAACACCTGATGAAGAAATTCCGGAAACGAGCATCCCCATCAAGGAAGCAAGCAAAGAGTGGATCATGTACTTTGATGGTGCCTTCTCGCTGCAAGGCGCCGGTGCGGGTGTGTTACTTGTCGCACCCACCGGAGAGCACCTCAAGTACGTGGTCCAGATGCACTTTCCCAAGGAGCAAGCGACAAACAATACTGCAGAGTATGAAGGTTTGCTTGCCGGTCTCAGGATCGCTGCAGACCTTGGGATCAAGAAGCTCATTATCAGGGGTGACTCGCAGCTTGTCGTCCGCCAAGTAAACAAAGATTATCAGAGTCCGTTGATGGAAGCTTACATTGATGAAGTGAGAAAATTGGAAGAGCACTTTGACGGCCTACAGATGGAACATGTTCTGAGAGCTCGGAACGACATTGCAGATGGCCTGTCAAAGTGCGCTGCACTTAAGTTACCTGTGGAACCAGGGATCTTTGTGCTCAAGCTGACTCAACCATCTGTAACACCATCAACTGGACAGATCAAGAAGGGGAAGTTGGTCTCTGGTGACTACTTTCCGGCAGAGCTCCCCGAAGCCGCCGCCAAGAAGGTCCCTAAGATCAATGCCAAGAGTGTTGAGGAGCAGTCTGCTCCGACAAGCCCTAGGGTTTGTTCTGTTGAAGTAGACGCTCCCGACAATTTTTGCTCCGGCAAGCTTGCTGGGGAACATCAAGCTCCGGCTGAGCCGCATGTTCTTGCCGTAGAAGCGGATGTTCCCGCAGCAGCATATGTGCCTTTGGTCCTTGTTGTCGAGCCGCAAGCTCCAGCATGGGCACAGCAGATTGTCCATTTCCTTCAGATGGGAGAGCTTCCCGAAGAGCAAGAAGAAGCAGAGAGAGTAGCCCGGCAGTCAAATATGTACCAGTTTATCGATGACACACTGTACAGAAGAAGATTCAACGGTGTGAAATTGAAGTGTATTCCCCGGGAAGATGGACAGAAGCTGTTGGCGGAGATACATGGAGGCATATGTGGTCATCACATTGGCGCAAGAGCACTTGCCGCAAAGCATTCTCGCAAGGTTTTTTTGGCCGACAGCCCTCCAGATGCAACCGCACAAGTAACAAAGTGTGAAGCGTGCAAGGCCCATTCCAAGCGAATACACCAGCCAGCTCAAGCTCTCCGGACGATCCCTTTATCCCGCCATTTTTGGTCCTGGAGCTCGACATCTCAGCCCCTTCCCCGAAGTTGTTTGGGGCTTTGAGTACTTGTACGCTGTAATCGACAAGTTCACAAAGTGGCCGGAAGTGGAAGCGAAGGAGGAAGGTGACAGCCACAAGCAATAAGTTCTTTCAGTCGATTGTTTGCCGCTTCGAGTCCCTAACAGATCATCACCGACAACGGCACACAATTCACGAGCCGCACCTTCATGCAAGACGCCCAAGATCTTGGCGCCAAGGTCTTTCGCTTCGTTGCTCACCGAGAAGCAATGGTCAAGCGGAGAGGGCAATGCTGGGTGCTTGCTGCGGGCTCAAGACCAAAATCTCGACTGTGCTGCACAAGTGCGTAAAGAATCGGATCGAGGAGCTGCCGATGGTTCTTGGTCGATCAGACGACGCCAAATCGAGCCACCGCCGCACACCTTTCGCCTAGTCTATGGAGCAGAGGCAGTTCTCCCCACGGAACTCAGATACGGATCGCCTCGAGTGCTCGCTTATCATGAGCTTGAGCAAGAGCAGCTGCGACAAGATGACGCTACCGTCCTTGAGGAGGATCGCCTTCAGGCTCATGACGAGCTGCTTGATACCAAAGAAGCTTTGCGCCGCTACCATAGCCGCAAATTTAATGCCAGAAGTCTTGAGGAAGGCGACCTTGTTCTTCGGCGCGTTCAATCTGCCAAGAATTCCAACAAGTTGACGCCGAAGTGGGAAGGCCCTTGTCGGGTGAGACGAGTCACTAGGCCTGGCGCTGTCCGCCTTGAGACCGAGGATGGTTTTCCGGTGAGCAACTCCTGGAACATTGAGCATCTTCGTAAGTTTTACCCATAAGGCGCGGTTGCCGGAACCTGTTCCGGCAACCACCTTTTGTACAAGCCTTGCCGTTGTTGCATGTAACCCTTTGTACAAAGCCGGGCGCAGATCCCGTGCATAAATAAAGTTCATATGCTCCGTGCATCCTGTCAATTTCATGCTTTCTATTTTTTGCATGTGTTATCTGACACTTTGTGCAGCACTTGCCCCCGGTAAGCAATAACGAGCCTTAAGGCTCCATATCTTTATTTTCTCTTCTTTCTTTTTCTCAATAAAAAGGAAGGTTCCCTCGCCCACAAGTTCACCGGGGGGGAGGAGAAGATAATGGTGTGGACCAGGCGTCGTTCAAGAAAGTATCGCCTTGCCGGGACGCAAACGATAGAAAAGCTAAGTTGCCAAAGTTTGAGCAATCAGTTTAAAAAAAAATTAAGTTATCTTCCTCGAACGACCGTACTTTGTATGGAAAACCTGTGCGCGGAGGAACCAACTCGTAGCTAGTTGCGCCTTACTTTGTTTCGAGTCCGCCAACAACTTAAGTGTGCTGCGACTAGTTATGATAAGGTTTCTTGCCGTAGCAAGACCGCAAAAGAGGTTGCTGATGTTCCGCACTCAGCGCTCGCTGAAGGGTGCCTCATGCCGGCAAGTTCCCCAAAGCGAGGGTGTCGGGTTCTAAGTTTGACAAAGAGAGTGGGGGTAGGTATGGAGAGGCAAGGTCCTAGCTATGGAGAGGTTGTGAACACAAGCGATGTACGAGTTCAGTCCTTCTCGAGGAAGTAAAAGCCCCACGCCCCGGAGCCCCGGGCGGTCGAGTGGTTTATGTGTGTAAGTATTACAAGAGTGCGAACCCCTCTGCCTGTGGAGGGGGGTGGCTTATATAGAGTGCGCCAGGACCCCAGTCAGCCCACATAATGGAGAGGTTAAAGTACATTAAGCCTGGGGCGTTACTGGTAACGCCCCTCATAAAGTGCCTTAACTATCATTAAGTCTATTCAATTACAGGCCGTTGCGTTACGGAGTGCCTTCTGACCTTCTGGTGGTCGAGTGTATCTTCATGGTCGAGTCCTTCTAGCCAGTCGAGTGGGTTCCTCGTAAGTCAACTGGAAGGTGATTTCTTCTAAGGGTACCCTTGGGTAGGACGTTTAGGTCAGGCCTATGACCCTACCCTAGGTATATGAATACATCATTAGCCCCCGAATGGGTCGAGGCTTGAATGAGGAAGGAGTTGATGCTGTTTCGATTGAACTTTGGCATGCTGGTTACGCGTCTTCTTTGACCAAGATTTTCTTTGTTGATAACGAGCAACTTTTCTTCAGTCGACTCGATCCATTCTTGTTCTTTCGTCGAGTGATCTTTTATACTTTGCCGGCTCCCGAGCGATGGATCGCAGGAAATCTCGCACCAGGCAGACCGATCTGCCGCTCGCGGATTTCACGGGATACGAAATTTGGGGAAGCGCGCGAAGCAAAACGGACCGCGGTGCTCGGACGGGACAGGACATGGACGCCTCGATCTCCGCGCCGCTTTTTCCACCACGTATCGTGTCAATGCAACTGCTTGGGATATGATTGATCGCCCAGTCCACCGTCATCCACTCGGAAGGGATGTTATAAATGCGATTTGTGAGGGTTTCGCAAGACTTCGCTCTTCCTCCTCTGCTCTCTTCGCTCCGCCTAACGCAATCGATGTCGCCCCCGCAACTCTCTTTCTCGCGCACTTCGCCGGCGGCCATGGGCAAGGAGAAGACGGCGGTGCTGGAGCGCGCGAAGAAGGTGTCGGCGGCGGAGAAGGCGTCGGCGGCCGAGAAGGCGAAGGGGAGATCCACCAGCCGCAGCGGGTCTTCGTCGAGATCTCACTTGCCGAAGGGCTGGGTCCAGGGAGATTGGATCCAGTCGACCATCAGGGAGAAGGTTCTCCTCGACATGGCCGACGACGGGCTGATCCCCCACGGCGCCGCAAGGCTTCCTGACAAAGAGTGGCAGCCTTAGCCGGAGGAGGGTGAGTGTGTGCTCCTGGCCACCCATGTCGATCGTGGATTTTCCCTGCCGCCGAGTGTTTTCTTTCGTGGCTTTTTGAACTTCTTTGGAGCCCAGCTCCACCATTTTACTCCAAACTCCATCGCGTATCTTGCTGCATTTGTATCCATGTGTGAAAACTTCCTGGGCTGTCAACCACACTGGGGATTGTTCAAGCACATCTTCACATGTCGTTCTCAGACTATGAAGAAGGCGAGTCCAGGAGATGAGAAAACCCAAGTGGTCCAGATGTGCGGGGGCCTAGGAATCCAAGTGAGGAATAAGAGCACATTCCCAGCTATGTCTTTTCCCGAGTCGGTCAGGGGCTGGCAGTCGACCTGGTTTTACTGCCAGAATGAGCTGACGCCGGGTCAGTCGAGTGGACTCCCTCCATTCACCATGAGTCAAGTGAACAAACCCTCCTCCCTGAAGGTGGTTCCGGAGGAGAGAGCTGATGTGAAGATGTTGATGGACCGCGTGGTGCAGTTGGTTCGACGGCGTGATCGGCATGGACCTTCGGAGGTTTTCCTTCGAGGCGAATCCAGCCCCTTCAGTTCCGAGCCACCGCATGTGGTTGTATCATGAACCAAGACGAGACTCGAGTCCACCCGAAGCAAATGACGACGCCATAGTGGAAAGGTGGATGGCCGCGATCACTGGAAACAAGGACAATCCTCGTGGATCCCGGAGGATTTCTCCACTCGACCATCACAGCGTTCCAGATAAGGTACATTTACTCTGTTTTCCATTGTATGTCTGTTGAATGTGTTTCTGTATGTCCTGCAATTTGGTCGATTGAGCTCTGTCGTGACGTTTTCCAGGCCCTTACCGAGCTGTACTCAATGCCCAACGGAGCTCAGGCTCCGACTGAGGAGGGAGAAGCCAGCGGGGGTGAGAGCCAAGAAGAGTGGGATTCAGACGCTGCTGAGGATGACGATGACGACGACGACGATGATGAGGATGAAGTAGAGGAGGAGGAGGAGGAGGTTGCACCACCGCGCTCGGAAAGGCGGTCAAAACTTGTTCATGACCCTTCGACTGAACGCGGTAAGGGAGTTGCGACTGCCTCGCAGTCGACCAAACGCCCTCGGACCGCTTCTCCAGTGCCGACTGAGAAGGCGCCGAAGCAGTCGAAGGTAGCTCCGTCGAGGCCAACCAAGCCTCTGCCAAAAATGAAGGTGTCCATCCCCACCATATCAGGGTAAACATATCACTTAAGTCTTCCTGTTTTGTACAAGCTTTGTCTCTGGTTGATACTTGAATTAATCGACTGATTCTTTGGAACTTCAGCGATGCGACTTCTGAAACCTCAGGCAAGGCTGAGGACCATGAGATGGAGGACGCGGCAACTTCAAATCCTAGTACTATATCCTTAATTACGTTCTTAGTCGACTGACTCATAGTTTCTAACTTTGATTCTTTTTTGAAGCTCCAACCAATGACATTATCACCCTTCCTGATGATGATGATGAGGATGAAGAACCATTGAGGCATAGGAGGAGCAGGAAGGTGTCTACTGGCAAAGCAGCCCAAGATGTGACGACGCCCGAGACTGTTGCCACGGAGGGGGAGAACATCACTCGACACACCGTGTCCTTCGCGGTGCCATTGACGAGTGCTCAACCCACTTCGTCGAGTGCTGGGCAACCTTCGCTCTTCACCACGCACCACGTCCCGGAGGACCAAGCTAGTGCTGCTAAGGAGGCGATACGCCAGGCAGGGATCATGATGGAGCAGTGAAGATCGTCCGGGATGCAAGCCAAGCAGCTTATGATGCCAGCTCCGCCTTCAAAGCAATGTTCAGTCGACGACCACCGCTGCTCATTAGGGATATGATATCAAAACTTCTTTTCTTTCTCGAAATCCATAGCAGTCACCCACTAGGTGTGTTTATAAAAAATCTGTGTTAGCGGGGGCATGCTGAGTGCACCCGCTGGGTGTAGTCCCCATATTAAGGTCGATCGCTAGCAGTCGGCTTTAGGCTTTACAAGTAAAGATTGATTATCATTCGACTAGAACGAATGGGTTTCTGAAACCAGTGGGGGCACGCTGAGTGCACCCACTGGGTGTAGTCCCCGAGACTATGGTCGATCACCGCGCTTGATTACAATCAAGAAGCTTTCCTTTTTTTGGGTCGATCGGTCGACTGTTTTGAATAGGACCAAGGGGGCACGCTGAGTGCACCCACCGGTGTAGTCCTCGAGACTACGGTCGAATGCTTGCATTCGATCGTGGTCTTAGAAACGATGATTTTTATCTATTCACCGAAGTGAATCATCTTTGACATTTTGTTGATTGATTCTTCAGAGAAATCCTGTGATCTTGCGGCGCTTATATCGAATCGAGCGCGAAGCATATTCAGCTCGAGTTGGACTTGAAGCTAGTGCAGGAGAATCTGACGAAGGCGAAGGAGGAGACCAAAGGTATGTTCGGTGAGACTTCGACGACTCCTTTCTCCCCTCATTTGTTTCAAATCTGACTTTGCTGTGATTTATAGGCAAGGTGAAGGAGGCCCAGAGGAAGAAGGATCTTGAGCTGTCTGAGAAGATCAAGCTTGCTGACGAGAAGTTAGCCTCAGTCACCAAGCTCGAACAGGACAACACTAATCTGAAGGCTGCTCTGGCCATTGCCACCAAGGATGTCGACCGATCGAAAGTCGACAAGACCACTCGACCGAGAAGATCAACCAGTTGATCGGGAAGAAGAATGACCCGAAGGCTTCCGGGTGGTCTTGCTAAGAAATTGTTCCTTATGCTCGAAGGTAGTCTTTTACACTCGACCAATTCTTCCAACTGTGATGTTCCCGTTCGACCATTGTCTTGACTCGGGGTTTTGTCTTTGTAGAATTCTGTCGCAACTTTGAAGAAGAAACCAGCCAGTTGGAGTTGAACCTTGACCCTGTCAATTCCCCGGTGAACGATGAAGTTGCCATGAATGTCTTCCAACTGGAGTCCCGTGTTGCAGCTGTCGTGGACTACCTCGCAAGGTTGAAGGTTGCTACGTCCCGCATCGACTCGACGCTCTGGCCCGGGGCGACACTCCAAAATGACCTCGAGTCGCTGATGGCTCGTTTGACGCGCCCCCGACCGAAAGTGCAGAGTGGAAGAAGTCCTCGGCTCGGTGTGGCGCAGATGTCGCCTGCGTTCGGCGCGAGTCCATCGCAAGGATGCACGAGAAGATAAGTCATGGCTCTCCGAGTGGCTAACACCAAGAAACACGACTTCGTGTCCTTCATGGAAACTTTCATCGCTGCTGCTACATGGATCGCAGATGGGATCGACCTCGATGAGTTCGTTGTTCTTCCAGCCTCCACAGAGGGGTAAAAACTTCCTTTAAGTCCGACACTTTAAATTTGCCTCGGTATGTCGAGTGGAATTGTAACCGATAAAACCTTAACAGTGCTTAGTGCCCGAGCACTCTCGGTTCCTTTAGGTATCAACCTAAACTTGGATTGATGTTTGATATGATTGCTTTTGGCTCGAATTGCCCTTTGCAGGTTCACAGCGAAGATGCCTACTGCAGTCGACTTATTCCTTAGGCGAGCACTGGGCTGCAGCTAAGCCCCCGAGTGAGAGGTTTGCTCTTCACTCGGTAGGATTTCTTATACCTTAGGCGAGCACTGGCTGCAGCTAAGCCCCGAGTGAGAGGTTTGCTCCTCACTCGGTGGGATTTCTTATATCTTAGGCGCAGCACTGGCTGCAGCTAAGCCCCGAGTGAGAGGTTTGCTCTTCACTCGGTAGGATTTCTAATACCTTAGGCGAGCACTGGCTGCAGCTAAGCCCCGAGTGAGAGGTTTGCTCTTCACTCGGTAGGATTTCTTATATCTTAGGCGAGCACTGGGCTGCAGCTAAGCCCCGAGTGAGAGGTTTGCTCTTCACTCGGTAGGATTTCTAATACCTTAGGCGAGCACTGGTTGCAGTTAAGCCCCGAGTGAGAGGTTTGCTCTTCACTCGGTAGGATTTCTTATACATTAGGCGCAGCACTGGGCTGCAGCTAAGCCCCAGTGAGAGGTTTGCTCTTCACTGTAGTAGGATTTCTTATATCTTAGGCGCAGCACTGGCTGCATTAAGCCTCCGAGTGAGAGGTTTGATCTTCACTCGGTAGGATTTCTATTGTATTTGTGGCGGCTCGGAGGAGAGGGCTGCAATCGACCTGCACCTCGGCCCTCCTTAAGTAGCGCACATCATACTTATGGAGTAACTCGAGGAGAGGGTCGCATCGACCTGCACCTCGCCCTCCTTGCAAGCCCACATGTTATACTTATGGTGTAGCTCAGAGGAGATGGTCGCAGCCGACCTGCGCCTCGTCCTCCTTAAGCGCGACGTTGTACTTAGGCGAGTACTTGACTGCAGCTAAGCCTCCGAGTGGAAGTCCGCTTACCACTCGGTAGGATTTTTAATAACTTAGGTGAGCACTGGCTGCAGCTAAGCCTCCGAGTGGAAGTCCGCTTACCACTGTAGGATTTTTAATAACTTAGGCGAGCACTGGCTGCAGCTAAGCCTCCGAGTGGAAGTCTGGCTTACCACTCGGTGGGATTTTTAATAACTTAGGCGCAGCACTGGGCTGCAGCTAAGCCTCCGAGTGGAAGTCCGCTTACCACTCGGTAGGATTTTTGTTACTTAGGCGAAGCGGATTCATGGCTAAGCCTCCGAGTGGAAGTCCGCTTACCACTCGTAGGATTTGTACAAACTTAGGCGAAACGGATTCGCGACTAAGCCACCCATCGGGGAAAATTTTATCGACAAAAATAAAAAGTGACAAAAATTATGAAGGAATTATGACACTATTATTTCAAATCCATGAACTACGTATATTTTAATACAACTCATCCGAGTGAAAAACTTTAAGTGTAAAACGGGCAGAGCAGATCCGCATTCCAAGCTCGGGGCTCTTCGATATTGTGTTCGACGTTGTATAGACGATATGCCCTGCTGTGGAGAACCTTGGTGACGATGAAAGGCCCTTCCTGTGAGGGAGCGAGCTTATGTTGTTTCGCTGATCCACTCGGAGAACTAGATCCCTTCCCGGAAGGCTCGACCTCTCACATTTCGGGCGAAAGTCGACGCAAGTCTTGCTGGTAGATGGTCGAGCGGATCGAGCCATCTCCCTTTCCTCCTCTAGAAGGTCGATCGCGCCCCGACGCTACCGCTCAGCTTCGCTTCTTGTAGAGTTCAATTCGGGAGCGCTAGAAGAAGATCACTCGGCAGGACTGCTTCAGCTCCATAGACCAAGAAGAATGGAGTTCTCGCGGTCGACCGATTAGGTGTGGTCCGCAATCCCCAAAGCATCAAGGGAGTTCGTCGACCCATGCTCCAGCCGCATGCTTGAGATCTCGTGATCACCGGGGTTTCAGACCCTTGAGGATTAAGCCATTGGCTCATTCTCGCCCGTCCATTCGATCGCGGATGGGCGATCAAGCATAGTCGACTCGCGTGCCTTGAGCATTGCGTAAATCCTTGAATTCTTCCGAGTCAAAATTCACCCATTATCTGTGATAATGCTATGCGAGACTCCATATCGAACGCCGGCTCCGATGAAGGAAACAGCAGAAGACCAGGCCAAGATTCTTGATGGGTTTAGCTTCAATCCACTTGGTGAACTTGTCGATCGCTACCAAGACATGCGTGAAACCACTACGACCCGCTCTCAAGGGACCGACCATGTCCAACCCCCATACTGCGAACGCCGACGAGCGGAATGGTCTTCGAGCTGATGCAGGCTTGTGTGACATATTGAGTAGAATTGACACCCTTCGACTTGTCCACTATTTCCTTTGCCATCTCATTCGCCTCGCCAAGAAAATCCAGCTCGGTATGCTTTGGCTACAATGGTCCGAGAGGACGATGGTGACCACAGGTCCCCGAGTGGATATCATGGAGAATGACTCGACCTTCTTCTCGGCGTTATGCATTTTGACCAACTCCACCGGGCTTTCTATACAAATTGTCCTTTGATAACGGTAAAGGCTTTGGATCGACGGACGATCCGCCGGGCCTCTTCCTCATCCTCTGGGAGTTCTTTTCTCGTGATATATGCGATATAGGAATTGTCCAATCGGGAGTGACCACTAAAACCTCCATGACCAAGTCGACCACCGCCGGACCTCAACCTCGCCGGATCTGTGGCACTCTTGGGCTGTGGAGCTTCCTCTGTGAAGGGTCTCTTTAATCGACGGAGTGTATATGTTCCAAAAATACACCACTGAATGGCTTCTTTGAACCTATCTTTGCCAGTCATCTGCTGCTTGATTTTTCAATGAGGGATGTGATGGAGCTCCAACCCTCGAACTTCTTTTTCCAGCTTCCTCATCAGATTGCAGATCCAAATCATGGCTGGGCTTCTCACGCCCCACTCCTTCATCACCGGTCGACCACTAAATCTGAATCGCCATAAACCATCGTGCAACGGACGCCGAGTGAGATGGCCATGCGCAATCCATATAGAAGGGCCTCATACTCTGCCTCATTGTTGGAGGAATCAAAGTGAATCTAGAGCACATATCTAAGCTTGTCTCCTCTAGGGGAAACCAGAACCACCCCGGCACCAGAACCATTCAGCATCTTAGAGCCATCGAAGAACATGGTCCAATGCTCCGAGTGAACTTCAGTCGGCTGCTGTTGTTCAATCCACTCAGCGAGGAAATCTGCTATTGCTCGACTTAATGGCTTTTGCCTCAAATTTGATATCAAGGGAAGAAGTTCAATCGCCCATTTCGCCACTCGACCGGTTGCGCTCTCATTGTGTAGAATCTTCGATAAAGGAGCATCACGACGATCGTGATAGAATGATCGAGAAATAATGAGCAACCTTCTTCGTGGTCATGTATATGCCATACACAAGCTTCGATAATGAGGATATCTCGCTTGGATGGAGTCAAGACTTCGCATAAATAATACACCGGCGTTGAACTTTGAGGGCCTTTCCTTCCTCTTCCCGCCGACCGTAAGCAATCAGATCGACGACTTGTCCAAAGGCTGCAATATAAAGCAACAGAGGCTCTTTGCTGATTGGAGCAGCAAGCACCGGCTGGGTGGATAGCAGAGCTTTTAGCTCGGCAAATGCTGCATCAGCTTCTGGAGTCCACTCGAACTTGTCTGCCTTCTTCATCAGCCGGTAAAGAGGCAATGCCTTTTCACCGAGTCGTGAAATGAATCGACTTAAAGCGGCCAAGCATCCAGTAAGCTTCTGGACATCGTGCACTCGCACAGGGCATTTCATTCGGAGAATAGTGCCGATCTTCTCTAGATTAGCGTCGATCCCTCGTTCGGAAAGGAGAAAACCGAGTAATTTTCCACCAGGAACTCCGAATGTGCACTTTGACGGATTGAGCTTGATATCGTACCTTTTGAGGTTGGCAAATGTTTCGGCGAGGTCAGCAAGCAGGTCGGAACCTTTTCGCGACTTAACGACGATATCATCCATATACGCTTCCACATTCCGACTGATTTGAGTGAGAAGACACTTCTGAATCATTCGCATAAATGTGGCTCCGGCATTCTTGGATCGCAACAAATCACTCGGATCTGCGTTTTGCTTGTATTCTTCGAATTCGACCGCTGTCACTTGGGAGTCGGCAATCTTTGAGCCCTTCTGAAAGCACTCTTCCGCCTTTTTCCTATCGCCGGTGACAGTGATCACCCCCTTGGGGCCTGGCATTTTCAGTTTTAGGTACACGAACATGGTCGAGCCATGAATCGTATGCGAGGTTGGCCTCCCAAAATGGCGTGGTATGCACTCTGAAAATCCACAACCTCAAAGGTCAATTTTTCCTTGCGAAAATGCTTGGAATCACCAAAACCACGCCCGAGCTATTTGGCCGAGTGAGTTGGCCTTCTTCCCTGGTATGACTCGCGGAAACTCATGTTGTCGGTGCTCGGTCGACATCGAATGCCCATCCCTTTCAATGTGTCTCGATATAACAAGTTCAGCCCACTACCACCATCCATCAAGACTTTCGTCGATTGAGTGCCTTCGACAATTGGATCGACCACCAAAGCTTGCCGCCCGGGGTGGCAATATGAGTCGGATGATCGATTGGTCGAATGTGATGGGCGCTTGGGACCACTTCACATAACTTGGTTTTACTGGGCAACCATGTTCACCTCACGGTTAATGACTTTCACGACTTTTGCTTTCCACATCCGCAAAGATCATCGAGTGGAGTTGACATGCGGATATTCTTCCTCACCGCCTTCTTTGTCTCCGCATTGTCCGCTCCTTCTCCTTGTCCTTAGACTGTTTTCCTGGCTTCCGCCGGATCGAGTCGACAATCGGGCGAGTGGTGTGCTTTGGGTAAATGATGTTGCCCTCTTCATCTTTCCTCGTGTGAATATGGCATGACATATCCATCACGCTGCTTCCTTCTTTATCCTTTACTTTCTTAGGATTCCGTGATCCTTTTGGCTTCACCTTGAACTTCCCCGAGTGATGGCTGTGGCCTCTCCAGAGCTGCTGGCTCGGCTTTCCGCTTCGCTTCCGATCGAATTTCCTTCTCCGACTGACTTGGCTTGTACTTGCCGCTCGAGTCGGTCTTCTTCCTTGCCGTTAGGCATGCATTTGGTAGCAATCTCCATCATTCGACTCAAGGTCATGTCGCCGGTTCGACCAAACTTCGACTCAATTCTCGTTTTGACGCCATCTTTGAAGGCGCAAACCGCTCGATGGTCCGACACATTCTCCACAAGATGGTGCAGAGTGATCCACCTCTCAATGTACTCTCGAGAGTCTCATTGGTCTTCGCACACAGACTTGCAGCTCACAAGCCAGCCGGTCGCTTGCAAGTTCCTTCAAAAGTTCTCGACGAACACTGGGACAAATCTTCCCAAGTGTATATATCGCTAGGAGGTAATCGATTCAGCCATGCCTGGCAGTAACCTTCCAACATGAGGGGCAATGCTTCATGGCCACCTCATCGCTCCCACCACCAATCTGAACAGCCACTGGTAATCTTTCAAGCCAAGTTTCGTGCTTGACTCCCCGTGAATTTGTCAACTCCGTTGCCAACCCGAAATTGGGGGTCATCGGGCTCTGATAGCCCTCGCTAAAACACTCCGACCGAAACATGCACTCGACCGCTTATGGGTGCATCCTCTCGGTCCGCCTCGATGGGCTCTGTTCGGTCGACCAAGCCTTGCACGATAATGGATCGCGCGTCGAAGCTCGGTTCTCTGGGTCGACCGAACTCTCGCCTGCATCGAATCGACGTCTGTCACCTTGCCGCCGAGGAGCGTAAGACCCTTCCTCGAGGGGAAATGGGTACTGACGCCTATCATCCCGGTCGAATCGGTCTCCAGATCGCTCTCGCCGGTTGTCGCGCTTCTTCTCGCCGCTGGAGGCGATCCGGGACTATGAGCCGATCGAACAGATTCGCAGCGACGGATCGACCGTGAATTCTGCTGCGCGATCGCGACACGGCTGAGTTCTCGTCTCCCGCTGCTCGAGTAAATCTCGATCCGCATCAAGCCTCTCCCAACTTCCGACCGATGGCTGGATGGACTCGCTATACGGGTTGCAGCCGCTAAATTCTGAATTGGCGTGCAGTATACCTGAGTCGGCGGGAAGAGTTGACGCCGACCGCTTCAGAACTCGCCAGCGAAGCGCCGCCGAGTGCTCGCCAAGATTCTCCAAGCGAGCTGCTCGGCGACATTGGCCAAACGTGCCTCCTCCAAGGCGCGAGCCTCGGGGTTTCTCCGGCGATGGGAGTATGCAGGCATCCATGTTCTGCGGGCGAAGCTCTTCTCTCGCAGAGTCGAGTGTCTCGGCCGATACTCTTCGTGGTCTTGTACGGGATCGCTTCCACCGCCGCTCCGCCCCCATGAGCGAAGCCGGAGGATCGCGGGGACCGCCGACCATGAGGATTTCCGCCGCCGATCATCGCTATCGCATTCGATGCGCTCTACGGAGCCAGCCGAACAGCCGTAGAGGGACTCGCTGGGGCTCAATTACCGCGACTGGCGATGGCTGTCTCGCGAGCCACCGCGTTTCACCCACCGCTGAGTCTCGACCGACCAGAGCGCTTGCGCTGGCCGGAGACCGGGCGGACGACCGATAAAGGAGTCGACCGATACGGGGTCGACGGTTGCCGCAGCAGAACGCCGCGGACACATGCGCGAAAGTGCGTCGCACCGCGGATGGGGAGCGCCTCGATGTCGAGTGGAGCCTCCGGAGCTATGCGGAGTCGCTGGCGACAAAGGTGAGAGCACCGAGACGGATCTCGCGCCCCTCAACCAAAACTCCAGCAGTCATCATGATGAAAGTACTCGGAAGTACTGCAACTTCTCCACAAATCGCTAGAACACCTGCCCCACGGTGGGCGCCAACTGTCGTGGTTCTAAGTCTGACAGTAGAGTGGGGGTAGGTATGGAGAGGCAAGGTCCTAGCTATGGAGAGGTTGTGAACACAAGCGATGTACGAAGTTCAGCCCTTCTCGAGAGAAGTAAAAGCCCCACGCCCCGAGCCCCGGGCGGTCGAGTGGTTTATGTGTAAGTATTACAAGAGTGCGAACCCTCTCGCTGTGGAGGGGGTGGCTTATATAGAGTGCGCCAGACCCCACCAGCCCACATAATGGAGAGGTTAAAGTACATTAAGCTCAAGCATCGTAACGCCTCATAAAGTGCCTTAACTATCATTAAGTCTATTCAATTACGGGCCGCTATGCACGGAGTGCCTTCGACCTTCCGTGGTCGAGTGTATCTTCATGGTCGAGTGAGTCTTCCATGGTCGAGTCCTTCTAGCCAGTCGAGTGGGTTCCTCGTAAGTCGACTGGAAGGTGATTTCTTCTAAGGGTACCCTTGGGTAGGACGTTTAGGTCAGGCCTATGACCCTACCCTAGGTATATGAATACATCATAGGGTAAAAACATACAAAGGAAGGAATCAAGTAAAGGAAATAACATAGCAAATACTGCCCAAAGTAAAAGTTATATTACAAGATAACTTGTCGCGCTCTAATAGATTGTTCTCGTAACATGACTAGCAGCGGCAAGAAAAGCAAGAAACGGGCGGTCTAATGTACGCGGCCGCCATCAACCCTCCTGACTTCATTCACCTTGTCCACAATGGGTGCGACAAGGGCTTTGAGCTCTTCAAGATCAGCACCCGCCGACAGCTTCTTGAGGACGTTGGTGAGGTTGAGGCCTGGGTTGCGGAAGGCCACCTTCACCAACACCTTCTCCGTAACTCGGCGCAGATTGTGCGCGACTCGTCGGCCAGCTGCTTTGGGATCCTTTCCCGGAGTTGCTAGAGGGCCGTCGCCACGCCCTTGAAGAACAAAGTGAGCTTGGCGCTGGGCTGGAGGTTCTCATCAAAGGAGTACCCGAAACCCTCCATTTCTAGCTGCGCCAGCTCCTCGCCGAGCAATCAAGGCGATGTTCATGAGGCCCTCCGTCCAGAGCTCCACAGTTGTCCCTCAAGGTGTTCTAGGTTTCGGCGCCCTCGCTGCCAGAAGGCCTCGCTGGCCTTGATCTCCTCCTTCAAGGCCTCCTCCCGCTTCTTGGCGCCGCCCAGCGCCTCGGGCCAACAGAGCTAGCTTCAACTCAAGATCGGCATTGAGTCCTTGGCGGCGCCAGCTCTTGCCCTCTCGAGGAGACGACCTCGCAGCTCGCCGTGGGCGAGGGCGTCCTTCTCAAGGCCGCGCTGAGCGCAGCAAGCTCTTCATTCCTCGCCTTAAGACCGCCTCTAGCTGCGCCCACCTTCACCTCCAGCTCCTTCTTGGCGGCCTCGCAGCTTCGCAAGATCCTTGCCTCCTTGAGAGCCCCGCCAAGTGTTTGCTCACACAGCAAGCTCCTCCTCATAGCTGTCCAGATTGACCTTCCGCTGCGCCACCCGCCTTCCCAAGACGCTCCTCGGTGGCAAGCCGCTGTTGCTCTTCGGCTTCGCCTTCTCGAGGAGGATGGCCTTCCGCGCCGACAAGCTGCGCCCGCCTTCCAGAATGGACCGGAGGGCTTCGATTGCATTCCCGAGCTCCTCCGCGCGCCTCTTGATATCCACTCCCGCCTGCGCGACAAGCGCTTCCCGGGATTCTACCTTAGCTTGTCGGGCGCGGTAGAGTGACAGCAGCCTCCGCAGCAGCTGTTCCTCCTTAGGCTCGCCGCTGCTGCTGCTTGGCGCGTCGACAAGTGTCAACCTAGCGGAGGCGAGCACTTCTCCGTCAAAGGCTTCTCCTTCGACTGCGCCACGAGCTTGACGCCTGTGGAGTTTGATGAAGACGCCATCGCCGACCTTCGAGATAGGCGCCTGGCTGGGGCTCTTCGAGCTCGCGCGCAGCGGCAGCGCAGAGGATCGGCGGTCGGTGTAGCGCCTGCGCCTCGCGGCCTCGGGCCGCAAGGCGATCGCTGACCCTCGCCAGCCTCTGCGTCGCAGCTTTGGCGGTCTCTTCACAAGGGATCTTCGCGCCAGCTTCTCCTTCGGGGGCAGCGGCATCGTTGGTGTCGCCGCGCGCGTTCTCCTCGCCGGTGGCCTCGGTCTCCATCAGCTCCGTGGATGGCGGATCTGAAGACAGGAAGAGGGAGAAAAAGTCAGGCAAATATCCAAAAAGAAAAGTTAGAAGAAGAAGAACCCAATGGAAGTTTTTCCAGCAAGAAGGATTACCTGTGCTAGGCTCTTCAACCATGGGCTCCACCACCGAGGGATTGCTGGTGCTGCCCCTTGCCGGAGACTCCTCCCTTGCCGGAGAGCGCTCCCTTGCCGGGGAATCCTCCCTTGGCGGCGTAGTTGAAGCAGATAGCACCTCAGGGGCGGCTTCCGGTTGCTCCTGGTGAGCCTGTTCTGCTCCTACACAAACAAACCAGCAGTCAGATGTCAGCAAAGGAAAGAGCACCCATGCGCGCCCAACAACAGGAAATAAATAGATACTTACGCTAGGGGCTGCGCTGGGGGCTGCTTCGAGGAGTAGTTGCTGGGTCCGGCAAGGTGGTCTCGGGCGCGCCCCCTGCTGTCGCGGTGGGCTCGTCCTCGATGATAATCACCGGAGCCTTGGCCCTCTTCGCCGCTCTCTGGGCTAGGGTCTTGAAAAGGAACAAGGTTCAGAATAAAGCAGATCAGATACAAGACACAAACAGCGAAAATTGAAGAACTACAAGTACAACGAAGATTCTTACTCGTCTTCTTCCTCGTCGGAGCTGAGCGCGGAGAGGTCAAAATCAGGCCCACCTTCGGCACGACAAGGCGGAGGGGAAGGTTCCCTTGGCCGCTTGGCGGGGGCGACAGTGGTGGTCCGGGACGACCCAGCTCTAGTTGCCGCTACGGTGCGAGGCGCCCCCGCGGCAACATTTCTTGTCGCGGCGGAGCGTGTCGCATGGCGCGACGGCTGCTGACCCGTCTGCCGCCCTGCTACATCCCCGGCCTTGCGGAGACGCCTTCTTGGTGGAGCTGGGGGCAGCGTTGTGGGCTCCGCTTGCGGCAAGTTACCTGGAGACGGCGGGCCGCTCGCACCTTCGGCAGGCTCGCTCGACTCGGCATCAGACGCGGCAAGTTCTTCCTCGCCGTCAAGCCATTCTCGCCCGGCAAGGCTTGCCGCCTCTGCTGCCTCTGCCTCCTCCATGGTAAACCCGAACTCGCCCGCGGCAGCGGCTGCCGCCGCCTCTTCCACCCTGGTGGCGATGCGCTGCATCTCCTCCTCGGTGGTGTCACGGGTGAGGCTCTTCTCTTCGTAGGCGCGGACATCCACCTCCGCCAGCCCGTCGAAGAACTGCTGCACGACGTCGTCGGCGGGCTCCTGCCAAGTTGGAATAATTCCATGCGAGTCGCACTCCGGCATCATTGCGCGGATGCGACCGAGTGAAGAATTGTTGCACAACGGGACGACGCCCTGCGGCAGCCTGAACCATTCTGGATGCTGAGTATCGTGCTTGAACAACTCCTTGAGCATCGCATCCAGCTCCAGGACGGTGAAATTGAAGTTGAGGCCCGGGCGCAGCCTCATGATATCCGCCGGACCCCCGAACTCCCAGGCAGGTCTCCTCCTCTCTTGCAGGGGGGCGATGCGGCGGCGAAGGAAATCCGCGCCAACAGCGCTTACAGTGAGCCCGGCAAGCCTGAGACGCAAGATCCGGGTGGTGGCGACCTTCAGCTTGTCGTCGTCCGTGGCCAGGGCGCTCCAATCGCCGCCGCGCACTACTGGGGCTTGGCGCAAGGTGGTGAATGGCTGTGGGTTCTCCTCGACGATCCAGCACCATTCTGCTCTCCACTCCTCCCATTTGCTGCGGAGCTCCCCCTCCAGATACGTCTCCTTCTTGCCGGCTCTCGAGATCCAGGCGATCCCGCCGGATAAAGGCTCTCCTCTCTCGAACCGAGGCATGAAGTAGTGACGGAAAAGGGCTACATTTGGGTGGACTCCGACAAAGTTTTCGCAGAGATGTGCGAAAACCGCCATGGTCAGGACAGCATTGGGGGTGAAATCAAGGAGGTGGAACCTGTAGGTGTTCATGATGTCGCAGAAGAACTCAGAGAAGGGCGGGCAGAGCCCGCAGTAGAAGAACAACAGAAAGAAGGGGTATCCGTTTGGAGCTCGTTTCGAAGCGGCGGCGGAGAGTACCTTCGTACGCGGATGCGCCCGCGTCTCCGTCGACCAGAAGAGGTAGAACCACTCCCTCAGCTCTTTCACGGAGAGCTCAGGGGGGAAAGTGGCCCGCTCCTTTCGCAGCGCCTCGAGCCGCAGCGCCTCGGCTGACTTCACGCCCTTCCCGGTTTTCGGAGCCATGGCGGAGGTGGTGGGAGAGATCGACGGCGTTGGTGGCAACGACGGCGATGGGGGCGGAGCGCCGCTCTCTTTCGGCTTTGGAAGCAGAGGGGAGCGGCGGAGATTTCTGAGATTGGAACGGCAAGTGGCGAAGGTGGGGGAACTGCCCCTGTTTCCCCTACTTATAAAGAGGGGGAGGCGAACGTTACGCTTTTCCCGAATAAAGAATCACCCACGATCTCTCCCACGATACCGCATTCGACGCGTGCCGTTACGGGAGGGTGCGGTGGATACGGTGTGGACCCAGGGCGCGCGTGCCCATGCCCTGTTTTGGGCCTGGCCCAACAGCGCTCAGCACCATGTGTGGCCCAGGACCGGGGGCTCCTGTCGGTGTACTAAAGTAGGGGTACCTTAGTATCCCGAACTTGTGCATGGGCAGTCGCAGCACCCCGTGGCAAAGGCTTGCCGGGTGACCGCCAAGATCCTCCGTAGTTCCTATTGGAGCCATTCAAGAACAAAGTGTTTTAACCGAGAAGACAAGGCCCCGGCAAGAGGAGCTTGCCGGGAAGGTCAAGGCCCCGGCAAGAGGAGCTTGCCGGGAAGGCCAACCAAGGCATTTCAAGGAACTTGCCGCGACGCGCCGTGCATCCCGGCAAGACCCGACGAGTGACAAGCTTCCGGGCGCGACAAGACAACGACCGTCGCAAGGCGCTTGCCGCGGCGAAGCCACCACTCTGTGCCCACGCTCCAGCGCATCCGTCGACGTGTTGCCACAGGACCGTCCCGGGCGCACGTGGCGAGAGGCTGTGCAGCCAAGCGGTGCGAGGTGGCAAGCAAAGATGACGAGATGGCCATCGTGGCAAGCGGTGGCGTCCCTAACGGTCGCTTTTCTGCACTGTTTGGGCGATGCGGACGGGCATTTAATGCCCTTGTCCCCTGCCGTCAGAGTTAGGTAGGATGCACTGTAGAGATAGCTGTACCAACCACAGTTCTTTTTACACTTTTACCCCTACATGCGTTGCCACCTGTCGGTGACCCCATGCGCAACGTAGACGGGGTTCGACTCATTCGAAACTCGAGAACGCTCACGCTCTCGAGCAAGAACTCAATACAACCACAAAGCAGCAGTAGGAGTATTATCTCTCCGGAGAGCTCCGAAGCTGGGTAAAATCGCTCGCGTGCTTCGCCTCGATCCGCTCTTCGTGCGATCTTCGCCCCTTGCCGGACCGAAAGGGACCCCTGTCCCGTAGGTGTTCATTTGCACGACAAATTGAGTCAAAGCAACTCTAATGGTGTGAACACAACAATGCATTATGTAAAAGTGGTAACCCCACTTGTGCTTAAACGATGAGTATGACCTATGATCAAGTGTTCTCATTTGACTCCTAAGTCAATATACTCATATATAGATGACCTAGTCCACGCTAATTCCTTGATAGATGCTAGAATTTGATGTGCATGCTTTGCCACATATTTCATTTGCCATTTTATTGTGTGAGCATGTTGGTTGCATATTTTACTCATACGAGGACATCCACTTGTCGTTTTGATTGATTGGTTTATTTTCTTTCGCCAAGTGGATGGACAAGAATGCCTAAGAACCTTCTGTAGCTATCTATGCTTTTCTTGTCTCAAACTCTATTCATGTTACATCACAAAGTTTGATCAAGTCAGATTCGAACCACTCTGTGTGAGGAGCACTCGGAGTCCCCGATTCATCATGGACTTAAACTTCCAAAACTTCTTTGTGCGTTTCGGTCAGACTGATTCCTCCATTTCGGCCATACCGAGGTCACTAAGTCGATCTAGGTTTTTAATCTCGGTGCAACCGATTTGAACTTTTCGGTCACATCGAGTTGTCAGAATCGCTGGAAGATGCATCTCGGTGCCACCGAGTTGTTCCACTCGGTCACACCGACATGGTCAGGCTATATATATCCACGGGTCAAATTTTGGAAATTTCTCTGAACTCTTTTTCCCACGCTCAGCCTGTTGTGCCTCCCTGGGTCTCTGGATCGTCCTCCTCGTCGCCAGCTGGTCTCCACCGCCGTCAACGGGAATCGTCTCCTCCCGTTGCCGCCGTAGCAAGTCCATCGCCAAACTAGGGTATGGACTTGGTCTTTGTGCTATTCCTAACTCCGAATCTCTAGCACATTGTGTTGCCATTAATCTTGCCACGATTGAGATCATCTTATCCACCGAAAACACTCCGTAGATTAGAGGTGAATTGAAAATTTAGGGTTAGGTTTCCGCCGAAACCATCTTGGACCAACCGAGTTGTAGAACTCGGTACCATCAATTTGGCTAAGGCCATTGCACATGTGATTCTCGGTCTGACCGAGAATTGCAAATCGGTGTGACCGAGTTCAGGACTTTGTGAAACCCTAGCAGTCTTGATGCCACCGAACTGTGACTCGGTCTGACCGAGTTCACTAGTTTAGGTTCCAAAAGCTGCTTCGGTATCACCGAGTTTACAAATCGGTAGATCCGAAATGCTTTCTGTGGAAAACGAAAACTAAGTTTTTGACTCATTTTCTTTTGCAAAAACATCTGTATTTTGTGATGCTCATCTATTCTACCTCCTCTATATCTATTCACAGGGTCTGCTGTCAGTGGTTGCAATATGTCTGATCAGAGAGACAGTTAGAACAAGTCAGAGGAGCAGGTTCAGATAAGTGAGGTCACTAGTCCCTCTAGCAGCTATGATGAGGGAAGCATGAGCACACCCAGCAACTTGCCCAAGGGAGCCACCAGAGCAAGAAAGAAGAGAACCTTAGATTCTGAGGATGAAGACTATGTGGTTGTTGAGGATGAGGCCACTTCCAGAAGAAGGTGCTCAAGAAAGAGTATGGCACAACTGCTGCCACTAAACCAGGAATGCAGAAGAAGGCACCTGCAAGAAGGATTCCAACTTCCAAACCTAGGAAGGTTGCCACTGGAGAAACCATAAAATTCACCCTTGAGTCAGAAGATGAAGCTGTTAGCCAAGACAAGAGGAAAAAGAGAGTCAGAACCACTACTGCCAAGGTCCTTGGCAAGCCCTCTATGAGGAGAGACTCTGAAGAGGAAGAAGAGGAAGAGGTTGTTGCACCAACACCCAAAGCTCAAAAGCTTATGGGTGATGCCATCAGGTCAGGGGCTGCTTCATCAAAGCCCAAAGAAGCTCCCAAAGCAGCTGCTCCAAAGCCCAAATCTGCACCCAAGAGGAACACCAGGAGCATTCCTGCTGGAGAGAAGAACAAGGCCCCAGTGCCTGAAGCTGCTGTTGAAGAAGATGATGAGGAGGAACATGTCTTGAGGAAGTTGAAGCCAAAAATTCCAGATCACAATGATGTTCATCCTGTGGCTGAGGATATGAAGCTGAGGAAGGATGCAGGACTCAGGCAGTGGAGATTGACTGATCCCTATGCAGTCAGGAGGAGAACTGCTGTGGACTACAGGTTCCACAAAAAGGAACAACAGGACTTCTATGAGACAGTGCTGCTTGACAAGAAGCCAATTGTCTGTGACATGAGATGGGTAGACTGGGAGTACATCAGGAAGAATGAAGAGCATTATCCAGGGGTGTATGACAGTTTCAATGCTTGTGGAGTGGATAACTTTGTTGGGCAGAAACTCACAAAGTGGAATGATGAGCTTAGTATGCAGTTCTACTCCACAACTCACTTCTACCCAGATGGAAGGATTGTCTGGATGTCTGAAGGTACTAGGTACCAGTCATCAGTTGAAGAATGGGTAAAGTTGATCAATGCACCTAAGGAAAATGAGGATGACTTGGATGTCTATGCCAAGAAGAAGAAGGATAACAATTCCATGGCACACATGTACAGAGAGATCCCAGATGCTGCTATTGAGACACACAAGTTTGGCTCAGTACATTACCTTCTGTCAGGATTGCCAACAATCAACTGGATCCTTAGGAACACTCTTTTGCCTAAGTCTGGAGATCACAAGATGATCAGAGGCCATGCCATCAACCTACTTCACATATTTGATGTGCCTCAAAAGTTCAAGGTCAGGAGCCTCATAGTGGAAACTAGCAAGAGGACTACTGCAGATCAGAAGAGAAGTTGTGGGTATGCCCCACAGATCCAGGAGCTCATCAACTCCAAGATGGGCACAGGCACATACCTCTTGGACAAAGAACACATGCCCATCTATCCAGATTTTGAGGACAACACAGTGGTGATGGATGAAGATGAACCATCTTCTGTGCAAGCACAAGCAAAGGGAGAAAAGGCAAGGACTGAAAAGGCTACCAAGATGCCAACCATTGATGAGGCATCTCAGTACTTCTTGAAGAAAAAGCAGGAGCATCTTCACTACTTGATTGCCTCCACTCTGAGGATTGAGAAGGGACTGACCACCCTGACTCAAAACCAGGAGAGACTGGAGAGGATCATGGAGCAGAAGTTCTATGACTTGGATGTGAAGGTCACTGAGATACAATCAGTTGTTGAGCAACTTCAGGATGATATGCAGGAGAGGAAGGGCAAGACTACTACTGATGCTTTTGCCAGAGTGCCCAGGAGACAGAGATCAGCTGCAGTGCCTGTTACAGACACCAGAGCCACTTCATCTGCACCAGCTACAACTTCTGTGCAACCAACTCCAGCACCTACTCCACCAGCTCCATCCACCTACTTCTGTGCAACCAACTCCAGCACCTACTCCACCAGCACCTACTGAAGTCTTCGTCCAAGGAGCCATCTCTACACCACCACCTGAAGATTAAGCCTGAGAGTCGATTTAGTGCTATGCATTTTCTATGAACTTTTTGGTAACTTGTTGCCAAAGGGGGAGGAAAATGTATAGATCATAGGCTTCGAGAGAGAGTGTTGCCTTTGTTCTCTCTTGTTTTGGTGGTTGAACTTTATTTGCTTGTTTGAGATACTTTATGCTTTTGTGAGATACTTGGATGATCGTGTGGTTGATCATATGCTACCTTAATGCTTGTTGGATGACATTATCCTTTCATCTCTATATGATCATTCACTTTGCTTGGTGATGAGTGCATGTATTTAATCATTATCATTTTGAGCGCTCCACCAAGATGTATGTGACATGGAAGAGTAACCCATGAGCCAAACTCTTTGTGCATTTGCAGTCCAAAGCAAA
This sequence comes from Aegilops speltoides, assembly GCA_021437245.1. Taxonomy (NCBI): domain Eukaryota; kingdom Viridiplantae; phylum Streptophyta; class Magnoliopsida; order Poales; family Poaceae; genus Aegilops; species Aegilops speltoides. The sequence continues at coordinate 324,168,233 of CM038143.1, forward strand.
TCCTAAACTATGCACAAATTTAGGGGGAGCTCTTGCTTATCACGTACTTCTCAAAGCGACAATGTTTTTCACTCTTATTATCATTTGTCGAAACTTTGATCTATATGTTGTCATCAATTACCAAAAAGGGGGAGACTGAAAGTGCAATTATCCCTAGGTGGTTTTGGTAATTCCTAACAGCATATAGCTCATTGAGCTAATGCTACTTCAAGTTAAATATTTCAGGAAAGCTCAATGATTGGCATGGCATGGATGAGAAAAGTGGACCCCTCAAAATACTAAGGACAAAAGTATTGGCTCAAGATTAAAGCTCAAGACTCTACATTTTATATTTTAGTGGTCCAAGATCACATTGAGTCTATAGGAAAAGCCAATACTATCAAGGAGGGATGAGGTGTAGCTTAATGGCTTACTTGCTCAAAGTGCTTAGTGATATGCTCCAAAGCCCTCAACTACTTTCTCACATCCACATATGACCTAAACCAAAAGTCTAACTCGGCCCTACCGATTCTTTCTATCCGGCGCCACCGAGTTCAGATGTCATAGCCACTGCCACAAACCCTAGACAAATCGGTCTCACTGATAGGGATCTCGGTCTCACCGAGATGGGATTGTAATCTCTCGGTTTCCCTTCGTAATGTTTCGGTACCATCGAGATGAGCGATCGGTCCCACCGAGATTGCAATGTAAACTCTCTGTTTCCTTTTTGTAACATTTTGGTCTTACCGAAATGAGCGAACCGGTCCCACCGAGTTTACCAGACCAACTCTCTGGTTAGCTTATTACCAAAATCGGTCCCACCGAGTTTGTGTAATTGGTCTCACCGAGATTATGCCCTAACCCTAACCATATTGGTCCTACCTAGTTGCATGTCGGTCCCACCGAAAATCCTAACGGTCACTAGATTTGCTGAATCAGTCCGACCGAGTTCTTCAATTCGGTCCCACCGAGTTTGCCAAGTTGTGTGTAACGGTTAGATTTTGTGTGGAGGCTATATATACCCCTCCACCTCCTCTTCATTCGTGGAGAGAGCCATCAGAACGAACCTACACTTCCAACTTGCATTTTCTGAGAGAGAACCACCTACACTTGTGTTGAGACCAAGATATTCCATTCCTACCATATGAATCTTGATCTCTAGCCTTCCCCAAGTTGCTTTCCACTCAAATCTTCTTTCCACCAAATCCAAATCCTGTGAGAGAGAGTTGAGTGTTGGGGAGACTATCATTTGAAGCACAAGAGCAAGGAGTTCATCATCAACATACCATTTGTTATTTCTTGGAGAGTGGTGTCTCCTAGATTGGCTTGGTGTCACTTGGGAGCCTCTGACAAGATTGTGGGGTTGAACCAAGGAGTTTGTAAGGGCAAGGAGATCGCCTACTTCATGAAGATCTACCGCTAGTGAGGCAAGTCCTTCGTGGGAGACGACCATGGTGGGATAGACAAGGTTGCTTCTTCGTGGACCCTTCGTGGGTGGAGCCCTCCGTGGACTCGCGCAACCATTACCCTTCGTGGGTTGAAGTCTCCATCAACGTGGATGTACGATAGCACCACCTATCGGAACCACGACAAAAACATCCGTGTTCCAATTGCGGTTTGAATTCTCCAAACCCTTCCCTTTACATTCTTGCAAGTTGCATGCTTTACTTTCCGCTGCTCATATACTCTTTGCATGCTTGCTTGAATTGTGTTAATATTGCTTGACTTGTGCTAAGTTAGCTAAAATCTGCCAAAGACTAAAATTGGGAAAAGGATAAGCTTTTATTTGGTCAAGTAGTCTAATCACCCCCCCCCCCCTCTAGACATACTTTCGATCCGACAACCTTTAAAAACTCATGCTCTTGCTCAAGGTTCAGCTTTTGAAAGCGTAACTTCTCATGAGTCTTTAATAGTTCTCGATGATCTTCCAAGATAGTTTCATGAGCTAACTTAAGAGTGTTTAGTTCTTTAGTTAGGTGCTCAATCTTCTCCTTATCATTATCATTCGTTTTATCTTGATTAGCATGATTATTTGACGTTTCATCATAGTATTCATCACTAGAGTTGTCAACAAGTAAATCATCATCATGTAACAAGTCATCTTCATCTCTATTGGAATCAACATACTTGGGATGTGATACCTTTGGGCCTTTAGCCATGAAGCATCTTCCAATTCCTTCATTTGGTGAGTCAAATATGTCGTAGGAGTTGGTTGACACAAGTGCTAGACCGGCAACACCTTCATCTTGAGTATATTCGGAGTCGGAGTGATAGCTTCTCTCGGAGTGATTGTTGGAGTCGGAGCCGGATACCCATTCACCAACATGAGCTTGATGTCTTCATTTTGTGTAGTTCCTTGATGACTTGTCCATCCTTTCAGAATCCTTGCTTCTCCTGGATGTTCTTCGTTCATAACGATCATCTCTACTCCTTCTTTCTCTTGATGGTGATTCTTCTCTTCTATTCCTTCTTTTTGGAGAATCTTCTCTTCTTTGGTAGGGGGCGTACACTCATTGGAATAGTGTCTGGTTCTTCTACAATTGTAGCAATTACGCTCACGACTAGAAGATCTTTTGTCATTGTAGGACCTTGACTTGGAACTTCTTTCCTTGCTTCTACTCTTATAGAACTTGTTGAAGTTCTTCACCATTAGGCTCAATTCTTCATTGAAGGTTTGTTTCTCACTTGATGATGTGGGAGCTTCACATGAGGCTTTGTAAGCACCACTTGACTTGTTGTGGATCTCTTCCTTATCCTTGAGTGACATCTCATGAGCAACAATTCTTCCAATGACTTCTGTTGTCTTGAGATCTTTGTAATTGGGCATCATTTGGATCAATGTGCACACGGTATCATATTTGACATCCAAGGCTCTTAGGATCTTCTTGATGATGAATTTGTCGGTCATCTCTTCACTTCCTAAGACGGCAATCTCATTTGTGATGAGAGCAAGCCTAGAGTACATTTCAGCGACCCCTTCACCATCCTTCATTTTGAACTTGTCAAGTTGACTTTGAATCACATCCAATTTGGATTCCTTGACGGAGTCGGTACCTCGTGCATATCAACCAAAGTATCCCAAATTTCCTTTGCATTCTTAAGATGGCTAATTTTGTTGAATTCTTCGGGGCACAATACGTTGAAGAGAATATCACAAGCTTGAGGATTGTATTGCAGCATCTTCAACTCTTCCGCGGTAGCTTCATGGTTCGGTTCTCTCCCATCAAAGAATTCACCTTGCAAGAAAATACACACAATAGCCCAAACGGCGGGGTTATGTCCAATAATATGCATTTTCATCTTATGCTTCCAACTAGCAAAATTAGTACCATCAAAGTAAGGACCTCTACGGTGATAGTTTCCCTCGCTAGACGCCATACTCTCCTAGATTGTGAAACCAAGGCTATGACCACCAAAAGCTATGGAAATCAAAGCAAATGGAGACAAAAGCTCTGATACCACTTGTAGGATCGAAAGTATGTCTAGAGGGGGGGTGATTAGACTACTTGGCCAAATAAAAATCTAGCCTTTTCCCAATTTTAGTTCTTGGCAGATTTTAGCAACTTAGCACAAGTCAAGCAATCAACCTACACATGCAATTCTAAGAGTATAGCAGCGGAATGTAAAACAATTGCATATGAAGGTAAAGGGAGGAGTTTTAGGAAGCCAATGCAATGTTGACACAGAGATTTTTTAGCCGTGGTTCCGATAGGTGGTGCTATCATACATCCACGTTGATGGAGACTTCAACCCACGAAGGGTAACGGTTGCACGAGTCCACGGAGGGCTCCACCCATGAAGGGTCCACGAAGAAGCAACCTGTCTATCCCACCATGGCCGTCGCCCATGAAGGACTTGCCTCACTAGGGTAGATCTTCATGAAGTAGGCAATCTCCTAGCCCTTACAAACTCCTTGGTTCAACTCCACAATCTTGTCGGAGGCTCCCAAGTGACACCTAACCAATCTAGGAGACACCACTCTCCAAGAAGTAACAAATGGTGTGTTGATGATGAACTCCTTGCTCTTGTGCTTCAAATGATAGTCTCCCCAACACTCAACTCTCTAACACAGGATTTGGATTTGGTGGAAAGAATATTTGAGTGGAAAGCAACTTGGGGAAGGCTAGAGATCAATATTTATGTGGCAGGAATGGAATATCTTGACCTCAACACAAGTGAAGGTGGTTCTCTCTCAGAAAATGTATGTTGGAAGTGTAGGCATGTTCTGATGGCTCTCTCCATGAATGAAGAGTGGGTGGAGGGGTATATATAGCCTCCACACAAAATCTAACCGTTACACACAACTTACCAAACTCGGTGGGAACGAATCGTGAAACTCGGTCGGACCGATTTAGTTAATAATGTGACTGTTAGGAATTTCGGTGGGACCGACATGTCAACTCGGTGGGACCGATATCGTTAGGATTAGGGCATAACGTAATCTCGGTGAGACCGATTACACAAACTCGGTGAGACCGATTTTGGAAATAGACACACACAGAGCTGGTCAGGCAAACTCGGTGGGACCGATTCGCTCATCTCGGTTAGACCGAAACGTTACGAAAGGGAAACAGTGTGATTACAATACCATCTCGGTGAGACCGAGATCCCCATCGGTGAGACCAAAAAGACTAGGGTTTATGGAAGTGGTTATGTCAACAGAACTCGGTAGCGCCGGATAGACAATTTCGGTGGGGCCAAGTTAGACTTTTGGTTTGGGACATATGTGGATGTGAGAAAGTAGTTGAGGGTTTTTGGAGCATATCACTAAGCACTTTGAGCAAGAAATTCATTAAGCAACACCTCATCCCCTCTTGATAGTGTTGGCTTTTCCTATGGACTCAATGTGATCTTGGATCACTAAAATGGAAAATGCAGAGTCTTGTGGTTTGAGCTTGAGCCTATCCTTTTGTCCGTAGCATTTTGAGGGGTCCACTTTTCTCATCCATGCCATGCCAATCACTGAGCTTTCCTGAAATATTCATCCTGAAATAGCATTATCTCAATGAGCTATATGTTGTTAGGAATTACCAAAACCACACAAGGATAGTTGCACTTTCACATATGGATAAAGCATTGTCATTGTAAACTTGGAAAAGGAGACATGTATGTACTGAAATCCTCCAAAAGAATCCATCAGAAATCGTAGTACATTGTCATTGTAAACTTGGAAAAAGGTGTCACAAATTGAACTCCCTTATGGTTAACGTTTAACAGGAAAGGGACATCACCTCGATGTATAGCTTCTCCAGGCACGGAAAGCATCTCAGGAAACTGACAACTTGCACCAGGTTGGGGCCGATAGAATCTAGTGCCAAGACCTTCAGTGTGCGCAGTTTCGCGGTCAAGCTTGTCGGAATCATTTTCTAAATGACAGACGAACAAACATCTTAAAAATTAGAAATAATGTTAATTTGTAGAAGGAGAGGTAGAAGGCGGATGTTGTACCTGAACGGGTGTGGATATAATAACAAGTTCGGAGTATTTGTCAGACGAGTAGCCCAGCACTGTCAATTTCGGTGCAGAAATGACATTGATTCTTGTTGGACCTACTTGATCAAGTACAAGTAATCTCTCAAGTGCAGGTGTGTCCTCAATGACCATACCGTGGTACACATCTTGTGATGTCTGATGACCCACAAGTATATGGATTCAATTGTAGCTCTCTTCGATAAGTAAGAGTGTCGAACCCAACGAGGAGTAGAAGGAAATGACAAGTAGTTTTCAGTAAGGTAATGTCTACAAGTGTTGAAACTATAAGTAGCGAGTAGATTGATAGCAAAGTAACAATAAGTATGCATCAAGGTGGCCCAATCCTTTTTAGACAAAGGACAGGCCAAAATGGTCTCTCATAACAAGCAAAGCGTTCTTGAGGGTACACGGGAATTTCATCTAGTTACTTTCATCATGTTGGTTTGATTTGTGTTCTCTACTTTGATAATTTGATATGTGGGTGGACCGGTGCTTAGGTGTTGTTCTTACTTGAACAAACCTCCTACTTATGATTAACCCTCCTGCAAGCATCCGCAACTACGAGAAATGTATTAAGCATAAATTCTAACCATAGCATTAAACTCTAGGATCCAATCGGTCCTTACAGAATAGTGCATAAACTGGGGTTTAAGTTTCTGTCACTCTCGCCACTCACCCTCTGTTTACTACTCCAAAATGCATTCTTTTAGGCCCAAATATTGTGAAGTGTCATGTAGTCGACGTTCACATGACACCACTAAAGGAATCACAACATACATACTATCAAAATATCGAACACATATCAAATTCACATGATTACCTGCAACATGATTTGTCCTGTGACCTCAAGAAAAAAAGTAACTACTCACAAATAATCAACATGCTCATGATCAAAGGGGTATTAAATAGCATAATGGATCTGAACATATACACCAAATATACCATATAGTAATCAACTACAAGATGTAATCAACACTACTAGTCACCAACGAGCACCAATCTATAGTTTTGATACAAAGATTGAACACAAGAGATGAACTAGGGTTTGAGAGGAGTTGGTGCTGTGAAGATGTTGATGAAGATGGCCCTCCCCAAGATGGGAGAGTTGTTGGTGAGGATGATGACGATGATTTCCCCCTCCGGGAGGGAAGTTCCCCCAGCAGAATTGCTCTGCCGGAGGGCAAAAGTGCTCCTGCACAGGTTCCGCCTTGAGACGGTGGTGCTTCGTCCCGAATGTCTCCCCTTATTTTTTTTCTAGGTTAAAATTACTTATATACCAGAAGATGGGCACCAGAGGTGGGCCGAGGAGGGCACAACCCACCAGGGTGCGCCTGAGCTCCCTGGCACGCCCAAGTTGGTTGTGCCCACCTGGTGGGCCCCTTCTGGCAGATATTTGCTCCAATATTTCTTAGATATTCCATAAAAGTGCTCCGTAGAGGTTCAACTTGTTTGGAGCTCTGAAGAATAGGTAGCCCGACGTAGCTTTTTCAGGTGCAGATTTCCAGCTGCCAGAATTCTCCTTTTTGGTGTGTACCTTGCAAATTATGAGAGAAAAGGCATTAAAATTACTCCAAAAATCATTATTATGGGTAAAAACATTATAAATAACAGTAAGAAAACATGATGCAAAATGGACGTATCAATCCCCAAGCTTAGATTTTGCTTGTCCTCAAGCAAAAACCGAAATCGAAAAACATGTCCACATGCTTTGAGAGAGAGGTGTCGATAAAAACAAAAATACGGACATAGAAGCATCATGTTGATTATTATAACAGCAACAAAATTGAACATAGGACTTTTATCATTGAACTTGCATCATATACTCCCCATGAATAAGTAACAATTCATCACATAATCGAAGTATAAAGCAACAACTCTATTAAAAACCAAAAAAATTATGTTCTCAATCAACTTTGCAACTACAATTCATCATCTTTTTAGGAAGAGTCACTTGTCGGAGCCTTTTATCAAGTCCACATATTCAACCATCATATAGTCTTCTATGATTGCTAACACTCACCTCGTACCCATGAGCAAAACATTTCAACCAAACACCTAGAAAGATAGGGGCTTATAGTTTCGCCTCCCAACATACTCACCTCAAGGGTGATGTCAACAATAATAACTCTGCTATCTATATTCAATTGGACATATGTGCCTAGATCTTTCCTCACCACATGATGCTTGCCAAAAGAGAAAATAAAAAGGAATAGAAGGAAAACTTTGACTCTTTGCATAAAAGTAAAAGATAGGCCCTTCACAGAGGGAAGCAGAGGTTGCCATGCGCTTATTTGTTTGCATGCTCAATCCCTTAGTGCAAGAGAACGTCATGTTGTATTGCCCCTTAAGATGACAACCTTTATTATGCAGTCTGTCGCTTTTATTGTTTGTCATCCAAGTACGTACAACGCTCAATTTTCTCTTACACCAAATGATCTCACATATTTAGAAGCAATTTTTATTTCCTTTTTGCACTGATGACAACTTACTTGAGGGATCTTGCTCAATCCATAGGTAGGTATGGTGGATGCTTGAAAAAGATTGGGTTTAAGGGTTTTGGATGCACAAGTAGTATCTCTAGGTGCGGAATTTTTGGCTAGCAAAAATAGGGGGCAAGCATCACATGTTAAAGGATCTATGACAATATGACTTCTATTGAATATAAATATACATAAACCATTAAGTTGTCTTCCTTGTCCAATGCCAACAATTTTGGCATATAATATTTTGATGAGGGCTCACAGTCACAAAATATTTCTAGGATTGTATATTCATATGTGATTCTTCTCGTCCCTTATTAATTCTTTCATGAGTTGCATCATTGACTAATGCTCTCTTTGTCAATCTCTAATAAAATTTCCTACTTATACTTTTCCTTATGTGATGCTATCACCTACCATAGGATTAGTATACAATCTTATTGATTTATTTCCTTTCTTTTATTTATTTTTTTTTTCTTCCTTTCTTATTTCTTTTCTTTATTTGCAACATGAAAGTAAAGAAAGCAAAACTCAGACTAACTTTATTATATAACTTGCACACGATTACGAGGATAGATCACTAAGCAGACTCTCAAATAAGAAAGGGTCGAACTAATCTTTATTTCATCAAAAGGAAAGAGATTGAACTAAGAGAAGTAAAAGAAAAAATATAGTGGGATGATACGATACCGGGGCACCTCCCCCAAGCTTGGCGGAAGCCAAGGGGAGTGCACATACCCGATACTCAGTTCTCCTTTGGTGGCAAAGAAGCCTCTTCCTCTTCGACCAGCAGTGCTTGTGCTGCCATCGGGGATGGATTTACGGTAGCTTCCTTGCTTGATAAACCTGACCAGGAGCAGCAAGAAAAGAGAACAGAGGATTTCTTTGTGATATGGTGGTTAACAGATTCGGGAAGTATATATAAAAAATTTATCTTGCAGGACAAGTAAACAGACGAAAAACAAAATCCGGAAGGTGCCCCAGGTGGGCACAACCCACCTCGGCGCGCCAGGCATGCTGGCGCGCCCTGGTGTCTTATGCCCACCAGGGGACGTTTCCTAGGAGTTTCTTTATTTCTAAAATTCTAAAATATACCAAAACTAACAAAAAATATTTTTGCGGATTTTTCAGAGGCCGTTTACTTGCAGTAACACGTACCTCCTTATTTTGATGATTCTGGGGTGTTCTGGACAGACTCTTTTATGTGTTCTTCCGGTGTCAAAGTTTGGATAATATTACTTTCAACATTGATAGGCGTACCTGAGATATAATGCTTTATTCGTTGCTCGTTGACAACCTTCGGGTTAGTGTCTTCAAAATTATTTATTTTGATGGCTCCAGACCGGTAAACCTCCTCGATGACATATGGGCATTCCCATTTCGAGAGGAGCTTTCCTGCAAAAAATCTAAAATGAGAGTTGTACAAAAGAACATATTCTCCTACTTCGAACTCACGCTTTTTGATTCTTTTGTCATGCCATATTTTAACTTTCTCTTTGAATAATGTTGCATTTTCATAAGCCTGGGTTCTCCATTCATCTAAAGAGCTAATATCAAATAACCTGTTTTCACCGGCAAGTTTGAAATCATAGCTGAGTTCTTTAGTTGCCCAGTATGCTTTATGTTCTAACTCAAGAGGCAAATGACAAGCTTTTCCATAAACCATTTTATAAGGAGACCTACCCATAGGATTTTTATATGTTGTTCTATAAGCCCAAAGTGCATCATCTAATTTCTTAGACCAATTCTTCCTGGACCTATTGGCAGTCTTTTGCAAAATTAATTTTATTTCCGTATTACTAAGTTCAACTTGACCACTAGATAGAGGATGACAAGGTGATGCAATCTATGGTTAACATCATACTTGGCAAGCATTTTAAGAAAAGCACCATGATGTCTACTACGCAACCTTCTTCTTGTAGACGTTGTTGGGCCTCCAAGTGCAGAGGTTTGTAGGACAGTAGCAAATTTCCCTCAAGTGGATGACCTAAGGTTTATCAATTCGTGGGAGGCATAGAATGAAGATGGTCTCTCTCAAACAACCCTGCAACCAAATAGCAAAGAGTCTCTTGTGTCCCCAACACACCCAATACAATGGTAAATTGTATTGGTGCACTAGTTCGGCGAAGAGATGGTGATACAAGTGCAATATGGATGGTAGATATAGGTTTTTGTAATATGAAAATATAAAAACAGCAAGGTAACTAATGATAAAAGTGAGCACAAACGGTATTGCAATGCCTCGAAACAAGGCCTAGGGTTCATACTTTCACTAGTGCAAGTTCTCTCAACAATAATAACATAATTAGATCATATAAAAATCCCTCAATGTGCAACAAAGAGTCACTCCAAAGTCACTAAGAGCGGAGAACAAACAAAGAGATTATTGTAGGGTATGAAACCACCTCAAAGTTATTCTTACCGATCAATCCATTGGGCTATTCCTGTAAGTGTCACAAATAGCACTAGAGTTCATAGTAAAATAACACCTTAAGGGAAAAATCAACCAAAAACCTAATGTCACCTAGATACTCCAATGTCACCACAAGTATCCGCGGGTATGTTTATACAATATGCATCACACAGTCTCAGATTCATCTATTCAACCAACACAAAGAACCTCAAAGAGTGCCCCAAAGTTTCTACAGGAGAGTCAAGACGAAAACGTGTGCCAACCCCTATGCATAGATTCCCAAGGTCACGGAACCCTCAAGTTGATCACCAAAACATACATCAAGTGAATCAATAGAATACCCCATTGTCACCACGGATATCCCACACAAGACATACATCAAGTATTCTCAAATCCTTCAAGACTAATTCTGATAAGATAACTTCAAAGGGAAAACTCAATCCACTACAAGAGAGTAGAGGGGGAGAAACATCGTAAGATCCAACTATAGTAGCAAAGCTCGCGGTACATCAAGATCGTGCAAAATCAAGAACACGAGAGAGAGAGAGTTCAAACACATAGCTACTGGTACATACCCTCAGCCCCGAGGGTGAACTACTCCCTCCTCGTCATGAAGAGCGTCGGGATGATGAAGATGGCCACCGGTGATGGATCCCCCGTCCGGTAGGGTGCCGAAACAAGGTCCCGATTGGTTTTTGGTGGCTACAGAGGCTTGCGCTCGGCGGAACTCCCGATCTAGGTTTCTTTCTGGAAGTTTGGGTATTTATAGGAGGGTTTGGCATCGAGAACATGTTAGGGGGACCCATGGGGAGTCCACGAGGCACAGGGGCGCACTCCCCACCCTCGTGGGACCCACGGGACTCCTCTCTGAAAACTTTTTGTTCCCGTATTTTTTATATTTTCCAGAAAAAATCTCCGTTGATTTTCAGCGCATTCTGAGAACTTTTAAATCTGCAAAAAAACACCACCACGGTAGTTCTACTGAAAACAGCGTCAGTCCGGGTTAGTTCTAACCAAATCATACCAAAATCATGTAGAAATATTATAAACATGGCATTAATACATCAAAAATTATAGATACGTTGGAGACGTATCAGCATCCCCAAACTTAATTCCTGCGCGTCCTCGAGTAGGTAAATAATAAAAACAGAATTTTTGATGTGGACTGCTACTTAACATATTTATCAATGTAATATTATATTTTGTTCAAGAATATTCAGATCCATAAGATTCAAAACAAAAGTTTAATATTGAAATAAAAACGATAATACTTCAAGCATACTAAAGCAATCATGTCATCTCAAAATAACATGGACAAAGAAAGTTATCCCTACAAAATCATATAGTCTGGCTATGCTCTATCTTCATGACACAAAATATTTAAATCATGCGCAACCCCAGTTTCAGCCAAGCAATTGTTTCATACTTTAGTATTTTCAAACTTTTTCAACTTTCACAAAATACATGAGCGTGAGCCATGGACATAGCACTATAGGTGGAATAGAATGGTGGTTGTGGGGAAGACAAAAAAAGAGAAGATAGTCTCACATCAACTAGGCATATCAACGGGCTATGGAGATACCCATCAATAGATATCAATGTGAGTGAGTAGGGATTGCCATGCAACGGATGCACTAGAGCTATAAGTATATGAAAGCTCAAAAAGAAACTAAGTGGGTGTGCATCCAACTCGCTTGCTCACGAAGACCTAGGGCACTTTGACGAAGCCCATCATTGGAATATACAAGCCAAGTTCTATAATGAAAATTCACATTAGTAAATGAAAGTGACAACATAGGAAGACTCTCTATCATGAATATCATGGGTGCTACTTTGAAGCATAAGTGTGGTAAAAGGATAGTAGCATTGCCCCATCTCTCTTTTTTGGCCTTCTCTTTTTTTGCCTCTTTTTTTTCGTCCGGAGTCTCATCCTGACTTGTGGGGGAATCATAGTCTCCATCATCCTTTCCTCATTGGAACAATGCTCTAATAATGATGATCATCACACCTTTATTTACTTACAACTCAAGAATAACAACTCGATACTTAGAACAAAATATGACTCTATATGAATGCCTCTGGCGGTGTACCGGGATGTGCAATGAATCAGGAGTGACATGTATGAAGGAATTATGAATGGTGGGTTTGCCACAAATACGATGTCAACTACATGATCATGCATAGCAATATGACAATGATGAAGTGTGTCATAATAAAAAGAATGGTGGAAAGTTGGATGGCAATATATCTCGGAATGGCTATGGAAATGCCATAATAGGTAGGTATGGTGGCTGTTTTGAGGAAGGTAATGGTGGGTGTATGGTACCGGCGAAAGTTGCGTGGTACTAGAGAGGCTAGCAATGGTGGAAGGGTGAGAGTGCGTATAATCCATGGACTCAACATTAGTCATAAAGAACTCACATACTTATTGCAAAAATCTACAAGTCATCAAAACAAAGAACTACACACATGCTCCTAGGGGAAGGGTTGGTAGGAGTTAACCATCGCGCTATCTCGACCTCCACTCATAAGGAAGACAATCAATAAATAAATCATGCTCCAACTTCATCACATAACGGTTCACCATGCGTGCATGCCACGGGAATCACAAACCTCAGCACAAGCATTTCTCAAAATCACAATCAATCCACTAGCATGACTCTAATATCACCATCTTCATATCTCAAAACAATCATAAGGAATCAAACTTCTCATAGTATTCAATGCACTTTCTATGAAAGTTCTTATTATATCCCCCTTGGATGCCTATCATATGTTGTTTAAGACTCTCAAAATAATATAAGTGAAGCATGAGAGTTCATCTATTTCTTCAAAATAAAACCACCGCCGTGCTCTAAAAAGATATAAGTGAAGCACTAGAGCAAATGACAAACTACTCCAAAAGATATGAGTGAAGATCAATGAGTAGTCGAATAATTATGTAACTATGTGAAGACTCTCTAACATTTAAGAATTTCGGATCTTGGGATATTATTCACATTGCAAGCAAAACAAAATAAAATAAATTGACACTCCAAGCAAAACACATATCATGTGGTGATTAAAAATATAGCTCCAAGTAAAATTACCGAGGAACGAAGACGAAAGAGGGGATGCCATCCGGGGCATCCCCAAGCTTACGCTCTTGGTTGTCCTTGAATATTACCTTCGGGTGCCTTGGGCATCCCCAAGCTTAGGCTCTTGCCACTCCATATTCCGTAGTCCATCGAATCTTTACCCAAAACTTGAAAACTTCACAACACAAAACTCAGCAGAAAACTCGTAAGCTCCGTTAGTATAAGAAAATAAATCACCACTTTTGGTACTATTGTGAACTCATTCCAAATTCATATTGGTGTTATATCTACTGTATTCCAACTTCTCTATGGTTCATACCCTCTGATACTACTCATAGATTCATCAAAATAAGCAAACAACCCATAGAAAACGGAATCTGTCAAAAACAGAACAGTATGTAGTAATCTGTAACTCTCGAATACTTCTGTAACTCTGTAATGGTGCTGCTAGAAGGAGGGCGCGAGAGGGCCGGCCGGGGGCCTTTTTTGCCCATGGTCGGGCAAGAGGGAAGGGATTTCCTTCTCAATTCTTGATTCATTAGATTGATACATCTCGTCTCTTTATATAAAGAGGTTTACTTGACTCCCAAGCAAGGCTTACTTGACCCCTAAGTAAGCGACCCTTATCTCTAATTAACCCTAAGACTAACGGGCCCATTAGACCCATTACATACTCTAACACTACACCCCACATGGACATGCAGCTTGTCCTCGAGCTGCAGCCTAACCAAGTTATAACCATGACTCGACGCAACACAAACCTAAGACCTAAAAACAAGCCTTTTACATCTCGGCTTGTTTTATTATTCTCAACCTGAAATGGACTAGGATGCTTTATTTTGGACCCCTTAAAAAAAGTGGACACCATCCACACGTCGGACGTGCACGTGTACAACCACCTGGATCCCATGGACACCACCTGGATAAAAGGAGTGCATGTGTATGGCCACCTGGAAGTGGTCGCAAGAGTGACCAGCAGAGGTGCCCTCGCGGCGGCCAGTGGCGGAATGCAGTGGTGCTACGCGGTGCGGTCCTGTCGGTGACACCATGCCTTCTCCCTGCCGAACGACTGTTGGTCTGCACCGCACAGGGAAGAGTGGAGGGCTTGCGATGGAGAATGACGAGGAGGCGTGCGCCCCCCAACCACCGATGTCACAGACTTTGAGGTCGCTGCCCGCGGGGAAAACAGCATGCCCAAGATCCCCAATGCAGTGGACGAGGGCGAAGTCCTTTGCGTAGCTGGGAGGAGCGGCAGGTGCAGACCACGCATCTCGCACACACGCCGACGCGCTAGGAGGCCTTGCGCAGTAGCCTACAGCCTCACCACCGCCGACACGTGGCAGGTAGTGATCCAAGCTAGAAGCGGTGACGGCGACAATGGTAACTTGATCTACTGGATGGGGACGCCCTCGGGAAGCGGTGATGGCAACGACGGGAACTTGATTTGGTGGATCGGGACTCCCACCAGCGTGGTTGATGCGGTGCCGAAGCTGACCGGCGGTGGCTGCTGCAGTGGAGCGCCGGGCACGGCGGAGGCCACCAGGAGCGGCAGCAGCCACTGCAGCCAGGGCGGAGCGATGGTGGTGGTGGCTGGCAGCTGCAGCGGCTGCTGCAGCGGCCTGGCAAGCACTGCGGGGACGCCCTGGGGCAGTAGTAGCGGCTACTGCAGCAGAGCGTCGGGTGCGGCAGAGGCCGCCAGGAGCGGCGGCTGCCACAACTAGGGCGGGGCGGAGGCCGCCTGATGCGGCGGTTGTCACGGCAGCCATGGCGGCACATGGGCGGCGATGGGCGCGGGGGGGGGGGCACCCCGAGGGTCGGTGAAGGCCACCGCAGGGTGGCAGTGGACGGCGGCTACAACTGCAGCTGGGGGTGCATCGGCCCCGCGAGCTCCGTGGAAGCCGCCGCGGGTGGCGGGTACCATGGCAGGGCCGGTGGTGGCAGCCAGTGCGGGGGTGGCAGCGGCCCATAGGGACTAGCTAAGTATAGCCGGATCCCTCTGGACCGCTGTGACCAGGTCGTTGAGTACCCCGCTGACCTGCTCCGAGGTGAAGATGACGGCAGGGGGTGCGCTGGAGGGAGGCATCTGGCCGGTGGAGGCACCGGCGGTGGAGTCCAGCGGCGCGAATGGGGAGAGCAGCGGTGCGGACGGTGAGATCAGCGACACGGTGGTGATGGGCAGCAGCGCGGTGGTGGAGGTCGGCAGCAGGAGGGAGGGGGTTGGCAGCGACGGAGACATGATCGAACAAGAGCTAACTGATACCAAACTGTTATGGTGCTGCTAGAAGGAGGGCGCGAGAGGGCCGGCCGGTGGCCTTTTTTGCCCACGGCCGGGCAAGAGGGAAGGGATTTCCTTCTTAATTCTTGCTTCATTAGATTGATACATCTCCTCTCTTTATATAAAGAGGTTTACTTGACTCCCAAGCAAGGCTTACTTGACCCCTAAGTAAGCAACCCTTATCTCTAATTAACCCTAAGACTAACGGGCCCATTAGACCCATTACGTACTCTAACACTACACCCCACATGGACATGCAGCTTGTTCTCGAGCTGCAGTCTAACCAACTTATAACCATGACTCGATGCAACACAAACCTAAGACTTAAAAACAAGCCTTTTACATCTCGGCTTGTTTTATTGTTCTCAACCTGAAATGGACTGGGACGCTTTATTTTGGACCCCTTAAAAAAAGTGGACACCATCCACACGTCGGACGTGCACGTGTACAACCACCTGGATCCCATGGACACCACCTGGATAAAAGGAGTGCATGTGTATGGCCACTTGGAAGTGGTCGCAAGAGTGACCAGCAGAGGTGCCCTCGCGGCGGCCGGTGGCGGAATGCAGTGGTGCTACACGGTGCGCTCCTGTCGGTGACACCATGCCTTCTCCCTGACGAACGACTGTTGGTCTGCACCGCACAGGGAAGAGTGGAGGGCTTGAGATGGAGAATGACGAGGAGGGGTGCGCCCCCCAACCGCCGATGTCATAGACTTTGAGGTCGCTGCCCGCGGGGAAAACAACATGCCCAAGATCCCCTATGCAGTGGACGACAGCGAGGTCCTTTGCGTAGCTGGGAGGAGCGGCAGCTGCAAACCACGCATCTCGCGCACACGCCGACGCGTTAGGAGGCCGCACGCAGCAGCCTGCAGCCTCACCGTCGCCGACACGTGGCGGGTAGTGATCCAAGATGGAAGCGGTGACGGCGATGGCGGGAACTTGATCTGCTGGATGGGGACGCCCTCGAGAAGCGGTGATGGCGACGACGGGAACTTGATCCGGTGGATCGGGACTCCCACCGGCGTAGTTGATGCGGGGCCAAAGCTGACCGGCGGTGGCTGCTGCAGTGGTGCTCCGGGCACGGCGGAGGCCACCAGGAGCGGCAGCTGCCACTGCCGCCAGGGCGGGGCGATGGTGGCGGCGGATGGCAGTAGAAGGCGGCTATCGCAGCAGCTCGGCAGCGCTGCGGGACGCCGGGCAGCGGCGGCGGCTGCTGCAGCAGAGCGTCGGGCTTAGCGGAGGCCGCCAGAGCGGCGGCTGCCACAGCTAGGGCGGGCGAGGGCGCCGATGCGGCGGTTGTCACGGCAGCCACGGCGGCGCGTGGGCGGTGATGGCGTGGGGGGCACCGCGAGGGTCGGTGGCGGCCACTGCAGGGTGGCAGCGGGTGGCGGCTACAACTACTGCTGGGGCTGCAGCGGCCCCGCGAGCGCCGTGGAAGCCGCCGCGGGTGGCGGGTACCATGGCAGGGCCGGTGGGCCGATGGTGGCGGCCAGCGGCGGGGGTGGCAGCGGCCCGTAGGGACTAGCTAAGTACAGTCGGATCCCTCTGGACCGCTGTGATCAGGTCATTGAGTACCCCGGTGACCTACTCCGGGGTGAAGACGACGGCAGGGTGCGCGCTGGAGGGAGGCATCTGGCCGGTGGAGGCGCCGATGGTGGAGTCCAACGGCGTGAATGGGGAGAGCAGCGGTGCGGACGATGAGATCAGCGGCGCGGTGGTGATGGGCAGCAGCGCGGTGGTGGAGGTCGGCAGCAGGTGGGAGGGGGTTGGCAGCGACGGAGACATGATCGAACCAGAGCTAACTGATACCAAACTGTTATGGTGCTGCTAGAAGGAGGGCACGAGAGGGCCGTCCGGGGGCCTTTTTTGCCCACGGTCGGGCAAGAGGGAAGTGATTTCCTTCTTAATTCTTGCTTCATTAGATTGATACATCTCCTCTCTTTATATAAAGAGGTTTACTTGACTCCCAAGCAAGGCTTACTTGACCCCTAAGTAAGCGACCCTTATCTCTAACTAACCCTAAGACTAAAAATTCTGAAATAAATTGGTGGACGTGAGGAATTTATCTATTAATCTTCTGCAAAAAGAATCAACTTAAAAGCACTCTTCTGTTAAAATGACAATTATTCTCGTGAGCACAAAGTTTCTGTTTTTTACAGCAAGATCGCGTTAACTTTCACCGAAGTCTTCCCAAAGGTTCTACTTGGCACTTTATTGAAACAAAAGCTATAAAACATGATTACTACAGTAGCTTAATCATGTGGACATACAAAAATAGTAGGGGTAAATGTTGGGTTGTCTGCCAACAAGCGCTTTTCTTTATTGCCTTTTTAGCTAGGCATGATGATTTCAATGATGCTCACATAAAAGATAAGAACTGGAACACAAAGAGAGCATCATGAAGAATATGACTAGCAGATTTAAGTCTAACCCACTTCCAATGCATAGGGATTTTGTGAGCAAACAACTTACGGGAACAAGAATCAACTAGCATAGGAAAGCAAAACAAGCATAACTTCAATATTTTAAGCACATAGAGAGGAAACTTGATAGTATTGCAATTCCTACAAGCATATATTCCTCCCTCATAATAATTTTCAGTAGCATCATGAATGAATTCAACAATATAACCATCACATAAAGCATTATTTTCATGATGCACAAGCATAGAATTTTTATTACTCTCCACATAAGCAAATTTCTTCTCATGAATAGTAGTGGGAGCAAACTCAACAGAATAACTATCATGTGAGGAATAATCCAATTGAAAAATTAAATTAAGATGACAAGTTTCATGGTTATCATTATTCTTTATAGCATACATGTCATCACAATAATCATCATAGATAGCAACTTTGTTCTCATAATCAATTGGAACCTATTTCGAAATAGTGGATTCATCACTAAATAAAGTCATGACCTCTCCAAATCCACTTTCATAATTATTACAATAAGATTCAACACCCTCCAAAATAGTGGTATCATTACTTCCTAAAGTTAACAATCTTCCATACCCACTTTCATCAGTATAATCATAAATAGGAGGCATGCTCATCAAAACTTGGGGGACTAAAAATATCATCTTCATCAAACATAGCTTCCCCAAGCTTGTGGCTTTGCATATCATTAGAATCATGGATATCCATGGAATTCATACTAACAACATTGTAATCATGCTCATCATTCAAAGATTTAGTGCCAAACATTTTAATGCATTCTTCTTCTAGCACTTGAGCACAATTTTGCTTTACATCATTTTCACGAAAGACATTAAAAATATAAAGCATATGAGGCACCCTCAATTCCATTTTTTGTAGTTTTTTATATACTATACTAGTGATAAAACAAGAAACTAAAAGACTCGATTGCAAGATCTAAAGATATACCTTCAAGCACTCACCTCTGTCGGTGTACTAAGGTAGAGGTACCTCAGTACCCCAACTTGTGCACGGGCAGTTGCAGCTCCCCGCGGCAGGGATTACCACGTGCTCGCCGAAAACCTTCCCGCTCCATGTCAAGCCATTCAAAGACAATATATACAAGACAGAAGATCGAGACCCCGGCAAGCGGAGCTTGCCGGGAAGGCCGTTCCAGGCTCAAGGTTACATCACTCACGCAAGGCCCCGGCGAGGGAGCTCACGACGACTGAAGATTACATCATAGAAGACACGCCTCGGCGCTATGTGCGTCCCGGCGAGGGCCCGGGGAGCGACAAGTTACAGAGCCCGCAAGCTCCGCGCCCGGCAAGTAAGACCCGGCAAGGTACTTGCCGGGAGAGAAGCGCCAGTGTGCCCGCTCCCAGCTCATCAGCCCACGCTGCCGCCTGGGCCTTTCCAGGACGCGTGGTGGATGGCTGTGCAGCCTGGGGACACGGTGGCACTTCACGTGGTGGATCCATCGCCGTGGCGCATGAGAGACGCAAGGGCGGAGCTTTTGGGGTCGACGGCGACGGGCATTAAATGCCCTTGTCCCCATCACAAAGTAGGTAGCAACCATCGCTCACGCACCGTAGCTTCACCGCTCCCGCACTGCTCCAACTACCACCTCTTTTACATTTTACCCCTTTCTCCCACGCTGCCACCTGTTGGCGCCCCTTCCGACTATAAAAGGGAGGCCCATGCGCACGTAGAGGGGTTCGGTCCATTCGACACACGCAACACCACCATACGCCGCACTCTCGAGCAAGCTCAATACAAACACAAAGCAGCAGAGGAGTTTTATCTCCGGAGAGCTCCGGCCGGGTAAAATCACCGCGTGCTCGCTTTGATCTGCTCTCTGTGCTCCCTCCGCCTCGCATCGCATGCATACAAGGGCCCGCCCCATAGGTGTCCGCGACGGGCAGATTTCCCGCATCTCTCGCGCGCGCGGTAGGGGCGCCGAGGTTGCGCGACCTGATCCGCGCCCACGCGGGCGCGTTCTTCATCAACCTTCCAGTTTAACAAGAACTTCATCAACAGTTCGCCATGGCCCCAAGAAGAAAGCTTCGAGGTTGCGATCCGTCTGCGTCTCATCCGCCGCCACCGGAGCCAACGGTGGGCGGAGGAGACGCTGTCGAAGGGTGGTCGCCGCGAGACACTCGCGGCGCCACCGAATCCAAGGACAGACGGATGACCGCGCTTCGGTCTCCGTGGATCCACGCCCATCTCAGCAAGACGAGAACCAGCAGCGCCATACCACGGAGGTGGTATCCGCCGCTTGGGCAAGGACACGCCGGAGGCTCGCGGGATGCTCCGACCAACGCCCGGACACAAGCAAAGCGAAGCGCGCCGGTAGGACCTGCTCCTTCTAACACCGCGAGTCCGAGCATACCCGCTCGCACCGCCGCTTCGCTTCCTCCACTCCGCAGCGCGCTTCGCAAGGGCGAATCGCTCGACTTCCCCGGCGGCGGACAAGGCCAAGACCGAGGGCTACCATTAAGAGCTCGATCGCCTTCGCCAACAACGACTCTTCACAGCAGCCGGCGACCTCGCGGCCGCGGCAAGCTGAGAAGACGAAGGCCGACGGCAACAAGACCGCCGGGGATGCAACCACCGAGCACTCCCCGCCGCAGAAGCAAAAGACGCCGTCCCGCCGGAACAACGCCGACGACGGCTCCACGGCATCGTCGGATCCGCGGACTCGTCGGGATCAACGCCAGGTCCTCGACGACCGACGACAAGAAGACGCTCGGACCACGATCGAGCGCCGCCGAGAAGCTCGGCGACAATCTGACCAGAGAGCTGGAACGCTGCCGACGCCGACGCGCCGGTGAACCAGCGACTTATCAGACGCTGCAGCGAGCTGCCCTGCGTTCACCCGCGAAAGCTGCGGCGCGTCCCAAAGGCTCCAAAGATGAAGAACTTCAAGCCCGACGCATCGAGAAGTACGACGGCAAGACGCACCCTCGAATTCCTCGGTGTTTACACCATCGCGGTGCAGCTGCGGGCGCGACGAGAAGGTTCTCGCGACCATTTCCCTTCGTGCTTAAGCCGAACGCTCGTTCTGGCTTATGCACTTCCCGAAGGCTCCATTTCTTCTTGGGCAGATCTTTGCCATCGCTTTGTTGGCGCCTTCACCGGGCGGCCACAAACCCCACGGCCGAGAGCGATCTCCACATTTTGGCCCGTAAGGAAGGAGAAACCTCGCAAGTATATCCAACGCTTCACCGTGTGCAGACAACATCCTCGATGTCCACCCTGCCGCGGTTATCGCGCGTTCCACCGAACGTCGCGTAACCGCCGCATGCGTGAAGAGATGGCGATGACCAAGATTCGGGATGTCGCAAGCTCTACGCCTGGTCGGCAAGTCGCGCAGACGCGGAAGAGGGAGGAGACTCCCGGGAGGATGCTTGCGCAGGGAAAGTGACAAGGACGACGCCGCCCGGCAAAGCAGAGCCGCGGCGGAACAACCGAAGGAAGAACAAGAAAGAGGTGCTTGCCGCCGAGAAGTCCGCAAGGAGGCTCCCGCCAAGCAAACGCAGGCTTGCTTCTCCGCAAAGAGCTCGCCTCAGAAGCGGCAGCCGACAAGCAGTGACGGCCCGGCAAGCAATATCGCAAAATCCACCGCACTAAGGGCCACGACCTCTCCAACTGCAAGCGCGTCGAGTACCTCGTCGAGCAGCAAAAAGCTGAGTACGAGAGGCGCGACAAGGAGAAGGCCCAAGGTGGCGGAGGAGAACCGAGCAAGAAGCGGCCGTTCGATGGCCGGGGAGGGCGCCGCGGCAAGGCCAAGCAGCGGCAAGGTGATCGACCTCCCCGGGGCCGCGACAACGATGAAGAAGACGACGATGAAGACATGGAGGATGAGGATAACAGCGAGCAGGAATTCCAGAAGGCCACGGAGATCCTGTGCGTCGACGGTGGCGCCTCTGTGCACACCTCCCACCACCAGCTAAAGCAGTGGGTGCGTGAGGTAAATGCAGCGGAGCCGCCCGTGGAGTCGCGCAGGCTCCTCAAATGGTCCAGCACGCCCATCATTTTTGATCTTGAGGATCACCCTGACCGCACCACTGCGGTCGGGTGCTTGCCGATGCTGGTCTCGCCCACCATCCGCAACCTCAAGGTCACCAAAATGTTGGTTGACGGCGGGGCCGGGCTGAACTTGATCTCCTCTCGCTGTGATCAAGAAACTCCAAATTCCGATGGCGAGCTCAAGAGACCGGTTCTTTCCAAGGAATCAACCTCGACGGAGCAAGCCCAAGGAAAGATCACTCGCCGGTGACCTTTGGCGGGAGCTCAATTTCAGGATCGAGCGCATCACTTTCGACGTCGCCGATATTCCGCTGCCATACAATGGAATACTCAGCCGCCCCGCCTCGCCAAGTTCATGGCAGCATCCCATTATGCTTACAACGTATTAAGATGCCGGGCCGATAAGCGCCATCGCTGTCCACGGCGACCGAAGGATGCGCTTATCTGCACCGACAAGATCTACCGGGATGCGGCAGCTGCGGCCGACAAGAATACACTTGCCGCTGAAGCTCCCGGGGGGAAGAAGACGAAGACCAAGTCCGCAAGTGCTCGGGGCCCACTCCGCAACCGCACCTCTTCGGAGTGCTGCGCTGCCGACGAGGACGTCCCGTCGAGCTCCACCGGCAAGAGTAAAAAGGGAATGGCTGCTCCACCGGAAACCAAGAAGGTGTCCGCCAAGGAGGGCGGCACTGGTGGTACCTTCACCATCGCGCCACGCTTGACAAAGAATAGGAAAGCGCGCTTGTTGCCTTCTCCGGGGCGAATGTCGATGTGTTTGCATGGCAACCATCCGACATCCCCGTGTTCCCAGTGAAGGTAATTGAGCACAAGCTTGCTGTTTGCCCTCATGCGCGCCCATCAAGCAAAAAGTAAGGAAGCAAGCCGTGGGCGCCAAGAATTCATCAACGAAGAAATCAAGAAGCTCGGAGGCAGCAGCCTAGTTAGAGGTGTGATCCATCCGACGTGGCTAGCAAACCCGCCGTCAGGCGCAAGGCCAATGGGAAATGGAGGCTGTGTATAGACTTCACCGATGTGAATAAAGCATGTCCCAAAGATCCATTCCCTTGCCGCGCATTGACCAGATTGTTGACTCCATCGCGGATGTGAGCTACTCGCTTTCTTGATGCATACTCAGGCTATCACCAGATCTTTATGGCCAAAGAGGATGAAGAGAAGACTGCATTTATCACTCCATGTGGCACTTATTGCTTCATCGCATGCCATTCGGATCAAGAATGCAGGATCAACATTTGCAAGGGTAGTGTATATCGCTTTTGAGCCACGATCCACGTAAATGTAGAGGCTTACATGGATGATATCGTGGTGAAGAGCAAGAGCAAGGATACGCTGATTCAAGATTTGGAAGAGACATTTCAGAACCTGCGCAAAGATACAGCTTTAAGTTGAACCCCGAGAAGTGCGTCTTTGGAGTTCCTCCGCAAACTTCTCGGGTTCTTTGTGTCACAGAGGGGGATTGAAGCCAACCCCGACAAGATTAAAGCCATCGAGCAGATTGAAGCCCCGAAGCGAGTCAAGGATGTCAGAAGGCTTGCAGGTTGTGTGGCTGCCCTCAGTAGGTTCATTTCAAAGTCCGCAGAACGCGCCCTACCTTTCTTCAAAATCTTGAAGAAGGCAGGTCCCATGAAGTGGACTCCGGAAGCGGAGGCAACGCTGCAGGATTTGAAACGGTACCTATCCTCCACCCCAGTACTTGTCGCACCTAGACCACAGGAGAAGTTGCTGCTGTACCTAGCGGCAACCAACCAGGTGGTTAGTGCTGCGTTAGTAGCGGAGAGGGAGTCCGACGAGGAGGCTACACCACCGGCAAGCAAGGCCAGCGACAAGCAGGGGGCTGCTCCGACAAGCTCTGGCCCCGACAAGGACAACTCTGCGCAGGAACAGGATGAGGTGCGGAAGAAGATGGTGCAGCGCCCATTGTATTTTGTAAGTTCCCTTCTCCAGGGGGCTAGATCAAGATACTCTGGTGTGCAAAAGTTGCTTTTCAGCCTCCTCATGGCCTCGAGAAAGCTGCGCCATTACTTCCGTGCACACGAGATAACAAAGGTCACTCGCTTTCAACAAGAGGATATTGCACAACCCGTAAGCAACAGCAGGATCGCTGAGTGGGCACTGAGCTGTCGAGCTTTGGACTCAAGTTTGAAAGTACTTCAACCATACAGAGCCGAGCTTTGGCAGAATTTATAGCAGAATGGACCCCAACGCCCGATGAAGAAGTCCAAGAAACAAGTACACCCGCATAAGAAGCGACAAGTGAATGGGTAATGTACTTTGATGGTGCCTTCTCGCTGCAAGGCGCCGTGCGGCGTGGTACTCATCGCCCACCGGAGAGCACCTCAAGTATGTTATCCAGATGCACTTCCCAAGGAGCAAGCGACAAATAACACCGCTGAATATGAAGGTTTGCTCGCAGCCTCGTGGATTGCGCCGAACTTGGGATCGGGAAGTTGATTGTGCGGGAGATTCTCGCCAGGTGGTCCGCAAGTTAACAAGAGCTATCGAGCCCTTTGATGGAAGCTTATGTCGATGAAGTGAGGAAGCTTGAGGAGCGCTTTGAAGGTTTGCAGATGGAGCACGTCTCGAGAGCTCAAAATGAAATTGCAGATGGCCTTTCAAAGTGTGCTTCGATGAAGTTACCTCAGGAACCGGGACCTTCTTGCTCAAGCTGACTCAACCATCCGTCACGCCATCAATTGGGCAGCCCAAGAAGAGAAAGTTGGTCTCCGCGACTACTTGCCGGGCGGGTCTCCCCGAGGCCGCCGCCAAGGTCCCCAAGATCAACGACTGAACGCCGAGGAACAGTTTGCTCCTGCGGATCCTCGGATCTGTCACAAAAGCAAGTGTTCCCGACAAGCCTCGCCCGGCGAGCTTGCCGAGGACCTTCAGCTCCGCAGAGCCAGAGGTTCTGCCGAGAAGCCGAGGTTCCCGCAGCGCCCCTCATGCCTTTAGTCCTTACCGCTGAGCCACAAGCTCCGGCATGGGCGCAGCAGATCGTCTGCTTTTTGCAAACCGGAGAACTTCCGACGACCCGTAAGAAATAGAAAAGATAACCAGACAAATAAGTATGTACCAGTTAAGTGGATAACGAGCTGTACGTAAGAAGACTCAATGGTGTCGATCAAGTGCATCTCCGTGGAAGATGGATGTAAGCTGTTGGCGAAATACACGGAGGCATATGCGGCCACCACATTGGCGCAAGGGCGCTTGCCGAATGCTTTCCGGCAAGGGTTCTTTGGCAAGAAGCCTCCAAGATGCAATCGCACTAGTAACCAAGTGTGAAGCGTGCGGCCCATGCAAAGCAGATTCATCACCAGCTCAAGCTCTCCAAACAATCCCTTTGTCCTCGCCCTTCTCGGTCCAGGGGCTCGATATCCTCGCCCTTCCCCGTGGTTGTCGGGGCTTTGAGTACTTGTACGTAGTAATCACAAGTTCACAAAGTGGCCGAAGTGGAGCCAGTGAGAAAGGTGACAACCGATCAGCGGTCAAGTTCTTGGTCGATTGTGTGCGCTTCGATCCCTAACAGATTATCACCGACAACGGTACACAATTCACCACCGCACCTTCATGCAAGACGCCCAAGACCTTGGCGCCAAGGTCTGTTTAAGCTTCGCTGCTCACCCAAGGAGCAACGGTCAAGCGGAGAGGGCCACGCTTTGAAGTGCTGCGCGGACTCAAGACAAGAACTTTCGACAGCTGCGCAAGTGCGGAAGAAATTGATAGAGGAGCTACCGCGGCTCTTTGGTCGATCGAACGACACCAAATCGAGCCACCGGACAGACACCTTTTGCTCTAGTCTATGGAGCAGAGGCGCTTCTCCCACGGAACTCGTGATACGGATCTCCTCGAGTGCTCGCTATGATGAGCTCGAGCAAGAGCAATCGCGCAAGATGATGCATTGCTCCTTGAGGAGGGACGCCTGTGCTGTCAGACGAGCTGCTCGATACCAGCAAGCCTTGCGCCGCTACCATAGCCGCAAGGTCAAAGCCAGAGTCTCGAGGAAGGCGACCTTGTTCTTCGGCGTGTTCAGTCCGCCAAGAATTCCAACAAGTTGACGCTGGCGGGAAGGCCCTTATCGGTGAGACAAGTCACGAGGCCCGGCGCCGTCCGCCGAGACCGAAGAAGGCTTACCAAAGTGAGCAACTCCTCGAATATAGAGCATCTTCGCAAGTTTCACCCATAAGGCGCGGTTGCCGTGATCCGCCCGCAACCACCTTTTGTACAAGCTTTGCCGCTGTTGCATGTAACCCTTTGTACAAAGCCGGGCATGCACCCGTGCACCAAGAAAGTTTCGTGTTTTGCGCTAGTTGCCTTTCCGTGCTTTTCTTTGCTATTTGCATGTGTTATTTGGCATCTCTTGTGTGACACACATATCCGTAAGCAATAGCACGCCGAAGGCCATATACTTGTTTCCTCTCCTTTTCCTTGCCTCTTAAGCAGAAGGGACGCTCTCGCGCACAAGTTTGCCGGGGGGAAAGGAAATGGAGGATGAACCAAGTGCTGTTCAAGAAAAAGAAGCTTGCCGGAGAACGCATAGATCACGAAAGCTAAGTTATTAGAATTTGAGCAGTTCAAAATTTTAAATTTTAAGTTGCCTTCCTTGAACAACCACACTTTGTATGGAAAACTCAGCGCGGAGGAACCTACCCGTGGATAGCCGCACCCTTATCTTGCTTTCGAGCACGCCAACGATTTAAGTGAGCTGCGACAAGTGTCGCGCCTTTGTTTCGCTTTTCGAGCACGCCAACGATTTAAGTGAGCTGCGACAAGTGTCGCACCCTTGTTTCGCTTTCGAGTCCGCCAGCAAGCTAAGTGCGCCATGACTAGTCATGCAAGGTTGCTTGCCGGTAAGATCTTGGCCAGCAGGCTGCTTCGAAGTTCGCACTCAGCGCCATGGCAAGGGCCCCTTGCCGCAAGTTCCCTAGAAGCGAGGGTTGAAGCATACAAAGTTGAGGATCCGAACAAGGGAGATAACATTGCATCTATTGATCAAAATAAAGATAGTATCTTGCAGGGAACAACCTGTCGCAATGGCTAATGAGTTCATAACACCCTATGCAGAAATAAAAAGAGATAAAGATAAAGGAGGCCTAGTCTACGCGGTCACCCTCCACCCTGGAGATCTTGTTCACTTTAGCAATGATGTGGGCGACCTGCTCCTTCAGAGCCTCCATGTTCGCGTCGGCCGGCAAACTGCGAAGAACGTTGGTGAGGTTTATGCCGGGATTGCGGTATACAATCTTCGTCAGCACGCGCTCCATGGTTCCCGTGCACAGCCGGCGGGTCTCCTCGGCGAGTTGCGCGGGGATCTTCTTCCGCAGATTTGCGTGGGTCGGCGCGATCCCCCTGAAGAAGAGGCTGAGTTTGGCGCTGGGAGGGAGATTTGGATCCGGGGAGTAGATGAGATGCTCCAGCTTCAGCGCCAGCAGCTCCTGGTCAATGTCGGACGCACAAGACACCAAGTCCTCGGTCCATAACTCGACAGTACGGTGGAATTGCTCGGCTGCTTTGTTGGCGCTGTCCGCCAAAGCTCGTTCCTTGCGGAGCTCCTCCTTCAACTTGGTCTCCCGATCCCGGCGGCGCCGAGCGAGTCCTCAACAAGCAGAGACTTGCAGCTCAAGATCCTCGATGGAGTCCTTGGCGGCCTTCAACTCGTCGCCCTTCTTGGAAAGACGCACCTGGAGTTCCGAGTTGGTGTGGGCATCCTTCTCGCGCTCCGTGTTGAGCGCGGCGACCTTCTCCACGCCGCCTTTCAGCGAACTCCTCCAGCTGCGCGACCTTGGCGGCAAGCTCCTCCTTGGCGGTCTCCGCGGCAGCCGCGGCGGTTTTCGCCTCCTTCAGTTCCCCGCCAAGGGCTTGCTCCCGAGCGGCAAGGTCTTCCTCGTGGGAGTCGAGATTGACCTTCCGCTGGACGAGTTCTCCTTCTCGCCGGGACAGCTCCACCCCGGCAAGCCGCTGCTGCTCTTCGGCCTCGGCCTTCTCCAAAGAACCACTCTTCATACTCCCGGCGAAGTCGCCACGCTTCCGCCACCTCGCGGAGAGCAGCCTGGTTGGCGGCACTGAGCTCGCTGCTGCTTCTCCATCTCCTCGGCGGCCTTGGCGGCGAGGGCCTCCCGAAGTGAGTTACCGCCTGCCCGGTAGAAGGGCCAGAGCTGGTGAAGCAGCTTCTCCTCCTCGGGCCCGTCGTTCCCGCCGGGCCCCTCGACGATCTTCAAGCCCGCGGAGGCGAGGACCTCCCCATCAAAGGCCTCACCCTTCGCGGGAGCTCGCGACGAAGAACCCCATGGCACCTGGATGAAGACGCCGTTGGGGGCTTTCAAGTAGTAGCCGGACTGCTCTTCTCCGGCGGAGGAGTCGGCGACCGGCGCAGCACTTGATGCTCCCGCCGCCTCCGTGTCGGCGGTGCGGTCGCCGTCCTCCTCCCCGGCCGCTGCGTTCGCAGCCGGAGCGGTCTCTTGCGCAGCTGGCTCGGCAGCTCCGCCAGATCTCGGCGACAGGCGTCGCCGCCGCCCCTCGCGCCTCCCCTCAATGTCGATGACTTCGCTTCCGTCTGCTTTCGGGGAGGAGGATCTAGAAGAAGAAGGAAAAGCAAAAGAAGTTCAAGCAAATATCCAAAAGAGACAACGCCAAGAAGACAAAGTTGCGAACCTACCTTGGCGGACGCCGTCACGGGCGGGCTCCTCGCCGAGGAGCTCGCCTTGGCGGAGTTGCCGCCCTCGCCGGGTTGCTCGCTTGGCGGGTACTCGCCTTGGCGGAGTACCCGCCTTGGCGGAGTGCTCTCCCTTGCCGGGAGATCGGCCTTGGCGGGACGGCGGGCTCGCGGCTCCTCGGGGCGACCTCCGGCGCCTCCTGCCGCCAGGGTCCACCTCTGCACAAGTCAAGACAAAAACATTGAGGCATTAGTACAAGACCAAAATCTTCAAACACGCCCGGCGAGCGAAAGTGCAGAACCCAGACTTACGCTGGGGGCTGCGCTGGGGGCTGCTCCTCGGAACAGCGCTCGGATCCGGCAAGCTTGGCTCGGGCACGTCCCCGGTCGCCACGGCGGGCGAGTCGTCCGCGACTTCAACCATGGGCACCTTGGCCTTCTTCGCCGCGCGCTGGGCCAAGGTCCTTAAGTCAACGCAAGAAACAAGATTGGCATCAACAATGATCAAGGCGAAATTTGAGAAGATGAAGATCTCGGATACTTACTCCTGTTCCTCCTCGTCGTCTTCGCTCAAGGCGGAGAAGTCATACTCCACCTGGGGCACGTCGGCGCGAGGAGCGGGAGGCGAAGACTCCCTCGGGCGCTTGGCGGTCCTCGGCGCAGCTTGGCTTCCCCGGGAAGCTTGCGCTGCCCGGCGAGCTGGTTGTTGCCGGGGGACCTGCGCCCCCGCTTCCGTCGCCGCCTTGCGGAGGCGCTTCAGTGGAGAACGCCTAGGGCTTGCCCGGGGCGGGGAGGTCTCCGACGACGAGGAGAGGTCGTCGGCGTAAAGATCCGTGGACCCGCCGGCGTCCTCGGCGGCCTCGGCGTCCTCCTCCTCCTCCTCCTCGCCGGCTGGCTCGCTGGGCCCAGCGCCCTGCGCTGCGGCCCCTTTCCCTCTGGCATCTCCGCTCCCTCCGGCGCATTCGCCCCTGCGGGCGCCTCTTTCCCTCCGGCAGCGCCACCTCTTGCCGCTGCCTCGCCGCGATTCCGGGATCCCGGAGTGCCTCGAGAGGGGACCCGGCGAAGCGCTCGGGAGGAAGTTGCAGCAGTCTGCAGATCTCCGCCTCCTCCTCTGGCAGGACGCTCAGCTTCGCCTCCTCGGCGATATCCAAACTCCCCTGCCGCTGCGGCTGCGGCGGCCTCTTCAGCCCGAGAAGCTATGTATGCAAGCTCTTGGTCGGTGGTGTCCCGCGTATGCTCCTTGATGTCATCCTTGTTCTTCGCCACCTCCTCAAGGTTGTCGAAGAAGCTGAGGATGACTGATGGATCGGGCGAAATCCACGTGCGGTCCACGCAGTGCGAATCACACGCGGGCATCATGGCGCAAAGACGATCCCGAGCTGTGCTGTTGCAGAGGGGCACCACTCCCGGGAGGTCCGAACCACTCGATGGGCCGGGTCATATTTAAAGAGTTCCCTGACCATCCCCTCAGCCCAACGCCGTGAAGTTGAAATTCAGCCCGGGCGCAGCCTCATTATATCCGCCGCGAGCCGCACTCCCAGCCGGCCTTTTCCTGCCTTGGAGAGGGGCAATGTGGCGGCGGAGGAAGTCTGCGCCTACCTCCGCAATGCATAGTTTTGCTGCTCAAGACGAAGAATCCGGATGAGGGCGACGTTGAGCTTGACGCCGTCCGGATCCAACTCGCTCCAGCCCTGCCACAAGACGATAGGAGTTGTGCGCGCGCGGTGAAGTGCTGCGGCTCGCCTTCAACGATCCAGCACCGATCAAGACGCCACTCTTCCCACTTGCCGCGGAGCTCCCGGCAAGTAACACTCCTTCTTGTGCATTTAAAACCCAAGATATCCCTCCGAGAGGGGGGCGCCACCGCTCTAGGAGTGAAGAAATGCCTAAACAGCGCCACGTTGGGATGAATTTTATGTAGTTTTCGCACATGTAAAGCGAAAACCGCCATGGTAAGGATGGCGTTGGGGGTGAAGTCAAGAAGATGGAAGCCGAGGTGTGCATGACGCCACGTAAGAATTCGAATAAGGAGGGCAAAGACCGCAGTGGAAGAAGGCTGCGAAGAAATAGTACCCGCCGATAGTTGTCCTTGGTGGCGGCGGATGAGCTCGTCCGAGGATGCGCCTTTGGTTTTCTTGGCCCGTAACAGTAATATTTGTTCCAGAGTTCCTGCTACCGAGCCGCGGCGAGAAGACGACGTTCGCTTCGCAGCGAGGCGAAGCCACCGCCGCCAGATTTCTCCTTCTGGTCTTCTCCGCCTTCCCTTCCCGGTCTTCGGGCCATGGCGGAGGCGGCGAGGGAAGGAGGACGAAGAGTCCGGGCGGCGCCAGCAGACGCAAGAGACGGCGGAGGAGATGCGGAGGCGAGCGCAAAGGGGATCTTCGGAGGAGGAAGAAGATGCAATGAAGGCGAAGGAGGGAACCGCCTCGCTTCCTCTGCTTTTATGGGGAAGTGGGGCGCCCCGCTTTTCCCATTAAAGAACGTGGGCACGCCCCATCTCACGACGCCGCAATCGACGCGCCGCTGCGGGGGGATGCGGCAGATGCGAAGTGGATTCGGCGCGCCAGGCCGCGTGTGCCTGCAGACTGCTTTTGGGCCTGGCCCAACAGCGCTGGCACTGTGGTGGCCCAGTTCGGGGCTCTGTCGGTGTATTAAGGTAGAGGTACCTCAAGACCCCAACTTGTGCACGGGCAGTTGCAGCCCCGCGCAGGATTACCACGTGCTCGCCAAAACCTTCCCGCCCATGTCAAGCCATTCAAAGACAATATATACAAGACAGAAGATTGAGACCCGGCAGCGGAGCTTGCCGGAAGGCCGCTCTGTGCTCAAGGTTACATCACTCACGCAAGGCCCCGGCGAGGGAGCTCGCCGACGACTGAAGATTACATCATAGAAGACACGCCTCGGCGCTTATGTGCGTCGGCGAGGGCCCGGGAGCGACAGTTACAGAGCCCGCAAGCTCCCGGCCCGGCAGCAATAAGACCCCGCAAGGTACTTGCCGGAGAGTAGCGCTATGTGCTCGCGCCCAGCTCATCAGCCCACGCGTCGCCTCGGGCCTTCCAGGACGCGTGGCGGATGGCTCAGCAGCCCGGGGACACGGTGGCACTTCACGGTGGTGGATCCATCGCCGTGGCGACGGAGACGCAAGGGCGGAGCTTTTGGGGTCGACGGCGACGGGCATTAAATGCGCTTGTCCCCATCACAAAGTAGGTAGCAACCATCGCTCACGACCGTAGCTTCACTGCTCCCAAGACTGCTCCAACTACCACCTCTTTTACATTTTTACCCCTTTCTCCCACGCTGCCACCTGTCATGCCCTTCCGACTATAAAGGGAGGCCCATGCGCACGAGAGGGGTTCGGTCCATTCGACACACGCAACACCACCATACGCCGCACTCTCGAGCAAGCTCAATACAAACACAAAGCAGCAGAGGAGTTTTATCTCCGAGAGCTCCGGCTGGGTAAAATCCGCCAGCGTGCTCGCCTCGATCCGCTCTCTCAGGCTCCCTCCGCCTGCATCAAGACAGACAAGGGGCTCCGGCCCCATAGGTGTCCGCGGCGGGCAGATTTCCCCCGGCAACCTCCCTGGCAACGGCGCCAGAAAACAGCCTAGTTGACGAGGTGTTAGTGCCGCTTACCTAGCCTCCCCGGCAATGGCGCCAGAAAATAGCTTGATTTCTATTACGCAACCTTCTTATTGTAGACGTTGTTGGGCCTCCAAGTGCAGAGGTTTGTAGGACAGTAGCAAATTTCCCTCAAGTGGATGACCTAAGGTTTATCAATCTGTGGGAGGCGTAGGATGAAGATGGTCTCTCTCAAACAACCCTGTAAACAAATAGCAAAGAGTCTCTTGTGTCCCCAACACACCCAATACAATGGTAAATTGTATAGGTGCACTAGTTTGGCGAAGAGATGGTGATACAAGTGCAATATGGATGGTAGATATAGGTTTTTGTAATACGAAAATATAAAAACAGCAAGGTAACTAATGATAAAAGTGAGCACAAACGGTATTGCAATGCCTTGAATCAAGGCCTAGGGTTCATACTTTCACTAGTGCAAGTTCTCTCAACAATAATAACATAATTAGATCATATAACAATCCCTCAACATGCAACAAAGAGTCACTCCAAAGTCACTAATAGCAGAGAACAAACAAAGAGATTATTGTAGGGTACGAAACCACCTAAAAGTTATTCTTTCCGATCAATCCATTGGGCTATTCCTATAAGTGTCACAAATAGCACTAGAGTTCGTAGTAAAATAACACCTTAAGATACAAATCAACCAAAACCCTAATGTCACCTCAAGTATCCACGGGTATGATTATACGATATGCATCACACAATCTCAGATTCATCTATTCAACCAACACAAATAACCTCAAAGAGTGCCCAAAGTTTCTACCGGAAAGTCAAGACGAAAACGTGTGCCAACCCCTATGAATAGATTCCCAAGGTCACGGAACCTGCAAGCTGATCACCTACATCAAGTGAATTAATACAATACCCCATTGTCACCATAGGTATCCCACGCAAGACATACATCAAGTGTCCTCAAATCCTTAAAGACTCAATCTGATAAGGTAACTTTAAAGGGAAAACTCAATCCATTACAAGAGAGTAGAGGGGGAGAAACATCATAAGATCCAACTATAGTAGCAAAGCTCACGGTACATCAAGATCATGCCAAATCAAGAACACGAGAGAGAGAGAGAGAGAGAGAGAGATCAAACACATGGCTACTGGTACATACCCTCAGCCCCGAGGGTGAACTACTCGTCATGAAGAGCGTCGGGATGATGAAGATGGCCACCGGTGATGGATCCCCCTCTAGCAGGGTGCCAGAGCGGGGTCCCGATTGGTTCTTGGTGGCTACAAAGGCTTGCTGCGTCGGAGCTCTCAATCTAGGTTTCTTTCCGGAAGTTTGGGTATTTATAGGAGGGTTTGGCGTCGAGAACAAGTTAGGGGGACCCACGGGGAGTCCACGAGGCACAGGGGCGCGCCTCCCACACTCATGGGCCCCATGGGACTCCTCTCCGGTAACTTTTTGTTCAAGTATTTTTTATATTTTTCAGAAAAAATCTCCGTTGATTTTCAGCGCATTCCAAGAACTTCTATTTCTGCACAAAAACAACACCACGGTAGTTCTGCTGAAAACAGCGTCAGTCCGGGTTAGTTCTAACCAAATCATACCAAAATCGTGTAGAAATATTATAAACATGGCATGAATACATCAAAAATTATAGATACGTTGGAGGCGTATCACAGCATGAATAAAGTGTGAACCACCATCAGTCATTAATATCTAGGGACTCCAAACCTTGGGAAAATAACTTCCTTAAGCATTTTAATAGAGGTGTTGTGATCAGCACTACTAGTTGGAATAGCTTCTACCCATTTAGTAACATAATAAACAGCAACCAAAATGTGTGTATACCCATTAGAGGAAGGAAAAGGTCCCATGTAATCAAATCCCCAAACATCATATGGTTCAACGGCAAGTGAATAATTCATAGGCATTTCTTGGCGCTTACCAATATTACCTATTCTTTGGCATTCATCACAAGATGAGACAAACTTACGGGCATCCCCGAAGAGAGTAAGCCAATAAAACCCAGATTGCAATACCTTGTGAGCAGTTCTATCTCAAGCATGATGCCCTCCATAAGCCTCGGAGTGACATTTCCATAGGATTTGTCCGTGTTCATGCTCAGGTACACAACCACTACTAGGGAAAAGCCTAGCAGCAGTGCGGCTTTTAGGCCTATCAGTAGCGCGGGCAGGAGCGCTACTGATAAGGTGCTACACCTAAAGCTTAGCAATAGCGCGCCTAGATCCACACTACTGCTAAATTGACTTAGTAGTAGCGCTTGTTCAGAACAGCACTACTGGTAATTAGTAGTAGCGCTTCTCCTTTCCCGCGCTACTACTATTATTTAGTATTTTATTTCTTTTTTATCATGTTGTATTCATACACCTTTACACAAGTTTTCATACAACAGGAATTTAGAGATTGTTTTTACATCATAATGAGTTATTACATCACGGGGTGAAAGAACCATGGACTAGTTTCAAGTGGATGTCCATCCACTTGAAACTAATCCGCGGTTCTTTCACCCAATGATATAATATCATCATCATCATCATATCATTAACAACTTATCATCATAATACATCATTGTCATATAACACCTCCTCAAGATCATCGTTTTCATCAATGACATCACATAGCAAATTGGTCACTAGTCGTAATCACAAGTACTCCTCATTATCAACTCTAACACATTACCACATAATAAACATATTGTACCTCATAGGTCCTATTACATTCGATTAAGACCTACTACATTTTTTAAGGTAAAATAGCAAAAAACAAGATAGCCCCTGACTCTCCATTATGGAGAATGGAGATTAGCCTGTCTCCAATTCTTGACTTTCGCTGAATGTTACTTCCAAGAACCTCCTTGCGAATGTCCATACATTTTTTCCATCCTTTGATGAACATGTGTTCACGGGTTTTAGAAGTCTGATATGCACAGGTGAGCTCCGTGAGATTTACTCCGGCAAGATGTTCGAATCGAGAGGCGACCATGTAGAGACATCGATGAGGCACACAATCCATCGGGAGTTTCATTGAAAACATAATAATAACTTCATAGTTAGCAATGTACTAGTTTTAGAAGTATGCAAAAGATGCACGGATGTCGTAATAGTAAAAAATCTTACCAGGTATCTCCAGAGAAGTTATCGTGGTTCAACACATGCACTAGTGGCACGATTCACCATAATTTGGAGGAGTTCGATAATAGTTATTGTAATTCTCAAGAAGAGTACAAAATGCGATCGATGATTTTTCTCCTTATACGCTAATTCGTGCCATCGGTGTAGTGGGTTTTATCTACCATCTTCCGCATGTTTTGAAGAATCAAAATAAGCTGTCAATGGAAATAAGCTATCAACTATTTTGAAATAAACAATATAAATTAGTTAATAACTATGTTTGAGAAACTCACATAGCGGTACAATCGAAGCGTATCAACAATGACGCAAATGTCCATATTGTCTTGCTCGATGTCGATCACCAAGATCCATGGTGACAATCATACCTCATAAAAACCATACATTTTGCAAAGTGCTTCCCAATTTTGGCAACCAAAATGGGTTACGCCTGAGCATTGCACAGATTTACTTCAAAATCCATATCATGATGGGTCCTTAGGTGTATTTTCTTTGTTTCAAATTTTCATGGTCTTCAAACCCATCCTCTCCAAGACATAGCGCCTCGCATGGCATGGGATAAGTTAGTCGAATTGTAAAATATGAGAATTAGACGTTGAAATAGTTGAAGTCATGCTTAATTACGAAAAAACACTTGTCGTTGTTGCGTCGCTTCACAATCGAAGGTCTCCTCGAGCTTAATGTTGAAGCGCCGATCTTCGCCCAAATGAACGAACTCGTCGCACATACCTCGATCATCGTGGCACCAGCTACACTCCCCCGGGAGACTGTCGTCGTCCGAGTACGACATTTCCTACGTTCATAATTCAAAGATTAAACTTGTACATATTCTAGCACAAGACATGCCAGAATTCACGAAAAAATCCGGCATGACCTTTGCTAAAAAAGGACATATCGAGCGCCTGAAATTTATCGGAATGGAAATTAATCAACACTCCGGCAAAACATAGACCACTTGGAGATGTAAACTGAACATGAACGACCACTTGGGCAACCACATATCCTATTTGAGCAACAACACAAGATATACAAGGATATTTGGCTGGTCTCACCTCGATGTCGGAGGGGGTCGGTGATCGACGACGACGGCGGGATGTCGGAGGGGGTCGGTGACGGGGACGATGGTGGTCACCTGAAACCATATAAGTTATCACTAATACATCCTGAATAATTGCTTAAACTAAAAAATAACAACAAATATGACATGTTCAACTAGTTTCATTAATTCAATTAGTTCTTACTAAATATAAACTTACTATAAATAGAAAAAACTAGTTCTTTCTAAAAATAAAGTAGTTCAACTAGTTATATTAATTATCTTACTAAAAATACATTAGTTCTATTAATTCAACTAGTTCAACTAGTTTATTAATTTACTTACTAAACTAGTTCAACTACAACTAAAGTAGTTCAACTACAACTACTATTAATCATACCGCCCTAGTTAACTAGTACCATCACTACTAGTAATTAACATCTACTACTACTAAAAATCTAGTACTAACTAAGCAACATCTAGTACTAGCTATGAACCCTAAATTAACATCTACTACTACTAAATCTAGTACTAACTAGTGGCAGGGGGTGGGGGAGACGGAGAGGTAGCTAGGGGCGGCGAGGTCGAGGGCGGTGGGAGGAGGGCAGCCGGCGGAGGAGGGAGGAGGGGCGGCCGCAGGCGGAGGGAGGAGGGTGCCAGCGGAGGAGGGAGGGGCGGCCGCAGGCGGAGGGAGGATGTGCGAGGAGGAGGGAGGGAAGGAGGGGAGTACCTCGGCGGATTTGACGGACGAAGGCGGGCGGCGGCGGCACGCATTTACTTACGGTTATCGGCATGCGGCGAGAGTGAGAGTGTGAGTGAGGGCCGGTCGTGTGCGTGGGGATAAGGTAGGATAGTTGTAGCGCGCTTGCCAAAACGCTATAGTTATCTCGACTAGCAAGAGCGCTTGCATATAAACCGCCATCGCTAAGTGTAACTATACAAAAATACGCTAATGCAAAAATACATTGGCATCAATGATCTTTTGTGTACACCTGAATTGTCAATATGAGTCCTCTCCGGTAGGAACCGGAGAGGACTCATATTATGCCAAAAGTTTTACACATAGAGTTCAAAGTGAAGACCAACTGGTTGTGGTAGTTTCGAAATAACATATTTAAGGTGGTAAACACCTGCTCACGGAGCGAGGTGGGACTAAACTTGTGGGCTGATCTTAGCAGAGCGGTTTTCCTAGAAGCGCCGCTGCTAACTTCTATAGCAAAGAGCGCTGTTCAAGATAGTGCGCCATCGCTATAACTAGCGGGGTGAGGTCATGGCAATTATAGCTGTAGCGCGGTGTTTGGTGGACGCGCTATTGTTATTTTCTCCCGCCAGCCGCTGCTTTGATAACACGCGCTGCTGCTAAATAGCAGTAGCGTGGTATTTTGAGCAGCGCTGCTGGTAAGATTCTGTGTATAGGCTTTTCCCTAGTAGTGAACGTCTAATAATACCATCTACTCCTTTATAAAGATGTGGGTCATCCCAAAAGTAATGTCTTAAATCATAGAAGAATTTTTTCTTTTGTTGGTATGTAAAGCTAGCAGGTAAATATTTATCAACAATGTTATTAGCATAATCAGCATACCAAGGAGTACTATTAGCAACATTTATTGCAGCTAACTGCTCATCAGGAAAACTATCATCAATAGGTAGTGGGTCATCAAGCACATTTTCAAGCCTAGACAAGTTATCTGCTACGGGGTTCTCAGCTCCTTCTCTATCAGTAATATGTAAATAAAATTCTTGTAACAAGAGAACCCAACGAATAAGTCTAGGTTTAGCATCTTTCTTTTCCATAAGATATTTAATAGCAGCATGGTCTGTGTGAACAGTTATTTTGGAATCAACAATATAAGGTCTAAATTTATCACAAGCAAACACCACTGCTAAAAATTATTTTTCAGTAGTAGCATAATTTCTTTGAGCATTGTCTAGAGTTTTACTAGCATAATGAATAACATTCAATTTCTTATCAACTCTTTGTCCTAGAACAGCACCAACAGCATAATCACTAGCGTCCCACATAATTTCAAAAGGCAAATTCCAATCAGGTGGTTGAACAATAGGTGCAGAAATTAAGGCTTTCTTGAGTGTTTCAAAGGCTTCTAAACAATCATCATCAAAAACAAAAGGAACATCCTTTTGCAAAAGACTAGTGAGAGGCCTAGAAATTTTAGAGAAGTCTTTAATAAATCTCGTATAGAAACCAGCATGAACTAGGAAACTATGAATATCTTTGATGTCCTTAGGACATGGCATTTTCTCATTTGCATCAACCTTAGCTTGGTCCACTTCGATACCTCTTTCAGAAATTTTATGACCCAAGACAATGCCCTCATTAACCATAAAGTGGCACTTCTCACAATTCAAGACAAGATTTGTTTGTTCACATCTCTGCAAAACTCGCTCAAGATTGCTTAAACAATCATCAAAGGACTTCCCATAAACAGAAAAGTCATCCATGAAAACCTCCACAATCTTTTCACAAAAGTCAGAGAATATATCAGTCATACATCTTTGAAAGGTAGCAGGTGCATTACATAAACCCAAAGGCATACATCTATAAGCAAATGTTCCAAAAGGACAAGTAAAAGTGGTCTTTTCTTGATCAGATTGTAAAACAGGTATTTGTGAAAAGCCAGTGTATCCATTAAGGAAGCAAAAATGTGTGTGCTTAGATAGTCTTTCTAACATTTGATCAATAAAAGGCAGAGGGTAATGATCTTTTCTAGTAGCTTTATTTAATTTTCAATAATCAATTACCATTCTATAGCCCGTGACAATTCTTTGTGCAATAAGCTCATTCTTATCATTGGGAACAACAGTAATACCTACCTTCTTAGGGACACAATGAACAGGACTTACCCATCTACTATCAGCTGTAGGATAGATTATACCTGCTTCCAGAAGTTCTAATATTTCCGTTCTTACCACTTCTTTCATTTTGAGTTTAACCGATGTTGGTGATCAACAATGCGTTTAGCATCGGGTTCCATATTAATCTTGTGCAGACATAGAGTGGGACTAATGCATTAAGATCGTCAAGAGTATATCCAATAGCAGCTTTGTGCTTCCTTAGAACTTTCAATAATCTTTCTTCTTCATGTTCTGAAAGGTAAACACTAATAATAACAGGATATATCTTCTTTTCATCAAGATAAGCATATTTAAAAGTGCCTGGCAATTGTTTTAATTCAAACACAGGGTCACCCTTAGGTGGAGGAGGACCTCCAAGAGTTTCAATAGGCAAATTGTGTTTAGCAGAGGACGTTGTTCAAATAAGATCTTATCTATTTCATTCCATTCATGCATATGTAAATCATTCTCATGGTCTAGCAAGTATTGCTTTAAAGGATCAGTCGGTGGCACAACAATAGAAGCAAGACCAATTAATTCATCCTTACTAGGCAATTCTTTTTCATGATGATTTCTACTAAACTTGGAAAAATTAAAATCATGAGACTCATTACCAAAACTAACATCGACAGTTTGTTTCTTACAATCTATTTTAGCATTGACGGTGTTCAAGAAAGGTCTACCAAATATAATGGGAGAAAATTTATCTTGTGGGGTGGTAAGAACAAGAAAATTAGTAGCGTATTTTATCTTCCCACACAAGACTTCAACATCTCTAAGAATCCCAATGGGTGATATAATATTTCTATTAGCAAGTTTAATAGTAACACCTATGTCTTCTATTTCAGCAGGTGCTATTTCATCTCTAATTTTTTTCATATAAGGAGTGGGGAATGGCACTCACACTAGCACCCATGTCACGTAAACCATGATAACAGTGATCTCCTATTTTGACTGAAACAACAGGCATGCCAACAACTGGTCTATGTTTATCTTTCCCCTCAGGTTTAACAATTCTAGCATCTTCCTCAAAGAAGTAAATAACATGCTCATCCATATCTTCTTCCAAGAGATCTTTAACCATAGCAATGCTAGGATCTACTTTAATTTGTTCATCAGGTTTAGGTGTTCTAACATAGTTTTTGTTAACCATAGTTGAAACTTTAGCATATTCTTTTATTCTAACAGGGAAAGGTGGTTTCTCAATACAAGCAGAAGGAACAACTGGATCAACATTATAAAGTATAGTTTGTTCTTTAACTGGTAATGGTTCTTTAATTTCATCTTTAATAGGTGGGTGATGTTTAACCCACTTTTCTTTAGGAAGTTCAACATGAGTAGCAAACGATTCACAAAAGGAGGCTACTATATCAGAGTCAAGTCCATATTTAGTGCTAAACTTTTGAAAAGCATTGGTATACATAAAAGATTTAACACAATCATACTTAAGCTTTATACCCGACTCTTTACCCTCGTCAAGTTCCCAATCTTCAGAGTTGCGTTTAATTCTTTCCAAAAGATCCCACCGTAATTCAATAGTCTTATTCATAAAAGAACCAGTACATGAAGTGTCGAGCATGGTATGATCATTAGGAGAAAGCCGAGCATAACAATTCTCAATAATAATTGCTCTTGAGAGCTCATGATTGGGGCATGAATATAACATCAACTT
Source organism: Aegilops speltoides (assembly GCA_021437245.1). Lineage (NCBI taxonomy): Eukaryota > Viridiplantae > Streptophyta > Magnoliopsida > Poales > Poaceae > Aegilops > Aegilops speltoides. The sequence goes on from CM038143.1 coordinate 324,209,346, forward strand.
AAGCCTCCCCCAAGCTAGAGCAATACTTTCTCCTTCATGAGGCCAAAAATTATATATATAATTCCAATCATGATGAACTAGATGCATAGGATAAATCTTTTGATGGAACTCCAATTTCAAACGATTCCAATTCCATGATTCAATATCATCGGATAACCTATACCATGCCAATGCTTTTCCCTTCAAAGATAAAGGGAAAACCTTTTTCATCACTACATCACTGGGTAAACCTACAGCTTAAACAATCCACAACTGTGTTCCACATGTATCAAGAACATATCAAGATGTTCAGTTCCATCTCCTGCATAAGGATTAGCTAGCAGTTGTTCTATCATACCCGAAGGGATTTCATATTCAATATTTTCAGTAGGTGCAGTAGGTTGAGGGGTAATTATTTGTGGTTCCCGACGAGGTGAATATACCCCGAACAAACCCCTCAAAGGATTGTTTTCCATAGTAACAAGTGACAATAAATTTCAGCACACGATATAAATGTTTCCTTACCGAATTCCACTTACCAAAGGCGCTTCACTCCCCGGTAACGGTGCCAGAAAATAGCCTTGATGACCCACAAGTATAGAGAGTCAATTGTAGCTCTTTTTGATAAGTAAGAGTGTCAAACCCAACGAGGAGCAGAAGGAAATGACAAGTAGTTTTCAGTAAGGTAATGTCTGCAAGTGCTAAAACTGTAAGTAGCGAGTAGTTTGATAGCAAGATAATTTGTAACGAGAAAGTAACGATAGTAACAATAAGTATGCAGCAAGGTAGACCAATCCTTTTTAGACAAAGGACAGGCCGAAATGGTCTCTTATAACAAGCAAAGTGTTCTTGAGGGTACACGGGAATTTCATCAAGTTACTTTCATCATGTTGGTTTGATTTGTGTTTGCTACTTTGATAACTTGATATGTGGGTGGACCGGTGCTTAGGTGTTGTTCTTACTTGAACAAAGCTCCTACTTATGATTAACCCTCCTGCAAGCATCCGCAAGTACGAGGAAATTATTAAGAATAAATTCTAACCATAGCATTAAACTCTAGGATCCAATCGGTCCCTTATGGAATAGTGCATAAAACTGGGGTTAAGTTTCTGTCACTCTCACAACCCACCATCTATTTACTACTCCACAATGCATTCCCTTAGGCCCAAATATGGTGAAGTGTCATGTAGTCGACGTTCACAGGACACCACTAAGGGAATCACAACATACATACTATCAAAATATCAAACACATATCAAATTCACATGATCACTTGCAACATGATTTCTCCCGTGACCTCAAGAACAAAAGTAACTACTCACAAATAATCAACATGCTCATGATCAGAGGGGTATTAAATAGCATAATGGATCTGAACATATAATCTTCCACCAAATAAACCATATAGTAATCAACTACAAGATGTAATCAACACTACTAGTCACCCACGGGCACCAATCTATAGTTTTCTTACAAAGATTGAACGCAAGAGATGACCTAGGGTTTGAGAGGAGTTGGTGCTGTGAAGATGTTAATGAAGATGCCCCCCCCCCCCAAGATGGGAGAGTTGTTGGTGAGGATGATGACAATGATTTCCCCCTCCGGGAAGTTCCCGGCGAATTGTTCACCGAGGGCAAAAGTGCTCCTACCTGTGTTCCGCCGACACGGGTGGCGCTTCATCCAATGTCCTCCCCTTATTTTTTCTAGGTCAAAATGACTTATATACCAGAAGATGGGCACCGGAGGTGGACCGAGGAGGGCACAACCCACCAGGGCGCGCCTGGGCTCCCTAGCGCGCCCAGGTGGGTCGTGCCCACCTGTTGGGCCCCCTCTAGTATATATTTGCTCCAATATTTCTTAAATATTCCATAAAAATTCTCCGTGGAGGTTCAACTTGTTTGGAGTTGTACAGAATAGGTAGCCTGACGTAGCTTTTTCAGGTGCAGATTTCCAGCTGCCAGAATTCTCCCTCTTGGTGTGTACCTTGCAAATTATAAGAGAAAAGACATTAGAATTACTCCAAAAAGCATTATTATGGATAAAAACATTATAAATTACAGTAAGAAAACATGATGCAAAATGTACGTATCAATGTCTTCCTGCCGAACCAGCAACACACATAAATAGTCCGGAGAGTCATGGAGGTGATGTGGAATGTACTTAACCCATTGATCGCCTGAAGATGAAGGTACTCGAGTGCAGTACAGCCAAGGAGCAGGCGCTCCATGTCACCATTTGAGAGGCAGACGACAACGAGCTCGAGGTGCTTTAGTCGTGGTAGAATAAGAGCGGGCGCATCATTAAGGGGGATGGCAGTTCCTGAACTTGGTGATGCGCGGCGTGGGTGCGAGGCGAAGCACGGACGTTGGCAGGAAGCGCCTATGCTCATCATCAGAAGTGAGCTCCTCGAGCTGATCTAGGGCGGGGATTAGAACCAGTCAGCAAGCTTGGCTCGGTCCCTGCCATTCGAATGGAACTTGCCCATTCTAAGGCCTTTGGTGGGGCCAAGGTGACTGCCGGGGATCTTGGAGAACGCATCCAAGCTTTTGCGATAGCCATGGCAGAGCTCGTGGGTGTCGATGAGGTCGAGAGGGGTGGACACCATAGGGGGTGCCACCGCCGGGAAAGGACGGTTGTCCGCACCCCACATTTGATTGGGAGGAGGGAGATGATGACTGTCAGCATATCATCGGGGAGGCTGATGATGAAGTCTAGTCCTGCTGGAGTCGCTTGCGGTTCTAGCTCGCACCGCCTCCGCTTGTTGGCAGCCCTATTCTCCACCTCTGGAATCTCCTTGTCAGCGGTACTTTCTGATAGAAATGAGAGTGCAGGGAATATTTAATTAAAACAGGGCAATTGAAAAGTGTATTGGTAACTAGAAGTTCTTAGGTAGGAATATAGTAAGAAAAGTCAATAACAATTGGTTGCTTAAATACTACACCATTCATTTGACATTGCTGGGTAAGTCAACATGCGGATAGTTTAAAAGAAAACTTACTTCGAACAAAGTCTGGACGGATGATTTTGTCAGAGAATTTAGCATATATCTCATGACCAGGCCCTTCTATGTGCAGTGCATTTTTAGTGCCAGCTTTTAGTACATAAAACTTTTTCTTTCCAAAAGCCAGCGTCAAAATAGGAGTCACCATGTTCATCAAGTCTTACAGTAGCAATGATTGTAAATCCATGGTTTGTGTGCAGTATGACATCCGTGCAGCCTTGATCTATGTAAAGGGAAAAATTGTGCACTACATAATCTATTGCATAGCAAGGGATGTGCTGCAGAAAATGGTAGGATTGTTAAAGAAAATATGGTAAGATGCAAATATGGGCCCAAATTGAAAGAACTGTACAGCAGTTGAAACCGAAGGACAAAAATCTATAATTAAACAGGTTGGGTAAACATAATGTCATGGAAATATGAGAGTAATCGAAAGAAGAATGCATCATTAATTTGCCTAATATAGAAAGAAGAGGGGAAAATCCCCTTTGGCGTATATGGTGCATGTGGCGCCTTTTATCCAAATGTAGCAATATTTAGAATATGTTTAGGAAAGTAGGACATGCCAACCGATCAATTTAGGGTGAGATTGAACATACCGCGCACATACTCAAGTCATCTGGTACGGTGAGATGGAATCTCTACCAGAGGTCGCAAATTCCTAATGTGTCGGCACACTGTACACTCTATGAATGAAAGAAAACACTCAAATCAGCTCGAATAAAAATGAATTAACCGTGATTTCCGCCGGGTGATTAAAGGAGGCAGATGAACTGGGATAATAGATGAGATAATATCTCATTAAATTAGTTACCTCGTCGTCCACGAGAAAGAACCCTCAATACGGCAGATTCCCCAACTGAGCGAAGCTGGGTCGGCCGCAAGCAGCGTCGAGAAAGCCCAAGGCGATAGGCGGCGGCAAGCGGAAGTGGCGAAATGCGGTGGGGTTCCCCGGCAGCCTAGCGATGGCGGCAGGCGTCGAGCTAAGTGGTTACCGCTGCGATAGGCGGTGCCATGCATAGAAGTGGCGGAGCTTGTGCAGGTCTGAATGGGGACTAGAGACAGCGATGGTGGGCGGGGTGAGGGTTTTTTTGACGTGGGGATGGCGAGGGTTTCATTTTTTTCTTTTTTGAATTGGGTGGTGAGGGTTTTCTGTCCCACAAAGAATTTCGGAGGCAACGGTTTGCTAGAGCCAACCGTGTGTGATTGACGCAATAGGCAAAACGAAAGTCATTGCACACGGTTTCAATTTTTGGAACCGTGTGTGACTGATGTACTTCCTCCATCCTGGTTTATAGGTCCCCTTTGTAATTTGTACCTAATTTTGACCAGATATTTAACTAAGAAATGTTTATGCATGTCATCATAAATTATATCATTGAACACTATGTTCAAATAAGCATCCAACAATATAATTTCTGCTGACCTGCACTAACATTTTGCTAGTTAAATCTTTGGTCAACATTTAACACAAATTAAAAGGGGACCAATAAACGAGGACAGAGGTAGATTCCATCAACCAAACAGATTGCATCCATATCCCACAGTTAGACATAAGTAAACATAGATTAAACATACTCAGACAGATAATAAACGTACACATACACAAGCATAGTTCAACCGTCATTAAGCATGCTCAAGCATACATAGTTCGATCCCACATCTCATCTCACATGCAGGCACGATCCTGAAGCTTCTCCAGGTACTCGGCGTACGCGTCGTGCGCCACCCTCTGAGAAAACTTCTTCTTGAAGGAGCCAACGGCCCGTCCTCTTGCATGCGCCAGAACACTTTTATACGCGTCATGAAGCTTGTGGTTGCAAAATGGGCATCGATAGTTGTCGTCCCAGGTCCTAGTATGCCTGTTATGCATTCCCGCATAAAGCTCCCTCAGGATTTGCCTCTTGTACCTCTTCTGGACATCATCATCCTCGTTTTCCACATCGTCAGACAAAACCTATACAAATAGTAAAAAAATGTGGCGTCAAATTAATGGTTACAAACTAATCTCTAACGAACATTTGGCAGTTGCCAAAAATTGGCATCAAATCAATGATTACATGCCGTGAAGTAGGATTAGGAATTTATGGCTATTTATTTATACATATCCAGAGATTATGGTTCAATTTTTAAGCACATTCGTCTACATACAGACCAATCTTGAAGAAAATAATGGCACAAACATATGTAGGTCATTGAAAATCAATTGTCAAGTCCTGGCTAGTAATTATTAGCATAAACACTAACCCTAGTCGGATTACTAGCAGAAATCATTTCCATAGATGAAACAACTAATCACTTATCACTTGTACCATTCAAATAATCAATACACTACACGGATATAACGAAACTTACTCGGATTTCATGGATTGGGAGAACATAAACATAGGATTTCTATTCCAAAGAGGGGGAGGCGGGAGTAACCAGAGAAACCCTGGGATCTATTTGACATATAAATGGGTATAGATGACTAACCAGTTGTTCGCCGTCGTCGGAGTCGTCACCGGAGTGGTCGTCGAAGTCGTCGCCGAGTCATCACCAGAGTCGGTGTGGAACTCCGCCTCCGGTTGTGGAAGCTCGACGCCGTCGACGATGTCAGGTTTCAGCGATAACTCGCCGGCGGTGACGGCAACCTCTGTCTCCATCTCCATGACGTGCTCCGGCACTTTAGCAGCCTCGGCGTCGCCACTCCCTTAGATGGGGTGCTTCGGCGGCATCCTCAAACACTGACGGCTTTGATGACTAAGAGCGGCATCGAGGATGCAAGCGGAGAGAGGGTATTGTGTGTGTGTGTGGTGAGGATGGGGGGTGTGGCTGCTCGGGCGCACCATTAATATGGGAGAGCTCTTAATATGAAGTAGTGGGAGAGAGGCGGGCGGCGGTCAAACCGCTGGCTCGCCTTCTAGTGAGCCTGCGCACCAGACTTCTGGCATGCCTACCGTCGTTTCACACAACTACTCGCACACCTCCGTCAATTCACACACTTGCACACACGCCTCTCGTTATGCCTGCACGGCGGACTACTCGCATGCGTCCCGTCAACTCACGCCTGCTCGCACGGCACACGGGCCGCTTGGCGGCACATATATTGTTTCTCTATTTGGATGATTAATGATGCTGCTTTATTGCTTAACCGAAGCAAGGCACGTATCCATTGTTGGTCTAACGCTCACGGTTCGAATAAATAGTCTGTTTGGGATATTGGTTCCCAATTATTAATAATCTCCCGTTTGTAATTAGATCAAGATTTCATCAAAACTGGTCTCAAATTTGACCAAAAAAGTACAATGCAACTTTGTATTGGTGTCCATATGACAACACGATAAGTTTCATGAACTTCAAATAAGTTTTGGATGTACTAGAAAAAATCAAGATTCTCATTGCTTGAAATTTGTTGCACGGGGAGTAAACATGCACCCAGTGAGACACATGTGTTTTTGCAATCCATTTAGGTGCACTGTCACGTGTGCATGTAGCTCGAATTTGATTTTTGCACATTATACCCGTAGAAAATAAATTAATTAATGTACTAAAATGTCTTAATGATCTCTGATTATTTTTTCGAAATTAAAACATCCCTACTTTGGTAACATATGTATGTTCACCGCGGGATAATTAATTTAACATGCATCATAGATGCGGTGGATTCGCGGCTTGTGTGTGGGTGTATACATCTGGGGGTGGCGGGTGGCTTGCAGTACACAACGAGTTGTGAACCACCATGTGGGTTGGCCGTTCTGTTAGGCAGGCCAGTGCCACATCAGAGTCGTGAATTCGTAATTTAAAACAGTACACAACCCTTTCATACATACATGTTTTGGCCACATGCAGTCGATGGTTGTCCTACACGACACTCGATACTCGCGTATGACGCTTTCTATGGGCCCGCAAGGTCGTCGTCCATCACATTGACGAACAGCCGGTAGTGAGGTTAATTTGACCAGCAAGGTAGAATCTTTTTGTTTGTGTTATGGTGGTATATAGTACGCGTCGAAGAGGTGGGAGGGGACTAGCATGTATATATACTATACATACTCGTCCGTGAACAAGTACACCTCACTCAGTATCGGGACTTTTCGGTTTCCGAGGCACGTGCCACATCAAAATTGTGAAAATGGCTATTCAAACATCACACAACACCTCTTTGCACCACATGCATGCAGGCGGTGGTTATCCTAGCTAGGACACTCACGTGTGACGCTTCCATCGGTGAGCCCATGAGGCCATCGTCGATGCATGCATCACTTTGACCTACTTCGGGAGAGGTTAATTAATTTCACCATTGATGAGGATTCTTTTTGGGTTGTATTACGGTAGGAACATATAGTATGCATCAAAGAGGGGGAAGGGGACCATCATATGTAGTACGCTTCATGAACCTAGCTCTGTGTGGGTGCATGGTTTACGGTTTTTGAGGCATGTGGCACATCAAAGTTGTGCATTTTAGGTATTCAACATATGTTTGGCCCACATGCAAAACGATGGTGGTTATCCTCTCGCACCCACATAAGCGGTTATCAACAATATCGATGCTTTCCATCTGTGGGCTGCTTGGTCCATCACTACTTTTTGCCTGACAACAAGAGTGGTTAATTTAACTTAGGAGGGAGTTATTTTTTGCTTGTAATACGGTATATATATATATATGAGCACACACACATGCATGTGTATGCATGAATCCCTCCCATCGAGTCGAAGTGGCTAGTACAACGACACGTCATGAACCGATCTTGCTTTGTGTGGGGAGAGTGTACGATTTTCGACGCACTCTCCACATCAATGTTGTGAAATGATATTCAAACATGCATGCACGCATCACCTCCATACACATGTATGTAGTGGTTGTCTTTGAATGATACACTCCCTCACATGGTTATTGACGACAAGCCTATATATTCATGGGCCCGTGTGGACATCCATGATCACCTTGACCGACAATAAGATAGGTTACCATCGCGGATTCTTCATTTGGTTCATGTTATCGTAGTATAGGTCATGGTGAGATTCAGACCTAATTAAAATTTGAGCACATATACTATGCACGCATGCATGCATGAATCCCTGTCGTCGGCTTGAAGTGTGGTGTTACATACATATGCATCATCAACCTAACCTTCACTCAGTGTGGGGATTTCTAGTTCGAAATCACGGTGTGCCACATCAAAGTCGTTCCATTGTGTACTAAAAAACACACCTCTCCATACATATGTTTGGGCCACACGCATGCAGTGGTTGTCTTCCGGGACTAGCTACTTGCCTGATTATTGGCGAGTTAGCCTATCTCCGGGGTCGCATGGACGACCATCACTTTGACCAGCAACAAGAGAGAGGTTGTACGACCAAGGTGGATTATTCTTGGTCCGTTTTACGATCAATCTTGGTGAGATGCCTCTCTGGCCCGCCGACTGAAAGTGTGTGGGGGGGCTGCTACTTTGCACTTTGCTAGGTGAACCTCGGCTAGTGGGGATGCATTCATAGTTTATGATTCCCTTTGTGCCGACACGGTCGAGGGTGGGGGGCTGCTAGCTACTTCGCACTTTCCTAGGTGAACCACGGTTGGGGGGCATCCATTCATAGCTTACGATCCCCTTCATGTCGACACGAGGGAGGGGGGCTGCTAGCTACTTCGCACTTTGCTAGCTGAGCCTCATTTGGGGGGGCATGCATTCATAGCTTAGGATTCCCTTCGTGCCGACACGGGGGGGTGGGGGCTGCTAGCTATTCGCACTTTTCTAGGTGAACCATGGTTGGGGGGATCCATTCATATCTTAGGATTCCCTCATGCCGACACGAGGGAGGGAGGGGGCTGCTAGCTACTTCACACATTGCTAGGTGAGCCTCGGTTGGGGGGCATGCATTCATAGCTTAGGATTCCCTTCATGCCGACACGAGGGGGGCAAGAAATACCATGCGCTTTGTGAGATAGGTGCGACATCGAAGTTGCATTTGGTATTTGAAAATCAAACCACCCTTTTCATACATAAATTCGGTCCACGTGCAAGTGTGTTCGTGTTCTGACCCTCTCCTGCGTCATTTTTTGCCAAATTTATGAACATTAGACAAGTAGGATGATGCAACAGACATGGTTCACTCAAACTAACTGTGTGCCATGCCGGTGCCCCTGTCACGCACACATCTGCACAGTACATTGGGCTCCATGAGGCTCCCCCTCAAAAAAATATCTGCCCGCCTCGAGGGTTTTTCTGTTTCATAACACACGGTTGTTATCTCCGGACCGTGTGTGATGTTTCTTGTTCCCAATCCCGCCTGCATCCCTAGAAAACATCTGCCCGCCTCGAAGAGGGTTGTTCTGTTTCATAACACACAATTGTTATCTCTGGACTGTGTGTGATGTTTCTTGTTCCCAATCCCACCGGCATCCCTAGAAAATATATGCCCGCCTCAAGGGTTTTTCTGTTTCATAACACGCGGTTGTTATCTCCGGACCCTGTGCGATGTTTCTTGTTCCCAATCCCACCTGCTCCTAGAAAATATATGCCCGCCTCGAGGGTTTTCCTGTTTCATAACACACAGTTGTTATCTCCAGACCGTGTGCGATGCACCATCATCAAAATTTTCAATAGCCCCGGCATTTGAATCCCGCGTAGTAAAATTTTCAGTACCCGCGTCATTTCCTCTAACACACCCCCGGCCCTCCCCCCTCCACACACACACACCAAAACCTCCTTGGGCGTGCGTGCACACACACACATACCCTCCCTCGCTCGAAACCCTAGCAAGGTCCCCGCCACTGCCGCCGCTGCAAGACCTCCATTGTCAACATCTGTCAGTTTACCCGTGCAGCTTACCCACCAATCTCCATACCCAGGCCACCCTGAGTTTCTTAGATGGCGCCTGCCAACCACCCCCTTTCCCATAGATCCCCATCCCCATCCCCCACTCTAGAACGTCGCTACCTAAGCCCGGCTACGCTTCTCGTGGAGCTCGAGGAGCGACTGGCCCAAAAGAGGTGTATCGCAGTCTCTTCGCCCGACGTCACCGAGGAAGCTGACGACCATTACTAGCGGCAGGCACTCAAGCAGCGGGATAGAGTATGCGGGTATGTCACGGATGCTGGCTATGACATCGAGGTCATCGATAGCGACGGCCTGAGGCGGGCTATGTCATAGGTTAAGTGTCCCACCCCAACCCCTCGGGTTCAACCGCCGTTGATCTCACCCATGGCTCTGTCGTAGATCTCCTCTGGCTTGCTGTCAAAAACTTGCCATCCTACATCGCCATCGAGCCCCTTTTGTCATTTCTAAAGGACACATTCTGCGACGCTGGCTTGGGATCCACAGCTTCCAAGTCAGACCTCATGGACGGCGACCACGAGGTGGGCACCTCTCCGGCTCTTCCAAGGGGAAGATCCCATCTGCTCTTCCAAGGGGAAAGATCCCGTCTGCGACATCAGGGAGGGCACCCTACAGCTGTGCTCTTCCAAAAGGGAACGAGCCCATCTGCGACAACATAGAGCGCATCCAGGGTCCATGCTCTTCCCATGGGAACGAGCCATCTGTGAAAAGTGAGGAAACCCCTGATTTGTTTTGTCATGGCTCTTCACAGGGGGAAACCCATGATTTGTTTTGTCGAGTCCCTTTTGTAGTGTAGTGAGAATATGTCCAGTTTTAATTGCTATATCTGGTTGTTTGTAGTTTGACTTGTTTATTTCAGTTGTGCACAGTGTGATGCTCTATATGTGCAATTATTTACTGTGCAGTACATTTCATCAATCCAGTTTTAAACATACCGATAGGAATGCATATATTTGCTTGTTGTTAAGCCTGTTATAGCTAGCATATGCCTCTTTTAAAGTTTTTTGATTGCTCTGTTGTTTGTAGTTAGCATATGTCCAGTTTAAAATGCTATCTTTGGTTGTTCGTAGTATGCCTTGTCTATTCCAGTTATTCACAATGTGATGTTCTATATGTACAAATATGAACTGTGCAGTTCAATTTCATCAGTACCAGTTTCAACAATACCACTATGAATGACTACATTTGCTTGCTACATGTTGTAGTTACCACGCCTTTCCATTTTTATTTAACAATAACCGATGTATTTAGACCGGCACAATACCAGTTTGAATGACAATGTTTGCTTGTTGTTAAACGTTAGGCCTGTTGCAGTTAACACACTTTTCCACTTGTTTTGCTTTACTAGCATGCTTAAACCTGCACACTGAAGCTATCTTTTGGAGATTATTTTGTCTGCCATGGATAATTTTGGTTGATGTTTAGCCTATTGTGCTTAACATGCTTCTCGATGTACCTACACAGGACAATTCTGGGAACAACTATTGTTTTCCATCGAGGTTAGTTTCATCCCATGGCTTATATATGCTCACTGTTCAGGATATCGGTAGCCGGTACCATATAGGTCGAGGGCTAATAAGGGACTAATCAGTGAATTGGAATTTTAACTGAATATATCTGCAACCCATTTATCGTGAGGTTAACTAGGGACATATGTAATGTATCTGAGGCTACATAGCAACATGCACTGTACTTAATGTCTACATATGCAATCCTAGGCTACATAGCAACAAGGAAGAGTGTTACCTTAATGTTCTGATGATGTCTAGATATACATAGAAGAGCAGCAGCAACAACAACAACAACAACAACAACAACACTGCCCTGTTTGGATACTCAACTTAGCTAGAGGTTAGAGTTTGTTTCTAGCTCATGACTAACCCTGAACGACTCCATCCAAAGAGGTGTTTGGATGACAGGGTTAGATACTAAGATTGACAATTAATGCACTAGGAGAACTAGCTCCAATTAGCACCTCTTGGGTTGGATATTTTTTTTGGGTGGTTTATAGATGCAACTAGCTCAAACTAGCCCTCATGTTTAGATATACTTTAGGGCTATTTGAGCCCGAACTAGCTCAAACTAACTCTAACCCATGGATGCAGCAGCAGTTAATCAGCCGATTGTAAGAATGCAATAAACTCCTTCTGGCCCATAATATAAGATGTTAATTCATTTAATATGTGAGTATGTTGGATGCTATAAGATATTATAAAAGAGTGTTGTACTACATCATTGTGCAATTGGTGTTTAGCTTCTAATATTAATTTGGTGCTTTTAGGTACATATGTCATTGGTAAAGATCCGCTCACCCTTTTCTCACAGATGGGGAAATGAGATAGCGATGAACCAGCATCAAGTGAGGAAGCGGATAAACATTTTTAGTAAAATTGATCAAAAGATGGCAATTAAACTATTTGTTTACACTTTATCCAATACAACAACAAACTGCAGGATGGTAAGTGAGAACTCTGCAGCCTTCTTTTTACTGCCCATAATGAGTTGTGTTAGATGACAATATCTGAATCTTTTTTCCTTTGTTGTGGTTCCCAAAGCAGTTTACTCAAGATTACCTCTCAAACTACATGATTGATGGGCATGCAAAGGTTAAAGTATTTCTACCAGAACACGATGATTATCTAGATGTTTTCATGAAGACCGTGAAGGATAGGCGGTCGACCATCACAAGGGGTTGAACTAGAGTCGTGCGTGCCTTCTGCATGAAGGAGGGCACAATATGGGCATTCCACTTCACCTTGTTCAGCAACCAGAATGCATTTCGCCTCTTTCTTTACCGTCTTTAATAGTACAAGTATACAACTGTGGTCCATCGTTCTTTATTTGGTTCTTATGTAATTCTTGATATGTACCTATGAATCAAATAATGCATTGGTTGTGTGAACCTGATGTATATGAATAAAGCTATAGCATACATTCAAATTCAAATCCAAATCCGGTACATTTGATATAGTAGCAATTATATTACAGTGAAATTACGCTCCTGGGTCGTTACGGCACACACGGTTGGTAAAACACAAACGTTTGCTATATACACAAGAATCCGAGACGGTTCACAGAGAGGAAACTTGTGCAAGCATGCACACAGTTGCCATTTGTAAAGCGTGTGCGATGCCACACAATATCACAAATGGTGCAGGCAAACTAAACATTTGTGATAGTTGCCTTTTCGTACACGATTCGCAACCATGAACTGTTTCTGATGAAGTATGCATCGTAAACGTTGCACCACAGAATAGCGTGTGTAATAGTTGTCGTGTACGACGATGTTATGATTGTCCGACGTTTCGTAATCCTATCCGACACTTTTACGAAGATTAGCTAATCTTCTTAATTAGTTATCGCATATGGTTTGGGAAAAGCGAATGTGTGTGATTGTATGCTTATCAAACACGTTCTATAATAGTGAACCATTTGTGATGGGCCGCGCATCATAAACGTTGCACCACAGAATACCGACTATGATGGCAATGCAAGCACAAACGAGTAGGAGTACTATATATACATCTTGGCTCCCTATCCCCGACGGTTTCTGGGTCGTGTGGGAAGGACCCCCCCTATTGCCCATACTCACTTGGCGATGGTCCAAATGCCGTCATGAAAAGGGGTTAAAAACCGTTTGTATAGCACTGACGCATACCAGTGAGTGTACGTATGTCATTTCACACACGGAGGTGACACGTTCCTCTTGGAACCACGAGCCTTCTTGAGAGAAGCTCCAGTTTGAAAGAAGCTTATACCAAAGCTTGTCCCAATTTGGCCAAAAAAATTACTGCATCATGTAGGTGCCATGTCGTGACACCATGCCAAGTTTCATGATTTTCAGGCATGTTTTGGATTTACATGAATTAAAAAACCAAGTTTGACAATCTTTCCGGCCGAGCCACGACGCCCAGATGTTTGAATTTCATTCCCATTTCTTGCATGGGACCTAGAAATTCACCCAAGGACGCACATGTGATTTTTCAACAACTTTGGTGCATTGGAGCATGTCCTTGTAGTTCAAATTTGAATTATGCACATTAAATGACGAGAAATTCAATTAATGTACAAGAAAGTCCAAACGAACCCAGAATAATTCCAAATTTTAACACAACACTCATATAGTTCTATGTTGCCTCTCTAAAAAATAAGGGGGCAGCGTATATCATTTCGAACACAAAGGGGACATGTCCCCCCTCGGGAACCATGAGTTACTCGAGAGAAGCTCCGATTGGCAAGAAGCTTATACCAAAAACTTGTCCAAATGTGGCAAATTTTTTTACCACAGCATGTTGGTGCCATGAAATGACACCATGCCAAGTTTCATGATTTTCAGGCGAGTTTTGAATTTTCAGGAATTTAAAAACCAAGTTTCTCAATGTTCCCGGGCGAGCCATGACGCCTAGATGTTTGAATTTCATTCCTATTTCTTGCATGGGACCTATAAATTCACCCAAAGACACACATGTGATTTTTCAACAAACTTTGGTGCACTGGAACATGTGCTTGTAGTTCAAATTTGAATTATGCACATTAAATGCCTAGGAACTCAATTGATCCATAAAAGTGCCAAATGAACCCAGAATAATTCCAAATTTAAACACAACACCCATGTAGTTGCATGTTCAGTGTACATAAATGTTCTAGAAATTCAAACACCATCCTTTCCCTCCGTAACACCATTCTGTCTTTCAAAACATAATGAAAAAATCAGGTATACCACAAATAGTTTACTAGAAAGAATCGTGTGGGATGCGATATAAAATATCTTGGCGCACCATCTTGTCTAGCTTACGCAGGTAGCTTCGTCGTCTACAGTCCATCGTCCCCGCTTGAACCAAACTTGAGCGCTAGTTTCTCGCGGCACTGAGCAAAATGTTTTTGCCATCGCAGAAATATCTATCTCCCCGCCCCCTCCATCCCACCAACAGCCACATTTCCACTATTCCTCCTTGCTTTCCAAGTTCAAACCTTCACTGCTGCTTACTAGCAGCTCAGCCTCCTCGCCGGCGACCCTTCTTCTTGTAGTGCTGCCTCCTTGCCGGCTACCCTTCTTCTTGCAGCACTGCCTCCTTGCCGGTGACCCTTCTTCTTGTAGCGCCGCCTGTCGGTGTCAAAACCGGTGGATCTCGGGTAGGGGGTCCCGAACTGTGCGTCTAAGGCTAATGGTAACAGGAGGCAAGAGACACGATGTTTTACCCAGGTTCGGGCCCTCTCGATGGATGTAATACCCTACTTCCTGCTTGATCTTGATGATATGAGTATTACAAGAGTAGATCTACCACGAGATCGTAGAGGCTAAACCCTAGAAGCTAGCCTATGATTTTGATTGTTGTTGTCCTACGGACTAAACCCTCCGGTTTATATAGACACCAGAGGAGGCTAGGGTTATACAAAGTCGGTTACAAAGAAGGAGATCTAACATCCGGATCGCCAAGCTTGTCTTCCACACAATGGACAGTCCCATCCAGACACGGGACGAAGTCTTGAGTCTTGTATCTTCACGGTCCAACAGTCCGGCCAAAGTACATAGTCCGGCTGTCCGGACACCCCCTAATCCAGGATTCCCTCGGTAGTCCCTGAACCAGGCTTCAATGACATTGAGTCCGGCGCACAGATTGTCTTCGGCATTGCAAGGCGGGTTCCATCTCCGAATACCCCAAAGCAGATCAAGGATCGTGTCCGGCTCTGTAAGATAACTTCCGCATTCCACCGTAGAGAGAGCAATATTCCACAAATATAATCTGCTGACAACTTTAGATGACATGACATCACATCATGGTCAAGTCATTATTCGAACCATTTTCCCACAACCAGCCACCGCACATATTGCGAGGCGGTTTCCTCGGCACGTCTTGTCGAAGCAAGATCATGTCCCCTTATCAGGGGATCCTCATCAATACGGGTATGGGTAACCCAACTGTGGCGCTTGAAAAATAAGAGATTTCCTCAGGCAAGCGGGGAGGTGCACCGTTTTCGCCACCTCTATAAAGGGATAAGGATCTCCCATTTTTACCCACGCCTTCTTCCTCCTTCGCTCATCCATTCTCGCACCCTAGAGCTCCAGCGCCCTAGTTCTCGCTTTCTCCGCACAGCCAAAAATGTCCGGAGCGGGAGGCAAGTGAGTGGCTTCCTCCGTCAAGGAGGAGCGCATTACGAAGCTCCGGGCGGCCGGTTACTTGTCCGCAGATATTGCGCACCGGCTTCCGGACGCAGGGCAGATCATTTCGACTCCGGGTCCCCACGAGAGGGTCATGTTCCTTGCCCACTTCATCCATAGACTGGGATTCCCCCTCCACCCATTTGTCCGCGGGCTTCTGTTCTATTATGGGCTAGATTTTCACGATTTGGCCCCAAACTTCATCCTCAACATCTCGGCGTTTATCGTCGTGTGCGAGGCTTTTCTCCGCATCAGACCCCACTTTGGCTTGTGGCTAAAGATCTTCAACGTGAAGCCAAAGATAGTGGTCGGCCAGCAGGCGGAGTGCGGAGGCGCCATGGTGGGCAAGATGCCCAACGTCACCTGGCTCGAAGGTTCCTTTGCGGAGACCGTGAAGGGGTGGCAATCGGGGTGGTTCTACATCACCAAGCCGCGCGACGCCAACTGGGTGGCGGCCCCCGAATTCCGATCTGGTGTCCCTGTGCGGCTCACTTCCTGTAAGAGGAAGGGCCTAGCCTGGGGCTCATCCGCGGATCTGACCGAACTCCAAAACCGCGTCACAAACATGATAACCAAGAATATCAAGCTAGTCAATGTGGTCCAGGTCATGCTATTTCACCGGATTCTCCCATGTCAGAGATGGGCATTCAACCTGTGGGAGTTCGATGCGGCCCAACACCAAACACTGCAAGTTCTCTTTGACACGACGCACAAGGACGCCTAGAAGGTGTTATTCAAGGCCAATGAAGTTCCTCCCCCCCCCATCTCTGAGGACCGTGGACTCAGTGCTAAGCGCCAGGCCAATGCGGTAAGCATTCTACATTTTGCAAGATTTGCCCTTCCACACTATATTCGTGGGAGAGACTTAAGCCATTGTGCTGATCTTAACAGGAATACGTGGCGACGGCGGAGCGGATCGACTGTCCGTCTCCATTGCCAGAGGACCCAGCAGACGAACTCCTGACGGAGATGCTGGATCCGGCACCCTATGAGGTGCCGGAGAAGAAGGCCAAGAAAAAGGCCACTGGGACCAGAAGAAGATCCCGGCGCAACGTGGTGCCGGACTCATCGTCCGAAGACACTGGGGCGCACTCCTCCAATGACAACGAGGAGGAGGAAAACCCTCTCCCCAAAAACGAGGGGGGAGAAGAGGAAGGCCACCCTTTCCGGGGAGGCCGAAGGGTCCAAGAGGGGACGGACCCTTCCTCCGGACCACTCCACAACCACCGCCTATAGCGAGGAGGAGTGGCTACCCAGGGGCAAGCCCCTGGTGAGATCGTAAGTATCCGCACTCTGCAATACTTTTAGTGCGACTTAACTTCATAGTTTTTTTATAACGCCAAACACGCAAATGCAGTCCGGCCAGGTCCCATCCCGAGGTATCCTCTTCGGATGGGTCTTTGAGCGATTCAGCAATGAATTCGCTCCCGACGGCCACCTCCCCTCGGCTTGCGGATGACACGGAGGTGCGGTCCCAAAGCGTACCAGAGCAGGGGGAGGCGGCTCTGGAGACGCCCCAAGGCGAAATTCCGGACGCCGGGCACATGGGGAGTAAGATCCCCATAGATTACACTGACGGGAGCCGCAGCAGGTTGGGCTCCTAGCCGGACCCTGTCCCGGAACTTCCAAAGGTTCCGGATTCGGGTAGGCAGCCCCTCGCTAGGGAGGGCGAGCCGGCCGCGCCGATGTTATCTGTTGCGCCAGAGGCGTCGGATAGTCTTCTAGAAGTGCTTCGCAGCGCTTCCATGGATGAAGAGCACTGTACTCTTATGAGTACGGTGATTCAGAAGGTTCGGTCCGCCAAAATTGGATTGACCGAAGCCTGCACCAGCCTCCTGACAGGCTGTGAGGTAAGTAATCAAAAGTGTGAGAAATTATGACCCAATAGACAGTAGCCCCTGATAATCTGTTTGCTGTTCGGAAAGAAAAGCCAAACGGAGGGTCAACTTTAAACCGCAGGAATCTAATAGTATGTGTCTATGTGAATAAGCAGGCGGTGCTGCTTGCCGCTGCTGCCCGTACAGCAGAGGTCGCCAGACTCGAATGGGACCTGAAGCAGGCCGAAGAGGAGCTCGACGTCACGAAGAGGCAGCTCGAAGAGAACAAAGGTAAGCGATACCCTGTTCACGTATCATATAGAGGACAAAAAATTGGTGACGCTAAAAAGCGTCATGGTTTTTAATAGGGGCCACGACCGAAGTGGCAGCCCTGAGGAAAGCGCTATCCGAGGCCGAAGACAAGGCGGCCACGGAGCGTATTGAGCGTGAAAAGCAAGATGCTAGGGTGGGCGAGGTACAACAAGAACTCCAGGAGTTCGGCAAAAAGTTTGAGTCCTTGGAGCGTGACTTCAAGACGAAAGAGTCTGAGCTTGCGAAGGCCCTTCAGAACGCGAAAAACGCCAAGGCCAAAGCCCAAAAGGCCCAGCAGGAAATCCAGGCGGCCAAGAAGATAGCTGTGGGTAAGGCATTCATTATGCAAAGCAAGCATGTGGAGGAGACATTTCTTTTACTTACCCGAATTCGGAGCTCTCCAGGGGCATTCGCAGATCTGCCACGAAGCATATCGGATGCCACGGAGTTCTACCGTGACAAGGAGGGGAGCTCGACAGAGAAGCTGTTCTGGTCCCAGTATGCTGGAGCCGAACACCCAATGCCTCTGAGTGACCAACTGAAGCAGTTGGTTGAGCTCCACAGGGCGGCCGAAATGGCCATGAAGGACTTCATAGTCCGGATGTGGCCTGGTGAGCCCCTGCCCGATAGCTACTTTGGCCTTATAAAGCGGATGGTTAATGCCAGTCCGCAGCTCAAAGTTATCAAGCAATCCATTTGCATTGAGGGTGCCCGCCGGGCCTTTGCCCGTGCGAAGATGCATTGGGCCAAGCTGGATGCAGAGAAGCTGGTGAAGGATGGACCACCGGAGGGAAAGGCGCATCGCTACCCCGAGAAATATTATGATGGCGTTATGAAAGGCGCTCGCCTCGTGGCTGATGAATGTACCAAGGATGTGATCTTTGAGTGAATGTACTCATGTTGTCTTTGTAATATGAAAACTAGTTCGTTTGCACTATATGGCGCTTTGTTGACTTAAAATATTACCTTCTGTGCGGCTGTTTATAAATTTTTGAAAGTAGGCCAGTCGTCAGCTTCCGCACCCACGTAACTAGTACTGGGGTGTTCGTGGAAATCCCAAACACTCTTTATCCAAATTTTTGGTCCTTGAAGGAGGTGTTCAGCACGGCAAACAAGGCAATCGGACTATGTGGCTTTATAACTCTCACTTAGCCATAGAAGTCTACAATTTTAAATTTTGGCGAAGCCCCTAGAATTCGGAAAACCGAATTGGGGCACTATACACACCTAAATTGGACAAGTCCGATTCCTCGCCTGAAGCGGAAAAAAACTTTAAGGATTTAAGACCTCTCGAACAGCGACCAGCTCTCGCCGCATCATGACAGTCAGTTTTTGGCTTTCTCTATTGAGGTGCTCGTCTGGAAGAACCGGGACACAATCGCAGTAGTTCTCCCTGCGCTACTTTAGCCGATATAACGGAACGTAAGGTACCAGAACAAGGGAGCTGGGAAACCCAACTATTGACCCAAGACATGATTCAGAGCTGATGCATATAATGCTATAAGTTCGGGGTGCCGCACTATCGAAAGTGTTCGGACTTATCTTGTCGTATTATGGGGCACCATAAGAAGCCCCTTGAAAACTGAACGTACCAAAGTGTACAGGTTCAATATGAAATAAACATTTATAGGAAAAATGTGAAGATAGGAATAATAAGTTGACGCTATATATTGTTTCCCATTGATAAATAATACGTCCGAGCGTATGTGTACAATGCGTTAAGTAGAAGCAAATAAGACTATTTGACATGTCCTATCCAAGGGTGGGCCGCATGTGGGTATGCAAAACAGGTATAACAATCATTGACAGATACCACCTGGGTATTCCCTTTGTGCGCAAAGCCTTTTGCCTCCTTGGTTTTCCCTCCTGTGATAAGTCTGATGATCCGGCTCTCTAAAGAGGCTGCCCAATAGTAGGGTCCTGAAAGAGAAAGAAGGTTATTAAAGTATGTTGGGTTGAACCGCACTATTGACCGCATCACCATTGCGCCTTCGCCTATGCCCATGGTATTTTTGAGTGCGTAATTGTGTACGCGTGGCACAAATGCTGCCTGAATGGGGCTAGGGTGGAGGCCAAACTGCTAGTCGCGCTCTTGGCGTGCCTGGCGATCCTGTTGCAGGGTACTCCGGACTCGCTTGACGGTGTTTGGGGTTGTTGTCGCCGGATTGGTGGTTTGTCAGAGAAGGCTGCTTTGTACTTCTGCCGCAAGAGCCGCAGTGTGCTCTTCTGTACGGAGAGAGCGGTCTGTGTTTCCATTGACTGTTATAACCCCGCGAGGTCCTAGCATCTTGAGCTTGAGGTATGCATAGTCTGGTATCGCTTGAATCGTGCGAATGCGGTTTGTTCGAGCAGTGCATGATAGCCACTACGGAAAGGGACGATATCAAAGATTAACTCCTCGCTTCGGAAGTTATCCGGGGATCCGAAGATCACTTCCAGTGTTATGGAGCCCGTACAACGGGCCTTTACTCCTGGAATTACATCTTTGAAGGTGGTTTTGGTGGGCTTGATCCTCGAAGGATCAATGCCCATTTTGCGCACTATGTCCCGGTAAAGCAGGTTCAGGCTACTGCCACCGTCCATAAGGACTCGCGTAAGGTGGAATCCATCGATGATTGGGTCAAGGACCAATGCGGCTGAACCACCGGGACGGATGCTGGTTGGGTGGTCCCTATGATCAAAAGTGATCGGACATGCTGACCATGGGTTGAACTTTGGGGCGACTGGCTCCATCGCATAGACGTCCCTTAGTGCTCGCTTTAGTTCCCGTTTGGAAATGTGGGTGGCATAGATCATGTTTACCGTTTTCACCTGAGGAGGAAATTTCTTCTGTCCCCCAGTGTTCGGACGCCGGGGCTCCTCGTCATCGTCGCTGTGTAGCCCCTTGTCCTTGTTTTCAGCATTTATCTTGCTGGCCTGTTTGAACACCCAGCAATCTCTGTTAGTGTGGTTGGCTGGCTTATCAGGGGTGCCATGAATTTGACACAAGCGATCAAGTATGCGGTCCAGATTGGACGATCCCTAATTGTTTCTTTTGAACGGCTTTTTCCGCTGACCGGATTTTGAGCCACTAAATCCGGCATTGACTGCCATGTCTTCAGTGTTGTCACCATTGTTCTGACGCTTATGTCTGTTGCGACGTGGCTTGTCGTTATTGTCGCGGACATCTGAAGTGCCGGAGTTTATAGACATGGTGCTAATGCGAGCCAACCAGCTGTCCTCGCCCGCGCAAAAGCGGGTCATGAGTGTCGTGAGGGCCGCCATGGACTTCAGTTTTTCCTGGCCGAGGTTTCGGGCAAGCCACTCGTCACCGATATTATGCTTAAAGGCCACCAAGGCTTCGGCATCCGGACAGTCGACAATTTGGTTCTTTTTAGTTAGGAACCGAGTCCAGAATTTCCTGGCTGACTCTCTAGGCTGTTGGGTAATGTGACTCAAGTCATCAGCATCCAGTGGTCGCACGTAAGTGCCCTGGAAGTTGTCGAGGAACGCATCCTCCAGGTTTTCCCAACTGCCGATGGAATTTGCCGTCAGGCTATTTAGCCAGTGCCAGGCCGGTCCTTTAAGTTTAAGGGGAAGATACTTGATGGCATGTAGATCGTCACCGCGGGCCATGTGAATGTGGAGAAGGAAATCTTCGATCCATACCGCGGGGTCTGTTGTGCCATCGTACAATTCGATGTTTACGGGTTTAAACCCTTCTGGGAATTCGTGATCCATCACTTCGTTAGTGAAGTAGAGGGGGTGTGCGGCGCCTCTATACTGGGCTATGTTGCTATGCAGTTCGAATAAGTCTAGTCGGCTATGTTTGGTCCGGCCAGACTTGTTGATAGTGTATCCGGCATGACGATCATCGTCACGTGTTGGGGTGCGCCCCGCGATCCGTAGATCGATCTTGGTTGTCCTGCCTTGTTTTCCAGTATGTCTCGCAGGTCCTGCCTATTGCCCCGGGCCGTAGTGTATTGGCGTGGGGGTGCGGGCTGGTATTCGGGCTGATACGCCGTTTGCAGCCTCGTCCTGTGTGGGCCTTAGGGCCTCCTCCTCAAGTTGAGGTAGCAACTTGTGTTTTGGGTAACCTTTGGGGTGGCGCTCAAGTCCGTATTCCTCGGCTCCTAGGACCTCGGTCCATCTGTCTGTGAGCAGATCTTTCTCACCTTGGAGCTGTTGCTGCTTCTTTTTCAGGCTTCTTGCAGTGGCCATAAGCCTGCGCTTAAAGCGCTCCTGCTCTACGGGATCCTCAGGCACGCCGAATTCATCATCGCCTAGGCTCACCTCGTCTTCGGAGGGGGAATATAGTTGTCCACCTCCAAGTATCCGTCCGTCGCCTGTTCGTCTAGGCTAACCTGCCCGTCTTCCTGTTCGGCCTTCTCGAAGGCATCTTCGGCACCATCCGTATTGTTTTCGTCTCCTATGCCGGTATTGCTGTGGTGGGACTTGGAGCAGCGCCGATGACGCCCATTGAGGGAGTCCTAGACTAGGGGGTGTCCGGATAGCCGAACTATTATCTTTGGCCGGACTACAAGACTATGAAGATACAAGATTGAAGACTTCATCCCGTGTCCAGATGGGACTTTCCTTGGCGTGGAAGGCAAGCTTGGCGATACGGATATGTAGATCTCCTACCATTGTAACCGACTCTGTGTAACCCTAGCCCTCTCCGGTGTCTATATAAACCGGAGGGTTTTAGTCCGTCGGACGAACAACAATCATACCATAGGCTAGCTTCTAGGGTTTAGCCTCTCTGATCTCATGGTAGATCTACTCTTGTACTACCCATATCATCAATATTAATCAAGCAGGAGTAGGGTTTTACCTCCAGTGCGAGGGCCCGAACCTAGGTAAAAACATCATGTCCCTTGTCTCCTGTTACCATCCGCCTAGACGCACAGTTCGGGACCCCTACCCAAGATCTGCCGGTTTTGACACCGACATTGGTGCTTTCATTGAGAGTTCCTCTGTGCCGTCGCCATCAGGAAGGATGCCTCGTCCCGTCTTTAAAGACAACACCGTTGCTAAAGGAGCTTTGGCCATCGGCCAAACTCTCCGGCTAGGCGGTTTTCTTATGACCGCCTGTTCACCACCGCCACCGATTTATGACTTCTCGGGTCATCCAAAGCAATTTTCACGTCAACTCGGAACTCGCCGAGCAGCTAGATCCGATGGAGCTCTCCTCCTTAACGAGCTCTTGGATCGCATCGCCGCCCTGGGAGTCGCTACAAACTACGATCAGATCGGGCCTAAAACCGATCTGAGAGAGATCAACTCTCCCTAGGCTACCCACCATGTCGCTGTGGTGGAGGAATAGTACGGTGACTCTTCTTCTATATTAAGGACTAGTTATGTCAGGATTCCCGACCCCTCCATGCCGGATTCCCACGGAGGGACGGACGTCGATCAAGCCCTGAACCTAAAGTCAGGCAGCGGGCTAGATTCATTTGACAATATCCAAAAACCCAAGCTTCCATGTTCGGAAACTTTTCGGCCCTTGAGTCTTAGACTGGATGGGGTTCCGAATTTAATTCCACCCGCCCACCCAAACACAAGTGATCTATCCCGAATCCGGCAAGAGCCCGCTGAAACAGTACACCATTACTGGGCCAAATTCCTCCTGGTTATGGACAGGATAAAGGACTGTCATGAGGAAGACACAATTTCAATTTTCTGCAATAATTGCACGGACAAGGGAATCATAAACGCCATAAGTCATCGTGAAATTACACGCTTTGCCGACTTGGCGTCCATAGTATGAAAGTACTGTGCGATGGAGAGCGCCTGGAAAACCGAAACCAAATTTTTGGATAATCCGGCTCCGAATACAACCCTAGCCCGAAATAAAAGGGTGCATCATCGCCAGGCACCTGGGTTAAATACCAAAAAGCAAAAAAAACCTAAAGGGCACGGAACCGTACTAGAGGGATGGCTCAATGGACCCTGCAAAATTCATAGTACAGAGGGCGCCACTCCAACTCATTGCCTTCGAGCATGTTGGATACTACGGCAGGTGGCCAAAAGTGGCGAAGAGCTTCTAGCTCCAGAGAACCAGCCCAGCAATACCAGTACGGTATTAACAGTCTTCGAGACTTTCGCATCAAATAATATGCGGAAACTAACACTCTGCAGCCTCGCCGAAGTCTACCAAGTAGCAACAATAAATCCATGGAGTGACACGGCTATTACCTTGAACGCCAGTGACGAACCTAAATTCCGAACAGCCCGAGCACCACGCCGCAGCCCGGGCCCTTGTAGGCAAGGCCTTCCATACAGGATTTTATTGGCCGACGGCCCGGGCACATGCTCAGGACTTAGTCCAACGATGCGTCGGTTGCCAGCTCTTTGCTAATCAAAGCCACATGCCACCCACCGCCCTCAAAACTATACCCATTGCCTGGCCGTTCGCGGTCTAGGGGCTTGACATGGTTGGACCCCTTAAAGGAGGAATCCACAAGCAAAAATACCTATTGGTCATGGTGGATAAATTCACCAAATGGATAGAGGCCAAGCCAGTTAAGACGGCCAATCCGACCCGTGATAGACTTCATATCGTGGGTAGTGCACCGCTACGGCGTCCCCATAGCATCATCACGATAATGGCACGAACTTCACGGCCAAGAGGTTAAACTCGTGCAAAAACATGGGCATCAAGCTCGACTACGCTCAGCCTATCACCCTCAAACTAACGGTCAAGTCGAGCGAGCAAATGGTCTAATCATGAGCGGCATCAAACCCAGACTAGTGCGGTCCCTTAAGGAATCTAACACGCACTGGGTAGAGGAGCTCGACTCCGTACTCTGGGGGCTGCGGACCATGCCGAGTCGCACTACCGGATTCACACCATTTTTTAAGGTATACGGCGCAGAGGCAGTTTTGCCCTGCGACATAATTCATGACCCACCTCGCGTGCGCATGTACGAAGAAAGAGAAGCCGAGCTGGATCGGCAGGACAATTAGGACGCCTTAGAGGAGGAGCGTGATGTGGCAAAAGCTCGTTCCGCATTCTATCAACAGTAGGCTCGAAGATATCAAACTAGAGAAGTACGGGCCAAAAACTTACAATGTTGGCGAACTAGTTCTACGCCTGCCGGACAACAAAAAGGACAAACTCAAGCCCAAATGGGAAGGTCCCTTCATCATCGACCAAGTCCTGACCGGCGGAGCGTACCGTCTGCGAAACGCATCGGATAACCGACTCGAGCCGAACCCATGGAACGCAGCCCGTCTTCAAAGATTCTACGCCTAGCGCCGGACTCTGAGTTCGTCTCCTTCCTCCGTCTACATTTTATACCTTAGATGTCTTTTATTTCTCTCCTTCTCCCTCCCTTTTTCTCAAAGCCTTTGGAGGCTCGCCTGTGCATTGTTCGCACACACTTGACGTGCTACTCGCACTCATTATACCTGGGGGCTTCTTTACCAGAAGCTTATTTATACAGGCTTTATGCCCAACACATGTGTCACACTTCCGCATGTACCTTTTATTCACCATTATATGCATCTATATGACTTAAGTTTTGGCCATCTGGGTTGCCTGGCTCCTGTGCTTACCCCTACATTCCCGATTGTTCGGCTAGGAGGTAAATGGAGCACCTCTGCGATTTTTACTGCCTAGTCAGCCGGATGTGTACCTCAGACTGGGTGAAGCCGAAAGCTAGCGTTCTTAAGGGAATATTCGGTCGGTGAATTAAAAGATGATTTCATACCTATTTATTTAACTGCCCGCAGATGCTTTCCTGCTTTTTTCGCAGTCCGAACATGCACTTTAGGGCATGCCTCCCAGGGAAAGGAACCCCTAACGGAACTATTCTCCCTGGAAGATGTTTCTTACTAACCATGTAATATAACATAACTAGTTGGGCACTTGTCCGATAAAGCACTAATGACCCCACGCTCGGGTCTCCATGCATGCCCCGGTTTTTATAACCGCGAGGGTATTCGCACACCCGGACTGCCGGGTCCCGAGGTTGAAGCGAAAAGGTCCGCTGCGACAAACGATCTACAATCCGGCTAGAAGGCATTTTACATGTAATTTTAAATTACATAGTCAAATTGACTGATTGTATTCCTCTTCAATACCATCTAATAAGCTGTCTAGTTTACAGTCCCGCTGGGAATACCTTGCGGCCAACTCTACTTGGCCGTACACTAAGCTCACAAGGATCTCCTTAGCATCGGGCCCCACAGGTCCGACCTCGGCCATGTGGTTTGGGTCAGCCTGTACCGCTGCCTTCACCATGGCTCAGCCTCCCGGGCGCCTTGACGACAGCCGATATATTCCATAGCCTAAGCGCCACTGCTCCTCAAGCTTCTCTGCAAGCTCTCCAAGACCTTCGGTAGGGAGATGGATGGCCACAAGGCACAGGCGACGCTGGCCATCACCGCCAAACTCGTCGCAGCAGCAAAGAGCTTAAAGTAGGTCACCCATTGAACCGGCATTTCTCCGCAGACGACACTCGTGAGCATACCTACAAACATATTTACTAATCGACTTCCTCGCCGAACTCTTCTTTTAAAAAGTTTGCTCAAGCACTTACTATAAATGTTGCATTTGCCGCCGATTCTCCTTCACGGAGTCAGCACTGGGCCCAACATCTTTTAGTTCCTCGCCCACCGGGTGTTGGCATCTTGGAGGTTATTTTTCTCTTGCCGCACCCTTGTAAGCACCTTCTCGCCGGCCTTTAGCTGGCGTAGTAGCTGTTGCCTGTCCGGATATAGTCCGGCGCCATCTGCAATATTATTGTCAGACTTATACACACACCGCGCTTCACAAACTACTTATCTTTCGGAGTATATATTACCGGAGGGGGTCTCTGTGGCTCCCCCTATGGCGGCTAGTGCGGCCTCAAGTTGGGCCTTGCACTCTTGAAGCTCCTGGGACAGGTGGGTATTCTTCTCTGTAAGATCATGCATAACAAATGATCCTCAAATCAGTTATTCTAACTATTTTAAGTCTCGGGCTACCGCATATATAACTCACAAAATTCTCACCCATATGTCTTTCACATACCGCTCCATGGCTCAAGCTAGACCATCTTGAGCGGCACGGAGGTGCACATCTCCTAATTAAAGGCATTCAATGCCTCTTGGGAGAAACATGCGCCACGGCGATTGTCGCGGCGCCTGTGATTCATGGCACTCTCCACCTCACATGTGGTGGCGGACAACCTGTCGGGCATCCTCCGCTGGAGGAGAATCCGACGCTACGCTTTGTGTTCGCCTCCTCCGACCGGGCGTTGAGCCTGGCTGGCGGAGGCTCGACATAACCTCTCCGGACACAACCGAGAGCGCCTTCTCCTGAAAAAATCATGAGCGTTAGTATGCCTTCCAGGAATCTTTCCTTGAAACACGGTGGCACGCCATACCGTTGCAGCGACGTCTCGATCCGCGACCGCACTTTTTTCGCCATCGGCCGAAGCTGCCTTGTTGGCCAGCCAAGTGGGCTCGGCTTCCCGCCTCAAAGGCACCTCCTACGGAACACCATTGGTATGCGGTGATCAGAAATAAGCACGGATGGGTCATGGTATCAGGACTTCGATCACCATTACCTGGGAAGCCGGAAATATTCCGGGGTAGTCGGCCGTAATGGCGACCAAAGCATTGTCGATGCTAAGTTGGTGGAACACCCCATCGATCAGCTCCACCTTTATGTCCGGATCCTCTTCGGAGGCCGGATCGAGGGACCATTCTGGGTCCTCGGGTTGTGGAGGCGGGCTGTGTATATCCTCTACAGCCCGACGCAGTTCCTGCGTCGAAATCATAAAATGAGATATTTAACCATGGGAATATGGATCGGATAGGCAAAAAGAAATGTCCGCTTACCCAGCTTCGAGGGTTGTTCATAGAAAATCCATTCAATGGACTGGCACAGAGGAAGTCCTTCTCCTCCCCTTTGTACAGGTCGGACAAGACCTTCACCAGATCGGCGACCGATCCCGGCCCATTACGGCCATGGCGGATGGCATCATCCTCCCCGTTGAAATCCCACATGGGTGGCCTCAGACGAGCGGCCGCAACCCCGTGATAATGCATGTGGCCATGACCCCAATCATGGTCAATCCGAATGAGCCAATAATCTTATTCGCCCATCGTGCATGACGCCCCGCTATTCTCCGCTGAGGGCTCCGCGGACGCCAACTTAGGCGCTTTCTTCGAGGGAGCATTATCAACTCCGGAGGCCGATCCGAATCGGATCCGTGAAGGGCGTCTTCTATATAAAACCATTCCGAAGGCCAGTCTTTGGACACCTTCTTCGGGGTTCCGGATACATATCTGGTCCCGGCGATGCGCCATAGTTCGGCTCCGCCCACATGATATATTGACCCCTCATGAGAACGGGGTACGAGGCAGAATAATCTCTTCCACAGCGCAAAATGAGCCTCGACGCCCAAGAACAGCTCGCAAAGGGCCACGAAGCCCGCGATGTGCATAATGGAGGCAGGCGTAAGGTGGTGCAGCTGGAGGCCATAGAACTTCAGGAGCCCCCGGAGAAACGGATGTATTGGAAATCTGAGTCCTCTTATCAGATAAGATTTGAAGCATACCCGCTCTCCTTTGGAGGGGTTGGGAACGCTCTCCGCCTGTTTTCCACCCTTGTAGGTGGCGAGTCCGGCTCGAACCGGAACCATGAAGGATGGGGGAAGAAATCCCTTGGTCTGACAAGCCACTAGCTCGCTGTGCGAGACCGAGCATCTCACCCAATCTCCAGGTTGAGGACTGGGAGCGCGAGAGGAGGAGTCGCTCCAATGAATACTCGGCGGGAGGATGGTGTGATTCGGATCTAGATCCCCGTCCCTTTTATAGGCGGCTCATTTGCGCAGCTAGGGGGTAAATGAAAAAATACCCTGGCTTTTCACATTCATTCAACACGTGGAAGATGGCCATTATTGGGTGAGGGAGTCCTGGACTAGGGGGTGTCCGGATAGCCGAACTATCATCTTTGGCCGGACTCCAAGACTATGAAGATACAAGATTGAAGACTCCGCCCCGTGTCCGGATGGGACTTTCCTTGGCGTGGAAGGCAAGCTTGGCGATACGGATATGTAGATCTCCTACCATTGTAATCGACTTTGTGTAACCCTAACCATATCCAGTGTCTATATAAACCGGAGGGTTTTAGTCCATAGGACGAACAACAATCATACCATAGGCTAGCTTCTAGGGTTTAGCCTCTCTGATCTCGTGGTAGATCTACTCTTGTACTACCCATATCATCAATATTAATCAAGCAGGAGTAGTGTTTTACCTCCCCCGAGAGGGCCCGAACCTGGGTAAAAACATCGTGTCCCTTGTCTCATGTTACCATCCGCCTAGACGCACAGTTTGGGACCCCTACCCGAGATCCGCCGGTTTTGACACCGACATTGGTGCTTTCATTGAGAGTTCCTCTGTGTCGTCACCTATAGGCCCGATGGCTCCTTCGATCATCAACAACGACGTGGTCCAGGGTGAGACTTTTCTCCCCTGACAGATCTTTGTATTCGGCGGCTTTGCACTGCGGGCCAATTCACTTGGCCATCTGGAGCAGATCGCAAACTACGCCCCTGGCAATCAGGTCAGATTTGGAAGTTCGAAATATACAGCTGTCGCCCGCGGAGACTTGATCTTCGATGGGTTCGAGCCACAGCCAAGCGCGCCGCACTGTCACGGTGGGCATGATCTAGCTCTGCCGCCAGATAGTGCCTTGGAGGCCGCACAAGTCTCCGCTCTGACCCTTAGCTCGAGTCGATCATACCGGTCGAGGACGGGTGGTTAGACACCGCCGGGCTGCTACTCTATGGCGATAGAGCCAATACCAATCTTGTCCTTTGCGGCTCGGATCCAAGGTGCCGGACTTCTCCCGACTCAACCTTCCGCGCCCCTGCCAATCGAATCCGATTGGGCGTCGATCATGAAGTTCACTGTCATGGACATCTTTCAGCACTCGCCCTTTGGCGGCATCCTGACTTCACTAAAGTCTCTCCCTTTATCAGGAGAGCCCTGGCCATACTATGGTCAGGTAGGATGGGATGCAGAAGACGAAGAAATTGAAAGCCCAACCACCACCCACTTTGTAGCCACTTTTGATGACTTAACCGACATGCTAGACTTCGACTTCGAAGACATCGACGGTATGGACGATCATGCCGGAGACGACCAAGAACCAGCGCCTACAGGGCACTGGAAAGCCACCTCAACTCATGATGTATATATGGTGGATACCCCCAAAAGGAAGTGATAACGAGGAACAACGGGACGCCGCGAAGGATAATTCCCTCTAAAAGCAGTCAAAACGGCGACGTAAGCGCCGCTCAAGGCCCCGCCTTGACAAAGACAGCACCCATACAGACCCAGCCATAGAGCAAGGTGAACCGGTGGACGACGAACATGCCCTCGAGCAACCATCCGAACAGATAACTCGATAGACAATCCGCCCTCTGAAGATAACAAATCCGGACAATCTCACGCCGGACACATCGTTGGAGCAGAAGAACCTCCACAAAAGGCTTATCGCCACTGCACGTAGTCTAAAGAAGCAGAAGCGGAAGCTCAAATCAGCGGAAGACGCACTCAAAATGAGACGGATCAAGGTACTCAACACCGCAGATAAATACGGCAATAGTCGCCAAACAAAGAGCTACCCGAAGCGCAAACTACTGCCCGAATTTGACGAGGAGGCCGTAGAGCCCCCACAATCAAAGAAGAAAGAGGCCGCCCGGTCGGATAGACGACCACATGACAAACAAAGAGCGGCAAGCGGCGCCGCATACAAGCTGGCATGCGATCCGCATAAGGATCCGCACCAAAAGGATGGCCTAGTCAGGTCTATCTATGGGCCAAGAAAGCAAGCTCTAGAAAGCAATACAACACGTCAAGTATTCGAACATCACGGCACACCCAAATACAGGGGCGCCGCACACCCCCTATGTTTCACCGATGAGGTGCTGGATCACGAATTTCCAGCAAGATTCAAGCCCGTAAACATAGAGGCATATGACGGAACAACAGACCCCGGAGTCTGGATTGAGGATTACATCCTGCACATACATATGGCTAGAGGAGATGACCTCCACGCCATAAAATACTTACCCCTCAAGCTCAAAGGGCTAGCCCGGCATTGAATCAAAGGCCTCCCAGAAAATACCATTGGAAGTTGGGAAGAGCTCGAGGATGCGTTTCGGGAAAATTTTCAGGGGACTTATGTCCGCCCTCCGGATGTAGACGATTTAAGTCACATAACTCAACAGCCCGGAGAGTCAGCCCGCAAATTCTGGAACAGGTTCCTCACCAAAAAAACCAAATAGTCGACTGTCCGGACGCCGAAGCCTTAGCAGCTTTCAAACACAACGTCCGAGACGAATGGCTCACCAAACACGTTGGCCAAGAAAAGACGAGAACAATGGCCGCACTAACAAGCCTCATGACCCGCTTTTGCGCGGGAGAGGATAGCTGGCTGGCAAGATGCAGCACCAGCGACCCAAGTACATCCGAGGTCAAGGATGGAAATGGGAAACCACGACGTAGTAAGGACCAGTGCCGGACCAAGGGGAACAGTCCAAAGAGCACGGCAGTCAACGCCGGATTCAAAAGCTCTCGGCAGAACAACAAAAAACTGCCTCTTAAGGACAACAGCGATGAGCTATCCAACCTAAACAAAATCTTGGACAAGATATGCCAAATCCACAGTACCCCCGGGAAGCCTGCAAACCATACCCACAGAGATTGCTGGGTCTTCAAACAGTCCGGCCGACTTAACGCCGAACACAAGGGGCTCGACACACCAAGTGAGGACGATGAGGAACCCCACAAGTAGAGCACTGGAAAACAAAAGAATTTCCCACAGGAGGTCAAAATAGTAAACTCACTTCAAGTGACAACAGGGACACATAGAGCGGCACCCATTGAAATACGCGCCGCACGGTCCACCCCAGCGGAGTCCCGACACTAGATGTCAAAACCAATCACTTTCGACCATCAGGATTACTCCGGAAGTATCCGGAATGCAGGATGGACTGCTTTGATATTGGATCCTATAGTCGACGGACTACAATTTACACAAGTCCTAATGGACGGCGGCAGTGATCTAAACCTACTATATCAGGACACAATCCGCAGAATGGGGATAGACCCAACCAAAATTCGCCATAGCAACACTTCCTTTAAAGGAGTGATGCCAGGCCCGTATGCCCATTGTACGGGCTCTCTAACACTAGAAGTTGTGTTCGGCTCATCCGACAACTTCCGTCGCGAAAAGTTAGTCTTCCACATCGCCCCATTTAAAAGTAGCTATCAAGCACTATTGGGACGTGAAGCTTTTTGCCCGCTTTAACGCAATAACGCATTATGCATCTCTTACACTTAAAATGCCCGGTCCACGTGGCATTATCTCATTAAAGGGAAACTTCGAGTGCTCCTCGAATACGGAAGAATGTGAGACTGCCTTGACAGCCACACACTAATCCGGCTTTGCTGATCAAAGCACCTAAATAGGTCATTCAGATCCCGGACACGGTTAGGCGAGTCCGGCATAAACAAACAAGGGGCTTACTAGCCACGTACCCCCTCACAAGGGGCTGCACGCATGTACAATAAGAGACAATAAAGCTCAATTTTATTCATTTTTTTAATCATACTTTGTTTATACATTTTTCACACGATCCTTTTTTCCCAACTAAGTTCTTCTCTTTTACAGATGAACAACATGCTACACCCGTCCAGGATACGGCACAATGGAGACACCCGTGCAGTAGGGACCCGTTGCAAGGATTCTTTTCAGATTAAGACCCTGCGTAAACCTTTTTTACTGTCTCTTATTGATACACATCCCCCGGTTTCTTACTATAACCAAGGAGGAGGCTGGCATTTTGGCATCGGCCGCGTCAGAAGTTTTTGCGCGTACCTGGACACTAGGGGCTTAGGGCATTGTTCTGCCCATTTTCATAAAAGACCGAATACCTTAGGGAGTGTTCGGCGTCTCGAGTTAGGCCTTATATGCATCAGCTCCGAATCATGTCTTTGGTAAAATGTTGGGTTTGCCCGGCTCCTGTGTTTTGCTGCCTTACGTTCCACTCTATCGGCTAACACGGCACCAGGAGAACTATTGTGATTGTGCCCCGGTTCGTCCAGGTGAGCACCTCAGTAGAGAAAGCCGAAAACTGACATTATGATATAGCGAGAGATCCGTAAACCACTCGATCGACCACCGAATGTTTAGAATTCTCCGCTTAACGAAGGACTGCTTTCCGTCGTGCACATACGCCTACCAATTTGGAGAGCGTGGTGCCCCTAGGGGCTATATAGTAGCCCCACCATCGAACTCCTATGGCTAAGTGAAAGTGATAGAGCATTATAGTCTGGTTTCCTAGTTTGCTACGCTATCACCTCCTTCACAGGACCAAGACGTTGGATTAAGTGTGAAAATGCTCTTTTTTGCAAACACCCCCACACTATGTGCGTAATGGGTCAAGACAGCCATCTTTCAGGTTATATACACATATACATTAACGGCCGCACACGAGGTATTTCAATACTTGAAGGCACAAGTATAAAAAGCCCTTATATTATATTTGAAACATGGTTTCACAAATCATACATGTCATTTGAACATAATATCCTTCGAGCACTGCGTCTCTATTAAACGAGCGCCCTGCAGGACTTCCTCAAAATAGTGCTTGGCAGTACTCGGCTTCGTCCGAATCTCGGGATGCAACGTCGGTGGCCTTCATCTTCGCCAAGATAAGTTTTGACACGGCAAGAGCCATCCGCGCACCCTCTATGCACGCCAACCGTTTCATTGCATCGATATGCGGCACCGCATCAAGGAACTACTACACCAAGCCAAAATAACTCTTCGGCTCGGGCCTTTTCGGCCACAAATGAGTCACGACATCCTTCATGGCAAGTCCGGACAAGTGTCAAACCGCGGATCTCGGTAGGGGGTCCCGAATCAAAACCGCGCCTAGGCGGATGGTAACAAGAGACGAGGGACACGATGTTTTTACCTGTGTTCGGCCCTCTCGATGGAGGTAAAACCCTCACGCCCCGCTTGATTAATATTGATGATATGGGTAGTACAAGAGTAGATCTACCACGAGATCAAGGAGGCTAAACCCTAGAAGCTAGCCTATGGTATGATTGTTGTAATGTATGTTGTCCCACGGACTAAAGCCCTCCGGTTTATATAGACACCGAGAGGCTAGGGTTACACAGAGTCGGTTACAATGGTAGGAGATCTACATATCCAGATTGCAAGCTTGCCTTCCACGCCAAGGAAAGTACCATCCGACACGAGCCGAGTCTTCAATCTTGTATCTTCGTAGTCTTGGAGTCCGCGGATATTGATAGTCCGCTGTCCGGACACCCCTAGTCCAGACTCCTCAAGAGCTCTCTAACCAGGCTTCAATGACGATAAGTCCAAATAGTTTATAGTCTTCGGCGCTGCAAGGCGGTTCTCCTTCAAATTCCATGTACCGCCAATAGTGTCCGCTTCATCTTGAATACTGTGTTCCTCGGCTTCTACGCCAAATAATGGCCCTCTTCCACGCTGCCGCATGAATGCGAAAAGCCAGGTGTCTTTTGCATTTCACCCCTAATTGTGCGAAGTCGCCCGCCTATAAAAGAGGCAAGAATCCAGATCCAAACCGCACCGCCTTCCTCCCACAGATACTCCATCGAAGCGCCTCGACCTAGAAATCCATTCCACCATGGATCGTCAACGCGCTCTTCTTCACGCGCCCCCAGCCCACCGCCGGGAATTGGAGGAGGTGCTCTATTTCGCACAACGAGCTAGTGAAGCTCCAAACGGAGGGATTTCTCCTCCGCTTTCATGGTCCCAAATCGGCCGGACTGGTTACTTATCAAGGTGGGAGGCAGCGGAGGACACCCAAGCCCCAATAAGGGGAGCGAGTATGTTTTGTCCCTATCCGATAAGGGGCTCGGATTTCCAATACATCCGCTCCTCCGCTGCTCTCAAGTTCTACGGACTCCAGCTCCACCACCTCACGCCCGCCTCCCCGCATATCGCGGGCTACGAGCTCTTTGTGAGCTATTCTCGGCATCGAGCCCCATTTTGCATTGTGGAAGAGGTTGTTTTGCCTCGCACTCGCTCTCACCAGGGTCCATATATCAAGTGGGCGGCGCCAAATATGGCGATCGCCGACCGGATACCTATCCGCACTCCTAAGAAGGCGTCCAAGACCGCCCTCGAGTGGTTTTATATAGGAGACGCCCACGCTGCGACCCAGCCGGATCGGCCTCCCGAGTTTAGTGCTGCTCCCTTGAAGAAACGCCACCGGCGCTCATGAGCCCCGATTGAGGAAGACAAGAGCGCCCACTACTTGATGGGCCGGATAAGATTAATGGCTCATTCCGCTTGACCATGATCGAGTCATGGCGACATGCATCAAGCGAGGGGTACAGCCACCGCAATACGAGGCCACCCCATGTGGGATTTCAACGGGAAGACGATGCTACCCGCACGGCCAAGAAGGGCCGGATTCGACCGAGGATCCGTGAAGATCCCGTCCGCCTGCATAAGGGGAGAAGGAGGATTTCTTCGAACGAACCCTTTGAATGGGTTTTCCATGATCAACCCCGAGGATGGGTAAGTGAACACCTTGAAGGGCTCAACCCATGCTTTCAAGTTTAAGCTTTACATTATGTCTTCGGCGCAGATCTACGCCGGACCGTGGAGGACATGGTGAGTCCCGCCCGCAACCCGAGGATCCGTAAGGATCTCGGTCCGCCTCCAAGAGGACCCGACATCGAGGTGGAGCTGATCGACGGGTGTATCACCAGCTCAGCATAGACAATGCTTTGGTCGCCATTACGGCGACTACCCCGACTAAGTCCGCTTCCTGTGACCGCGATCAAGTCCGGACACCATTATCTCTTCCCGCCCATTTCTAACCTTCGCGAACGATGGTATTTTGCAGAAGCGCCTTTACGGCAGAAGCCGAGCTCACGGGCGGCCGACCAACAGAGGCCAGTCCAACCAGAAGGAGGAAAAGGAGCGCAGCGGCGGACGGAAACGCCGCCGCAAAGGTATAGCTCAGATTTGAATTTTCGAGAGCAACGCTCCGAGGAAACGCCTGAGTGCTCATGATCTTTAGAGAAAAGCGCCACGGATCATGAGCGCAGGAATTGCCGATCCGACCAACACCGGCCAGGCTCCAGCGCCCGGACTGGAGGGGGAGGCAAGCGCAAGACGCGAGCCGGATCCTTCTCCAACGGAGGATACCGACAGACTGTCCGCCACCAAGTCTGAGGTGGAGAGCGCCATGAACCATAGGCGCCGCCGGACAGTATTTCAAGAAGCGTGCTTTTCCCCTGAGGCATTGGATGCCTTTAACGCGGGGGACGCGATCTCCGTGCCGCTCAAAATGGTTTTACCAGAGCTACGGAGCAAGATGTGAAAGACATACGGTAAGGGAATTTT
Source organism: Aegilops speltoides (assembly GCA_021437245.1). Lineage (NCBI taxonomy): Eukaryota > Viridiplantae > Streptophyta > Magnoliopsida > Poales > Poaceae > Aegilops > Aegilops speltoides. Next base: position 324,245,833 of record CM038143.1, read on the forward strand.
AATGGTTGTATATACCAAGAGCTCCCGAGACTTAAAGTAGTTATGCTAACTGATTTAAGGATCATTGGAAATTTCAGCACTTAACGAGAAGAACGCCCACTGTCTCGGAGCTGCAAGATTGCAAGGCCCAACTTGAGGTCAAGATTTGTCGCCGCAGGAGGAGACGGAAAGACCCTCCCGTAACACATTTTATTAATAAATATAAGCGCTTGTGCGGCGTATGCGCGAAGTCTAATAATGACATTGCAGTACCGCCGACAAGATCCGGACAGTAAGATTGCTACGCCAAATAAAGGTCGGCGAGAGTGTGCTGAATAGGGTTCAGCAGAAAGGAACAAGCTCCAGATGCCAACGCCAAGCTCGGAGAAGAGCTGAAAGGCGCCAGCCGAGCTGTCCGCCCGCTAAGGAGAATCAGCGGCTTGCCGCGGCATTTATAGTAGTGCTTGAGCGAACTCTTTTGAAAAGAAGAGTTCGGCGAGGAAGTATTTTGACATGATATGTCTTGTAGGTATACTCACGGGTCGCCCCGCAGAGGAGATGCCCATATCAATGGGTGATCAACTTCCCGAATCTGTTGCAGCTACTCGAACGAAGTTCGGCAGCAATGAGCGGCGCTGCTCAGTGCTTTATGGCCAGCCTCACCCTACCCGAGGGCCTCGGGAGCTTATGGAGAAGCTGCAGGAGTGCGGCAGCGCCTGCTTGTGGAAGATTTCGCTTGCCATCAAGGTGCCAGTGGAGGCTTGGGCCATGGTGAAGACGCTGCACAAGAAGGCGGATCCCAACCACATGGCCAAGTTGGACCGGTGGGCCCGGCGGGAAGGAGATCCTCGTGAGTTTAGTGTACAGCCAAGTAGAGTTGGCTGCTAAATTTTCCCAACGGGATCAGAACTAGACAGCCTGTTAGACGGGATTGAGGAGGAATACAATCAATAAATTTGACAATGTATGTTATCCTTTAAAGTGACATGTGAAATGCCTTCTAGCCGGATTGTAGATCGCTTGTCTTTGCCGACCTTTTCGCTTCAACCTCGGGACCCTAGAGTCCGGAGTGTGTCCGAATACCTTTTTGGTTAAGAAACAACCGTGGTATGCATGGAGACCAAAGCGAGGGGTCATTAGTGCTTTATCGCATAAGTGCCCAACTAGTTATGTTATATTACATGGTTAGTAAGAAACATCTTCCAGGAGAATAGTTCCGCTAAGGGTTCCTTTCTCGGGAGGCATGCCCTAAAGTGCATGTCCGACTGCAAAGAAAGCAGAAAACATCCGGGGCAAATAGATAAATAGGTAAAAGTCATCTTTAAGTCACCGAATCAATATTCCCTTAAGAACGCTTAGCTTTCGCTTCACCCACCGAGGTACACATCCGCCGACCCGCAAGAATAATCGCAGAGGTGCTCCTTTACCTCCTAGCCGAACAATCGGGAACGAGGGGTAAGCACAGAGCCAGCAACCCAGCTTGGCCAAAACTTAAGTCATATCGATGCATATAATGGCGAGTAAAAGGTACATGTGGAAGCTTGACACATGTGTTGGGTATGAAACTCAGATAATTGAGCTTCAGAAAAGAAGCCCCAGAATAATGAGTGCGGATGGCACATCATGCGATGCAAAGAATGCAAAAATAGGCCCGTAAGGGCTTTTAAGTAAAAGGATAAAAGAGAAACAAAAGACAGCCAAGTATAAAAGTTTGACGGGGAAGGGACGAACTCTTAGTCCGGCGCTAGGCATAGAATCGCTTGAGGCGGGCTGCGCTCCATGGGTTCGCTCGAGTCGGTTATCCGACGATTTCAGAGACGGTATGCTCCGCCGGTCAAGACTTGATCGATAATGAAGGGCCCTCCCATTTGGGCTTGAGCTTGTCCTTTTCTTGTCCGCAGCGAGAACTAGTTCACCAACGCTGTAAGTCTTGGCCCGCATTTCTCGCTTTGATATCTTCGGCCTGCTGCCGATAGAATGCGGAACGAGCCTTCGCGACGCCACGCTCTTCCTCCAATGTGTCCAGCTGTCCCGCCGATCAAGCTCGGCCTCTCTTTCTCATACATGCGCACTCGAGGTGAGTCATGAATAATGTCACAGGCAAGACGCCTCATACCAGATACCATAAAAATGGTGTGAATCCGTAGTACGGTTAGGCGTTGTCCGCAGCCCCCAGAGTACGGAGTCGAGCTCCTCGACCCATTGTGTGTCGGATTTAGTGAGTGACCTCACTAGTCTGGGTTTAATGCCGCTCATTATTAGACCATTTGCTCTTTCCACTTGACCGTTGGTTTGAGGGTGATAGACTGACGCATAGTCGAGCTTGATGCCCATATTTTTGCACCATGACTTAACCTCATCGGCCGTGAAGTTCGTGCCGTTGTCGGTGATGATGTTGTGGGGACTCAGAACGTGTACCACCCCGATATAAAGTCTATCACTGGTCCGACTCGCTGCTTTTGACCGGTTTGGCCTCTATCCATTTGGTGAACTTATCCACCATGACCAATAGGTACTTTTTCTTGTGGGTTCCCTTTAAGGGGTCCAACCATGTCAAGCCCCTGCATCGCGAACGCCGTAATGGGTATGGTTTTGAGGGCGGTGGGTGGCATATGGCTCGATTAGCAAAGAGTCGACAACCAACGATCGCCGACCAAGTCCTCGTAGCCCCGCCTCGAGCCGCCGGCCAATAAAACTCAGACGGAATGCCTTTCCTACAAGGGCCCGGCTGTCATGCGTGGTGTCCGCCTAGTCCGCATGAATTTCAGCCAGAGGTTTCGCCTTCTTCTTCGGAGATACACCTTTGAAGGACTCCGTGGTACTTTTCTTATAAAGTTCTCCTCATGGACCTTGTAGGCCTTCGATCACGGACTATGCAATGGGCCTCATTTTGGTCTTCGGAAGTTCCTCGCCAAGTAAGTAGGCTAGAAAGGTTCTGTCCACGCGCGATTATCGCCATTATGACGGGCGAGGGTGTTATGTCATCCGCCAATCACCGTTGGTGCGGTTTTCTCCGGTTTGTCGCTACCGGCCTTCTTCCCATAGTACGGATGGCTTGAAGAGCCGCTCCAGAAGATATTTGAGGACAAGATCACGCTTCGCACCGATGCGCGCTGTGACGCCGCCGCTTGGTTATTATCTCGGCTATGTGATGGAATTCGAGTCCTTCAAACCGAAATGACATTTTAGGACAGCGCTATGATATGCTGCCATTTTCGGATCCTTGGCGCCAAAGTCTCCGCTTATTTGGGATATTGCAAGGTTTGAGTCCTCACACACTCTAGGCGTTGAATGCCCATGGAGACCGCCATCCGGAGACCATGTAACAGGCCTCAGATTCGCTGCATTGTTGGAGTCCGTACATTATTTGAAGTACATATCGATCAGATTCCGGGGGGACGCCAAGACGACGCCAGCCCCCATCCGCCAACATTTTGGAGCCGCAAATGCATAGTCCATTGAGTATGCGCCGCATTTTTAGGGAGTTCGCTTCACCATTCGCGACGAAGTCAGCCAAAACTTGTGACTTTATAGCTCGCCGAGGTTTGTAAGTGATGTCGAATGGTAAGAGCTCAATGGCCCATTTTGCTATCCTGCCTGCTATGTCATGTTATTTATAATGTCATTGAGTGGTACTTCAGAGGCCATCGTTATCGAACACTCTTGAAAGTAGTGCCGAGCTTTCGAGACGCCATGAACACCGTGATATGCTATCTTCTCGATAGTGCGGTAACGGATTTGCAGGGGTTAACACAAGGATACATAATACACCGGTTTTTGAAGAGGGAATTTATGCCCTTCGCGCTCGCTCGACGACGAGGACCGCGCTTACAACTTGATGTGTTGCTGCGATGTATAACAACATTGGTTCGCCCAGAGTGGGCGCAGCCAGACCGGATTTGTTGCCAATATGGCCTTTATTTCTTCGAGTCCGCAGAAGGGCGGATCCGCCCACTGGTGTTCGGCGCCCGAGGAGGCGATAGAGGGCAACGCCTTTTCTCCTAAACGGAGATAAGCGCTTAAGGCTGCCACGCATCCCGTTAATTTTGTATTTGTTTGAGGTCTTTGGAATATCCAACCGTGACAGAGCTCGGATTTTGGCCGGATTTGCTTCAATTCCTCTACCGGATACGATGAAGCCCAAGCAGCTTTCCGCCGGTACGCCAAAACGCATTTTTCCGGATTCAGCTTGATGTCATATGCTCGAGGTTGTCGAATGTGAGCCTCAAATCGCCTACTAAAGTTTCGACGAGTTTTGTTTTGACGACCACGCCGCTCACGATGCCTCGATCGCTTTGCCGATCCGGGTGGCCGACATGTTTGAATCATGCGCCGATATGTTGCGCCGCGCTTTTGAGTCCGGCGGGCATCGTGTTGAAGCGTAATGGTCCATATGGAGTGATAAATGCCGCTATGGCTTGGTTCGCTTCCGCCATCTTGATTTGATGATAGCCGAGTATGCGCCCGTGAAGCACAACGAATCGTGTTCGCCGTGGCATCGATAATTTGATCGATGCGGGAGAGGGAAGGGATCCTTTGGGCAAGCTTTATTGAGGTCTTTAAAATCGGCACGAGGCGCCAGATTTATCCTTCTTGGTACCATCACCAAATTTGCTAGCCATCCGATGTTTGATATCTCTAATGAATCCGCTTCCAATAGTTTGGCTAGCTCTTCTCCCATTGCTCGCCTTTTGGGCTCGAAAATCGTCAAGAGCCTGTTTGATCGGCTTGAACTTTTAGGATGTTTAGGCTGTGTTCGCCAACTCGCGAGGGATTCCGCATGTCCGAAGGATGCCAAAGCGAAGATATCCCAATTTTCCCGGCGAATTCAAGCAAGGCGCGCGCCTACTTCGGGTTCAACTGTGCCCCAATGGAGGCCGCTTTTGTTGGGTCCGCTGATGGACCTGGAATTTTATTATCTCATCTCGCTGGTTTGAAGGAGGTGGACTTGGATCTTTTATCGAGTATCACATCGCCCCTGTTCACCGTGAGAGCGCAGCGCGGTGAGTTCTTCTCGCCGCTAAGGCTTTGATAGTGCCTCGAGGGCTAGTGCGGCTGTCTTGTTTTCGCGCGAGTGCTATGTCCGGATCACTAGCGAGAGTGATTATTCCGCCGGGCCTGCATTTTGAGCTTCATGTACCCGTAATGAGGTATTGCTTGAAAATTGTGAATGCCTCTCGCCCTAATATGGCGGATACCCATCGCTGAACGGGGCCACCGAACGTGACTTCTTCGGATCTCAGAATTGTCCGGAGAGCCAACACCACATCGAGTGTGATTTTTCCGGCAGCGCTTCCGCTAGGGATTATTCCTCTAAAGGTTGTGCTGCTTCGCCAATACGGCTCCAATCGATTTCCATTTTTCGCAGAGTTTCATAAATGAGGTTTAGTCCGCCCGCCATCCATGAGGACTTTTGTCACCGAAGTCGCCCACTATGGGACTAAGTACCAAAGGCGGCCGGGCTCGTTGTTCGAATGTGGGCTCGTCACCGGCATTGAAGGTAATAGCTGTGTCGCCCATGGATTTGCTGTTGCTACTTGGTAGACTTCGCGAAGTTCATGGATTGTTCGCTTTCGATATTATTTGATGCGAAAGTCTCAAGACCGCTGATACCGCGGCCGGTATTGTTGGAGTGGTTTCCTGAGCTAGAAGCTCTTCGCCACTTTTGGCCACCGCCGTAATATCCAACATGCTCAGAAGGCTATGTGTTGGGACGGCCCTCCTCAGACTATGAAGCTTACAGGTCCATTGAGCCATCCCTCCAAAGACGGTTCCGCTTCCTTATTGGGTTTTTGTTTTTTCGCTTTTGCATCCGGGGCCCGAGTGTAAGGCGCCTTTATCGCGGATCGGGTTTGGGGCCGGATTATCCCAAAATTGATTTTCGGTTTTCCGAAACTCTCCATCGCACAAGATTTCGCATAATGGATGCCGATCGGTGAAGCGCGAATTTTGCAACGATCAATGGCGCTTAGTATTCCCTTGTCCGTGCAGCTATTGCGTAAGATTGATATTGCGCTTTCCTCTCGGCAGTCCTTTATCCCGCCCATAACCAGGAGGAATCGCCCAAGAGTGATGTACGCTTCAGAGGCTCTTGCCAGATTAGAGATAGATCGATATGTCCGGGGGTGGGTGGAATAAAATCCGATCCTCGCCCATCTTGAGGCTCAAAGGCCAAGGGTTTCCGAATTCGAAGTTTGGTTTGTGGGACACAATCCAATGAGTCCGGGCGATGCATGATTTTAAGTTCAATGCTCGATCAAGTCCGCCCCCCGCTGAATCCGCATGGAGGGTTCGGGAATCCGACATGAATTGTTTTCAACACCGCAAAGAGTTGCCAGATTGTTCTCTACCACCGCGACGCAGGGGTGGCCCGGGAGAGTTAATCTCTCGATCGGTTTTAAGCCCAATCTGTTGTAGTCCGTAGCGACTCCTGTGGCGGCGATGCGATCCAAGAGCTCGCTAATGCACGAGAGCTCTATTGATCTAACTGCTCGGCAGCTTTAGGGCTGACGCGAAGATTGCTTCCGACGACTTGAGAAGTCATTGCCGAAGCGGCGGCCGGACAAAGCGGTCATGAGAAACCACCAAGCCGGATAGTTTGGCCGGCGCCAAGGCCCTCCGGCGAAAAACACCGCCTTTGAAGACGGGTGGAGGCATCCGCCTATCGGTGACGCACGTAGGAACTCTCAATGAAAGCACCAATGTCGGTGTCAAACCGCGGATCTCGGTAGGGGGTCCCGAATCTGCAGCGCCTAGGCGGATGGTAACAGAGAGACGAGGGACACGATGTTTTTACCTGTGTTCGCCCTCTCGATGGAGGTAAAACCCACGCCCCGCTTGATTAATATTGATGATATGGGTAGTACAAGAGTAGATCTACCACGAGATCAAGGAGGCTAAACCCTAGAAGCTAGCCTATGGTATGATTGTTGTATGTATGTTGTCCCACGGACTAAAGCCCTCCGGTTTATATAGACACCGGAGGAGGCTAGGGTTACACAGTAGTCGGTTACAATGGTAGGAGATCTACATATCCAGATTGCAAGCTTGCCTTCCACGCCAAGGAAAGTACCATCCGACACGAGCCGAGTCTTCAATCTTGTATCTTCGTAGTCTTGGAGTCCGCGGATATTGATAGTCCGCTTGTCCTTGACACCCCTAGTCCAGACTCCTCAATCGACCAATGTGATGTCCGTGATCCACAACGCCAAGTTGTCGCTTTAGTTCAGCAAATCCATCAGTCCGGATGGCCACCTAACGCCCGCCACCTATATAGGAAAGGCGACATCTTACACTCTGAGATTATGATCCTCGCACGCCGTCACTTTTGACAACGCATCGAGTCTCGTGGGCTACTATCTATACAGGCGATTCTATATGCAAAACCGCCGAAGGTATATCATTTTCACAGACCTCAAACCCCGCCAAGAAACTTCGACGGCCAGGTAATCCGCCTCGCCGATGAAATCCTTTCAATCACCGCACCCATTAACGCACAGTGATCTTCTGAGATAGACGCTCGCCCGAGCAGATCCTTCAGCTCGTCCGACCGTACACCAGTTGGTGTCGGACCTTCCGGCCCCGCCGGACTCAAGGAAACCCTCCGCGACGACACCTCAGGGTCGTCCGCCCCGCCTGACGGTGCGGCAGATGGAGGCGTTTCGCTCTCCATCATCTCCGGACGAAGATCCCCCGAGGATGAGCTCTGCTGAGAAGGGCTGAGATCCAAACTACAAGGTAAAACTTCGGTTATCTTCAGAAATAAAAACAGGGATGTCCCTTATTACAAAACTCCCCTTTCTACTTATGGCTCGCTGGAGGGCTGACTCCCTAGGGGAAATAGTGCGACCGGGGCTTCTCCTGGCACAGGACTCTCTGGTGAAGATTTCTTCCCCCGCTTTGAGGCCTTGGCCTCCGGATCTTTAGAAGCGGTCCTCTTCTCCCCCTGGAGGGAGGGATTCTCGATCCCCCTTTTCTTGAAAGCCTCCTTAGCGGAGGCAGTAGCTTTCTTGTTCCCTCCTTCGCCCTCTTCCAAAGGCGTAGCCTCCAGCATCTTGGTTAACACAAGATCCGGCGTGGTCTCGGGGAGGGGGGCCGGACACCTTATTAGTTTTGCTTTCGCTATCCACTCTTGTTCAAGGGACATCTCTTTAAAGGGCAAGTTTATGATAAATGTACGGATAGCGTGTCCGGGCACAGGACTACTTACTTGAGTATCCGGGTGCTTGCAGCTCAGACTTGCGTCCTCGGTCAAGTCCGGACACATCTCTTGTGATCCGAAGAACAGTTTATACATCTCCACGGGCGTCGAGCCCATGAAGTGTTGGAGAGCTCGCGGTCCCTCCAGATTGAATTCCCACAGGCGGAGGGGGTGACGTTTGCAGGGCAGAAGGCGCCGAATCAGCATGACCTGCGCCACTACAACCAAATTGATCTCCCTCTCTTGGAGGTCTCGAATACGGCCCTGCAATAGAGGTACGTCCTTGGACGGCCCCCAGTCAAGCCCTTTGTTGGCCCATGATGCCAGCCGTTGTGGAGGACCCGAGCGAAAGGCAGGTGGCGCCACCCATCTGGTGCCCCTGGCAGCGGTGATGTAGAACCACTCCTGTTGCCACAAACCAAGCTCCTCTTGAAAAGAGCCCTCGGCCATGGAGCGCCAAGACTTGCTTATAACAGCCCTCCAAGACTTCTTGCCCCTCGATCATCTTCGGCTCCACATGAAGGTCTTGAGCCACAATCCGAAGTGAGGGGTAATGCGGAGGAAGGCTTCGCATATGACAATGAACGATGAGATGTGGAGGATGGACTCCGGATCCAAGTCGTGGAATTCCAGCCCATAATAAAACACGATCTCCCTCACGAAGGGGTCCGTCGGGAAGCCTAAGCCCCGAAGGAAGTGAGACACGAACACCACGCTCTCACCAGGCTCGGGAGTAGGAATAACCTACCCTTGGGCAGGCAGCCTATGCGAAATTTCGCCGTTTAGATACCTGGCGTCTCTCAGCTTTAGCACGTCTTCTTCCGTGACAGAGGAAGGCATCCACCATCCTTGCAGGTCGGAGCCGGACATTGTCGAAGGAACGAAGCACCTGAATCTGGAGCTTTGGGTGTTGGAACTCGAGGCGAGGGGCAAACTCGATTGAGATTGAAAGAAAGGAGCAGGCCTTGGTCTCGTTATAAAGAGGTTGAATACCAAGAGCCCTCCCCGTGGCCGTTTGGGACTCGCCTTCGATAAAGGGGACGTGCCAACGGGCGTGGTTGGGTTACCCACACCCGTATTGATGAGGATCCCGGAATAAGGGGACACGATCTCTGCTTTGACAAGACGTGCCAAGGAAACCGCTTCGCTAAATGCGCTGAGGTGGAACAATAAAAACAATTCGAATAAAGGCTTGGCTGTGGTGTGATGTCACGTCGCAAAATACGTTAGCAGATTGAACTTGTGTAAATATTATTCTCTCTATGGTGGTATGTGGAACTTATTTTGTAGAACTGGACACTATCCTGGTGTTCAAAATCTTCTATGAAGTATTCGGAGGAGGAACCCGCCTTGCAATGTCGAAGACAATATGCACGCCGGACTCGTCTTCATTGAAGCCTGGTTCAGGGGCTACCGAGGAGTCTCGACTAGGGGTGTCCTGATAGCCGAACTATCATCTTTGGCCGGACTCCAAGACTATGAAGATACAAGATTGAAGACTCCGTCCCGTGTCCGGATGGGACTTTCCTTGGCGTGGAAGGCAACCTTGGCGATACGGATATGTAGATCTCCTACCATTGTAACCGACTTTGTGTAACCCTAACCCTCTCCGGTGTCTATATAAACCGGAGGGTTTTAGTCCATAGGACGAACAACAATCATACCATAGGCTAGCTTCTAGGGTTTAGCCTCTCTGATCTCGTGGTAGATCTACTCTTGTACTACCCATATCATCAATATTAATCAAGCAGGAGTAGGGTTTTACCTCCACCGAGAGGGCCCGAACCTGGGTAAAAACATCGTGTCCCTTGTCTCCTGTTACCATCCGCCTAGACGCACAGTTCGGGACCCCCTACCCGAGATCCGCCGGTTTTGACAAGGACACCCATGCTTTGATTTCTTCCTTGAGGGGTTATCCTCCATTGCCTCATCGCCATTTGTTTCTTTGGGATTGTCCACCATATATATATATCATACGAGGAGGTGGCCGTCCAGCGCTCCGTGGGCGGTGGTTCCTTTTCTTCTCCTGCATCATCATCCACACCGTCGATGTCTTCGTGAGTCGGGTCGAGCACGCCGGTCAAATCATCGACAAAGCAATGAAGTGGGTGGTGGTGGGCAACGATTTCGCCTCCTACTTCCCACTCGAAATGGACATAGTTCGCCAAGAGTTTCTCACAAAGATAGAGACTTTAATGACTTCAGCATGTCGCCAAAGGGCGAGTGCTGGAAGATATCCCCGGCGGTGAACTCCATTACCGGAGCCCAACCAGATTCGGCAGGCTCGGGGGCGCGCGGTCTGGAACCTACAGCCGGATGCAAGTCTGGGGGTCCAGTGACACAGACTTCCTTGGGAATGGAGTGCATGTTCGGCAATACCGCCGATGAGAATGCGGCCTCCAGGGCGGGGCCCATCCACCCGTCCTCGAACGACGCGATCTACCCCGGATTTAGGTCCGGAGCAATTACAGGTGCGATATCCCGAGTATTGTCTGACAGCAGGTCTAGGCCGTGCTCGTCGTGACTGTTCGGTGCTCCTGGAGTAGACCCGAATCCGTCAAAGATCAAGTCTCTACGGATATCGGCCGTGTAGTTCAAGTTTCCGAACCTGACCTGATGGGAAGGGGCGTAGTTGTTGATTTGCTCCACATAGCCAAGCGAATTGGCCTGCAGTGCGAAGCCGCCGAACACGAAGATCTGTCCGGGGAGAAAAGTCTCACCCTGGACCACGTTGTTGTTGATGATTGAAGGAGCGATCGAGCCTTGCAGCAACAACACAGAGGAACTCTCAATGAAAGCACCAATGTCGGTGTCAAAACCGGCGTATCTCGGGTAGGGGGTCCCGAACTATGCGTCTAAGGCTAATGGTAACAGGAGGTAGGGGACATGATGTTTTACCCAGGTTCGGGCCCTCTCGATGGAGGTAATACCCTACTTCCTGCTTGATTGATCTTGATGATATGAGTATTACAAGAGTAGATCTACCACGAGATCATAGAGGCTAAACCCTAGAAGCTAGCCTATGATTCTGATTGTTGTTGTCCTATGGACTAAACCCTCCGGTTTATATAGACACCGGAGGAGGCTAGGATTATACAGAGTCGGTTACAAAGAAGGAGATCTAACATCCGGATCGCCAAGCTTGTCTTCCACGCAAAGGAGAGTCCCATCCGGACACGGGACGAAGTCTTGAGTCTTGTATCTTCACGGTCCAACAGTCCAGCCAAAGTACATAGTCGGGCTGTCCGAACACCCCCTAATCCAGGACTCCCTCACCGCCTCCTCGCCGTCGACCCTTCTTCTTGTTGCGCGGCCTCCTCGCTACCGATCCTTCTTCTTGCTGCGCGGCCTCGTCGATCTGGTCAAGTAATCCACACCCCACCCACAGCATCCTCCTCCTTTCCCGTCCCACATGCCCTGATCGACGGCGGGAAACCTTCCGCCGAAATCATGGTCCCCTTCCTCCAATTAAGCGTCGCCCACAACCAATTTGCATGCACTATAACATGGAGCTCAGTAGCATCTGGCAGCGGAGAAGCAAATCGCGGCCGCACGCGCACATGAGGTCGCTATGGCTGCCATGCATGCCGACCGCCAGATCTTGGAGGAGCACCTCGTCTTCGAGGCCACCGTCAACACCGCCACGCGGTTGTCTACTTTAAAATACTGTTCGTGCTATTTTCTCGAGGCCACCGCTAGTGCCTTCTAGTGATTTGTCCTCTGTTATGTTAATTTGCATTTTGATGTTCAGTTTACAGTTTGGTCCACTGAAATGTAATGTTTAGTTAACACTTTGGTCCTCTGAAATGTAATGTTCGGTTAACAGTTTGGTCCAACGATTTCTACATTTCGTAGTAGTGTTCTCAAGCATTCTTTGTTTTGTTAATTGTCTTATCCTCTAGTACATGTTTCTATTCTGCAATGTCGTGCCCGGTTAACTATTTTGGTTTATTTGGTCTGCTGTCCATTTAACTGTTTGGTTCAGTTCTGCATTTTGATTTTCATTTGCTGTGGGTACAATTTTGTATTGTTATGCATGTGAAATAAATCAAATTTGGTTGTACTCAATACATATTCTACTGATAGTATGGCAACTCTCACTTAACTTGATCAAGATCTTCCTTATGTGTGTTGGAGGAAAACAATGGGAGACACTGTCGGTGTCAAAACCGGCAGATCTCGGGTAGGGGGTCCCAAACTGTGCGTCTAAGGCTAATGGTAAAAGGAGGCGGGGGACACAATGTTTACCTAGGTTCGGGCCCTCTCTATGGAGGTAATACCCTACTTCCTGCTTGATTGATCTTGATGAATATGAGTATTACAAGAGTCGATCTACCATGAGATCGTGATGGCTAAAACCCTAGAAGTCTAGCCTATATGATTATGATTGCCTCTACGGACTAAACCCTCCGGTTTATATAGACACCGGCGGGAACTAGGGTTGTACAAAGTCGGTTACAGAGAAAGGAATCTACATATCCGAATCGCCAAGCTTGATTTCCACGCCAAGGAGAGTCCCATCCAGACACGGGAGGAAGTCTTCTATCTTGTATATTCATAGCCCAACAGTCCGGCCCATGTTAATACTCCGGCCATCCGAGGACCCCTTAATCCAGGACTCACTCAGTAGCGCCTGAACCAGGCTTCAATGATGATGTGTCCGGCGTGCAGATTGTCTTCGGCATTGCAAGGCAGGTTCTTTCTTCAAATACTCCAAAATAGTCTTCAAACACAAAAAACGTGTCCGGCTCTGCAAAAAAATCCCACACACAACCATAGAGAGTATAATATTTCACGAGTCCAATCTGCTGACAAATTTTTGTAACGTGACATCATGTCTCTGCCCGATCATTATTCAAACCGTTTTTTAGCCTGCCGCTTCATATTTCGAGATGTGGTTTCATTGGCACGTCTTGCCAAAGCATGGATCGTGTCCCCTTATTACGGGATTCTCATCAATATGGGCATGGGTAACCCAACCGTGCCACCTGCTCGGCCCTTGGGGAATAGGCGAGTTTTAAGGCGAGTGGGGAGGCGCATGATATTCACTGCCTTTAGAAAGGGATAAGGATTCACCCTTTTTCACCCACACCTTCTCTCGCTCTCTCTCTCTGTCTCTCTCTGCCCATCCCATTCTCGAGCTCCAGCGCCCAAGTTCTCATCTTCTCCGCCCCCAAAAAGCACTCCAGCCATGTTCGGATCCGGAGCGCAGGGCAAGTGGATGGCCTCCTATGTCAAGGAGAAGGACATTACGAAGCTCCGGGAGGCCGGGTACTTGGCCAAGGAAATCGCCCATCGGCTTCCGGCCGAGGGACAGATCGTACCCACCCCTGAGCCCCATGAGAGGGTGGTGTTCATCTCCCACTTCGTCCGCGGGATGGGATTCCCTCTCCACCCATTAGTCCGCGGACTCATGCTCTACTACGGGCTGGACTTCCACGATCTGGCCCCCAACTCCATCCTCAACATCTCGGCATTTATTGTTGTGTGCGAGGCCTTCCTTCGCATCCCACCTCACTTCAGACTATGGCTAAAGACCTTCAATGTGAAGACGAAGGTGGTGAGTGGTCAACAAGCAGAGTGCGGAGGCACCATGGTGGGCAAGATGCCCAACGTCACATGGCCCGGAGGCTCCTTCATGGAGACTGTCAAAGGGTGGCAATCAAAGTGGTTCTATGTCACAGAGCCACGCGGCACCACCTGGGCCGCGGCTCCCGCATTCCGGTCCGGATTCCCGATGCGGCTCACCTCCTGGCAAGAAAAGGGCCTGGACTGGTCCTCACCGGACGAGCTGACAGCGCTTCAGACGCACATACAGAATATGATAAACAAGAACACCAAGCTCGTCAATGTGATCCAGGTGATGCTTATTTGCCGGATCCTTTCGCGCCAGCGTCGGACTTGCCATTTATGGGAGTTCAATCCGGCCAAGCACCAGACCTTGCTGCAGTTCTTTGACACCATGCACGAAGACATCTAGAAGGTGTCTTCAAGGCCAATGAGGCGCGGCCGGCCACGACCGAGGACCGCAGGCACGACTTAACCCACCCCTCTAGTCCGGTAAGTTTTTCATGTTTTCAAGGCGTACCCTTTCACTTGCGCACTTGAGGAAGACGTCTAAGCCTTCCTACTGATTTTCTCAGGGCTGGACGAAGAAGGGGAGCAGATTTACTGTCCGGCTCCGCTGCTCGAAGACCCAGAGGTGCCGGATACCTCTGTCCACCCAGAGGTGCCCGGATACTTTGTTGGAAGCGTTGCGAGGCGCTTCCATTGATGAAGAACACCATATCCTTATGGGTATGGTGGTTGAGAGGATCGAGCCCGCAAAGAGTGGACTGACCAGAGCCTGTAACAGGCTTTGAGGTAGGCAACGCAATTATAAAAAGAATGTCACAGTATAGACAATAGCCCCTGATACTCTGTCCGGTGTTCGAAAAGAAAAGCCGAACAGAGGATCAAATAATTTTTGCAGGAGACTAACTTTAAATGTCTATGTGAATAAGCAGGCGTCGCTGCTGGCTGCGACTTCTCACACTGCTGAAATCTCCGGACTGAACCAGAGTCTAGAGTGGACCGAGGAGGAGCTCGGCCGCGTGAAAAAGCAGCTGGAAGATAGTCAAGGTATGCAATAACCTTATATATATTCAGGGAGGATAAATGATTTGTGCTGACTAAAGTGCCATTTAATTTGTTAGGAGCGGCGACCCAGGTGGAGACCCTCAAGAATGCGCTTGATGAGGCCGAGGAGAAAGAGGCCAAGGAAAAGGCCGCCCGTGAGAAGCACGAGGCCAGGGTCATTGAGGTCCGGCAGGAGCTCAAGGACGCCATCAAGAAGTGCGAGTCCTTGGAGTGCAACCTTATGGATCAAGAGTCCGGGCTCACCAAGGCCCTCCAAAGCGCACACGATGCCCGGGTTGAAGCCCAGGGCGCCCACCAGGAAATCGAGGAGGCCAGAAAAATCACGGCGGGTAAGGCCTTTATTATGCAGAGCAAATATGTGAAGAAAAGGTTCCTCTTACTGACCCGGATTTGGAGTTCTCCAGGGGCATTTGCGGATCTGCCACATAGCATTTCAGACACTATGGAATTCTTCTGAGCCAAAGAGGGGAGCTCCACAAAGAAGCTGTTTTGGTCGTTATACCTTGCGCCGGAACATCTGGTGCTCTTTAGCGATCAGCTAAAACAGCTGGTCGAGCTGCACAAGGCGGCCGAACTAGCCATGAAGGATTTAATAATCCGGCTATGGCCTGCCAAAGCCATCCCCAGCAGCTACTTCGGGCTCGTGAAGCGGCTGGTCAATGCCTGTCCTCGACTGGGTGCCATCAAGCGGTCTGTCTGCATCGAAGGCGCGCAAATGGCCTTCGCCCGAGTCAAGATGCATTGGGTGAAGATGGATGTTGCGAATCTTGTGACCGATGGACCGCCCGCGGGCAAGGAGCGCCGCACCCCCGAGTTGTACTTTGACAATGTTATGGAGGGATCCCGCCTTGTGGCGGAGCAATGTGCTAAGGATGTAATCTTTGAGTGAATATGCTCATGTCATCCCTTCGTGTACTATGAAACAAGATCATTATGTAATATAATGCTTGTTATTTAAAATTTTACCTCCTGTGTGGCCGTATTGTTAAATCTGAGAGTTGGCCAGTCGTCGGCTTCCGCCCCCACGTAGATAGTACGGGGTTGTTCGGGATAAATCTAAACACTCTTTACTCCAAAGTTTGGTCCTTAAAGGAGGTGTTTAGTGCAACGAACAAGGAAATCAGACTATGTGGCTTTATCACCCTCACTTAGCCATAGGAGTTCGACAATAGAAATTTAGGCGCAGCCCCTAGTGTTCGGAAGTCCGAACTTGGGATGTTGTCAACACCTGATCGGATAAAAACCGATTCATCGCACAATGCGGAAAATCACAAAAGATTTAAAAACCTCTCGAACAGCTGACCGGCTCACGCCGCATCATGACAATCAGTTTTCGGCTTTCTCTACTGAGGTGCTCATCCGGATGAACCAGGACACAATCGCAGTAGTTCTCCCTTTACTACCCTAGCCGATATAGCGGAACGTAAGGTAGCAAGCACACGAACCGGGTAACCCAACTATTGACCAAAGACATGATTTGGAGCCGATGCATATAATGCTATAAGTACGAGGTGCTGAATTGTACTATAAAAAGTGTTCGGACTTTGTTGCCGTAGTATGGAGCATAATAAAGCCCCTAGCGAATTGAGACGTACCATAGTGTACGGGTGCAATTCATAAAAATATCAAGAAAAAATAAAAATGAAGTAATAGGCTAATGCCACAGAAATTGGGTCGCAAACCATTTTCCATTGTTGTTTGATTAATACGTCAAAGCGTATTTTGTACAAATAGTGCGATAAGCAAAAGGGCTATTTAACATGCCACGACCAAGGGAGAGCTGCGTGCGGGTCCTTAAGGCAGGCATAACGATTATTTATTGAAACCACCTGAAAATTGCCCCATACGTCAATGCTTCTTGTCGTCTTGGTGTATCAGGTCACCGGGAACTACCTGGGAAAGAAAAGAGACCTGAAAAGAAAAAGGAAAAGGAAAAGTATGCGGATCCAGGAGCGGTTGAGCCATACTATGGACCACGATCTAGCTGTGCCTCCGTCTATGCCCATGCTATTTTAAGTGCGTAGTAATGTATGCGCGGTATGAATGTCGCCGCTTGGTCGGGACTGGGACGGAGGCTGAATTGCTAGTCAAGCTCTGGACAGGCTGGACTGTCCTGCTACAGGGTAGTTCGGACTCGTTTGACAGTGTCTAGGAGCTTGGCCGCCGAATTAAGATTCTGCCTAAAAAGGCCGCCCTGCACTTTTGCTGCGAGGGCAGCAGTGTGCTCCTTGGTACGGAGGGAGCGTTCCGTGTTTCCAATTACTTATATGACACCGCGTGGTCCGGGTATCTTGAGCTTGAGATAATCATTGTGTGGCACCTCATTGAATCGAGCAAATGCGGTCCATCCAAGCAGTGCGTGATAGCCGCTGCGGAAGGGGACGATATCGAATATCAACTCTTCGCTTCGGAAATTGTCTGGGGATCCGAAGACCACTTCTAGTGTGATTGAGCCTGTGCAGAAGGCCTCTACACCTGGTATGACACCTTTAAATGTGGTTTTCGTGGGCTTGATCCCTGAGGGATCAATACCCATTTTGCGCACTGTATCCTGATAAAGCAGGTTCAGGCTACTACCACCGTCCATGAGGACTCGCGTCAGATGGAACCCATCAATGATTGGGTCGTGGACCAGTGCGGCTGAACCGCCATGACGGATACTGGTCGGATTATCCCTGCGATCAAAGGTGATCCGACAGGATAACCATGGGTTGAACTTTGGGGCGACTGGCTCTATCGCGTAGATGTCCCTAAGCGTGCGCTTGCGCTCCCTCTTGGGGATATGGGTAGTGTATATCATGTTCACCGTTTTAACTTGCGGGGAAACTTCTTCTGTCCCCCTGTGTTCGGTGGCCGGGGCTCCTCATCATCGTCCTCACTTTGGGACCCCTTCTCCTTGTTGTCGGCATTTAACTTGCCGGTCTATTTAAAAACCCAACACTCTCTGTTGGTATGATTGGCTGGTTTATCAGGGGTGCCATGGATTTGACATGGACGATCGAGTGTGCGGTCCAAACTGGACTGGCCTGGATTGTTTCTTTTGTATGGCTTCTTCCGCTGACTGGACTTAGAGCCACTGAATCCGGCGTTGACCGCCGTGTCTTCGGTGTTGTCACTATTGTTTCGACGTTTGTGTCTGTTGTGTCCGGGCTTGCCATTGCTGTTTCTGGCTTCAGAGGTGCCAGGTTTGCTTGTATTGTTATTGCTACGGGCTAGCTAGCTATCTTCGCCCACACAAAAGCGGGTCATGAGTGTTGTGAGGGCTGCCATGGAGTTTGGCTTTTCCTGGCTGAGGTGTCGGGCGAGCCATTCGTCACGGATGTTGTGCTTAAAGGCCGCTAGGGCTTCGGCATCTGGACAGTCGACGATCTGGTTCTTTTTAGTTAAGAACCTAGTCCAGAATTTCCTGGCTGACTCTCCGGGCTGTTGAACTATGTGACTTTAGTCATCAGCATCTAGAGGTTGGACATATATACCTTGGAAGTTGTCGAGGAAGGCATCTTCCAAGTCTTCCCAGCTGCCAATGGAGTTTTTGGGCAGACTGTTCAACCAGTGCCGAGCTGGTCCCTTGAGTTTTAGCGGGAGATATTTGATGGCGTGAAGATCATCACCGCGGGCCACATGAATATGGAGACGAAAATCCTCAATCCACACTGCAGGGTCTGTTGTCCCATCATGTGATTCGATGTTCACGGGTTTAAACCCTTTCGGGAATTCATGTTCCATTACTTCATCAGTGAAGTGAAGGGGGTGTGCGGCACCTCTATATCGGGCCAAGTCGTGACGTAGCTCGGATGGAGTTCGTCTACGGTTTTCGGCCCGGACATGGTTATATTTGTCACGTCCGGCCGGGTGGCCATCATCGCGCATCGGGGCACGCCCCCGCGATCCATAGATCGATCTGGCCTGTCATGCTCTGTTTTCCAGGTCATACCGAAGGTCATATGTGTATCCCCGAGCTGTTGTGTTTTTGTTTTTGCGGCGAGGTAGTGCCGGCTGGTTTTCAGCTCGAGTTGCCGCTTTGTCACGGCCACGTGGTGGTCGGTCGGCCGCATTATTCGCTGGTAGGACACGCTCCAGTGCCTCATCGTCGAATTGGTGTAACAATTTGCGCTTCGGGTAGCTTTTGGTTGGGCGTTCGAGGCCGTATTCCTCGGCTGCCAGGACATTAGTCCATCTGTCATTGAGCAGATCTTGATCAGCTTGAAGCTGCTGCTACTTCTTTTTCAGGCTCCTTGCAGTGGCTATTAGCCGGCGCTTAAAGCGCTCCTGTTCGACGGGCTCCTCAGCCATGATAAAGTCTTCGCCGCCGAGGCTCACCTCGTCCTCGGAGAGCGAAAGGTAGTTACTATCCTCCGAGTCTTCATTCATGGCCTGTTCGTCAGGGCTAACTCGCCCATCTTCCCGTTCGTCCTGTTCGGAGGTTGGCTCAATGGGGTCTTCATTGTCTTCGGCATCGTCCAGAGTATTGTTTTTCCCTATGACGGTATTGCTATTTTTGCCACGACATGGCTTAGAGCGGCGCCGCTGACGCCAGCGCTTTGGCTATATCTCAGGAGGCTTATCCTCGACTGGATTTTTGTTGTCGCCGTCGTTCTCTTTGGGTGTATCCACCATGCATACGTCATACAAGAAGGTGGCTGTCCAGCGCCCTGTAAGTGGTGGTTTTTGTGCCTGCTCCTCTCCGGCATCATCGTCCATACCGTTGATGTCTTCGGAGTCGTAGTCGAGCATGTCGATTAAGTCTTCGACAGTGGCTATGAAGTGGGTGGTGGGTGGGAAGCGGAGTTTTCCGTCATCAGCTTCCAATTCAAGCCGGATATAGTTCGGCTGAGGTCCCCTGACAAGGAGAGGATTTTTAGTGAGTTTAGCACATCGCCTAAAAGTGAGTGATGGAAGATGTCCGCGGAGCTGAACTCGATGATCGGCGCATGATCAGGTTCGATGGGCGCGTATGTACGTGGTTGGGAACTTATGGCCGGAGACGGATCCGAGGTTCCGAAGACACAAACCCTGCTCAAGGTTGGATCTGTGTACGGCTCCAGCGCCACTGAGTCTGCGGCTTCCGTGGCGGGGTTGAGCATCTCGTCCTCGGATGGCGCAATCTGCTCCGGATCTAGGGCCAGAGCAGTTACATGTGCTATCTGTTGGGGAATGTAGTAATTTCAAAAAAATTCCTATGCACACGCAAGATCATGGTGATGACATAGCAACGAGAGGGGAGAGTATTGTCCAAGTACCCTCGTTGACCGTAAGCGGAAGCGTTGTGACAACGCGGTTGATGTAGTCGTATGTCTTCACGATCCGACCGATCCAAGTACCGAACGTACGGCACCTCCAAGTTTAGCACACGTTTAGCTTGATGACGATCCCCGGACTCCGATCCAGCAAAGTGTCGGGGATGAGTTCCGTCAGCACGACGGCGTGGTGACGATGATGATGTTTTACCGGCGCAGGGCTTTGCCTAAACTCCGCGACGATATGACCGAGGTGGAATATGGTGGAGGGGGCACCGCACACGGCTAAGGAACAATCCGTAGATCAACTTGTGTGTCATGGGGTGCCCCCCTGCCCCCGTATATAAAGGAGCAAGGGGGGAAGAGGCCGGCCCTAGGAGGAGCGCGCCAAGTGTGGAGTCCTACTAGGACTCCCTAGTCCTAGTAAGATTCCACCTCCCTTGTTGGAGTAGGAGAAGGGGAAAGAGGGGGAGAGGAAGAAGGAAAGGGGGCTGCGCCCCTTGTCCAATTCGGACCAGAGGGGGGCGCAGGCCTCCTTCCTTTCGGCCTCTCTCGGCCCATATACTCCCCGGCGAATTCCCGTAACTCTTCGGTACTCCGAAAAATATCCGAATCACTCGGAACCTTTCCGAACTCCGAATATAGTCGTCCAATATATCGATCTTTATGTCTCGACCATTTCGAGACTCCTCGTCATGTCCCCGATCTCATCCGGGACTCCGAACTCATTCGGTACAAAAAAACTCATAAACTCATAATATAACTGTCATCGTAACGTTAAGCGTGCAGACCCTACGGGTTCGAGAACTATGTAGACATGACCTAGAACTATTCTCGATCAAGAACCAATAGCAGAACCTGGATGCTCATATTGGCTCCTACATATTCTACGAAGATCTTTATCGGTCAAACCGCATAACAACATACGTTGTTCCCTTTGTCATCGGTATGTTTCTTGCCCGAGATTCGATCGTCGGTATCCAATACCTAGTTCAATCTCGTTACCGGCAAGTCTCTTTACTCGTTACGTAATGCATCATTCCGTAACTAACTCATTAGCTACATTGCTTGCAAGGCTTATAATGATGTGCATTACCGAGAGGGCCCAGAGATACCTCTCCGACAATCGGAGTGACAAAACCTAATCTCGAAATACGCCAACCCAACATGTACCTTTGGAGACACCTGTAGTGCTCCTTTATAATCACCCAGTTACGTTGTGACGTTTGGTAGCACCCAAAGTGTTCCTTCGATAAACGTGAGTTGCATAATCTCATAGTTACAGGAACATGTATAAGTCATGAAGAAAGCAATAGCAACATACTAAACGATCAAGTGCTAGGCTAACGGAATGGGTCAAGTCAATCACATCATTCTCCTAATGAAGTGATCTCGTTAATCAAACGACAACTCATGTCTATGGTTAGGAAACTTAACCATCTTTGATTAACGAGCTAGTCAAGTAGAGGCATACTAGTGACACTATGTTTGTCTATGTATTCACACATGTATTATGTTTCCGGTTAATACAATTCTAGCATGAATAATAAACATTTATCATGAAATAAGGAAATAAATAATAACTTTATTATTGCCTCTAGGGCATATTTCCTTCAGTTTCCCACTTGCACTAGAGTCAATAATCTAGTTCACATCGCCGTGTGATTTAACATCAATATTCATATCTGTATATGATTAACACCCATAGTTCACATCGTCATGTGACCAACACCCAAAGGGTTTACTAGAGTCAATAATCTAGTCCACGTCGCTATGTGATTAACACCCAAAGAGTACTAAGGTGTGATCATGTTTTGCTCGTGGGAGAAGCTTAGTCAACGGGTCTGTCATATTCAGAGCCGTATGTATTTTGCAAATATTCTATGTCTACAATGCTCCGTACGGAGCTACTCTAGCTAATTGCTCCCACTTTCAATATGTATCCAGATTGAGACTTAGAGTCATCTGGATCGGTGTAAAAGCTTGCATCGATGTAACTCTTTACGACGAGCTCATTTATCACCTCCATAACCGAGAATATTTCCTTAGTCCTTACTAAGGATATTCTTGACCAATGTCCAGTGATCTACTCCTAGATCACTATTGTACTCCCTTGCCAAATTCAAAGCAAGGTATACAATAGGTCTGGTACATATCATAGCATACTTTATAGAACCTATGACTAAGGCATAGGGAATGACTTTCATTCTCTTTTCTATTTTCTGCCGTGGTCAGGCTTTGAGTCTTACTCAATTTCACACCTTGTAACACAGGCAAGAACTCTTTCTTTGACTTTTCCATTTTGAACTACTTCAAAATCTTTGTCAAGGTATGTACTTATTGAAAAAACTTATCAAGCGTCTCGATCTATCTCTATAGATCTTGATGCTCAATATGTAAGCAGCTTCACCGAGGTCTTTCTTTGAAAAACTCTTGTCAAACACTCCTTTATGCTTTGCAGAATAATTCTACATTATTTCCGATCAACAATATGTCATTCACATATACTTATCAGAAATGTTGTAGTGCTCCCACTCACTTTTTTGTAAATACAGGCCTTTCCAAAAGTCTGTATAAAACCATATGCTTTGATCAACTCATCAAAGCGTATATTCCAACTCCGAGATGCTTGCACCAGTCCATTAATGGATAGCTGGAGTTTGCACACTTTGTTAGCATCTTTAGGATTGACAAAACCTTCTGGTTGCATCATATACAACTCTTCTTTAATAAATCCATTAAGGAATGCAGTTTTGACATCCATTTGCCAGATTTCATAAAATGTGGCAATTGCTAACATGATTCGGACAGACTTAAGCATCGATATGAGTGAAAAATCTCATTGTATTCAAGATCTTGAACTTGTCAAAAAACCTTTTTGCGACAAGTCGAGCTTTGTAGATAGTAACACTACTATCAACGTCCGTCTTCCTCTTGAAGATCCATTTATTTTCTATGGCTTGCCGATCATCGGGCAAGTCCACCAAAGTCCATACTTTGTTCTCATACATGGATCTCATCTCAGATTTCATGGCCTCAAACCATTTTGCGGAATCTGGGCTCATCATCGCTTCCCCATAGTTCGTAGGTTTATCATGGTCTAGTAACATGACTTTCAGAACAGGATTACCGTACCACTCAGTGCGGACTGTACTCTGAAGACCTACGAGGTTCTGTAGTAACTTGATCAGAAGTTTCATGATCATCATCATTAGCTTCCTCACTAATTGGTGTAGGAATCACTGGAACTGATTTAGTGATGAACTATTTTCCAATTCAGGATAAGGTACAGTTACCTCATCAAGTTCTACTTTCCTCCCACTCACTTCTTTTGAGAGAAACTCCTTCTCTAGAAAGGATCCATTTTTAGCAACGAATATCTTGCCTTCGGATCTGTGATAGAAGGTGTACCCAACAATTTCCTTTGGGTATTCTATGAAGATGCACTTCTCCAATTTGGGTTTGAGCTTATCAGGATGAAACTTTTTCACACAAGCATCGCAGCCCCAAACTTTAAGAAACGACAACTTGGGTTTCTTGCTAAACCACAGTTCATATGCTGTCGTCTCAACGGATTTAGATGGTGCCCTTTTAACGTGAATGCAGCTGTCTCTAATGCATAACCCCAAAACAATAGTGGTAAATCAGTAAGAGACACCATAGATCGCACCATATCCAATAAAGTGCGGTTACGACGTTCGGACACACCATAATGTTGTGGTGTTCCAGGTGGCGTGAGCTGTGAAAGTATTCCACATTGTTTTAATTGAAGACCAAACTCGTAACTCAAATATTCGTCTCCGCGATCAGATCGCAGAAACTTTATTTTCTTGTTACGATGATTTTTCTACTTCACTCTGAAATTCTTTGAACCTTTCCACTATTTCAGACTTATGTTTCATCAAGTAGATATACCCATATCTGCTCAAATCATCTTGTGAAGGTCAGAAAATAACGATACTTGCCACGAGCCTTCATACTCATTGGTCTGCATACATCAGTATGTATTATTTCCAACAAGTCAGTAGCTCGTTACATTGTTCCGAAGAACGGAGTTTTAGTCATCTTGCCCAAAAGGCACGGTTCGCAAGCATCAAATGATTCATAACCAAGTGATTCCGAAAATCCATCTTTATGGAGTTTCTTCATGCGCTTTACACCGATATGACCCAAACGGCAGTGCCACAAATAAGTTGCAATATCATTATTAAGTTTTCATCTTTTGGCATCAATATGATGAATATGTGTATCACTACGATCGAGATCCAACAAACTATTTTTCATTGGGTGTATAACCACCGAAGGTCTTATTCATGTAAACAGAATAACAATTATTCTTTAACTTCAAATGAATAACCGTATCGCAATAAACATGATCAAATCATATTCATGCTCAACGCAAATGCCAAATAACATTTATTTAGGTTTAACACTAATCCCGAAAGATAGGGGAGTGTGCGATGATGATCATATCAATCTTGGAACTACTTCCAACACTCATCATCACTTCCCTTCAACTAGTCTCTGCTTATTCTCAGAACTCCTGTTTGAGTTACTAATCTTAGCAACCTAACAAGTATCAAATACTCGGGGCTACTATAAACACTAGTAAGGCACACATCAATAATCAGATATCAAATATACCCTTGTTCACTTTGCCATCCTTCTTATCCACCAAATATTCAGGGCATTTCCACTTCCAAAGACCATTTCCTTTGCGATTAAACACTCGGTTTCAGTGCTTTGGTCCAGCTTTGCTCTTCTTCATGGGAGTGACAACTTGTTTGCCATTCTACTTGAAGTTTCCTTTCTTTCCTTTGCCTTTTCTTGAAACTAGTGGTCTTGTCAATCATCAACACTTGATGCTCTTTCTTGATTTCTACCTTCGTCGATTTCAACATCATGAAGAGCTCGGGAATCGTTTTCGTCATCCCTTGCATACTATAGTTCATCACGAAGTTCTACTAACTTGGTGATGGTGACTAGAGAACTCATCAATCACTATCTTATCTCGGAAGATTAACTCCCACTTGATTCAAGAGATTGAAGTACCTGCACAATCTGAGCACATGCTCACTAGTTGAGCGATTCTCCTCCATCTTTTAGCTATAGAACTTGTTGGAGACTTCATATCTCTCAACTCGGTATTTGCTTGAAATATTAACTTCAATTCTGGAACATCTCATATGGTCCATGACGCTCAAAATGTCTTTGAAGTCCCGATTCTAAGCCGTTTAAGCATGGTGCACTAAACTATCAAGTAGTCATCATATTGAGCTAGCCAAACGTTCATAACGCCTCGCATCCGCTCCTGCAATAGGTCTGTCACCTAGCGGTGCATTAAGGACATAATTCTTACGGCAGCAATGAGGATAAACCTCAGATCATGGATCCAATCTGCATCACTGCTACTAACATCTTTCAACACAGTTTTCTCTAGGAACATATCAAAATAAACATATGAAAGCAATAACGCGAGCTATTGATCTATAACATAATTTGCAAAATACTACCAGGACTAAATTCATGATAAATTTAAGTTCAATTAATCATATTACTTAAGAACTCCCACTTAGACAGACATCTCTCTAGTCATCTAAGTGATCACGTGACCCAAATCAACTAAACCATGTCCGATCATCACGTGAGATGGAGTAGTTTTCAATGGTGAACATCACTATGTTGACCATATCTACTATATGATTCACATTTGACCTTTCGGTCTCCGTGTTCCGAGGCCATATCTGTATATGCTAGGCTCGTCAAGTTTAACCTGAATATTCCGCGTGTGCAACTGTTTTGCACCCGTTGTATTTGAACGTAGAGCCTATCACACCCGATCATCACGTGGGGTCTCAAAGACGAAGAACTTTCGCATAGCGGTGCATACTCGGGAGAACACTTCTTGATAATTAGTGAGAGATCATCTTAAAATGCTACCGTCAAACAAAACAGAATAAGATGTATAACAGATAAACATCATATGCAATCAAAATATGTGACATGATATGGCCATGATCATCTTGCGCCTTTGATCTCCATCTCCAAAGTATTGTCATGATCTCTATCATCGCCGGCACGACACCATGATCTTCATCATCTTGATCTATATCAATGTGTCGTCACATGGTCGTCTCGCCAACTATTGCTCTTGTAACTATTGCTATCGCATAGCGATAAGGTAAAGCAATTATTTGGTACTTGCATCTTTATGCAACAAAGAGACAACCATAGGGTTTCTGCCAGTTGCCGATAACTTCAACAAAACATGATCATCTCATACAACAACTTATATCTCTTCACGTCTTGACCATATCACATCACAACATGCCCTGCAAAAACAAGTTAGACGTCCTCTACTTTGTTGTTGCAAATTTTACATGGCTGCTACGGGCTTAGCAACAACCGTTCTTACCTACGCATCAAAACCACAACGATAGTTCGTCAAGTTAGTGCTGTTTTAACCTTCGCAAGGACCGGGCGTAGCCACACTTGATTCAGCTAAAGTGAGAGAGACAGACACCCGCCAGCCACCTTTAAGCACGAGTGCTCGTAACGGTGAAACCAGTCTCGCGTAAGCGTACGCGTAATGTCGGTCCGGGCCGCTTCATCTCACAATACCGCCGAACCAAAGTATGACATGCTGGTAAGCAGTATGACTTGTATCGCCCACAACTCACTTGTGTTCTACTCGTGCATATGACATCTACGCATAAAACCTGGCTCGGATGCCACTGTTGGGGAACGTAGTAATTTCAAAAAAACTCCTACGCACATGCAAGATCATGGTGATGACATAGCAACGAGAGGGGAGAGTATTGTCCACGTACCCTCGTAGACCGTAAGCGGAAGCGTTGTGACAACGCGGTTGATGTAGTCATATATCTTCACGATCCGACCGATCCAAGTACCGAACGTACGGCACCTCCGAGTTCAGCACACGTTCAGCTTGATGACGATCCCCGGACTCCGATCCAGCAAAGTGTCGAGGATGAGTTCCGTCAGCACGACGGCGTGGTGACGATGATGATGTTTTACCGGCGCAGGGCTTTGCCTAAACTCCACGACGATATGACCGAGGTGGAATATGGTGGAGGGGGCACCGCACACGGCTAAGGAACAATCCGTAGATCAACATGTGTGTCATGGGGTGCCCCCCTGCCCCCGTATATAAAGGAGCAAGGGGGGAAGAGGCCGGCCCTAGGAGGAGCGCGCCAAGTGTGGAGTCCTACTAGGACTCCCTAGTCCTAGTAAGATTCCACCTCCCTTGTTGGAGTAGGAGAAGGGGAAAGAGGGGGAGAGGAAGAAGGAAAGGGGGATGCGCCCCTTGTCCAATTCGGACCAGAGGGGGGCGCAGGCCTCCTTCCTTTCGGCCTCTCTCCTCTATTCCCGTATGGCCCAATAAGGCCCATATACTCCCCGGCGAATTCCTGTAACTCTGCGGTACTCCGAAAAATACCCGAATCACTCGGAACCTTTCCGAACTCCAAATATAGTCGTCCAATATATCGATCTTTACGTCTCGACCATTTCGAGACTCCTCGTCATGTCCCCGACCTCATCCGGGACTCCGAACTCCTTCGGTACATCAAAACTCATAAACTCATAATATAACTGTCATCGTAACGTTAAGCGTGCGGACCCTACGGGTTCGAGAACTATGTAGACATGACCTAGAACTATTCTCGGTCAATAACCAATAGCGGAACCTGGATGCTCATATTGGCTCCTACATATTCTATGAAGATCTTTATCGGTCAAACCGCATAACAACATACGTTGTTCCCTTTGTCATCGGTATGTTACTTGCCCGAGATTCGATCGTCGGTATCCAATACCTAGTTCAATCTCGTTACCGGCAAGTCTCTTTACTCGTTACGTAATGCATCATTCCATAACTAACTCATTAGCTACATTGCTTGCAAGGCTTATAATGATGTGCATTACCGAGAGGGCCCAGAGATACCTCTCCGACAATCGGAGTGACAAAACCTAATCTCGAAATACGCCAACCCAACATGTACCTTTGGAGACACCTGTAGTACTCCTTTATAATCACCCGATTCGTTGTGACGCTTTGGTAGCACCAAAGTGTTCCTCCGTAAACGGAGTTGCATAATCTCATAGTTACAGAACATGTATAAGTCATGAAGAAAGCAATAGCAACATACTAAACGATCAAGTGCTAGGCTAACGGAATGGGTCAAGTCAATCACATCATTCTCCTAATGATGTGATCCCGTTAATCAAATGACAACTCATGTCTATGGTTAGGAAACTTAACCATCTTTGATTAACGAGCTAGTCAAGTAGAGGCATACTAGTGACACTATGTTTGTCTATGTATTCACACATGTATTATGCTTCCGGTTAATACAATTCTAGCATGAATAATAAACATTTATCATGAAATAAGGAAATAAATAATAACTTTATTATTGCCTCTAGGGCATATTTCCTTCACTATCTCCTGAGCATGGTCCGATGATAGATTTAGGTCATGTTCATCGTGGTGGCAGGGAGCAGCCGTCATGGGCTCGAATCCGTCGAAGATCAAGTCTCCGCGGATATCGGCCATGTAATTCAAGCTTCCAAATCTGACCCGATGGCCAGGGGCGTAGCTGTCGATCTGCTCTAGATGGCCAACCGAGTTGGCCCGCAGTGCGAAGCTGTCGAATACGAAGATCTGTCCATGGAGGAAAACCTTCCCCTGGACTGCATTGCTGCAGATGATTGACGAAGCCATCTGTAGGATCGAAAGTATGTCTAGAGGGGGTGATTAGACTACTTGACAATATAAAAATTCAGCCTTTTGATAAAGACAAGTTTTTGGCAAGTTCACGATGATGATCAAGTCAAGTATCACCCTACACATGCAATTCTAGAGTATAGGCAGCGGAAAGTAAATTGCACATGTAGTAAAGAGAGGTGGAGAAGAGCAAACGCAATTTGGAGACACGGAGATTTTTTCTCGTGGTTCCGATAGGTGGTGCTATCATCAATCCACGTTGATGGAGACTTCAACCCACGGAGGGTAACAGCTGCGAGAGAGTCCACGGAGGGCTCCACCCACGAAGGGTCCACGAAGAAGCAACCTTGTCTATGCCATCATGGCATACGCCCACGGAGGGCTAGCCTTACTCGGGGTAGATCTTCACGAAGTAGGCGATCTCCTTGCCCTTACAAACTTCTTGGTTCAACTCCACATCTCGACGGAGGCTCCCAAGCGACACCTAACCAATCTAGGAGGCACCACCCTCCAAAAGGTAATAGATGGTGTTGGTGATGATGAACTCCTTGCTCTTGTGCTTCAAATGATAATCTCCGCAACACTCAACTCTCCTCACTGATTTGGCTGTGGTGGAAGAAAGGATTGAGTGGAAAGCAACTTGGGAAGGCTAGAGATCAAGCTTCATATGATGGGAGTGGAGCAACTTGATCTCAACACAAGGGTAGGTAGTTTTCTTCTCAGAAATGTAAGGTAGGAGTGGTAGTTCTTTCTGATGGCTCTCTCTACGAGTGAAGAGGGGGTGGAGGGGTATTTATAGCCTCCACACAAAATCCAACCGTTACACACATTTGACCAATCTCGGTCAGACCAAAGTTGACAACTCGGTGAGACCGAAAGTTCAAATCATGTGAACGTTGGGATTTTCGGTGGGACCGAAAATACAATCTCGGTGAGTCCGATTCGTCCAAACACATGAGCTTGCCAATCTCGGTGGGACCGACTTTATCATCTCGGTGACACCGATTTGATGACAGAAGGTTACAGAAGCTTGGCAACTCAAGTTTCGGTGAGACCGAGTTCAGAATCGGAAAATCCGAGATTTCTAGGGTTTGGCTATATGGCTGAGGTGGTTCATCTCGTTGTGACTGAGTTTAGGAAATCGGTGGGACCGAGATTACTTATGAGTGTATTATGGAAGTGAGAGTTGCTGATAGTTTAGGAGATGTATCACTAAGCACTTTGAGCAACCAGATCATTATCATAACCTCATCCCCTTTTAATAGTATTGGCTTTCCTATGGACTCAATGTGATCTTGGATCACTAAACCAAAAATGGAGTCTTGAGCTTTTGCCAATGCTTGCCTTAGCATTTTGAGGGGTCCACTCTTCAGTCCTTGCCATACCCATATCAATGAACTTTCGAAATGATTCTCAAGAAACTATTAGTTCAATGATATATATGTTGTTATTAATTACCAAAACCACCCGGGGATTAGTTGCACTTTCAATCTCCGCCTTTTTGGTAATTGATGACAACATATAGATCAAAGCTTCGACAAAGGATATAATCAATGAATAATATCGTCGCTTTGAGAAGTATGTGATAAGCAAGAGCTCCCCCTAAATTTGTGCATTATTTAAGATTTGCGTTTGAATGCAAATGCACAATCGATTAGGATCATGGGTCACTCTTCCATGTCACATACATCTTGGTGGAGCGCACAAAATGATAAGAACGAATAGCATGCACCCAATCACCAAGACATGAGTAAATGGTCATACAAGATATGAATAGCATATGATAAGCATTTAAGCACACATTAAGGCATAGTACGACCAAGCACTCATTAAGGTAGAATGAAACGTAGTATCAAACACACGGAATGTCTCAAAAAACTCAAAAGTATCTCAAAAAACCGCAAATGAACGAAAGAGCAAAAGCGCAAAGACAAAGCACTCTCTCTCTCGAAGTCCTATGATCTATACAATTTCTCCCCCTTTGGCAGCAAGTTACCAAAAGTTCAAAAGTATAGAGCTAAGCGTCCACCGGGACTCTGCTGGCGGCTCTGTCTGGGTTGATGGAGTTGATATGGCAGCATCTGCGAAGGCTTCAATCGATGTCTGTCTTCTTTGGAGGAGTGGTCACCGGAGCTGGAGCCGGAGCAACCGATGGAGCTGTGGGAGGTCTTGAGGCTGTAGTCCCGTGTCATCCTTCGATAGCAAATGATCGGGTCTTGTGGGAACCGGAGCAGCTGTTGATAATCATCTGGACTAGGTCATCTGCATCTCTCGCATGAGCTCTTCCTTCTCCCTCTTTGCTTCCTCAATATCTGCCTCAAGCTTGTTGATTACTTGCACTTCATCGACTTCACATCCAGAGCATGGATCTTGTCTTCAACAATCCTTTCAAGACTCTCCCGAGGCTGCATAATGCTGGCCAGGCGTTGTTCAATCCTCTGGTAGCTTCAAGAAGCTGTTCTCCAACACTCTTTGGTTTAGCTGCTGCTTCTTTGCTTCCTTCTCAGCTTTGGCTTTCTTGGCAGCTTCAATCTTTGCTTGACCTTCAACCGACGTTGGGTCCTCCTCATCCATCACAACATCATTGTCCTCATGCTCAGGGCTGCGATGGCAAGTGTGGTCTATCCAACAAGTACGTGCCGTGCCAAACTTGGCATTGATAAGCATCTGAATGTGCGGGCAAAGCCACACGACCTCTTACGGTCACCGCGGTCCTCTTGATGGTCTCAACTATCAAATCCATCGCCTTGAAAGGTGCCTTCTCATCAAGTATATGCAGCATGTTGATAGAGTACCCTCTGATCATGCGATGATCTCCAGACTTGGGCATCAAGGTATACCTCAGAATATTGTTTGTGGTAGGTAGACCTGCTGGAGATGATACATCGAGCCGAGCTTCAGATTTCCACATCCTTAGCCGGAACCTCTTTGTACATATTCTTCATAGATTCATGGTTCTTCTTGGGAATGCCATAGACATCAACATCATCCTCTCTCTGACTTTGGAGCATTCGAAGTGCTGCCCATTCTTCAACAGTTGAAGAGAATCTTTGGCCTTCATCATCCATGTGATCTTTCCATCCGGATAGAAATGAGTCAGGCATAGAATTGCATAATCATTTCATCATTCCAACTTGTCAACTTTGACCAACAAACTCTGCAACACCACATGCAAGTGAAGCTCTCATGCACATGTGGAAAGAAGTCTCTGTGCTCTTCATCGCCAATGTATGCCCAATCAACATAGCGAGTGTCTCGCAACTATGGGCTTCTTGTCCATCGACCTGATCTCATAGAAGTCCTGCTGCTCTCGGTGTGGAATCGTGGATCAACAGCAGTTCTTCTCCTCAAAGATATGGATCAGCTTGTCTCCATAGCCCGAGACCTCTATCTTTCCTTTCCTTCATGTTCTCACTTGAGGATGAGCATCATTGTGAAGTGGCAGTTTACATCGAAGTTTCAAAGAAAACTGGTGCCTCATCATCTAACACAGCTGGTGGCACATCATCTTTCTTCTTCTCTGAAGCTGGAATGTTCCTGACAGTCTTCTTGGGCTTGGCAGCAGGCTTGGCTTGAGCTGCCTTTGCTGGAGCAGATGGCTTGGACTTAGAAGGGGCTCCTGCCCTGATGGCATCACCCATGAGCTTAGGCTTCTGAGGAGGCTGGGGTGCTTCCTCATCATCATCATCATCTGCTGCATCATCATGCACTAACCTCTTCCTCTTGGAAGTTTTCTTCACCTTGCTTGTAGTTTCCTCTTCCATACTCAGTTTCTTAGCAACAGTGGATTCCTTCACTTTCCTGGTGCCTTTCTTGGTTTGCTGCCCTTGAGGCTCTTTGGCAACAACCTTTCTCTTTGGCTTGGAGGAGACCTCTTCCTCAACAATGAAATCGAATCTTCTTCATCGAGTTCCTCTTCTTTACGCCCTGGTGGCTGCAGGAGGCAAACCACTTGGTGTGCTCCTCTCACCATCATCTGAAGAGCTCTTTGGGCTCGGGACTAGTGCCCGCCTCGGAATATCTTCAATAGGTGACTCGACCTGTTACGGCTGTCACCGCATATGACATGGCCGACAACCCGTGAATAGATAAGGTGTAGGCGAGTAGAAGAGTTATCACAAACTGCGAAGATTTTGCAAACAAAATGAGTTCAAATTCTAGTATTAGGTTTTCACGAAGACATTTCGGTCGACCGAGTTTAAAATTCGTGAATCCAAGTGTTCAAACAGTACATTCACACCACTTTCGGTTGGACGAAGTGGGTTTCGATCCCGCCGAAAACACTAGGGTTTCACTAAATCCTCATTTCGGTCACACCGATTTGCACAACTCGGTTGGACCGAAGGTGCGAAGGCAATGGCCAGAGGCCAAATTGGTCATACCGAGAATGTAAAATCGGTCTCACCGAGATGTGTTCGGCGGAAACCTAACCCTAAAACTTTTACTCGAATCTCGTTCAAAGGAACTAATCTGGTGTATAGGAAGATTTCAAACGTGGCAAGATGCTAGGCAAACCAAACGTGCATTGAATCGGAGATGGGAGCACGAGTGGGATCGAAACTCACCCTAACTTGGTGGAGTTCCTCTCGGCGCAACGGCGGAGAAGATGTCCGCTGACGGCGACGAGACTGCGGCGAGGGCGCACAAAGCGACGACGGAGACGATCCGGAGACCACGGCGACGGCAAGAAGGGTTGTGGGCGAGGCGTTTGAAGTAGAAATCAATGCGCGCTGCCCTCGGATATATATACCCTTTGTCGTCGGTGGGACCGAGTTGTAAAACTTCGGTGGCACCGAGATGGATAACTCGCAGGCGATTACACACTTCGTCACGCCGAAATTCACAACTCGGTTTCACCGAGGTGAAAACCTAGATCAATCCAAATGCTTTCGGTTTGACCGAGTTTGAGTGGGTTGGTCGACCGAAATCACTTAGAAGGTTTTGGAAGTTTAGCCTTTGACGGATCGGTGGCTCGAGTGCTCCTCACTCGGTGGGTCCGAAAATGACTTGTTCAAAGTTTGTGATATAAGCATGAATAGAATTTGAGACAAGAAAGCATAGATAGCTAGGGGAGGAACTTAGGCATTCTTGTCCATCCATTTGGTCAGAAAAATCAAAACGACCAAAGCAACAAATGGATGTCCTTGAATGGATAAAATCATGCATCCATCATGCTCACACAATAAGATAGCAAATGAAATATGTGTCAAACATGCACAATCAAAACTCTAGCTACTATCACACAATTTGTCGATGACTAGGTCATCTTTATATGAGTATATTGACTTAGGAGTCAAATGAGAACATTTGATCATAGGTCATACTCATCGCTTAAGCACAAGTGGGGTTACCACTTTTACATAAAGCATTGATGTGTTCACATCATTTGAAGATGCTTTAGCTCAATTCTTTAGAGCAAAGCTCCCCTAGATGTGAGAACCCTTTTAAAGGGTCAAACTAACCTTGGGTTGTCGAGAAGACTTCATGTAGATGTTGAAGATGTGGATGCTCAATGTTGATGAAGATCATCAAGAGTTGGGAGCAATCCTTTGGATTCGGGCACTTTCAATACCTACATGGGTTAGTCCCACAAGGAACAAACAAGGATATCCATGGACATAGATTGAAGTTCACAATAGATGATGTCCATGAAAGCAATGATTACCTTGTCCCTTGACTTACCAACAAAAGGGTTTGTGACTCCATGAACTAGTGCACAATGTGGAAGTTGGTTGCACAAGTTCTTGCCAAAATGAATTTGAGTGAAGTATGTTGGCGGAGTCACCCTCAAGAACTCTCTAGTTCTTCTTCGGGATCCACATCATCTTGATGGGAATCCTTGGGGTTGTAGTTGAGCTTGACGAAGTAGAACTTGACGTTTCCTTGGGAACCCACTTGACCATGGCTTTAGGTGCTTCAATAAATGCATCAATCTCCTCTTGAAGCTTGTCCTTGCCTTTTAGCTTGTGGTCTTGTGGTGGAAGGTCATCTTGTGCTTGTTCCACATTGGAAGAAGTAGGATCATACTTCTCCTTTTGAGAAACAAACTTTGGAGTGGGATATTGACCTTCTTCCCATTCAACACCCTCGGCGTTGAACTTTCGCTCAAAACCAATTCCTTGATTCTTCCGTGCCTTCCTTGCTTGTAACAATTTCCTCAAAGTTCTTGCTTCCGGCAAGGCTCTTGTAGACACCTTTCTCTATAATCCCTTTCAATAAACTATTTTCTTGCTCAAGTGTAACTTGGCTTGAAACATTGTTAGTGGAATCAAGAGAACTACTAGAACCAATATTGTTGCTTCTAGATGAAGAATTTTTCTTATGCTTGTCATGCTTAGTTTTAATAGGTGGCAAGAAATTAGACAAGAGAAGTCATTTGGCAAGATATGAAGAACTCTTCTTTCGAAGATCGTCATTGATTGCTTTTAGAAACTCATGTTCTTGCTCTAGATTGAGCTTCTCGAAGCGTAGCTTCTCATGAGATCTTAGGAGCTCTCTATGATCTTCTTGAGTTGTTTCATGAGCTAACTTAAGAGTGTTTAGTTCTTTAGTTAGACGCTCAATCTCCTTCATAGCATTGTCATTCGACTCTTCTCGACTATAAAGACTACTAGCATGTTCATCATTACTAGGCTCTCTAGATTTATCATGTAAAAGCTCATCTTCACCAAGCAAGTCATCCTCATCACTATCAAAGTCAAAGAATTCAGGGTGTGATACCTTGGGGCCTTTAGCCATGAAGCATCTTCCAATTCCCTCATTTGGTGAATCAAATATGTCATAGGAGTCGGAGTTGGAGGACACGAGAGCAAGACCGGCAACACCTTCATCTTGACTGTAGTCGGAGTTGGAGTGATAGCTTCTTTCGGAGTGATTGTCGGAGTCGGAGCCGGAGACCCATTCACCTACATGAGCTTGATGTTTTCTTCTTGTGTAGCTCCTTGATGACTTGTCTTTCCTCTCCGAATCCTTGCTTCTCCGAGAGGGTCTTCGTTCATAACAATCATCTCTACTCCTTCTCTCTTTCGAGGTGACTCTTCTCTTGAGCTTCTTCTTCTTGGAGATTCTTCTCTTCTCTTGTGGGGAGCCGAGCACTCATTTGAGTAGTGTCCGGTCTTCCACAATTGTAGCAGTTTCGATCACGACTAGAAGATCTCTTTTCATCATAT
Source organism: Aegilops speltoides (assembly GCA_021437245.1). Lineage (NCBI taxonomy): Eukaryota > Viridiplantae > Streptophyta > Magnoliopsida > Poales > Poaceae > Aegilops > Aegilops speltoides. Next base: position 324,281,806 of record CM038143.1, read on the forward strand.
GATCTAGACTTTGAGCTTCTCTCTTTGCTTCTACTCTTGTAGAATTTGTTGAAGTTCTTCACCATTAGGCTTATCTCTTCATTGGAAACTAGCTTGTCACTTGAGGTTGTGGGAGCATCAATTGTAGCTTTGTAAGCACCACTTGACTTGTTGTGAAGTTCTTCCTTATCTTTAAGTGTCATCTCATGAGCAACAATTCTTCCAATGACTTCGGTTGGCTTGAGATTCTTGTAATTTGGCATCATTTGGATCAAAGTGCACATGGTGTCATACTTTCCATCCAAAGCTCTGAGAATCTTCTTGATGATGAATCGGTCGGTCATTTCTTCGCTTCCTAAGCCGGCAATCTCATTTGTGATGAGAGCAAGCCTAGAGTACATTTCAGCGACTCCTTCACCTTCCTTCATCTTGAACTTGTCAAGTTGACCTTGAAGAACATCTAGCTTTGATTCCTTCACGGACTCGGTACCTTCGTGCATTTCGACCAAAGTATCCCAAATCTCTTTTGCATTCTCAAGACGGCTGATTTTGTTGAACTCCTCGGGACACAAGGCATTGAAGAGAATGTCACAAGCTTGAGCATTGTTTTGCAACATCCGCAATTCATCCGTTGTAGCTTCACGATCCGAACTTTTCCTTCCTCAAGAATTCACCTTGCAAACCAACACAAATAATGCCCCATGCGGCGGGGTTATGTCCAAGAATATGCATTTTCATTTTATGCTTCCAACTAGCAAAGTTTGAACCATCAAAGTAAGGACCTCTTAAAATTACCCTCACTAGACGCCATACTCTCCTAGGTTGTGAAACCAAGCTTATGGAGTCCAATGCAATGGAGACCAAAGCTCTGATACCACTTGTAGGATCGAAAGTATGTCTAGAGGGGGGGGTGATTAGACTACTTGACAATATAAAGATTCAGCCTTTTGATAAAGACAAGTTTTTGGCAAGTTCACGATGATGATCAAGTCAAGTATCACCCTACACATGCAATTCTAGAGTATAGGCAGCGGAAAGTAAATTGCACATGTAGTAAAGAGAGGTGGAGAAGAGCAAACGCAATTTGGAGACACGGAGATTTTTCTCGTGGTTCCGATAGGTGGTGCTATCGTCAATCCACGTTGATGGAGACTTCAACCCACGGAGGGTAACGGCTGCGAGAGTCCACGGAGGGCTCCACCCACGAAGGGTCCACGAAGAAGCAACCTTGTCTATGCCATCATGGCATACGCCCACGGAGGGCTAGCCTTACTCGGGGTAGATCTTCACGAAGTAGGCGATCTCCTTGCCCTTACAAACTTCTTGGTTCAACTCCACATCTCGACGGAGGCTCCCAAGCGACACCTAACCAATCTAGGAGGCACCACCCTCCAAAAGGTAATAGATGGTGTTGGTGATGATGAACCCCTTGCTCTTGTGCTTCAAATGATAATCTCCCCAACACTCAACTCTCCTCATTGATTTGGCTGTGGTGGAAGAAAGGATTGAGTGGAAAGCAACTTGGGAAGGCTAGAGATCAAGCTTCATATGATGGGAGTGGAGCAACTTGATCTCAACACAAGGGTAGGTAGTTTTCTTCTCAGAAATGTAAGGTAGGAGTGGTAGTTCTTTCTGATGGCTCTCTCCACGAGTGAAGAGGGGGTGGAGGGGTATTTATAGCCTCCACACAAAATTCAACCGTTACACACATTTGACCAATCTCGGTCAGACCAAAGTTGACAACTCGGTGAGACCGAAAGTTCAAATCATGTGAACGTTGGGATTTTCGGTGGGACCGAAAATACAATCTCGGTGAGTCCGATTCGTCCAAAGACATGAGCTTGCCAATCTCGGTGGGACCGACTTTATCATCTCGGTGACACCGATTTGATGACGTATGTTCTGAAGCTTGGCAACTCAAGTTTGGTGAGACCGAGTTCGAATCGGAAAATCCGAGATTTCTAGGGTTTGGCTATATGGTGAGGTGGTTCATCTCGGTGTGGTGAGTTTAGGAAATCGGTGGGACCGAGATTACTTATGAGTGTATTATGGAAGTGAGAGTTGCCGATAGTTTAGGAGATGTATCACTAAGCACTTTGAGCAACCAGATCATTATCATAACCTCATCCCTTTTAATAGTATTGGCTTTCCTATGGACTCAATGTGATCTTGGATCACTAAACCAAAAATGGAGTCTTGAGCTTTTGCCAATGCTTGCCTTAGCATTTTGAGGGTCCACTCTTGATCCTTGCCATACCCATATCAATGAACTTTCTGAAATGATTCTCAAGAAACTATTAGTTCAGTGATATATATGTTGTTATTAATTACCAAAACCACCCGGGGATTAGTTGCACTTTCACCATCAAACCTTTTGGTGACGACACAGCGAAACTCTCAATGAAAGCACAAATGTCGGTCTCAAAACCGGCGGATCTCGGGTAGGGGGTCCCGAACTGTGCGTCTAAGGCTAATGGTAACAGGAGGCAGGGACACAATGTTTACCCAGGTTCGGGCCCTCTCTATGAAGGTAATACCCTACTTCCTGCTTGATTGATCTTGATGACTATGAGTATTAAAAGAGTCGATCTACCATGAGATCGTGATGGCTAAAACCCTAGAAGTCTAGCCTATATGATTATGATTGCCTCTACGGACTAAACCCTCTGGTTTATATAGCACCGGAGGGGGCTAGGGTTGTACAAAGTCGGTTACATAGAAAGGAATCTACATATCCGAATCGCCAAGCTTGCTTTCCATGCCAAGGAGAGTCCCATCCGGACACGGGAGGAAGTCTTCTATCTTGTATCTTCATAGCCCAACAGTCCGGCCCATGTTAATAGTCTGGCCGTCCGAGGACCCCTTAATCCAGGACTCCCTCAGACACTGCGGTTTGCCGTCGAGGTTTGTTCAAGCATGGTCCTTTGGCTAATAGCACATTATTGTGCAGTTGCAGGAATCATGCTAATATTTAGGTTTCTTACAATTTGGTCTTGCACATGTAGGTCCTGCTATCAGAGGCTTAGACCCATTGTTCGACCCATTTAGCATATGAGGAAATGAGATGTCATGAATATCAGTCAAGTCAAGAAACTCAGAAAGATTGTTAGGATGAAGAAACTTGCGATGAATAACAGCAAGATCTTTGTTTGCACAATGAAGAAGACATCAGCCAACTATAGGATGGTACTAACTCTTTTACCTTGTTTTTACCCCTTGCACCATTTCAAAATTTATAGCAGCGATTTATGCATATCTTTGTTTTTAGTACTTTTCAAAGCAGTTCACCGATGATTACCTCTCAAACCACCTGCATGGCCAAGAGGCGAGGAAGGTATTCTTTCAACACCCACGGTACAATATTGAAGTCTTGCTAAAGAGGACGAAGGTTGGGCGGGCAATTATCCATAGCCAGTGGCCTAAAGTTGCAAGGACATTCAACATCACTCAAGGCTCAATATTTTCCTTCCGCTTCTGCAGTTTCCCAGATGAGATTTATATGTCCATTTATAGTGTATGATGCTACTTTCCAAAGGTTTTTGATGTTGCATGTGAAACTTGGTGTTGTTGTGTAATGGCGTAACTGAGTGCCAAAGCTATCTGATGTAATTCGATTATGAAATCCTAATTGGTGTTATATGGATATGAAATATCTGGTGTGTTTTATAAGAAATATCAATTTTATTAGTACATGGATTATCAATAATAGGCTAATTACCCTGCTTATTGGGGTTTTCTATTGCAGAACGGTTACTCAGAAAGCACCGTGGGCGATGAACTCAAACAACCCGCACAGTTTCTAGAAGGCATGTTGGATCAACTAACAATCACACACGGCTTCCGGCAGAGAACTGTTTGCGTTAGGCCACCTTGCACAAACGTTCCCACACAAAAAACTCTGTGTGATATACATACGAACGGAAATGTTTTTCTGTGATTCACCGTGTGGGATGTACATACAAATGGAAACAATTGGGTTTGGATGCCCTGCCAGATCGCACACGAGCTCATTTTGCCCCAGCCTGTGTGCCAGGAGGGCCTATCCCCGACGATTTCTGGGTCATGTGGGAAGGACCCCCCTATAGCCCACACTCACTTGGCGACGGTTCCAAACGCCGTCGCGGAAAGGGGTTAAACCGTTTGTATAGCAGGTCTGTGCACTAGTGCAAGATGGGATCTCATGGGAACAGAGGCTTGCGGCAGCAGAAAAGTATTTTGGTGGACGCTTCTATTGGTTTGGGAATATTTGGGAATTTATGGGCCAAGAATTAGGGTTGGAGGACTCCCGGGGGGCCCCACAAGCTAGGGGGTGCACCCCCCTAGGGCGCACCCTGAGGGCTTGTGGGTCCATCGGGACTCTTCTGACCCCCTCTCCAAGCTCCGTGGATGTCTACTGGTCCAAGAAAAATCATCGCGAAAGTTTTATTCCATTTGGACTCCGTTTGGTATTCCTTTTCTGTAAAGCTCAAAAACAAGGAAAAAGCAGAAACTAGCACTAGGCTCTAGGTTAATAAGTTAGTCCCAAAAATAATACAAAATAACATATTAATGCATATAAAACATCTAAACAGATAACATAATTTCATGGAGCAATAAAAATTTATACATACGTTGGAGACGTATCACTCCCCTCCCGACGTCCTTTGGCTATAAACTTTATTTATCCTAGAAAAAATAAGGAGAATACTTTTAAAACCTGTCGCCGCCGTCTCGAGGCAGAAATAGATGAGGAGAACTACTCTCCGCTCGAGCGATTATGTCGACGAAACTTTCCCTCGAAAGGGAGAGATTCAAGTCTTCGCCATCACCAATGATTCTCTCATTATCATCTTCATCAACACCATCTCATCTATAAACCCTCATTTCTCTCTTGTGTTCAATCTTTGTATCAAACCTCATATTGATACCTCGGGGTGCTAGTAGTGTTGATTACATCTTTTATTTGATGCTATTAGTTTATTTGGTGAAAGATTATTATGTTCAGATTGTTAATCACATATTTGTACCTACTACACATGTCTAATATGATGAGCTGTGAGTAGTTCTATTTGTTCCTGAGGACATGAGAGAAGTCTTGTTATTAATAATCATGTGAACTTGATCGTCGTTCAATGTTTTGATATTATGTTGTGTTGTTCTTTCTCTAGTGGTGTTATGTAAACGTTAACTACATGACACTTTACCATTTTTGGGTCTAAGGGAAGGGCTCGCGGAATTAATTTGTAGATGATGGGATGCGGGAGAGACAGAAATATAAACCCCAATTTATGAATTGTTCCTTGAGGGTCTGTTTTAGATCCACTTGTTTCATGTAATGGTTAGATTTATCTTAATTACTTCTCTTGTATTTGTCAATACTTGTATGGAGGGTATAATCATAAGTATGTGTTTGTTCAAGTAAGAACAATACCTTAGCTCGGGTCCACCCACATAACACTTATCAAGGCAATGAACCTGAGTCTGATGAATCGTGGTGAAAGTAACTTGACGATATTGAAAAGAAAAACTTGACGATATTCTCGAGTGTCCTCAAGAGCGTTTTAATCACTAGAAGAGTTATCATCGGCATGTCCTTAGCAAGTTAAGGGTTGGGCCACTTGCTGCACCTTACTACTTTTGTTACTTATTACCAGTTATCTTGCTAACAAACTATCTATCTAAACATCTAACCGAACTAGTAGTGAAATCCTTGCTGAAAACTGCCTATCAATTCCTTTTTTCCCTCTAATTTTTTTAAAAGGGTAAATAATTTGAAATTTGTTCATGGATTAGGGAAAATGTTAAACTTTTTTTTAATTTGCATGAATTTTAAAAATTGCTTCATGGATTAATTTTTTGACAAATTAAAAAAATTAGATGTTTACCAACAGAAAATGAGTTTGTATTTCAAAATAATTGAGAGATAATTTTTAATGACTTTAAAATTATTACTGAAACTTAAAAAGTGTTGTGAATTTTATAAATATTCTGGATTTCTAAAAAATTACTCAAAAATTGAAAAGTGAAGAAAGAAAAGAAAAAAACAAATAGGAAAAAACTAAAAACAAATTCCCGTGCCCTCGTCAGGGCGCTTGAACTGAGCCCTGTACTCCTCACCTCGAGCGAAGAAGCAACACTCTTTGTTAGTGTGTTTTGCTGGTCCTTTGGTCTGTTATGATATTTGCAGAGTTCATCTATGGTTTTTTGAAGTTGATCATCACTGACTTGTTTTGCTCCCACGGACGGTTGGATTCCACCAGTCTCTGCTGCTGCGACGAGCTCACCACCTCCCTGGGTTTCCTTTTTTTGGTGGATACGCTTAGCAGTGTATCATTTCATTGATAGATAGAAGGGGACTATAGATTACAGGGTGCCACCTCACATACGTACACAATCAGGCGTCTGGGAGGTTGCAGGGACGAGCGGTGGGAGGAGGATGCCCAACCTCTAAACATATAGTTCAGGTTACATGTATAATCGCGATTAATCCTTTTACGCCCGCCTTGGCCCATAGATGGGTGTCGTTCTTGATCGAGAGTACCAGCTCGTTGGTGGAGGGACGTAGGCCTTCAAAAATCGCAGTGTTGTGGTGCTTCCAAATGGCCCAGGCGGTTAGCAGAACGATGGAGTTTAGTCCCTTCCGTAGGCAGCTCAGAGATGCTTCAACAGCCATGGACCACCACGCGAAGAAGGTAGTCTAGCTGTCCATCGGTGGGGTGGTAAGGACACCATGATAGAATTTCGTCTTAGGTGATCCTAGAGAGCACACATACAGAGAGCAGATGGTCAATGGACTCGGTCCCTGAGAGCAAAGGTTGCAAGTCGTGTCTTGAGTAAGGTCATGGCACGCTCGGCGCTCTGCCGTCCAACACCTGGCGAGGGACGCAAGCCAAAGGAAAATCTTGTTGTCTAGCGGGGTCCAACTCTTCCATAGAAGACACCAGCATGGCGGTGAGGTAGACCCATGGAAGAGAGCCCTATAGCACGAGCTGGCAAAGTAAGCGTCGTTCGCAGTCCAGCGCCATGTGATGCGATCGGGCTCAGGGGTGAGGGTGATACCCTGGAGTTTGCGCCATAGCCCGACGTACTCGATCACCTCCTCCGTGGGTTTCCTGTTCTTTTGTTAGTTGTTATTGTTTTCTTAGCGAGTTAGTAGTGTGCCAAACCGTCTACAGGATGGGAGGGCTGGCCCCCTTTTTCCCTCTAAAAATGTTCGTGAATTTAAAAAATGGTTAATAAGTTGAAAAGTGTTCATGTATTAGGAAAAGTGTTCAAAAAAATTCAAAATATGCACGAGTTTTAAACTTTATTTCACGAATTAAAAAATGTTGAGAAATTTGAAACTAAATTAAAAACATTCAACAATAAAAATGTGTTTGTATTTCAAAAGTAATTGAGAGTTATTTTCTAATGAATTTAAAATTATTAGCGAATTTTAAAACTTTTTTGAATTTTATAAATATTCTGAATTTTTGAAAAAAAAATGTAAAAAATGAAAAGTGGAAAAAACAAGCAGGAAGAAGTAGAAAATAAAAACGATAGAAAACCAGTAAAACAGGCAACCAAATCGCGGAAAGAAAGAAGAAATAAAAAAGGAGGGCCAAAGCTTGCGGTAGGTGGAGGGGGAGGGTATGCTTAAGGACCTTTGAAAGAAAGGCTTCAGAATTAAGCAACCAAATGTTTAAGGACCTTAAACCTTTTAAGTAATAAAGTACCACTTATTAAAAAATATTTAAGACCTCTTATATGGCTGACCGTTTGCTGGTAGGGGGTGATATTTGCGAACATTTTGATGATAGTTTTAATTGGTCGTGTGGTGGCGGTTTCTTTAGAACAACATGACATTTTCTGAAAAGGAAAGCTCAAAATTATCATCCTCCCAGAAAATGCCATGTTATTATGAAGAAACTGTCACCCCTGATACAACTAACACTGACAGAAAAAAACATTGGAAATGCCCTGCTCTTCAAGTGAACGTCAGTCAGATAAGATTGCCGATGTTTAAACGGAATACATTAATTTTTGGTATGCTGATATAATATTATGGCTTTGTTGTTGCCTTGCAGGTCAGGGCGTGCATTTTACATTCATAGCCTCTTACAAGCGAGTTAAGTAGCTTACACTTCAAGCTGCAAAACCGCAGTCGTCAGTACCGATCATGCACAAGTTAGGCAGGTTGAGGTTCTTTACCGAAACGTGGCAGCTTTCTGATTCACAAGAGTAGTACATCCGAAAAGTCCACACATATAGACAGTCAGACACAGCGGAGTAAAGAGTTATCCATTCATCAACAATTAAGAAGATTTACAGACAACAGAGTTTTGGGGGACAAATCAGGAACTTGTGTTGGGACTGAGAAGCCTTACTTTACAGACAGCCAACTTATATATACTGCAAAAATGACTGACATTACGAAGAAAAAAATGCAAGAGCGACAAGATAATCTGAAGAAAGCAATAGAGCTGCTATACAAGATCTACTGTTCATCATACATACAAGAAAACATCCGTGTCACCTCAACTTCGCAGCACTTGCCAGTTCGCCAATCTACACTCTCACTGACTTTATTGTACCATGTCGATCTTCCCGCGTTCCCTCGAAACACATTTGGAGACAAATTGTCACCTAAAACCAACACCGACGACATACATAATGTATATGAACAAGTCCCTGAGAGACGGCTACTCCTGCATACGCAGATATTCACATTGCCTGGGCTGCTGGGCACTAACTCTACCGTTTGGTTTCATTTACGTTCTTATATTACATACTTATAATACATATATCTTATTTACGCCGTTGGTATTTTTGTACATTTTCCCGTGTATGCGTAGGCTTGATTTGAGACGGTAAAAAAGGGGTTCAGACTGTGGCGGAAGAGACGCGCACTGCCTCAACGGCTGCGGAGGAGGCGCTCGGCGGCCGTGAGCGAGTGGCGGAAGTGGCAGCGGTGGCCGTAGGGGCAGACTTCGCCGTTGAGCACCATGCGGCAGACCTCGGTCTTGTATCGCGGGTGGCGGATGACGGGCCGCAGCTCGGAGACGCCGTGCGCGAACTGGCACTGGTCGCCGTAGGGGCACGCCCCCGTCTCCTCCCACTTGTTGCACAGCTCCGTCTTGAACATGCCCTGGTTGTACACGTCCAGCTCCCCCGCCGCATCTTGCTTGGTCTTCTGTTCCTCGCCTTTCTTGCCGCCGTCCGCCCCCAGTCCCGCGTACGCGCGCTGCTGCCGATCCACAATGTCAAATGCCAATTCGAGAGGAGGAGATTATGCGGAATTGGCGAGGCGGGAGCAGGGACTCACCGAGCTCGGCTTGCGGTTGTACGCCGCCGGCGTGGCGGCTGCCGGGGCGGCCTGGTTCATCTTGAGGTAGTCATTCGAACGGACGGAGATGCTCTTTGGCAGCACGGCGAGCTTCTCGGGCGCGCGCTGCTTGGAGGCACCCTTGTGCTCGCCGAGGCGGAACCGGCGTATCTCGTCAGCGATGACGACGGCGGCGGTCTCCTTGCCACCGAGCAGCGCGACGCGGCGCGCGAGGTCGTTGTTGGCCACGCGGAGCTCGGCATTCTCGCGGCGGAGGATCGCCGCCTCGTCGACGGCCTCGGCGAGGTGGGAGAGGCAGAGCTCGTAGCGATCGGCCACCTCCTGGTACTGCAGCGCGAGCCGCGCGAGCTGGAGCCTGTGGCCGGTGGCGTCGGCGGCGGCCGCGCCGTCGTAGTCGCCGTCGTCGACGAGGGAGGCGGAGGAGGACGGCGAGAGCGAGACGGACGTGGCGAGCGGCGAGGGCGAGGAGAAGCCCAGGCTGGGGCTGAAGGGGGAGGAGCAGCGGTACAGGCCGTCGTCGCCGCCCGGGAGGTAGCGCGGCGAGGAAGAGAGGCGCTGGTCCCCGAAGGCGTACGGCTTGAGCTCGAAGGCCGAGCGGAGGCGGTCGGCGTTGGCCGGAGAGACGAGCGCCTCCTGCATGGCTGATGATTTCCTCCGCAAACAAAGTATTCTGTGGGAACAAACAGATCGAAATGTCACAAATTTTTTTAAAACGACATAAAATGCAGTGGAAAATTCAACTAGGAATGTTGAAAAGAAACCCAGAATGTTGGTGATACCTCTTGGTGCTGGATTAGGTGCAGGGAGAGGAGGGCGATGAAGGACGTGGGTACACAGGTGCAGGCAGCGTGTGTTGTGGTTTATATAGCGGGGAGCATGCCAGGAGCAGAGGAGACCGTGGAGCCCGCACGTCCGCCACAGCGAGATGGCCGCCCCGCACCGGACCTCCTTCTTCTTGTCCCAGTACAGTCCAATGTTGTTGCATTGTGTTCTAGCCTGCGCATGCCCTTGCTTATTTACCGTTTAACCTAGGCCAGTAGTAATAGTTCTGAAACTAAATTTAAAAAAAATCTCCCATAAGCGTGTAATCTTGGCCTATGCAAGGATTGATGCCGTGTAAATTCACATAGCTTTCTGAGTTTGATTAAATGTATAGAAAAATCATCGGGAAGAAGAGGGCGTTAGTGCACGGTTCTCAAAACCCAGGCCAGGCGTACAGTGGCATGGGTGTTTTTAATTCCCAGGTTTTTCTTAGACTAGACACAATGGATAGTAACATAGACTAGTAATATGTGCGCTCATGTTACTCGTCTATGTTACTACCTCTATAGTGGGGAGTAATATATGTGTGGTAACATGCAACACTTCATTTATTAGGCTATAGATACATCTTGCCTTGATATGTGTGATATTACTCATATTACTAGTAACTAGCTACTCCCTCCGTCTAGGTGTGTAAGTCACCTTACGAAAACCAAATAATCCCAAAACACTTAGGCATGGTACATTAACTCCCTCCTCGTTTCTTGTTTTGTGACATATCAACCAATAAGAGACATATGCTTTCAATGACTTGAGACTACCAAACATGACATGCAGTGGTTAGTTCATTGCATGCAATGCTATTAATTAGCAAAAAGACATTATGTTTTCTCGTTTTCCTCTCCATCTTGGTTGCGGTGCACAACGTAAGATGACTTACACACCTAGACGGAGGGAGTATATTACTACTTTCCTTCTCTTTCTTCATTTATTGTTTGCCACATCATCTACTTTATCTAGATATGTGAGATGTTACTACCTATGTTACTCCCATTGTGGGTAGTCTTAGAGGGTGCTTGGATCCAAGGGACTATTTTTAGTCTGACTAAAAATAGTTTCTTTTAGAGGCTAAAGTTCCAAGCACCCCTGACTAAAGAGAGGCTAGTACTAGTCTTGAGGCTAAAATTTTTTAGTCATAGGAAACCTACTAAAATACTCCCTCCTTCCCAAAATGTAAGGCGCGGTTTGACTTTTCTGGTCTTCGTTACGGAACTTTGACTATGATTTTCATGTATTCTATGTCTATAAAATTAGTATACATACATATGAAATAAAATTGTTCTGCAAGACAAATACGATGATGCCATTTATACATGTTCAATCCATATACATTGTAATATATTAGTGGTCAAAGTCGTGCATCAAAGACCGTAAAAAGTCAATCGCGCCTTATATTTTGGGAAGGAGGGAGTATGTATTAGCTCTCTCTCTCCTCATTTAATTCCTCTCCTTTAACACGTGTGAGTTCTGGATTGGAGGGTTTGAAGGATAATAAATGCTCAATAACTTGATTTTAGTTTCTTTAGTATTTGGATCCAAGCATGGGTGAGGCTAGCAAGTTTTAGTCCCACTACTTTTAGTCATGGGACTAAAACATATCCAAGCACCCTCTTAGACTAGCCACAATGGTGAATAACGTACACTAGTAACATACACATATCCCTAGACTATTTTACTGCCTTCATAGTGGGTAGTAACATAAGTGTGGTAACATGCAAAACTTCATTTATTAGGTTATAGACTCATATTGCATTGGGGCATGTGATGTTACAGTAACTAGCTAAGTTACTATAACTATCTCTCTCCTCATTAACTCACTGTCACATAAGCAAATTTGTTGAGTTGAACTCGATGTTATTGCTGAAGTTACTCCCACTGTGGCTAGTCTTAGCGGAGTCTTTATGTCTGGTTTAAGGCGGCACTGCCAGGGGTAGGAATAATGTTCTACCCACTCTAGGTGCGTTTTTCATCGGCAGAGGGCGTATGGAGCTGTGTTTCTGAAGGCCTTTTGGGATCCGATTGGTTTAGGCTTCTGGTGGATCTGTTTGGATTCGGCTCGCTGTTGTAGTCTTCAAGGTTCTACAGGTCCTTATCAGTGGTTTTTTTTCCTCTGGTAAGGCGATTTGCTTCACAGACTGCGGTCGTCGGCGTCTCCTGGTCTGCGTCGGTGACTTAAACTGTTGCTTCTACGAGCTCCTATGTTTCAAAAAACATTGCTCTGCCAACCCTGTATTGAATAAATACATTATGAAAATATATCTAATGATGAATATATTCATATTGATTCGGTATTGTTTATCTACATAGTTTTGTATACACACTTGATCAAACTTACAAAATAAATTTTGACTCAGTTTATACACCATCTATTTGGAGGTGGAGAGAGTACTAGATGTTCGCGCTTGATGCATATAGCCATCTTTTATTGTATAGTTTCATTATACATATCGGCCATAGAAAGAATTCACAAGGCTAGCACAACCAAATGGTAATACAATTATATACCGTTCACATGCTTTACTAATATTATTATCGGGCCGACATCCAAGTCAGTTAAACACATATTTTGTTGTTGTCTCCTATTGACTACACCCATAGTTGTGGACTCCTATGCCTCCGTCGTAAACTGCAATTCTTTTTGAGACTCTCTTTATATTAAAACACAATCATTTCAACAATTTCATGCCCAAACTACGAAAGTTACACCCACACTTACTGTGCCTTTAGCCTAGGTGAATCCTCGCGTGTCGCCAAGCGGTTTTCGGACATCTTCCTTATACTCGCAGGTGGGGCCAAATTGTTAGTCACATGGACATTGCGCCGGCGGAATGTGGCAAACGGAAAGATAGAGTAAGCTATGAATTGTTTCATGGTTATCACAAAAATACACTTTTACATGCGTACCATTTTCGTTTCGCCACGTTGTTTTTGCTTTAGACCACTTATCTTTCCGAGTTCCATATAAAGTTTTTTTAACGGGACTTTGAGTTTGGGGGTATATTTTCTACACAAGACATGACCTTCATTAATAAAGTCTGTGTACATAGATCAGATGAAGAAGACATCTGCATTATTAACTTCCAATTGAAAACGTCTCTGTCATGAGATAAGTCTATCTCCATCACATATTGACAGATGTAGCCATGTTGTGCATTTATCGCAATAAGAGCTGGCCGAGGCTCAGTATTAAGTGGGATCTCACCTACAACTAATTCGACAAAACGTCTTCTCGCTAGAAGATATTGTATAGGTTCAAGTATTGGAGACTTAGGGGTGCACCCTCTAATCAGGCGTCATCCCAAAATCTTGCGTTGGTCGTTGCCCATAAAGAAAGAACTTCTGCTAAAAATACTCTTTCTTATATATAATCATGTCCTTTTAAGAACGATGAATCTGAATGCTTTGCTATTGTGACAGGGTCTTACAGTGGAGGAGGTATTTATTGCATAGAAATTCTTACTAAATACTTTCTTTACTTAGTAACTTGAACAACCATTTATTCAGTAGAATTTTTTTCTTTATTTCTCGCTACTCAACCCCTACCCCCCTTGATCTCTTGATTACTAACTCTATCACACTTAGTTAGCTGATATTTTCATTGATGTTCATCACATTGTGAAAAAATATCTTGATTTGCAATAATCCAATCTTTTCCTAACCCACTTGAGTATCTAAAAGAAGGATAACATAAATATAGATAGGCTGGTGAAAATAACATGGACAATAATAAGATAAACCCATAGACAGTAACTTATCTTTCCAACTTCTTTTTATTGATACAGTTATAAAAACCACCCACTCCTTACTTAGAAGCTTGTGGCGATCAATGTAGTTTAAACTGAAACCGGAGTGAGCTCTCATCTTCTTTGGTCTTATATAGAAGCAGAAGATCTCACTCTCATAAAAGTTGACCTTAAGGCCAGAAAGTTGTTCAAACATGTATATGATTAACTTTATATTAATTCCCTTCTCCATGTCACCTTCCATAAAAATAATGTTGTCATCTGCATACTGCAATATGGACACACCACCATCCACCAATTGTGGTGTAAGAGCACCAACCTGGCCATACTCTTTAACCCTTGCAATAGGGACAACCAACATATCTGTAACAATACGCTGAACATTGTAGACGACAAAGGATGATCAATCATTCCTCATGGTTTGGATAGAATTTTGCTATACTTATGAATTTTGTCATGGAAATGTATTGCGCACACATGTTGAGGAAATCAGTGGAGGAGGGAGTGATGAAGGATTTGAGTTGAGATTAAGGGGGGGGGGATAGAGTGATTGATGTACTTATATTAACCTTAACACCAACACAATCAACATTTCGACGACAACAATGTTTTTGTGGCCTTCGAGCTTTGCATAGGTCCAACCGCAGGCTTGCAAAGAATGTAGCTCCCTTATCGTCGCCGTCCTACGGATCATTTGGCTAGAAAGGAATGTGAGTTTTCTAGCGGAAATCGACCCTACCATCACGGTGGTGGGTCGTATCATGGCGGCTAGCGACTTGGTTAGAGGCACTCACGAGCGAAGAATACAGCGAGTAGTCTGTGTATCCATGTAAGGTGGAGGCGGTAACTGTCATAGTGGCTGATGTAATTGGCTCTGTGACAACTTTCTTCTATCTATCAATACAAAGACACATGATTTTCGTGCATGTCCTTAAGAAAGAAATCTGAACTAGTGGCACCATTTGGTCGTGAAATCATTCGTACATAGCGCCAACAGCGAAAATGGTCCCTTCACCTTGTAATAGGTTTCCTCGATGTCTACTTTTAAGATAACTTCGTAGAGTCATGGATTGTTTTGAACATGAATTTTACATTCTTTTTTATAGGATCTTATTAACTCAAAATGTAGAATCAATCATATACAAAACATGATGGACAATACTTGACCTCTGCATAATTAGGATGCACACAATAAAACACTAACAGCCTCACAAAATATAATTAAAAAAATCTACATATTGGCAATGGAGAGTCGTATAGGACCGAAACTATGCATTGTCGAAGGAGGTGATGGACTGATCTAGAGATTATGTTGCCACCCGTGTTGAGTAAAAACTTTCTTGACCACTTGCTCCAACCGTATACACACCACATTGAACATCGAGTGATACTCTATTAGGTGTAGTGTAGACCACGAAAGTGAGTGAGAAATAAGCTACAAATGAGAAGAGTTTTTGCCATAAAAACTAAAACATTTCTACATAGCCAAAGCTCCTGTAATAAGGCGCACACTCCCACTCTTAATAGCATTCTGAACCTATTTGGAGTACCGTCCAGCTAATGACTAGAGCAATATTAGCAACACTTGTGGGCGGATACAAATTAGACGCTATCTAGATGAGTGGCCTTGTGGATCATCTGCATGAGATCTATCTTGGACGAAAACGGAACCTTATATGCATTTCTACCTGCCTGTCGAACATCATACTGAATATGCCCGTGTATTAAACAATCGAGCAACTATCTTTTTTTTTTGAAAGAAACAATCGAGCAACTATCATAAAGTGTGTGAGATGCTACCACTGAACATGGCATAGGTATGTATATAAGCACTACCACAATCATATACTTCCTCCGTTCCTAAATGTAAGTCTTTGTAGAGATTCCACTATAAACAGCATACGGATGTATATAGATGCATTTTAAGTTTAGATTCATTCATTTTGCTCCGTATGTAGTCTATCTAGTGGAATCTCTACAAAGACTTACATTTAGGAACGGAGGAAGTACATCTATACGGATACGTTCTTTAAACACACACCTGTACAGGCGAAGATATGTACTACTCCCTCTGTCCAAAATATAAGAACGTTTTTAACACTGCACTAGTGTAAAAAACGTTCTTATATTATGGGACGGAGGGAGTACCTCTGTTTCTAAATGTAAAAAAGTTTTGACAGTTTAAATTTCAACTAGGTACCAAAATATCTTATATTTAGGAACAGAGGGTGCACTATTCACCGATGCCAGTTTATAGGAGGGAATGCTCATTTCAAAGACAAAAGGATGTGGTGAAATCATTCATTCTGTCCGTCTTAATTTGGGAAAAGAAACGGGTGACCGTGACACCACGTACGGGGAGATTGGGAGATGTAAACATGAATGCTTCAAATATACTTCATCGATTCCCTTGATGCGGACAAGTCGGGCCAATTTTGTGTCTGGTGAGGTCACGTTAACATGCCCACTTCCTGCTGGCTCAGGTGCACTTTACACCCTCCAAAATCCTACAAATTCGCCATTTTATGACCCGTACAAGAATGTACTGCTCCATTTTTACGCTCTCCCTAGAGTAGTATAACCATGTATGCTTACACCGAGTGTCCGTTCTGTTACAAGCACACAGGCTACAAAGGCTGTTAACTAAAAAGCGATCTTACGATTTGTAGCACAAGAACACTGGCTCGGCTAGTTACCACGGCACGGCCTATGGTCACCAGTACTGAACACAGAAATGTGAATCATGCATATGACTCTCGTTCCTATCCCTTGTCTTTAAAAAAAAACTCAATTATATTATATAACTCGATCTCCATGGAGTATGAAATGAGTCGTTGCTTAATACCTAATTAATCACGGTGGCCCGGCCCTACACGTAGGGCACAATGATCCGCGGTCTGTCAGTGAGGTAAGGTGAGGTGCGCGCTGTAGTACTGACACGAAAGCATCGTCGCATTGCAGTGCGAAGCGAGCTCCGGTCGATCGGACGCGGACGCGAGCTACTCCAGTAGCTTGCTTTGCTCTCACGGGTCAGTCCCTCTCCGCGCTAACTAACCAACTCAGCCGGCCGCCTCCATAGGAAAATCAGAGTAAAAAGCACACGGGCCGGTGTCACACCACACCACACCACACCCACACACACGTAATGCAATCATGTTGCTTCCTGCTTACAGCTTTAACTAACTCGGAACTCGCCTCCGCCTACCGCGAGGAACAACAACAGGCGTATCTTATGTGCCGCGCCACGTCCGAATCATTCGCCGGAGATGGAGACGGCCGGGAGAGAGAGAGAGAGAGAGATGCATAGAGAAAGTAAAGGTCTGTGCATGGCGTGAGCGAGGGGCATCGGCCGGCGTGACGGCCAAACGAACCGGATGGACTTTTAGGTGAGTGCTTTCCGTTTGGCCATGCCGATCAGTTCGGCTACCTGGATCTGTAGTGCTCGGCCGTTGCCATCAGGGTTTGTTAAGCACTGTTTGGTGATGCCAGTGGACCGTGCGGATGAAGGCATGCACTGCGACCTCACCTGATGTGCCGCCCGCACCAGAAATAGATTGGTGTTAATATGTTATTATCCTTGGGTTCCCATCGGTTTGCCGACCCGGCGTTGCTGCTAGCTACTAGCTGACAAGGCAGCAAGGCGTTAGAACGTTCGATTGGGAACAAAAGGGGACTGGTGGCACATGCTCTAGAGCAGTAGGATACGGGGGATGCCATTAGATTCATTCTATCATGAACGTCAGGCGACATGAACGCAACTTAATCATGGACTCATTTCTGCATATGGAGTACAGTGGGACATCTTCCGATCAAGAATTATAGTGTTGGGACTTTGTGTAGCCCAATTCCAAACTCATTTCATTCAACTTTTGGTCAACCTACAATGGTGGCTCATGACATGGTTGTGTGCATCACAATGCTGCAGAGGTACTCGACAGCGACAACAACATGCAACAAAAAAGCACCTCCATCCACTCTCGCGCAGTGCCGCGTGCGACGGGAAGGGCGGTCTAGCCGCCGCCTCCGGGAGCTCTCTCCACCTCACCCCTCCCCACGCCGCCGCCATAGGATGTGGCCGGACAAAGCCTAGCGGCGCTGGCAGGCCTTCTTGTGTCATCACGCGGTGGCCTCGGCACGGGACAGGGCGGCCACAACGGGATGCGATGCTGGTGTTCAACGCGGAGGCACAGGGATGCCACGGTGGCCTGTCGGGCGGTGACGTGAAGGTGTGAGCTGGCTGGGCTAGGGACAACAATTCCGGCGAGCTTTGCTTCCGGGCAGGGGAGGCTCCAGCGTGGTGGCGGTGGTGCCTACCAGCTCCATTCCCCCCGCCTAGTTGCGGTGCGCCACCGAGGAGCTCGTCCATTGCCCGTGCAGGGCACGGTGTGCGGTGGAGGCCAGATCTGGCCGACCGGGGGGGGGGGGGTGAACCTCGGGGCAGTCCAAGGGTGGGCAAGGAAGTGCCCCCCTCCCTTGGGTCGTCGTGGCTGTAATCTTGGGGCGGGGATGGAGTTGGGGCCATGGATGCCGGGGCGGCGGCCTTTGTGGTGGGAGCCGCGGTGCTCCTGGCGGAGCTCGTGGCTCACATGTTGGTTGGTTAACATAGCAGTGCAGACGTCGTTCGCGGTGGTGGTGGTGGTGGTGGTGCAGCGGGCGTCCTCGTGGCTTGTTTTACTAAATCTCATAGGTGAAGAGGGCTTGGCTGGTTAACATAGTAGTATGTAACTTTGATATGCACGTCATTTAATTTTCAACTGACCCTCCTGGTTCTATGCATGATACAAGTATGTTAATCCTTGCAATTAAGAAGGACAAGGCCTCCTCCCCTGTCCTTCAAAGGGTGAGCATTTCTTTTAATGACAACTAATGTCAAGTATCCTGCAAAGTGCCATGCAATTGAGGCAAGTATTACCTTGTAGATGTTGTGTATCCTAACCGAGCTGGATATCTAGCAATGCAAAGGAGAATAGAATCATCTCCCTGACTTTTAGAGAGGCGCACCTCCAAAACTCCTCCAGGGAAGTTCAACAAGATTCACTCACTCCTTGAAACATTATGACATAGAGAGTGCCTTTGGAGTGTTGAGGATGAAATCAGAAACTCTCCTCAAGATGCTAAACTACTCGATTCAAACATAGATGTTGGTTTTTATAGCTACCATGACATTACACAACTACGTTCGTCTCCATGATAAAGATGACCTCCACTTTGTTTGGTGTGAAAGAGATCCACATTATGTTCCAACAATCCCGAATAGATATAAGAAGTATATTATTCCTTGGAGTGCATTAGATGCTTCAACTTCATAGGCAAGTGCTCCTTGTTGGGGAACGTAGTAATTTCAAAAAAATTCCTACGCACATGCAAGATCATGGTGATGGCATAGCAACGAGAGGGGAGAGTGATATCCACGTACCCTCGTAGACCGTAAGCGGAAGCGTTATGACAACGCGGTTGATGTAGTCGTACGTCTTCACGATCCGACCGATCCAAGCACCGAACATACGGCACCTCCGAGTTCAGCACACGCTCAGCTCGATGACGATCCCCGGGCTTCGATCCAAAGAAAGCTTGGGATGAGTTCCACGAGACGACGGCGTGGTGACGATGATGATGTTCTACGGCGCAGGCTTCGCCTAAACTCTGCGACGATATGACCGAGGTGGAATATGGTGGAGGGGGCACCGCACACGGCTAAGGAACGATCCGTAGATCAACTTGTGTGTCCTAGGGTGCCCCCCTGCCCCCGTAAATAAAGGAGCAAGGGGGGAGGCCGGCCGGCCCTAGAGGGCGCGCCAAGGAGGAGGAGTCCTCCTCCTAGTAGGATGGGACTCCCCTTTCCTACTCCTCCTAGGAGGGGGAAGGAAGGGGAGGAGGAGAAGGAAGAGGCGCCGCCCCCTCCTAGTCCAATTCGGACCAGAGGGGAAGGGGGCGCGCGGCCCATGCTGGCCGCCCCTCTCTCTTCTCCACTAAGGCCCATAAGGCCCATTACTTCTCCCGAGGGGGTTCCGGTAACCCTCCGGCACTCCGGTTTTCTCCGAAAACGCCCGGAACACTTCCGGTGTCCGAATATAGCCGTCCAATATATCAATCTTTATGTCTTGACCATATCGAGACTCCTCGTCATGTCCGTGATCACATCCGGGACTCCGAACAAACTTCGGTACATCGAAACTTATAAACTCATAATAAAACTGTCATCGTAACGTTAAGCGTGCGGACCCTACGGGTTCGAGAACTATGTAGATATGACCTAGAACTATTCTCGGTCAATAACCAATAGCAGGACCTGGATGCCCATATTGGCTCCTACATATTCTACGAAGATCTTTATTGGTCAAACCGCATAACAACATACGGTGTTCCCTTTGTCATCGGTATGTTACTTGCCCGAGATTCGATCGTCGGTATCCAATACCTAGTTCAATCTCGTTACCGGCAAGTCTCTTTACTCGTTACATAATGCATCATTCCGTAACTAACTTACTAGCTACATTGCTTGCAAGGCTTATAGTGATGTGCATTGCCGAGAGGGCCCAGAGATACCTCTCCGACAATCGGAGTGACAAAACCTAATCTCGAAATACGCCAACCCAACATGTACCTTCGGAGACACCTGTAGTACTCCTTTATAATCACCCGATTCGTTGTGGCGTTTGGTAGTACCAAAGTGTTCCTCCGTAAACAGGAGTTGCATAATCTCATAGTTACGTGAACATGTATAAGTTATGAAGAAAGCAATAGCAATATACTAAACGATCAAGTGCTAGGCTAACGGAATGGGTCATGTCAATCACATCATTCTCCTAATGATGTGATCCCATTAATCAAATGACAACTCTTTTGTCCATGTCTAGGAAACATAACCATCTTTGATAAACGAGCTAGTCAAGTAGAGGCATACTAGTGACACTATGTTTATCTATGTATTCACACATGTATCATGTTTCCGGTTAATACAATTCTAGCATGAATAATAAACATTTATCATGATATGAGGAAATAAATAATAACTTTATTATTGCCTCTAGGGTATATTTCCTTCAGTCTCCCAGTTGCACTAGAGTCAATAATCTAGATTACATAGTAATGATTCTAACACCCATGGAGTCTTGGTGCTGATCATGTTTTGCTCGTGAGAGAGGCTTAGTCAACGGGTCTGCAACATTCAGATCCGTATGTATCTTGCAAATCTCTATGTATCCCACTTGGACTTGGTCCCGGATGGAATTGAAGCGTCTCTTGATGTGCTTGGTCCTCTTGTGGAATCTGGATTCCTTTGCCAAGGAAATTGCACCAGTATTGTCACAGAAGATCTTCATTGGTCCCGATGCACTAGGTATGACACCTAGATCGGAAATGAACTCCTTCATCCGACTCCTTCATTTGCTGCTTCGAAGCAGCTATGTACTCCGCTTCACATGTAGATCCCGCCACGGCGCTTTGTTTAGAACTGCACCAACTTACAGCTCCACCGTTTAATAAAAATACGATCCGGTTTGCGATTTAGAATCGTCCGGATCGTGTCAAAGCTTGCATCGGCGTAACCATTTACGACTAGCTCTTTGTCACCTCCATATCGAGAAACATATCCTTAGTCCTTTTCGTATTTCAGGATGTTCTTGACCGCTGTCGATGATCCACTCTGTATTACTTTGGTACCTTCCCGCCAAGCGTATTGCTAAGCATCGTCAGTCCAGTACACAGAGATTGCATACATGATAGAGCCTATGGCTGAAGCATAGGTAACATCTTTCATTTTCTCTCTATCTTCTGCTGTGGTCGGGCATTGAGTCTGACTCAACTTCACACCTTGTAGCACGGGCAAGAACCCTTTCTTTGCCTGATCCATTTTGAACTTTTTCAAAATTTTATCAAGGTATGTGCTTTGTGAAAGTCCTATTAAGCGTCTTGATCTATCTCTATAAATCTTGATGCCCAATATGTAAGCAGCTTCACCGAGGTCTTTCATTGAAAAACTTTTATTCAAGTATCCCTTTATGCTATCCAGAAATTCTATATCATTTCCAATTAATAATATGTCATCTACATATAATATCGAAATGCTCTGAGCTCCCACTCACTTTCTTGTAAATCTGAGCTTCTCCAAAAGTCTCATAAAACCATATGCTTTGATCACACTATCAAAGCGTTTATTCCAACTCCGAGATGCTTGCACCAGTCCATAAATGGATCATTGGAGCTTGCACACTTTGTTAGCACCTTTTGGATCAACAAAACCTTCGGTTGCATCATATACAACTCTTCTTCCGTAAATCCATTCAAGAATGCAGTTTTGACATCCATTTGCCAAATTTCATAATCATAAAATGCAGCAATAGCTAACATGATTCGGACAGACTTAAGCATCGCTACGGGTGAGAAAGTCTCATCGTAGTCAACCCTTGAACTTGTCGAAAACCTTTCGCAACAAGTCGAGCTTTATAGACAATTATATTACCATCGAGATCGTCTTCTTCTTAAAGATCCATTTATTCTCAATGGCTTGCCGATCATCGGCAAGTCAACCAAAGTCCATACTTTGTTCTCATACATGGATCCCATCTCGATTTCATGGCCTCTAGCCATTTTGCGAAATCTGGGCTCATCATCGCTTCCTCATAGTTCGTAGGTTCATCATGGTCAAGTAACATGACTTCCAGAATAGGATTACCGTACCACTCTGGTGCGGATCGTACTCTGGTAGACCTACGAGGTTCAGTAGAAACTTGATCTGAAGTTTCATGATCAATATCATTAGTTTCCTCACTAATTGGTGTAGTTGTCACAGGAACCGGTTCTTGTGATGAACTACCTTCTAATAAGGGAGCAGGTATAGTTACCTCATCAAGTTCTACTTTCCTCCCACTCACTTCTTTCGAGAGAAACTCCTTCTCTAGAAAGGATCCGATTTTAGCAACGATAATCTTGCCCTCAAATCTATGATAGAAGGTGTACCCAATAGTTTCTTTTGGGTATCGTATGAAGACATATTTCTCCGATTTAGGTTCGAGCTTATCTGGTTGAAGTTTCTTCACATAAGCATCGCAGCCCCAAATTTTAAGAAACGACAACTTTGGTTTCTTGCCAAACCACAGTTCATAAGGCGTCGTCTCAACGGATTTTGATGGTGCCCTATTCAACGTGAATGCGGCCGTCTCTAAAGCATAACCCCAGAACGATAGCGGTAAATCAGTAAGAGACATCATAGATCGCACCATATCTAGTAAATGACGATTACGACGTTCGGACACACCTTTCATTGTGGTGTTCCAGGTGGCGTGAGTTGCGAAACTATTCCGCATTGTTTCAAATGTAAACCAAACTCGTAACTCAAATATTCTCCTCCACGATCAGATCGTAGAAACTTTATTTTCTTGTTACGATGATTTTCCACTTCACTCTGAAATTCTTTGAACTTTTCAAATGTTTCAGACTTGTGTTTCATTAAGTAGATATACCCATATCTGCTCAAATCATCTGTGAAGGTGATAAAATAACGATACCCGCCGCGAGCTTCAACATTCATTGGACCACAAACATCAGTATGTATGATTTCCAACAAATTAGTTGCTTGCTCCATAGTTCCGGAGAACGGCGTTTTAGTCATCTTGCCCATGAGGCACGGTTCGCAAGTACCAAGTGATTCATAATCAAGTGATTCCAAAAGCCCATCAGTATGGAGTTTCTTCGCGCGCTTTATACCGATATGACCTAAACGGCGAGTGCCACAAATAAGTTGCACTATCATTATCAACTCTGCATCTTTTGGTTTCAACACTATGAATATGTGTATCACTACTATCGAGATTCAATAAAAATATACCACTCTTCAAGGGTGCATGACCATAAAAGATATTACTCATATAAATAGAACAACCATTATTCTCTCGATTTAAATGAATATCCGTCTCGCATCAAACAAGATCCAGATATAATGTTCATGCTCAACGCGGCACCAAATAACAATTATTTAGGTCTAAAACTAATCCCGATGGTAGATGTAGAGGTAGCGTGCCGATCGCGATCACATCGACTTTGGAACCATTTCCCACGCAAGCATCGTCACCTCGTCCTTAGCCAATCTTCGCTTAATCCGTAGTCCCTGTTTCGAGTTGCAAATATCAGCAATAGAACCAGTATCAAATACCTGTAGTAATCTGCGAGCATTAGTAAGGTACACATCAATAACATGTATATCACATATAACTTTGTTCACTTTGCCATCCTTCTTATCCTCCAAATACTTGGGGCAGTTCCGCTTCCAAAGGTCGATCGCTTGCGAGAAGCACTCGATCTCGTGCTTAGGTCCGGACTTGGGTTTCTTCTCTTGAGCAACAACTTGTTTGCTGTTCTTCTTTAAGTTCCTTCTTCTTCCCTTTGCCCTTTTCTTGAAACTGGTGGTCTTGTTAACCATCAACACTTGATGCTCCTTCTTGATTTCTACCTCCGCGGATTTTAGCATTGCGAAGAGCTCGGAATAGTCTTGTCCATCCCTTGCATATTATAGTTCATCACGAAGCTCTTGTAGCTTGGTGGCGATGATTGAAGAATTACATCAATGACACTATCATCGGAAGATTAAATCCCAGCTTGAATCAAGTGATTATTATACCCAGACATTTTGAGTATGTGTTCACTGACAGAACTATTCTCCTCCATCTTGCAGCTATAGAACTTATTGGAGACTTCATATCTCTCAATTCGGGCATTTGCTTGAAATATTAACTTCAACTCCTGGAACATCTCATATGCTCCATGACGTTCAAAACGTCGTTGAAGACCCGGTTCTAAGCCGTAAAGCATGGCACACTAAACTATCGAGTAGTCATCAGCTTTGCTCTGCCAGACGTTCTTAACGTCGTCAGTTGCATCATCAGCAGGCCTGCCACCCAGCGGTGCTTCCAGGACGTAATTCTTACGTGCAGAATGAGGATAATCCTCGTGTTTGGACCCGATCCGTGTAATTGCTACCATCATCTTTCAACTTTGCTTTCTCAAGAAACGCATTAAAATTCAACGGAACAACAGCACGAGCCATCTATCTACAACAAACATAGACAAGCAAAATACAATCAGGTACTAAGTTCATGATAAATTTAAGTTCAATTAATCATATTAGTTAAGAACTCCCACTTAGACAGACATCTCTCTAGTCATCTAAGTGATTACGTGATCCAAATCAACTAAACCATGTCCGATCATCACGTGAGATGGAGTAGTTTCAATGGTGAACATCACTATGTTGATCATATCTACTATATGATTCACGTTCGACCTTTCGGTCTCCGTGTTCCGAGGCCATATCTGTATATGCTAGGCTCGTCAAGTTTAACCTGAGTATTCCGCGTGTGCAACTGTTTTGCACCCGTTGTATTTGAACGTAGAGCCTATCACACCCGATCATCACGTAGTGTCTCAACACGAAGAACTTTCGCAACGGTGCATACTCAGGGAGAACACTTCTTGATAATTAGTGAGAGATCATCTTAAAACGCTACCGTAAAATCAAAGCAAGATAAGATGCATAAAGGATAAACATCACATGCAATCAATATAAGTGATATGATATGGCCATCATCATCTTGTGCTTGTGATCTCCATCTCCGAAGCACCGTCGTGATCACCATCGCCACCGCGCGACACCTTGATCTCCATCGTAGCATCGTTGTCGCCACGCCATCTATTGCTTCTCGACTATCGCTACCACTTAGTGATAAAGTAAAGCAATTACTGTAGCGTTGCATTTCATACAATAAGCGACAACCATATGGCTCCTGCCATTGCCGATAACCGGTGACAAAACATGATCATCTCATACAATAAAATATAGCATCACGTCTTGACCATATCACATCACAACATGCCCTGCAAAAACAAGTTAGGCGTCCTCTACTTTGTTGTTGCGAATTTTACGTGGCTGCTACGGGCTTAGCAAGAACCGTTCTTACCTACGCATCAAAACCACAACGATAGTTCGTCAAGTTAGTGCTGTTTTAACCTTCGCAAGGACCGGGCGTAGCCACACTAGATTCAGCTAAAGTGAGAGAGACAGACACCCGCCGGCCACCTTTAAGCACGAGTGCTCGTAACGGTGAAACCAGTCTCGCGTAAGCGTCTGCGTAATATCGGTCCGGCCGCTTCATCCGACAATACCGCCAACCAAAGTATGACATCTTTGGTAAGCAAGATGACTTGTATCGCCCACAACTCACTTGTGTTCTACTTGTGCATATAACATCAACGCATAAAACCTAGCCTCGGATGCCACTGTTGGGGAACGTAGTAATTTCAAAAAAATTCCTACGCACATCCAAGATCATGGTGATGGCATAGCAACGAGAGGGGAGAGTGATGTCCACGTACCCTCGTAGACCTTAAGAGGAAGCGTTATGACAACGCGGTTGATGTAGTCGTACGTCTTCACGATCCGACCGATCCAAGCACCGAACGTACGGCACCTCCGAGTTCAGCACACGTTCAGCTCGATGACGATCCCCGGGCTCCGATCCAGCAAAGCTTCGGGGATGAGTTCCATCAGCACGACGGCGTGGTGGTGGCGATGATGACGTTCTACCAGCGCAGGCTTCTCCTAAACTCATGACGATATAACCGAGGTGGAATATGGTGGAGGGGCACCGCTGCGGCTAAGGAACGATCCGTAGATCAACTTGTGTGTCCTAGGGTGCCCCCTGCCCCCGTATATAAAGGAGCAAGGGGGAGGCCGGCCGGCCCTAGAGGGCGCGCCAAGGAGGAGTCCTCCTCCTAGTAGGAGTAGGACTAGGACTCCCCTTTCCTACTCCTACTAGGAGGGGGAAAGGAAGGGGGAGAGGGAGAAGGAAAGAGGGTGGCGCCGCCCCCCGTCCTAGTCCAATTTAGACCAGAGGGGGAGGGGCGCGCGGCCCATGCTGGACGCCCCTCTCTCTTCTCCACTAAGGCCCATAAGGCCCATTACTTCTCCCGGGGGGGTCCGGTAACCCTCCGGCACTCCGGTTTTCTCCGAAAACGCCCGGAACACTTCTGGTGTCCGAATATAGCCGTCCAATATATCAATCTTTATGTCTCGACCATTTCGAGACTCCTCATCATGTCCGTGATCACATCCGGGACTCCGAACAAACTTCGGTACATCAAAACTTATAAACTCATAATAAAACTGTCATCGTAACATTAAGCGTGCGGACCCTACGGGTTCGAGAACTATGTAGACATGACCTACAACTATTCCCAGTCAATAACCAATAGCGGGACCTGGATGCCCATATTGGCTCCTACATATTCTACGAAGATCTTTATCGGTCAAACCGCATAATAACATACGTTGTTCCCTTTGTCATCGGTATGTTACTTGCCCGAGATTCGATCGTCGGTATCCAATACCTAGTTCAATCTCATTACCGGCAAGTCTCTTTACTCGTTACGTAATGCATCATTCCGTAACTAACTTATTAGCTACATTGCTTGCAAGGCTTATAGTGATGTGCATTACCGAGAGGGCCCAGAGATACCTCTCCGACAATCGGAGTGACAAAACCTAATCTCGAAATACGTCAACCCAACATGTACCTTCGGAGACACCTGTAGTACTCCTTTATAATCACCTAGTTACGTTGTGACGTTTGGTAGTACCCAAAGTGTTCCTCCGGTAAACGGGAGTTGCATAATCTCATAGTTACAGGAACGTGTATAAGTTATGAAGAAAGCAATAGCAATATACTAAACGATCAATTGCTAGGCTAACGGAATGGGTCATGTCAATCACATCATTCTCCTAATGATGTGATCCCGTTAATCAAATGACAACTCTTTTGTCCATGGCTAGGAAACATAACCATCTTTGATAAACGAGCTAGTCAAGTAGAGGCATACTAGTGACACTATGTTTATCTATGTATTCACACATGTATCATGTTTCCGGTTAATACAATTCTAGCATGAATAATAAACATTTATCATGATATGAGGAAATAAATAATAACTTTATTATTGCCTTTAGGGCATATTTCCTTCACTCCTAACATGGATAGGTTTAGGATCCTTTTGATCTAAGCTTCTCTTCATCGATGGCGGTTGTTGTTCTAGTGTGTTGGTCCTATTGAGCCTTAGCACGAGGACTTTCCTATTGTCTACTATGTAATTTTGTTTGAAGAGAGGCAAAAGATTTGCCTCATTCATTAAATAAGAGGAATAGAGTTTATGGTCGTGTTACAACACAAACAGCGCCGTAACAACCGAAAAAAAATGTGACCAACTACTCTCCCGTCATCAAGTATCCCAACTTTCTTGCACCTGCAGTTACCCAAAGTGTGGCCTCCTTGATGTTGGCGAGTAGTATCATCGGTGGAGCACTCTTCTGATGAAACACCTGCTCATTCCTCTCGTTCCAAATGGTCCAGGTGACGAGCATGGTGAGCAAGGCCATCGCCTTCCTATTGGCGGTAGATGTGTCAGAGAGGTGTCGGGGAACGTAGTAATTTCAAAAATTTCCTACGCACACGCAAGATCATGGTGATGCATAGCAACGAGAGGGGAGAGTGTTGTCTACGTACCCTCGTAGACCGAAGCGGAAGCGTTAACGCAACGTAGAGGAAGTAGTCATACGTCTTCCCGGTCCAACCGATCCAAGCACCGTTACTCCGGCACCTCCGAGTTCTTGACACACGTACAGCTCGTTGACGCACCCCGGGCTCCGATCCAGCAAAGCTTCGGGAGGAGTTCCACAAGACGACGGCGTGGCGGCGATCTTGATGTTCAATCGCGCGCAGGCTTCGCCTAAGCACCGCTACAATATGACCGAGGTGTAATATCGTGGAGGGGGGCACCGCACACAGCTAAGGAACGATCACGAAGATCAACTTGTGTGTCCATGGGGTGCCCCTGCCCCCGTATATAAAGGAGTGGAGGAGGGGGAGGGCCGGCCCTCTCTATGGCGTGCCCTAGGGGAGTCCTACTCCCACCGGGAGTAGGATTCCCCCTTTCCTAGTCCAACTAGGAGACCTTCCAAGTAGTAGGAGTAGGAGACAAGGAAGGGGAAGGGAGAAGGGAAGGAAGGAGGGGGTGCGGCCCCTCCCCCTAGTCCAATTCGGACTAGGCCATGGGGGGGCGCGCGGCCTTCCCTAGGCATCCCCTCTCTCTTTCCCGTATGGCCCAATAAGGCCCAATACTTCTCCCCGGCGAATTCCCGTAACTCTCCCAGATACTCGATAAATACCGAATCACTCGGAATCTTTCCGAACTCCGAATATAGTCGTCCAATATATCGATCTTTACGTCTCGACCATTTCGAGACTCCTCGTCATGTCCCCGATCTCATCCGGGACTCCAAACTCCTTCGGTACATCAAAACTCATAAACTCATAATAAAACTGTCATCGAAACCTTAAGCGTGGGACCCTACGGTTCGAGAACAATGTAGATATGACCGAGACACGCCTCTCGGACAATAACCAATAGCGGGACCTGGATGCCCATATTGGTTCCTACATATTCTACGAAGATCTTTATCGGTCAGACCGCATAACAACATACGTTGTTCCCTTTGTCATCGGTATGTTACTTGCCCGAGATTCGACCGTCGGTATCCAATACCTAGTTCAATCTCGTTACCGGCAAGTCTCTTTATTCGTTCCGTAATACATCATCTCACAACTAACTCATTAGTTGCAATGCTTGCAAGGCTTAAGTGATGTGCATTACCGAGAGGGCCCAGAGATACCTCTCCGACATTCGGAGTGACAAATCCTAATCTCGAAATACGCCAACCCAACAAGTACCTTTGGAAACACCTGTAGAGCACCTTTATAATCACCTAGTTACGTTGTGATGTTTGGTAGCACATAAAGTGTTCCTCCGGTAAACGGGAGTTGCATAATCTCATAGTCATAGGAACATGTATAAGTCATGAAGAAAGCAATAGCAACATACTAAACGATCGGGTGCTAAGCTAACAGAATGGGTCATGTCAATCAGATCATTCAACTAATGATGTGATCTCGTTAATCAAATAACAACTCTTTTTCCATGGTTAGGAAACATAACCATCTTTGATTAACAAGCTAGTCAAGTAGAGGCATACTAGTGACACTCTGTTTATCTATATATTCACACATGTATTATGTTTCCGGTTAATACAATTCTAGCATGAATAATAAACATTTATCATGATATAAGGAAATAAATAATAACTTTATTATTGCCTCTAGGGCATATTTCCTTCAGTCTCCCACTTGCACTAGAGTCAATAATCTAGATCACATCACCATGTGATTAACATCGATAGTTCACATCATCATGTGATTAACACCCATAGTTCACACCGCCATGTGACCAACACCCAAAGGGTTTACTAGATTCAGTAATCTAGTTCACATCGCTATGTGATTAACACCCAAAGAGTACTAAGGTGTGATCATGTTTTGCTTGTGAGAGAATCTTAGTCAACGGGTCTTTCACATTTAGATCTGTTATGTATTTTGCAATTTTTTTATATCTACAATGCTCTGCATGGAGCTACTCTAGCTAATTGCTCCCACTTTCAATATGTATCTAGATCAAGACTTAGAGTCATCCAGATCGGTGTCAAAACTTGCATCGACGTAACCCTTTACTGACGAACCTTTTGTCACTTCCATAATCGAGAAACATATCCTTATTCCACTAAGGATAATTTTGACCACTGTCGATGATCTACTCCTAGATCACTATTGTACTCCTTGCCAAACTCGATTGTAGGGTATACAATAGATCTGGTACACAGATGGCATACTTTATAGAACCTATGGCCAAGGCATAGGGAATGACTTTCATTCTCTTTCTATCTTCTCGCCGTGGTCGGGTTTTGAGTCTTACTCAATTTCACACCTTGTAACACAGCAAGAACTCTTTCTTTGATCTGCTCCATTTTGAACTACTTCAAAATCTTGTCAAGGTATGTACTCATTGAAAAACTTATCAAGCGTCTTGATCTATCTCTATAGATCTTGATGCTCAATATGTAAGAAGCTTCACTGAGGTCTTTCTTTGAAAAACTCCTTTCAAACACTCCTTTATACTTTGCAGAACAATACTACATTATTTCCGATCTACAATATGTCATTCACATATACTTATCAGAAATGCTGTAGTGCTCCCACTCACTTTCTAGTAAATACAGGCTTCACTGCAAGTCTGTATAAACTATATGCTTTGATCAACTTATCAAAGCGTATATTCCAACTCCGAGATGCTTGCACCAGTCCATAGATGGATCGCTGGAGTTTGCACATTTTGTTAGCACCTTTAGGATTGACAAAACCTTCTGGTTGCACCATATACAACTCTTCTTTAATAAATCCATTAAGAAATGCAGTTTTGACATCCTTTTGCTAGATTTCAAAAAATGTGGCAATTGCTAACATGATTCGGACAGACTTTTAAGCATCGATACGAGTGAGAAAATCTCATTGTATTCAACATCTTGAACTTTGTCAAAAACCTTTTTCAACAAGTCTAGCTTTGTAGATAGTAACACTACTATCAGCGTCCGTCTTCCTCTTGAAGATCCATTTATTTTCTATGGCTTGCCGATCATCGGGCAACTCCACCAAAGTCCATACTTTGTTCTCATACATGGATCATATCTCAGATTTCATGGCCTCAAACCATTTTGCGGAATCTGGGCTCATCATCGCTTCCTCATAGTTCGTAGGTTCATCATGGTCTAGTAACATGACTTCCGAAACAGGATTACCGTACCACTCGGTGCATACCGTACTCTGGAAGACCTACGTGGTTCTGTAGTAACTAGATCTGAAGTTTCATGATCATCATCATTAGCTTCCTCACTAATTGGTGTAGAAATCACTGGAACTGATTTCAGTGATGAGCTATTTTCCAATTCGGGAGAAGGTACAATTACCTCATCAAGTTCTACTTCCTCCCACTCACTTCTTTCGAGAGAAACTCCTTCTCTAGAAAGGATCCATCTTTAGCAACGAATATCTTGCCTTCAGATCTGTGATAGAAGGTGTACCCAGCAGTTTCCTTTGGGTATTCTATGAAGACGCACTTCTCCGATTTGGGTTTGAGCTTATCAGGATGAAACTTTTTCACATAAGCATCGCAACTCCAAACTTTAAGAAACGACAACTTTGGTTTCTTACTAAACCACAGTTCATATAGTGTCGTCTCAACGGATTTAGATGGTGCCCTATTTAACGTGAATGCAGCTGTCTCTAATGCATGATCCCAAAACGATATTGGTAAATCGGTAAGAAACATCATAGATTGTACTATATCCAATAAAGTACGGTTATGACGTTCGGACACACCATTATGATGTGGTGTTCGGTGGCATGAATTTGTGAAACTATTCCACATTGTTTTAATTGAAGACCAAACTCAGAACTCAAATATTTGTCTCCGCGATCGATCGTAGAAACTTTATTTTCTTGTTATGATGATTTTTCCACTTCACTCTGAAATTCTTTGAACCTTTCAACTATTTCAGACTTATGTTTCATCAAGTAGATATACCCATATCTGCTCAAATCATCTGTGAAGGTCAGAAAATAATGATACCCGCCGCGAGCCTTAACACTCATCGGATCGCATATATGTGTTATTTCCAATAAGTCAGTTGCTCGCTCCACTGTTCCGGAGAACGGAGTCTTAGTCATCTTGCCCATGAGGCATGGTTCACAAGCATCAAGTGATTCATAATCAAGTGATTCCAAAATCCCATTAGCATGGAGTTTCTTCATGCACTTTACACCAATATGACCTAAACGGCAGTGCCACAAATAAGTTGCACTATCATTATTAACTTTGCATCTTTTGGCATCAATATTATGAATATGTGCATCACTACGATCGAGAGCCAACAAACTATTTTCGTTGGGTGTATGACCATTGAAGGTTTTATTCATTTAAATAGAACAACAATTATTCTCTGATTTTAAATGAATAATTGTATTGCAATAAACATGATCAAATCATATTCATGCTCAACGCAAACGCCAAATAACATTTATTTAGGTTTAACACTAATCCCGAAAGTATAGGGAGTGTGCGATGATGATCATATCAATCTTGGAACTACTTCCAACACTCATCATCACTTCCCCTTCAACTAGTCTTTGTTTACTCTGTAACTCCTGTTTCGAGTTACTAATCTTAGCAACCGAACAAGTGTCAAATACTCAGGGGCTACTATAAACACTAGTAAAGCACACATCAATAACTCAGATATCAAATATACCCTTGTTCACTTTGCCATCCTTCTTATCCACCAAATATTTAGGGCATTTCCACTTCCAAAGACCATTCCTTTGCAAGAGAAGCACTTAGTCTCGTGCTTAGGTCCGGACTTGGGCTTCTTCACTTGAGCAACAACTTGCTTGCCGTTCTTTTGAAGTTCCCTTCTATCCCTTTGCCCTTTTCTTGAAACTAGTGGTCTTGTTAACCATCAACACTTGATGTTCTTTCTTGATTTCTACCTTCATCGATTTCATCATCATGAAAAACTCGGGAATCATTTTCGTCATCCCTTGCATACTATAGTTCATCACGAAGTTCTACTAACTTGGTGATGGTGACTAGAGAATTCTGTCAATCACTATCTTATCTGGAAGATTAACTCCCACTTGATTCAAGCGATTGTAGTACCTAGACAATCTGAGCACATGCTCACTAGTTGAGTGGTTCTCCTCCATCTTTTAGCTATAGAACTTGTTGGAGACTTCATATCTCTCAACTCGGGTATTTGCTTGAAATATTAACTTCAACTCCTGGAACATCTCATATGGTCCATGATGTTCAAAACATATTTGAAGTCCCGATTCTAAGCCATAAAGCATGGTGCACAAAACTATCAAGTAGTCATCATATTGAGCTAGCCAAACGTTCATAACGCCCGCATCGCTCCTGCAATAGGTCCATCACCTAGCGGTGCATTAAGGACATAATTCTTACAGGCAAAGAATGAGGATAAACCTCGGATCACGGATCCAATCCGCATCATTGCTACTAACATTTTTCAACACAATTTTCTCTAGGAACATATCAAAATAAACATATGAAAGCAACAATGCAAGCTATTGATTTACAATATAATTTGCAAAATACTATCAGGACTAAGTTCATGATAAATTTAAGTTCAATTAATCATATTACTTAAGAACTCCCACTTAGACAGACATCTCTCTAGTCATCTAAGTGATCACGTGATCCAAATCAACTAAACCATAACCGATCATCACGTGAGATGGAGTAGTTTTCAATGGTGAACATCACTATGTTGATCATATCTACTATATGATTCACGCCGACCTTTCGGTCTCCGTGTTCGAGGCCATATCTGCATATGCTAGGCTCGTCAAGTTTAACTCGAGTATTCGCGTGTGCAAAACTGGCTTGCACCCGTTGTAGATGGACGAGAGCTTATCACACCCGATCATCACGTGGTGTCCAGGCACGACGAACTTTGGCAACGGTGCATACTCGGGAGAACACTTCTTGATAATTAGTGAGAGATCATCTTAAAATGCTACCGTCAATCAAAGCAAGAATAAGATGTATAATAGATAAACATCATATGCAATCAAAATATGTGACATGATATGGCCATGATCATCTTGCGCCTTTGATCTCCATCTCCAAAGTACTGTCATGATCTCTATCGTCACCGGCATGACACCATGATCTTCATCATCTTGATCTATATCAATGTGTCATCACATGGTTGTCTCACCAACTATTGCTCTTGCAACTATTGCTATCGTATAGCGATAAAGTAAAGCAATTATTTGGCACCTGCATCTTATGCAACAAAGAGACATCCATAGGGCTTACGCCATTGCCGATAACTTCAACAAAACATGATCATCTCATACAACAACTTATATCTTATCACGTCTTGACCATATCACATCACAACATGCCTGCAAAAACAAGTTAGACGTCCTCTACTTTGTTGTTGCAAGTTTTACGTGGCTGCTACGGGCTTAAGCAAGAACCAATCTCACCTACGCATCAAAACCACAACGATAGTTTGTCAAGTTTATGCTGTTTTAACCTTCGCAAGGACCGGGCGTAGTCACACTCGGTTCAACTAAAGTTGGAGAAACCGACACCCGCTAGTCACTGTGTGCAAAGCACGGCGGTAAAACCAGTCTCGCGTAAGCGTCTGGCGTAATGTCGGTCCGGCCGCTTCATCCAACAATACCGCCCGAACCAAAGTATGACATGCTTTGGTAAGCGGATGACTTATATCGCCCACAACTCACTTGTGTTCTACTCGTGCATATAACATCAAACCATAAAACCTAGGCTTGGATGCCACTGTTGGGGAACGTAGTAATTTCAAAATTTCCTACGCACACGCAAGATCATGGTGATGCATAGCAACGAGAGGGGAGAGTGTTGTCTACGTACCCTCGTAGACCGAAGCGGAAGCGTTGACGCAACGTAGAGGAAGTAGTCGTACGTCTTCCGGTCCAACCGATCCAAGCACCGTTATTCGGCACCTCCGAGTTCTTGACACACGTACAACTCGATGACGCACTCGGGCTCCGATCCAGCAAAGCTTGGGAGGAGTTCCGTCGGACGACGCAGCGTGGCGGCGATCTTGATGTTCAATCGTCGCAGGCTTCGCCTAAGCACCGCTACAATATGACCGAGGTGTAATATCGTGGAGGGGGCACCGCACACGGCTAAGGAACGATCACGAAGATCAACTTGTGTGTCCATGGGGTGCCCCCGACCCCCGTATATAAAGGAGTGGAGGAGGGGAGGCCGCCCTCTCTATGGCGCGCCTAGGGGAGTCCTACTCCCACCGGGAGTAGGATTCCCCCTTTCCTAGTCCAACTAGGAGACCTTCCAAGTAGTAGGAGTAGGAGACAAGGAAGGGGGAGGGAGACGGGAAGGAAGGAGGGAGTGCGGCCCCTCCCCCTAGTCCAATTCGGACTAGGACATGGGGGGGGGGGGGCGCGGCCTTCCCTAGGCATCCCCTCTCTCTTTCCCGTATGGCCTAATAAGGCCCAATACTTCTCCCCGGCGAATTCCCGTAACTCTCCGGTACTCCGATAAATACCCGAATCACTCGGAATCTTTCCGAACTCCGAATATAGTCGTCCAATATATCGATCTTTACGTCTCGACCATTTCGAGACTCCTCGTCATGTCCCCGATCTCATCCGGGACTCCAAACTCCTTCGGTACATCAAAACTCATAAACTCATAATAAAACTGTCATCGAAACCTTAAGCGTGCGGACCCTACGGTTCGAGAACAATGTAGATATGACCGAGACACGTCTCGGTCAATAACCAATAGCGGGACCTGGATGCCCATATTGGTTCCTACATATTCTACGAAGATCTTTATCGGTCGAGACCGCATAACAACATACGTTGTTCCTTTGTCATCGGTATGTTACTTGCCCGAGATTCGATCGTCGGTATCCAATACCTAGTTCAATCTCGTTACGCAAGTCTCTTTATTCGTTCCGTAATACATCATCTCACAACTAACTCATTAGTTGCAATGCTTGCAAGGCTTAAGTGATGTGCATTACCGAGAGGGCCCAGAGATACCTCTCCGACATTCGGAGTGACAAATCCTAATCTCAAATACGCCAACCCAACAAGTACCTTTGGAAACACCAGAGAGCACCTTTATAATCACCCGATTCGTTGTGACGTTTGGTAGCACACAAAGTGTTCTTCCGTAAACGGAGTTGCATAATCTCATAGTCATAGGAACATGTATAAGTCATGAAGAAAGCAATAGCAACATACTAAATGATCGGTGCTAAGCTAACTGAATGGGTCATGTCAATCCAGATCATTCAACTAATGATGTGATCCCGTTAATCAAATAACAACTCTTTGTCCATGGTTAGGAAACATAACCATCTTTGATTAACAAGCTAGTCAAGTAGAGGCATACCAGTGACACTCTGTTTGTCTATATATTCACACATGTATTATGTTTCCGGTTAATACAATTCTAGCTTGAATAATAAACATCTATCATGATATAAGGAAATAAATAATAACTTTATTATTGCCTCTAGGGCATATTTCCTTCAAGAGGCCCACCCACCATTCTTTGATGTTGTTCGAGAGGTGCCATGAGGAAGTATGGATGCTCACCAGTTGCAGCCAGTCCTTGACTAATCCCCATAGGCGGATAGAGAAGCGGCATTTGTAGAAAAGGTGGTCAACAGACTCTTGCTCCCGCTTGCAAAGTGTACAAAGGCCACAGTTTGGCCATCCGCACTTCTTCAATCCGTTCGTCGTCCAAATTCTATTTTGAATAGCCAGCCAAGCGAAGAACTTGACTTTGGGGGGAGCCCAAGCCCTCCACACAGTGTGCTCCATAGAGATTTGATTGTGCCAAGGAATTGCGCTTTGTATGCCAACTCGGCCGTGTATTGCCCGCTAGCGGTGTGCTTCCACACAATATCATCCTCGGCATCCGCCTCGAGATGGAAGCCACGAAGCGTTGTCCAGAGGGTGACAAACTGACGCAAGTGATTTAACGAGAAAGAGTCCAGGATGCATATTCTCGAGACCCACGCATCGTTCTTGAGAGCTTCGCGCACCTTCCATTTTTTCCTCGTGGACGCCTCGACCTACTATGTAATTTTTATTATTTCTTGTGTTTGATTGTACTGCCATGATTAGAGATGAATAGATTGAAAGTTTTCCGCAAAAAAACATGGATAGGTTTATAAATGAACTAGCAACCGTCATTGCTTTTGCTTGGTGAAGTCATGTTTGTGGTGTTTAGATATTACGTCCCCATTTTGATTTGCAAACTATGCAAGATGAAGCTTTTGTTGCGGGCCATATGTTAAATCCTGTTTTTTTTCGTCGAAACTTGGTGAAATTCCAAAATTTTACATGCTTTGCATACTTCTTGGACTTGTACTCCCCTATAGTGCACCCTGTGTACAGGGAAAAGCTATGTTTTTTTAGAGAAGGGAAAAACTGCTTTGTATTGGAAAAATCGTAGCAAAGAAGAAAAATTAGGCCTACAGCCCATACCCAACCCCTTTTCAGTCCAGCCTTTCTCCCCCCACCGAATTGGGCTAACAACACCTGGTCCAAGCAACGGCCGAACGGGCGTCAGGCTGGATTCATGGGCTACCAGCCCATGAGCCGAACGCATCGTAGCTCTTGGCAATTCACCTCAAAAAAAGGCTCTTGGCAATTCTTAAAAAAAAAAACTCTGGCAGAAGCTGGCTTACGTAGTATAGGGACACGTTACACATACCACCGTTCTACTCCACTAAACATCATCCGAAAACATTTAGCAAATGTTGTGCCCAGCGACAGGCAAGAGACGGGTTGTTATATGCACAAAACTCCTACTCAAACGCTGTACGTGCACATGAGAATCAAACAGAGCTATCAGCTTCGTGCACATTGCTAGTGGGTTTATCTCTTTCTCGTTCTCTTTCTCTTTCCCTCCATTGGCCATATATATCTCTGGCGATGCATAGGGCGTCTGATGATGTTCCGAGGAGCCCTCGCTGCGAGAATCCGACGGTGTAGAGGCCGTTTCGCCCTTTCCAGCCGTCAGGGAAAGGGGCTTTGGGCGTGCCTTCTGTTGTGAAGACATCACCCCCATCCTGAAAATTAGGAACGATCAGCCATGGAGTGTATCAGAATAGGCAAAGAAAGGAGGGCATACAGTTATAGGGGATCAATTTATGGCGGGCTTGCTCTGGTGAACTTGATGGGGTAAAACCTAAGTAGTATGTCAGACTCAACCAAGTAGCACTACCTTTCTTGCCATCTTGACTATATGTAGTTTGGATAACCTTTTGTTGTCCCATACTGATACTAGCACCCGGAATAGACCATGTAGATTAGATGGCCATATTGAGCAATCCACAGGTATGGACCGGGCCGACGCAACGCAACGCAAGGGTATATCCAAACTCTCGAGTCCAGCATCCACGCCGGTGGGCGCGCATGCCCATGCCCACGCCCACGGTGAGTCACTGACTCGATCACTTGGCGCGAGAGAGGCGGACAGTTGGGGAGAAAGGAACGCATGGCTGATCTCAGGCGAGGGCACGAGCTGCCCCTGCCCCTCCCCGATACACGAGAAGGGAAATGGCCCAACAGGGGAAGGGGGAGGACGGCCGTGACGCGGGGACGCAGGGCAAGGTGACGGCATGACGCCTACTGTGCCAGTACTGCGCAGAACAAAAACGAACAAGGGAGTCCTTTTTGGTGGCGTCACTTGGGTTGTTGTTTATATTTACCTTGAGCCAGGAGGGCACGTTGCTCCTGTAGCCCGTCGCCAGTATTATTGCGTCGAACTGCTGCTCCTCCTTGCCGTCCGCGAGCCTGGCCCCGACCCTCGTCACCTCCTTCACTGCTCCTACCACCTGCTTATCACATCACCTCCCCTCAGCGCATACATACTGATACACAAGGAAATCCGCAGAGAAACGTAAAGGCGTGCATGTGCGGTGCTCTCGTGGTGTGGCCACGGAGAAGAAATGGAGCTTTCATTCAACCAATCTCAATTAATCCTTGGTGGAACTAACCAACCTTAATTTTGCCTGATTTGATGTGGTCTAGAGTCCCGACGTCCAGCACGGGGGTTCTGCCGGTGAGGTTCTTCAGCTCGATGGGCCCCGTCTTGGGCCGCCTAAGCCCGAGCTGGCTCGTGTTGCCCAGGGTCAAGCGCGCCGCCGCCAGGATGAACCGATCCACCAGCTGGACCGGCAGCCATTTGAGCAGAGCCATGGCAATGCCAAACGTCGACACACCCAGCATCTCCTTTGGCAGCACATGGACCTGTACAAAAGAAAATGACCCTGCGCACTTAGTTTCAGCGTCAATGATCGCTCGCTCCAACGGCGCTGGAGATGAAACGGCCGGGCATAAATAGTTGAAGCAAACAAAAGGCAGCAACAAGAGAAGGACGGATCCTAACAGCACAATCTTCGCTTCATAGATATAGCAGGAGCTCATTGCGATTGTAGTAGTAGTATTACCGTGTTCCGCACCACCATGGAGGGCTTAGCGCCATGCCGGCACAAATCCAAGCTCACCTCCATGCCGGAGTTCCCGCACCCCACCACCAACACCTTTTCCCCGGCGAACTCCTCGCCGCACTTGTACTCGCACGTGTGCAGGACGCGCCCGGCGAACTGCCGCATGCCGGGGAAGTCCGGGACGTGCGGCTCGGCGTTCTCCCCCGTCGCCACGACCAGCCACTTGGTCATCAGCACCTCGCCGCCCGCCAGGCGCACCGCCCAGGCGCCCGCGGACGCGTCGAACGCGGCCTCCTCGACGCTGGCGCCGAAGCGAGGGGCCACGCCCGCCGCGGCGGCGTACGCCTCCATGTACGCCAC
Organism: Aegilops speltoides; assembly: GCA_021437245.1. Lineage (NCBI taxonomy): Eukaryota > Viridiplantae > Streptophyta > Magnoliopsida > Poales > Poaceae > Aegilops > Aegilops speltoides. Next base: position 324,322,013 of record CM038143.1, read on the forward strand.
GAACTGGTCCTTGCAGGGGTAGGTCGGGTACTCGGCCGGGAACGGGAGGAGCGGCAGCTCGCAGAAGCGCTTGGGCAGGTGGAGCGCGAGGCGGTCGTACATGCGGTGGCGCCACGTGAAGGCCAGCGAGTCGGACCTCTCGAGCACCGTGGCCGGCACGCCGCGAGCCGCGAGGCACGCGGCGGCTGCCAGCCCCGACGGGCCCGCGCCGACGATGAGGGCGCCGGGGACCCACGTCGCGCGGCCTTCCTGCTCCTCCTTGTCCATGGCACTGGCTGCTTCGATCGCTCCTGGGGCCTCTGCTTGCTCGTGGGCGTGTGTTTTTACTGTGGAGTGGAGGTGTATTTTACTGTGCAAGGGGTTTTATAGGGGTTTTGGCGAGGGCCTTCATCCGCAGGAGCTTGGAGGCTCTAGCTGCCGAGTACTACGCCTAGCAGCTTTGGAAGCTCGTACAGTATTTCCTTGCTCTGTTTAAAAGCCCTTGAACCCGAACGTGGATTTTTTTTTCTTTCGTATACCACGCAAAAAGGAAAAATGGAACTTGAAGACTTGAAGGTGTCTGTCCCTTGACGAATATCATGGACCGTGCGTACGTGGTCCACGCTACCTCGGTAGATGTGGGTGGGAATTACCGGGTCTTTGTCCTTGGTTGTAAATTTGGCTTGTCTCTGTTAATAACGCAAGACCACTCTGTTCTGATCGGAACCCAACAGCAACAATCCAGAGATCATGGGCAACAGTGACCTTTGATGGGAGCTTGGGAGCATCCTGTTTTCCAGGAACTGGCATAGTATGATCATATGCTCTCTACAAATATCAACTATCTATTTTTCGGTGGATGAAGGCAGTAGTTTGGACAGCGAGAGGGCTAAATGTGATGTGCACATGAGGAGTGGCAGAGCAATTCCAGCCGGCCACACCAAAAGCAGCTCAGGGTGTTCCAGCGGTTTCAACACGGAGACTCAGAGCATTTGCTTCCTCCCTCCGCTTGTGGTTCTACTTCTACGTGAAGGATGTAGCACTAGCCAGCTATAAATCAATGACGTTGGCGAGGATTAATTGGTAGTCCAATGGCCAAAGAGGCAAAGGGCAGTCGATGGTGTAAGTTGTGGACTGGTGGTACGAGTCAACCCGGAGAGATGGAGTTCAAAATGATGGGCGAGGAATCCCCTACAAGTTACAGTTGTCACAAGCCAGGCTCGCTGCAAACATTTATTATGATATGAAGCCCCCGCTGCTCGTCACCATCTTCCTACTCCGCCTAGGACGAGGATTCGCTCGCTGCACACGCGAGTGATAGCATGCAAGATGCAACGGTAGCTTGCAGGCCATAAAATCAGGAATTCAACACTCCCATCCGAATTATGTGCTTATTTACGCAGACGGAGGCGCTGGACAACAATGTGTGCGACTCGCGCAAGTCCCCAACGGACGCGGACAAGGGCATCGCCGGCGTCCGGTGTGCCCAGGGCCTGTTAGAGCATCTCTAGCAAACCCCTTAAACCACGGAACCGAAAACACGTCGTGGAAAACATATTTTAAGGGTTGGTTTAAGCTACGGCCCAATAGACCCCTTAAATTTGGACTGTAAAACTGAATATTCGCGTATATTCTTTCCCGCGTCTTCTTCTTCCTCTCGTATGTGTTCATAGCCAGCTCCCATCGCCCGCCGTAGTTGCCGAATCGATCCAGGAGCCAGCTCCTCTGTTGCCGGATGGATCCAGGAGCTAGCTAGCTCGGCCATGGTGGGATGGATACGGGAGCTAGCTAGCTCGTCCGTGCCCGGCTGGATCCAGGAGCTAGCTAGCTAGCTAGTTCGTGGCCGGATGGATCCAGGAGCTTGCTAGCTAGATTGATCCAGGCTTGCTAGCTAGCTAGCTCGTCCGTGGCCGGATCGATCCAGGAGCTCCTTCGTCGTCGTAGCTGCTCGAGTTTCCGGCGGCAGCGGCAGGGATGGACGGGACGGCGGCCGGGAGCCAGCGATGAACATTCCGATAGCACTTGGACTCCCGCCAACGTCCTTTCGCTTATACAGGGCACCCTCGAGTTTCCTCCCAAATCCTTATTTTCACGGGTTCGGCGAGGATGTTTTCCGCGCCCCTTAAGAAAATATACAGGTCAGAGTCGTTTACGGATTCTATTCTGGTCATTTTTTCGTATAAAACAGTAAACCGACGGTTATTACTGTTTCACGTTTTAAGGGGTTTGCTAGAGATGCTATTATTGGAATATCTGAGCAGGAGAAGGTACAAATTTGGCTTCATTTTGTACTTGTTATGCCATTGGATTAATTAATTCCACATGCCTTTGAATTGGTTAGTTGCATACTCCGTTAGTTTATTTGAAATCATGGATGATGTTCGTAAGTGTTGTGGCCACATTTCCCCCTCCTCTCTGTTGGTACTAAAACCGACGGATCTCGGGTAGGGCTCCCGAGTTGTGGATCTAGAAACAATGGTAACAACAGACAAGGGAGACGATGTTTACCTAGGTTTAGGCCCTCTCGAAGAGGTAAAACCTATTGTCCTGCTTGGATTGTACTGATTTGATGGGGTACAGAGTACAGGATGGTCTACCTCGAGATCGGATGATTGTGTTCTAAACCCTAAGGCTTGTGTTCTTGTTCTTCTAAGGACAAAACCCTTCGGCTTATATATGCATCAAGGTAGTTAGGTTACACATATGGTCAATTGCCAACTAGGGATAAATGCGCTGACTACTAGAATTTTCCTTGAAGTATACGCCAAGTCTTCGGAAGTTTCCATCCGGCTCATGCTGAGTCCTACAACTTCGGTAGTCCTTTCTCCAGTGGTCGGCGGGTTATCAGTTCGGCCCATAGACGACAGACCGTACCGCTTGATATCCTCTAGTCCAGGACACCCTCAGTAGCCCCTGAACTGGTATCCAAAGCCGAGGATTGTAGTCCCCTCGGAATGGCTTCGTTTATTGATATCTTCGGCTTGACAGGTGAGTTCCCTCCTTCTCAGTACATGCTTGAATCCGAAGTTCTTCATTCCTTGGTAATAATCGGGTCCTCTTCTATAGTTGAACCCATCAACCATATGTTTTAGAACTTTTAACCTCAGCAAGAAAGAACATGGTCTTCTTCACAAAAACCCCTTCTATGTCTGGGGTCCAGAGTTAACTTAGTCTCAAAGACTTGCCACGCAGGCACAACCAGTGAGAGGATTTAAACCCTGACAGCTTTATTGAACCGCCACCACCTATCGTGGGGATCAAATCAGTTATCACAAGTCATATTGTGGCCCAAGGCAGCCTCTCATTGGCATGTCTTATCAATATAGAGATTGAGCCCTAGTTTTCAAGTGATATCATCAACAAGTTGATTAATCGATGCATGTATAACAACATGAAGGGTTGGGAATAGGCGATTTATCCGACACGACGCGGGGATTTTTGGTCTTTTACTGACCTATAAAAGTAGGAGGAGTAAATCATTTCCTCCCACACTTCCATCCCCTACTCCATAGACCCAAAGCTCAAAAAAGCTCCGGCGCTCCCAGATCCACCTTCGAGCTTCCAATCGACTTGCACTCTTCCCCCATCCCTCAAAGGAATGGCCGGCAAGGAAAAAGAGATTACGGCTTCAACATCTGACACCTGTTCAATGGGGCAATGGGTGCCCCCCAATGTCACCGAGGGCACCATTGAGGACCTTAGGGCTGCAGGATACATACCTACAGAAGCTAAGTGTTGAGCCCGAGCGGAGGGCGAGACCAGCCGTTCTTCCTCCGCCATCCCCACTCCCAAGAAAGGGGAAAGGGTGGTTTTCATTCCTCACCTCATCCGAGGTCAGGGATTCCCCCTTTACCCCTTTGTAAGGGGTTTCCTATTTTACTACGGGTTAGACTTTCACCACCTAGCCCCAAAATTGATTCTTTCTCCACATGGCCACCTTCATCACCATATATGAGTCTTTTCTCCGCGTCGAACCGCATTTTGGCTTGTCACTAAAGGTTTTCAATGTGAAGCCGGAGAGTAGTGGCCCCCAGCTCGCTGGATGCGATGGGGCCATGATAAGCAAAGTTCCCAAGGTGCTCTGGCCTAGGGGAACCTTTGTGGAGACCATCAAGATGTGGCATCAAAAATGGTTTTACCAAATGGACCTGCGCACAAAATTTCAAATAGAGACCCTTGCCTTTTCGACCGAGCCTCCGAGGAGGCTTGTCTCCTCAACGGAGAAGAGGCTTAATTGGGGGAACGCAGACGAGGTGAAGGCGTTGATATGTCTCAAACATATCTAATGTCCAAACACTTTTGGTCTTGTTTTGGACTCTAATTTGCATTATTTGAATGGAACTAACCTGGATTGACGTTGTTTTCAACAGAACTACCATGGTGTTATTTTTGTGCAGAAATAAAAGTTCTTAGATGCAGCTGAAATTTTACGGAGAATTTTTCTAAAAAATATAAACAATATTGGTGAAAAAAAATCTACCGGAGGGGGGCCATGATAACCCACAATTATAGGGCATCGTATGTAGCCTTTTTCGATAAGTAAGAGTGTCAAACCCAACGAGGAGCTAAAGGTAGAATTAATATTCTCTCAAGTTCTATCGACCACCGATACAACTCTATGCACACCAATGTTTGATTTACCTAGAAACAAGTATGAAACTAATTTGCGGGGATAAAACTAGAACTACTTTGCAACAATAAAACTAGGAGTACTTTGCAAGATAATAAAAGTTAGTGCTGTAGTAGAAAGCTTTTGACAGAACAACGACAAAGATTGTCCATAGACAATTGAATATAACCGATAGATACTTATCATATGTAATGAGGGAGAGGCATGAGCTAACATACTTTCCGTACTTGGATCGCGTGCACTTATGATTAGAACTCTAGCAAGCGTCCGCAACTACTAAAGATCATTAAGGTAAAACTCAACCATAGCATTAAGTATAAAGTCCCCTTTACTCCCATATGCAACAATCCCCTTACTCGTGTTTAAGCTTATGTCACTATCGCAACCCACTATAAGTGAGTCATGAACATATTGCAACACCCTACAGCGGTAATCCCACACACTTGCGCGACACGGTGGGCACCATAGGACACCACCATATCAACATACAACTCATATCAGTCACACCATGCCACAATTAACCCGTAGGAGAAATGAAATCTACTCGAACATCAAAGGATGGAAACACATCATTGGATAATAATATGTGGATAAAGCACCATGTTTAAGTAGAGATTATAGCAGGGAGAAGAGGTGTTACACCGCTGCATATAGGGGGAGAGAGTTGGTGTTGACGGCGGCGAAGTTGTTGGTGTAGATCGCCTTCACGATGGTTCCCCCAGCGGCACTCCAGCGCCAACGAAAGAGAGGGGGGAGCCCCCTTCTTCCTTGGCCTACCCCTACATGGGTCTGGTCCTTGGCCACCATGGCCCCCGGAAGGCAGGAGCCTCTCCAAGATTGGATCTCTCTCTCTCTCTCTCTCTCTCTCTCTCTCTCTCTCTCTCTCTCTGTGTGTGTGTGTGTGTGTGTGTGTGTGTGTGTGTGTGTGTGTGTGTGTGTTTCTCTTCTGTTTTGCGTTCCTATTTTTTGGTCCTTCACCATTTCTTATATTCCCGGAGATCAGTAACTCCGATTGGGCTTAAATATTAACACATTTTTTATCTAGATGTTATCTTCCTTACGACCAATGGACACCTACTACCGACTTATGGGGTGGCTACAAGCCTCACCGGCGGGCCCTAGGGTAGGGGGCACACCGTGTGAGCTTATGGCCCCCTCGAGCATCGTCTTGCATTGATTCTTTTTCCTGAAAAACACATATATTCAAAAAAAATCTTTGTAAAATTTTATCACCTTTGGAATTCGTTTGATATGGAGTTTCTGCAAAACAAAAAAACATGGAACAAACACGAATTGCCACTGGGCACTGGATCAATATGTTAGTCCAACAAAATCATATAAATTGTCGCCATAAGTATGTGAAAGTTATAAGGTAATGGCATGAAGCAATCAAAATTATAGATAAGGCGGATACGTATCAACATGCCCAAGCTAAATTACTCCTCATCCTCGAGTCGGTAAATGATAAAAATATTTTTTTTTATTTGGAATGCTGATAACCCGCAAGTATACGGGATCAATTGTAGCCTCTTTGATAAGTAAGAGTGTCGAACCCAACGAGGAGCTAAAGGTAGAACAAATATTCCCTCAAGTTATATCAACCACCGATACAACTCTACGCACGCTTAGCATTCGCTTTACCTAGAACAAGTATGAAACTAGAAGTACTTTGTAGATGTTGTTGGATAGGTTTGCAAGATAATAAAGAGCGCATAAATAAAAATTAGGGGCTATTTAGATAAAGAGCAATAAAGTAAATATAGTGAGCGTGGAAAAGTGGTGGTAGGAGTTGTGGGATTATCCCTAAGCAATTGACTATGTTACTAGACCGGTAATCACTATTGCAATTTTATTTGAGGGAGAGGCATAAGCTAACATACTTTCTCTTCTTGGGTCATATGCACTTATGATTGGAACTCTAGCAAGCATCCACAACTACTAAAGATCATTAAGGTAAAACCCAACCATAGAATTAAAGTATCAAGTCCCATTTATCCCATACACAAACAACCTACTTACTCGGGTCTGTGCTTCTGTCACTCACGCAACCCACCATAAGCAAATCATGAACATATTGCAAACCCTACAACGGGGATCCCTCACGCTTGCGCGACACGGAGAGCACCATAGGATAGCACCAATAATAAAACATGCAACTCAAACCAATCATAGCAATTCATCAATCACCGATAGGACAACGAAAATCTACTCAGACATCATAGGATGGCAACACATCATTGGATAATAATATGAAGCATAAAGCACCATGTTCAAGTAGAGGGTACAGCGGGTTGCAGGAGAGTGGACCGCTAAATATAGATGTGGAAGGTGATGGAGATGTTGGTGAAGATGGCGGAGGTGTTGGTGAATATCGCGGTGATGACGATGGCCCCCGGCGGCGTTCTGGCGCCATCGGAAGCAAGGGGGAGAGAGCCCCCCTTCTTCTTCTTCTTCCTTGAGCTTCTCCCTAGATGGGAGAAGGGTTTCCCCTCTGGTCCTTGGCTCCAATGGCTTGGGAGGGGCGAGAGCCCCTCCGAGATTGGATCTATATCTCTGTCTCTCCCTGTTTCTGCGTTCTGGGATTCTGCCCTGGCACTGTTTCTTTTATATCTGGAGATCCGTAACTCCGATTGGATTGAAACCTTCGCCCAGATATTTTTCCAAAAATTAGCTTTCTTGCGGCCAAAGTAGAGCATCAACCGCCTTACGAGGGGCCCACGAGGGTGGGGGGAGCGCCCACCTAGAGTGGTGGCATGGGCCACCCTCGTGGCCACCTCGGGCACCGTCTCATGTTGATTCTTCCTCCCAAAAATCACAAATATTCTAAAATAATTCTCCATCCGTTTTTATCCCGTTTGGACTCCATTCGATATTGGGTTTCTGCGAAACATAAAACATGCAACAAACATGAACTGGCACTGGGCACTGGATCAATATGTTAGTCCCAAAAAAATAGTATAAAAAGTTGCTAAAAGTATATGAAAGTTGAATAATATTGGCATGGAACATAAAAAATTATAGATACGACGGAGACGTATCAGCATCCCCAAGCTTAATTCCTGCTCGTCCTCGAGTAGGTAAATGATAAAAAAAAGATAATTTTTGATGTGGAATGCTACCTAGCATAATCTTGATCATATGTCTAATCATGGCATGAATATTAAAACACGAGTGATTCAAAGCAATAGTCTATCATTTGACATAAGAACAATAATACTTCAAGCGTACTAATAAAACAATCATGTCTTTTCAAAACAACATGGCCAAAGCAAGCTTATCCCTACAAAATGATATAGTTTGGCCATGCTTGATTTTTGTCACACAAAATGCTCCCATCATGCACGACCCCGATGACAAGCCGAGCAACTGGTTCATACTTTTTAACGCGCTTCAGCTTTTTCAACCCTCACACAATACATGAGCGCAAGCCATGGATATAGCACTATAGGTGGAATAGAATATGATGGTGGAGGTTTATGTGGAGAAGACAAAAAGGGAGAAAGTCTCACATCGACGCGGCTAATCAACGGGCTATGGAGATGCCCATCAATTGATGTCAATGTGAGGAGTAGGGATTGCCATGCAGCGGATACACTAAGAGCTATAAGTGTATGAAAGCTCAAACTGAAAACTAAGTGGGTGTGCATCCAACTTGCTTGCTCATGAAGACCTAGGGCATTTGAGGAAGCCCATCGTTGGAATATACAAGCCAAGTTCTATAATGAAAAATTCCCACTAGTATATGAAAGTGACAATATAGGAGACTCTCTATATGAAGAACATGGTGCTACTCTGAAGCACAAGTGTGGTAAAAGGATAGTAACATTGCCCCTTCTCTTTTTTGGCGGTCTTCTTTGGCCCCCCTTTTTTTATTTAGGCTTCTTTGGCCTCTTTTTTTATGGGGCAATGTTCTATAATGATGATCATCACACTTTATTTACTTGCAACTCAATATTACAACTCGATACTAGAACAAATATATGACTATATATGAATGCCTCCGGTGGTGTACCGGGTGCAATGATCTAGCGTAGCAATGACATCAAAAAACAGACAAGCCATGAAAACATCATTCTAGCTATCTTACGATCATGCAAGGCAATATGACAATGAATGCTCAAGTCATGTATATGATGATGATGGAAGTTGCATGGCAATATATCTCGGAATGGCTATGGAAATGCCATAATAGGTAGGTATGGTGGCTGTTTTGAGGAAGATATAAGGAGGCTTATGTGTGATAGAGCGTACCATATCACGAGGTTTGGATGCACCGGCGAAGTGTGCACTAACTCTCAAGGTGAGAAAGGGCAATGCACGGTACCGAAGAGGCTAGCAATGATGGAAGGGTGAGAGTGCTTATAATCCATGGACTCACATTAGTCATAAAGAACTCATATACTTATTACAAAGGTTTATTAACCCTCGAAGCAAAGTACTACTACGCATGCCCCTAGGGGTATAGATTGGTAGGAAAAGACCATCGCTCGACCCCGACCGCCACTCATAAGGAAGACAATCAAAGAAACACCCCATGCTTCAAAATTGTCACACAACGGTTACCATACGTGCATGCTACGGGACTTGCAAACCTCAACACAATTGTTTCTACAATCCACAACTATCCACTAGCATGACTCTAATATCACCATCTTTATGTCCCAAAACTATTGCAAGGAATCAAACATATCATATTCAGCGATCTACAAGTTTATGTAGGATTTTATGACTAACCATGTGAATGACCAATTCCTGTCATCTCTCTAAATGGATATAAGTGAAGCAAGAGAGTTTAATTCTACAAAAGATATGCCCACGCTCTAACAAATATAAGTGAAGCAAAAGAGCATTCTACAAATGACGGTTTTCTATGTGAATAGAAACAGGCAATCCAAACTTCAAATGATATAAGTGAAGCACATGAAGTATTCTATAAAGCCATACTCAGAAGATATAAGTGAAGTGCAATGAGCATTCTATAAATCAACCAAGGACTATCTCATACCAGCATGGTGCATAAAAGAAAAGTGAAAACTAAATGCAAAAGACGCTCCAAGACTTGCACATATCACATGAACGAAACGAATACGAAAACATACCGATACTTGTTGAAGAAAGAGGGGATGCCTTCCGGGGCATCCCCAAGCTTAGACGCTTGAGTATCCTTGAATATTTTCTTGGGGTGCCTTGGGCATCCCCAAGATTGAGCTCTTGCCTCTCTTCCTTTTCCTCATATCGAGACATCCTCGATTAGACACTTCATCCACACAAAACTTCAACAGAAAACTCGGTAAGATCCGTTAGTATAATAAAGCAAATCACTACTCTAAGTACTGTAGCAAACCAATTCATAATTTGTTTTTGCATTGTTTGTACTGTAATATAGCTTTTCCATGGCTTAATCCACTGATATAAATTGATAGTTTCATCAAAACAAGCAAACTGTGCATCAAAAACAGAATCTGTCAAAAACAGAACAGTCTGTAACAATCTAAACATTCACCATACTTCTGTTACCCCAAAAATTCTACCAAAACTAGTAAAAATAATTTTTTTTTTTACATAAAGACAGTGCAAAAGTAATCAGAACAATTTGACGTTCTAGTTAAAAATGTAAAATCGCGCACTATAGCCAAAGTTTCTGTCATGCACCGTACAAACCAAGAAGCATTGTAAACATCCTAAAGGCAAACCTTAGCACATTATTTTTATAATACAATGGAATTGTACAAGGGGATAATTATTTTTGATGAAAAGTTTCTGTATTTAAGATTCACAAAGTTTCTGTGAGCATGAACAAAGTTCAAGGAGCTCTCCCACTTCAACAATGCTTGTCTCTCTTACTTTCACTTTCCTTTTTGAAAAGTTTTAGGTTCCCCTCTTTACTTTTTTGTTTTTAAACTATATAAAAGCACTCAACAGAAGCAAATGACTCTCTAAAACTTCCGGGTTGTGTCCCTGGCAGCGCTTTCTTTAAAGCCATTAAGCTAGGCATATAGTGCTCAAGTAATGGATCCACCCGGATCACAAGGTATATCAAAGCCAATTTTAATTAACAATGATTTGTGATTTAGTAGTGAGCACAAAGTAACATATATCATGCAACAACAAAGTCTAACTCTCTTCCTATGCATCGGCATGTCATAAAAGAACAATTCATGCACACCAAGTAAAGGCCAATGCATAGTATAAGCAGTTTCTTGCAATTATCATATTGGAAACATAGAGAGGTGGAGATATAGTTCCTCTCTCATAATAATTGCAAGTAGGGGCAGAAAGCACATGCATATTATATCTATCAAAATCATCATGTGCAACGGTAAAAGGCAACCCATCAATATAATCCTTAATAAGCACAAACTTCTCTGATATAGTGTAGTTTGGAGAATTCAAAAATAAAATAGGACTATCATGCGTGGGTGCAATAGCAACAATTTCATGTTTAACATAAGGAACTATAGCAAGTTCATCTCCATAAGCATAATTCATATTGGCATCTTGGCCACAAGCATAGCAAGCATCATCAAAAAGGGATATTTCAAGAGAATCAACGGGATCATAGCAATCATCCTTCGGTAAGCACGAAGGGGAATTAAACAATGTATGAGTTGAAGAGTTACTCTCATTAGAAGGTGGGCACGGGTAGCTAATCCGCTCTTCCTCCTTTTGTTCTTTGCTCTCCTCATCATCTTTTTCATCCAATGAGCTGACAGTTTCATCAATTCCTTCTTCCATAGCTTCCTGCAAAATATTATTCTCTTCTTGGACAGCAGACACTTTCTCAATAAATGCATAAATATTGGAATTGTATTCATAATTTTCATAGCAATATCTAAGTATAGCAAAATTTTCAGGTCTGTAAACTGAATCACCAAAATCTTCAAACTCTTTAAACATAGATTCAATCTCATAAGCACCCATAGAAGCAACAAATTCTTCTATTTGTTCCACATCATAGTAATCATATATACCATTAGCATAAGAAGCTAAGGTTTTATTATCATTGAATTTGCATGAAAAGGGAAGGTGTGGAGACTTCATCCTAGAGCAACAAGTATAATCATATCTCAAGCAAAGTTGCCTAGCATACCAATACAACATATAAGTTTGATCCATAACAGTTTCCCTTTGTGTGTTAAGTGATAATCCCTAAAGTATTCACATTGATCCAACGTGTCTCCCATAATAGAATTGAATGGGGTTTTCTCAGGATTATCAAAGTAGTACATAATTTCTTTCACATAACGAGCATCGAGGGTTTTAGGAGGTTCCCCATCTCCATCAGTAGCAAGTACACCTAATTTTTTTGGTATTTCATGTTCCATATCTATAGCTAAAGATAGAGAACAACTAAGAACAACAAAAATAAATTACTTACTGATAAACCAAACAAGCACGCACGAGAATATTCACCCCACGCTATGACTCCCCAGCAACGACGCCAGAAAAAGGTCTTGATAACCCGCAAGTATACGGGATCAATTGTAGCCTCTTTCGATAAGTAAGATTGTCGAATCCAACGAGGAGCTAAAGGTAGAACAAATATTCCCTCAAGTTCTATCGACCACCGATACAACTCTACGCACGCTTAGCGTTCGCTTTAACTAGAACGTGTATGAAACTAGAAGTACTTTGTAGGTGTTGTTGGATAGGTTTGCAAGATAATAAAGAGCGCGTAAATAAAAAGTATGGGCTGTTTAGATAAAGATCAATAAAGTAAATATAGCGAGTGTGGAAAAGTGGTGGTAGGAGTTGTGGAATTGTCCCTAAGCAATTGACTACGTTACTAGACCGGTAATTACTATTGCAATTTTATTTGAGGGAGAGGCATAAGCTAACATACTTTCTCTTCTTGGATCATATTCACTTATGATTGGAACTCTAGAAAGCATCCGCAACTACTAAAGATCATTAAGGTAAAACCCAACCATAGCATTAAATTATCAAGTCTCCTTTATCCCGTACACAAAAAACCTACTTACTCGGGTATGTGCTTCTGTCACACACGCAACCCACCATAAGCAAATCATGAGCATATTGCAAATCCTACAGCGGGGACCCCTCACGCTTGCGCGACACAGAGTGCACCATAGGACAACACCAATAATAAAACATGCAACTCAAACCAATCATAGCAATTCATGAATCACCGATAGGACAACGAAAATCTACTCAGACATCATAGGATGGCAACACATCATTGGATAATAATATGAAGCATAAAGCACCATTTTCAAGTAGAGGGTACAACGGGTTGCGGGAGAGTGGACCGCTAAATATAGATGGGGAAGGTGATGGAGATGTTGGTGAAGATGGCGGAGGTGTTGGTGAAGATCGCGGTGATGATGATGGCCCCCGGCGGCGTTCTGGCGCCACCGGAAGCAAGGGGGAGAGAGCCCCCCTTCTTCTTCTTCTTCCTTGAGCTTCTCCCTAGATGGGAGAAGGGTTTCCCCTCTGGTCCTTGGCTCCCATGGATTGGGAGGGGCGAGAGCCCCTCCGAGATTGGATCTATATCTCTGTCTCTCCCTATTTTTGCGTTCTGGGATTCTGCCCTGGCACCGTTTCTTTTATATCTGGAGATCCGTAACTCCGATTGGATTGAAACCTTTGCCCAGATATTTTTCCAAAAATTAGCTTTCTTGCGGCCAAAGTAGAGCATCAATCGCCTTACGAGGGGCCCACGAGGGTGGGGGGAGCGCCCACCTAGAGTGGTGGCATGGGCCACCCTCGTGGCCACCTCGGGCACCGTCTCATGTTGATTCTTCCTCCCAAAAATCACAAATATTCTAAAATAATTCTCCTTCCGTTTTTATCCCGTTTGGACTCCATTCGATATTGGGTTTCTGCGAAACATAAAACATGCAACAAACATGAACTGGCACTGGATCATATGTTAGTCCCAAAAATAGTATAAAAAGTTGCGAAAAGTATATGAAAGTTGAATAATATTGGCATGGAACAATAAAAAATTATAGATACGACGGAGACGTATCAAATGCTACCTGGCATAATCTTTATCATGTAATCTAATCATGGCATGAATATTAAGACGAGTGATTTAAGGCAATAGTCTATCAATTTGATATTGAAACATCAATACTCAGGCATACTAACAACAATCACGCCCTTCGAAATAAAGAATGCTATCCCTACAAAATCATATAGCCTATCATGCTTAGTCTTCCTAGTACAAAGATATTTATCATGAACTACTCGGCCTGTTGACAAGCCAAGCAATTGGATCATACTTTTTAACGCGCTTTAGCATTTTCAACTTCACGTAATACATGAGTGTGAGCCATGGATATAACACTAAGGGTGGAATAGAATATGGTGATAGAGATCAATAAAGGAAGTCAAAAGGAAGAAAGTCTCGCATCAACTTGGCAGACCAACGGGAAATGGAGAGGCCCATCACTCGATATCAATGCGAGAAGTAGGGATTTCCATGCAACAGATGCACTAAGAGCTATAAGTGTATGAAAGATCAATGGAAACTAAGTGGGTGTGCATCCAACTTGTTTGCTCGTGAAGACCTCGGGCATTTGAGGATGCCCATAATCGGAATATACAAAGCCAAGTTCTATAATGAAAAATTCCCACTAGTATATGAAAGTCATAACTTAGGCTTTATATGAAGAACATGGTGCTACTCTGAAGCACAAGTGTGGTAAAAGGACCCTTCTTTGTTTTTCTCTCAATTTTTTTATTGGGCTCTTTTGGCCTCTTTTTTTATGGTAAGTCCGAAGACTCATCTCAACTTGTGGGGGATTCATTGTCTCCATCATCCTTTTTCCTCCTGGGGAGAATGCTCTAATGATGATCATCACACTTTTATTTACTTACAACTCGATAAAACTGATACAACATGGCTTTATATGAATGCCTTTGGCAGTGTACCAGGATGTGCAATGATCAAGCGTAACATGTATAACAATGATGAACGGTGTTTGTCCCACAAATATCATGTCAGCTCTATATGATCATGCAAAGCAATATGACAATGAGCTCACAAGTCATGCATATGATGATGATGGAAGTTGCATGGCAATATATCTCGGAATGTCTATGAAAATGCCATGATAGGTAGGTATGGTGGCTGTTTCGAGGAAGATATAAAGAGTGTTATGTGTGATAGAGTGTATCATATCATGGGGTTTGGATGCACCGACGAAGTTGCACCAACTCTCGAGGTGAGAAAGGGAATGCATGGTACCGAAGAGGCTAGCAATATGTGGAAGGATGAGAGAGTGTGTAATCCATGGACTCACATTAGTCATGAAGAACTCATATACTTATTGTGAAATTTTATTAGCCCTCAAAGCAAAGTACTACTTGCATGCCCCTAGGGGGATAGATTGGAAGGAAAATACCCTCTCTCGTCCTCGACTTCCACTCATAAGGTAGACACTCAATAATAAATCATGCTCCAAATTCATTCAAAAACTAGAGACTATACGTGCATACTTCAGGAATCACAAACTTTAATATCGATATTTTTACTAAACCACAATCATCCACTAGTACACCCACATATTACCATCTTAATATCACAAAACTATTGCAGGGAATCAAACATATCATATTCAGTGATCTACATGTTATATGTAGGATTTTATGACCAGCCATGTGAATGACCTATTCCTGTTGACTCTCTAAACATATCATATTCAGTGATCTACAAGTTATATGTAGAACTACTGTGGTCTTGTTTTTTGTGTAGAAATAAAAGTTCTCCGATTGACCCCAAAATTTTCGACGATTTTTTTGGAACATAAGAGACCTTCGAAGCTTCGAGGGAGTGCCAGAAGACCCACGAGGAGGTGACAAGGGACCTAGGCGCGGTCGGGGGGTCATCGTGCCAAGGTACCTTGTGGGGCCCTCGTAATCCTTTTCTCGTGATTCCAAGGCTAAAAATTCCTATAAATATAGAAACCCTCGAAAGTTAACCTAGAACTTTGACTCCACCACCACAATCCTCTTTACCAAAATGATCCCATATGGATCCCTGTTCTGGCACCCTGCCGCAGGGGGAAATCATCACCGGAGGCCATCTTCATCATCCCAGCCGTCTCCATGACGAGGAGGGAGTAGTTCACCCTCGGGGCTGAGGGCATGTACTAGTAGCTATGTGTTTCATCTCTCTCTCCCTCCCTCCCTCTCTCTCTCTCTCTCTCTCTCTCTCTCTCTCTCTCTCGTGTTCATGATTTGGCATGATCTTGATGTACCACAAGCTTTGTTAATATAGTTGGATCATATGGTGTTTCTCCCTTTCCATCTTGTTGTGATGAATTGAGTTTTTTCCTCTGAGGTTTCGCTATTATCAGATTGAATACTATATTGGATTTGAGAACACTTGATGTATGTCTTGCATGTGGATATCCGGTGGTGACAGTGGAGTGTTCTATTGATTCAGTTGATATATGTTTTGGCAATCAACTTGCCGATTACTACGGTGAGATAGGGGTTGATGCATGTTTTCGTCCTACTTTCTCCGGCAGAAACTTTGGGGCACTCTTTGAAGTTCTTTGTTTTGGATTGAATATTATGAATCTGAAGTTGTTTGATGCTTATCGAATCACCATCTCACGGATACTTGTGGTGACATTGGTGTATCAAGGTGACATTAGAGTTGGTTAATGTGTATCATATGGTGTTATTTTAGTATGAACTCTAGGGATGTTCGTGACACTTATAGTAATAGCTCAATAGATCAATCAGAAAGGATAACTTTCAGGTGGTTTACTGGGTACAACAATTTCTTCTTATGTTCATGGCTTGATAAGAACTTTGGAGTGATTCTTTGTTGCATGTTGAGGGATTGTTATATCATTCAATTATGTTAGCACTGTTGAGAGATTGCACTAGTGAAAGTATGAACCTTAGGCCTTGTTTCTAAGAATTGCAATATCGTTTCTGCTCACTTCTGTTACTTGCTACCTTGCTGTTTTTATATTTTCATATTACAAAAACCTATGTCTACTATCTATACTACACTTGTACCACCATCTCTTCGCTGAAGTAGTGCACCTATACAATTTACCATTGTATTTGGTGTGTTGGGGACACAAGAAAATTATTGTTTTTGATTGTAGGGTTTTTTAGAGAGACCATCTTCATCCTACGCCTCCCACAGATTGATAAACCTTAGGTCATCTATTGGAGGGGAAATTGTTGTTGTCCTAATAAACTCTGTGCTTGGAGGCCCAAGACAAGTCTACAAGAATAAGTTGTGTAGTAGACATCAAGCATCCGCAACTACTAAAGATCATTAAGGTAAAACCCAACCATATCATTAAGTATAAAGTCCCCTTTACTCCCATACACAACAATCCCCTTACTCGGGTTTAAGCTTCTGTCACTCTCTCAACCCAGTATTAGAGAATCATGAACATATTGCAACACCCTACGACGATAATCCCACACGCTTGTGCGACGCGGAGGGCTCCATAGGATAGCACTAGATCAACATACAACTCATATCAATCACACCATACTACAGTTAAACCGTAGGAGAAAATAAATCTACTCAAACATCATAGGATTGCAACACATCATTGGATAATAATATGTGGCACAAAGCACCATGTTTAAGTAGAAATTACGGTGGGGAGAAGAGGTGTTACATCACTACATAGAGGGCGAGAGAATTGGTGTTGACACTGGCGAAGTTGTTGGTGTAGATCACCAACACAATGGTTCCCCCGGCGGCACTCCGGCACCATCGGAAGAGAGGGAGGATAGCTCCCCTCCTTCTTCTTCTTGCTTGGCCTCCCCCTAGATGGGAGGAGGGTTTCCCCTCTGGTCCTTGGCCACCATGGCTCCTGGGGGGCAGGAGCCCCTCCGATATTGGGTCTCTCTCTATTTCCCTTGTGTTTCACGTTCCTGTTTTCTTGCCCTTCACCATTTCTAATATTCCCGGACATCCATTACTCCCATTTGGATAAAATTTTCACACGATTTTTATCTAGATATTAGCTTCATAGCGGTCAAAGAACACTTCCAACCAACTTATGAGGTGGAAAAAAGCTGACCGGCGCGCCCTAGGGTATGGGGCACGCCATGTGACCTTGTGGGCCCTTATATGTCTCCAACGTATCTATAATTTTTGCTTGCTCCATGCTACTTTATCTACTATTTTGGACTATAATGGGCTTTATTTTCCACTTTTATATTATTTTTGGGACTAACCTATTAACCGGAGGCCCAACGCAGAATTGCTGTTTTTTGCCTTTTTCAGTATTTCGAAGAAACAGAATATCAAACGGAGTCCAAACGGAATGAAACCTTCGGGAACGTGATTTTCTCACCAGATAAGACCCAGGAGACTTGGACCCTCCGTCAAGAAAGCCACGAGGCGGTCATGAGGGTGGAGGGCGCGCCCCTCCCCCTGGGCGCGCCCCCCTACCTCGTGGGCCCCTCGGAGCTCCACCGACGTACTCCTTCCTCCTATATATACCTCGTATCCCGTATGATCGAGGAGGAGCCAAAACCTAATTCCACCGCCGCAACCTTCAGATCCACGAGATCGCATCTTGGGGCCTATTCCGAGCTCACGAGGGGGCATCCACCACGGAGGGCTTCTACATCATCACCATAGCCCTCCGATGAAGTGTGAGTAGTTTACTTCAGACCTTGGTCCATAGCTAGTAGCTAGATGGCTTCTTCTCTCTTTTTGGATCTCAATACAATGTTCTCCCCCTCTCTCGTGGAGATCTATTCAATGTAATCTTCTTTTTGCGGTGTGTTTGTTGAGACCGATGAATTGTGGGTTTATGATCCAGTATTATCTATGGAAAATATTTGATTCTTCTCTGAATTATTTTATGTATGATTGAGTTATCTTTGCAAGTCTCTTCGAGTTACCCGTTTAGTTTGGCCAACTACATTGGTAGTTCTTGCAATGGGAGAAGTGCATGGCTTTGGGTTCAATTTTGCGGCGTCCTTACTCAGTGACAGAAAGAGTTGCAAGGCACGTATTGTATTGTTGCCATCGAGGATAACAAGATGGGGTTTTTATCATATTGCATAAATTTATCCCTCTACATCATGTCATCTTGATTAAAGCGTTACTCTGTTTTTAACTTAATACTCTAGATGCACGCTGGATAGCGGTCGACGAGTGGAGTAATAGTAGTAGATGCAGAATCATTTCGATCTACTTGTCACGGACGTGATGCCTATATACATGATCATTGCCTAGATATACTCATAACTATGCTCAATTTTGTCAATTGCTCAACAGTAATTTGTTCACCCACCGTAGAATACTTATGCTCTTGAGAGAAGCCACTAGTGAAACCTATGGCCCCCGGGTCTATTCTCATCATATCAATCTATATCACCCTATTTACTTGCTTTGTTTTTACTTTGACTTTACTTTTTTACTTTGCATCTATCTATCAAAAATACCAAAAATATTATCTCTATCAGATCTCACTCTTGTAAGTGACAGTAAAGGGATTGACAACCCCTAAGCGTTGGTTGCGAGTTGCTATTGTGTTGTGCAGGTACGCGGGACTTGCGCGTGACCTCCTACTGGATTGATACCTTGGTTCTCAAAAACTGAGGGAAATACTTACGCTACTATGCTGCATCATCCTCTCCTCTTCGGGGAAAACCAACGCAAGCTCGAGACGTAGCAAGAAGGATTTCTGGCGCGTTGCCGAGGAGGCTCACGCAAGCAAGTCAACAAAACCAAGTACCCATCGCAATCCCTATCTCTCACATTACATTATTTGCCATTTGCCTCTCGTTTTCCTCTCCCCCCTTGCATCTTTGCTTGCTAAAAGTCTATGGATCGTGATCCGCTTGCCAATCTTTTTAAGAGATCCAATTATGATGAACCAATTCCTAGTGATTTGGATGCACTAGATTATCTTTATAAGGTTTTGCCTAAAATCCATGAAGTGACTCACGATAGATCTTTGAATAAAAAGCATGATTGCAATGATTTTATTATAAATTCTTTTGATGTCAATTGTGCTAATAATATGCAAAACCCTAAGCTTGGGGATGCTAGTTTTGCTATGTCCTCTACTTGTTGC
The DNA here is from genome assembly GCA_021437245.1 of Aegilops speltoides. Classification (NCBI taxonomy): domain Eukaryota; kingdom Viridiplantae; phylum Streptophyta; class Magnoliopsida; order Poales; family Poaceae; genus Aegilops; species Aegilops speltoides. Next base: position 324,341,669 of record CM038143.1, read on the forward strand.
AATGATCATGCTTGGGGTGATTCTTCTTATGATCTTGAAAATTTATTTAAGCCCCATGATGAATATGAGATTGATAATATTGTTTGCAATAATAGTGAAAGTGGGTTTGGAAGAGTGTCAACTTTAGATCCCACATATTTGGATAACATTCAATCTTATGAAATTTTTGATAAAAGTGGGCTTGGAGAAATCATGACTTTAGTTAATGATAATCCCACTATTTTGGAAGAGTGTCAACTTTGCATACATGTGGATCATGTTAAGAATATGTTATGTGATAGCTATTTTTTTGAATTTGCTTATGATCCTACATGTAATTATTATGAGAGAGGAAAATATGGTTGTAGAAGTTTTCATGTTACTAAATTACCTCTCTTCATGTTGAGATTGCTATCGTCACCTTCTTCTTCCTTGCATATGCTAGTTTTTGCTTGCCTTGCAAATTTGTTTGCCTATAATATGCCTATGCATAGGAAGTATGTTAGACTGAGATGTGTTTGTCACATGCTATATGATTCTCTATTTGTGCTTCAATTCTTGTCTTTCATGTGAGCATCATCGAAATCTCAATGCCTAGCTAAAAAGGCTTTATAGAAAAGCGCTTGTTGGGAGACAACCCAATATTTATCCTTTCTGCCTAGTAATAAATAATACATCTACCTTCTGTTTGGATGTGGTTTTATGTTTTAATTAGTGTTTGTGCCAAGTAGGACCTATAGGATAACCTACGATGATAGTTGATTTGATTCTGCTGAAAAACAGAAACTTTAGTGCTCACGAGTTTAGCTGCCATTTTTTACTGGAGAGTGATTTTGCGTTGATTCTTTTTGCTTATGATCAATAAACAAAATTTCCAGGACTTCCTATTTTGGTAGAATTTTTAGAGTTCCAGAAGTTCGCGTTAGTTACAGATTACTACAGACTGTTCTGTTTTTGACAGATTCTGTTTTTCGTGTGTTGTTTGCTTATTTTGATGAATCTATGGCTAGTAAATTAGTTTATAAACCATAGAGAAATTGGAATACAGTAGGTTTAACACCAATATAAATAAAGAATGAGTTCATTACAGTACCTTGAAGTAGTCTTTTGTTTTCTTTCTCTAACGGAGCTCACGAGATTTCTGTTGAGTTTTGTGTTGTGAAGTTTTCAAGTTTTAGGTGAATTCTTTTGATGGATTATGGAACAAGGAGTGGCAAGAGCCTAAGCTTGGGGATGCCCATGGAACCCCCAAGATAATCCAAGGACACCAAAAAGTCAAAGCTTGGGGATGCCCCGGAAGGCATCCCCTCTTTCGTCCACTTCTATCGGTAATTTACTTGGAGCTATATTTTTATTGACCAACATGACATGTGTTTTGCTTGGAGCATCTTGTATTATTTGTGTATTTGCTTGTTAGTTTACCACAATCATCTTTTATGTACACACCTTTTGAGAGAGCCATACATGAATTAAAATTTGTTAGAATACTCTATGTGCTTCACTTATATCTTTTGAGCTTGATAGTTTTGCTCATAATGCTTCACTTATATCCTTTTGAGCATGATAATTTTTGCTCTAGTGCTTCACTTAGATCTTTTAGAGCACGGTGGTGGATTTGTTTTAAAGAAACTTGATCTCTCATGCTTCACTTAGATTATTTTGAGAGTCTTTAATAGCATGGTAATTTGCTTAATGTTAATATACTTGGTGTTCAAGATATGTGAAACTTTCTTTTGAGTGCATTGAATACTAAGATAAGTTTGATGCTTGATAATTGTTTTGAGATATGAAGGTGATAATATTAGAGTCATGCTAGTTGAGTAGTTGTGAATTTAAGGAATACTTGTGTTGAAGTTTGTGATTCCCGTAGCATGCACGTATGGTGAACCGTTATGTGATGAACTCGGAGCATGATTTATTTATTGGTTGTCTTCCTTATGAGTGGAGGTCGGGGACGAGCGATGGTCTTTTCCTACCAATCTATCCCCCTAGGAGCATGCGCGTAATACTTTGCTTTTATAACTTCTAGAATTTTGCAAAAAGTATATGAGTTCTTTATGACTAATGTTGAGTCCATGGATTATACGCACTTTTTCCCATCCTTCCACCTTTGCTAGCCTCTCTAATACCGCGCACCTTTCGCCGGTATCATACACCCACCTTAAACCTTCCTCAAAACAGCAACCATACCTACCTATCATGGCATTTTCATAGCCATTCCGAGATATATTGCCATGCAACTTTCCACCGTTCCGTTTATTATGACACGCTCCATCATTGTCATATTGCTAGCATGATCATGTAGTTGACATCGTATTTTTGGCAAAAGCCACCTTTCATAATTCTTCCATACATGTCACTCATGTTTCATTGCATATCCCGGTACACCACCGGAGGCATTCATATAGAGTCATATTTTGTTCTAAGTATCGAGTTGTAATTGTTGAGTTGTAAGGAAAAATAAAAGTGTGATGATCATCATTATTAGAGCATTGTCCCAAGTAAGGAAAGGATGATGGAGTCTATGATTCCCCCACAAGTCGGGATGAGACTCCGGACGAAAAAAAGAGGCCATAAAAAAAGAAGGAGAAAAGGCCCAAATAAAAAAAATGAGAGAAAAAGAGAGAAGGGACAATGCTACTATCCTTTTACCACACTTGTGCTTCAAAGTAGCACCATGATCTTCATGATAGAGAGTCTCTCATTCATCACTTTCATATACTAGTGGGAATTTTTCATTATAGAACTTGGCTTGTATATTCCAATGATGGGCTTCCTCAAAATGCCCTAGGTCTTCGTGAGCAAGCGAGTTGGATGCACACCCACTTAGTTTCTTTTGTTGAGCTTTCATATACTTATAGCTCTCGTGCATCCGTTGCATGGCAATCCCTACTCACTCACATTGATATCTATTGATGGGCATCTCCATAGCCCATTGATACGCCTAGTTGATGTGAGACTACCTTCCCTCTTTTTGTCTTCTCCACAACCAACGTTCTATTTCACATATAGTGCTATATCCATGGCTCACGCTCATGTATTGCGTGAAGATTGAAAAAGTTTTGAAAATGTTAAAGTATGAACAATTGCTTGGCTTGTCATCGAGGTTGTGCATGATTTAAATACTTTGTGAGGGGAAGATGGAGCATAGCCAGACTATATGATTTTGTAGGGATAACTTTCTTTGGCCATGTTATTTTGAGAAGACATAATTGCTTTGTTAGTATGCTTGAAGTGTTATTATTTTTATGTCAATATGAACTTTTGTCTTGAATCTTTCGGATCTGAATATTCATACCATGATTAAGAAGATTTACATTGAAACTATGCCAAAGTATCACTCCGCATCAAAAATTCTTTTTTATCATTTACCTACTCGAGGACGAGCAGGAATTAAGCTTGGGGATGCTTGATACGTCCACAATGTATCTATAATTTTTGATTGCTCCATGCTACTTTATCTACTGTTTTGGACTATATTGGGCTTTATTTTCCACTTTTATATTATTTTTGGGACTAACCTATTAACCGGAGGCCCAGCCCAGAATTGCTGTTTTTTGCCTTTTTCAGTATTTCGAAGAAACAGAATATCAAACGGAGTCCAAACGGAATGAAACCTTCGGGAACGTGATTTTCTCATCAGATAAGACCCAGGAGACTTGGACCCTCCGCCAGGAAAGCCACGAGGCAATCACGAGGGTGGAGGGCGTGCCCCTCCCCCCTGGGCGCGCCCCCTACCTCGTGGGCCCCTCTGAGCTCCACCGACGTACTCCTTCCTCCTATATATACCTACGTATCCCCGTATGATCAGAGGAGGAGCCAAAAACCTAATTCCACCGCCGCAACCTTCTGTATCCACGAGATCCCATCTTGCGGCCTATTCTGGAGCTCCACCGGAGGGGGCATCCACCACGGAGGGCTTCTACATCATCACCATAGCCCCTCCGATGAAGTGTGAGTAGTTTACTTCAGACCTTCGGGTCCATAGCTAGTAGCTAGATGGCTTCTTCTCTCTTTTTGGATCTCAATACAATGTTCTCCCCCTCTCTCGTGGAGATCTATTCGATGTAATCTTCTTTTTGCGGTGTGTTTGTTGAGAACGATGAATTGTGGGTTTATGATCCAGTATTATCTATGGAAAATATTTGATTCTTCTCTGAATTCTTTTATGTATGATTGGGTTATATTTGCAAGTCTCTTCGAATTATCCATTTGGTTTGGCCAACTAGATTGGTAGTTCTTGCAATGGGAGAAGTGCATGGCTTTGGGTTCAATCTTGCGGTGTCCTTACTCAGTGACAAAAAGAGTTGCAAGGCACGTATATCATGTCATCTTGCTTAAAGCGTTACTCTGTTTTTAACTTAATACTCTAGATGCATGTTGGATAGCGGTCGATGAGTGGAGTAATAGTAGTAGATGCAGAATCGTTTTGATCTACTTGTCACGGACGTGATGCCTATATACATGATCATTGCCTAGATATACTCATAACTATGCTCCGTTCTGTCAATTGCTCAACAATAATTTGTTCACCCACCGTAGAATACTTATGCTCTTGAGAGAAGCCACTAGGGAAACCTATGGCCCCCGGGTCTATTCTCATCATATCAATATCACTTTATTTACTTGCTTTGTTTTTACTTTGCCTTTACTTTTTAATTTGCATCTATCTATCAAAAATACCAAAAATATTATCTCTATCAGATCTCACTCTCATAAGTGACCACGAAGGGATTGATAACCCCTAAGCGTTGGTTGCGAGTTGCTATCGTGTTGTGCAGGTACGAGGGACTTGCGCGTGACCTCCTACTGGATTGATACCTTGGTTCTCAAAAACTGAGGGAAATACTTACGCTACTGTGCTGCATCATCCTCTCCTCTTCGGGGAAAACCAACGCAAGCTCGAGACGTAGCAGGCCCCTCGAGCATTGTCTCACATTTATTATTTTTCTCCAAGATGACATATATTCCAAAAAAATCTCCGTAAAATTGTATCACATTTGGACCTCGTTTGATATGCATTTTCTACGAAACACAAAACATGCAACAAACAGGAACTAGGACTGGGCACTGGATCAATATGTTAGTCCAAGAAAATCATGTAAATTGTTGCCAAAAGTATGTGGAAGTTACAAAATAATGGCATGAAACAATCAAAAATAATAGGATGAAGACGTACCAGCAAACCAGAGAGCGACAAGCTTAGGGGGTGCAACCCAGGCTTGTGGGACAATTGGGTCTCCGTTTACCCTACCTCCAACTCCATAAGTACTGTCTCACGAAAAAAATCAAAGAGAAAGAATCATCGCATTTTATGATACGGAGCCGCCACCACCTCATGTTCTTTATCGAGAGGGCTGATCTGGAGTCTGTTTGGGGATCCGGAGAGGGGGATTCGTTGTTGTCGTCATCATCAACCCTTCTCCATCAACAATTCCATGATGCTCACCATCGGGAGTGAGTAATTCCTTTGTAGGCTCGCTGGACGCTGATGGGGTTGGATGAGATTTATCATGTAATGGACTCAATTTGTTTGGTTGATCCCTAGTATCCACTATATTCTAAGATTGATGTTGCTATGGTTAATGCTTGTCACTAGGGCCCGAGTGTCATGACTTGAAATATGAACCTATTATGTTTTCAGTAATATAAATGAGTTTTGGATCCTATCTTGCAAGTTGTATGCTGCTACTATGTGTTATGATTTGCAGACTCCAAACAGACAATAATCGGGATTCACTTCGATGATGATCATAGTATGAGGAGTTCATGTATTCATTTCGTGTTAATGCTTTGTTCCGTTTCTCTACAAAAGGAGGCCTTAATATCCCTTAGATTTCCTTATGGACCCCGCTGTCGCGGGAGGGTAGGACAAAAGAAATTATGCAAGTTCTTATTATAAGCACGTATGACTACATCCGGAATACGCATGAATTGGAGCTATTGTGTATCGCTCTAGGTTGTGACTGTTATATGATGAATATGATCCAACACAAATATCCATTGTTGATCCAACGCCTACGCTTTTCACATATTGATCTTTGATAAGTTACTGTTGCTGCTGCTGTTACAATGGCTACAAAACAGCTATAGTTACTGTTTCTGTTACTTTTTCTACTATCAAAACCATCAAAATACTATGCTACTAAACACTTTGTTGTAGAGATATTAATTTCCAGGTGTGTTTGAGTTGGCAACTCAACTTCTAAGGGTCATAAACATTCTTTGGCTCCCCTTGTGTCGAATCAATAAATTGGGTGAAATACTACCCTCAAAGACTGTCGCGATCCTCTATACTTGTGGGTTATCAGGCGCTTCAAGGGAAGCTCAAGCGAGTGGTCGAAAAGGGTATCAAGCTGGTGGACGTGGTTCACGTCATGCTCCACCATCGTGTCCACCCTCTTCACCTTAGGGCCAACCTGATATGGCGTTACAATCCCGAGGACAAGGCGACCGTGCGCCACTTCTACCGCTCCAACCTCACCGGGTTGTGGTCATCGCTGTTCAATGCGACCAAAAACACCTTCCCCGAGAAGGAGGAGGATCTCGGCTTCAACAACAAAAATAGTCCAGTCAAGCTAACTTTGTACACAACATTACTTGTGTTTACTCATTCTTTTAACAACACTGATTATCAATGAAGTCATCAGCTTGACACTTTTATGATTTGACCTAGCGCGTCAAGGACAGAAAGATGGGGTCTTTTGCTCCATTGCCCGAGGAACCTCGAACCCCTCAGCTCGAAGAGCTCTTGGCCGAGAAACCATACATGTTTCCATTCAAGGAGAAGGGGGAGAAGAAGAAAAAGAAGGGTTCATGTGGCTGAGTAGCCTCCTCGGATGCCAAGATAGAGAGCACCCACAACTCCTCTACCGAGGAGGAGGAGGAGAAGGAGGAAGAGGAGGATAGTGAGGCTTCTTCCCCTAAGAGGGGGAAGAGGGCAACATCTGTGGGCGTCCAAGAGGACAATCCTCCTCGGCGCCTCAAACGGTTAAGGAAAGCCCGTGCCGCCCAACCAAGCCGGTCGTCGACCGCCATCGAGGACGCTGATTCTGGCTCCTTGATACATCTCCGTCGTATCTATAATTTTTGATTGCTCCATGCCAATATTCTACAACTTTCATATACTTTTGGCAACTTTTTATATTATTTTTGGGACTAACATATTGATCCAGTGCCCAATGTCAGTTCCAGTTTGTTGCATGTTTTATGTTTTGCAGAAAACCCATATCAAACGGAGTCCAAACGGGATAAAAATGTACGGAGAATATTTTTGGAATATTTATGATTTTTGGGAAGAAGAATCAACGTGAGATGGTGCCCAAGGGGGCCATGAGGCAAGGGGGCGCGCCGCATGGGGTGGGCGCGCCCCTGACCCTCGTGGGCACCCCGTAAGGCGGTTACTGCTCTTCTTTGGCCCCAAGAAAGCTAATTTTTGGAGAAAAATCTTGGCGAAGGTTTCAATCCAATCGGTGTTACGGATCTTCGGATATATAAGAAATGGTGAAAGGGCAGAATCTGGGAACGCAGAAACAGAGAGAGACAGAGAGACAGATCCATTCTCGGAGGAGCTCTCGCCCTCAAACGCCATGGAGACCATGGACCAGAGGGGAAACCCTTCTCCCATCTTGGCAGAAGGTCAAGGAAGAAGAAGAAGGGGGGGCTCTCTCTCCCCCTTGCTTCCGGTGGCGTCGGAACACCGCCGGGGGCCATCGTCATCACCGCGATCTACACCAACACCTCCATCATCTTCACCAACATCTCCATCACCTTCCTCCCATCTATATTCAGCGGTCCACTCTCCCGCAACCCGATGTACTCTCTAGTTGAACATGGTGCTTTATGCTTCATATTATTATCCAATGATGTGTTGCCATCCTATGATGTCTGAGTAGATTTTCGCGGTCTTACCGGTGATTGATGAATTGCTATGATTTGTTTAATTTGCTTGTGGTTATGTTGATGTCCTATTGTGCCCTCCGTGTCACGCAAGCGTGAGGGATTCCCGCTGTAGGGTGTTGCAATACATTCATTATTCGCTTATAGTGGGTTGCTTGAGTGACAGAAGCATAAACCCGAGTAAGGGGGTTGTGGCGTATGGGATAAAGGGGACTTGATGCTATGGTTGGGTTTTACCTTAATGATCTTTAGTAGTTGCGGATGCTTGCTAGAGTTCCAATCATAAGTGCATATGATGCAAGAAGAGAAAGTATGTTAGCTTATGCCTCTCCCACATAAAACTTGCTATCGGTCTAGTAAAGTAGTCAATTGCTTAGGGACAATTTCACAACTCCTACCACCACTTTTCCACACTCACTATATTTACTTTATTGCTTCTTTATCTAAACAGCCCCTAGTTTATATTTACGTGCTCTTTATTATCTTGCAAACCTATCCGACAACACATTAAAAGTACTTCTAGTTTCATACTTGTTTTAGGTAAAAGTGAACATTAAGCGTGCGTAGAGTTGTATCGGTGGTCGATAGAACTTGAGGGAATATTTGTTCTACCTTTAGCTCCTTGTTGGGTTTGACACTCTTACTTATCGAAAGAGGCTACAATTGATCCCCTATACTTGTGGGTTATCACTCCTCCAGGGGCGCATTCCCCCTCCAATGCAGGGAGAGGCCACCACCACAAAGGTATTTTATTTGACACTTTTTACCCCATAATTTCAATCAACATGCTCGCAATTTTTTATGATTTTTTCCTTTACAACCTGTAACATCGCCTTCCTGGAGACGTTGAGTCAGGCAATACCGCCCCCGGCCAAACTGGCAGAGAGCTCTTTAGACACAAGCGGTCTTCCCCCTACTCATGGTGAGCTAGGAGAGGTTTCATCACATCCAAATCAGCGTGTGTTAAACATAGAGGGAGGGGCCCACGAGGTCCAAACCTCAGTCACCGAGGACCAAGGGGAAAAGACTCCCCTAGTCCAAGAAGAATTGGTGCTCAATCGCCCGGAGTCCTCGGGTCCAATAGCCCCAGCGCCCGCGCAGCCGGATACGGCAAACCTTTCTTCAATGAAGGGTGTAGCCGAGGATGTTCTGCCACCCCTACCCGACCTCAGACGGTCCAAACCCGTGGGCCGGTAGAAGGAGATAGAGGCTGCTTTAACAAGCTCCTCTGCTCTTCCCAAGCACTCTGCCCTTCTCAACACGTCGTTTAACCAATACGAGTCTGTGCAGGACGAAATTGTGGAGGCCTTCATTAACCTCTCTAAAGGCTTTGAGGTACATAATTTACATTGCTCATCAGTTTTTATAACTTCAGCTTCTTAGTTGATACTTGATATACCCAGTAGCCCTTGAAGGACAAGTTACAAAAAAGTTGTCCCAAGACTATTATTGCAAAAAAATTGTCTCTGCTTTGAGAGGACAGATACAGTAGCCCATGAGCCCTAAGTTAGTTTATGAACTGACTTGGGGGTCAATTTCTAATTTGAATTTTATATTGGAAGTTAATATGAAGTAGCCCCCGAGACTCTGGTCGGTTTAACAAAGCCGGTAAGAGGATATATTTTTCCTTCGGAGTCTAATACATTATGTGCAGGCCTCGGTGTCAACTTCGGCATCTAACTCAAAAGAGTTGGAAGAGCTCAGTCATAAGCTAGGATATAAATCTGCTGAACGAGCTGATGGAAAAGGTGATGGGAAACGTTGCATGAAAATCAAAAAATTCCTAAGAAACTCTCAGAGATCTATCTATCAACGAGAGGGGGAGTGTGTCTACATAACCTTGTAAACTGAGAGCGTTAATGATCAAAGGTCGTGGTTGACGTAGTCATACTCGTGTCGCTATCCAATCCGATCCAAGCACCGCACGTGTGGCATCTCCGAGTTTAGCACATTTTTGGTTTGGCGGCGTCCTCTACTTCTTGATCTAGCAAGCAAGGAAGAAGGGGTAGATGATAATGGAACCAGCACGACAGCGTGGTGGTGGTGGCAGCAGCGGAACTACAGCAGGGTTTTGCCAAGCGTCTGCATGAGGTGGAGGAGGTGTGATGGGAGGGAGACGGGCAAGGGTGGAAGGGTGGCTGCCCCAATGCCTCCCCACCTTTATATAGGAATGTAGAGTGATGGTGGATTTCCCTCCAAGCCCCTAGGGTTATTCGCCAAGGAGGGAGGAAGGAAATCCCTCCTTTCCTTCCCTATTGATCGCTATCCCCCCTTTTAGGGATCTTGATCTTATCCCTTTGGGATATGATCATATTCCTTTTAGGGGAGGATCTTGGTGTGCCTAGACCAGGAGTGTGGGGCCTTGCCCCACTACCCACGTCCATGTGCCCCCCCCATGTAGGTGGGCCCACTCCGAAAGCTTTTATAAACTTCCCGGTACAATACCGAAAAACCCGAATATTTTTGAAACCTTGAATATCAATTCCCATAAATAAATCTTTACCACTGGACCATTCTAGAGCTCCTCGTGATGTCCCGGTTCCCATACAAGACTCCGAACTACTTTCATACTTCACCATATGACTGTCTCAATACTACCCTAGCGCTACTGAATGTTAAGTATGTGACCCTACGGGTTTGAGAATATGCAGACATGACTGAGACTCCTCTCTGGTCAATAATCAATAGCGGGACCTGGATGCCATATTGACTCCCACATATTCAACGAAGATCTTTATTGGTTGAACCACAATGTCAAGGATTCAGTTAATCCTGTAAGTATTTCCCTTTGTCTATTGATATGTTAGTTGCCCGAGATTCGATCGTCGGTATCCCCATACCTAGTTCAATCTCTTCACCAGCAAGTCTTTTTACTCGTTCCTTAATACAAGATCTTATGACTAAACTCAGTAGTCACATGTTGGCAAGCTTCTTTATGATGTTGTATTATCGAGAGGGCCCAGAGATATCTCTCGTCACATAAAGGGACAAATCCCAGTCTCGATCCATGCAACCCAACAAATACCTTCGAAGATACCTATAGAGCACCTTTGTGATCACCTAGTGACGAAGTGACATTTGATAGCACACAAAGTATTCCTCCCATATCTGTGACTGACTTGATCTCATGGTCTAAGGAACGAATACTTGAGATTTCGAAAGCTACGGCAAAGTGAACTTAGTGGCATGATCATATACTCAGCTTACGGTTGGGTCTTTCCATCACATCATTTTCCTAATGATATGATCCCATTATCAAATGACAACTCATGTCTATGGTTAGTAAACCCTAACCATCTTTGACCAACGAGCTAGTCTAGTAGAGGCTTACTAGGGACACGGTGTTGTTTATGTATCTACACATGTATTTAAGTTTCTACTCAATACAATTTTAGCATGAATACTAAACATTTATCATGAACAAGGAAATATGATAATAATCAATTTATTATTGCCACTAGGGCATATTTCCAGTAGTCTCCCACCTGCACTAGAGTCAATAATCTAGTTTACCTCGTAACGAATCTAGCGCCCATCAAGTTCTGGTGCTGGTCATGTTTTGCTCGTGGAAGAGGTTTAGTCAATGGGTCTGCCACATTCAGATTCGTATGTTCTTTGAAAATCTTTATGTCACATGTAGATGTTGCTACCACGCTCTATGTCACATATAGATTCTGCTACCATGCTCTACTTGAAAATCACTATGTCACATGTAAATACGTATCCAATTTGAGACTTTGAGGCATCTGGATCAGTGTCGAAGCTTGCATCGACGTAACCCTTTATGACGAGCTCTTCGTCACCTCCATAAACAAGAGACCTTTCCTTCATCCTCTTTAGGTACCTGAGTATATTTTTGACCGGTGTCTAGTGATCCACTTTTGGATCACTCTGGTACCTCTGAGCCAAACTTATGGCAAGGCACACATCAGGTCTGGTACACAACATGGCAGACATGATAGAGCCTATGGCTGAGGCATAGGGGATGACTTTCATCGTTTCTCTTTCTTCTGATGTGGTCGAGCTTTGAGTCTTACTCAACTTCATACCTTGCAACACAGGCAAGAACCCCTTCTTTGACTGGTCCATTTGGACTTCTTAAAAATATTGTCAAGGTATGTGCTTTGTGAAAGTCCTATTAGGCGTCTTGATCTATCTCTATAGATCTTGTTGCCCAATATGTAAGTAGATTCACCCATGTCTTTCATTGAAAAACTCTTGTTCAAATAACCCTTTATGCTTTCCAGAAAATCTATACCATTTCCAATCAATAATATGTCACCCACATGCAGTATTAGAAATGTTACACATCTCCCACTCACTTTCTTGCAAATACAAGCTTCTCCATAAGTTTGTATGAAACCAAAAGCTTTGATCACCTAATCAAAGCGTATGTTCCAACTCCGAGATGCTTGCACCAGTCCATAGATGGATCGCTGGAGCTTTTATACCTTATTAACATCCTTAAGATCGACAAAACCTTCTGGTTGCATCATATACAACTCCTCCTTAAGGAACCTGCTAAGTAATGCTGTTTTGACATCCATCTGCCAGATTTCATAATCGAAATATGTGGCAACTGCTAACATAATCCTAACAAAATTTTGCATCGCTACGAGTGAGGAAGTTCATAGCTACGAGTGAGAAAGTCTCATTGTAGTAAACCCTTGAACTTGTCGAAAACCCTTTGAGAGAAGTCGAGCTTTATAGACAATAATATTACCATCAGTGTCTGTCTTCTTCTTGAAGATCCATTTGTTCTCAGTGGCCTTTCAGTCATCTGTAGTCCACCAAAGTCCATACTTAGTTATCATATGGGGATCCTATGTCAGATTTCAAGGCCTCAAGCCATTTGTTGGAATTCGGGCTCATCACTGTTTCTTCATAGTTCGTAGGTTCACCATTGTCCAACAACATGACTTCCAAGATAGGATTACCATACCACTCTAGTGTGGTATGTGTCCTGGTCGACCTACGAATTTTAGTAGTATCTTGATCCGAAGTTTCATGATCATCATCATTAGCTTCCTGTCTAGTTGGTGTAGGCATCACAGGAACTGTTTTCTGTGATGATCTACTTCCCAATTCGAGAGAAGGTACAGTTACCTCATCAAGCTCTACTTTCCTCCCACTCATTTCTTTCTAGAGAAACTCCTTCTCTAGAAAGGAACCATTCTATGCAACAAAGATCTTGCCCTCGGATATATGATAGAAGGCATATGCCAATGGTCTCTTTAGGTATCCTATGAAGACACACTTCTCCGCTTTGGGTTCGAGCTTATCAGGCTGAAGCCTCTTAACATAAGCGTCGCTTCCCCAAACTTTAAGAGACGATAGCTTAGGTTTGTTGCCAACCATAATCCATACGGTGTCATCTGAACGAATTTAGATGGTGCCCTATTTAAAGTGAATGCAGTTATCTCTAATGCATAACCCCAAAATGATAGTGGAAAATCGGTAAGAGATATCATAGACTGCACCATATGCAATAGAGTATGATTAATTACGATGTTCCGACAGACCATTATGTTGCAGTGTTCCAGGTGGCATGAGTTGTGAAAACAATTCCACATTGTCTTAAATGTGTGCCAAACTCGTAACTCAGATATTCACCTCCACGATCAGATCATAGAAATTTTATCTTCTTGTTGCGGTGATTCTCTACATTCACTCTATAACTCCTTGAACTTTTCAAAATTTTCAGACTTGTGTTTCGTTAAGTAAATATACCCATATCTACATAAGTCATCTGTGAATGCTAGGAAATAACAATATACACCACGTGCTTCAACACTCATCAGACTGCATACATCGGTATGTATTATTTCCAACAAGTCACTTTCCCGCTCCATTGTACTGGAAAATGGGGTTTTAGTCATCTTGCCCATGAGACATGGTTCAAATGATTCATAATCAAGTGATTCCAATGATAACCCACAACTATAGGGGATCACAACAGTTTTCGAGGGTAGAGTATTCAACCCAAATTTATTGATTCGACACAAGGGGAGCCAAACAATATTCATGAGTATTAGCAATTTACTTGTCCATTCAACAACACCTGAAAGACTTAATATCTGCAACAAAGTATTTAGTAGCAAAGTAGTATGATAGTAACAGTAACAGTGGCAAAAGTAACAATAGCACTTTTGTAGTGATTGTAACAGTGGCAACGACAAAGTAACTTAGCAAAGATCAATATGTGAAAATCTTGTAGGCATTGGATCAGCGATGATAATTGTGTTGGATAATATTCATCATGTAGCAGTTATAACCTAGGGCGACACAAAACTAGCTCCAATTCATCAATATAATGTAGGCAAGTATTCAGTATATAGTCATATGTGCTTATTGAAAAGAACTTGCATGACATCTTTTGTCCTACCCTCCCGTGGCAGCGGGGTCCATAAGGAAACTAAGGGATATTAAGGCCTCCTTTTAGTAGAGAACCGAAACAAAGCATTAGCACTTAGTGAATACATGAACTCCTCAAACTATGGTAATCACCGGAAATAATCCCAATTATTGTCACCTTGGGGTATGCGGATCATAACATGCAATAGGTGTCTACAACTTGCAAGATCGGATCAAGAACACATATATATATTCATGAAAACATAAAAGGTTCATATCTAAATTCATGGCACTCGGGCCCTAGTGACAACCATTAAGCATAGCAAAGTCATAGCAACATCAATCTCAGAACATAGTAGATACTAGGGATCAAGCCCTAACAAAATGAAGTCGATTACATGATAAATCTCATCCAACCCATCACCGTCTAGCAAGCCTACGAAGGAATTACTCACTCCCGTCGGTGAGCATCATGAAATTGGTGATGGAGGAAGGTTGATGATGACGACAACGTTGATTCCCCCTCTCTGGAGCCCCGAACAGACTCCAGATTAGCCCTCCCGATGAAGAACTGGAGGCGGCAACGGCTCCGTATCGTGAAATGCGATGAATACTTCTCTCTGATTTTTTTCTCCCCGAATAGGAATATATACCGTTGGAATTAGGGTCGGAGGAGGTCCAGGGGACCCACAAGCCTGGGAAGCGCGCCCCCAGGGCTTGTGGCCTCTGGGTGCCCCCCTCGAGTATTTTTTCCACCAGTGTTTTTATTTATTCCACAAAAAACCTCCGTAAGTTTTCAGCTCAATCCCAGAACTTCAATTTTTGCACAAAAATAACACCAAGGCAATTCTGCTGAAAACAGCGTCAGTACAGGTTAGTTTCATTCAAATCATGCAAACTAGAGTCCAAAACGAGGCAAAAGAGTTTGGAAAAGTAGATACGATGGAGATGTATCGACTCCCCCAAGCTTAACCATTGCTTGTCCTCAAGCATTTCAGTTCACAAACTGAAACTGACAAAGAAAAAAGTTTTACAAACTCTGTTTGATCTTGTTGTTGCAAATATGTCGAGCCAATGTTCAGGTTTTCAGCAAAGATTATGAACTAACCATATTCACAATAACACTTAGGTCTCACATTTACTCATATCAATGGCATAATCAACTAGAGAGCAATAATAAGAGATCTTGGATGACAACACTTTTTCAAAACAATTGTGACATAATATGACATAATGATATCTCGCTAGCCCTTTTTGAGACCGCAAAACATAAATGCAGAGCACCCCTGAAGATCAAGGACTAGCTGGACATTGTAATCCATTTCGAAAGAGATCTAGTCATACTCAATACTGAATAAAAACAAGGCATGTAAATGACAATAGTGCTCTCTAGCTGGTGCTTTACTAAGAAGATGATGAATCAAGAATAAAAGTAAGTAGATAGGCCCTTCACAGAGGGAAGCATGGATTTGTAGAGGTGCTAGAGCTCGAAACTTTAAATCAGAGTTGAATATAATTTTGAGAGGTATGCTTTCATTGTCAACATAACAACCAAGAGATCTCACTATCTTCCATGCTAGACACATTATAGGCGGTTCCAAAACAGAATGGTAAAGTTTTTACTCCCCCTCCACCAACAAACACACTCCACGGCTAGCCGAATTCACGGGTGTCGTCCATGCCAAGAACAATCCTGGGGGAGTTTTGTTTAATTATTATATTTTGATTTTGATTTTGATCATAGGACTGGGCATCCCAATTACCAACCACTCTCTCGTGAATGACAAGTGAATAAACACTCATCGTGAGAATAACCCACCTAGCATCAAAGATACTGGTAGCCCCCAGTAGCTACATGAGCGATTCGCGCATACAAAACAGATTATCGTTTGAAGGTTTAGAGTTTAACACGTGCAAATTTACTTGGAACGACAGGTAAATACTGCATATAGGTAGGTATTTAAGGAAGTGGATGCACAAGCAGTATTCCCTCTTAGTACAAGTGAAGGCTAGCAAATAGATTGAGAAGCGACCAACTAGAGAGTGACAACGGTCATAAACATGCATTGAGGTTAATCAACATTGAATGCAAGCATGATTAGGATATAAATCACCATGAACATAAATATCATGGAGACTATGTTGTTTTTTATTCGACTACATGCGTGAACATGTGCCAAGTCAATCCACTTGAATCATTTAGAGGAGGATACCATCCTATCGTACTAGATCATAACCATCTTAAAATGCATGTTGTCACGCAAGATAAACCATTATCCACTCTTAGATAACTAAGCATGGCATGAGTAATTATAATCTCTAATTGTCATTGCAAACATGTTCATTCATAATAGGCCGAATCAGTAACGATGAGCTAATCATATTTACAAAAACAAGATAGTTCGAGTTCATACATGCTTTTCTTCATCTCAATCATTTAATCAAATTTCATCATTATTGCCTTTCACTTGCACGACCGAACGATGTGAATAATAATAAGAGTGCATGTGCATTGGACTAAACTGGAATCTGCAAACATTTATTCAAAGGAGAAGACAAGCTAATATGGGCTCTTTGTTAGATCAACAATAATGCATATGAGAGCCACTCAACATTTTCATCCTGGTCTTCTCCTTATGACCCAAAGAAAAGAAAAGAATTTCAAAGAAACACACTAAAATATTTTTGGAGTTTTTGTTTTTCTGAGGAAAGCAAATTTACGAAAAGAAAACAAAAGCGACAGAAACTATTTAGATGGGAAAGCTCCCAAAAAGTAAAAGGAAGGACGAGAAATCTTTTTCATTTTCTTTTAATACTACAACTAACAAGAACTAGAAAGGAAATCTAAAAAGAAACGAGATTTTTTGTTTTTTATCAAAGTTTTTCAAACACACAAGAAGAAAGCAAGAAAAATAAACAAACATGGATAATACAATGAAAAAGGATGAACACTGACAACTAGAATGAATGTGTGATGCATGAATGTAATGTCATTGGGAAATACGTACTTCCCCAAGCTTAGGCTTTTGGCCTAAGTTGGTCTATGGACACCGCTCAAAGTAACCCTCTCTTGGATACTGTGAAGGATCCTGAGGGTTCCACTAGTTTGGCGAGCTCCTATAGCTCCCGCTGATAAACAGGTTCCTGATACAGATCAGGAACTGGTGCTGCCTCAAGTGCTGGAGTTGTGTAAGCCTCCAATACACATAGATGTTCTCGGGCATAATAATGTACCTGCTCAAACGAATATCAAACAAAGAAGGTGCATGCAAAGTAATGATGTCACAAGTACCCTAACTGAATGCTAAGTTGTACAAGATTCGCTTGTCATCATCTTTGACAATAAAACCGTGTGCTACCATGCTAGCATAGTCTAAATATTTAGTGGGTAACTGCCTCTCCTCCTTCTCATCATGTCTAATAGGTATCTCAAAATGCTTAGCAAGGCTGGAAGCGTAAACACCACCAAAAATACGACCCTTCATACGGTTTGTGTGTAACCACCAAGCAACTATAGCGCCCAAACTTAAAGTTCTATCATGATATAACACTTGGTGCAAAATAGGCAAGGTCAGGGGAACTTAGGCCCCCACTCTCCCCATGACTAGTCATACATCTCCCGGCAAATAATGCATAATAATGTAAAACGGGAAAAATGTAAACTAGCAACTCTAGATTCAGACACTCCTCTCTCTTCCCCCACAGTAGTTTCAGAAAGAAAATCATCCACGTCCCTATGACATGGCTCACTGATGTTGTCCTCATAAGGTATTTTGCAAACATTGCAAAAATCATATAATGTCATTTGCTTAGGCACATCTTATAAGTGAAGTTCTACCATGGGCGGTTCCTTCCTAGGATAAAAGCAAAAGTTTTGCATGAAGGTATTAGTGAGTAGGAGGTACTTATCACACTCTTGGAGGAAGGGGATGATGCCGGCATTCTCTGCCAAATAATAGAAATCCTCGTATATTCCCGCCTCCTTAAAAAATGTATTACTTGGCCATTCACATGGTCAAACCTTTGCCGCACGAGGAAGGTTGTACTTGGGCTTCTTCTTCTCCTCATTTTCGTTTTCTTCTGGATTCCGGCTTGAAGAGCCCCTTAACCACCTCCTCATGGTTTCTCTTTTCTCTGAAATTTTCCAAAAAATTTAGTGACTCACAATAAAAGTGACAAAACTCAACAAAACTAATAGCAACTACTCCCACAAGTGTCTAGAGGCTATATCATGCAATGAAACTACTTTGGACCATATAAATTTGACATGCAAGCTCAAGAACATGGTCACCATAGCAGCAAAAATTTGCAATATATAAAGCACTATAGCAAAAACTAATTGGACCATTGGAGGAGTCACATACCGATGATCAATCCGCTGAAACAATTTTGGAAATGGAGCTCCGAGCAAGGAGGTCGAAAATGGCAGCAAGATGAGCAAGAACACGAGTTTAAGCAATGATGTGCTTTTTTCTGGAGGAAGACAAAGTGGATGGGTGGCTGGAATAAGTGAGGGGACCTACGTGGGCCCCACAAGCCACCTAGGCGCGCCTAGGGGGTGGGTGTGCCATGTGGGCTTGTGGCCCACTGGTGCAACCCCTAGGGTGTGTTCAGTTCCAAAAATTCTTAAATAATGCATAAAAAATCATACTAGATTTTCAGGGCGTTTGGAGAACTTTTATTTTCTGGTCATTTTTGTTGCATGGATAATTCAGAAAATGGTAAAACTAATAGCATTTCTACTTTATTAATTGTAAATAACAGAAAGTAAAAGTTGGTACAGAAAGTTGTGTTTACTAAATTCGTCCATCACATGCTCATCAAAAGGAATCTATTAACAAGGTTGATCAAGTCTTATTAATGAACTTCTTCCGAGTGACATGAAACCAGAGAATTTTCAAATAACACTAGGTTACCTCAACAGGGATATGCATGTTCCAAACAATAAGAATATCATAATTCTTTTTGACAGTAGGAATAGGGAATTTAAAACCTCCAATAACAATTGTTGGAATTTCTCCAACAGAGTTGATACTATTCACTTGAGGTTGTTTCTTCGGAAAGTGTACCGTATGCTCATTACCATTAGCATGAAAAGTGACATTGCCCTTATTGCAATCAATAACAACCCTTGCAATTTTCAAAAAGGGCCTAACAAGGATGATCGACATACTATCGTCCTCGGGTATATCAAGAATAATAAAGTCCGTTAAGATAGTAACATTTGCAACTACGACGGGCACATCCTCACAAATACAAATGGGTATAACAGTTTTTTATCGGCCATTTGCAAAGAGATTTCAGTTGGTGTCAACTTATTCAAATCGAGTCCACAATACAAAGAGAAAGGCATAACACTAACACCGGCTCCAATATCACATAAAGTAGTTTTTAACATGGTTTCTTTTAATGGAGCATGGTATAGTTGGTATTCCAGGATCCCCTAGTTTCTTAGGAATTCCAACATTAAATGTGTAATTAGAAAGCATGATGGAAATTTTAGCTTCTGGTATCTTTCTTTTATTTGTAACAATATCTTTCATATACTTAGCATAAGGAGACATTTTCAAAATATCAGTCAAGTGTAAGCGCAAAAAGACAGGTTTAAGCATTTCAACAAAGTGCTCAAATTCTTCATCATCCTTTTTCTTGGATGGTTTAGGAGGAAAGGGCATGGGTCTCTGAACCCATGGTTCTCTTTCTTTACCATATTTCCTGGCAATGAAGTCTCTCTTATCATATCTCCACATAATTATCATTAGTAGGCTGAACATCAACATGAACATCATCATCTTATTATTACTAGGTTCATGTTCATCACCAGATTGTGTCTCATCATCAGAAATAGAAATATCATTTGGATTCTTGGGTGTTTCTACAATAGGTTCACTAGGAGCATGCAAAATCCTATCATTATTCATTTTCTTTTTAGATGGACTAGGTACATTAATATTAATTCTCTGAGAGTCTTGCTCAATTATCTTAGGGTGGTCCTCAGATATAAAGGTTCTTGAGTCATTCTACTTCCCCTAGTCACAACTCTAACAACATGATCATTCATTTTATTATTCATCTCATTAAGCAAATCATTTTGTGCCTTGAGGACATTTCTACTTGAGTTTTTACCATGGAAGCATGTTTACTAACAACCTTGAGATCATTAAGAGTTCTAAACATATATTCACTCAAATGTTCAAGCATATAAGCGTTTCATTTCAACGGTCTACTAACATATGCATTGAAGTTTTCTTGTGTAACAATAAAGTTATCAAATTCATCCAAGCATTGACTAGCAGATTTATTATAAGGAATATCACCTTCATCAAAATTTACCTCTAATACCTGTGTCGGTGTATTAAGACCATGTATTTCTTCGGTAGGTGGTAAATTCTTACCATCTTCAGCTTTAATACCTTTTTCTTTCATGGATTTCTTTGCCTCTTGCATATCTTCAGGACTGAGAAATAGAATACCTCACTTTTTCGGAGTTAGCTTAGGAGGTGGTTCAGGAAGAGTCCAACCATTATCATTACTCAATATATTATTCAATAATTCTTTAGCTTGTTCAACAGTTTGTTCACTGAAAACACAACCAGCACAACTATCTAGGTGGTCCCTAGAAGCATCAGTTAGTCCATTATAAAAGATATCAAGTATTTCATTTTCTTGAAATGATGATCAAGAAAAGCATTAAGTAATTGGAGAAGCCTCCCCCAAGCTTGTCGGACACTCTCTCCTTCAGTTTGCACAAAGTTAAATATTTCTTGTAAGGCAGCTTGTTTCTTATGAGCAACATTTTTTTAGAGAAGTAATATGTCATATCCTGGGGACTACACACACAACCAGGAGCAAGATAATTATACCATGTCTTAGCATCACCCCTTAATGAGAAAGGAAACAACTTAAGAATATAGTACTAGCAATTTTTTTCCTCGTGAGCAAATAGGGTGGCTATATCATTTAGTTTAGTAAGATGTGCCACAACAGTTTAAGATTCATAACCATGGAAAAGATCAGACTCAATAAAAGTAATTAACTCGGGATCGATAGAGAATTCATAATCCTTATCAGTAACAAAGATTGGTGAAGTAGCATACTTTGTATCATACTTCATTCTAGCATTTAATGATTTTTCTTTCCACTTGCATAATAATTTCTTAAGATCGTCTCTATCCTTACAAGCAAGAAAGTCCCTAGCTACCTCTCCATCCATGACATAACCCTCAGGTACCTCAGGCAATTCATATCTAGGAGGAGAATCATAATCTTCAGTTTCACTAAATTCATCAGTTTCACAAGTTTCATTTTCTTTAGCTCTAGCAAGTTGTTCATCAAGAAATTTTCCTAGTGGCACAGTCCTATCAAGCAAAGTACTACTATCATCATAAGTATCATTCATAGCAGAAGTAGCATCATCAATTACTTGCGACATATCAGGATTAATAGCAGGTGTAGGTGTCGCAAGCTTACTCAAAATAGAAGGTGAATAAAGTGCAGAGCTAGATGGCAGTTCTTTACCTCCCCTCGTAGCAGAGGTAAAAATCTTGGTTCTGGTATCTTTTAGATTTCTCATAGTGATCAACAGATATAAATCCCAAGTGACTCAACAAATAGAGCTATGCTCCCCGACAACGGCGCCAGCAAAAGGTCTAACCCACAGGTATAGGGGATCACAACCGTTTTCAAGGGTAGAGTATTCAACCCAAATTTATTGATTCGACACGGGGACCCAAAGAATATTCGCGAGTATTAGCAGTTGAGTTGTCAATTCAACCACACTTGAAAGACTTAATATCTGCAGCAAAGTATTTAGTAGCAAAGTAGTATGATAGTAAAGGTAACAATGGCAAAAGTAATAGTAGTAGTTTTTTAGTGATTGTAACAGTGGCAACGGAAAAGTAACTTAGCAAAGATCAGTATGTGAAAAAGCTCGTAGGCATTGGATCAACGATGATAATTGTGTTGGATAGTATTCATCATGTAGCAGTTATAACCTAGGGTGACATAGAACTAGCTCCAATTCATTAATATAATGTAGGCATGTATTCCGCATATAGTCATACATGCTTATGGAAAAGAACTTGCATGACATCTTTTGTCCTACCCTCCCGTGGCAGCGGGGTCCATAAGGAAACTAAGGGATATTAAGGCGTCCTTTTAATAGAGAACCGGAACAAAACATTAGCACTTAGTGAATACATGAACTCCTCAAACTACAGTAATCACCGGAAAGAATCCCAATTATTGTCACGGTCTGCGGATCATAACACGTAATAGGTGTCTGCAACTTGCAAGATCAGATCAAGAACACACATATATTCATGAAAACATAATAGGTTCAGATCTGAATTCATGGCACTCGGGCCCTAGTGACAAGCATTAAGCATAGCAAAGTAATAGCAATATCAATATGAGAACATAGTGGATACTAGGGATCAAGCCCTAACAAAACTAACTCAATTACATGATAAATCTCATCCAACCCATCACCGTCCAGCAAGCCTATGAATGAATTACTCACTCCCGGCGGCAAGCATCATGAAATTGGTCATGGGGGAAGGTTGATGATGATGACGGTGTCGATTTCTCCTCTCCGGAGCCCCGAACGGACTCCAGATCAACCCTTCCGATGAAGAACAGGAGGCGGCCGCGGCTCCTTATCGTAGAACACGATGAATCCTTGTCTCTAATTTTTCTCCCCCAATAGGAATATATAGCGTTGGAATTAGGGTCGGAGGCAGTCCAGGAGCCCCACAAGCCTGGGAGGCACGCCCTGGGGGGGGGGGGTAGGCGCGCTCACAGGGCTTGTGGCCTCTAGGTGCCCCCCTTGGGTATCTTTTCCACTAGTATCTTTTATTTATTCCACAAAAATTCTCCTTAAGTTTTCAGGTCATTTGAGAACTTTGGTTTCTGCACAAGAATAACACCAAGGCAATTCTGCTGAAAACAGCGTCAGTCCACGTTAGTTTCATTCAAATCATGCAAATTAGAGTCCAGAACAAGGGCAAAAGAGTATGGAAAAGTAGATACAATGGAGACGTATCAGTCAGGATGAAGTTTCTTCATGCGCTTTACACCAATATGATGTAAGCGGCAGTGCCACAAGTATGTGGTACTATTTTCATTAAATTTGCATCTTTTGGCATCAATATTATGAACATGTGTATCACTATGATTGAGATTATATAAGAATAAACCATTCACATTAGGTGCATGACCATAAAAGATATTATTCAGAACAACCATTATTCTTTGTCTTAAATGAATATTCGTCTTGCAATAAACAAGATCCAGATAAAATGTTCATGCTTAACGCAGGCACCAGATAACAATTATCCATGTTCAAAACTAATCCCAAAGGTAGACGTAGAGGGAGCGTCCCGACAGCGATCACATCAACCTTTGAGCCATTTCCAACACGCATAGTCACCTCATCCTTAGCTAATCTTTGTTTATTCCGCAACTCTTCTTCCGAGTTACAAATATTAGCAACTGAACCAGTATCAAATACCCAGGCGCTACTACAAGCACTAGTAAGGTACACATCAATAACATGTATATCAAATATACCTTTATTGACGTTGCCAACCTTCTTATATGCTAAGTACTTGGGGCAGTTCTACTTCTAGTGACCATTCCCCTTGCAATAGAAGCACTCAGTCTCGGATTTGGGTCCAACCCTGAGTTTCTTCATGGGAGCGGCAACTGGCTTGCCATTCTTCTTGAAGTTCCCTTTCTATCCCTTGCCTTTCTTGAAACTGGTGGTCTTTTTGACCATCAACACTTGATGCTCTTTATTGATTTCTGCCTTCGCGACCTTAAGCATGACAAATAGCTCAGGTAACGTCTTCTATGTCCCTTGCATATTATAGTTCATCATGAAGACCTTGTAGCTTGTTGGCAGTGACTGAAGAACTATGTCAATCGCTACTTCATCCGGAAGAATAACTGCCAACTAATTCAAGTGGTTGAAATACCCAGACATTTTGAGTACATGCTCGCTAATGGAGTTGTTCTCCTCCATCTTGCATCTAAGAACTTGTCGGAGGCGTCACACCTCTCGACCCAGGCGTGAGCCTGAAATACCAATTTCTGCTCCTGGAATATCTCATATACTCTGTGATGCTCAAAACATCTTTGGAGCCCCAATTCTAAGTTGTAAAGCACGGCGCACTGAACTATTGAGTAGTCATCATTTCTTGCCTGCCAGACGTTCACAACGTCTGGATTGGCGGGAGCAGGTGGCTCACCTAGCGGTGCATCAAGGACATAAGACTTCTGTTTAGCAGTGAGGATAATCCTCATATTGCGGACCCAGTCTGCATAGTTGCTTCCATCATCTTTCAATTTAGCTTTCTGTAGGAATGCATCAAAATTCAGGGGAGCTACACCGCGAGCCATTGATCTACAACATAATTTACAATGACAATTTATACTATCTTCATGATAATTAGTTCAATTTAATCAAATTACTTATGAACTCCCAATTAAATGAACATCCCTCAAGTTGTCTAAGTGTTACATGATCCGAATCAACTAACCCATGTCTGACCATCATGTGAGATGGGGTAGTCATCAATGGTGAACATCTCCATGTTGATCATATCTACTATATGACTCATGTTCAAGCTTTCGGTCCTCTGTGTTTCGAGGCCATGTCTGTACATGCTAGGCTTGTCAAGTTTAACTCAAGTATTCTGCATGTGTAAAACTGGCTTACACATGTTGTATGGGAATGAACAGTCTATCGCGCGCTATCATCACGAGGTGCTTCAAAATGACGAACTTTTGCAACAGTACATACTTAGGGAGAACACTTTTAATCTTGAAATTAAGTGAAGGGATCATCTTATAGTGCTACCGTCGTCCTAAGCAAAATAAGATGCATAAGAAGATAAATATCACATGCAAACAATACATGACATGATATGGCCGTTATCATCTCGTGATTTTGATCTCCATCTCCAAAGCACTGACACGATCTCCACCATCGCTGGCATGATACCATGATCACTATCACCATGATTGATAACCCACAAGTATAGGGGATCAATTATAGATTTTTCTATAAATAAGATTGACAAACCCAATGAGGAGCTAAAGGTAGAATTTATATTCTCTTCAAGTTCTATCGACCACCGATACAACTCTACGCACACTTAACGTTCGCTTTACCTAGAACAAGTCTGAAACTATTTTGTAGGTGTAAGGATAAGTTTGCAAGAATAAAACTAGAAGTACTTAGCTAGAATAAAGCTAGGAGTAAATTTCAAGATAATAAAAGTTAGTTTTTTAGTAGAAAGCTTTTGTAACACAAGAGAAAGATTTTTTTCCATAGGCAATCGATAACTAGACCGGTAATCATTATTGCAATTTTATATGAGGGAAAGGCATGAGCTAACATACTTTCTGTACTTGGATCATATGCACTTATGATTGGAACATTAGCAAGCATCCACAATGTCACGCCCAATATGCGACCCTATCCAAAAGGAACTCGAAGGTCCCACCAAGGATAGACCCGCATATTGAAACGCTTTTGCAAGGTGGATATCATTACATCAACATTACATAATAGATGGGGATACATACAAAAGGCATACAATGCCACACGAATACAACATCATCTTACATAAGAGCACCATCCGACTACGGATGAATCACAAACAGAAACTCAAACAACATCCACCCTGCTAGCCCAGGCTGCCGACCTGGAACCTATCACCTGATCAAAGAAGAAGCGGAAGAAGAACTCCAAAACAAGCAAACATCACTCTCGCGTCATGATCATCGCATAAACTGTACCTACAACTGTTGTTGTAGTAATCTGTGAGCCACGAGGACTCAGCAATCCCATTACCATGGGTACAAGACTAGCAAAGCTTAATGGGAAAGGAAGGGGTAAAGTGGTGAGGTTGCAGCAGCGGCTAAGCAAGTATGGTGGCTAACATACGCAAATAAGAGCGAGAAGAGAACAAGCGGAACGGTCGTGAAGCTAGCAATGATCAAGAAATGATCCTGAACTCCTACTTACGTCAAACATAACCCAAAAACCGTGTTCACTTCCCGGACTCCGCCGAGAAGAGACCATCACGGCTACACACATGGTTGATGCGTTTTAATTCGGATCTGGTGTCAAGTTATCTACAACCGGACATTAACAAATTCCCATCTGCCACATAACCACGGGCACGACTCTCGAAAGTTTAAACCCTGCAGGGGTGTCCCAACTTAGCCCATGATAAGCTCTCGCGATCAACGAAGGATATACCTTCTCCCCGGAAGACCCGATCAGTCTCAGAATCCCGGTTTACAAGACATTTCGACAATGGTAAAACAAGACCAGCAAAGCCGCCCGATGCACCGACAATCCCGATAGGAGCTGCACATGTCTCATTCTCAGGGCAACACCGGATAAGCGAAGCGTAAAGGTACCGACGTAACCCAAGTTGCCAAGGGATGGTCCCGCACGGTGCTCTAGTTTGGACCAACACTTAGACAAGCATTGGCCCGGGGGGGGCTATAATAAAGATGACCCTTGGGTTAATTACTCCCAAGGGAAAAGTAGGTGGTGGTGAGGCAAATGGTAAAACCAAGGTTGGGCCTTGCTGGAGGAGTTTTATTCAAAGCGAACTATCAAGGGGGTCCCATAAATCACCCAACCGCGTTAGGGACGCAAAATCCGGGAACATAATACCGATATGACGGAAACTAGGGCGGCAAGAGTGGAACAAAACACCAGGCATAAGGCCGAGCCTTCCACCCTTTACCAAATATATAGATGCATTAATAATATAAGAGATATTGTGATATCCCAACATAACCCTGTCCACCAGCAGCAATCTTCAACTTCACCTGCAACTAGCAATGCTATAAGAGGGGCTGAGCAAAGCGGTAACATAGCCAAACAACGGGTTTCTAGGAAGGTTTCAAAGGTTAGAGGTTCATGGCAATTTGGGAGGCTTGAAGAGCAAATGATAGGTAACGCAGCATAGCGATAGAACGAAGCAACTAGCATAGCAATGATAGTAGTGAGATCCAGGGTA
This sequence comes from Aegilops speltoides, assembly GCA_021437245.1. Taxonomy (NCBI): domain Eukaryota; kingdom Viridiplantae; phylum Streptophyta; class Magnoliopsida; order Poales; family Poaceae; genus Aegilops; species Aegilops speltoides. Next base: position 324,368,947 of record CM038143.1, read on the forward strand.
ACAGTCATCTTGCCTGAAATCCCGCAAGGAAGAAGAACGAGTCCATGAAGAAGATGAAGCCACGAAGACGAACCAAGCATAGACGAACGAATCCTCACGATCGCAACGAAACGGGAACTACCGAGAAGAAGCACACAACATAGTAAACACACCACACATAAACAAGACATGATGCACAACAAGCATGATGCATGAGGAAGCTAGATGAGGCTACTCATGGCAAGAGATGATGCAAACAAGAGCAACACATCAAGGCAAGTTTAAATGAGGCCGGGAACAACATATAACAATTCCGGTAAGTCCTCATATGTAAGTTTCAAAGTTGGTCCAGAACTGAACAAACATTAAGTTGAAGTTGTTTAACAGCAAGTTAAGATGCACCAAGATGATCTACACGAAATTCTAGTCAAGTTACATATAAAGTTCATTAGATTCGGAGCTACGACCTAGAAGATCTGAGCAAAACAAGTTAAACATGGCATTGATGCAAAATGCATCCAAACATCAAGCCAACACCTCAAAGCAAGGATGCAACATGATAATATGAAGCTACATGCAAAATCAAGCAAGTTTCATATAGAGCACACTCAAAACGGAGTAACGGTTTAACACACATACACATGAAACAAGTTATAATAACAATCTGTCCAAAACAGCAACTAGGCATATTGCAAGCATCAAAACAATAAGCTACAGCATCTCAACGTAATAACAAAAGGCATGGGCATGAAGTACAGGTAAATCATGACAAAACATGAACACTGAGCTATCTCCAGAAACAAATAGAACATGCTCAAAAACACATGGAAAGATTGCAAATTATAACAGTTTCAGGCTTATCAGGAAATAACATCAGGTTGCAATGTTTAGAGCTATCAAACAACATGTTACAGGAACTTATCATGGCAAACAAAGGCATGGCATGAATCTACTAATTACATAGAACAAAAGTCCCTTACTGACCATGAGCCAAAAGGGCACAGAAAATATGATGGCACCCATGTAAACATGGCAAAAGATATGACAGATTCATACATGGCAGGAACAACGATAAGTAGGCATGTTGGTGAGCTTGAACCACTCACTACAAAGCAATACATGGCATGGAAAGGCAACCAACAGTAAGAATACATGTTTATGAAGCTAAGCATGGCAAGACCAAGTTCATAGGGTACATGGATCACTAGAAAAACACATGGCCAAAACTGAACTTCATGTTAACAGGTTGACAGCAACATTATTTAGCAACTTTGGAGCAAGATAACAACATGATACATCAGGCTATAAATGCAACCAGGGGCATGAATGGATAGAGCAAGACATGTATAACAAAACATCCTTAGTGAACATCTCCAGAATAATGCACGAAATGACTAGTAGAAGCAGGTTAACATAGCAACAAAATATAACAGAATCTATCAGGAAAACAGCAACAGCAAGTAACCTACTTAGCAAGCTTGATGCACTCAATACATGACTCACAAAAATACATGGATAGCACCCCTGAAAAGATGGCATGGCATAAATCAAAACACGTGTAGACATCAACCTCATAGGATGCACACATCAAACATGGCAAAAATGACAAATGAGCATGTTATAATAGTTCCAGTAGATCAACATCAACATGCACTCTTACAACGATGATTAGGGCATCAAGATGAGCTCAAATGGAAATGATGCAATGGAATGAAATGAAGTACTCGTTGAGACAAACAATTTGACATATTACACGCACGAAACAGAGCAGTATGCATCAAGTCACAGCCTCAAGGAACATGCACACATATCATAGGAAAACAGGGACTTGGGGGATTTCGGGGGTCAACCTGCAGAATTTCAGATCTGGATCGAGGATCGGGCGAGGTCGGAGGAGGAGCTCCGGCGAGGAAGCCGGTCGGCTGACGACGGGGAAGGCGGGACCGGCGAGGGAGGCGGCCGGATCTGCGGGCGGAGGGCTCGGCCGGATCTGTGGCTGGCGGCGACGGGCGCGCGGAGCGGCGTGCCCTGGTTCGGGCGGCTCGCGCGAGCTAGCTAGCAAGCGGGGAGGCCACCGGAGGAGCGGGCGGGCGGAGGCAAAGGGGCGGCGCTGGACGAGGTGCCGGAGGCGGAGGAGCTCGGGCTCCGCGAGGGAGGAAAGGCGGTGGCGGAGCCGGGCGGCGCGGAGGCCGGCGGAGCGCTGGCGGCGGACGACGGCGGGCGCCGGAGGCGGACGGCGGTGTTGGCCAGATCGCCCGGGCGGGCGGATCTGGGCTCCCATGGGCCCCGATGAAGTGGGCGCGGTGGGCGGCGACGTGGTGGCGCGCGAGAGGCTGGGGCGGCGGCGCGGGTGACGTGGCGTCCCCGGATTGGTCCGGGTGACGTGGAGGCGGGCGGTGGACATGTCCGGCCGCCGGGTGGACATGTCTGGCGGCACGATGGAGAAGGGGCTAGGGTTTGGACTGCGGGATTGATCCGTGAATTTCGGGGGAGGGGTGTTTATATAGGTAGAGGGAGCTAGGAGACTCCAAATGGAGTGCGGTTTTCGCCCACACGATGTGATCAAACGACCGAGAGCATGGAGGGGAGTTTGCTGGGTTTTGGGCCACTTTGGAGGGGGTGTTGGGCTGCAAGACAAAAGAGACTTTTACGGTTCCCCGGTTAACCGTTGGAGTATCAAACGACCTCCAAATGGCACGAAACTTGACAGGCGGTCTACCGGTGCTATACCAAGGCCGCTTGGCAAACCTCGGTCCATTCCGAGAACGTTTAACACCCGCTCACAACAGGAGACAAAAGGGGAACGCCGGAGGACATAGGAGTGCCGGATTGCAAAATGGACAACGGGGAAAAAGCTCAGATGCATGAGGCGAACACGTATGCAAAATGGATGCACATGATGACATGATAAAATGCAACACGCAAGCAAATGACATGGCAACAACGGCAAATAACTGGCAGACACCTGGCGCATCGAATCCGGGGCGTTACACGCAACTACCAAAGATCATTAAGGTGAAACCCAACCATAGCATTAAGTATCAAGTCCTCTTTACTCCCATACGCAACAACCCACTTAATTGAGAGTAAGCTTCTGTCACTCTCGCCAACCACCATATGTGAATCATGAACGTATTGCAACACCCTACAATGGGAATCCCACATGCTTGCGCGACACAGAGGGCACCATAGGACAACACCAAAATAAAACATACAACTCAAACCAATCACGATCATCAAGAAACCCATAGGACAAAACGAATCTACTCAAACATCATAGGATGGCCATACGTCATTGGATAATAATATATAGCATGAAGCACCATGTTTAAGTAGAGATTACAACAGGGAGAAGAGATGTTACACCGCTACTTAGAGCGGGAGAGAGTTGGTGATGACGGCAGCGAAGTTGTTGGTGTAGATGGCAGTCATGATCATTGCCCCGGCGGCATTCTGGCACCACAGGGAGAGAGCCCCCCTCCTTATTATTGTTCCTTGGCCTCCGCCTAGATGGGAGGATAGTTCCCCCTCTGGTCCATGGCCACCATGGTGGCGGAGGGGCAGAAGCCCCTCCGAGATTGAATCTCTCTCTATGTTCTCTTCTGTTTCTCGAACCTGTTTTCTGGTCCTTCACCATTTCTTAAATTCCAGGAGATGCATAACTCCAATTGGCCTGAAATTTTAAGGGGATTTTCTTCTGGATATTATCTTTCCTGCGGTAGAAGAAGGGCCTCAACCCCCTTACAAGGGCCCCACAAGCCTGCTAGGCGCGACCAGGGTAGGGGGACTTGCCCCTTGGGCTTGTGCGGCCCTCAGGCATCGTCTCATGTTGATTATTTTTCCAAAAATACATATATTTCAAAATAATTATTCGGAAATTTTTATCGCGTTTGGACTTTGTTTGATATGGGTATTATATGAAACAAAAAACATGCAACAAATAGGAACTCGCACGGGCCGCTGGATCAATATGTTAGTCTAATAAATTGTACACCCTCCGTCCGAAATTACTTGTCGCAAAAATGAATAAGAATGGATGTATGTAAAATTAAAATACATCTAGATACATCCATTTCTCTGACATGTATTTTCGGACAGAGGGAATATAAATTGTTGCCAAAAGTATGTGAAAGTTGTAGAATATTGGCATGAAACAATGGAAAAATATAGATACGACGAAGACATATCAGCATCCCCAAGCTTAATTCCTGCTCGTCCTCGAGTAGGTAAATGATAAAAACGATAGTTTTTAATGTGGAATGCTACATAGCATAATCTTGATCATGTAATCTAATCATGGCATGAATATTAAGACACGAGTGATTCAAAGCAATAGTCTATAATTTGACATAAAGACATCAATACTCAGGCATCCCAACAAACAATCATGTCTTTCAAAATACCAATGCTAAAGAACGTTATCCCTACAAAATCATATAGTCTTGTCATGCTCCATCTTCTTAACACAAAATATAAATCATGCACTACCCCGGTGTCAGCCAACCAATTGGTTCATACTTTTTAACGCGCTAGAGCTTTTTCAACCCCCATGCAATACATGAGCGCAAGGCATGTAAATGCACTATGGGTGGAATAGAATGCGGTGGCTGAGATTAATATGGATATGACAAAAAAGGGAGAAAGTCTCACATCTACGTGGCTAATCAATGGGCTATGGAGATGCCCACCAATCAATATCAATGCATGGAGTAGGAATTGTCATGCAACGGATGCACTAAGAGCTATAAGTTTATGATAGCTCAAACTGAAAGCTGAATGGGTGTGCATCTAACTTGCTTGCTCATGAAACCCCAGGCATTTGAGGAAGCCCATCATCAGAATATACAAGCCAAGTTCTATAATGAAAATTCCCACTAGTATATGAAAATGACAACATAGGAGACTCTCTATATGAAAAACATGTCGCCACTCTAAAGCACAAGTGTGGTAAAGGATAGTAACATTGCCCCTCCTCTCTTTTTCTCTCATTTTTTTGTTTTCACTTTTTGTTTTCCTTTTTCCTTTTTTTTCTTGGGCTCTTTTTGGCCTCTTTTTCAAATTTTTTCATTTTATCTGGTGTCTCATCCTGACTTGTGGGTGAGTCAGAGTCTCCATCACATTTTCCTCACTAGTACAATGCTCTTATAATGAATAATGGTGATCATCACACTTCTATTTACTTACAACTCAAAAAATTACAACTTGATACTAGAACAAAGTATGACTCTATATGAATGCCTCTGGTAGTGTACCAGGATGTGCAATGATCTCCCATAGCAAGGATATCAAAAAAAGGACAAGCCATGAAAATATCATGCTAGCTATCATACAATTATCCAAAGCAAAATGACAATGAATGCTCAAGTCATTTATATGATGATGGAAGTTGCATGGCAATATATCTCGGAATGGCTATGGAAATGCCATAATAGGTAGGTATGGTGGCTGTTTTGAGGAAGATATAATGAGGCTTATGTGTGATAGAGTGTATCATATCATGGGGTTTGGATGTACCGATGAAGTTTGCACCAACTCTCGAGATGATAAAGGGCAATGCACGGTACCAAAGAGGCTAGCAAATTGCAGAAAGGTGAGAGTGCGTATAATCCATGGACTCACATTAGTCATAAAGAACTCACATACTTATTGCGAAAGTTTATTAGCCCTCGAAGCAAAGTACTACTACGCATGCCCCTAGGGGGAGATTGGTAGTAGTTAACTATCGCGCGCCCCCGACGTCCACGCAAAGGAAGACAATCAATAACAAATCATGCTCCAGCTTCTTAGCATATATTGGTAGGATTTAACTATATTGCGCCCTGACCTCCATGCAAAGGAAGACAATCAAGAACAAATCATGCTCCAACTTCTTAGCATAACAAGAGACTATACGTGCATGCTTTGGAAAACACAAACCTTAACACCAATATTCTTGCTAAACACAATCATTCACTAGTACCTCCCACAATATTATCATATCAGTAGTGCAAAACTATTGCAAGGAATCAAATATATCATATTCAGTGATCTACAAGTTTTACCTAGGATTTTATGACTAACCATGTGAATGACCAATTCCTATTGACTCTCCAAATAGATATAAGTGAAGCATGAGAGTTTAATTCTTTCTACAAAAGATTTTCCCATGCTCTAACAAATATAAGTGAAGGAAAAGAGCATTCTAAAAATGACAGTTTTCTATGTGTAGAGAATTGAAACAGGCAATCCAAACTTCAAATGATATAAGCGAATTGCATGAAGCATTCTATAAAGCCATACTCTAATGATATAAGTGAAGTGCAAAGAGCATTTTATAAATCAACCAAGGACTATCTCATACCAGTGTGGTGCAAAAGAAAAGGGAAAAATAAACAAAAAGATGCTCCAAGAATTTACGCATATCATGTGAACAAAACAAAAAAAGGAAACATACCGATACTTGTTGAAGAAAGATGGGATGCCTTCCGGGGAATCCCCAAGCTTAGACGCTTGCGTCTCCTTGAATATTTACATGGGGTGCCTTGGGCATCCCCAAGCTTTAAATCTTGCCTCTCCTCCTTCTCCTCATATTGAGACCTCCTCGATCTTCGGACACTTCATCCACACAAAACTTAACCAAACCTTCGTGAGACCCGTTAGTATAACCAAGCAAATCACTACTTTAAGTATAGTTGCAAACCCATTCATATTTTATTTTTGCATTATACCTACTTTATTCTAACTTCTCCATGTCTTATAGCCCTCGGTACAATCCATAGTTCCATCAAAACAAGCAAAACAATGCATCAAAAACAGAATCTGTCAAAAACTGAACAGTCTGTAGTAATCTGTACATTCACCATACTTATGTAACTTCAAAAATTCTGAAAAATGAGGAAAAAAATAAAAAAATTACGTAGCAGTACTTTGTAAAATTTTCAGAATTTTTCCATGTTCTAGTAGAAAATGCAAATTCATGCACTACAACAAAATTTTCTATTTTTGCACCGCACATACCGAATAAGCAATATAAACATCCTGAAGGAAAATATTGGCGCATTATTTTGATAATACAATGGATTTTTTTACTAGGGGATAATTATTTTTGTTGAAAAGTTTCTGTAATTCAAGATTTGCAAAGTTTTCATGGGCATGAACCAAGTTCAAGGAGCTCTCCCACTTCAACAGTGCTCGCCCTTCTATATGTTTTTGTTTTTAATCTTTATAAAAGCACACAACAAAATAAATGAATCTCTAAAGTTTCTGGGTTGTCTCCCTGGTAGCGCTTTCTTTAAAGCCATTAAGCTAGGCATATAGTGCTCAAGTAATTGATCCACCCGGATCACAAGGTATATTAAAGCCAATTTTTAACAATGTCTAATTCGGTGGTGAGCACAAAGTATTATATGCCATGCAATGATGATTCTAACTCTTTTCCTATCCTTCGGCATGTCCTAAAAGAATAATTCGTGCACACAAATAAAGGCCGATACATAGCATAAGCAGTTTCTTGCAATTTTATCGTATTGGAAACATAGAGAAGGGGAGATGTGGTTCCTCTCTCATAATAATTGCAAGTAAGAGCACGAGCACATGCATATTATATTCATCAAAACTATCATGTGCAATAGTGAAACACAACCCACGAATATAATCCTTAATAAGCGCAAACTTCCCCTATATAGTGTAATTGGGAGAATTCAAAAAGATAATACGACTATCATGTGTGGGTGCAATAGCAACAATTGCATTCTTAACATAAGGGACTATAGAAAGTTCATCTCCATAAGCATAATTCATATTAGCATCTTGGCCACAAGCATAGCAAGCATCAAATTCATCAAAAAGGGATATTTCAAACAAATCAACGGGATCATAGCAATCATCATAACATTCATCCTTCAGTAAGCACGAAGGCAAATTAAATAATGTATGAGTTGAAGAGTTACTTTTGTTAGAAGGTGGGCACGAGTAGCTAATCCACTCTTCCACCTTAAGTTCTTCACACTCCGCATCATCTTTTTTATCTAATGGGCTCACAGTTTCATCAATTTCTTCTTTCATAGACTCCTGCAAAATATTAGTCTCTTCTTGGACAATGGAGGCATCCTCAATATAATATTTAACATTTGAATTAGAAGCATAGTTTTCATAGCAATATTTAAGTATGACATAATTTTCAGATTTGTAAAGAGTAATATCATACTTTTCAATCAAAGAAGCAATTTCATAAGCACCCTTAAAAGCAACAAACTCTTCAATTTGTTCAATATCATAGTAATTATAAACACGTTTAGCATAAGAAGATACGATTCCATTATCACTAAACTCACATTGGTAGGGAAGGTGTTTCTTAGGGTGTTCAGAACAAGAAGTAAAATCATATATTTCGCATAAATTCCAAGCATAGCATGCATAGTATTAATGGATGCCATAAAAGTTTCCCTTTTTGAGATAAGCAGTATCGCACAAAATGCGCATTGCTCATCTAATGATTTTCCTTCAACTAAGCTAGTTGGGTTTTCAGCACGAGCACAAAAGGATCGAAGATGATCCAAGTAAAAAAGCTTCAGCAGAACGGTTGATTTTTTTAGGGTATAGAACGGTTGATTTTGGGTGGTTCTTCAAGCATTGGTTTGGCAGGTAAAACTATTTTTTTGGTATTTTACGTTTCCTACCCATAACTAAAGATAGAAAGCAAGAGCACAAAATAAAATCTACTTAGTGATAAAGCAAACAAGCACACACGAGAATATTCACGCCATGCTATTGCTCCCCCGCAATGGCGCTAGAAAAAGGTCTTGAAAGGCCACAAGTATAGGCGATCATTATAGCTTTTTAGACAAAAGGAGTGTCGAACCCAACGAGGAGCTAAAGGTAGAATTTATATTATCTTCAAGTTCTATCGATCACCGATACAACTCTACGCACACTTAACGTTCGCTTTACCTAGAACAAGTATGAAACTATTTTGTAGGTGTAAGGATAAGTTCGCAAGAATAAAACTATAAGTACTTAGCGAAAATAAAGCTAGGAGTAAATTGCAAGATAATAAAAGTTAGTTGTTTAGTAGAAATCTTTTGTAACACGAGAGAAAGATTTCGTCCATAGGCAATCGATAACTAGACCGGTAATGATCATTGCAATTTTATATGAGGGAGAGGCATGAGCTAACATACTTCGCGTACTTGGATCATATGCACTTATGATTGGAACTCTAGAAAGTATCCGCAAATACCAAAGATCATTAAGGTAAAACCCAACCATAGCATTAAGTATCGAGTCCTTTTTACTCCCATACGCAACAACCCACTTACTCAGGTATAAGCTTCTGCCACTCTCGCCACCCACCATAAGTAAATCCTGAATGTATTACAACACCCTACAATGGGAATCCCAAACACTTGCGTGACACAGAGGGCACCATAGGACAGTAGCAAAATAAAACATACAACTCAAACCAATCACAATCATCAATAAACCCATAGGACAAAACGAATCTACTCAAACATCATAGGATGGCCATCCATCATTGGATAATAATATATAGCATGAAGCACCATGTTTAAGTAGAGATTACAGCGGGGAGAAGAGGTATTACACCGCTGCATAGAGGGCGAGAGAGTTGGTGATGACGGTGGCGAAGTTGTTGGTGTAGATGGTCGTTAAGATAATTGCCCTAGCGGTGTTCCGGCGCCACCGGGAGAGAGGGGGAGAGTGCCCCATCCTTCTTCTTCTTCCTTGGCCTCCCCCCTAGATGGGAGGGAGTTCTCCTTCTGGTCCATGGCCGCCATGGCGGCAGAGGGGCGGGAGCCCCTCCGAGATTGGATCTTTCTCTCTGTTCTCTTCTGTTTCGTGAACCTATTTTCTAGCCCTTCACCGTTTCTTAAATTCCCGGAGATCCTTAACTCCGATTGGCCTAAAATTTTGAGGGATTTTCTTCTAGATATTATCTTTATTTCAGTAGAAGAAGGGCCTCAATAGCCTTACACGAGCGCCACAAGCCTGCTAGGCGTGGCCAGGGTAGAGGGTCGCGCCCCTTGGGCTTGTGGGCCGCTCATGCATCGTCTCGTGTTGGTTATTTTTCCCAAAAATCACATATATTCCAAAATAATTATCTGTAAAGTTTTATCATGTTTGTACTTTATTTTGATATTGGGCATTCTTCGAAACAAAAAACATGCAACAAACAGGAACTGCCACTGGGCACTGGATCAATATGTTAGTCCAATAAATCATATAAATTGTTACCAAAAGTATGTGAAAGTTGTAGAATATCGGCATGAAACAATCAAAAATTATAGATATGACAAAGACGTTTCAATGATCTCCATCATCGTGTCGTCACGTGGTTGTCTCCACCAACTATTGCTTCTACGACTATTGCCAACTCACAGTGATGAAGTGAAGCAATTACATGGCGTTTAATGATTGACTCGAAGGTCATATAAGAAATTAAAGTCAACCCTATCATTCCTTCCGGTTGCCGTAATCATCGACATTCAAGTCATGAACCAATTACAAAACATGATCATCTCATACATCAACATATATCACATCACATTTCGGCCATATCACATCACAACATGCCCTACAAAAACAAGTTAGACATCCTCTACTTTGGTGTTGCATGTTCTTACGTGGCTGCTAGGCCAAACTATAAGAACCATTCTTATCTACGCAAAAACACAACGGTGATATACAAGTTGCCTTTTCACCTTCTACAAGGACCATCGTTGTCGAATCAGATTCAACTAAGGTGGGTGAGACAGACACCCGCCAGCCACTTCTATGCAATACAGGTTGCTTGTCAGTTACTGGAATCGGTCTCTTGTGCGAGGACCAGTAAGGTTGGTCCGACCTGCTTCATCCCACAATACCGCTGAATCCAAAATAACAAAGGAAGTAAGCAATTTGAAAATCAACGCCCACAAGTTCTTTGTATTCTACTCGTGCAAACATATCTACGCAGAGACCTAGCTCATGATGCCACTGATGGGAAATGTTGCATGAAAATCAAAAAAATTCCTAGGAAACACCTAAAGATCTATCTATGGAGATTCTAGAAATGAGAGAGTGCAGTGTGTCTACATACCCTTGTATACCAAAAGCGTTAACGATCAAAGATCGTGGTTGACGTAGTCATACTCGCGTCACGATCCAATCCGATCCAAGCATCGCACGTGCGACACCTTCGAGTTTATCACATGTTTGATTCGGTGGCGTCCTCTCCTTCTTGATCCGAAAAGCGAGGGAGAGGAGGTAGATGAGATCAAAACCAGCATGCCGGCTTGGTGGTGGTGGCAACAATAGAACTGCAGCAGAGCTTTGCTAAGCGTCTGCGCGAGGTGGAGGAGGTGTAACGAGAGGGAGACGGGAAAGGGTGGAAGGGTGGATGCCCCCAATGTGTCCCCACCTTTATATAGGCATGGAGGGGGCTGGTGGCTTGCCCTCCAAGCCCCTATGGTTGTTGGCCAAAGGGGGAGGAAGGAAATCCCTCCTTTCCTTCCCCACCGATCGTTGTCCCCTTTTTAGGGATCTTGATCTTATCCCTTCAGGATATGATCATATTCCTTTTAGGGGAGGATCTTGGTGTGCCTAGACTAGGGGTGTGGGGCCTTGCCCCAATACCCACGTCCATGTGGGCCCCCATGCCGGTGGGCTCCACCCCAGAACTTTATAGAACCTTCCCGGTACAATACTGAAAAAACCCGAACATTTTCCATAACCCTAAATATGACTTCCCATATATAAATCTTTACCTCCGGGCCATGCGGGAGCTCATCGTGATGTCCCGGATCCATATGGGACTCCGAACTACTTTCAGACTTCACCATATGAATATCTCGATACTACCGTAGCGCTACCGAATGTTAAGTGTGCGACCCTACGGGTTCGAGAACATGCAGACATGACCAAGACTCCTCTCCGGTCAATAATCAATAGCGGGACTGGAATGCCCATCTTGACTCCCACATATTTAACAAAGATCTTTATCGGTTGAACCATGATGTCAAGGATTCAGTTAATCCTGCATGCAATCCGCGTTGTCCGACGATATGTTACTTGCCCGAGATTCGATCGTCGGTATCTCCATACCTAGTTCAATCTCATTACCGGCAAGTCCCTTTACTCGTTCCGTAATATAAGATCACGTGACTAAACTCATTAGTCACATGCTGGCAAGTTTCTTTATGATGTTTTATTACCAAGAGGTCCCAGAGATATCTCTCTGTCACACGGAGTGACAAATCCCAGTCTCGATCCATGCAACCCAACAAATACCTTTGGAGATACCTGTAGAACACCTTTATGATCACCCAGTTATGAAGTGACATTTGATAGCACACAACGTATTCCTCCGATATCCGGGAGTGGCATGATCTCACGATCAAAGGAACATATGCTTGACATTATGAAAGCTACGGCAACATGAACTTAGTGACACGATCATATGCTAAGCTTACAGTTGGGTCTGTTGATGTCTACCGCAGAACTTGTTCTTGTAGACTCGTGTTGGGCCTCCAAGCGTGGAGTTTTGTAGGACAGTAGCAAATGTCCCTCAAGTGGATGACCTAAGGTTTATCAATCTGTGGGAGGCGCAGGATGAAGATGGTCTCTCTCAAACAACCCTGCAACCAAATAACAAAATGTCTCTTGTGTCCCCAACACACCAAATACAATGGTAAATTGTATAGGTGCACTAGTTCGGCGAAGAGATGGTGATACAAGTGTAGTAATAATAGTAGATATTGTTTTTTGTCATAGGAACAATAAAAACAGCAATGTAGCTAGTAACAAAGTGAGCATAATCGGTATTGAAATGCTTGAAAATGGGGCCTAGGGTTCATACTTTCACTAGTGCAATCGCTCAACAATGTTAATATAATTGGATCATATAAACATCCCTCAATGTGCAATGAAGAATCACTCCAAAGTTCTTATCTACCGGGGAACATAAGACGAAATTGTTTGTAGCGTATGAAACCACCTCAAAATTATCCTTTCCGATCGATCTATCGAGCTATCCCTATAAGTTCCACAAACAGTCCAAGAGTTCGTACTATAATAACACCATATGATACAGATCAACCAACTCTAATGTCACCTAGATACTCCAATGTCACCACAAGTATCCATGAGTTGATTATATGATATGCATCAAAGAATTTCAGATTCATAATATTCAGTCCAACACAAAGAACCTCAAAGAGTGCCCCAAGATTTCTACCAGAGAAACAAAGACGAAAATGTGCATCAATCCCTATGCATAGATTACCCCAATGTCACCTCAGGAATCCATGAGTTGAGTGTCAAAACATATATCAAGTGAATCAATGTGATACCCCATTGTCGCCACGGGTATTCATAGCAAGACATACATCAAGTGTGCTCAAATCCATAAAACTATTCAATCTGATAAATGTGAAATCTCAAAGGAAAAACTTAATTTGTCACAACAAGATAGAGAGGGAGAAACACTATATGATCCAACTATATTAACAAAGCTCGTGGTACATCACTACTGCAGGATGCTGCTAACACGACACTACAATCAGAGACCCTTCGACGAAACTGTGTGTGATGCATTAATTTCAAATGGCGATGCAATAAAGTCGTCAAAAAAGATATTAAACATATGCGATGGCAGAGACATCAAACACGGTTCAGATTGTTGTTGCGTGTGCGATGGGTGGCATACAGTTCACTCGATTGAACTGTTTGCGATGAGCATAATAGCAGAAACGGTCAGACAGATGAAGGTGTGTGCAATATACACCATATAGTTAACCCGGATGAACTGTTTGTGATTAGGCAACACAATAGAAACAGTCAGCCAGATCAATGTGTGTGTGCGATATACGGCATACAGTTCACTCCAATGAACTGTTTGCGATTAGAGAACACAACAGAAACGGTTCAATTTGCAAGATGTGTGTGATACGCGGCAAATAGGTCATAATCAGAAATGTGTGGGAAGACCGATAATGACACAGACGATTCCTATTAACAAGATGTGTGTGTTGTGAGAAAATGATTACTGGCATACAATTGTGAGTGATTGATGAAATCATCACCGACGGGTCCATTGTTTAGTCCGTGTGCGATGTGATTTGCTCTATCTACAGAACATCAACATATATACTTATAAGAACAACACTGCATAATCAAATTAAGCATACAATTACATAAGTGACTACAAACATAACATTTTCACACACCAAAGTAAGCAATTACATGCATACTAAACTAGGAGAAACGAGCATCTAATCATCTACATCTTGTTGGGATGACGCTTGCCATTGCTCTGCTTCTGGCTGGAGACCTGGCCGTTTTGGGGAAGGAGGCACATCCTCATGTCAACGATCCGCCAATACATTTCGTAGCTCGTGTATGCCTCCTTGGCCGCGTAGACGAGTGAGCTTTGTCGAGTTTCCCCATCCAAGCTGAATGCCAGGCACGCTTGTCCTTGTTGCAGGAATCCTTCATATTTCTGTGGTAGGGGTCGATGATGGCCTTGGCGAGGTGAACCAGTGAGTCCTTCTCATGCTTCTTGCTGCCCCAGATCTTGTATTTGGCCCTGGATGTCGACAAGATTCTGGCAGGCGATGCCCGAATTCTTGAGCACCCTTTACATCGTTGGTGATGTCCACCTAGCGAACACGTTGTGGGGACTGTTGAAAAGCCTGGCAAAACGCTGGCAAGGCCTTGTGGCCAGGCAGTAGTGGTAGACGAGGATGTGATTGCACACGCACATCTGGGCGATGACAACCTTGGGACAAGACCCGGCATGAGCGCAAGTGTACTCGAGGTCGAACCTGACCATCTTGTACTTCTCCTCAACAAGCAACAGTTCCATGATGTGGATGGAGTGCTCCACCCAGACCAGGTTGTTGGTGTACACCATCGAGAGCTCCATGAACCTTCTGTGGGTGTCCACCAGGGCATGCATGGTGAACTGCTGCTCGTCGTCGGCAGCGGCTCAAAGCACCATTAGAGCCACGCAGGATACCCTCTAAGAATTTGTCATGGTGGGTGTGCTTCTTGCAATACTGGGGGCGATCGAAAGGTTGAAGAGACACACGGGGTAAATGGCTGTTGTAATAAATGGGGGCCGACCGACCTGTAAGCGTCACGTCTTGTCACCGCGTTCATAGCGGAGGATTGTAGTGCACGCTTGAGAACCCCACACACGTTTCGTTTGACCATGCGTGGGCTCGAACAGGCGCCAAATATATCGTTGGTGGGCATGTTCCCGCGCAACTGCTACTTCTTTAGCTTGCATTGGTTTTTCCCTTGAAGAGGAAAGGCTGATGCAGCAAAGTAGAGATAAGTACTTCCCTTAGTTAAGAACCAAGGTATCAATCCAGTAGGAGATACAAGCAAGTCTCCTATCTATGCACCTGCACAAACAATCAAACACTTGCACCCAACGCGATAAAGGGTTTGTCAATCCCTTTCACGTTCACTTGCAAAGGTAAGATCTGATAGAGATAGATATACAAGATTTCTAAAACGTAAAACAAAATAAAAGTAAATAAAACCCAATGAGGTATTTTTGGGTTTTTTGGTTTATAGATATGAAAATATATGATGGAAAATAGACCTTGGGCCATAGGTTTCACTAGAGGCTTCTCTCTTGAAAGAAAATAATACGATGGGAGAAAAATTACTGTCGAGCAATTGATAGAAAATGCAAAGTTATGATGATATCCAAGGCAATGAGTACGAATATAGGCATCACGTCCGTGTCAAGTAGACCGACTCCTGCCTGCATCTACTACTATTTCTCCACACATCGACCAATAGTATTAAGTTCAAGAGAACAGAGTAAGACTTTAAGTAAGATGACATGATGTAAAGGGATAAAATCAAGCAATATGATGAGAACCCCATCTTTTTACCCTTAATGGCAACAATAAAATACATGCCTTGCTACCCCTACTGTCACTGGGTGAGGACACAGCAAGATTGAACCCAAAACTACGCACCTCTCCCATTGCAAGAAATACCAATCTAGTTGGCCAAAGTAAACCGATAATTCGAAGAGAAATAAAAATATATCAAATCATGCATATAAGAATTCTGAGAAGATGCAAATAATATTCATAGATAATGTGATCATAAATCCACAATTCATCAGATCTCAATAAACACACTGCAAAAGAATATTACATCGGATAGAACTCCAAGAACATCAAGGAGAACATTGTATTGAAGATCAAAGAGACAGAAGAAGTCATCTAGCTACCAGGTATGGACCCGTAGGTCTGTGGAAAACTGCTCACACTTCATCGGAAGGGGCAATAGAGTTGATGTAGAAGCCCTCCATGATCGAATCCCCCTCTGGCAGAGTCCCTAAAAAGGCCTCCAGATGGGATCACACAAGGTCAGAGACCTGCGGCGGCAGAAAAGTATTTTGGTGGACGCTTATGGTTGTTTGGGGATATTTCTGAATTTATAGGCCAAGAATTAGGGTTGGATGAGCTCCGAGGGGCCCATAAGCCCTCAGGGCGCCCCCCTGGGGCATGCCTCTGAGGCTTGTGGCTGCCTCAAGACTCCTCTAACTTCATTTCCATGTCCTACGTGTGTCTTCTGGTCCAAGAAAAATCATCGTAAAGTTTTATTCCGTTTGGACTCCATTTGATATTCCTTTTCTGTAAAACTCAAAAACAAGGAAAAAACAGAAAATGGCACTAGGCTCTGGGTTAATAAGTTAGTCCCAAAATAGTATAAAATAGCATATTAATGCATATAAAACATTCAAAACAGATAATATAATAGCATGGAATAATAAAAAAATATAGTTACGTTGGAGATGTATCAAGCATCCCCAAGCTTAATTCCTGCTCGTCCTCGAGTAAGTAAATGATAAAAATAGAATTTTTGATTTGCAATGCTATCCAACATATTTAGCAATGTAATCTATTTTATTTGGCATGAAATATTCAGATCCGTATGATTCAAAACAAAAGTTCATTGACACAAAACAATAATACTTCAAGCATACTAGAAAGTAAAATCATTAAGGTTCAAAAATAACATGGCTAAAGAAAGTTATCCCTACAAAATCATAGAGTCTTGTTACGCTCCCTCTTCTCAGCACAAAGTATAAATCATGCCCACCCCGGTGTCAGCCAAGCAATTGTTTCATACTTTTTAACGCGCTTCAGCTTTTTGAACTCGTAACGCAATACATGAGCGTGAACCATGGATATAGCACTATGGGTGGAATAGAAAGTGGTAGTAGACAAAATAAGGGAGAAAGTCACACATCAACTATGAAAATCATTGGACTATGGATATGTCCATCAACTGATATCAATGTGTGTGAGTAGGGATTTCCATGTAACGGATGCAGTAGAGCTATAAGTGTGTGAAAGCTCAAAAGAAAACTAGTGGGTGTGCATAAACTTGCTTGCTCATGAAGACCTAGGGCATTTGAGGAAGCCCATCATTGGAATATACAAGCCAAGTTCTATAACAAAAAATTCCCGCTAGTAATATATGGAAGTGACAAAATAGGAGACTCTCTATCATGAAGAACATGGTGCTACTTTGAAGCACAAGTGTGCAAAAGGATAGTAACATTGTCCCTTCTCTCTTTTTCTCTCATTTTTTTATTTCGGGCTCTTTGGCCTCTTTTTTTTGGGGGGGGGGGCTCTTTGGCCTCTTTTATTTGGGCTCTTTGGCCTCTTTTATTTATAACCTCACATGGGACAATGTTGTAATAATGATGATCATCACACTTTCATTTACTTACAACTCAAGAATTACAACTCGATACTAGAACAAAGATATGACTCTATATGAATGCCTCAGGCGGTGTACCGGGATGTGCAATGATCAAGAGTGACATGTATAAAAAATATGAATGGTGGCCAAGCCACAAATACTATGCCAACTACATGATCATGCAAAGAAAAATGAAAATGATGGTATGTGTCATAATAAATGGAGCGATGGAAGTTACATGGCAATATATCTCGGAATGGCTATGAAAATGCCATAATAGGTAGGTACGATGGCTGTTTTGAGGAAGGGTATAATGGGGGTTTAATGCACCGGAGAAAGTTGCATGGTACTAGAGTGGCTAGCAAAGGTGGAAGGGTGAGAGTGTGTATAATCCATGGACCCAACATTAATCATAAAGAACTCACATACTTATTGCAAAAAATCTATTAGCCCTCAAACCAAAGTACTACTACGCATGCTCCTAGGGGAGAGGTTGGTAGGTGTTAACCATCGCGCGCTCCCAACTTTCACACAAAGGAAGACAATCAAGAATAAATTGCGCTCCAACTTCATCACATAACCAGAACACCATACGTGCATTCTACGGGAATCACAAACCTTAACGCAATTATTTTTTTGACTCCACGATTTACTACAAGCTAGCATGACTCTAATATCACCATCTTCATATCTCAAAACAAATGCAAGGAATCAAACTTTTCATATATTCAATGCTCTTTATGAAAGTTTTTATTATATCTCCTTTGGATTCCTATCATATTAGTACTAAATTCACAACCTAAGAAAATTACCATGTTGTTTAAGAGACTATCAAAATAATATAATTGAAGCATGAGAGTTCATCAATTTCTATGAAATAAAGCCACCATCATACTCTAAAAAGATATAAGTGAAGCACTAGAGCAAAAACTGCCCAACTCAAAATATATAAGTGAAGCACATATAATATTATAATAAATTCACGATTCATATGTGTCCCTCTCAAAAGGTGTGTAAAACAAGGATGATTGTGGTAAACTAAAAAGCAAAGACTCATATCATACAAGACGCTCCAAGCAAAATACATATCACGTGGTGAATAAAAATATAGCCTCAAGTAAATTTACCGATGGATTGAAGACGAAAGAGGGGATGCCATCTGGGCATCCCCAAGCTTAGATGCTTGGTTGTCCTTGAATATTACCTTGGGGTGCATTGGGAATCCCCAAGCTTAGGCTCTTTCCACTCCTTGTTCCATAATCCATCAAATCTTTACCCAAAACTTGAAAACTTCACAACACAAAACACCAAAGAAAACTCATGAGATGTGTTAGTATAAGAAAATAAATCACCACTTTTTGGTACTGTTGTGAACTCATTCTTTATTTATATTAGTTTAATATCTACTGTATTCCAACTTCTCCATGGTTCATGCACCACAGTACTACCCATAGATTCATCAAAATAAGCAAACAACACAATGAAAATAGAATCTGTCGAAAACATAGCAGTCTATAGAGATCAGGAAACTTCATATACTTATGTAACTCCAAACATTCTGGAAAACTAGGATAACCTGGGTAATTTTTATATCAATCTAGTATAAAAAATTCAGATCAAAAGAACGCTTATGTGATTTTAGAAAATTATTTTACTGGGTGCAAAAGTTTCTATTTTTCAGCAAGATCAAATCAACTACCACCGTAAGCCATCCCAAAGGTCTTACTTGGTTCAAATACTAATTAAAACATGAAAACACATCTAACCATAGGCTAGATGATATATTTATTCATAAACGGGAACAAAAAAGCAAGAACAAAAGTAAAATTGGGTTTCCTCTCAACAAGCGCTACCGTTTAACGCCCCTAGCTAGGCATAACGCATACCGAAAAAGGCTTTTGCCCCACTTTATATATAAAGCAACGACCAGAAGTACAAATACGAATGCAAAACGCAACCACCCACACAACACACACATCCAAGACAAGATACAAGGGTGCCGATGCACCGCAACACAACCCAATCGACCACCAAGCACACTACCAAACACTTGGGGCCGACGAGGACCTTCCGAGACCTAGCCACCGAGAAGTGAAGCGGGACAATGGCGAAGCATGGACTCCAAGGCAGTGCCTTCAAGAAGGGCACGACATCGAAAGTCTCCACCGCCCGATCTCGGAGATCAAGTTTTCACACGGAGCAACATGGAGAAAAGAAAACACCACGACGGAGCCTTCATGAAGGAAACGACGCCCGCGGCCGCCGCCACCGTCGGCCGGAGAAGACCGGGCAAGTTATGCACTCCGGTGTTAACCCTCTACCAAACCACCATGCTCTCCAAACATCACCAACCATGCCACCCACGTGGCCATGGCTGCCCGACAGCACCCAAGATGCGCTCTCCGCCCACGAACACCGCATCTCACGTCGCCAGGGCCGCCGCCCAACATCCAAGCAACTCCGTGAACACCCAAAGGTCTTGGCTTTGGCCTGATTGGCAGCCCCCACCTATGAAGATGGCAGCAACCGCCCTGCCTCGAAACATTGCGAGAACCCCAACAAAGAGCACACAGCCAAGGAAGTGGGGAGGAGGAGCGGACGCATCCGGACCGGTGCACCCCTGCACCGTCGACGGGTGGCCATCGGGGCCTCCCATCCCTCCTGAGAACTCCCCACCGGACACACCCCCATGTCGCCTCACCATGGCGCCCGCCGCAGCTCGACACGAGGCCACCAACTGCAGCCCACGCAACCATTGACAAGGAGTGCGAAGCCAACCCGCACCCGCAGCCAAGAGCACTCACTGGGAGAGCCACCCCGCGCCGCTCACCATCGTCCAGGGGCCGGATCAGGGGAGCCCCGATTGGAGGTCGGCCAGCACGCACCACCAGCTCGCGTGCCCACCCCGAGCCTGTCCACCGCGTAACATGCCGCAGTAGACATGCCCACCCTGCCGGCGCCGTCCGCGCCCGCTGGCCCGCCAGATCTGGCCAAGCCCAGACCAGGCCACCACCGCATCCGCGAGCGAGAGCCACCTCGAGAAGCCCACCGTGCCGCCACCAGGCTCTCACTACCCCGCCGCCAGGGCCCGCCGCCACGCCTCCGCGCCCCTCGCCAGCGCGAAGCTCCGCCAGACGCTGTCGACCCGCGCTTACTACCTTCGAGCGGGATGTATATGGAGCCCCGCCGCCATCGGCACTGGCGGGCTTTGCCCGACAGCGAGGTCTGACAGTGGCGAAGGAGGGAAGGGAGGAGGGGAGGCTCAAAGCCGGCAGCTAGGGTCCCCCCCCGGTCGCCACATGGGGCGACGCGGGGAGGGGAGGGGGGCTGGTCCAAGGAAGCCGCATAATGCATAAGTAGCTCTTATAATAGATTCATATGGCAACTTCATTTTCTTTTTAGGAAAGTGTTCCATACCCTTCCTTCACAGAAATTGAAATCTAATGTTTCCTTCTTTCATACAATAATTGCACCAATCGTTCTAAGGAAAGGTCTACCAAGAATAATAGGACATGTAGGATTGCAATCTATATCAAGCACAATAAAATCTACGGGCACATAGTTCCTATTAGCAACAATAAGAACATCATTAATCCTTCCCATAGGTTTTTTAATAGTGTAATCCGCAAGATGCAAATTTAAAGAACAACCATCAAATTCACGGAAACCTAGCACATCACATAAAGTTTTTGGAATCATGGAAACGCTAGCACCCAAGTCACACAAAGCATGGCACTCATAATCTTTAATTTTAATCTTAATTGTAGGTTCCCACTCATCTTCAAGCTTTCTAGGGATAGAAACTTCCAACTCAAGTTTTTCTTCAAAAGATTTTGTCATAATATCAATGATATGTTTAGTAAAAGCTTTATTTTAATTATAAGCATGAGGAGAATTCAACATGGATTGCAACAAGGAAATACAGTCTATCAAAGAACAATTATCATAATTAATATCCTTGAAATACAAAAGAGTGGGTTCATTGCTACTTAAAGTTCTGACCTCTCCAATCCCACTTTTATCAATTTTTGCATCAAGATCTATAAACTCCGAATCATTGGGATGCCTTTTAGCTAAAGTTGACTCTTCTCCAGTCCCATCTTTATCTAGATTTATATTAGAAAACAAAGATTCAATAGGAGTAACATCAATCACTTTAAGACCTTCATCATTACTTTCACAAGAAATAGAACAACATGCTTTTACAAACCAATCTCGCTTAGCACGCATCCTAGCGGTTCTTTCTTTGCATTCATCAATAGAAATTTTAATAGCTTTCAGAGATTCATTAATATCATAGTTGGGAGGGATAGAGCTAATTTTCAAAGAATCAATCTCAAGAGAAATTCTATCCACGTTCCTAGCCAAATCATCTATCTTAAGCAATTTTTCTTCAACCATAGCGTTGAAATTATTTTGAGAACTAATAAATTATTTAATATTGTTCTCAAGATTAGAAGGCATCTTATTATAATTTCAATAAGAACTGTTGTAGGAATTACTATAATTATTAGTGGAATTACTAGGAAACGACCTAGGGTTGAAATTACCTCTATACGCGTTATTACCAAAATAATTCCTACCAACAAAATTGACATCCATAGATTAATTATTGTTCTCAATCAAAGTAGACAAAGGCATATCATTAGGATCAATAGGAGAACTCTTACTAGCAAACAACTTCATAAGTTCATCCATCTTTCCACTCAAAACATTAATTTCTTCAATCGCATGCACTTTTTTACTAATAGAGGATCTTTCGGTATGCCATTGAGAGTAATTAGCCATGATATTATCTAGGAGTTTAATAGATTCCCCAAATGTGATTTCCATAAAAGTACCACCCGCGGTCGAATATAAAAGATTTCTGGATGCAAAAATCAATTTGGCATAAAAAAATGTATGGTCATCCATAAACTTAAACCATGAGTAGGGCAATTTCATATCATCAATTTCATCCTCTCCCATGATTGTGCAACATGTTCATGATCAAGTTGCTTCAAATTAATTATATCGTTCCTAACGGAGATGATCTTAGAGGGAGGAAAATACTTGGAAATAAAAGCATCTTTGCACTTATTCCATGAAATACTATTTTTAGGCAAAGATGAAAACCAAGTTTAAGCATGATTTCGTAGTGAAAATGGGAATAGATTCAATTTAACAATATCATTATCCACATCTTTATTCTTTTGCGTATCACACAACTCAACGAAAGTATTTAGACGGGATGCGGCATCTTCACTAGGAAGGACGGAAAATTGTTCTTTCATAACAAGATTCAGCAAAGCGACATTAATTTCATAAGATTCCGCACTAGTGGCGGGAGAAATCGGAGTACTAATAAAATCATTATTATTAGTTTTGTAAAAATCACGAAACTTAGTATTCTCTTGAGTCATCATGACCAAGCAATCAATCTAGCACACGAGCAACCAAAAAGCAAACGAAAAGACATTATGGAAGAAGGGCGAATAAAAAGGACAAATCTTTTTGTATTTTTCTGAAAATCGTTTTAGAAGAGGGGGAGAGGAAAACAAGAGGCAAATGGAAAATAATGTATGCAAGATATGAGTGTTTACGATGGGTACTGTTGGGAAACGTAGTAATTTCAAAAAAATTCCTACGCACACACAAGATCATGGTGATGGCATAGCAACGAGAGGGGAGAGTATTGTCCACGCACTGTGAGACCGTGAAGCGGAAGCGCTATGACAACGCTGTTGATGTAGTCATATGTCTTCACAATCCGACCGATCCAAGTACCGAACGCTCGCACCTCCGAAGTTCAGACACGCTCAGCTCGATGACGATCCCCGGCCCGATCCAGAAAGTGTCGGGATGAGTTCCACAAGACCACGGCGTGGTGACGATGATGATGTTCTACCGGCGCAGGGCTTCACCTAAACTCCGCGACGATATGACCGAGGTGGAATATGGTGGAGGGGGGCACCGCACACGGCTAAGGAACGATCCGTAGATCAACTTGTGTGTCTATGGGGTGCCCCCTGCCCCCGTATATAAAGGAGCAAGGGGGAGGCGGCCGGCCTACGAGGAGGGTGCGCCAAGGGGGGAGTCCTACTCCCACCGGGAGTAGGACTCCTCCTTCCCTTGTTGGAGTAGGAGAGAAGGAAAGAGGGGGAGAGGAGGAAGGAAAAGGGGGCTGCACCCCCTGTCCAATTCGGACCAGAGGGGGGCTGCGCGCCTCCTTCCTTTCGCCCTCTCTCCTCTATTATCGTATGGCCCAATAAGGCCCATATACTCCCGGCGAATTCCGTAACTCTCCCAGACTCAAAAATACCCAATCACTAAACCTTTCCAAAGTCCGAATATAGTCGTCCAATATATCGATCTTTACGCCTCGACCATTTCGAGACTCCTCGTCATGTCCCCGATCTCATCCGGACTCAACTCCTTCGGTACATCAAAACTCATAAACTCATAATATAACTGTCATCGAAACCTTAAGCGTGCGGACCCTAAGGGTTCGAGAACTATGTAGACATGACCTAGAACTATTCTTGGTCAATAACCAATAGCGGAACCTGGATGCTCATATTGGCTCCCTTTATCGGTCAAACCGCATAACAACATACGTTGTTCCCTTTGTTATTAGTATGTTACTTGCCCGAGATTCGATCATCGGTATCCAATACCTAGTTCAATCTCATTACCGGCAAGTCTCTTTACTTGTTACGTAATGCATCATTCCGTAACTAACTCATTAGCTACATTCCTTGCAAGGCTTATAGTGATGTGCATTACCGAGAGGGCCCAGAGATACCTCTCCGACAGTCGGAGTGATAAAACCTAATCTCGAAATACGCCAACCCAACATGTACCTTTGGAGACACCTGTAGTACTCCTTTATAATCACCCGCCACGCCAGACGCTTGAAGCACCTGTCGGTGTCAAACCGCGGATCTCGGGTATGGGGTCCCGAATCAAGCGCCTAGGCGGATGGTAACAGGAGACGAGGGACACAATGTTTTTACCTGTGTTCGTGCCCTCTCGATGGAGGTAATACCCTCGCCCTTCTTGATTAATATTGATGATATGGGTAGTACAAGAGTAGATCTACCACGAGATCAAGGAGGCTAAACCCTAGAAGTTAGCCTATGGTATGATTGTCGAGATGTAATGTTGTGTCCTACGGATTAAAGCCCTCCGGTTTATATAGACACCGAGAGGCTAGGGTTACACAGTAGTCGGTTACAATGGTAGGAGATCTACATATCCGTATTGCCAAGCTTGCCTTCCACGCCAAGGAAAGTACCTTCCTGACACGAGCCGAATCTTCAATCTTCTATCTTCGTAGTCCGGGAGTCCGGCGGATATTGATAGTCCGGCTGGCGGACACCCCTAGTCCAGACTCCTCAAGAGCTCCGAACCAGGCTTCAATGACGATAAGTCCAGCGTGCTTGTAGTCTTCGGCGTTGCAAGGCGGGTTGTCCCTTCAAATTCCATGTTCCTGCCGAATAGTGTCCGGCTTCACCTCGAATACTTTGCTCCTTGGCTTCTACGCCAAATTATGGCCCTCTTCCACGCTGCCGCATCAATGCGAAAAGCCAGGAGTTCTTTACATTTTCCCCTAATCGTGCGGGTCTCCCGCCTATTAAAGGGCAGGGATCCAGATCCAAACCGCACCATCTTCCTCCCGCAGATACTTCAAGCGCCTCGACCTCAAAATCCATTCCATCATGGATGGTCAACGCGCTCTTCCTCACGCGCCCCAGCCCATCACCGGGATTGGAGGAGGTGCTCTATTTCGCACAACGAGCTAGTAAAGCTCCAAACGGAGGGATTGCTTCCTCCGCCTTCATGGTCCCGGTCCGAGCCGGACTGGTTACTTATCGAGGTGGGAGGCAGGAGGACACCCTAAGCCCCAACAAGGGGAGCGGTGTGTTTCGCCCCTATCTAATAAGTGGGCTCGGATTTAATACATCCGCTCCTCCGCTGGCCTCAAGTTCTATGGACTCTAGCTCCACCACCTCACGCCCGCCTGTTTGCACATCGCGGGCTATGTAGCTCTTTGCGAGCTATTCTCGGCATCGATCCCCATTTCGCATTGTGGAAGAGGTTGTTCGCCTCGTGCCCCGCTCTCACCAGGGGTCCATATATCAAGTGGGCGGCGCCAAATATGGCGATCGCTGGGACCGGATACCTATCCGCACCCCAAGAGGGCGTCCAAGACCGCCCTCGAGTGGTTTTATGTCGAGACGCCCACGCCCGACCCAGTCCGGATTGGCCTCCCGGAGTTTGATGTCTGCTCCTTGAAGAAACGCCTCGGTGGCGCCTCATGAGCCCCGCTTGGAGGAAGACAAGAGCGCCCATTACTTGATGGGTCGGATAAGATTAATGGCTCATTCCGCTTGACCATGATTGGAGTTATGGCGACGCATCAAGCGGGAGTGCAGCCGCTGCAATATAGAGGCCACCCCATGTGGGATTTCAATGGGGAGGACGATGTTACCGCAAGACGGCCAAGAAGGGCGGATTCGACCGAGGATCTCGTGAAGATCCCGCCCAACTGCATAAGGGGAGAAGGAGGACTTCCTTCGTCCAACACTGTGGATGGGTTTTCCATGATCAATCCTAGAGGATGGGTAAGCGAACACCTCAAAAGGGCCCTTACCCGTATCTTCGAAGTTCAAACTTCTTATATTACGTCTTCGGCGCAGGGTCTACGCCGGACTGTGGAGGACATGCTGAGTCCTGCTCCACAACCCAAGGATCCGGAAGGATCCCTTGGTCCGGCCTCCGAAGAGGATCCGGACATCGGGGTGGAGCTGATCGACGGGGTGTATCACCAGCTAAGCATTGATGATGCTTTGGTCGCCATTATGGCGGACTACCCCGGGCTAAATTCGGCATCCCAGGTGACCAAGACCGAAGTCCGGACACCGTTATCTTATCCTTGGCTATTTTTGACCTTCGCGAACGATGGCATTTTGCAGGAAGCGCCATTACGGCCGGGAGCCGAGCCTGCGGCGGCCGACCTACAGAGGTCGGTCCGAACTAGCAGGAGAAAAAGGAGCGCCGTGCGGGCGGAATCGTCGCCGCAGAGGTATGGCTCGTGTTTAATCCTTTTGAGCAACGTTCCAAGGAAACTTCTAAGCGCCACGATCTTTATAGAAGAAAAGCGCCACGGATCATGAAAGCATAGGAATTGCCGACCCCACCAATACCAGCCAGTGCTCCAATACCGGACTGCAGGGGAGGCAAGCGCAAGACGCGAACCGGATCCTACTCCAACGAAGGATACCGATGCATCGTCCGCCACCAAATCAGAGGTGGAGAGCGCTATGAATCATAGACGCCACGACAGTTTTTCAAGAGGCGTGTTTTTCCCGAGGCATTGGATGCCTTCAACGCAGGGGACGCGATCTCCGGCTGCTCAAAATGGTTTTACCAGGTCATGAGCAAGATGTTAAAGACATACGGTAAAGATATTTTAATGGTTGTATACACCAAGAGCCCCCGAGACTTAAATTAGTTATGTTAACTGATTTAAGGATCATTTGAATTTTCAGCTCTTAACGAGAAGAACGCCCACTGTCTCTGGAGCTGCAAGATTGCAAGGCCCAACTTGAGGTCAAGACTTGTCTGCCGAGGAGGAGACGGAAAGACCCTCCCGGTAACACATTTGTATAAATTAATATAGGCGCTGTATGCGGCATGCGCCATGAAGTCTAATAATGACATCAGAGGCGCCACCAACAAGATCCGGACAGTAGCAGCCATCGCGCCACCTAAAGGTCAGCGAGAATGTGTCAAGAGAGTTCAGCAGAAAGGAACAAGCTCCAAGATGCCAACGCCAAGCTCGGAGAAGAGCTGAAAGGCGCACAGCCGAGCTGTCCGGCCCGCCAAGGAGAATCAACGGCTTGCGCAAGCATCTATAGTAGTGCTTGAGCGAACTCTCTAAGGAAGAAGAGTTCGGCGAGGAAGTGATTTGACATAATATGTCTTGTAGGTATACTCACGGGCCATCCTCATGGAGGAGATGCCCAGATCAATGGGTGATCAACTTCCCGAACTGTTGCAGCTGTTCGAACGAGTTTGGCAGGCAATGAGTGGCGCCGTACAGGCTTTATGGCCATCCCTCGCCCCGCCCGAGGGCCTCGGGGAGCTTGCAGAGAAGCTACAGGGAGTGCGGCAGCGCCTGCTTTGTGGAAGGTTTCGCTTGCCGCCAAGGTGCTGGGGAGGCTTGGGCCATGGTGAAGACGCTGTACAAGAAGGCGGATCCTAACCATATGGCCAAGTTGGACCGGTGGGGCCCGACGGGAAGGAGATCCTCGTGAGTTTAGTGTACAGCCAGTAGAACTGGCTGCTAAATTTTCCCAAATGGATCAGAACTAGACAGCCTGTTAGACGGGATTGAGGAGGAATACAATCAATAATCTTGACAATGTATGTTATCCTTAAAATGACATGTGAAATGCCTTCTAGCCGGATTGTAGATCGCTTGTCGTTGCCGACCTTTTCGCTTCGACCTCGGGACCCTAGAGTCCTGAGTGTGTCCGAATACCTTTTGGTTAATAAATAACCGTGGTATGCATGGAGACTAGGCGAGGGGTCATTAGTGCTTTATCGCATAAGTGCCCAACTAGTTATGTTATATTACATGGTTAGTAAGAAACATCTTCCAGGAGAATAGTTCCGCTAAGGGTTCCTTTTGTTGGGTGGCATGCCCTAAAGTGCATGTCCGGACTGCCAAGGAGCAAAAAACATCCGGGGCAGATGGAAAAATAGGTAAAAGTCATCTTTGAATCACCGACCAAATATTCCCTTAAGAACGCTTAGCTTTCGGCTTCACCCACCGAGGTACACATCCGTCGACCCGGCAAGAATAATCGCAGAGGTGCTCCTTTACCACCTAGCCAAACAATCGGAACGAGGGGTAAGCACAGAGCCAGCAACCCAGCTTGGCCAAAACTTAAGTCATATCGATGCATATAATGGCGAGTAAAAGGTACATGTGGAAGCGTGACACATGTGTTGGGTATAAAACTCAGATAGTTGAGCTTCGTAAAAGAAGCCCCTCAGAATAACGAGTGCTGATGGCACATCGTATGTGTGCAAAAATGCGAAAATATACCCCAAGGGGCTTGTTAATTAAGAAGGAAAAAAGAGAAAAAGAGGACAGCCGAAATATAAAAGGATGGACAGGGGAAGGGGACGAACTCTTAGTCCGGTCGCTAGGCATAGAATCGTCGGAGTCGGGCTGCGTTCCATGGGTTCAGCTCGAGTCGGTTGTCCGATGCATTTCGTAGACGGTACGCTCCGCTGGTCAAGATTGATCAATAATGAAGGGCCTTCCCATCCGGCTTGAGCTTGTCCTTTTCTTGTCCGGCAGCGAGAACTAGTTCGCCAACGTTATAGGTCTTGGCCCGCATTTCTCGCTTTGATATCTTCGGCTCTGCTGCCGATAGAATGCGTAACGAGCCTTCGCGACGCCCCGCTTCTTCCTCCAATGTGTCCAAGCTGTCCCGCCGATCTAGCTCGCTTCTCTTTCTCATACATGCGCACTCAAGGTGAGTCATGAATAATGTCGCAGGCAGGACTGCCTCTCGCGCCAGATACCATAAAGAATGGTGTGAATCCGTAGTATGGTTAGGCGTTGTCCGCAGCCCCCCGTAGTACGGAGTCGAGCTCCTCGACCCATTGGTATCGAATTTGGTGAGTGACCTCACCAACTGGGTTTAATGCCGCCATTATTAGACCGCTTGCTCTTTCCACTTGACCGCTGGTTTGAGGGTGATAGACTAACGCATAGTCGAGCTTAATGCCCATATTTTTGCACCATAACTTGACCTCATCGGCCGTGAAGTTCGTGCCGCTGTCGGTGATGATGCTGTGGGGACTCAGACGGTGTACCACCGCCGGTATAAAGTCTATCACTGGTCCGGACTCGCCGCTTTGACCGGTCCGCCTCTATCCATTTGGTGAACTTATCCACCATGACCAATAGGTACTTTTTCTTGTGGGTTCCCTTTAAGGGTCCGACCATGTCAAGCCCCTGCATCGCGAACGCCGTAATGGGTATGGTTTTGAGGGCGGTGGGTGGCATATGGCTCGATTAGCAAAGAGTCGGCAACCGACGATCGCCGACCAAGTCTCACAGATCCGCCCGAGCCGTCGGCCAATAAAATCCTCAGACGGAATGCCTTTCCTACCAGGGCCCGGCTGCTGCGTGGTGTCCACCTAGTCCGCATGGATTTCAGCCAGAGGTTTCGCCTTTCTTCTTCGGAGATACACCTTTGAAGGACTCCGTAGTACTTTTCTTATAAAGTTCTCCTCATGGACCTTGTAGGCCTTCGATCACGGACTATGCAATGGGCCTCATTTTGGTCTTCGGAAGTTCTTGCCTAAGTAAGTAGGCTAGAAAGGTTCTGTCCACGCGCGATTATCGCCATTATATCGTATGGCGGATGGTGTTATGTCGCTCGCTGAATCGCCATTGGTGCGGCTTTCTCCGTTTGTCGCTACCGACTCTCTTCCCATAGTACGGAGGGCTTGAAGAGCCGCTCCAGAAGATATTTGAGGACAGATCACGCTTCGCACCGATGCGAGCCAGACGCCGGCCGCTTGGTTATTATCGCTGGCTATGTGATGGAATTCGAGTCCTTCAAACCGAAGCCGACATTTTCAAGACAGATTACGATATGCTGCCATTTTCGGATCCTTGGCGTCAAGTCTCCATTTATTTGGGATATTGCAAGGTTTGAATCCTCACAAGACCTCTAGGCGTTGGATGCCCATGGAGACCGCCATCCGGAGATCATGTAACAGGCCTCAGATTCGCCGCATTGTTGGAGTCCGTGTACATTATTTGAAGTACATATCGAATCAGATGTCCGTGGGGACGCCAAGACGACGCCAAATTTCTAGTCCGCCAACATTTTGGAGCCGCAAAGTGCATAGTCCATTGGAGTATGCGCCGCACTTTTTAGGTAGTTCGGCTTCACCACTCGGCGACGAAGTCAGCCAAAACTTGTGACTTTATGGCTCGCCGAGGTTTGTAGGTTATGTCGAATGGCAAGAGCTCAATGGCCCATTTTGCAATCCCGCCCGCTATGTCATGTTATTTATAATGTCATTGAGTGGTACCTCGAGGCCATCATATCGAACACTCTTGAAAGTAGTGCCCGAGCTTCATGACGCCATGAACACCGTGATATGCTATCTTTTGATAGTGCGGTAACGGATTTGCAGGGGTTAACACAAAGGGATACGTAATACACTAGTTTTTGAAGAGGGAATTTATGCCCTTCGCTGCTCGCTCGACGACGAGGACAGCGCCACAACTTGATGTGTTGCAGCGATGTATAACAACATTGGTTCGCCTCGAGTGGGCGCAGCCAGACCGGATTTGTTGCCAATACGGCCTTTATTTCTTCGAAGTCCGCAAGAAGGGCGGCATCCGCCCACTGGTGTTCGATGACGCCTTAGGAGGCGATAAAGGGCAACGCCTTCTCTCCTAAACGGGAGATAAAACGGCTTAGAGCTGCCACGCATCCTGTTAACTTTTGTATTTGCTTGAGGTCTTTTGGAATATCCAACTGTGACAGAGCCCGGATTTTGGCCGGATTTGCTTCAATTCCTCTACCGGATACGATGAAGCCCAAGAGCTTTCCGCTGGTACACCAAAACACATTTTTCCGGATTCAGCTTGATGTCATATGCTCTAAGGTTGTCGAATGTGAGCCTCAAATCGCCTACTAGAGTTTCGACGAGTTTTGTTTTGACGACCACGCCGCTCACGATGCCTCGGCTGTTTTGCCTATCCGGTAGCCGACATGTTTGAATCATGCGCTGATAAGTTGCGCCGGCGCTTTTAAGTCCAAAGGGCATCGTGTTGAAGCGTAATGGTCCGTATGGAGTAATGAATGCCGTTGCAGCTTGATCTACTTCCGCCATCTTGATTTGATGATAGCCAAAGTATGCATCCAGGAAGCACAACGAGTCGTGTTCCGCCGTGGCGCCGATAATTTGATCGATGCGGGAGGGGAAAGGATCCTTTGGGCAAGCCTTATTGAGGTCTTTGAAGTCGACTACGAGGCGCCAGGATTTGTCCTTCTTGGTACCATCACTAAATTTGCTAGCCATCCGGATGTTTGATATCTCTAATGAATCCGGCTTCCAATAACTTGGCTAGCTCTTCTCCCATTGCCTGTCTTTTGGGCTCGGAAAATCGTCGAAGAGCCTGTTTGACTGGTTTGAATCCTTTTAGGATGTTGAGGCTGTGTTCTGCCAACCTGCGAGGGATCCTGGGCATGTCTGAAGGGTGCCAGGCAAAGATGTCCCAATTTTCCCGAAGGAATTCGCGCAGTGCGGCGTCGACTTCGGGGTTCAACTGTGCCCCGATGGAGGCCATCTTTGTTGGGTCCATTGGGTGGACCTGAAATTTAACTATCTCATCTGCTGGTTTGAAGGAGGTGGATTTGGATCTTCTATCAAGTATCACATCGTCCTTGTTTACCGTAGAGCGCAGCGCGGTGAGTTCCTCTGCCGCTAAGGCTTCGGATAGTGCTTCGAGGGCTAGTGCGGCTGTCTTGTTTTCGGTGCGGAGTGCTGTGTCCGGATCACTGGTGAGAGTGATTATTCCGCTGGGCCCAGGCATTTTAAGCTTCATGTACCCGTAATGAGGTATTGCTTGAAAATTGTGAATGCCTCTCGCCCTAATATGGCGGATAGCCGCCGCCGAGCGGGCCACCGAACGTGACTTCTTCGGATCTGAATTGTCCGGAGAGCCGAACACCACATCGAGTGTGATTTTTCCGGCAGCGCTTCCGCTAGGGATTATTCCTCCAAGGTTGTGCCGCTTCGCTCAATACGGCTCCAATCGGTTTCCATTTTCCGCAAGGTTTCATAAATGAGGTTTAGTCCGCCGCCGCCGTCCATGAGGACTTTCGTCACCGAAAGCCGCCCACTATGGGACTAAGTACCGCAAAGGTAGCCGGGCTCGTAGATCGATGTAGGCTCGTCGCCGGCGCCAAGGTGATAGCTGTGTCGCTCCATGGATTTGCTGTTGCTACTTGGTAGACTTCGCAAGTTCGCGGATTGTTCGCTTCCGCATATTATTTGATGTGAAAGTCTCAAGACTGCTGATACCGTGGCTGGTATTGTTGGAGTGGTTACCGAGCTAGAAGCTCTTCGCCACTTTTGGTCACCGCCGAGTATCCAACATGCTCGAAGGCTGTGTGTTGGGACAGCTCCTCAGATTATGAAGTTTACAGGTCCATTGAGCCATCCCTCCAAAGACGGTTCCGCTTCCTTGCCGGGTTTTTGCTTTTTGGTTTTTGCATCCGGGGCCTGATTGTGAGGCGCCTTTACCGCTGGATCGGGTTTGGGGCCGGATTATCCCAAAATTGATTTTCAGTTTTCCTGAAACTTTCCATCGCACAAGATTTTCAGATTATGGACGCCAGATCGGTAAAACGCGTAATCTTGAGACGATCAATGGCGCTCAGATTCCCCGTCTGCGCGCTTATTGCGTAAGATTGAGATTGCATTTTCCTCTCGCCACCCTTTATCCCGCCCATAACCAGGAGGAATCGCCCAAGAATGATGTACTGCTTCGAGGGCTCTTGCCAATTAGAGATAGGTCGATATGTCCGGGCGGTGGGTGGAATAAAATCCGATCCCTGCCCATCTTTGGGCTCAAAGGCCGAGGGTCTTCCGAATTTGAAGCTTGATTTGCCGGAAACAGCCCAATGAGTCCGGAGCGACGATGATTTTAGGTTCAATGCTCGATCAGAGTCCGCCCCTCCGCTGGAATCCGCATGGAGGGTTCGGGAATCCGGACACAGATTGTTTTCAACAACGCAACGAATTGCCGAAGTTGTTCTTCTACCACTTCGACGCAGGGTAGCCCGGGAGAGTTAATCTCTCGGATTGGTTTTAAGCCCGATCTGATTGTAGTCCATTGCGACTCCTGGAGGGGCGATGCGATCCAAGAGCTCGTTAATGCACGAGAGCTCGATTGATCTAACTGCTCGGCAGCTTTAGGGCTGACGCGAAGATTGCTTTCGGCGACTTGAGAAGTCATTGTCAAACGACGCCGGACAAAGCGGTCATAAGAAAGCCACCAAGCCGGATTGTTTGACCGGCGCCAAGGCCCTCCGCGAAAAACACCGCCTTTGAAGACGGGTAAAGGCATCCGCCTATCGGAGACGCACACGAGGAACTCTCAATGAAAGCACCAATGTCGATGCCAAAACCGGCGGATCTCGGTAGGGGGTCCCGAACTGCAGGCCTAGGCGGATGGTAACAGGAGACTAGGGACACAATGTTTTTACCTGTGTTCAGCCCTCTCGATGGAGGTAATACCCTACATCCTCGCTTGATTAATACTGATGATATGGGTAGTACAAGAGTAGATCTACCACGAGATCAAGGAGGCTAAACCCTAGAAGCTAGCCTATGGTATGATTGTAGAGATGTAATGTTGTGTCCTACGGACTAAAGCCCTCCGGTTTATATAAACGCCGGAGAGGCTAGGGTTACACAGAGTCGGTTACAATGGTAGGAGATCTACATATCCGTATTGCCAAGCTTGCCTTCCACGCCAAGGAAAGTACCTTCCGGACACGAGTCGGAGTCTTCAATCTTCTATCTTCGTAGTCTGGGAGTCCGGCGGATATTGATAGTCCAGCTGGCCGGACACCCCCTAGTCCAGGACTCCCTCACACCCAAAGTGTTCCTCCGGCAAACGGTAGTTGCATAATCTCATAGTTACAGGAACATGTATAAGTCATGAAGAAAGCAATAGCAACATACTAAACGATCAAGTGCTAGGCTAACGGAATGGGTCATATCAATCACATCATTCTCCTAATGATGTGATCCCATTAATCAAATGACAACTCATGTCTATGGCTAGGAAACTTAACCATCTTTGATTCACGAGCTAGTCAAGTAGAGGCATACTAGTGATGTTGTGTTTGTCTATGTATTCACACATGTACTATGTTTCCGGTTAATACAATTCTAGCATGAATAATAAACATTTATCATGATATGAGGAAATAAATAATAACTTTATTATTGCCTCTATGGCATATTTCCTTCAGGTACTTGGTAGGATTGATGTAGATCTCCCCGGCAACAGCGCCGAAAATCCTTCACAAACAATCAAACACTTGCACCCAACGCGATAAAGGGGTTGTCAATTCCTTCACGGTCACTTGGAAAGGTGAGATCTGATAGAGATAGATATAAAAGATTTCTAAAACGTAAAACAAAATAAAAGTAAATAAAACTCAGCAAGGTATTTTTTGGGTTTTTTGGTTTATAGTTCTGAAAATATATGATGGAAAATAGACCCTGGGGCCATAGGTTTCACTAGAGGCTTCTCTCTTGAAAGAAAATAATACGATGGGTGAACAAATTACTATCGAGCAGTTGGTAGAAAAATGCAAAGTTATGACGATATCCAAGGCAATGATTATGAATATAGGCATCGCGTCCGTGTCAAGTAGACCGACTCCTGCCTGCATCTACTACTATTACTCCACTCTTCGACCGACTCCTGCCTGCATCTAGAGTATTAAGTTCAAGAGAACAGAGTAACGCTTTAAGTAAGATGACATGATGTAGAGGGATAAAGTCAAGCAATATGATGAAAACCCTATCTTTTTACCCTTGATGGCAACAATACAATACGTGTCTCGCTACCCCTACTGTCACTGGGTGAGGAGACCGCAAAATTGAACCCAAAATTAAGCACCTCTCTCATTGCAAGAAATACCTATCTAGTTGGACAAACCAAACCGCTAATGCAAAGAGAAATGCAAATATATCAAATCATGCATATACGAATCCAGAGAAGATTCAAATAATATTCATAGATAATCTGATCATAAATCCACAATTCACCGATCTCAACAAACACACCGCAAAAGAATATTACATCGGATAGAACTCCAAGAACTTCGACGAGAACATTGTATTGAAGATCAAAGAGAGAGAAGAAGCCACCTAGCTCCTAGCTATGGACCCGTAGGTCTGTGGTAAACTACTCACGCTTCATCGGAAGGGCAATAGAGTTGATCTAGAAGCCCTCCATGATCGAATCCTC
Organism: Aegilops speltoides; assembly: GCA_021437245.1. Classification (NCBI taxonomy): domain Eukaryota; kingdom Viridiplantae; phylum Streptophyta; class Magnoliopsida; order Poales; family Poaceae; genus Aegilops; species Aegilops speltoides. The sequence goes on from CM038143.1 coordinate 324,404,723, forward strand.
CTCCGGCAGAGTACCGAAAAAGGCCTCCAGATGGGATCTCATGAGGTTAGAAACCTGCAGTGGTGGAAAAGTATTTTGTTGGACGCTTTTGGTCGGTTGGGAATATTTCTGAATTTGTAGGCGAAGAATTAGGGTTGGAGGAGCTCCGAGGGGCCCACAAGCCCCCCCTTGGGGTGCGCCCCTGAGGCTTGTGGCCGCCTCAGGACTCCTCTAACTTCATCTCCAAGTCCTACATGTGCCTTCTGGTCCAAGAAAACTCATCATACTGTTTTATTCCGTTTGGACTCCGTTTGATATTCCTTTTCTATAAAACTCAAAAACAAGGAAAAACAGAAACTGGCACTGGGCTTTGGGTTAATAAGTTAGTCCCAAAAATAATATAAAATAGCACACTAATGCATAAAAAACATCCAAAACGGATACTATAATAGCATGGAACAATCTAAATTATAGATACCTTGGAGACATATCAGCAACTGTGCAGTTTACCGTAGGCAACCGCGCAAGCTTCCCGCCTACCTAGATTGGCCACGCGTCGGCTAGAAGAGGGGCAAATGATGGGCGTTTACTTGCAAAAAGCTTTGAAAAAGTGTGTGGAATGACTTCGATCATAAGTTTACCCATGGGTGATGAGGTCAAAGGTACACAGAAGGGTGATCATGGACACTCGAGTGCGATAATTAATTCTTCGCTCTATAGGGTACACGGTTGAAGAAACCAACTCTGTGCAATAATGTGCTACGAGATCGGTGAAACCCATTCGAGAATGGTTAATAAAATCTAAGTCCATTGCATATTAAGGTCAAAATAGTACTACCAGTATTAGAGTCTCATATGATGCCATTTCAAGGATTGTACCACAAAAGCCCGGAGTATTACAAGGTTCAAATTCCAGAGTTATATGGCTCAAATTCAAAGATTACAAGGTTCAAACGGATATTAGAAACGAAATTCAGGTCATTCAGCTGCAAACGCCCGCGCTGATCAGCTAGACATGGATATAAGAGAGGTTCAAACTAGTATTACCACTAGTAAGGTTGGTTTCTTAACCTCATCATTTCTGCAAAAGGATCAGCCACTGACAAGTCATGTATGGGGTTCACACGATGACTTCCAATTACTCTGTCATGTGAAGTTCTAAAATGAAATTCAGCTTTTTCGGAGCCTTTTCCATTCTGCTGCAGCCGGTGGCGCTGATCAACAAACCATTCATTTTGGCGAAATAAATCTAGGGCAAACCTCATTACCTTCAGCACCCTTACTTTGACAACAAAGAACCTGGTGAATATAATCTCCGATAAGGTTCCTTGGTGTTGTCTACTATGCAACTTTATTCTTGTAGACTCATGTTGGGCCTCCAAGCGCAGAGTTTTGTAGGACAGTAGCAATTTTCCCTCAAGTGGATGACCTAAGCTTTATCAATCTGTGGGAGGCATAGGATGAAGATAGTCTCTCTTAAGCAACCCTGCAATTGAATACAAGAAATCTCTTGTGTCCCCAACATACCCAATACAATGGCAAATTGTATAGGTGCACTAGTTCAGCGAAGAGATGGTGATAACAGTGTAGTATGGATAGTAGATATGAGTTTTTGTAGTGCGAACAATAAAAAACCGCAAGGTAGTAAATAGTAAAACATAGCACAAACGGTATCGCAATGATGGAAGATGAGGCCTAGGGTGCATACTTTCACTAGTGCAATCTCTCAACAATGCTAACATAGTTGGATCATGTGATTATCCCTGAAAGTGCAATAAAGAATCACTCCGAGTTCCTATTAGCGGAGAACAAAAGATAGAAATTGGTTGTAGGGTACGGAACCACCTCAAAGCTATTCTTTCCGATCAATCTATCCTAGAGTTCGTACTAAAATAACGTGAAGCTATTCTTTCCGATCAATCTAACCAAGAGTTCGTACTAAAATAACACCATATAACACACATCAATCAACCCTAATGTCACCTAGATACTCCAATGTCACCACAAGTATCCGTGAGTTAATTCTGTGATATGCATCAAACAACTTCATGATCATAATATACAATCCAGACAAAGAACTACAAGGAGACCCCAAAGTTTCTATCGGAGAAAAGATAAGAAAAACGTGCATCAACCCCTATGCATAGATTACCCCAATGTCACCGTCGGAATCCGTCACCTCAAGTATTCATACTGCAAGACATACATCATGTGTTCTCAAATCTGAACATTCAATCCGACATGACAAAACTTCAAAGGGTAAAGATTCAATTCATCACAACAAGAGTAGAGAGGGGAGAAACATCATATGATCCATCTATGTTAACAAAGCCCATGATATATCAAGATCGTGACATCTCGAGATCGTGAGAGAGAGATTAAACACATAGATACTGGTACAAACCCTCAGCCCCGAGGGTGGACAACTCCCTCCTCATTGTGGTGGCCGCCGGGATGATTAAGATGGCCACCGGTGATGATCTCCCCCTCCAGCAGGGTGCCAGAATAGGCTCCTGATTGGTTTTCGATGGCTACAGAGGCTTGCGGTGGCGGAACTTTAGATTTTGGTTCTCCATGAGGGTTTTGGGAATATTTGAGGATTTATAGGGCAAAGAGGGGGTGCGAGAGGGCACCAAGGTGGGCACAAACCACCGGGTGCCTCTGGGGCCTGAGCGCACTGGTGGGTTGTGCCCCTCTGGGACCCCTGTGTGCCGCTCCGCCCATTGGCAGTCTTCTGGTCCATAAAAAATCCACAAAAAAAGTTTCGCGGTGTTTGGAGAACTTTCATTTCTACACAAAAAAGTACACGACGGTAGTTCTGCTGAAAACAACATCAGTCCGGGTTAGTTCCATGCAAATCATACCAAAACCATATGTAATTAGTGTCAACATGGCATGAATACTTCATAAACTATAGATACGTTGGACACGTATCACTTGGTAGGAGTTCAAAGTAATTTCTGACAGATGCAGATCTAGGCATTCAATGTGATTGTTATATTACATCGCATTATCCACCATTGGGCCTAATCTTATCTGCAAAAGAAGAAAACGTGTTAGTGCCTATATCAGGCAATAATTATTCGAACAAACAACAATTTTCAGGCCTGAGCAGTCAGAGGCAGTCTAAGAACTCTAGCAATGGTGGTAAAGAAGGAGTTGAGTTGAACTACCCTCTCAAGAATAGAACATAGAGTAACAAAAGGAAAGAGGCACCTAAACAAGTGTATCGAGTTGATCCCGCACCATTGCTCCTGATGGATGGAAATACTAAAAATGGATCAGCTTAGGTTGAACCCTAGGAGATAGCTTCAGATTCAGTCGGAGAAGGGGATGAGCAAGTTGGGGAGAGAGTACTAAAGAAGAAGAAACCAACACCTGACAACTCGGTAGTGTCTGCAGAGAAATGCTGCCCATCCCAATGATTTGTTTCAGCTGGAAGGTTGGAAAAAGCGGTAGGCGTAAGCGAGGCGGTTGGCCTTCGCCTAGTGCCTAGGCGGTGCCTAAGCGCCCTAGGCGCGGCCTAGGCGGTAATATAGTTTTTACTCATAGTGTATTTGTGATTATTATATGGGTGTTCATATTAGTTTAGGGCATATAAAAAGTGAATTACCGTCTACTACCATTGGAATATAACCCGTTTGGCATACTAGTGTAGTATGTTGCATGATTTCTGGCTTGCGTAGGCAATTCCTTGCTTGCCCTGCCTAGACCTCCATTTATGCCCTAGGCGAGGCGTTTGGCCATTGCCTAGCGCCTAGGCGTGCCTAAGCGCCTCCTAGGCACTGCCTTTTCCAACAGAGGCTGGAACTATAGGGGGCTTGGGAACCCCGAGGCAGTTCAAGAGCTTTGCCGTTTGGTGAAGCAAGAAGGTCCTGCCCTGCTATTCCTAATGGAAACCAAAATCAGGGCTGAGAGAGTTGAAGACTTGCGATATCAATTTGGCTTTGCAGGTTTTTTCGCAGTTGATAGTGTTGGGTTAAGTGGTGGAATTGGACTTTATTGGTCCAAGGATGTGGATGTTGTTTTGAAAGACTATAGCAAGAGCCACATCGATGTGTTGGTGAGAGTCAAGGATCAAACCGCATCGGACTGTCGGTTTATTGGATTCTATGGTGCACCACGGGTCGAAGATAGGCATCATAGCCGGCGCTTTCTTTGGACCTTACATGCCCTGCCCCATTCTTCGTGGTTGTGCATGGGTGACTTTAACGAGATGATGTTTGGTGATGAACACTTTAGCAATTCGGCCCGTTCGGAATGGCAAATGAAAGCATTTCATGAGGCCGTCGAGGACATTTCCTTCCAAGACCTTGGCTGGTCTAGAATGGCCTATACGTGGGACAACAGGCAAGGTGGTAATGGAAATGTTAAACCATGGCTTGACCGAGCTTTCATGAATGAAGCCTTTCCTCAACGTTATGAAGATATTCGTGTGCCTCATATTAGTGCTACTGAGTCTGACCACTATTTTGTGGTGACAAAGATTCATGGGATGAGGAAGACGGACTGTGCACATCAAGTGAAATAATCCAGATATGAGAATGTATGGCAAACTCATTCTGATTATGAGAAAATAGTCATAGAGATGTGGCATAAACAAGCAAGAGCACGAGGCTTGCAAGGGTTTGTGGAGTCACTGGGTGTGCTTCAGAAGGAACTTGAGCCATGGGGGCCAAGGAGTTTGGATGTCTTGCAAGGACAGTTCGACAATTGCAAAAGAAGCTCGACAAACTACACAAACAGTCCATAGCTCGGGCGCCTTTTGACAAAGAGAAAGCTATTGTAATTAAGTTGCACGAGGCACTACGCCAGGAGGAAATTTGGTTATGGCAGTGCTTGAGGGTCTTGTGGTTTCGTGTAGGCGATCGCAATATAGGTTACTTTCAATCACAAGCTAAGCAACAACAATGAATGAACAAGATCAGTGGCTTGAAGAGAGCTGACGGCTCAGTTTGTTCTGGTGAAGGAGAAGATAAACAGGAAATACATGCATTCTATCAGGCATTGGCTACCTCTTAGGGCGTTGTTGATATGAGCGAGATGCTTGCTCAGATATCGGTGAAAGTGACACTGGAGATGAATGAGATGTTAGTGAAACCATTCAAGGCACAAGAATTCCATGATGCGCTCTTTCAGATGGATCCATCCAAAGCCTCGGGGGTGGATGGTTTCACGGTAGGGTTTTTCCAACGCCATTGGCACTTGTTGAAAGATGATGTGACCAATGCAGTACTGGGTTTTCTCAATGGGGGAGAACTACCGACGGGTCTTAAGGACACTTCCATAACCTTGATCCCAAAGGTACGGTATCCCCAATCGATTTCTCAATATCGACCTATTGCATTCTGCCCTGTGCTATATAAGAATGCAGCTAAGGCTATCACTAACCGCATGAGGGGATGCATGGATAAGATCATCAGCGAGGAACAAAGTGTGTTTGTTTCTAGACATCTAATTACTGGCAATGAATTGGTGGACTTTGAGAGTGTTCATACACTTCGTAGGCGGAAGAAAGGAAAAAATCATGCATGTGCAGTCAAACTGGATATGATGAGAGTGTGTGATAGAGTCGAGTGGCATTATATGGGGACCATCTTACTGCGATTGGGTTTCAGTCCTATTTGGATCATATTAATTATGAAGTGTGTCACATTTGTACGCTTCTCGGTTAGAGTAAATAGTGAGCTGCAACCTTACTTCACTCCCTCTCGAGGGTTGCGACAAGGTGACCCTGTTCTTATTTCTGCTTTGTGCAGAAGGCTCATCGTCCTTGCTCAAATTTTATGAAGGATATACTAGCAGGGGCATTAGCGAGTGTGCGTTCGCCATGGGTGAGTCATCTGCTTTTTGCGGATGATTGTCCAATCTTTCTCAATGCAAATACTCAATGTGCAGAAAGATTGAATGACATCTTGAGGGTCTATGATGAGGCTTTCGGCCAGCGTGCAAACAAAGATAAAAGTGCAATTTTCTTCAGCCCCAATATGCCTAGCTCCAGCAGACAAAACAATGTTGAGGATATCGCTTATAGTTATCGTCTCGGTCAGCTAGGGATTAGATATTAATCAGAAATCGGCCAATTAATCAATTTTATCGGTTGACTATTAATTGGATATTTTTTTGCAAATCTCAGGTTCCCAACACTAAAATACACTATATTCAACACTAAAACAATATTTGACAGAAGTGTTACCTTGATTTCTAGCCTCTAAATCGTCGTAAAATGACAAACAAAATAGGGCAATAGTACATATTCTGTAACAAGGTCCACAAAACATAAATAAACATAGTTTTTGCCAACATAGTGCGTTGAATAGGTCTGATTTATCGATAGATTCCTGATAAATCACTTGTGAGAATGATAAATCGGTCCAAAAGATGAACGACAAAGATAAGGCATAATATTATCGGTCACCCCCTGATTAGCGATAAATCGGAAGATTAATCGGTGAATCGGAAGATTTCTTGAACAGTGAGACAAAACATCAAAGGAACGCTGGGCATCATGGTAGAAGCATTCAGTGACAGATATCTTGGTCTTCCCACTGCCGTTAGCCTGATCACGAGCGGCTCCTTCAACTACATCGGTGAACGCACGTGAAGCAAGATGCCAGGCTGGTCATAGCGGCTCTTTGCATGTGCGGGGAGAGAGGTCTTACTCAAAACAATTATTTAGGCGATCCCCACGTATAGCATGAGCTATTTTCAGCTAACGAAAAAGGTGTGCAAAAAACTCACATCTAGTATGGCAAGGTATTGGTGGAGCAGTTCTATTGGCAAGAGGTCGTTGAACTGGATATCTTGGAAAGAACTAGCAAAACCTAAATGCCAGGGAGGGATGGGATTCCGTGACCTCCACATGCTTAATCTGGCACTTCTTGGAAAACACAGTTGGCGTTTCATGACAAACCCAAGATCACTCTGTGCTAGAGTTATGAAGGGCAGGTATTTTCCAGATACGGATTTCCTGCATGCTTCAGCACCCAGGGCCGCCTCGTCAACATGGTGGGCAATCATCTCTGGACGGGAAGCTCTACTTGCAGGATTGTTCAGCGTGTTGGTCATGGAACTTCAATTAATCCATGGACAGACAAATGGATACCAATTAAGCTAACCAGAACTCCTTTGTTCAAACTACCGGCTACAAACATCACCCAAGTGGTGCCAAAACTACCAGCTCATTGATTCGGAAAACTAGACTTGGAAACAAGATCTATTTCAACGCAATTTCATCGCACTGGATGCAGACACAATTTTATGAATATTCCTCTTTGACACGGCGGGGGCGAAGACACATTGGCATGGGCACATGAGAGATCAGGCAACTACACTTTCAAGTCAGCGGACTGAGCTCTAGTGGTTCAGAAAGAGCATCAAGCTCGAGAAGAAGGGCAGGTCACCGAATCCTCAGTGAGTAAGCAACAGTTGTGGAAGTTACTATGGTCTCTCAAAGTGGTGCCAAAAGTGCGTGTATTCTGGTACTTCGTGGTATACTTCCCGATGAATGCACGCTTAAATTCTGGCATATTCGAGACATAAGTTTGTGCAAACTTTGCAAGGCAAAGGATGAAGACTTGGAACATTCACTCATACACTGTTTCAACGCTCAAAATTTTTGGGAGGAAGCTCGCCAACTCTTGGATATCAAACTTCCATGGCTTCACCCATCTACTTGAGCAACTGACATTTTATGTGATGCAAGGTTCTTGGCAAGAGAACGAGCATATATCATCTCTGTGATGTGTTCTATTGGGACATCACGAAATCGGTGGACGCATGATGGTGACAAGTCGAATCCGGCGAATTCAGTGAGACTCACCCGAGAAGCGTTGTCACTGCTAAATGTTCCTTTGCAGCATGTGAATGTTCTGCCTTGTCACGGTTAGTGCCCCCTAGAGTCAGACCAGATCAAGATAAACACTGATGCAACAATTATTTATGATGAAGGAAAGAATGGAGCTGGAGGTGTTGCGCGTCCATCTACAGCTCTATCGGGTGTTTGGTGCAAACCCCACCCCGGAGTGACTGACCCCTTGATTGGCAAAGCCCTAGCTGTAAAAGATGGAGTTATCTTTGCAAATCTCAGAGGGTTTTTGAATGTGGTGCTAGAGACCGACAGTCTCAAGGTGGTCAACCTCTGGAACACTCGCCACAATAGTCATTCAGTTGTGGCACCCATTCTCCTAGAAATTGATGATCTTTCTGCTAGTTCTAATTCTTCTGTAATTCAGTATGTAAGTAGGTTAGCCCCATCTCACCTTTGTGCAAAACACGCTTTTACAGTGGCTGTGACCGAAAGCTGGCTCAGGAAACTCCTAGCTTCCTGATCAGTAGCCTGTTGGCTGACTGCCCAGTGAACGTGTTTACTTGAATAAAGCTCAAAAGTCCCTGCAAAAAAGCCTTGAGCGCATCAATTGGAGGGGGCGAACTACTCCTAGACACGTTGATTTCCATTAACCACATGTGGCTTCATTCATATACGACACAAACCTTGGGGGGGGGGGGCTGGCCCCTGGTGGTCCCCCTGTGGCTCTGCCACTAGACATCGATTCGACGTAGGAGACGAGTTTTGGGCCACCTGGTTTCATACTATTTTCGTGTGGGACCCCAGCGTCAGCCTAACATGGCGGACACGCTTGGGTGCCTCATATTTGGGCAGCATATGAGATGTACCGATCAATCCGATCGTTGAAGGCCCGTTTGAGACGTCCGGCTGATCGGAATTTCGTAACCGGACAGTGACTGGGGTCGTCCGCCCTGTACGTTTAAGGCGGGTTTGATGTGCCTGGCTGTACATGCTCTAAGGACAACTCCAACGCATGAACCCAAATGGTCCGGCCGCGTCCATTTGGGGGTAAATACATTAAACAGGCCACCCAAAGCACGGGAGCAAATGGACCGTCATCCGTTTTCCGTCTGCTTTCGACCGATTCCCGTCCCAACTTTGGGCCGCGCTTGCAGCCGAACAGACACACGTGGACGGGCATGGCATGCACCCTACTCCCCCTTGTCTCGCCCGTTGGTGGCACAACCACTTTTCTATTCCCCTTTTCTTCCCTCCGGCCTCTTGCCTCCGCCCCCCTCCATTGTTGCCGCCACTCCCGTTCCGGGCCGTGGTGCCTTCCATCAAGGTTGTCCACCCCACAACCACGACATGTCATAGCCACCCCACGCCCGCGTTTCGGTGGAGATTTTTGCCTCTGTTCGTGGTTCCTTATTGCTGGTTGGAGAGAAGCTACAGCCGCCAGCACCAGTAGTCAAGCCCAACAACTTCCGGCAGGCGCTGCATTGCCGCAGGGCGCCTAGCCGACCAACACCAACCTTTCTTTGCTTCATCGACTTGCTCTTTCCAGGCGTGTATCCACCACAACCGCATGGTGTTCGATGCGTTGCTCACAATGTATCATGGATAGCATATGGGTTTTTCTTTCACAACTTCATTCGTTCATCGAATGATTTGTCCTCGGATGATGAAGAGCTTGTTGCGGCTGCATTGGTCATCCACGACCACATTAATAGGAAGCAACCTCGGTTCAGGGGACCAATCCCCGACCTTGTTCCGGCCTTGAACCTCAATAGGGAGAGAGGCCACACCCTTCTCTATGTCGATTACTTTGAGAATAGTGCACTCTACAAACCACAAAAATTTCACCGCCGCTTCCCTATGGCGAGACATGTGTTCAATCGTATTCGGGAGGGAATGGTAGCATATAACCCATACTTTGAGTGCAACGAGGATGCCCTTGGCAAGCTTGGCTTCCCTTCTTACCAGAAATGCACTGCCGCTATCCGCATGCTTACATATGCAATTCCTGTTGATCTTGTGGATGAGTATGTTCGTATGAGTGAGTCCACATTTCTCCTCTCAATGTATAGTTTCCGCAAGGCTGTGGTGGCAGTGTTCGGCCCTGAGTATCTGAGAGTGCCAACTGCCGCTCATACAAAGAGGTTGTTGGTGATCAACGCCAAGAGGGCTTTCTGGGCATGCTTGGTAGTATTGACTGTATGCACTGTGATTAGAAGAATTGTCCATTTTCTTGGCAAGGGCAGTACAAGAGGCATGTGAAAGGTGCTACTATCATACTTGAAGCGGTGGCTTCACAAGATCTATGGATATGTCATTGTTTCTTCGGCGTGGCTGGTTCTCACAATGATACCAGTGTTGTTCAGCATTCTCTAGTGTTTGCAAGGCTTGCAGAAGGACACTGCCCGGAGGTCAACTTTGATGTCAGCGGCCACCAGTACAACAAGGGATATTACCTTGACGATGGTATCTATCCACAATGGTCCACTCTTGTAAAGACCATACAGAGCGACCTGCACCTCAAATACTCGATCTCGTGCATCGTTGTCATCCTCGATCAAGAATGTTGACACGCACAAGATTTGAAGGATTTATAATAGAGTAGCAATCACACACTTATTACATCGAATGTCTCCAAAGAGAACTTATTACAATAAATATGGCTTAAGGCCATCTAATAACGATAACAGCGGAACGCTTGGAAGATAAGTGAGTCCATCAACTCCAACGGCATCACTGAGTATAGAACCACGATCCTAAAGCATCTTACTCGTCGTCTGAAAAGTCTGCAACATGAACGTTGCAGCCCGAAAACGGGTCAACACATGGAATATGCTGGCAAAGTAACACATAGAGAGTAATGAAAGAGTAAATCTATACTACATGCATATATGGCTGGTGGAAAGCTCTATGGTTACAGTTTTGCATAAAGCTAGTTTTTCCCTACTGCAAAGGAAATAAATTTATTTAACTATCAGGGTGGTTGTTAAACATTGAGAATGGTTGACAGCATTCTCAATCCCAATTAAGTAACATCATTATTAGACAAACCCAACAATATTAATTAAAGTAACATGATGCGATTCACATGATAATCCAAGTACTAGATACTCAAAATGTCCATAACCGGGGACATGGCTAATCGTGATTAGTTTGTACACTCTGCAGAGGTTGCGCACTTTGCCCCACATGACTCGATCTCCTCCGTTGGGATTCTCACACTACATAGTCTTTCAGAAGCGCTAGCACCTTACGATGGGTAGACCGTACCAACCTACATCCCCTACATCTGCTAGTCTACCACTGTAAGAGTTCGCACGCCTTAGTCAACTATGCTAGAGCCCATAATAGCATGTGGCTGCACACGGAAGTTTCTAGCATGAATAATCTTATGATCCCTTTGAGCCTGGGTGGCTGTCCAAAAACAAACAGGCAATCCTGGAATACCCAGGTACCTCATTCCATCCAGATGTATATTAAAGTTGCCACCTTAAATAAACCATTAGTTAACAATCTCACATCTGTCATGGATACACTCACCCAATCCACGTCTACTAGCATAGCATGGCATAATAAGCAAACGTAGAAGTAACTCCCAAGGGTTTGATAATAAAACAGGTATTAGGTACTACCTCATCTCCTTCCCAAAACCCACATATTAATGACATCCTAATCATGAAATGTTTGAGGATTGAACTAATGCAATAAAAACTGGGTATGAAAAGGGATATGATCAAAGTGTTACTTGCCTTGCTGATGATCCACGAAACCTAGGGATTCGAAGTAGCAAGCGGCGCAATCCGGGTACTCTATCGCAAACAAACAAGCAAACAAGCATACAATAAGTACTCATATAATGCATGGGAAAAACTCGAATAAGAGATCTAACCAGAAAGTTCAACTTAAGAACTCCGGTTTGCAAAAAGAATCAAATCGAACGAAGAAACAAAACTCAAACGGCGAAAGGAACAAGCTTCGTTTACTAATGTGGACCTAAGTCAAGTTTTACAGAAGCAAAAACAAGTTTGAGTAGATTATTCGGAAAGAGGGTTTCAAGACGAAACTCTAGGCGCTTGAATCGCCTAATTCCGATAAACGAGCGAAAAGATAAACTAAAACGGAAATCGGATCAAAAATCACGATCAGAAAAATCGCGGAATAAATCCGAGAAAAAAAACGACGAACAGATTAACGAACGAACGTTCGTTATCTGGATCTAAATGATGATCGCGTTCGTTAAAATGAACGAACGAGCGAATGCTCGCTAAATAAATAAACCGAAAAAACCGATCTATTAAAATAATAATAAAAAAATCTAGGGTTTTTCTTATAAAAAACCGAAGTGGTTTTCTTAAAAAAATGGCGCTTGTCGGCGACGGCTCGGGCGGTACCACCGGCGGGCGGGAGTCTCCTGGGCTGGGCTCCGTGGCGGGTGGCGGGTTGCGGCGGCGGGGGCGATCGCAGGCGCGGCGGCACAAGGCACGAGGCGGCGGGAGGCGGCGGTTCGGCAAGGGAAGTGGCGACAATGGCCGTGGCTTGGGGTCCAAAGGGGGCCCGGCTGGGTATTTAAAGGGAGGGTGCGGCGGCTTGGGAGAGGGCAAGCGGCGGCGGGAGGCGGAGTCCGAGCCGACTCACAAGGCGGCGCTGGGAAGGCGGCAAGCTTGGGCGGGCACCGAGCTTGACCACTGTCAAGGGGAGTTTTTTAAAATAATTTCGCCAAACAGAAAAAAAAATCTAGAAAATTAAATAAAAACCTAAAAATATCAAAATAAATTTTCGTCGTCTAAATAAAATATTTAGAACGAGATGAACATTTTTTTGGTCCTAAATTCATTTTTGAAAAACATGCAATTTTTCCTAAATTCAAATGAAATAGCAAAAACACCAAAATAAATCTTATTTGAATTTTTTATTAAATCCTCATTATTTCTTTATTTTGGGAAAGTCATTTTATTCCCCCTCTCATATTTTTATGATTGAAATAATTGAAGATAAAATAAATAAAATCAAATGATCCTATTTTCAAAATTTGAGGAACTCAAATATGAAAATAACGAAATCCCCAACTCTCTCCGTGGGTCCTTGAGTTGCGTAGAATTTTCTAGGATCGAGGCAAAATGCAATAAATATGATATGCAAGATGATCTATTTGTATAACATTCCAAATTGAAAATTTGGGATGTTACAAACCTACCCCCTTAAGATGAATCTCTCCCTCGAGATTCGGGTTGGCTAGAAAATAGGTGAGGGTGGTCCTTCAGCAAATCTTCCTCTCGCTCCCAGGTGGCTTCATCCTCGGTGTGGTGGCTCGACTGAACTTTACAGAACTTGATAACCTTGCTGCGGGTGACTCGGCTGGCATACTCAAGAATCTTAACAAGTTTCTCCTCATAGGTCAAATCATCGTCCAACCGAATCGCCTCTAGTGGCATCAGATCTCTCAGTGGTATATCAGCCATCTCTGCGCGGTACTTCTTCAACTGGGAAACGTGGAACACATCGTGAACTCCTGACAATCCCTCAGGCAATTCCAACTTGTAGGCAACCTCTCCCATACGTTCTAAAACTTTGTATGGTCCCACAAAACATGGCGCTAACTTTCCTTTGACTCCAAAACGCATAACTCCTCGAAGTGGGGATACACGAAGATAGACTCTATCTCTGACTTGTTAAACTGTCTCCTTGCGTTTTGCATCTGCATAGCTTTTCTGCCTGGACTGGGCTACCTTGAGCCTGTCGTGAATCAACTTCACTTTCCGTTCAGATTCCTTAATCAAATCTGGTCCAAACAACTGATGGTCTCCAGCTTCATCCCAAGACAACGGGGTTCTGCACCTCCTTCCGTATAAGGCTTCAAAAGGGGCCATCTTCAAGCTGGATTGATAACTGTTGTTGTAAGAGAACTATGCATATGGCAAATTGTCGTCCCAACTAGATCCATAATCTAGCGCACAAGCTCCCAGCATATCCTCCAAAATCTAATTGACTCTCTCGGTCTCATCCAATTGCAAAGCGGATGAAAAGCGGTACTGAACTCTAGCCTGGTACCCAAGGTTTCGTGCAACTGATTCCAGAACTTTGAGGTGAATTGGGTTCCTCTATCTGATACAATGCTCCTTGGAACTCCATGCAGACATATGATCCTGGTCATGTATATCTTGGCCAACTTGGCACTGGTGTAAGTTGTCTTTACTGGAATGAAATGAGCTACCTTCGTCAAACGATCAACTACCACCCAAATCGAGTTATAGCCTGAACGAGTCCTGGGCAATCGTGTGATAAAATCAATGCCTAGCTTATCCCACTTCCACTCGGGTATCGGCAATGGTTGCAACAACCCTTCTGGCTTCCTATGCTCTGCCTTTACTCTCTGACATACATCACAAACCGCTACATACTCCGCAATATCCTTCTTCATTCCGGTCCACCAGAAAGTCTCCTTCAAATCCAAGTACATCTTGGTATTCCCTGGGTGAATTGAATACAGCGAATCATGGGCCCCTTGCAAAATCAACTTCTAGATCTCTGGGTCATTGGGCACATAAACACGGTCTTCAAACCATAAGGTATCATGCTCATCCTCATGAAATCCCTTGCCTTTTCCTTTGCTCAACTTCTCCTTTATCTCAGCAATTTCCTTGTTGGTCTTCTGAGCTTCTCTGATCTTATCCATCAAAGTCGACTGAATTTCCAGTGTTGCTACATAGCCTCTCGGAACTATCTCCAAACATAGTTCGCAAAACTCCTCGGCTAACTCCTTTGGCAGTCCTGCGGTCATGAGTGTATTAACATGGCTCTTACGGCTCAACGCATCGGCTACTACGTTAGCCTTTCCGGGGTGATACTGCAATCTCATATCATAATCCTTGATGAGTTCCAACCATCTCCTTTGCCTGAGATTCAACTCCTTCTGCGTGAAAATGTACTTCAGACTCTTGTGATCCATGTACACCTCACAATGATTTCCGATAAGAAAATGTCTCCATGTCTTCAATGCATGCACTACGGCTGCTAACTCCAAATCGTGTGTGGCATAATTCAACTCATGAGGTTTAAGCTGTCGTGACGCATATGAGACAACTCTACCCCCCTGCATAAGCACTGCTCCAAGTCCTCAACGTGAAGCATCGCAATACACTTCGTAATCCTTGGTCTGATCTGGCAGAATCAACACTGGTGAGTCCTCACATTCCTTAGTCCAATTGAACCTGGTATCCTTCTTCAACAACTCCGTCATGAGCTTTGCAATCTTTGAAAAATTCTCAATGAATCTCCGGTAGTATCCCTCTAGTCCAAGAAAAATCCTGATCTCTCCAACTGTCATTGGTGCTACCCAATTTGTCACGGTAACAACCTTGGTGGGGTCTACTGCTATACCCTCTCCGGATATAACATGTCCGAGAAATCCAACCTCCTTCAACCAAAATTCACATTTGCTGAACTTGGTGTATAACTGGTGTTCTCTGAGTTTCTCCAATACCAAACGCAAATGCTCCTTATGCTCCTCTTCGTTCTTTGAGTAGACCAAAATATCATCAATGAACACCACGATGAACTTATCCAGGAACTCCATAAATACTTTGTTCATCATGTTCATGAAATAGGCAGGTGTGTTAGTCAGACCAAATGACATAACGGTATACTCGTACAGCCCATACCTGGTGGTAAAAGCCATCTTGGGTATATCCTGTTCTCGAATCTTCAGCTGATGGTATCCTGATCGCAAATCGATCTTGGAAAATACCTTTGCTCCTTGCAGTTAGTCAAACAGATCATTGATCATCGGCAGTGGGTACTTGTTCTTGATGGTTACTGCATTCAATCCTCGCTAATCAACAACCATCCTTAATGATCCGTCCTTCTTCTCCACTAGAAGTACTAGTGATCCCCAAGGTGAAGAACTTGGGAGAATGTAACCTTTATCCAGTAACTCCTTAATCTGACTTTTAGTCTCCTCCAAATCTTTTGCTGGCATCCTGTATGGTCTCGTGGATATCGGCCCTGTGCCTGGCAAAAGCTCAATGAAAAACTCGATGTCTCTATCCGGTGGCATGCCTGGCAACTCTTCTGGAAATACATCAGGAAAATCCTTCACTACTGGTACTTCCTGCTGCACAGCTCCTGATAAGGAATTTACGTGCATCCTCCTCAGCTCATGTCTGGATACATACTTGATCCTCTTCCCTTCTGGTGTTGTAAGTAGAATTGTCTTACTGTCACATTCAATGTTCTCGCTGAAAGGATCGATATGGTTGACTAGAGGGGGGTGAATAGGCAACTAACAATTTTTAAGCTTTTCTTTACCAATTTAAACTTTGCAACAAAATAGGTTGTCTAGATATGCAACTATGTGAGCAACCTATATGATGCAAAAACAACTAGCACATAAGCAAGCAAGGGATACAACACAAGTAGGCTTGCAAGAGTAAAGGCACGAGAAATAACCAAGAGTGGAGCCGGTGGAGATGAGGATGTGCTACCGAAGTTCCTTCCTTTTAAGGGGAAGTACGTCTCCATTAGAGCGGTGTGGAGGCACAATGCTCCCCAAGAAGCCACTAGGGCCACCGTATTCTCCACACGCCCTCACATAATGCGAGATGCCGTGATTCCACTATTGGTGCCCTTGAAGGCGGCGACCAAACCTTTACAAACAAGGTTGGGGCTATCTCCACAACAATTGGAGGCTCCCAACAACACCACGAAGCTTCACCGCAATGGAGTATGGCTTCGAGGTGACCTCAACCGTCTAGGGTGCTCAAACACCCAAGAGTAACAAGATCCGCTTAGGGATAAGAGAGGGAATCAAATTTCTCTTGGTGGAAGTGTAGATCGGGCCTTTCAATCAATCCCGAGCAAATCAACAAGTTTGATTGGCTAGGAGAGAGATCGGGCGAAAATGGAGCTTGGAGCAACAATGGAGCTTTGGGGAAAGAGGTAGGTCAACTTTGGGGAAGAAGACACCTATATATAGTGGGGAACCAATCCAACCGTTACCCCCATCGAACAGTTATGCACAGAAGCGGTATTACATGGCTGGGCGGCATTATCATCAAGAGCGGTACTACCGCTCCCACCCAGCGGTACTGCCGCGCTGACGAGGAGGCCAGGGTCCTGGCCCTAGAGCGGTACTACCACGGGAGTAGGAGCGGTACTACCGCTTGGAGCGGTACTACCGTCACTACTGCCGCACTTAGTACCGTAAAACCCGACACGAAAAACATCGGTCTCGAGTCGAGGCGTTAGTAGCTCGGAACCACTGCGGTACTACGGCCGAAGACCGCAAGCGGTACTACTGCTCTACTACTGCTCGGGGAGCAGTACTACCGCTTGGGGAGCGGTACTACTGCTCTGGGAGCGGTACTACCGCTTGAGTGCTTCGGCGGTACTACCGCTGAGGACCGCGGTACTACCGCTGGGGCAGGTCAGGGTAGGCACAGGGGAAAAGGCAGCTCCAATGAAGCGGAAGGAAAACATCGGGTGTGATATGGATGTGTACGTGATGATTCCAACCTAGCCTTACCAAAGTGGATCCCCTATTGATAGTACGGTGACTCCTACGAAACTAGTCCACCAACAACGAAACGAAGGAGCTACACCGTCTTGAATAAAACACCGAGGGGAGGTAATCGTCTCATGCCAATGGATGAATCTCTGAAAGAACTTAACGCACACGATTAGTCCGCAAAAGCATTGTCATCTATCACCAAAACATCTTGGGGATAAATATGCCCTTACAATCTCCCCCTTTTTGGTGGATTGATGACAATATGGGATTTGCACAAACATGAGAGATATAGGACAAGCGCAAAAACCCCACCGTCTTAAAATGTAGATGGGCTCCCCCTAGATGTGTGCTATCTAGATAAGCGCTTTGGACTGCACGGCACACATACTAGGATCAACGCTCCCCCTACATTTTAGAGACCAACCACCTAAGCAGGTTAAATGAGAGTAGCATAGATAACAGGATAAGCATGCAACTCATAAGCTAGATAGACATAGATAATGATACTTGAAAGATAAGGTAGCATATGTCTCACACCATATGACTGGAACTTAGGTCTCACTGACACAAACCAAACAAAGCAAACTGCGAGGAAAACAAAAACACAGAAGTCGGAAGACATAAAGCACAAATCCCTAAACTCTCTCCCCCTTTGGCATCGAGACACCAAAAGGAGAGGGAGTGTTGCTATGGCTCCAGGTGATAGCAATAGAGGGACACAAACATCGATCTCGGCGGATCGCTCAAGCGCCACCGTCGTCGGTCGAGAAGTGCTCGGCATCAGAATCGGTCCACGGGCAGTGCTGCTGAATCCACTCCTCCTCCTCAGTAAGCTGGTCCTCGGATCCACTGTTAACTATGGCACCCAACTGACGCATGAGCTCCTTGTGGCGACCTCGGGCCTTCTTCTCAGCCACATGAGTCATGTACTGACCGTGAGACTCCATGAAGAACAGCTTCTTCATCTTGAGCTTGAGCTTGTTTGCCCAAGAGGGCTCTGCCTCAGAAGGCACGTAGTCATCATCATCATCCTCAGCCTCAGCCCCAGTGTCCTCCTCGGTCTCCATGGCAGTAGCAGACAAAGGAACTCCAGATTTAGGGACCTGAGTGCCCCAGTTGTCCTTCTTCCTCAGACGCTTGATGTCGTGAGAAACCAGCTCTCCATTCTCCAGCATCACCTTGGGATAGACACGAGCCTAGGCCTTCTCAATAAGCAGCATGATGAACGGACCATAGATCGGGCACTTGCACTCGGAGGTAGCAGATAACAGCTCAGACCACATAACATGAGAGATATCCAGGGTCTCTCCGGTGTTCTGTTCCTTCTGACGCTGGCAGAAGAGAAGCATGTCCACGAGATAAGAGTGAACCATATCCAGATTCCCGATATGAGGGAAAAGAGTCTCTCGGAAGACACGGTGAAAAATATCCAGAAAGGCAGGCAGCTCATAAGTTTCCTTCTTTGTCTTAGGGTTGATCCTCAAAGTGCAGTAGGGCCATAGAGCTTGCTTGTGAGAGGAGGTGGTGTTGCGGTGTAGGTGAAAGCCGACAGGAGACTCAAGTCCATGATCTTCCACCCCAATCAGCTCCATGAATGCTTTCCACTTGACTGAAAGCAACTTGCCATTGGTCATCCAAGTCAGTGTCCTGTCCTCATCAGTCCTGAGATGAACCGTGGCATAGAATTGGGCCACAATATCAGCATCATAATCTTTGTTGAATTGCATGACCCTAAGAATGTTCGCTTGAGTACACATCCAAGAGCTTCACCAAAGTATTCAGGATCCTTCTCCATATGGTCAGTGTCGATGGAGTGCACGTTGACAAAGAGGTTCTTCTTGGCTTTGAGAACATCAAAGAAGATGGCAAACTAAAACCTGTTCCAGAACGGACGGTTGACCAAAGTGGGATCTTGGTCTTCCTCATAGGGGTTGTGGTGACGCCTTGCCCAGAACTCCTTGGGTTACATTTCTGGCACGGTTTTACCAGAGTGCTTCGGCTTGACACCAGTCTTCTTTTTGAGTTGAGGTGGAGGTGGAGCACTTGAGGAACCTTCGGCAGACTCAGTGGTGCGGTAACGCTTGGACATGGCACGACCGGGGTTGATACGCCGAGCCTGATGCTCAGGAAGCTCATCACCTGGAACCACACACAAGAACACGCAAACAACCAGAAAGAACGAGCATAAGCCACAAAACACAAGCAAAAAGATCACTGAGAGGTAAGAGCATGATGGAAACTGGTAAAGGGCGGTAGTACCGCGACCTGCGAGTGGTAGTACCGCCCCAAGCGGTAGTACCACCCCACAGAGAGCGGTAGTACCGCTCCAAGCGGTAGTACTGCTCCGGGGGGAGTGGTAGTACCGCTCGAGATGGGGAAACAGCAGTTTCCTACTGCCATGGTCAGATCCGGCACTACCATCCTACCAAATTCAAAAATACTCCAACCAAACACCAATCCAAACTGCCTAGAAGCTTTCTCCATCCTACTCAAGCCTAGATTTAGCCAAAAATCTAGAGATACAACTGCTATTGCCCCTAAGATGCTAGATTGGAAATCTAGACAAGAAGAGAGAGGGAACAAGGGCAATACCGGCTTCCATGGCAAGAGGACAAGGTGGGGATCGTCTCCACCGAAAGAAATGGAGAGGAACGCCCCGGAGAGGGAGATCCACGGAGCCCTCTGCAGGTCTTGGGTTCTTTGAGAGAGGAACAGAGCGAGGGGGCGTGCGAATGGGTATGGGGGAGAAGAAAACTCCCCCTGCCCCCGATATAACTCCCTGCCCCCACCTCGCAGCGGTAGTACCGCGCTGGAGGGCGGTAGTACCGCTCGGAGCGGTAGTACCGCTCACCACCAGCGGTAGTACCGATCAGCAACCAAATGGCCTCTAGACAGACGGCTAAAGCACAAAAGGAGACGAGAAAGCAAGACCAAGGAAAGGAAAGACCAACAAGGCAACACACACACTAACAACTGTCCAGAACCCACTCCATCAAAACAACCACACGAAAGCAGAGCGAGCTCTGGCCTCTCTCAAGAGAGGGCGGGGGCCGGAGCCACCTATGTTTGAGTCAATTGGCATGGCACCGCAAAGAATTATCCTTGGGCCCATGACCAAAACTCGTCTTTGAAGCACAAGTACCATCAAAAATGGCTAATGTGAAAGAGTTGATCGCTTTATGCATAATGGGGGGAGGGAGAGTTCATTGAGAGAACAACACTCCCCCTATGTCCATGCCTACATCTAAACTAGACAACAAGTTGAGTGAGGTGGGATGTGCAAGGGTTCAAGTCACATTGCTCGAATCAATGATATTTAGCTCATGCCTTAACTCGCGAAATCTTGCTTCATCCAAGGGCTTCGTGAAAATATCTGCAAGGTTATCATGAGTGTTGACATACTTGAGCTCGATCTCCCCTCGCCTAATGTGATCCCGGATGAAATGATACCGAATCTCAATATGCTTCGTCTTGAAGTGTTGCACCGGGTTGAGAGAAATCTTGATGGCACTTTCGTTGTCACACCAAAGAGGCACTTTGTCACAAATGACACCTTATTCCTTTAAAGTTTGCCTCATCCATAAGAGTTGTGCACAACAACTACCGCCGCCACATATTCTCGCTTCGTGACGAGAGAGACACACAACTTTGCTTCTTGGAAGACCAACTCACCAAAGAGCACCCAAGAAATCGGCACCTCCTAAGTGGACTTCCTATCCACTTTGTCTCCCTCCCAATTGAATCAGTAAATCCTTCAAGCTTGAAGTTTGCCCTCTTGGGTACCATAAGCCAAAGTTTGGGGTATGAGCCAAATATCGAAAGATTCGCTTGACCGCCACATAGTGACTTTCCTTTGGTGCGGCTTGAACCCGTGCACACATCCCCACACTCAACATGATATCCAGTCTAGATGCACAAAGGTAAAGCAAGGAGCCAATCATGGAGCGATATACCTTTTGATCCACCGCTTTACCATTGGGATCAATGTCAAGTTGGCACTTGGTGGGCATTGGTGTAGTAGCCGGCTTGACATCACTTAGCTTGAATCTTTTTAGCATGTCTTGAGTGTATTTGGCTTGGTTGATGAAGGTTCCTTCTCTTCTTTGTTTTATGTCAAAACCAAGGAAGAACTCAACTCTCCCGTCGAAGACATCTTGAACTTGGAGGTCATGAGAGCGGAAAATTACTCATTGAAGGCTTTGTTAGGGGAACCAAAGATAATATCATCAACATATAGTTGGGATACAAACAACTCCCCTTTGAGCTTCTTAGTAAAAAGAGTGGGATCGATTAGCCCCACCTCAAATCCACGATCTTGTAACAACTCGGTAAGGTGGTCATACCACGCACGTGGGGCTTGTTTAAGGCCATAGAGTGCCTTATCGAGTTGATACACATGATCCGGGAAGTAGGGATCCTCGAACCCCGGGGGTTGCTTGACATAGACCAACTCATTAATAGGACCATTAAGAAAAGCACTTTTCACATCCATTTGTTGCAACTTAAAGTTGTGATGGAAAGCATAAGAATTCAACAAACGTATGGATTCAAGACGAGCAACGGGAGCAAAGGTTTCACCACAGTCGATACCCTCGACTTGGGAGTAGCCTTGTGCTACCAATCTTGCCTTGTTGCGAACGATGTTCCCATGAGCATCTTGCTTGTTCTTGAAAATCCACTTGGTTCCAATGACGTTGTGGTCCCCCGATGGCCTTGGCAACAATCTCCACACCTTGTTGTACTTGAAGTTGTTGAGTTCTTCATGCATGGCATTGAGCCAATCCGAGTCTTCGAGTGCCTCATAGACCTTTTGGGGTTCAACACAAGAGACAAATGTGTGATGTTCACAATAGTTTGCTAATTGTCTACGAGTGCTTACCCCCTTTCTTAGGCTTCCAACCACATTTTCCATGAGATGGCCTTGGGTGGTGAGTTTGGAAGCAAGCTTCAAGACGACGCCTAATTCCTCCTCGTGTGGAAGGAGGAGGGTTAACTTGATCATCTTGAGCGCTGCCTTGAGCTTGTTCTTGATCTTGAGCTTGCTCATGATCTTGAACTTGCTAGAGGGGAGAACTTGACCTTGGGCATCATTTAGAGGTTCACCACCATCCTGAGGTTGATCTTGCCCTTGGTCTTGTTCACGAGGTTGAGGGCCTTCACTTTGTTCTTCTAAGCGCAGGGTCTTGGGAGGTGATGGCTCCACTTGAGTGGAGCATTGTCCTTCTCCTTCGCCACAAGGGGTTCCTCAATGGGTAGAATATGACCAATACCCATTCTTCTTATGGCTTGGGGAGGAATTTCACCACCTACATCACAAGTACCACTTTGCTCCACTTGGGAGCCGTTATTTTCGTCAAACTCCATGTTACACGTCTCCTCAATGAGTCCGATGGACTTTTTGAGAACATGGTAAGCATGAGAGTTTGTAGCATAACCAACAAATATGCCCTCATGAGCTCTAGCCTCAAATTTAGACAAACGAACACCTTTCTTGAGAATGAAACACTTACAGCCGAACACCCGGGAGTACTTGAGGTTGGGCTTGTTGCCGGTGAGTATCTCATAAGGAGTCTTGTTCAAGCCTTTGCGGAGATAGAGCCGATTGGATGCATGACATGCGGTGTTGATGGCTTCGGCCCAAAAGTTGTATGGAGACTTGAATTCCGCCATCATGGTCCTAGCCGCATCCATCAACGTCCGGTTCTTCCTCTCCGCAACACCATTTTGTTGAGGGGTATATGGAGCAGCATATTGGTGCTTGATCCCCTCATCACTAAGAAACTCATCCAAGGTGTAGTTCTTGAACTCAGTGCCGTTGTCACTTCATTTGCAAAGTCGATGACGGTTTGTTGAGTCTCACTCTTCCACTACAAGGGAAAAGGCTATACACAAAATCTTAGCAGCAGCGAGGGTTAAAAACCCTCGCTACTGCTACTTACTAGCAGCGCAGGTTTTTAAACCTTGCTACTACTAAGTTGATAGCAGCAGCGCGGGTTTGTAACCCTCGCTACTACTAAGCGGTCTCTACCGTGCCCCCCGGGATATGCCATAGTAGTAGCGAGGGTTTATAACCCTCGCTACTACTAAGTTGATAGCAGTAGCGCGGGTTTTTAACCCTCGCTACTACTAACCCGCGCTAC
The DNA here is from genome assembly GCA_021437245.1 of Aegilops speltoides. Classification (NCBI taxonomy): domain Eukaryota; kingdom Viridiplantae; phylum Streptophyta; class Magnoliopsida; order Poales; family Poaceae; genus Aegilops; species Aegilops speltoides. The sequence goes on from CM038143.1 coordinate 324,428,154, forward strand.
TGATATCAACTTAGTAGTAGCGTGGGTTTAAAACCCGCGCTACTACTAATTGTCTGTCATAGTAGTAGCGCGGGGTATGGCATATTTGTCAAAGTCTACCCCCCCCCTCGTGGATCGCCTTTTCAGTTTTAAAAAAATAAATAAAATGATAAAAATGTCAAAAAAATAAAAGAAAATAAGTTTCCCATGTGATATGTGGTCTAGTTGTTGGGAAAATTTACAAATATGAATTTCGTATTTATTTGCAAAATCTCTCTGGAAAATTGTAAAATGGCCATAACTTTTGCATATGAACTCGGATGAAAAAGTTTTTTATATGAAAGCCCGTTAAACATTTTTAAAATCCTCAAAAGCCTAACAGAAAAAAAGTTACGGGGCTTTTAAGATCTGGAGGCAAAAAAATTCAAAAAAATCATTTTTTTTTATTTTTGTTAAATCTGGTCAAACTATGGTCAAACTAATTATTCAAGAATATTAGTGTTACTAAATAATTATTTTAGTTTTTTTGAATTTTGGTCAAATCTGGTCAAACTATGGTCAAACTGTGGTAAATCTGGTCAGACTATGGTCAAATCTGGTCAAACTGTGGTCAAACTATGGTCAAACTAATTATTCAAGAAATATTAGTGTTACTAATTTTTTAGAACAATAGTTTCAAACTCAAACAGTGAAATGTGTGACTTCATGCTCAAGCTAAATTCACGAGGTTAATAGGATTGACATCTTACTATTGTCGAAAACAACAAGTGCGATTTGGAAGCGAGGGAGAATAGAACCCGCAAGTTAAGCGTGCTCAGCCGGAGTAGTGAGAGGATGGGTGACCGTCCTGAAGTTAGATGATTTGGAATGATGAGGGTGATTAGAGATTAAATTGAGCAGCGATGAGGGTGATTACAGATTTGAGTTTAAAATAATTCGAAATTTGAAAATTAGGGAAAAATTCAAAAAAAATCAAAAAATTCAAAAAAAAAATCAGAGATTACAGATTAGTAGTAGCTGGGTTTCTACCCACGCTATCGCTATACGTTAGTCAGCGCTGGTTGCACCCACGCCATCGCTATAAGTTAGTCAGAAGCCTTATTAGTAGCGCGGGTACCCGCGCTACTAATAGGCCCAAAACCCGCGCTGCTGCTAGGCTTTTCCCTAGTAGTGTTCCTCTTGAAGAAGTATACCCAAGTGTATCTTGAATAATCATCCACAATCACCAAGCAATACTTTCTGCCTCCAAGACTATCAAAAGATGGAGGCCCAAAGAGATCCATGTGAAGGAGCTCCAAGGGTCTCTTCGAGTAGATGATGGTCGAGGGAGGGTGAGCCTTCTCATGAAGCTTTCCTTCAATTCAAGCACTGCAAGCACGATCTTTAGCAAAACTAACATTTGCTAGTCCAAGGACATGGTCCCCTTGAGAAGACTTTGCAAAGATCTCATATTGATGTGGGCCAAACAGCGATGCCAAAGCCATCCCTCGTCAACTTTAGCCATTAGGCATGTCGCGGTCTTAGTGGGTCGCTCCGAAAAGTTAATCACATAGAGACCGTTCTCGACATGCCCAACAAAGGCTACTTTAAGAGTCTTGCTCCACAAGAGGGCCACGGTATCAATGTCAAAGAAAGTAGCAAAACCCATGAGTGCAAGTTGACGAACGGAAAGCAAATTGTATGCAAGGGACCCAACAAGCATGACTTTCTCGATCGTTAGATCATGAGAAATGACAACCTTGCCAAGACCCAATACCTTAGAATGTGAGGCATCACCCCACTCAACATTGGTGGGCATAGATGGAATCTTTTGCACGTCCACCACCAAGTCCTTGCTTCCGGTCATATGATTTGTTGCTCCACTATCAAGCAACCATGATCCCCCCCTGGAAGCAAACACCTACAAGAGATCAATGCTTGGTTTTAGGTACCCATTTAGTAATGGGTCCTTTGATGTTAGTAACAAGGGTCTTAGGAACCCAAATAGACCACTCAATGTACTCATAAGGAGAACCAACAAATTTAGCATAAACATGTCCATCACTAGCACGGCACAACACATATGACGGGTTAAAGTCGCCGGCTTTGTTGGAGGAAATGATTTTGCCCTTTTGGACGTCAACTCACTTCACTTTTTCCTTCTTCTCCTTAGGAGCACCCTCTCCCGCTTTCACAAAAGTTTGCTTGAGAGAAAGAGGACGTTTGGTCTTGTCGTTCTTCTTCTTCTTGCTCTTGGACTTGGGTACAAACCCAATTCCTTCCTTGGCCGCAACTTCCTTTTGATTGCTCAAAAGGTCGTTGAGGTTCTTCTCACCTTCAATGCATGTCACAAGGCCTTTCTCAAGTTGGTCCTTCAATTTGGCATTCTCCTCCATAAGATTCACATGCTCACAACATGAGTTAGTAGCACATGCATTATCAATTAATACCATATGAGGGAAGGTGGCCTTTTCCTTGGTTAGCTCAACTTGGAGTTGAGCATGAGACTCCTTGAGGTTAGCGTGAGCACCCTTCAAGACCTTGTGGGCCTTGTCAAGTATCTCAAACTCCTCTTTGAGTCTAGCATGATCAACTCCAAGTTTAGCCTTCTCGGAAGTTAGCACACGAGACACGACAAGAGCATGATCAAGATCTTTCTTTAACTTAGCATGGTCATCGTTGTATGACTCCTCAAAAGTCAAACCATGAACACACTCTTCCTCAAGAGCATTAGAGAGATCCGATATCTCATCGGCATAGTCACGACTATGACCTTCCATCTTAGAGATGGTTTCTTCGTGAGCCTCAATCATGTCATTGGCCTCACCAAGTTGTTCCAAGAGAGCAACAAAATGCTTCTTGGACTTGCCCTTGAGCTTACTCATAAAACACTCAAATTCATTCACTTCCTCATTAGACCCATCATGTTCATCAATGCAATCCTCCAAGGAGGGATTAGTGATGATGGTGGTATTGATGTTGGGGGTTACCTGGTTTGAAGCTTTAGCCATGAGGCACTTGGCGGTGATGTTCTCATTGGGTGAATCAAAGAGAGACACCCGTGGAGTAGTAGCAATGGCAACGGACGCCATGGCCATTGCTTCTCCATTTTCATCATCGTTGTCATCCTCTTGGTATTCTTCTTGAACCACCAACCCACGTGTGGGAGTCTTCTTGGCGAAGTTGTTCTTGTTGGGGAAGGACTTGGCTTTGTCCTTTCGGATGAACTTGCCACCATTGTCTTCCCGCTTCTCGTAAGGACAATCCGCAACGAAATGGCTCACATTGCCACAGTTGAAGCAAGTTCTAACTCATTGCTTGCCCTTGACGCCGCTTGAGTTGTTCTTGTTGAAGTTGGGTGTTGTATTCTTCTTGCTCCAAAATTGTCTTGAAGCAAGGGCCATGTGTTCATGATAATCATATTTGGTGTCTTCGGGGTTGCTCTCCTCATCTTCCACTTCTTCCTCTTCTTGCATAATAACCTTGGCCTTCAAAGCAAGGTTGGGCTTCTTTGCCCTTTGAGAACGGAGCACTGCATTGTCGGCGGTCTTGTCCAAGATGCTCATCGCAACGAACTCATCCAACACTTCACTTGAGGTCATGGAGTGGAAGTCCGGTCTTTGACGAATGACGGAGGACATGGCCTTGTTGTAGGGCATCATGGCCTTGAAGAATTTGCGCTTGATCCAATTGTCATCTGTGTCCTTGCTTCCATGATCTCGGAGTGAGATCGCGAGTTTGGTCACTCTTCGAAAGAGCTCACGAGGTTCTTCATCTTCTTTCATTGCAAACTCATCGGCTTCATCTTGCACCACTTCATAGTTGGAGCGTTGAATGCTGGCACTTCCTTGATAGAGACACAACACATTTCCATGCGTCCTTAGCCATGGCATGAGGTCGAAGATGAGGGAGATCTTCGGGAAGGATTGCATCTTGGATGATGAAGAGAGCACTCTCTTTGAATTGATTATCCACGGCTTCTCGAGGGGTGAAGTTGCTTGGGTCATTAGGATAGAAACCTTCTTCAATGATTCTCCAAAAGTTAGTATTCACATGTTTTAAATGATGCTTGAAGCGATAAACCCAAGAATCAAAATCTTCATGTTTCTCATACTTAGGAGGAGGACCGGCATGATTCAAATGAGTAGAGGGAATCGGTCCTCCATAAATTGGGGGTTCCACATGGGCAAAGATGCCGGTGCCATTTTTACCACTAGACATAGGAGCTTTCTCACTAGTAGCTTCCCCCTTGTCGGGGTTAGCATCCGTCACTGTGTTGGCGGGATCACCCACTTTCACGGGCGCGGTGGAAAGTTTAAGCCCTTCTAAGAAATCCTTAAACATGTCCTTGACCTCGGTTGTCTCTGTTAGAGCGGTGTGGAGGCACAATGCTCCCCAAGAAGCCACTAGGGCCACCGTATTCTCCTCACGCCCTCACACAATGCGAGATGCTGTGAATCCACTATTGGTGCCCTTGAAGGCGGCGACCGAACCTTTACAAACAAGGTTGGGGCTATCTCCACAACAATTGGAGGCTCCCAACAACACCACGAAGCTTCACCACAATGGAGTATGGCTTCGAGGTGACCTCAACCGTCTAGGGTGCTCAAACACCCAAGAGTAACAAGATCCGCTAGGGATAAGAGAGGGAATCAAATTTCTCTTGGTGGAAGTGTAGATCGGGGCCTTCTCAACCAATCCCGAGCAAATCAACAAGTTTGATTGGCTAGGGAGAGAGATCGGGCGAAAATGGAGCTTGGAGCAACAATGGAGCTTTGGGGGAAATAGGTAGGTCAACTTTGGGGAAGAAGACACCTATATATAGTGGGGGAACCAATCCAACCGTTACCCCACTGAACAGCCACGCACAGAGCGGTACTACCGCTTAAGGGCAGGCGGTATTACCATCAAGAGCGGCATCGCCGCTCCCACCCAGCCGGTATCACAGACCGACGAGGAGGTCGTGGTCTGCCTCGAGCGGTACTACAGGGAGTAGGAGTGGTACTACCACTTGAGCGGTACTACCGCCACTCTCGCCAAGACTTAGTACCGTGAAACCCGACACGAAAAACATCGGTCTCGAGTCGAGGCGGTAGTAGCCCGGAACCACTGCGGTACTACGGCCGAAGACCGCAAGCGGTACTACCGCTCTGGGAGCGGTACTACCGCTTGGGGAGCGGTACTACCGCTTGAGTGCTTCGGTGGTACTACTGCTGAGGATCGCGGTACTACCGCTGGGGCAGGTCAGGGTAGGCACAGGGGAAAGGCAGCTCCAATGAAGCGGAAGGAAAACATCAGGTGTGATATGGATGTGTACGTGATGATTCCACCCTAGCCTTACCAAAGAGGATCCCCTCTTGATAGTACGGTGACTCCTACGAAACTGGTCCACCAACAACGAAACGAAGGAGCTACACCGTCTTGAATAAAACACTGAGGGGAGGTAATCGTCTTGTGCCAATGGATGAATCTTTGAAAGAACTTAACGCACACGATTAGTCCGCAAAAGCATTGTCATTAATCACCAAAACATCTTGGGGATAAATATGCCCTTACACCCGCCATACTTCGATAACCAATCCATGCCTAATATCACATCCAATCCTTGTGATTCCAAAACTATTAGGTCTGAGGGGAACACGTAGTTACCAATCCTTAATGGTAACCGATCACACCATAGCCTGGCCATATACTCTGCTCCAGGCGAGGTTACTAACATGGGTGTCTTGAGGGCTTGGGTTGGCAATTTATATTTATCCACAAATCCCCTTGATATGTATGAATGCGATGCACTAGTATCAAAAAGAATGAGTGCAGTAAATGACTTAACCAAAAACTTACCTATTACTGCATCGGGTTGGGCTTCAACCTCCTCCACGCTAACGTGGTTCACCTGTCCTCTATTGAACGGGTTTGGCTTCTTCCTAGAGCTTCCATTTCCATTCCCATTCTGGCCTTCATGACATTCATTGGCGTAATGTCCGGTCTTCTGGCATTTAAAGCAGGTGACTTGACTCAGATCTCTCTTGGCTGGTGTTGAGGGGTTGGTACAGTTCTGGCTACTACTACCTCCATTCCCGTTACCACTCTTGGAACCATTATGGTTGTGTGAGCTACCACCTCCATGGGTATGCTGGAACTGTCCTCCCGACTTCGGGGTAAAACGTGGCTTCTGCTGAGCTCCAGAATTTTGCTTCCCTTGTCCATACTTCCTCTTGCGGTTTTCAATCTGCTGCTGCTTCCCTTCAATCATGAGGGCACGGTCTACCAACTCCTGGTAGTTGTTGAAACTTGCTACCATCAACTGCATGCTTAGCTCATCATTCAGACCTTCCAAAAACTTCTCTTGCTTAGCTGCATCTGTAGCAACGTCATCAGGGGCGTAACATGCTAGTTTACTAAAGTCATCCACATATTGGCCAACTGTACGTCCTCCCTGGCGTAAGTTGCGAAACTCACGCTTCTTCATGGCCATAGCTCCTGCTGGAACATGAGCAAGACGAAAAGCCTGCTGAAACCGATCCCATGTGATAGTGTCTCATCGGATAAGTGGTCGTGAAATTCTCCCACCATGATGCTGCGGGTCCCTCAAGCCGATGTGCGCAAATCGCACCTTCTCCGTGATCTGTGCATCCCGCAGTTGGTCAACTCACCGCTGTCTTGGCGGTTAATCATCTCTGCAATAATCGCTCGGTGCTCTTTGGAGAACACCGGCGGATTCAGCCTAAGAAAACGGGTTAAGTTGTCAACATGTGGTGGAGGTGGTGGATTGTTGTTGTTGTTGTTGTTGTTGTTGTTCCCCTGATTCTGATTTTGTACTAGTATCTGCATCAATGCATTCTGCTGCTGGATCAACTGAGTGAGCTTCGGTGGGAAAACAAATCCATTGTCGTGTCTCGGAGGCATCTGGGGTTTAGAAAAGATGAGAATATAGAATAGAATGAGGTCTAGAGGGAAAACACTACCCATATGCACATGAGACAAATAGCAATCAAAACACTTCATTCAAACAAGCAAGGGCATACAACGGTCTATCTATCGTTACAAAAGTGCTCGAACTATACTAGATACATGGAGGGAAATGCTACTACTGTTATGGTGGTCTACTAGAAAAACTGCTTCGATGAAGACTCCATGATATCTGCTCCGACTTCATCAACATAGTCATCATCACTATCATCTGGGTCTGAGTCGGTGTCATCGATGATGATGTAGTTCTCAGGACAAGTGCAATCTTCGTCTTCTCCAGTTGCTGGAAATCCCATGAATACTCTTAGCTTTTTCTTCAGATCATCATTCTTCTCTACTAGCGTTGCTATTTCCTCCTCATATCCATCGCGTGTAGACTTGAGTTTTCCTCCAGTTCCATGATCTTGGTCATGGCCTTCTTCAGATCCATCATGCCTGCACACATCTGGTTCTCCTGGCGTCGAATGTACTGGTTTAACTCCTGGATGAAAGCTGCAATTGATCTGTCTTTCCTAGTGTTGATCATCTCCCATTGCTCATCTCAGCGCCCACAAATCTGGTAGGTAGTATCCTTAAGCTCCTTGTGGTAAACTTCCCCAATACGTCGCATGGTGATGTGGGCTGCCATGCTCTTTCCTAAACTCCAGGTTGGTGCATCAAAGAAAAACTCTATGGGCTCAGTGACTAGCATGAACGTCCTTCCTGGAACTTGAACTTGAATCATCCAGCGCTCCTCTTCAGGTAGAGTGGCGTTGTAGGTTCTGGTGAAGTTTGGTACTCCGATCTTCAGGTACTTGGTAACTTCCTTCAGGTGTCGTCCAAAGGGTGTATCTTCATCCGGTTGCATGACCTTGTTCCTTGCATCCGCCATCCTAGAAGAGTAGAAAAGATGAGGAGTTAGAAATGAGAAGAGAGAGTAGTGATCTATGACTTTTTGCTTAGTGGTCGTGTCCTACAGTCAGCGTGTGCTCTGATACCATCTTGTAGCGGCCAGACCTCAAGCAGTCTGATCTCTGTGCATCAATGTCATCCCTGGATCAGTAATGCTGACATGCACAGTACTTGAAGGATTTATAATAGAGTAGCAATCACACACTTATTACATCGAATGTCTCCAAAGAGAACTTATTACAATAAATATGGCTTAAGGCCATCTAATAACGATAACAGCGGAAGGCTTGGAAAATAAGTGGCTCCATCAACTCCAACGACATCACTGAGTATAGAACCACGATCCTAAAGCATCTTACTCGTCATCTGAAAAGTCTGCAACATGAACGTTGCAGCCCGAAAACGGTCAGCACATGGAATATGTTGGCAAAGTAACACATAGAGAGTAATGAAAGAGTAAATCTATACTACATGCATATAGGGCTGGTGGAAAGCTCTATGGTTACAGTTTTGCATAAAGCTAGTTTTTCCCTACTGCAAAGGAAATAAATTTATTTAACTATCATGGTGGTTGTTAAACATTGAGAATGGTTGACAGCATTCTCAATCCCAATTAAGTAACATCATTATTAGACAAACCCAACAATATTAATTGAAGTAACATGATGGGATTCACATGATAATCCAAGTACTAGATACTCAAAATGTCCATAACCGGGAACACGGCTAATCATGATTAGTTTGTACAATCTGCAGAGGTTGCGCACTTTTCCCCACATGACTCGATCTCCTTCACTGGGATTCTCGCACTACATGGTGTTTGAGAAACGCATAACCGAGACATAGTCTTTGAGAAGCGCTAGCACCTTACGATGGGTAGAACGTACCAACCTACATCCCCTACATCTGTTAGTCTACCACTGTAAGAGTTTGCACGACTTAATCAACTATGCTAGAGCCCATAATAGCATGTGGCTGCACACGAAAGTTTCTAGCATGAATAATCTTATGATCCCTTTGAGCCTGGGTGGCGGTCCAAAAACAAACAGGCAATCCTGGAATACCCAGGTACCTCAATCCACCCAGATGTGTATTAAAGTTGCCAACTTAAATAAACCATTAATTAACAATCTCACATTTGTCATGGATACACTCACCCAATCCACGTCTACTAGCATAGCATGGCATAATAAGCAAACGTAGAAGTAACTCCCAAGGGTTTGATAATAAAACAGGTATTAGGTACTACCTCATCTACTTCCCAAAACCCACATATTAATGACATCCTAATCATGCAATGTTTGAGGATTTAACTAATGCAATAAAAACTTGTTATGAAAAGGGATATGATCAAAGTGTTACTTGCCTTGCTGATGATCCACGAAACCTAGGGATTCGAAGTAGCAAGCGGCGCAATCCGGGTACTCTATCGCAAACAAACAAGCAAACAAGCATACAATAAGTACTCATCTAATGCACGGGAAAAACTCGAATAAGGGATCTAACCAGAAATTTCAACTTAAGAACTCCGGTTTGCAAAAAGAATCAAATCGAACGAAGAAACAAAACTCTAACGGCGAAGGAAACAAGCTTCATTTACTAATCTGGATCTAAGTCAAGTTTTACAGAAGCAAAAACTAGTTTGAGTAGATTATTCGGAAAGAGGGTTTCGAGACGAAACTCTAGGCGCTTGAATCGCCTAATTCCGATAAACGAGCGAAAAGATAAACTAAAACGAAAATCGGATCAGAAATCGCGATCAGAAAAATCATGGAATAAATCCGAGAAAAAGAAAATCGACGAACAGATTAACGAATGAACGTTCTTTATCTGGATCTAAACGATGAACGCGTTCGTTAAAGCGAACGAACGAGCGAATGCTCGCTAAATAAATAAACCAAAAAAACTGATCTATTAAAATAATAATAAAAAAATCTAGGGTTTTCATAAAAGAAGTCGAAGTGGTTTTCTTAAAAAAATGGCGTCGGCGGCGGCTCGGGCGGTACCTCCGTGAGGTCCTCCCATGGGCGGGAGGATCCGGCGGGCTGGGCTCTGCAAGGGCTCCGCTCGGGTGGCGGTGGCGGCGGCTTGGCAAGCAGAAGCGACGGCGGCGCAAGACGAGGCGGCGAGGCGGCGTCGGCAAGGGAAGTCTTGATGGCGGCGGGCGGCTTGGGTTCCCAGGGGCCCGGGCTGGGTATTTAAAGGGGAGGTGCGGCTGCTTGGGGAGGGGCAAGTGGCGGCTTGGGAGGGCAAGCGGCGGCGGCGGAGGCGGAGTCCGAGCCGGACTCTGGGCGGCGGCTGGGAAGGCGGCGCGGCGGGCGGGCGCTGGCTCGGCTGGGCTTCGGCCCGGTCAAGTATGGGAGTTTTTTAAAATAATTTCTCCAAATAGAAAAAATCTAGAAAATTAAATAAAAACCTCAAAATACCAAAATAAATTTTCATCATCTAAATAAAATATTTAGAATGAGATGAACATTTTTTTGGTCCTAAATGCATTTTTGAAAAGGGCCATTTGCATTTCTGCCCCTAACTCGAACCACCTACTTAGATTTGCCCCTAATTTCAAAGCATGCTCAAATTTGCCCCTCTGCCGTTAAGTCACTACTCAGAAATGTCCTTCCGTCCAGTCAAAGGCCTTTGACCGTCAAAGGCCCATGTGTGCTGTAGCAGACGGAAAGTGCTACAAGATTGGACGGAAACTGCATAACACTGCATTTAAAGGGCATTTTTGAGTAGTGACTTAACGGCGGAGGGGTAAATTTGAGCATGCTTCAAAATTAGGGGCAAATCTGAGTAGTGGGTTCGAGTTAGGGGCACAGATGTAAATGTCCCTTTTGAAAAACGTGCATTTTTTCCTAAATTCAAATAAAATTGGAAAAACACCAAAATAAATCTTATTTGAATTTTATATTAATTCCTCATTATTTGTTTATTTTGGGAAAGTCATTTTATTCCCTCTCTCATATTTTTATGATCGAAATAATTGAAGATAAAATAAATAAAATCAAATGATCCTATTTTCAAAATTTGAGGAACTCAAATATGAAAATAACGAATCCCCAACTCTCTCCGTGGGTCCTTGAGTTACGTAGAATTTTCTAGGATCGAGGCAAAATGCAATAAATATGATATGCAAGATGATCTATTTGTATAACATTCCAAATTGAAAATTTGGGATGTTACACATACCCAATCCGCACGGAGAGAAGAGATAGAGGTTTGCCCAAATGCAGGAGAGTGCTAGAAAGGATGTGGAGCGTGCTTTCGGTGTGCTTCAGTCTCGATGGGGTATCGTTCGAAACATTGCATTGACATGGATCACTCAAAAGCTCTTGGAGGTGATGCTGCTTGTGTGATCATGCACAACATGATCATAGAGGATGAGCGTGATGATAGCATCTATGACCAAGGGTTTGATTTCCAGGGTGAAAATGTTGAGCCTGAGCAGCCACCTCCTGCAACCTTCGAACAGTTTGTCCATTTTCATCGTGAATTGTTTGATGGGCGTACTCATGTCCAGCTCCAGGATGACTTGGTTGAGCACATGTGGACTCACATTGGCAACCAGTAGAGCTATGGATTTAATTTCACTGTCATGCAAACAAATTTCGATTGGTTTGTAAAGACTATTTGATATAGTTTTTATTTTGATTAGGTTGTAAGACTATTTCATAAGTGGAACTATTACCTATGTTTGATTTGAACTATTTAAAAACCATACTTCATTTTTAGTATGCTTGTTGATCTCGAACGGACGCGGTGCAGCTAAATGCGGCCGTGCGTTGGGCACATGACCGGCGCACCCACAAATCCGGGCGGACACGGCCCCATTACGACCTCCAAACGGACGAAACCGGACGAAACAGACGTCCGTTTGGGGTTGTTCGTTGGAGTTTGACTAAGAGCATCTACTGTCGGGCGCCTCAAACCCTCCTCAAACGCCCGGGTGTGCCGCCCATCACTGACCGCTCACGGTTTTTTAAACTAGACGGACACCTCAAACGGTCCTTAAACGCCCGGGCTGACCAACACACATCATAGCCAACCCAAATATGATGCTGATATGGGAACGCCCGGGCACGCCCACCACGTCGGACCCAGCCCATGTTGGCCCACCCGACCCCACATATATTCGTCCCCATCCGCTCGCCGGAGCAAACCCTAGCCACTTCACTCTACTCCTCTCCACTCCCATCTGCCATCCGAGCTCACCTCCGGCGAGTTCCGGCCTTCTCCGGCATGGCAGTCAGCGGATCGGACTCCGACTAGTCCGGATCCATCGACTGGGGTGTCATCCCGTGCGGGTTGGAGGAGGCAATGGCAGTCTGCTGTGACATCCAAAATTTTCAATTTGGAATGTTATACTTTAGATCATCATTGCATATCATATTTTATTGCATTTTTTGGTTGATCCTAGAAATTCTATGCAACTCAAGGACCCACGGAGAGAGTTGGCGATTTCGTTATTTTCATATCTGAGTTTTCTCAAATTTTGAAAAGAGGATCATTTGATTTTAATTATTTTTCTCTTCGAATATTTCTTATATGAAAATAAAAGAGAGGGGATAAAATGACTTCTCCAAAATAAAGAAATATTGGAGGGAAAATATTAAAATCAAATAAGAATTTTATTCGGAGTTTTATTGCTATTTTATCTGAATTAGGAAAAAATGTGTTTTACAAAATTGCATTAGAGGCCTAAATAAATGTTCACTTTGTCCGCAATATTATTAGAGGACCATGAAATTTTATTTCGGGATTTTTGGACTTCGTTTAGTATTTCTTTCATTAGTTTTTCTGCGTCAGGATTATCTAAAAAAATAACCGACCTAATCGGGCCATGTCCGGCTAGGACTCCAACCCGGCCGGCCTTATAAGTCGCCAGCCCCGCCACCCCGAAACCCTAGCCCACCCCGCCTCGACCCACGCGTTGTGCCGCCGCCGCCGCCGACGACCTCGCCCTTGCCCGAGTGCCGCCGCCGCTGTCCCACCGAGGTAGCCGCCGCCGCCGGTTTTCTTAGGAAAACTGGTTGGGTTTTTTAGAAACCCTAGGTTCGTTTTTTTAGTTTCGGTTCGGTTTTTTTTGTTTAGTTAAATAGCAGACGTTCATACGTACGTTCTTTTTGAACGAACATTGTTCGTCCGTTAGCCGCAGGCAGCGAACATTCGTTCGTTAGCTTGTTCATCGCGTTTTATTTTCCAGGGTTTTTCCGTGATTATTTTCGATCGCGATTTTTGCCCTGATCTTCGTTTTAGTTTTTCTTTTCTCTCGTTTATCCGAATCAGGTGATTCAAGCGTCTAGATCTTCGTCTCGAAGCCCTCTTTCTATTTAACCAACTTGAACAAGATTTTGGTACTGTAAAATTTGACCTTAGTCCAGATTAGTAAACGAATCTTGTTTCTTTTGTAGTTTGAGTTTTGTTGCTCCGTTTGATTTGATTCTTTCTGCAAACCGGAGTTGTTCAGTTGAACTTTCTGGTTAGATCTTTTATTTGAGTTTTACCAGTGCTTCTAGTTGAGTGCTTATGTATGTTACTGTTTGTTTGTGATAGAGTACCCGGAGTGCGAAGCGTGCTACTACGAGTCTCTAGGTTTTGCGGATCATCAGCAAGGCAAGTAACACTTTGATCATACCTCTTTATTACCTAGTTTTTATGCATTAGATCAATCCTCAAACATTGCATGGTTAGGATCTGAATAACATGTGGGTTTGGGATGTAGATGATGAGGTAGAACCTATTGCCCTGTTTATTATCAAACCTTTGGGAGTTACTTCTACGTTATGCTTATATTGCTATGCTATGCTCGTAGACGTGGATTGGGTGAGTGTATCCATGACAGATGTGAGTATTGTTAATTAATGGTTAACTTAAGATGGCTACTTAAATACACATCTAGGTGGATTGGTTGGGGCACCCTGGAGTACCTAGTGGTTGTTAGGGCACCTGGAAAATCCAGTGTTGTCCTAGGATATCCCAGAGTACCCGTGTGATCATCCTACGGTTCGCCACCCAGGCTCAAAGGGATCATCAGATTATTCATGCTAGAAACTTCCGTGTGCAGCCACAAGCCAATATGGGCTCTGGCGTAGTTGAGTAAGTTGCGTGAAGCTCTAGAAGAGGTAGACTAGCAGATGTAGTGGGTTGTAGGTGGTACTGTCTACCAGAGTAAGGAGTTAATGCTTCAGAAAGACTATGTCTCGAATCTCCGATCATGGATGTGTTTGAGTCTTGTGGGGAAAAGTGTGCAAACCTCTGCAGAGTGTACAAACTAATCATGGTTAGCCGTGTCCCCGGTTATGGACATCTTGAGTATCTGGTTCTTGGATTATCATGTTGATCTCATCACTCTAAAACTTAATTTGTTGGGTTTAATGATGATGTTTAATTGAGATTGAGTTGGAGGAACCTTCTCAATGTTTAATAACCACCATGATAGTTAAATAAAATTTATTCCTTTGTTGTAGGGAAAAATTGGCTTTATGCAAAACTGTAACCATAGAGCTTTCCACCAGCCATATATGCATGTAGTGATAGCATTCATTCTGTTCATTACTCTTTTGTGTTACATTGCCAGCATATTCCATGTGCTGACCCATTTTGGGCTGCAACATTTCATGTTGCAGACTTTTCAGACGATGAGTAAGGTGCCATAGGTCATTCTCGTTCGCTCAGCTATGCCGTTGGAGTTGATGGACTCACTTTATCTTCCAAGCCTTCCGCTGTTATCATCTTCAGATGGCCTTAAGCCATATTATTATAATAAGTTCTCTTTTGTGACATTCGATGTAATAAGTGTGTGATTGAAACTCTGTTATAAATCCTTAGGTACTGTGCGTGTCAGCATTACCGATCTAGGGATGACACTGATGCACAGAGACTAGACTATTTGAGGTCTGGTCACTACAAGATGGTATCAGAGCACGCGCTGACTGTAGGACACGACCACTAAGCTAAAACCATAGGTCACTCCTCTCTTCTCATTTCTGACTCCTTTCCTCTTTTCCACACTATAGGATGGCGAATGCAAGGAACAAGTTTACACAACTGGATGAATGCACTCCTTTTGGACGACACTTGAAGGAAGTTACTAGGTACCTGAACATTGGAATACCAAGCTTCACAGGGACCTACATCGCCACTTTACCATAAGAGGAGTGTTGGATGATTCAAGTTCAAGTTCCAGGAAGGACGTTCATGCCAGTCACTGGGACGCATTGGAGAATTTTACCACAAGAATCTCAAGGATACTATCTACCAGATTTGTGGGTGCCGAGATGAGCAATGGGAGATGATCAGCACCAAGAGGGATAGATCCATTGCAGCTTTCATCCAGGAGTTAAACCAGCACATTCGTCACCAGGAGAACCAGATGTGCGCAGGCATGATAGATCTGAAGAAGGCAATGATCAGGATCACGGAGCTGGAGGAAGAACTCATGTCTACACGCGATGGATATGAGGAGGAAATGACATTACTCGTGGAGAAGAATGACGATTTGACGAGGAAGCTAGGAGTATTCATGGGAGACCCCGCGCCAGGAGGAGATCACGACGATTCCAAGGACATTCGTTCGGAGGACTACATCATCATCGATGATACCGACTCAGACCCCGACGATAGCGATGATGACTATGTTGATGAAGCTGGAGCAGATATCATGGAGTCTTCCACCGATTAAAACTTCTAGTCGACCACCACATCAGTAGTAGTATTCCCCCATGTATATAGTATAGTCCGAGCACTTTTGTAGCGATAGTTAGACCGATTGTATGCCTGCTACGTCTTGAGCTTGCGTTGGATTTCCTTGAAGAGGAAAGGGTGATGCGGCAATAGTAGCATAAGTATTTCCCTCAGTTTTTGAGAACGAAGGTATCAATCCAGTATGAGGCTCCTCAGAAGTCCCACGCACCTACACAAACAAACAAGAACCTCGCAACCAACGCAATAAAGGGGTTGCCAATCCCTTCACGGTCACTTGCGAAAGTGAGATCTGATAGAGATAATATGATAAGATAAATATTTTTGGTATTTTTATGATATAAATAGGAAAAGTAAAGATTCAAATAAAAGTAGATTGAAAGCTTATATGATAAAAGATAGACCCAGGGGCCATAGGTTTCACTAGTGGCTTCTCTCAAGATAGCATAAGTATTACGGTGGGTGAAAAATTAGTGTCGAGCAATTGATAGAAAAGCGAATAATTATGAGATTATCTACGCATGATCATGTATATAGGCATCACATCCGTGACAAGTAGACCGACTCCTGCCTGCATCTACTACTATTACTCACACATCGACCGCTATCCAGCATGCATCTAGAGTATTAAGTTCATAAAGAACAGAGTAACGCATTAAGAAAGATGACATGATGTAGACACTACAAAAAAAACACTTCCGTGATGATACGTGTTTGTCACAGTAGGTCGCGTTTTTTGTCATGCATGTACAAATCATGACAAATTTATGCCAGAATCAAGATAGTTATACCTGTGCTGTCGTAGAAGTGTTCCATGACATTACCAAAATTATCATCACGGAAGTGTCCACTTCCATGACGATAAATCGCGCGTCACAGAAGTGCTATCGGGTCGGGTTTTGGATCCGATAACCCGTTAACAGCCCCGACCAATGGGGATTTTCCACGTGTAAAATCATCATTGGCTGGAGGAAACACGTGTCTGCTCATCGTTGGGACAGATATCATCCACTCATTGGACGGAAGGCGCCTATGATACGTCGACACCTGGCATGGCCCAACAGAGGCCCATTCCTGTGAAAAGGTCGGCCCGTTTGACTTGGTCAAAATGTGGCGGGCCGGCCCATGGAAAGCCTGTTAACGGCATGTTCGCATATAGCCCATTTACTGCCCACTAACCCAAGGCCCGTTACACCCTATCCGAATTAGGCCCAGTAGCGTCATCTGGGCCACCCAATATGATTCCAGTCCGTTTTCACTTCTCGCCCATGTATGGCCTATGACGTCTTTTGGCCCATATGAGGCCCTATGTAACTCTTGGCCTATTAACGGCCCGTGGTGAAACTGGCCCGTAATGAACAGTGTATCACTTTACACCCATTAACGGCCCGTGGTGAAACTGACCCGTAATGAACAGTGTATCACTTTATACCCATTAACGGCCCGTTATTCCGTTGGGCGTTTCAGCCCATGTTATCTTCGGCCTTCTCGAGCCCATTTATTCTTGGGCTCGTTTCCGGCGATTCGTTTACTTACGGCCCGTTCTTGTCATTTTACGCTTGTGGCCAAATTCAGCCCATGGTTACAGTCGGCCCGTTTGTGGTCCGTTAATACGTTGGGCCATTTTCATAGCGTCATGAAATATGGCCTATTAACGATGGCCCGTTATGGTCAGCCCATGAATGGACGATTCCAACTCTAGCCCGTTTACGGCCATAATGCGTCCTGCTATTGGCCCATGTTATCATACTGCCCGTATAAGGCCCATTTATGATACGGCCCGTAGAAAGCCCATTGTTTCTACGGCCCTTAGAAGGCCCATTGTTTCTATGGCCCGTAGAAGGCCCACTGTTTCTACGGCCCGTAGGAGGCCCAGTGTCATTACAGTAAACATTAGCCCATGGTTATTGTAGCCTAGTTTTAAAAAATAGGTTATTGCAGCCACTAGCAAATCGCGGAAAAAGAACTGCAATGACTACAAGCAAACAAATAAACAAGACAACAAGGAAATAAATAAGCAAGCAACTTACGCTAGGCTATCATGGCTATCACATATTACATCCACTGGGCATCAAAGTTCGCCACCAGTGCAAATAAATGTGCCGACAAAAGAATATACAAAACTGAGAGCACTTCAGAAGGCACTAGGCATGGCCATGAAGGGCCCCCCAAATAGCTGAAGAAGCTGAGTAGACCTCAGTTGTGTCAACGATAGATGCATCAACACTAGATTTAAGGCTTGATGGTGCACATGGCAGTCCTCTGACATCTTCATTGCATCTTTGACTTCAAGTCGGAGCTGAGCTGAAGCAAGCCTTTCCGCTTTAAGTTGAGACAGAAGAAGTCAAACTGATTGAGGCAGCGACTGCACAAAGGTTGTCTCACACCTGCTGGTGAGTAGACATGACCTTGGGGTCATCTCGCTGTCCACAAGATGGTTTGGCTCACTATCTTCCCTAAAGTTCTGCCTGGCGTAAGAGATACGACTCTGAAAGAGAAACAAGGAGACACGTAACAGGTTTCACAATTATATAAGCAAATAAATGGATCTGTTTACGCATAAGGAACATGTTTTTACAACTACAATTTGAAATCGGTAGTTGTTGCAAACATCAATCAGATGTAAACAGCAAAGCAAACAACAAGGAGGAAATGATGCCTATCCAAATCTATACTAGAACAAAGTTTGAAGGCTTGAGAAGGATGAACTTACATTACATGTTAACACGGGCTGGACAAAGCCCTTCTCCATGTTGATGGAAGGATAATTCAATAAATTCCCCAAAGAAAATTCCTTATAAGCGTTGCCATTATTCTACATTTTGCAAAGAGTAAATATAGATCAAATAATATTGGAAGAAACAGAGGATAATGAAGCTCAGGTGCAGACTGATGATACATAATCAAATAGCAATTAATTAAGTACAGCGTTACAAGGCAAAAGGGAGAGAGGTACTGACGAGAGCAATGCAGAGCCCATTATTGTTTTGAGATCGTATGATCCTTTGAGCAAGGAGACTCATCTGAAATTAGTTTTCATACAAGAGAGAAGGTAAGGCACAAGCAGAAATTTAGGAGTTCAAATTTTGAATTGATATCATAGACAGTACCTGACGCTGGGCTCCCGGTAGTTCTAGTAGGGGTTTGGCCACTGGAGTAGGGGTAAAGTGTGGTACAGTTGGACCTGTGTTTTCTGTGGCTGCTGATCTATCTGATTTAATAGGTATCACTACCTTTTCCAAATACCTAGTTTGTACTCCTTGAGGATCTGCACTCACCCTCTTCCTTTTGGACATCTATTACGAAAGAACAACATTTGACTGAAAAAACATAGTGTGACGACACATGCAATATGTACAGAAAATGGATAGGTATGGCATATAATCATATATGATGCTTAAACTAAGCAGATGGTGTAACAAAGTAGAAGTAATGCAAGAGGTCAGATGCAAAATATGTGCGACCAATACAACTTTGCAAAGCTAGAGCAAGCACCTTGATGGGTGAATCAGATAGGCCATCCTCCACCATGCCAAGTTTGTTAGCCAAGGATCGTTCCGCAATATTCTTCTCGTCGCCCATTCTCATATTCATTTTGATAATGTTGAATATCGACATGCATGAAAACATAAAAACAAGTGAGATTTTCTTTGTAATGCGTAGTGATTCTAATCCGATCGCCTCCTGCAAACCCCTTTGTGCTATCTCGCAATTCTTTTAAAAGATGCCATGCATGCTGTAATTTGTTGTGTGCATTAATATAATGTGGCCTACTACTCAAAATATGAGAGCTCGAATGATGACACTTCGCAGATGATAGCTTCAACATATAGTAAAGAAGAACAAGTTGACTGACCGTGATTCAAAATATACTAAGGAGAACAACTCGACCGACGAATCGACCGCAAGAGAAGAGTATCATCTTAAAGAAGAGCGTAAGAGCAAGCAAATTGAAGATATTACAAGTCTTTCAATACAATGTCGGTTGGCCACCCATGATGAACCACAGCAAGCCTGAGAAATACTATTCTTTCCGGTCTCTCCATATGTGGCTCACATGCAATTCAAAACTAAAGTAGGAACATTTAGCTCACCAATTAAACATCTCTCGGTTTTACTAATATCAGCAATAATATCGATATGAATTTGTACAACTAAGCTTGTTTAGCTCGATGGGTGGAGCAAAGCTATTACGACATGAACCACGTGGGCTGATTGTGGTCATCATAAAATGGGGAAAACATAAGCATGATGAGTACAAGGTTGACCGTGGCGATGGGATGGCAGATCTGAAGCGCAAACCGCAAAAGGGTAGTTAGCAACCGATGTTTGCTTTGAAATAACAACTAAGATTTGGTATGGACAAGAAAGTACGGTCAACAAGTGACAAAGAAATGCAATTATGATGTCTCTCTATATGTCGCGACATGCATTTGGAAACTCAAGTGGGACCTTTAGCTAACCAATTAAATGTGTCGGTTAACTAATATCAGTATCATATCACAATCATATTTGAACAACTAAGCTTTCGAATTCTGAGTGTTGTGTTCTTTAGCTTGAAGGCTGGAGTAATGCTAGTACGACAGAAAGCACCTACGCAGATCATAGTAGAGTAGATAAAAGGGGAAAACCCTAAGCATCTAGAGAAAAATCAGGAAAGTGGAACTAGCTGGACCAGTGGGTGGCGCACATGCTTTTCGAAACGAATATAGGAACATTAGGTGACCAATTAAACGTTTTCTATTTTAGTGATATGAGAATCATATCAGATTCGTATTTCAACACGTAAACTTTGGGTTGAGGTCTTGAGGAGCACTGCTAGCATGACATGAAGCACCTACGATGATGGTAGTGAATATAAAGGGGGGAAACCATAAGCTTTACGAGTATAGTGCCCGTGCCATGGTGGATCTGAAGGTGCAAACTGGAAAAAGCTACTTCACAACCAATGTTTGCTTTCAACTAGCCACTACGATTTGCTACAGACAAGAAAAGTACAGTAGACAAATTACGATCTATTTTCCGGGTGAGATCAATAACTTAAGCACATATGGAAGAGTACCACCTCTCTTGCGACGCCGTGTAGGCCTATGCTGATACGTTGAGGGTGCTGCAGGCGCGATGGCTGTCGGCGGCGGGGAAGAAGACTTTAGACGGCAGACGGCCGGGTCGGGGGATATATCATGTTGCCGTGGACGAGGCGGTCCTAGGAGCGGCAACGGCAAGGTGGACGACAGCGCCGATGAAGCGAGTGGAGGCGATGAAAGGATCCTGGTCCAGCGCCGTGGATGAGAGACGTCCATCTCTTGCAGTGGACGGCGGGGTAGGGGTAGCGGCTCCGGCAAGGTGGAGGATGGGGTCGCGGACGGAGGAGGCTGGCCGCAATGCGGAGGTTGTCGTGCCGCAGACGGTGTATGAATGGGGAAATGGAGGGGAGGGGGGATCTCAAACTTTGGGAAGCGCTTCTCTGAAATGGGGGAAAGTTACGAACTTATCCCCCGTTTAAAATTTCGGACATCGCGTCGGTTGGGGATAGGACGGTAATCTCGCATCTCCCAAAGATTTGCCGGTAACTATTTCGGGCGAGGAGAGGGTGTTTTTCCGCCCACGGTTGGTGCCCACGGTGTATGAACGTGGCTGATAGGTAGGGCGGTTGTGTCACATCTGATGGAAGTTACACATCTGCCCCTATTTAAAATATTAGCCTACATCTATTTCGAACGAGGAGAGTTTGTTTTGCCGCCCACCGTGTATGAATGGGGAAATGGAGGAAGAGACACATGTCTTTCGGACGAGCTTGAATCAAATGTGTTTTTCCGCCCACGTTTGGCGCCCACCGTGTCTGAATGGGCTCAGAGGCCACCGTGTCATGTATGATTGAAGTTACTAGTCTACCCCTATCGACAGCAGTGTAAATCCGGTCGATAAGGATGTCAAGTGTCAGGGGTAGACAGTAATTTCCATCTCGCAAACACTTGCTTTGGGCAGCCCACAAATTATAGTGGGTGTTTAGCCGCTTCGTTCAAAACTTGGGAGAATTAGCATTCACGTTTGCCACAGGACCCGCAAACTAAATTCAAATCAATTTGTATTCGATTACAAATATCCACAGATAATTATACGTTTTGTTATTTATTTCTTCAACACCACAACAAAGATTTATTCCACCTTTATATATGATTATGATTTAGAAATGTCGTGATCTTGAATTCATGGGTTGGATACACTCGATTCAAATAGTTATTTCATCCAATACAATATGCTCACACGAAAAATAGTTCACCTTATGTCAATCATACAAGTACTGAGGATTACCTCGCCTAAACAATTCGAATCATTACAACACATGGACAACATGGAATTCCGGACAACATAGGGGGTCTTGCAACATAATCCATTCAGCGACATGACACAACATGCAAGTGCAATAATCTAATGACAATTTCAACTGGTATCTAAAGAAGAACCGGGATTACCTTGGGCTTCAGATAGCAGAAACAGCAGGACCTCCTCCGTCTTCAAATGCAACATTCTTACTTCCTCCAATTCTTGGGTTGCTTGCTTAATGCGTGCCGCTAATTCCGTAATTTCCAGCCTCAAGATAAAGATTACCTCATTCATGGCAGCCACACCATCTCTTTCTACCTCTAGTAGAGCCTCAAGCACTATAATATCTGTGCTCAGACTGCTCTCCGGTGGTGTTGCCTCTGAACTGCTACCATCTGGTAACATGGATGGCGCACTGCTTCCACAAATAGATTCTGGGGTTGTACATTGTGTCCTAGTGTGAGCGGCATCTGAAAGGTTTCATTGGACATAAGTAAGAGATAGTTATCGTATGATCCAGGCAGTAAGCTTACATGGTAAACGACGGACGAATTATTGCCGAGCATGGCAAACTATATTTAAATGGTTCGAAGCAGCATCAGCCAAAAAGAAATTAAAATGGTAAGATGAAACTAGGGATGTAAGTGGCAAATAAACGACATCCGCCAGTCCCATCTAGTTAGTTTTTGCTACCTCCCTAGTTCATTTTCCTCAAAAAACAAAAACTCTTTTGAACTATCATACCACTAGTGGACTTTAATCGGGATTAAACGGGACCCTGTTGACATCCCTAGTTGAAAGGGAGTGTACAACCGCTATATTTAAGTTGCCAAGGCATCTAAGCAGTTGAAATAATCTGAGAAAACACTTAACAGTGTGGCCTCATATAAACTACGAAGACAGTCTTGTGATGAAGTTGAGAGGAGAAGTTAAGGACTCAAATGAAATAGGCATGCATTTCTTTACGATAGTATAGCGAGCCTTCAGCGACATATTGGCCAACTCGGTATAGCGTAACAACAAACAAGCATTGAATCAAGCAATACAACAAAGCGCATAACCGAACTATTTGTAATTCGGTAGGATTACACGTTGAGGGCACAAGCCAAGAAAGCAGCCCACTCACATTACATTTCACATGTACTAAAACACATTGGCTTACCATATGTTGCTGTGAAGCCTTGCTGCTGTTGCAATGTTCTTTGAAAATATCGTCAGCATCCCGTGGTTGCAAATCTAGTTGTTCTAGTTTATTCTGCACCATCTATTTAGGTAAAATAAATTTTAATCACATGCACTAGTCCGAGTTGATCATCAATGGTTCATCTAGACTAATGAAAGAAGGGTGTGTGCATACATGACAATATATCTGCTTCCCTCTATTTTTATGCTTGTTCGAGGTGCCAGCCCCAAAAGAACAAATATTTTGCTTGATGGGGTTGGCAGCTCCATAATTAATAGAAGCATCAAATTAGTCATGCAACTTGGGAAGATCAAGAACACACAAACAAGTAATGAACAGAGGCTCGGAGTAGTGATGTAATAGCTAGCATCAGAAAATGTAGGGTAAAACAAACAAAAAGCAGCGGAACCACATGCTAGTTTGCTGATGTGTAATTCAGCATAGAGAACATTAACCTTTCTGATGGAACCAATAGGTGGCATCAGAACAAAACTAAAGCATATTAACTATATGTGCATTGGTATGTAATTTAGCACATGTAACATGTTCACTGCCAGAAGTATGGCCCTACAGGTGCAAGCAGAATAACGCGTCTCATGAAAAACTGAATGATGCCCTGAAGAAATTCAAAGGTGCGGTGCTTATGCTAGGAAAGTGAACGTAGGCGCCGGCCGTTGGATAATAGTACCTGATTCTCGGTGGTGTATGGGTATCGTTGTCATACTTGATAGATAAGGATTGTCGATGGTGCTCGTGTTGCGGTTGAGTTTGGGCCGGCTGTCGCCGTCACTGAAGCGGCTCCGGTGCTACGGTTGTGGCGCCTGTCGACATACAAGAAAGCTCATCTGTGGTATGTGAATAGTTGCACGATAAAGAGAAA
This sequence comes from Aegilops speltoides, assembly GCA_021437245.1. Classification (NCBI taxonomy): domain Eukaryota; kingdom Viridiplantae; phylum Streptophyta; class Magnoliopsida; order Poales; family Poaceae; genus Aegilops; species Aegilops speltoides. The sequence continues at coordinate 324,452,063 of CM038143.1, forward strand.
AACCGAAGGAGTACAAATCAAAATAACCTGATGAGGCTGCGGCGTCGGTAAAGCAGGACCGGTGGAGTTGAATATGGCGTCCGTGGAGCGGGTCCGGTGCAGTGAACGAAGGCTTCGACGGGCACGTTGTACAGTGCTTTCGGTGAGGCGGATCTGTTGCCGAGGACGAGGGCTTATATGAAGGGCCAGCGAAGGGGCGGGCGAGGGAGTCAGTGAAGGGCCTACGCTGTGGTGGACGAGGGCGCCGGTTAAGCAGATCCGGTGTGGTGGACCATGATGGCGGTCAAGGAGATCTGGAGCGGTGGACAAGCCAGTCGCTGAAGCGGCTCCGGTGAAGTGGTGAGTTGGCAGTTGGGGGTTCCAAGGTGCGGAAGGTAGATCTGGCGAGGTGTGAGGTCCACCGCTGCGGCGAAGGACTAGATTTGGCGGCTTGCCGTGGTTGGGGGGGTCGGGGAGGGGAAGGGGAGGGGCTCTGGGGAAGAATGTTGGGGGCAAAGAGGGAAAACAATGGAGTTACCAAAGCAGCCCTTTTCCATTCATGTGGCAGGGGTAAAACAGGAATATCGCAGGGCTAAACTTTCGGGCACGTGATATTTCTATGTGAGCGGGAAGTTTGAAAGATTTTGGTGCCTAAAATTATAAGTATTCTGCTCTCTTACGGCCGACTATGATATCATGGCCGACAATTTGTTTGTTTTGCACGCAAAAAAAATGTGCAACTTTTGAAAATCAATGTCTCCAACTCGAAACTTAGATTGTCCATTCAATTCAAATATGGATCATTGAGCTACTACAAGCAAATACCATCATACGGTCCAATTCAAATGAAATTCCAAATGTGTTTATCCTAAATATGATGACAAAAGCAAAAATGTGTATGTGTATGAATAAAGTGAATGATTATAAAGTTTGAACATGCCCGTATGTGTATATCTCTAGGTTTGATATATGAATTTGAAATCACGAAATCCCGGCTTAAAAAATGTACCTCCGTTTAAATGAATTACAAAAGCTAATGATGGAGACGAATTCCAAGATTCCAATGTTAGGTTTGTAATTCTGGTACATCAAGGTATATCAAGCATGTTCAAAAGTATCGTTAACTTATAGTACAAACTGTGAAACAAATTGATCAACCATGAGTGCACAATATCTCAATTATGCTAAAGTCCCTCAAATATAGACACCTCACTCTTTATCTGAAGCCACCCCCCACCACCACCACCACACACACACACACATAGAGAAGTCGTTCTCTCCCCCAGACACCAACACACGAGCACATTAACACCCCTCTCTCTTGTAAAGTCCGGACCCCAACATAGGTCTCTATCACTTTGTCTCCCGGGCATGCACACATCTCTTCCCTCACTCTCTAGGTCTTCCGCTATCTCTCTTACCCAAGCATACGCACTATGTAGAGTGTATATTTCCCATACACACACAACGTCACCCCAAACGTCTATCTCCCTAGTTATGTGGTTCTCGCGCACTCACCTCACACGCCACCCCCACTGCAAACAAGCACACTTTGTCTCCTTGTGCACCACTCTCCTCTTTCTATCTCTCCCACATGCGGACCCGCCCCAACTCCTTCCCTATATACATATATGTCGTGACTCTTTGCATAGCTCCCTAATGTATAATCGTTCTCGATTTCGCACATTCTTCTCTACACCATCTATTCTAGATCTCTCATGAAGTCCCTATCACACACACGATGACTCGCTTCCCTTGCGTCTCCGTTCATAGGCCAATTTCGAACAACATCAACATTGTCTCCCCATCTATACGCCATTTATGGACATAAACGACCTGTCTCGCCCCCTCTCTTCCTCTCTCTCTCTCTCTCTCTCTCTCTCTCTCTCTCTCTCTCTCTCTCTCTCTCTCTCTCTCTCTCTGTGTGTGTGTCTCTCTCTCTCTCTCTCTCTATATATATATATATATCGCTCTCTCTCTCTCTCTCTCCGTCGTAGCTCTCTCTTTCTCTCGCTCTCACACCCCTCTCCCACACACACACTCAATGTCTCTTCCAAATAGTCTGCTCCCCCCGCCCGCACCCGTGCTATCTCGCTACTACACATGTCACACCATTCCCCCTTCCCTTATACCCCGCCCGTACCCGTGTTATCTCGCTACTACACATGTCACACCATTCCCCCTTCCCTTATACTAGGTTTACATCATCAGTGGTCTCTCTACTCCACATACACTCTCTCCCTGTCACACACAAACGCGTGCACAAACACACACAGACACGCACAAACACCCATTTATCTGGATCCTCACCTCTCCCCATGTCCGCATGTGTATCTCACACACTCACTCTCTAATTATGTATATGTGTCTCCACATTACACAACACAAAGCCCCATGTACATGTCTCTCTCTATCCTCCACACACATAGCCACAAAGAATCTATTATCATTGCCTTAGTATCTAACATATCGCACACGCACTCTCTCTCTCTCTCTCTCTCTCTCTCAAACACGCTCAACAAGGGTTTCCCCGTGAATAACTTATTGTCTACTCATCAACAGTCGTGGCAGTAGGGCAAACACAAGACGTGAAAAAGAATAAATCTACACGTGCTTAGACCACCTAGTATGACTACTAGGACTAAAGCACGACAAAAAGCGCGCCGCCGTCACCCCCTCCTTGTCGGCGACGGGAAAATCTTTGTTTTACACAGTCGAGAAGTCATTGTGCTAAGGCCCCACATGCCGAGGCGTTGAATAGAATGTAGATGCTAGTTTACGGAAGCAAGTATCGATAATACGTTTGTATCTCCATACTTATATTTCTTCTTTTACAAAAAACCGAGTTGGTGATGATGGTACGTGTGCCATCTTGCAATATAGACCGTCCGATCTATATCGGCGGATGGAAATTAAACTAAAAGATACCGCACCCTCTCCACATTTGCGACAAGGCCTTCCCTCGTTCATCCTTATCTCCAACAAACCTCATTGTTGAGCAATTAAGCAAGGAAGCCTCTGGAACAAAGCGGCACAGGTGGCATTGCGGCGTCGTCAATCCCCATGCCTCTGCTCAGTCCGACCACCAACCACCACCACACCCAACTCCTCTTCACCTTATCTCATATTTCTCGAGATATCATTAGTTTTTACACATGGGATTACTCCCGCAAGGGTCAATCACAACAAGTGTTTTTATAAAAAAAATGCATCTTGATGTTTCGTTAATGCACGGATCTTGCTAGTACTCCTACACAAGACTAAGTTGGTGATGCTGGTGTGTCTACCATCCGTCGTTTCTGACCATTAGATCTACATCTAACGATAGTGAGGTAAGTTGTTACCTTTTCTCACCAACATCCCACTTGTCTACCAATTTGCAGAAAAACCCATAATTAGTATCTTAAAACCAACCACGTCCCTCCCTGACCTCACCAAAACAGCCCAAGGAGTATATTATAATTGAAACATAATATATCTCTAGTGACATATGTATATCAAAATTAGGGTGTTTTGTACCAAGTTTGTGAATAAGTATTATTCTAATTATGATTCATTGCAACGGACATGAACATTGCTAGTATTTCCAACCATGTATTTTTTTCTAGTATTCCATAGTTTCGAGTTTTCCATCAAGATATTAGTCACTCATGGTTCATATTTACTTTCAATCATGTACACATATGCACTATGTAACTAGCCTTGCTTATTGGCTTCCAAAGCTTAACTTTCACTCCTACTTACAATATGTAGAGTATTTAACAAAAAACTACCACTTTCAACCAGCCCTAGGAAGAATCTATCGTACAAAAAATAGCAAAAACATACCCAAAATTTCTTAATCCACGCCAAAAACTTCTACCTAGTACTCCTACCGATTAGGTTCGTTTAAACCCATTTATGACTGGGTTGGCCCACACGTCCGTGCTGACGAGGCAGCTTAAACCAACACATTTTTTTTGACCGTTGACATGAGGGACCCACATATGACCTTCTATCCTGTTATTCCCCCTCAAATCATTATTTTTCCTGAACATTACTTCAAACAGTACTGATGCGAGTCGGTGGCGCCGGTGATGAGAAAGTTGGACGCCGCTCTGCCGGACGGGCAGACGCTTGTGCCTCCACACGGGTTGGCGAGCTGGCCCGGCGTGACTCACGAGCGCCAGAAGCCGTCATGCTGGCCTTTCAGCCTTGAGCGAAGCCACCAGCGTTGCCGTGCCAATCTAGCTAGCAAACCTTGCGCACAAGCAGTGGGCGGAGCTATCTTGGCTAGCTAGCGTCATGGCGCCGCCGGACGGAGCCGGCATCCGGGCTGCCACAACATGGGCTCCATGACTTGCCAGCCGGTTTTGACCTCGCCTACCGCGTGGCGGTAGCTGTGTCCCATGGCCGAGGATGACTAGGTGGACCGGCCGGAGGTAGGAGGTCACTCGAGGATTTTGGTTGGTAAGAGCATGTACAATGGTTAATAAGGTAGTCTTATCTTAAGTCTGCCACGTATGCAAGTGGTAGTAGTTTCTTGGCATTTTAGTGGTTTCTTCCATTATTAGGGGTTTCTTGTAAGGAACAATGTACGTACTACTAGCGACAAAAGGCGATTATAGGTTGCGTTGTACTCCAACGAGTACTACTAGTGGTCGCGGGAGTGTATACCTCGTTTTGTGGGTTCGATCCCGGCCGAACGCACGGCGGCCTTTTTTAAAAAAATAGTACTACTACACTTTGCTGCGAGCCAATATTTTACACGGGTAGTTTGAGTTTTGAAGTCAAAGGGACGTGCGGCCCCACAATCTGGGTGCACTGGACAGCCTAGCCACGTGAACGGGTTTTCCTTCCGAGCATCCCGTGGCTCGCGTGCTCGCACTAGCTGCACCTCGCTTGCAGCTTCCTCATCAGCTAGTAGCATATTCAAACTAGCGCCTCCCAGTTAAGCCCGAGGAGCTGGAAAAGCCTGGTGGGGCATTGGGAACTATGCAATATGGCTCTATGGTACTCTGTAGATTGTGGCGTTGCACGCATGGACTTCACTCCATTATCGGCTCTACTATAAAAGAAATTCCTCTTGACGTGTTTTTTTGGAAACGGAGGCAAAAGCTTTGTTTCCTCTCATTCATAAAGAAGGAACTACTAACAAAGTTCGACGAGATCCATTACACCTCCACAAATGGAAGCGAAAAGCCTAGTCTCGCTGTATCAAATAACTCATATGTTACGCCTCCATGAGACATAGATAACCGTTCTTTGATAAACAGGCTGCTAGTGTGTGCGTGAGAGGAGCGGTGAGTAGGCCAGCTACTCCTACGTGAGAGGAGCGGCTGAATATAGCACCGAGAGTACCCACTAGGCCACTACGCAGTGTACTTCCCTGCATTGATAGTACAGCGATGGTTCTAGAGAACAGTAGTACCCTCCACTTCCAACTGTAGCTCCTTGGTCCTGAGATTCAAGAGTTCAAAACTGGTGCACTATACTAGACTAGACTAGAAGTACAGTACATTGCACTAATACTCGTAGTTGAGAAAAGTAATCTTGGTATCGCTCTGATGACAATCGTACTCCTCCGTCACATAATGTAAGATGTTTTTTGACACTAGTTGGCGTGTACAAAAAATGGCAAAAACATACCCAAAATTTCTTAATCCACGCCAAAAACTACTACCTAGTGCCAAAAATTTCTTACTAGTGTTATTATTTATAGTATAATGCAATCCCATAACGTTCCATAATGCTAGTACTAGTAGTAAATAATAGCCTCACCCCTTCATTGAGGAACGATCTACAGTTGGAAGGGACGAGGCCCTGCGGTTACTACGCTCTTATCTCCTCCTCGCCAGTTCCCCTCCCCCCGAAGAGAAGGCAATTCGTCGCTGCTCCCATGGATTCGCCAGGCGGTTCTCCTCCTTGTCGAGGCTGGGAGATCTTGGACAACGATCCTCTGGGAGAAATCGCATGCCGCTCCGATGTCCTCACCGCCGCAAGACTCGGTGCTTCCTGCACCAACTTTTTCAAGACGCTGCTTAAACAGGTTTGGGAAAAGGCCATGCTTGTTGGTCTTCCATGCGTCCTCGAGGAGAAGGTTCTTCTATGGGACAATCCTTCGAACAGTCCACTGCTCCCTGGCCATGGTTGCACATTGACTCCGCTAGAGTTGCCGACGTTGAGAGGTAGTCGGATTTTGTCCGATGAGCAGGTCAGTAATGGAGTTTGATCATGTAGTACTTAGTTATTCCATTTCCATCCCGTAATTTCTCCGCTGCCCACCGTCTTATATATAGGTCTGGGTCGGTGCCAACGAATATTGGCTTGCATACCTCCGACTGGATACCACTATAATTTTGCACAACATCCACAACAGTGCGGCCGTTCTGATAGACCCCTTCTCCACCATTGGGATCGGCCTTCCGGACTGGCTGGGCTTGAATACGTATGATGATGCCTACATGAGATTGAAGAAGATAGCAATTTCGGACCCGCCGACAAAGCGACTCATCGCGGTGTTCAACATAAGGATTGCCATCAATGCAAGACGCAGTAATGGCAGAGGCTGGCGCATGTTGGCGGCAGCAGATTTGTACCCCTACACGTTCGAAGACGTCGTGCGCCATCTAGGCCGCATCTTCGCGGTGACAAACTAGGGGACTTGTTTCATCTGGTTGCCATCCTACGGTACGGGAGATTACAAACGGAATGCACAAAACATCATTTGCATCCCTAACGGTACTCCATTATTTTGCAGGGACCAGTCATCCCCCGATCAAAATAAGATCGCCTATCCTGGATGTGCATTTGCATCTGCGATTCGGTCTAACCTGGAACCTTGTAGCTGACTTTGGCATATTGGGATCAACTATCTTAGCAGTCGTTACCCATGGTACCACTGATGTGCAACATGGTCACACAATCTACCACGATCGGACCGTCACCATCAACCCATGTATTCCATTTTTTTACCCTCTCGCCTTCTCTTTCATTGTTGCTAGTAGTATACTTAGTACTACTAGTAGGAGTACTTTTTACCTTGGAGGATGCGTATAGCTAGCTAGGCCCTTGAAGACTTGAACCCACTAGCCGCCACGATTTTTGTTTTTCCATGTCTTACTATCTCATCCATGTAGCCAAGAGTGGCTATATATAATAAGCCGGTTATTTTATTTCCTCTATACCGGAGTAGTACTATTTGCTGCACAGTATTACTAACCAACATATTTGAGCACAACATTATTATGCATGGACCTTGACTATGTACGTCACCATGTGTCCAGATCTGGGATGCCGCGTGTACCAGATGAATGGCGCCGAGTTCAATCCCTGTGATGCTACGTGGGTGCCGAGGAACACTCTTGGAGAGTACTCGCTTTTCATCGGGGACAGCTACCCCATTGTTGAGCGGATGCCACCTTCCGTGCACGACATGGAAGGCCTGCCGTTCATGAAGCATGGTTGTGTCTTCAGTGCGCACCGCCGGATGAACGACATGCTGGAACCGGACTAGAAAGCTGCGACAATGATTCCCGTTGCCCACCGCTATGGATCGTGCCATCCATGAAGAACACCTGGGACTGAAACCTGGAGGAGGACATGCATGTAGCCCATCTATAACATGTAAGTGGAGTACGGTAATTGTGAATGGTAGCGCTGTGAATATATGTAGACTAGTCGTGCACAAATTTATCACATGAATTGGAGATGAACTTGTGTGGCATACTGGCATTTGCCCTTTAGAATTTATTACTAGTACATGTGTTATGTGTACGTGCAACTTGTGTGGTTGTTGCACGGGCTCCAACACACTCTTTGAGAAAAAAAGGTGGCACAGCTTTGGATATACGTGACGTGGCGGCATCATACAGTAGCATCATTCGCTATAGTTGTAGTACACTCCTACTAGGATGACAACTCCTATAAAACCTTGCGCTTGGCTCTTTGCCTCTTCGGGAGGTTCAACAGTTCGTACTCGTGTGAACCTTGCACCTGCCTCTTCGCCTCTTCGGAAGGTCCAACAATGATGATACTACAGTACAATATGCTTATGGCAATCTGACACTGATTGAGCTGTTGCACGTCCACAGCGAGGGCGAGCGCGAGGGCGAGGGAGAGGAAGAGGGAGAGGGTGTTGTAGTCAAAACCCTCTCCTCGTCCTGCGAACCACCGCGCGCGTGGGCGAGGGAGAGGCTTAGTAAGCAAGCTTCTTCTCATTCGGCGAGTTGACGGGACACATCAAAGCAGTACTAGTACTAGTAGTAGTCCATACTGTGTCCTTTCCGATTAATATGGCTTAATTTGAAACGAGAAAAATACACTGGCGGTCAACGTGTGTAACAATACGCTCTTTATGGTCACTATATATAGTTTTGCGTCGATTATACAATCACTAGCTCATCGTAGAGCACCGTATTGCATCCTACTGGCCGGCCACATAGTCGATGTGGCACTTTGTTGACTGGTTAAATTGTCACCTGGTTTTTGGGTCCCACACAGCCGGTTAGCGAGCAAAGAAATCGATTAAACAGAACTTTACGCAGCGCGACACGGTCCAACCCTTGCGCCCGAACCGCCTGGCTGTGTATGTGAGTGCATGCACGTGTCCTCCCTCGGTCTTCCAACAAAGAGTGTACATCGGCTATAAAACAAAGAGTGTAGTAGTACATGATGTACATCTACACTTCCAATGCATTTAGCCTTTAATCTAAATCGATATTGATTGACTAATGCACTAACTTGTGCTGTAGGTATAGGCTACATGTCTATCCTTAATTATAGCATGCAACGGCCTTCATTTAATCTTCTTATCTCAATGGTCGCATGCACACATAAGTCTGCTACTTTTGGGCGTTAATTATACCTTGGTCAATGTGTAAATCTCTAAATGTACAGTCTTTCACGGACGTAGGGAGTAGGTTGAGCACTTGAGCGTGAGCGTGTGTGTTGCATCGTGTGCTATGTGCCGCATGGGTGCGTGAGTGTTGCGTGCGTCCATGTGGAGTACGTGTGAGTGTTGCATGTTGCATGCATGCATGGGGCTTACTCCCTCCGATTGACATGTTCATATTTCAAGCTTCGTCTGTTCCCTCCATATGGTGATACTCCCTCTGTTCCCAAATAGTGCGGAGTAAAAGCCTCCCTCTGTTCCCAAATCTGAGTATTTGTCTTTCTCTGATTTCAACAAGTGACTAGATGCGGAGCAAAATGAGTGAAGTGAGCGTAGAGGCATAGGGATACTGTAGAAAGGAAGTCCTCGCGATCCATCATTCCCCATCTCGGTCAGAGAGAACTATTCAACTAGTCTTCGCATGAAGTGACAATACACGCTACAGTAGATGGGAAATGTAATTAATAAGCTGAACCAGCGTGTTGGTGTTACTAAATCAGCCTTACCCAGTACTGCCATCATGTTTGCCAGTAGACCATGCTTCCGCAAATACGCCTACGCACCTCTGTCCTTAGTTAACTGACATATGGGCCCTCTTGTGGTAGACCCACATGTCATCGGTGTAACTATTTACAATCCGGAGGACGGTGCCTATATCCTGGTAGTAGTACTAGTAGAATTGCGATTTAATGCACTTTCTTCCCCGACTTCCACTCTTCTTCCTCCTCTCTTCTTCTTCCTCCTCTCTTCCCCATCGTCGGCCGCACACCATTTACCCCCGCTCACTGATCGCCCGCCCGCGCCATCTTCCTTGGTAGCTCGCGCGTACCATATCCCCCTGCTCACTGCTCGGCCACACGAGGAGAAGCTTCTTCACTCGCCCACCCAAATCCACTTCCCCGCTGGCTCGCAGGCACCGAAAACCCCAATGGCAGAACCGACTGACACACACGAGCACCCCTCCACCGTCTACTGTTCATCCAGCCCTCCACACCACGGGGTCCTGTTCAACTACCCCTCCACGGGCACCCCTCCACCGTCTACTGTTCATCCAGCCCTCCACACCACGGGGTCCTATTCAACCACCCCTCCACGGCCACCCCTCTACCGTCTACTGTTCATCCAGCCCTCCACACAACGGGTTCTGTTCATCGAGAGGCATGCCACCGCTCCTTTATTCATCAAACCCCATAGCGCTCCTTTGTTCGTCCCCAGAGGCACCATCGATCGGCTTGATTAGCGGCGATGGCGAAGGAATTGCTCCATCGGGTTCAGTTAACATCCATTGATCGATCCCTCGGGTTCGATGCCGCGTAGCCCTCAAAGGTCTGTCGCTCGGGTTCAGTTAGAGCCCAACACCTCGCTCGGGTTCAGTTAGAGCCAACGCCTCGCACACACACGCGTACGTACGAGAGAAACGCGCATCACTCGGCCCCCGACCTCCCACCATAACCGGCAACTCCCCAAAATTTTCCTCCCCCTCGCTTCTACCACGGTTTTTTCCGTCATGGACGGCCCAAAGAATGTCATGCAGCTGCGTCTCCTGCCCGCCCAGGACGAAAATCCCATTTTCTGTCATGATCTTTTGTCATAGAAGTAGGAGAACACCACATCTATGATGATACCGGGTTCTGTCACAATTATCGTCATAGAAGTGTCATATGTATGACAGGAAAAAAATTCGTTCGGCCCACAATGTCATGGATGTGTCTTTTTTTGTAGTGAGAGGGATAAACTCATGCAATATGATATAAACCCCATCTTTTATCCTCTATGGCAACAATACAATACGTGCCTTGCTGCCCTAACATCCTTTGGGAAAGGACACATAAAGATTGAACCCAAAGCTAAGCACTTCTCCCATTGCAAGAAAGATCAATCTAGTAGGCCAAACCAAACGATAATTGAAGAGACTTGCAAAGATAACTTAATCACACATAAAAGAATTCAGAGGAGATTCAAATATTTCTCATAGATAAACTTGATCATAAACCCACAATCCATCGGATCTCGACAAACACACCGCAAAAAGAGTTACATCGAATAGATCTCCAAGAAGATCAAGGAGAACTTTGTATTGAGATTCAAAGAGAGAGAAGAAGTCATCTAGCTAATAACTATGGACCCAAAGGTCTGTGGTAAACTACTCACAACTCATCGGAAGGGCCTTGGAGATGATGTAGAGGCCCTCCATGGTCGATTCCCCCTCCGGTGGAGTGCCGGCGAAGGCTCCAAGATGGGATCTCGCGGATACAGAAGGTTGCGGTGGTGGAAATAGTTTTTCGTGGTGCTCTTCGATTGTTTTAGGGTACGTGGGTATATATAGGAGGACAAAGTAGGTCGGTGGACGCTCGAGGGGCCCACGAGGGTGGGGGTGCGCCCACCTATAGGGGGCGCCGGGCACCCTCGTGGCCGCCTCCTTTGTTGCTTGACGTCCACTCCAAGTCCCATGGATCACGTTTGTTCCAAAAAGATCGCCCCCGAAGGTTTCATTCCGTTTGGACTCCGTTTGATATTCCTTTTCTTGGAAACACTGAAATAGGCAAAAAAAACGCAATTCGGGCTGGGCCTCCGGTTAGTAGGTTAGTCCCAAAAATGATATAAAAGTGTAAAGTAAAGCCTATAAACATCCTAAACGGGTAATATAATAGCATGGAACAATCAAAAATTATAGATACGTTGGAGACGTATCAATGCCCTTGTTTGAATTGATTGAAGTGATATGATTGTGTTTGTCTCATGTGCATATGGGTAGTGGTTCCCCTTTAGACCTCATTCTATTCTGTTTTCTCACCTTTTCTAAACCCATCAGATGCCTCCGAGACGTGATAATGGATTTGCTTTCCCACCGGAGCTCACTCAGTTGATCCAGCAGCAGAATACCCTGATGCAACTACTAGTTCAGACTCAGAATCAAGGGAACAACAACAACAACAACGACCCACCACCACCACCCGTTGATCACTTAGCCCATTTTCTAAGGCTGAATCCGCCGGTGTTCTCTAGTAGCACCGAGCCGATTGTTGCAGATGATTGGCTCCGCAAGATTGGAAGGGAGTTGACCACTACAGGATGCACAAATGCGGAGAGAGTGCGTTTTGCCACACATCAGCTTGATGGACCCGCAACATCATTGTGGGAGAATTTCATAGGCACTTAACCCATTGACACTATTACATGGGACCAGTTTCAGCAGGCTTTCCGCACTGTCCATGTTTTAGCAGGAGCTATGGCCATGAAGAAGTGCGAGTTTCACAATTTGCGCCAAGGAGGACGCACAGTGGGCCAGTATGTGGATGATTTTAGTAAGTTAGCATGTTATGCCCCTGATGACGTAGCTACAGATGCCGCTAAGCAGGAGAAGTTTCTGGAAGGACTAAATAATGAGCTGCGTATGTAGTTGATGGTGGCAACATTCAACAACTACCAGGAGTTGGTAGATAGAGCTCTCATGATTGAATGGAAGTAGCAGCAGATAGACAACTGCAAGAGGAAGTATGGACAAGGGAAGTACAATTCAGGAGCTCAGCAGAGGCCCCGTTTTACCCCGAACTCGGGAGGACACATTCACCTAACTATGGATGCCATAATTCCAATGGAGGAAGTTCGCATAACCATAGTGGCCCCAAGAATGGGAATGGGAATGGAGGAAGCAACAACCAGAACCGTTCCAACCCAGCAACGCCTGCCAAGAAGGGTCTAAGTCACATTACATGTTTCAAGTGTGGGAAGAATAGACATTACGCCACGGAGTGTTCTGAAGCAAAGACTGGAAATGGCAATGGAAGCTCTGGGAAGAAGCCCAACCCTTTCAACAGGGGACAAGTGAACCACGTTAGCGTGGAGGAGGTTGAAGGCGCAACCCGATGCAGTTATAGGTAAGTTTTTGGTTAAGTCATTTGCTGCAATCGTTCTTTTTGATACTGGTGCATCGCATTCATACATATCAAGGGGATTTGTGGATAAGTATAACATGCCAACCCAAGCCCTTAGGTCACCCATGTTAGTAACCTCGCCAGGAGTAGAGTATATGGCTAGCCTATGGTGTGATCGGTTACCATTAAGGATTGTAACTACGTGTTCCCCTTAGACCTAATAGTATTGGAGTCACAAGGAGTGGATGTAATATTAGGCATGGATTGGTTATCAAAGTATGGAGGGAACATTGACTGCGCCAGTAAGTCGATTTTGCTCACTACCCCAGAAGGAAGAAGGATTAAGTATGTATCTTGGCATGCGCCGAAGAGGACTCAAGTAAATTCCTTATCAGGAGTTGTACAGGAGGAAGTACCAGTGGTGAAGGATTTTCCTGATGTATTTCCAGAGGAGTTTCCAGGCATGCCACCGGATAGAGACATTGAGTTTTTGATTGAGCTTTTGCCAGACACAGGGCCAATATATAAGAGACCGTATCGGATGCCCCCAAAGGATTTGGAAGAAATTAAGAAGCAGATTAAGGAGTTAGTGGATAAAGGCTATATTTGCCCAAGTTCGTCACCTTGGGGATCACTAGTGCTTCTAGTGGAGAAGAAGGACAGATCGTTCAGGATGGTTGTTGATTATCGTGGGTTGAATGAAGTGACGATCAAGAAAAAGTACCCACTGCGGATGATCAATGATTTATTTGACCAGTTGCAAGGAGCTAAAGTATTTTCCAAGGTCGATCTGCGATCAGGATACCACCAGCTGAAGATTCGAGAGCAGGATATACCTAAGACAGCTTTTACCACAAGGTACGGGCTATATGAGTATACCGTTATGTCATTTGGTCTGAATAACGCGCTTGCCTATTTCATGAACATGATGAACAAGGTGTTTATGGAATTTTTGGATAAGTTCGTCGTGGTGTTCATTGATGCTATTTTGGTCTACTCAAAGAATGAAGAGGAGCATAAGGAGCATTTGCGTTTGGTACTTGAGAAGCTCAGAGAACATCAGTTATATGCCAAGTTCAGAAAGTGTGAGTTTTGGTTGAAGGAAGTTGGATTAATCGGACATGTTATATCCGGAGAAGGAATAGCAGTAGACCCCACCAAGGTTGTCACTGTGACTAAATGGGAATCACCCACGTCAGTTAGAGAGATCCGGAGTTTTCTTGGACTCACAGGATACTACAGAAGGTTTATTGAGAATTTCTCTAAGATTGCAAAGCCCATGACGGAGTTGTTGAAGAAGGACACCAAGTTCAATTGGGCTGAGGAATGTGAGGCCAGTTTTTAGGAGTTGAAGAAACATTGATTCTGCCCCGGTGTTGATTCTTCGGATCAGCGCAAGGATTATCAAGTGTATTGCGACGCTTCTCGTCGAGGACTTGGAGCAGTGCTTATGCAGGAGGGAAGAGTTGTTTCATATGCCTCACGACAGCTTAAACCTCATGAGCTAAATTATGCTACACACGATTTGGAGCTAGCAGCCGTAGTGCATGTGTTGAAGACATGGAGACATTTTATCATTGGAAACCATTGTGAGGTGTATATGGATCACAAGAGTTTGAAGTATATCTTCACGCAGAAGGAGTGAATCTCAGGCAGACGAGGTGGTTGGAGCTCACCAAAGATTATGATATGAAGTTACACTATCATCCCGGAAAGGCTAATGTAGTAGCCGATGCGTTGAGTCGCTAGAGTCATGTCAACACACTTATGACCGGAGGATTACCCAAGGAGTCAGCAGAGGATCTTCGCGAGCTATGTTTGGAAATAGTTCCGAGAGGCTATCTAGCAGCATTGGAAATTCAGTCTACCTTAATGGATAAGATCAGGGAAGCTCAGAAGACTGACAAAGAGATTGCCGAGATAAGGGAAAGGATGAGCAAAGCAAAGGCTAAAGGGTTTCGTGAGGATGAGCACGATACCCTATGGTTTGAGGATCGCGTATATGTGCCTAATGACCCGGAGATCAGGAAGTTGATTTTGCAGGAGGCCCATGATTCGTCGTATTTGATTCACCAAGGGAATACCAAGGTGTATCTGGATTTGAAGGACAGTTTTTGGTGGACCGAAATGAAGAAGGATATTGTGGAGTATGTAGCAGTATGTGATGTATGTCAGAGACTAAAGGCAGAGCATTAGAAGCCAGCAGGATTACTACAACCATTGTCGATACCCGAATGGAAGTGGGATAAGCTAGGCATGGATTTTATCACGGGTTTGCCTAGGACTCGTGCAGGCTATGACTCGATATGGGTTGTAGTCGACCGGTTGACGAAGGTAGCTCATTTCATCCCAGTGAAGAC
Organism: Aegilops speltoides; assembly: GCA_021437245.1. Lineage (NCBI taxonomy): Eukaryota > Viridiplantae > Streptophyta > Magnoliopsida > Poales > Poaceae > Aegilops > Aegilops speltoides. Next base: position 324,467,149 of record CM038143.1, read on the forward strand.
CACTTACACCAGTGCTAAGTTGGCAAAGATATACATGACTAGGATCGTATGTTTGCATGGAGTTCCAAGGACCATTGTATCAGTTAGAGGAACCCGTTTACCTCAAAGTTACGGAATCGATTGCATGAGACTTTGGGTACCGAGCAAGAGTTGATACAACCTTTCATCCACGAGATAGATGGACAGACCGAGAGAGTCAATCAGATTCTGGAGGACATGTTGAGAACATGTGCGCTAGATTATGGATCTAGTTGGGACGACAATCTGTTGTATGCAGAATTCTCTTACAACAACAGTTATCAAGCCAGTTTGAAGATGGCCCCTTTCGAAGCTTTGTAAGGAAGGAGGTGCAGGACACCGTTATTATGGGATGAAGTTGGAGACTGTCACTTGTTTGGACCAGATTTGATTAAGGAGTCTGAAGAGAAGGTTAAACTGATTTGTGATAGACTCAAGGTAGCCCAGTCCAGGAAGAATAACTATGCGGATTCTAAACGCAAGGAGACAGTTTACAAAGTCGAAGACAGAGTATACCTTCGTGTGTCCCCACTTCGAGGAGTTAAGCGTTTTGGAGTTAAGGGAAAGTTAGCGCCACGTTTTGTGGGACCATACAAGCTTTTGGAGCGTATGGGAGAAGTTGCTTATAAGTTGGAGTTGCCAGAAGGATTGTCGGGAGTTCACGATGTGTTTCATGTTTCCCAGTTGACGAAGTTCCATGCAGAGATGGCCGATATCCTCTGAGAGATACAGTGCCACTGGAAGCGATTCAGTTGGATAGCGATTTGACCTACGAGGAGAAACCAATGAGGATTCTCGAGTTTGCCAGCCGAGTCACACACAGCAAGGTTATCAAGTTCTGCAAAGTTCAGTGGAGCCACCATATCGAGGATGAAGCCACCTAGGAACGAGAGGAAGACCTACGGAAGGACCACCCGCACCTATTTTCTAGCCAACCCGAACCTCGAGGGCGAGATTCATCTTAAGGGGGTAAGGTTTGTAACATCCCAAATTTTCAATTTGGAATGTTATACATTAGATCATCATTGCATATAATATTTTATAGAATTTTTTGGTTGATCATTAGAAATTCTACGCAACTCAAGGACCCACGGAGAGAGTTGGGGATTTCGTTATTTTCATATTTGAGTTTTTTAAAATTTTGAGAAGAGGATCATTTGGTTTTAATTATTTTACTCTTCGAATATTTCTTATATGAAAATAAAAGAGAGGGGATAAAATGACTTCTCCAAAATAAAGAACTATTGGATGAAAAATATAAAATCAAATAAGAATTTTATTCGGAGTTTTATTGCTATTTTCTTTGAATTAGGAAAAAAATGCGTTTTTCAAAATTGCACTAGAGGCCAAAATAAATATTAACTTTGTCCGCAATATTATTAGAGGGCCGTGAAAATTTATTTCGGGATTTCTGGACTCCGTTTAGTATTTCTTTTGTTAGTTTTTCCGCGTCAGGATTATTTAAAAAAACTAACCGTCCTAACCGGGTCATGTCCGGCTAGGACTCCGACCCGGCCGGCCTTATAAGTCGCCAGCCCGCCAGCCCCGCCACCCCGAAACCCTAGCCCCACCCCGCCTCGACCAGCGTCGTCTGCGCCGCCGCCAACCGCCGCATCGCCGCCGCTTTATCATCGCCGCCCTTTGTCATCGCCGCCGCCGCCTCCGCCGCCGCCGACCTCGCCCCCCCCGCCCGCCGCCGGAGTGCCGCCACCCGCCGTCCCGCCCGCCAAGGTAGCCGCCGCCGCCGCCAGTTTTCTTAGGAAAACAGATCGGTTTTTTAGAAACCCTAGGTTCGTTTTTTTAGTTTCGGTTCAGTTTTTTTCCGGTTTAGTTAAATAGCGGACGTTCGTCCGTACGTTCGTTTTTAAGGAACGTTGTTTGTCCGTTAGCCGCAGACGTTGAACATTTGTTTGTTAGCCTGTTCGTCGTGTTTTATTTTCCAGGGTTTTTCCGCGATTATTTTCAGTCGCGATTTCTGCCATGATCTTCGTTTTAGTTTTTCTTTTCACTCGTTCATCCGAATCAGGTGATTCAAGCGCCTAGATCTTCGTCTCGAAGCCCTCTTTCTGTTTAACCAACTTGAACAAGATTTTGGTACTGTAAAACTTGACTTTAGTCCAGATTAGTAAATGGATTTTGTTTCTTTCGTAGTTTGAGTTTCGTTGCTCCGTTTGATTTGATTCTTTCTGCAAACCGGAGTTCTTCAGTTGAACTTTCTGGTTAGATCTTTTATTTGAGTTTTACCCGTGCTTCTAGTTGAGTGCTTATGTATGTTACTGTTTGTTTGCGATAGAGTATCCGGAGTGCGAAGCATGCTACTACGAGTCTCTAGATTTTGTGGATCATCAGCAAGGCAAGTAACACTTTGATCATACCTCTTTATTACCCAGTTTTTATGCATTAGATCAATCCTCAAACATTGCATGGTTAGGATCTGAATAACATGTGGGTTTGGAAAGTAGATGATGAGGTAGGACCTATTGCCCTGTTTATTATAAAACCTTTGGGAGTTACTTCTATGTTATGCTTATATTGATATGCTATGCTCGTAGACGTGGATTGGGTGAGTGTATCCATGACAGATGTGAGTATTATTAATTAATGGTTAGCTTAAGGTGGCTGCTTAAATACACATTTGGGTGGATTGGTTGAGGCACCCTGGAGTACCCATTGGTTGTCAGGGCACCTGGAGAATCCAGTGTTGTCCTAGGATATCCCGGAGTACCCGTGTGATCATCCTACGGTTCGCCACCCAGGCTCAAAGGGATCATAAGATTATTCATGCTAGAAACTTATGTGTGCAGCCACAACCCAATATGGGCCCTGGAGTAGTTGAGTAAGTTGCGTGAAGCTCTTGAAAAGGTAGACTAGCAGATGTAGTGGGTTGTAGGTGGTACTATCTACCCAGAGTAGGGAGTTAATGCTTCAAAAAGACTATGTCTCGAATCTCCGATCATGAATGTGTTCGAGTCTTGTGGGGAAAAGTACGCAAACCTCTGCAGAGTGTACAAACTAATCATGGTTAGCCGTGTCCCCGGCTATGGACATCTTGAGTATCAGGTTACTGGATTATCATGTTGATCTCATCGCTCTAAAAATTAATTTGTTGGGTTTAATGATGATGTTTAATTGAGATTGAGTTGGAGGAACCTTCTCAATGTTTAACAACCACCATGATAGTTAAATAAAGTTTATTCCTTTGTTGTAGGGAAAAATTGGCTTTATGCAAAACTGTAACCATAGAGCTTTCCACCAGCCATATATGCATGTAGTGATAGCATTCATTCTGTCCATTACTCTTTTGTGTTACATTGCGGCATATTCCATGTCTTTGACCGTTTGAACTGCAACATTTCATGTTGCGAGACTTTTGAACGACAGTAAGGTGTCATAGGTCGTTGTCGTTCGCTCAGCTATTTGGAGTTGATGGACTCACTTTATCTTCCAAGCCTTCCGATGTTTTCATTTTTAGATGGCATGAAGCCATATTATTGTAATAAGTACTCTTTTGAGACATTCGATGTAATAAGTGCGTGATTGAAACTCTGTTATAAATCCTTAAGTATTGTGCGTGTCAGCATTACCGATTTAGGGATAACACTGATGCACAGAGACTAGACTGTTTGAGGTCTGGTCGCAACATCTGCATTGCACTCCGCCGCTCCCGGGAGGACAGCTCCCGACCGACGGATGGATCCATCCGCCGCGATGCGATAGAGTCGGCTCACCGGGTGCTTGGGTCCTCTGGTGCTGGATCCTCACGGTCCCGGCAGCCGGAACACCTCTCCTTCCTCATCATCGGTAGGGAAGACTATGAGTCGCACCGGGAATGGGCTATCTGCCATGGAAAGGAGAGGATAAGGGTCGTTGAGGCCGTGTCGTGGTTGAAATAGCGCCAAGGCGGAGGCGGTGATCTTGTGTGGCGGCCGAAGGAGGAAGTCATCGACACCCGCATTGTGAAGAAACGGCAGCGGAGGAACACGCGCGCCCTCGCCCGAGAGCAGAATCGGACGGTCCTTGCCATGACTTAACTGCCACCGAAGCAGGAGAAGGAGGATAGCTTCGGCGACGAGCAGATCCAGCTCGATCCGTACTGCGTCTTCGACCAGTACTTCTGCGAGAAGGACGACATGGGTGCCGGGAAGGGCAAGGGCAACCGTGGATGAACTTCACCATAGCCAAACATGGCAAATTTTGGTAGTACAATGGCATTTTAGTTAGTAGTGATGGAGTAGCCGGACGGTGTGTATGCATCGACGTAGTTGCATGTGTTTTTATGGATTTAAGATATGATAATTGAGATATCCGGATGTGAATTACATTATTTGAGGGGTGCCCGGTCAGTTCCCGCAGACGCGACCGGACACGTCTGCGGGTGTTTGACGGGCCGGATTTGCAAGTCCGATTGTAGATGCTCTAACTCAACGCACCATGCCTCGGCAACAAGCTCCCTAGGTCTAGAGCAGCGCGCTCGCACGCGGCAGTCTACGGTAGTATGCGTAAGTGGCCCCGGCTTGATTCGTTCGTTCAATCATTGATGATTCTGCCCACTGCGCCGTGGGCCCGCCGGCGTCGTAATCGCGCAAGTGGAGCGGACCACAGCCACCGATCACGCCTCATGCACAACAGCGCCAGCACCTGCCTACTCGTACAGATTTCTTTCTGGAGAAGCTCTACGTATACGTAGACTGGTCCAGGGTTTAATCTCCCATTCGTAATTTTTTCCGAGTGGATTTTTAATTTTATTGGCAGTATATTCTGGACGAATCGACTTGAGTAGGTGTACATGGCCGTCTCGATCGTGCAAATCGTTGTTGACTGCAGTGGAGGTTGCACATGCGCTATCTCGTCTCCGGACCAAGAGCAATATTTGGACGATATCTACTCCTCATACCACCTTCTCAAGTTGTCATACTTGTCTTATGCCGCTTGTCATTTTTTTTATTTTGCCAAATTATGGCATGCTTGCGCCCACAATTTGTACATCTTGTACCCTCTTTGTTTTGCTGCGTTCATCACCAGTCCACCCTCGCATAAACTTTGAAAACACAAACATGTGGCAATGAGAAATGCCTATGCATACTCCTAAAAAAGAAGAATACACATGGGAGGACGAATAGCATCAGGACTCTAGGTGCACCCATTTTTCGGGAAAAATAGTAATTGTAATAATGGTCAAAAAATCATGATATTTGTTGGCAACAAACTTGATAAATCATTACCCTTGCATGCATATTTGGGGATGAAATGACTTTCGTGGTGTTGTTGAAGAAAAATCAGCAATATATTAGAGGTACTGTTCACTCTATGTTGTCCCGGAAAATTTGTGTTGTACGCCCACATGTTTCACTGCAGTTTGTCTTTGTCAAAAAATTTATACGAATACGTCATTAGATCAAGTTTGCTGCCAAAAACAGTTTTGATTTTTTTTTACCTTTTCTTGAATGGCTAAAAAAAGTCGGATGTTTTATGGGTGCATATACAAGCAGGTGGATCAGGGCATTTTCCAAAATACACGCCTCTATAGTTGTGTGCAAGGAGCATTCCTCCTTTAGAGCAAACAACCATCATTATTTGTACATCGTATAAAGACTGCATCAATTAACTTGGATCCAATGGAGTAATAGTTTTTTTTTCAATAAGAACTAATTTTGGTGCTCGTGCAGATCGTCGTACAAGTAAGTAGTACAGACGGAGTACAACGCTACGTAATCCTATTCCGTCCATCAGAGCTGATGAATTTGACTCCCCCTACTCCAAAGAGAGTCAACATGAGCGCATTCAAACATTAAAATCGACTGCGAGTACACAGGTTGGAACCTAAACTTTCTCCATCGAGGCAGTCGTAATAAAGCGGGCAGAGGGAGGGCCAAGTCAAGCAGTGCCCGAAGAGTAAACGGACAAGGTTGGGACTACTCCTTGTCCTGGCTAGCCGTGTCGCGTCGCGTAGAGCAGCAGTAACTCCGGCCCAGACTACCGAGGTGGGTCATGGACAGGAGGAGGAATGGCGTCCTCACGCGCCAATTACCGCAAATGGGAAGAAAAATCCCAATCGAACGGTACCACCTCGGCATTATCCTCGCCATAAAGCAAGCTGATCAGGGAAGACGAAGCAGTAGCATGCGCGCGTACGTAGCTTTCGAGGCCCGACGGATTGTCTAGGCTTTAGGCTGGGCCACACGATGGTTGGGGAGACGGATCACCCTACGAACCTCTTGTGGACCCTAGCGTGATCGCGGGAGTACGTGCCAATGCCACAGTAAAGCATCATGAGCAGCGTTCAAGTGGATTAGGAGGGTGTTTGTTTTCAGGGACTTATTGATTTAGGGACTTAAAAAAGTCCCTATAAGTCTCATGTAAACCAAACATGAGGGACTTATAGGGACTTAAAGTGGGCATTTGGGACTTATGAAATAAGACTCTCAAGGAGAGTCTTATAGGGACTTATAGTTATAATTTGGTCTTATAGGGACTTATAAGTGCCAGGAACCAAACAGGTAGGGACTTTTTAGAGACTTGAGACTTATAAGTTGAGACTAAAAAAAGTCCTAGGACTTATGAACCAAATAGGGCCTAGAGCATCTTCAACGCTGACATGGTATTCATCTGCGACTGGTACGGAACCATCCGTGGTTAGGCTGGTCACAATGGGAAGGAACTTAGGAGTAACATCACACACTCCAATACAACTTTGCTTATGTGGCACATATTTAATGAAGAGAGAGGTGCTTGTGGTAACTAGCTAAGTTACCGGAACATCACACACTCCAAGAAACAATGAGTCTATAACCTAATAAATACATCGTTGCATGACACTACATAGATGTTCCTACCCACTATGGAGGTAGTAACATAGTCTAGGGAAGTGTGTAAGTTACTAGCTTATGTTCTTGTCCATTGTGACCAGCCTTAGGGACGGGGAGCGAGTCATTCAACTATGTCCGCATATAATTAAAAGCAAATCTTAATAAACTGAATGAATTTCATCAAATGTGATGGAATCCAGCAAATTTCAGACATAATTTACATAAAATAAATGATATTTCGTCCGTTTAACTAAAATCTCACAAGAAAACCATAGAAGGCTAACTAGTAGCGGACGATGACCTTGTATGCGTGGCCACCCTGGCCGACCTCACCGCTGCGACCGTTTGTACTGTCGTTGCAGTGGTCCTTCCAGCGCCGGAAGGGCGCGGGGCCGCGGTAGCCTGTTGGAAATATGCCCGAGAGGCAATAATAAAGTTGTTATTATTATATTTTACTTGTTCATGATAATCGTTTATTATCCATGCTATAATTGTATTGATTGGAAACTCAAATACATGTGTGGGTACATAGACAAAAACATGTCTCTAGTGAGCTCTACCGGACTAGCTCGTTGATCAAAGATGGCTATGGTTTCCTAGTCATAGACATGAGTTGTCATTTGATAATGGGATCATATCATTAGAAGAATGATGTGATGGACAAGACCCAAACTATGAACGTAGCATATGATCGTGTCAAGTTTATTGATATCGTTTTCTGCATGTCAAGTATATGTTCCTATGACCATGAGATCATACAACTAACTGACATCGGAGGAGTACCTTGTGTGTATGAAATGTCGCAATGTAACTGGGTGACTATAAATGTGCTCTACAGGTATCTCCGAGGGTGTCTGTTGAGTTGTCATGGATCAAGACTGGGATTTGTCACTCCGTATGACGGAGAGGTATCTCAGGGCCCACTCGGTAATACAGTATCACAATGAGCTTGCAAGCAATGTGACTAATGAGTTAGCCACGAGATCTTGTATTACAGAACGAGTAAAGAGACTTGTCGATAACGAGATTGAACTATGTATGAAGATACCTATGACCGAATCTCGGGCAAGTAACATACCGATAGACAAAGGGAACTACATACGGGATTAGCTGAATCCTTGACATCGAGGTTCGACCGATAAGATCTTCGTAGAAGATGTGGGAACCAATATGGGCATCCAGGTCCCGCTATTGGTTACTGACCGTAGAGGTGTCTCGGTTAAGTCTGCATAGTTCTCGAGCCAGCAGGGTCTACACACTTAACGTTTGGTGATAATATAAGTATAGTTGAGTCATTATGGTGGTTACCGAAGGTTGTTCAGAGTCCCGAATAAGATCCCAAACATGACAAGGAACTCCGGAAGGGTCCAGAGGTGAAGATTGATATATTGGACAAAGAGTATTGGATTAGGAAGTGTTAAAGTGCAAGGTGATGACCGCATGACCGAAGGGGGGCGCTATGTTGGGGGCCCAATCGGCCCCCTCACCCTTTCCCACGTGACTAGGAGAGGTAGGGTGTCCCCCTCTAGGGTTCCCTCCACCCGGCTTGGGGGGCAAGTCACCCTAGGGGAGATCCCATCTGCCCTGGCCGCTGCCCCCTAGGGTAAACCCTAGGGGCGCCACCCCCTCCTCCCTTCACTATATATAGAGAGGTAGAGAGAGGGCAGCCGTACCCTTGAACACATCTGCCCTGGCCGCTGCCCCCTAGGGTAAACCCTACTCCTGCTTGATTGATATTGATGATATGGGTAGTACAAGAGTCGATCTACCACGAGATCAAGGAGGCTAAACCCTAGAAGCTAGCCTATGGTATGATTGTTGTTCGTCCTACGGACTAAACCCCCCGGTTTATATAGACACCGGAGAGGGCTAGGGTTACACAGAGTCGGTTACAATCTTGCCTTCCACGCCAAGGAAAGTCCCCTCCGGACATGGGACGAAGTCTTCAATCTTGTATCTTCATAGTCTTGGAGTCCGGCCAATGATGATAGTTCGGCTATCCGGACACCCCCTACTCCAGGACTCCCTCAGTAGCCCCCGAACCAGGCTTCAATGACGATTAGTCCGGCGCATATATTGTCTTCAGCTTTGCAAGGCGGGTTTTCCTCCAAATTCCATGTGCTTGCCGAATAGTGTCCGGCTTCCTTGTAAATGTTGCTTTCCTTGGCTTCCACGTCCAATAATGGCCCTTCTTCCATGTGTCGTATGAATGTGAAAAGCCAGGGTATTTTTACGTTTTACCCCCTAGCTGCGCGAATAAGCTGCCTATAAGAGAGGCGAAGATCTAGATCCAAATCACGCCATCCTCCTTCCGCGAGCACTCATCGAAGCGCCTCTGACAAAAATCCACTCCATCATGGACAGTCGACGCGGCTCTTCCTCTCGCGCTCCCAACCCTCAGCCAGGAGATTGGAGGAGATGTTCTGTCCCGCATAGCGAGCTAGTGACGCTAAGCAGAGGGATACCTTCCCCCAGCCTTCATGGTTCCGGTGCGAGCCGGACTAGCCACCTACAAGGGTGGAAAGCAGGCGGAGAGCGTCCCCAATCCCTCCAAAGGAGAGCGGGTATGCTTCGTCCCTTATCTAATAAGGGGGCTCGGATTTCCCATACATCCGTTTCTCCGGGGGCTCCTGGAGTTCTATGGGCTCCAGCTTCACCACCTTACACCTGCCTCTATCTTGCACATCGCGGGCTTTGTAGCCCTTTGCGAGCTGTTCTTGGGCATCGAGGCCCATTTTGCGCTGTGGAAGAGATTGTTCTGCCTCGTACCCCGTTCTCACGAGGGGTCGATATATCAAGTGGGCGGAGCCGAAATATGGCGCATCGCCGAGACCGGATACCTATCCGGAACCCCGAAGAAGGCGTCCGAAGACTAGCCTTCGGAATGGTTTTATATGGAAGACGCCCCACTGCCAGACCCACTTCGGATCGGCCTCCCGGAGTTCAGCAACGCTTCTCTGAAGAAACGCCTGAGTTGGCGCCCGCGGAGCCCTCAACGGGAGAATGATAGGGGCGTCCAATATATGATGGGTCGGATAAGGTTACTGGCTCATTCGGGATTGACCATGATTGGAGTCATGGCCACGTGCATCATGCGAGGGGTGCAGCCGCTCCAATATAGGGGCCACCCCATGTGGGATTTCAACGGGGAAGATGACGCCACCCGTCATGGCCGCGAGGGGCTGGGATCGGTTGCCGATCTGGTGAAGATCCTGTCCGGCTTGTACAAGGGGGAGAAAGAGGAATTCCTCCGCGCGAGTCCATTGAATGGATTCTCCATGAATAACCCTCGGAGCTGGGTAAGCGAACGTTTATCTATCCGATCCATATTTCCAAAGTTAAGTGTCTTACTTTGTGATTTCGACGCAGGAACTGCGCCGGGACATGAAGGGCATACACAGCCTGACTCCACAACCCGAGGATCCGGGAAGACCCCTTGATCCGACCTCCGAAGAGGATCCAGACATAGAGGTGGAGCTGATCGATGGGGTGTTCCACCAACTTAGCATGGACAATGCTTTGGTCGCCATTACGGCTGACTACCCCGGTTTATCTCCGGCTTCCTAGGTAACTGTGACCGGAGTCCTGACATCATTACTTCATCCATGCTTATTTCTGACCACCATATACCAACGGTGCCTCGCAGGAGGTGCCTTCAAGGCGGGAAGCCGAACCCGCGGCGGCTGACCAACAAGGGTCAGTTCGGCCCAGCAGGCGGAAGAGGAGTGCGTCGCGAATCGAAACATTGCCGCAACGGTATGGCGCACCACCGTATTTAAGGGAAAGATTCCTGGGAGGTATATTAACGCTCATGATTTTTCCAGGAGAAAGAGCGCTCGTCGGACTGTGCCCGGAGAGGTTGCCAACCAAGCCTCCGCCAGCCAGGCTCCAACGCCTGGTCCGGAGGGGGAGGCGAACAGAAGGCGTGAGCCGGATGCTCCTCCAACGGAGGATGCCGACAGGCTGTCCGCCACTGCCTCTGAGGTGGAGAGTGCCATGAATCACAGGTGCTGCCGGACAGTTCTTCGTGACGCGTGTTTCTCCCCGGAGGCGTTGAATGCCTTTAATGCGGGAGACGCGCACCTCCGTGCCGCTCGAGATGGTTTAACCAGAGCCACGGAGCAGTATGTGAAAGACATATGGGTGAGGAATTTTAATAGTTATATATGCCAAGAGCCCCGAGACTTAAAATAGTTAGAATAACTGATTTAAGGATCATTTGTTATGCAGATCTTACGGAGAAGAATAGCCACCGTCCGGAGCTTCAAGAGTGCAAGGCCCAACTTGAGGTCAAGACTAGCCGCCGCAGGGGGAGCCACAGAGACCCCTATGGTAATACATACTTGAAAAGATAAGTAGTTTATGAAGTGCGGCGTGTGTATAAGTCTGACAATAATATTGCGAGATGGTGCCGACTAGATCCGGACAAGCAGACATCTGCTGCGCCACCAAGACCCGCGAAGGTGCTTATGAGGGTGCAGCAGGAGAGGAACAAACTCAAGATGCCAACACCCAGCTGGGCGAAGAACTAAAATATGTTCGGTGCAGCTGTCGACTCAGAAAAGGAGAATCGGCGGCTTCGTGGCGGCATTTACATAAGTGCTTGAGCAAACTCTTTTGAAAAGAAGAGTTCAGCGAGGAAGTCGATTGACGTAAATGTGTCTCATGGGTGTGCTCACGAATCGCCCTGCGGAGGAAATGCAGTTCCATGGGTGACCTACTTCGAGCTGCTGCAATCGCACGAACGTGTTCGGCAAAGCGATGAGCGGCGCTGCCCGTGCCTTATGGCCATCCATCTCCCTACCCGAGGGTCTTGGAGGGCTTCGGAGAAGCTTGGGAGCGCGCGCGCTTCCGTCTGTGGAAGATATCGGCTGCCGTCAAGGCGCCAGGAGGCTGGGCCATGGTGAAGACGCGGTACACGAAGGCTGATCCCAACCACTGGCCGAGGTCGGACTGTGGGGCCCGATGGGAAGGAGATCCTGTGAGTTTAATGTGCGGCCAAGTAGAGTTGGCATGAAGTATTCCTAACGGATGTAAACTAGACAACTGTTAGATGGGATTGAAGAGGAGTACAATCACCAATTTGACGATGTAATTTAAACCGACATGTGAAATGCCTTCTAGCGGATTGCGATCGTTTGTCTTTGCGGACCTTTTCGCTTCAACCTCGGGACCCAACAGTCCGAGTGTGTCCGAATACCCTCACGGTTATATAAAAACCGGGGCATGGATGGAGACCAGCGTAGGGTCATTAGTGCTTTATCGCACAAGTGCCCAACTAGTTATGTTATATTACATGGTTAGTAAGAAACATCTTCTAGGAGAATAGTTCCTTTAGGGGTTCCTTTCCACAGGAGGCATGCCCTAAATTGCATGCCCGGACTGCGAAAAAAGAGAGTAAAAGCATCTGGGGCGGATAAATAAATAAGTAAGAAATCATCTTTCAAGTCACCGACCAAATATTCCCTTAAAACGCTAGCTTTCGGCTTCACCCACCGAGGTACACATCCGGTGACCCTTGATAAATAATCGCAGAGGTGCTCCTTTACCTCCTAGCGAACAATCGGGAACGTGGGGGTAAGCAGAGCCAGCAACCCAGCTTGGCCAAAACTTAAGTCATATCGATGCATATAATGGTGAATAAAAGGTACATGCGGAAGTGTGACACATGTGTTGGGCATGAAGCCCAGATAAATAAGCTTCATTAAAGAAGCCCCTGTATAATGAGTCGAGTAGCACGTCAAGTGTGTCTGAACAATGCGCAGATCAGCCCTCAAACGCTTCTACGAAAAAGGAGGAAAAAGAGAGAAACAAAAGACAGCTAAAGTGTAAAATGTGGGCGGAGGAAGGAGACGAACTCGAGTCCGGCGCTAAGCGTAGAATCTTGAGGAGACGGGCTGCGTTCCATGGGTTCGGCTCGAGTCGGTTGTCCGTCGCGTTTAAGTAGATGGTATGCTCCGCCGTCGACTTGGTCGATGATGAAGGACATTCCCATTTGGGCTTGAGTTTGTCCTTTTTCTTGTCCAAAGAAAGCGAGAACTAGTTCGCCAACATTGTAGGTTTTGGCCCGTACTTCTCTCTTTGATATCTTCAAGCTGCTGGCGATAGAATCGGAACGAGCTTTACGCCCACGTCGCGCCCTCCTCCAAGGCGTCCAAACTGTCCCGCCGATCCAACTCGGCCTCTCTTTCCTCGTACATGCGCACGCGAGGTGAGTCATGAATTATATCGCAGGGCAAGACTGCCTCTGCGCCGTATACCATGAAGAATGGTGTGAATCCGGTAGTGCGGTTTGGCGTGGTCCGCAGCCCCCAGAGTACGGAGTCGAGCTCTTCCACCCAGTGCGTGTTAGATTCTGTGAGGGGCCGCACTAACCTGGGTTTGATGCCGCTCATGATTAGACCATTTGCTTGTTCGACTTGACCATTAGTTTGAGGGTGATAGACTGAAGCGTAGTCGAGCTTGATGCCCATATTTTTGCACCAGAGTTTAACCTCATCGGCCGTGAAGTTCGTGCCGTTATCAGTGATGATGCTATGGGGGACGCCATAACGGTGTACTACCCCAGATATGAAGTCTATCACAGGTCCGGATTCGGCCGTTTTAACTGGCTTGGCCTCTATCCATTTTCATGAATTTGTCCACCATGACCAATAGGTATTTTTGCTTGTGGGTTCCCCCTTTGAGGGGTCCAACCATGTCAAGCCCCCAGACCACGAATGGCCAGGTGATGGGTATAGTTTTGAGGGCGGTGGGTGGCATGTGGCTTTGATTAGCAAAGAGCTGGCAACCGATGCATCGTTGGACTAAGTCCTGAGCATCTGCCCGGGCCGTCGGCCAATAAAATCCTGTATGGAAGGCCTTGCCTACAAGGGCCCGGGCTGCGGCGTGGTGCCCGCCGAGTCCGGCGTGAATTTCAGCCAGAAGATTTCGCCCTTCCTCTTCGGAGATGCACCTTTGAAGGACTCCGGTTGTGCTTTTCTTATAAAGCTCTCCCTCATGGACCTTGTAGGCTTTAAATCGCCGTACTATGCAGCGGGCCTCGTTTTGGTCTTCGGGAAGTTCCTGCCTAATTAATTAGGCTAGGAATGGTTCCGTCCACGGGGCAATGACTGCCATTATTTCATGGGCTGAAGGTGTTATTTCATTGGCTGAGCCACCGATTGTGTCAGAATGTTCAGTGTTGGGCGGTGCGGTTGGTTCCGGGTTGTTGTTTTCGAACTCCTCTTCCCATAATACGGATGGCTTAAAAAGCCGCTCCAGGAAGATGTTTGGAGGGACGGCGTCGCGTTTTGCGCTGATGCGTGCCAACACGTTGGCCGCCTGGTTATTATACCGGGCTACATGGTGGAATTCAAGTCCTTCGAACCGAGCTGACATTTTTAAGACGGCGTTACGGTAGGCTGCCATTTTCGGATCCTTGGCGTCAAATTCTCCATTTACTTGTGATATTGCGAGGTTTGAATCCTCGTGGACCTCTAGGCGTTGAATGCCCATGGAGATTGCCATCCGGAGACCATGTAGAAGGGCCTCGTATTCGGCTGCATTGTTGGAGTCCGTGTACATTATCTGAAACGTATTGATCGTGTGTCTCGGTTGGGGACGTCAAGACGACGCCAGCCCCCAAGCCGGCCAACATTTTGGAGCCGTCGAAATGCATGATCCAATTGGAGTATGCGCCATACTCTTTAGGGAGTTCGTCTTCGGTCCATTCAACGATGAAGTCGGCCAAAACTTGCGACTTTATAGCTCGCCGTGGTTTGTAGGTTATGTCGAATGGTAGGAGCTCAATGGCCCATTTTGTAATCCTGCCCGTCGCGTCATGGTTGTTTATAATGTCGTTGAGAGGTACTTCGGAGGCCACTGTTATCGAACACTCTTGAAAGTAGTGTCGCAGCTTCCGGGATGCCATGAACACCGCATCGCTATCTTTTGATAATGTGGATCTTGGGACTTGCATGGAGTTAAGGCGGTGGATCGTAGTACACCGGTTTTTGAAGAGGGAATTTGTGTCCTTCATTTCGCGTTCGACGACGAAAGCACCGCGCTTACAACTTGATGTGTTGCGCGATATATAGTAACATTGGTTCGCCCAAGTTGGGCGCGGCAGACCGTTTGTTGCCAATATGGCCTTTATTTCTTGAGTTCGACCGTGGCGAGATCTGTCCACTCGAAGTGTTCGGCAATCAAGGAGGCGATAAAGGGCAATGCCTTTTCTCCCAGCGGGAGATGAAGCGGCTTAGAGCCGCCACGCATCCAATCAATTTTGTATTTGTCTCGAGGTCTTTTGGGATATCCAAGCGTGTGAGCTCGGATCTTGGCTGGGTTTGCTTCAATTCCTCTACCGGATACAATGAAGCCCAAGTGCTTTCCGGTGATACGCCAAAACGCATTTTCGGGTTGAGCTTAATGTCGTATGCTCGGAGGTTGTCGAATGTGAGCCTCAAATCGTCTACTAGAGTTTCGACGTGTTTGGTCTTGACGACCACATCGTCTACGTATGCCTCCGCTGTTTTGCTGATCTGGGTTGCCAGACATATCTAAATCATGCGCTGATATGTTGCGCCGGTGTTTTTGAGCCTGAAGGGCATCGTGTTGAAGCAGAATGGTCCGTATGGGGTAATGAATGTTGTTGCGGCTTGGTCTGTCTCTGCCATCTTGATTTGATGGTAGCCGGAGTATGCGTCGAGGAAGCACAATGAGTCGTGCCCTGCTGTAGCATCGATGATTTGATCGATGCGGGGAAGGGGGAAAGGGTCCTTTGGACAAGCCTTGTTAAGGTCTTTAAAATCGACACACAGGCGCCAGGATTTGTCCTTTTTTGGTACCATTACCAGGTTTGCTAGCCACTCCGGATGTTTTATGTCTCTGATGAATCCGGCTTCTAATATTTTGGCTAGCTCCTCTCCCGTTGCCTGTCTTTTGGGTTCGGAAAATCGTCGAAGAGCCTGTTCGACTGGCTTGAATCCTTTTAGGATATTTAGGCTGTGTTCTGCCAACCTGCGTGGAATTCCTGGCATGTCTGAAGGGTGCCAGGCAAAGATGTCCCAATTTTCCTGAAGGAATTCTCGTAGTGCGGCGTCTACATCAGGGTTTAATTGTGCCCCAATGGAGGCCGTCTTTGTGGGGTCCGTTGGATGGACTTGGAATTTGATTATTTCGTCCGCTGGTTTAAAAGAGGTGGACTTGGATCTCTTATCGAGTATCACATCGTCCATGTTCACCGTGGAGCGCAGCGCAGTGAGTTCCTCTGCCGCTAGGGCTTCGGATAGTGCCTCTAGAGCTAGTGCGGCTGTCTTATTTTTGGCGCGGAGTGCTATGTCCGATTACTGACAAGAGTGATGATTCCATTGGGCCCGGGCATTTTAAGCTTCATGTACCCGCAATGGGGTATAGCTTGAAAAATTGTGAATGCCTCTCGCCCTAATAAAGCGTGATATCCGCTGCTGAACGGGGCCACTTGGAACGTGACCTCCTCGGACCTGTAATTGTCTGGCAAGCCGAACACCACATCTAGTGTAATCTTTCCTGTGCAGCGTGCTTCCCGACTAGGGATTATTCCTCTAAAGGTTGTGCTGCTTCGCTCAATGCGGCTCTAGTCTATTTCCATTTTTCGAAGGGTTTCCTCGTAGATGAGGTTTAATCCGCTGCCGCCATCCATGAGTACCTTGGTAAGACGAAAGCCTTCCACTATTGGACTGAGGACCAATGCGGCTGGTGCTCGGGCTGTTCGGAATTTAGGTTCATCGTTGGCGTTGAAGGTGATAGCCGTGTCGCTCCATGGATTTCTTGTTGCTACTTGGTAGACTTCGGCGAGGCTGCGGATTGTTTGTTTCCGCATATTATTTGATGCGAAAGTCTCGAAGATTGTTAATACCGTACTGGTACTGTTTGGCTGGTTCTCCGGGGCTAGAAGCTCTTTGCCACTTTTGGCCACCTGCCGTAGTATCCAACATGCTCGAAGGCTATGTGTTGGAGTGGCGCCCTCTGTACTATGGATTTTACAGGGTCCGTTGAGCCATCCTTCCAGTATGGTTCCGTGCCCTTTAGGGGGTTTTTGCTTTTTGGTTTTTGTCCCAGGTGCGTGAGCATGATGCACCCTTTTATTTCGGACTAGGGTTGTGTTGGGAGCCGGATTGTCCCAAAACTTGGTTTCGGTTTTCCAGGTACTCTCCATCGCACGGTACTTTCGTACTATGGACGCCAGGTTGGCGAAGCGTGTAATTTCACGACGACTTATGGCGTTCATGATTCCCTTGTGCGTGCAATTGTTGCAGAAAATTGAGATTGCGCTCTCCTCACGGCAGTCCTTTATCCTGTCCATAACCAGGATGAATCTGGCCCAGTAATGATGTACTGTTTCAGCGGGCTCTTTCCAGATTTGAGATAGATCGCTTGTGTTTGGGTGGGCGGGTGGAATTAAGTTTGGAACCCCGCCCAATCTGAGGCTCAAGGGCCGAAAAGTTTCCGAATTTGGAAGCTTGGATTGCTGGATGTTGTCCAACGAATCTGGTCCGCTGCCTAACTTTAGGTTCAAGATTGATTGACGTCCGTCCCTCCGCTGAATCCGCATGGAGGGATCGGGAATCCGGACATAACGGTCTTTAATATAGAAGAAGAGTCGCCGTTGTTCCTCTACCACAAAGAACGTGGTGGGTAGCCTGGGGAGAGTTAATCTCTCTCAGATCGGTTTTAAGCCCAATCTGATCATAGTCTGTAGCGACTCCCAGGGCGGCAATGCAATCCAAGAGCTCGTTTATGGAGGAGAGCTCCCTCGGATCCAGCTGCTCGGCGAATTCCAAGTTGACGTGAAGATCGCTTTTGATGACACGAGAGGTCATTGTCGGAGCGGCGGCCGAACAGGCGGTCATAAGAAAACCACCTAGCCAGATAGTCTGGCCGGTGGCCAAAGCTCCCTTGGCGTCGGTACCGTCTTTAAATACGGGAAGAGGCATCCTTCCTGATTGCGACAGCACAGAGGAACTCTCAATGAAAGCACCAATGTCGGTGTCAAAACCGGCGGATCTCAGGTAGGGGGTCCCGAATTGTGCGTCTAGGCGGATGGTAACTGGAGACAAGGGACACAATGTTTTTACCCAGGTTCGGGCCCTCTCGATGGAGGTAAAACCCTACTCCTGCTTGATTGATATTGATGATATGGGTAGTACAAGAGTGGATCTACCACGAGATCAAGGAGGCTAAACCCTAGAAGCTAGCCTATGGTATGATTGTTGTTCGTCCTACGGACTAAACCCCTTGGTTTATATAGACACCGGAGAGGGCTAGGGTTACACAGAGTCGGTTACAATGGTAGGAGATCTACATATTCGTCTTGCCAAGCTTGCCTTCCACGCCAAGGAAAGTCCCCTCTGGACACGGGATGAAGTCTTCAATCTTGTACTTCATAGTCTTGGAGTCGGGCCGATGATGATAGTTTGGCTATCCGGACACCCCCTAGTCCAGGACTCCCTCAGTGGCCATATAATGTCACTTATGATTTGCATGTGATGTTAATCCTTTTATGCATCTTATTTTGCTTAGGACAGCGTGTATAGCGCCCCAAGTTCGTCCTTCCGAATACCAGGGGCTTCGCCAAAATTCTCTTGTCAAACTCTTATGGATAAGTGAGGGTGATAAAGCCGTATAGTCTGATTGCCTTGTTCATTTCCCTAAACACCTTCTTTAAGAACCAGAATGTGGAGTAAAGAGTGTTTAGATTTTTCCCGAACACCCCCGTACTATCTACGTGGGGGCAGAAGCCGACGAGTTATATTAGACATTATATTACATAACGGATCTGTTTAATATTACAGGATAGGATAACATGAGTGCGTTCATGGGAATATGACATCCTTGGCACATTGCTCCGCCACATGGTGGGATCCCTCCAGAACACTATCAAAATATAGCTCGGGTCGGTGGTGCTCCTTGCCCTCAGGCGGCCCCTCGGTCGTCAGCTTCTTGGCATCCATCTTCACCCAGTGCATCTTGGCGCGGGCAATGGCCATCCGCGCACCTTCAATGCAGACCGATCGCTTTATAACTTCAAGCCGTGGGCAGGCACTGACAAGCCGCTTCACGAGTCCAAAGTAGCTGCTGGGCATGGGCTCGGCAGGCCATAGCCGGACTATAAGGTCCTTCATGGCTAGTTCGGCCGCCTTGTGCAGCTCGACCAACTGTTTCAGCTGGTCGCTAAAGGGCACTGGATGTTCTGGTCCAAGGTATTGAGACCAAAACAGCTTCTCCGTAGAGCTCCCTTCCTTGGCTCTATAGAACTCTGCAACATTTGATATGCTGCGCGGCAGATCCGCAAACGCTCCTGGAGAGCTCCAAATTCGGGTTAAATACATACCTTTGCTTCCAGCTGCTTCGTCACGAGGCCGAGCTCTTCCTCAGCCCGCTCCAGATTCTGCTTCAGTCCGGTGAACTCCGTAGTATGAGCGGTAGAAGCCAGCAGCGACGCCTGCTTATTCACATAGACATCTTATGTTAGACTCCTGCAAAAATTATTTTGATCCTCTGTTCGGCTTTTCTTTCCGAACACAGAACAACGCATCAGGGGCTACTGTCTACACTGTGATATTCTTTCCACAATTACATTACTTACCTCAAAGCCTGTTAGTAGGCTAGTGCAGGCATCAGTCAATCCGCTTTCCATGGACTGTACCTTCCCAATCACTGTACCCATTAGGGTACGGTGTTCGTCAGCAATGGAAGCGCCTCCCAATGCTTCCAGCAACCTATCCGGTGCCCGTGATTTGACAGA
The DNA here is from genome assembly GCA_021437245.1 of Aegilops speltoides. Lineage (NCBI taxonomy): Eukaryota > Viridiplantae > Streptophyta > Magnoliopsida > Poales > Poaceae > Aegilops > Aegilops speltoides. The sequence continues at coordinate 324,486,739 of CM038143.1, forward strand.
GGTCACCGGCGGAATAGGCGCGCCCCTTCCCTTCGAAGGGGGCTGCTCGCCTGATTCCGGAACCGTAGGGGTCTCCGGAATTATATTTGTATGAGGGCCGAATTGAGTACGGCCCCCATCATCAGTATCCATGGGGATCTGCTCCCCCATGTGTCCGGCGGCCGAGGCTTCACCCTCTAGCGCCTCCCGGACGTCCGCCGAATTCTCTCCCGGGATAGGGATCCTTCGGGACGACGCTTCGGCGCCGTCTAGGTCCCGGCGAGAGGTAGACGACGGAAGGGTCTCGTTGTTCATCACCGCTGGGTCCAGCGAATCCTCTAATGAGGACCGCTCGAGGCGGGACTGAGCCGGACTGCAAGTGCATACTGTAAGCACATTAAAATAATAGAGTAAAGAATCCGGATACAAATACGTGTCTGGACACTTACGATTCGGCCAGGGGCTTCTCCCTGGGATTCCACTCCTAGCTGCTGTTGGTGGCTGCTGTGGAGCTGTCCGGAAAGGAAGTTTTCCCTTTCTTGGACGCCTCGGCCTCTAGATGCGTGGGGGTCATCCTTTTCTTTTTTTTCCCTGCAGGAGGGGAGTGGATTTCTTCCTCTTCCTCCTCTTCCTCGTCGTCTTCGGTGGAGGAGCGCACCTTGGTGTCTTCGGACCACACGTCCGAGGTGCCCTTATGGCGGAGATCACTTCTGGTCCCCTTGGCCTTCTTCTTGGCCTTCTTCTCCGGCACCTCGTAAGGCGCCGGAAACAACATCTTCGTTAGGAGCGGAGTCTCTGAGCCTTCGGGCAGCGGAGCCGGACAGTTAATCTGCTCCACCATCTCTGTCTAGTCCTGAAATAATCAATAGAGAGACTTAGATGCCTTCCTCTAATATGCAAGTAAGGGGTACACCTTGAAAACATGAGAGAACTTACCAGATTAGCTGGGTAAGTTAGGTCGTGCCCACGGTCCTCGTCCGTGGCCGGCGGCACCTCGTTGGCCTTGAAGAGCACTTTCTAGATTTCTTCGTGTGTCGTGCTAAAGAGCTCTAGTAGGGTATGGTGCTTGGCCGGATCAAACTCCCACAGATAGCAAGTTCGGCGTTGGCACGGAAGAATCTGGCGGACGAGCATGACCTAGATCACGTTGACAAGCTTGACTTTCTTAGTAATCATGCTCTGGACACACGTCTGGAGCGCTGTCAGCTCGTCCGGAGAGCACCAGGACAGGCCCTTCTCTTGCCAGGAGGTGAGCCGCATTGGGACTCTGGATCGGAACGCGGGGGCCGCCACCCAGTTGGTGTTGCGCGGCTCGGTGATGTAGAACCACTCCGACTGCCACCCTTTGACAGTCTCCACAAAGGAGCCTTCGGGCCAGGTGACGTTGGGCATCTTGCCCACCATGGCACCGCCGCACTCTGCCTGTTGGCCGCTCACCACCTTAGGCTTCACATTGAAGGTCTTCAGCAATAGGCAGAAGTGAGGTGGGATGCGGAGGAAGGCCTCGCACACGACAATAAATGCCGAGATGTTGAGGATAGACTTGGGGGCCAAATCATGGAAGTCCAGCCCGTAGTAAAACGTCAGTCCGCGGACAAACGGGTGGAGAGGGAATCCCAGCCCACGAACAAAGTGTGTGAGAAACACAACCCTCTCATGGGGCTCTGGGGTAGGACGATCTGTCCCTTGGCCGGAAGTCGGTGAACGATCTCCTTGGCCAGGTACCCGGCTTCCCGGAGCTCCTTGATGTCCTTCTTCTTGACGGAGGAGGCCATCCACTTGCCTCCAGCTCCGGATCCGGACATGATTGGAGTGCTTTTTTGGGCGTAGGAGGCGAGAGCTTGGGCGCTGGAGCTCGATAATGGATGGGCAGAGGAAGGAGAAGGCGTGGGTGAACGAGGATGAATCCATATCCCTTTATAAAGGCAGTAAAAGTCATGCGCCTCCCTACTCGCCTTAAAATCCGCCTATTCCCGAAGCGCCGTGGAGATGGCTGATACGTCTCCAACGTATCTATTGTTCCAAACACTTTTGCCCTTGTTTTGGACTCTAACTTGCATGATTTGAATGAAACTAACCCGGACTGACACTGTTTTCAGCAGAACTGCCATGATGTTGTTTTATGCGTAGAAAAGAAAAGTTCTCGAAATGTCCTGAAAATCCACGAAGGCACTTTTTGGAATTAATAAGAATTTCTGGGCGAAAGAAATACACCAGGGGGCCCACACCCTGTCCAAGAAACAGGGGGCGCCCCCCCTATAGGGCGCGCCCCCTATCTCGTGGGCCCCCTGGACCTCCACCGACCTCAACTCCAACTCCATATATTCACGTTCGGGGAGAAAAAATCAAAGAGAAAGTTTCATCGCGTTTTACGACACGGAGCCGCCGCCAAGCCCTAATCTCTCTCGGGAGGGTTGATCTGGAGTCCGTTCGGGGCTCCGGAGAGGGGGATTAGTCACCGTCGTCATCACCAACCATGCTCCATCACCAATTTCATGATGCTCACCGCCGTGCGTGAGTAATTCCATCGTAGGCTTGCTGGACGGTGATGGTTTGGATGAGATTTACCATGTAATCAAGTTAGTTTTGTTAGGGTTTGATCCCTAGTATCCACTATGTTGTGAGATTGATGTTGCTATGACTTTGCTATGCTTAATGCTTGTCACTAGTGCCCGAGTGCCATGATTTCAGATCTGAACCTATTATGTTTTCATGAATATATGTGTGTTCTTGATACTATCTTGCAAGTCTATAATCACCTATTATGTGTTATGATCCGACAACCCCGAAGTGACAATAATCGGGATACTTCTCGGTGATGACCGTAGTTTGAGGAGTTCATGTATTCACGATGTGCTAATGCTTTGTTCCGGTTCTCTATTAAAAGGAGGCCCTAATATCCCTTAGTTTCCACTAGGACCCCGTTGCCACGGGAAGGTAGGACAAAAGATGTCATGCAAGTTCTTTTCCATAAGCACGTATGACTATTTACGGAATACATGCCTACATTACATTGATGAACTGGAGCTAGTTCTGTGTAACCCTATGTTATGGCTATTACATGAGGAATCGCATCCGGCATAATTATCCATCACTGCTCCATTGCCTATGAGCTTTTCACATATTGTTATTCGCTTATTTACTTTTCCGTTGCTACTGTTACAACTACTACAAAACCCAAAGACATTACTTTTGCTACCGTTACCTTTATTATCATACCACTTTTGCTCCTAAATACTTTGCTGCAGATACTAAGTTATCTAGGTGTGGTTGAATTGACAACTCAACTGCTAATACTCAAGAATATTCTTTGGCTCCCCTTGTGTCGAATCAATAAATTTGGGTTGAATACTTTACCCTCGAAAGCTGTTGCGATCCCCTACACTTGTGGGATATCAAGATTAATTTCTGGCGCTGTTGCCGGGGAGCATAGCTCTATTCTGTGAGTCACTTGGGATTTATATCTGTTGATCACTATGAAGAAATTGAAAGACGACAGAACCAAGATTTTGCCCTCAACTATGAGGGGAGGTAAGGAACTGCCATCTAGCTCTACACTAGATTGTCCTTCTGTTATTAGTAAGCTTGCGACACCTAAACCCGCTACTGCTATGAATTCTGATATGTCGCATGTTATTGATGATGCCACTTCTGCTATGCATGATGAAACTACTTCTGTGCGTGATACTACTTTGCCATTAGGTGAATTTCTTGATGAACAACTTGCTAGAGTTAGGGGGAATGAAATTATTGAAGATGCTATTATTGATGATAGTGATGATGAAAATTCTCCCAATGATTATGAATTGCCTGTTGTTCCTGAGGGTTATGTTATGAATGAAGAAGCTGCTAGAGCTATCTTTGCTTGCAATGATAGATATGATCTTAAGAAATTATTAACTAAATGGAAGCAGCAGTCTCTTAATGCTAGAATGAAACCTGACCCTACTTTTGCTACTTCACCTATCTGTGTTACTGATAAGGATTACGAATTCTCTGTTGATCCTGAGATTATTACTTTGGTTGAATCTGATCCTTTTTATGGCCTTCAATCTGAAACTGTTGTGGCACATCTCACCAAGTTGAATGATATAGCCACCCTGTTCACTAATGATGAGAAGTCTCATATTTACTATATCCTTAAGATATTTCGTTCTCATTAAAGGGTGATGCTAAGACTTGGTATAATTCTCTTGCTCTGGTTGTGTGCGTAGTCCCGGGATGTGATTTATTACTTCTCGCTAAATATTTCCCAGCTCATAAGAAACAAGCTGCCTTGCAGGAAATATATAATTTTGTGCAAATCAAAGAAGAGAGTCTCCCACAAGCTTGGGGGAGGCTTCTCCGGTTACTTAATGCTTTGCCTGATCATCCTCTTAAGAAAAATAAAATACTTGATATCTTTTATAATGGACTAACCGATGCTTTCAAGGACTACTTGGATAGTTGTGCTGGTTGTGTTTTCAGGGAAAGAACAGTCGACGAAGCTGAATTACTATCGAATAATATGTTGACTAATGAAATAATTGGACTCTTCCTGAGCCAATTCCTAAGGCAATTCCTCAACCAATTGAGCTAACTCCTGAGCCTATTCCTAAACCCACTCCGAAGAAGAGAGGTGTTTTATTTCTCAGTCCTGAAGATATGCAAGCGGCAAATAAATCAATGAAAAAAAGGAATTAAATCTAAAGATGTTAAGAATTTACCTCCTATTGAAGAAATACATGGTCTTAATATACCGCCTGTTGAAGAACCACATTGTCTTGATAACCCGACACAGGTAGTAAAGGTAAATTCTCTCTATAGATATGATAAAGTTGAAATCCCCTCTACTAAATATCATAGCCCATGCTTAGATGAATTTGATGACTTTATGGCTAGACAAGAAAGTTTTAATGCTTATGTTGGTAAAGAGTTAAAGAATAATGCTTTTGAAATAGGATGCGTGAGCGATAATATGGCTAGAGTTAAAGGTGAACTCAAACTCATTAGCAAATATACTCCTATGGTCGCTACTCAAGCTGAGCAAGTACTTAAATCTCAAAATGATTTGCTTGATGAATTAAATAATAAAAATGACTTTGCTGTTAGAGTGGCTACTAGAACTGGTAGAATGACTCAGGAACCTTTGTATCCTGAAGGCCACCCTAAGATAATCGAGCAAGATTCTCACAGAAATAATTTAGAGGCACCTAGTTCTTCTAAAATGAAGAAAAAGAAAAATGATAGAAATTTGCATGCTTCTAGTGAACCTACTGTAGACACACCTGAGAATCCCAATGATATTTCTATTTACGATCTTTGAAACACAATCGGTGATGAACATGAACCTAGTGATAATGTTAATGATAATGTTCATGTTGATGCTCAACCTAGCAAAAACAATGATGTAGAGATTGAACCTGCTGTTGATCTTGATAACCCACAATCAAAGAATCAACGTTATGATAAGAGAGATTTTGTCGCTAGGAAGCACGGTAGAGAAAGAGAACCATGGGTTCAGAAACCCATGCCCTTTCCTCCTAAACCATCCAAGTCAAAGGATGATGAGGATTTTGAGCGCTTTGCTGAAATGATTAGACCTATTTTCTTACATATGCGCTTAACTGATATGCTCAAAGTAAATCCTTATGCTAAATATATGAAGGATATCATCACAAATAAAAGAAAGATACCAGATGCTGAGATTTCCACCATGCTTGCTAATTACACTTTTAAGGGTGGAATACCAAAGAAACTTGGAGATCCGGGTGTACCAACTATACCATGCTCCATTAAAAGAAATTATGTTAGAACTGCTTTATGTGACCTTGGAGCCGGTGTTAGTGTTATGCCTCTCTCTTTATATCGTATACTTGAATTGAATAAGTTGACACCTACTGAAATATCTTTGCAAATGGCTGATAAATCAACTGTTATACCTGTCGGTATTTGTGAGGATGTGCCTGTTGTGGTTGCAAATGTCACTATCCTAACGGACTTTGTTATTCTCGATATTCCCGAGGACGATAGTATGTCTATTATCCTTGGTAGACCTTTTCTTAATACTGGAGGGGCTGTTATTGATTGCAACAAAGGCAATGTCACTTTTCATGTTAATGGTAATGAGCATACGGTACACTTTCCGAGGAAACAATCTCAAGTTCATAGCATCAATTCTATTGGAAAAGTTCCAACTATCATTATTGGGAGTTTTGAATTTCCTCTCCCTACTGTCAAGAAAAAGTATGATATTCTTATTGTTGGGGATTTTCATATCCCCGTTGAGGTAACTTAGTGTTATTCAAAATTTCTCCGGTTCCATGTTATTCGGAATGAGTTTGTTAACAAGACTTGATCAACCTTGTTAGTGGATTCATTTTGATGATCACGAGATGGATGAAACTAGAAGGCACAACCTTCATGCCCTCTTTTACTTTCTGTTATTTAGAATAAATGAAGCAAAAATAGTATTATATGTCTTTTTCGAATTATCGTGCATTAAAAAATATCCCAAAAATAAAAGTGCTCCAAATGCCCTGCAAATTTAGTATGATTTTTATGGAATATTTGAGGATTTTAGGCATCGAAATCACTATAGGAGGGCAAGCACCGTGCCAAGAGAGTGGAGGCGCGCCACCCCACTGGGCGCCCCTGCTCATGGGCCTGGTGGCCCCCCTCCACTTATGCCAGAACCCACACACTTCATCTTCTACCCAAAAATCCCCATCCAGCTCAAGCACGAGTTCTAGCTCATTTTGCTGCGATTTTTGATCTCCTTGCTCAAAGCTCCATTCACAAAACTGCTTTGGGAGATTGTTGCTTGGTATGTGACTCCTCCATTGGTCCAATTAGTTTTTGTTCTAGTGCTTTATTCATTGCAAATTTTTGCTGCATAGGTGACCATGTTCTTGAGCTTGCATGTTAAATTTATGAGGTCCCGAGCAATTCCAATGCATGATATAGGCTCTAGGCACTTGTAGGAGTAGTTGCTACCAATCTTGTTTAGTTTTATTCACTTTTATTTTGAAGTTACTAAAATTTTAGAAACTTTTCAGAAAAGAATTATGTCTTGGAGAATGTACCAAGGTGGTTCCTCGGTGAAGAAAGGATTGCTATACGTGAGCAAGATGTTGAATTGCCAAGGGACGCAGATGTACGAGCTTGTGAGTGGCCATTCGATGATTTTATGGTCGAAGCAGGCTTCAAGGAGGAATTTGACGCGTATGTGCGTAATGCCGAGCTGGAGGACTTCTTACAAGATAAGTGTCCTCAGTACTATCAATTGAATGATTCATTTGTGCGGAGGTTCAAATATAATTGTGCGCGTAATTCTCCTAGTGTCATATTTGATATTTATGATACATCTCATACCATGGATTTAGAGGATTTCACAACTGCTCGCAAACTCCAGCAGTGGGGTAATGATCCTCACAAATCTGAATTTAGAGAATTTTCTTGCTAGTATTACTGTGGGAGAATCTCGGGACATAGCACAAGCTACCATAGGGAGCATTCATTTTCCTGCTATACATTATTTTGCTCTCTTTATTGGTTGATGCATTAACGGTAAAGACAAAGCATGTCACATGTGTGTTCCTGAACTGTGTGTCCTCAAGAGTGTTGTGTTAGGTGATAAAGGTTATAACTTGGGAGCAATAGTTGCACGTAGGTTGCAGAATAATAGTAGAAAGGGAAATTTATTTGGAGGAATTTATGAAACCCGTGTGGCTAATTATCTTAATATAGCCCCCCGAGAAGGGGATATGATTATACCACTTGTTCTTTTGGATTTTGAAGCTATGGTCAATCATCAATTTCTTGCGAGGAATGAACAATCCTCCATTATCGACTAATCTATGACAGACGCAACATCGTCCATGTTACTCTTCCCGCTCCCTATCTTTTTGATTATCAGGCAAAAGGAAGATATGTTATCACCAGGAAGGAAGCAGCTGAACACGAGAGGAGAGCGGAGGCAGCTCGCCAACACGCTGCAGCTCACGAGGCGGTTGCCGCTGCATCTCAGTACGACCCCGGTTTCACTTATGGATATCAGCCAGGCGGTCCTTGGTACTAGACCAACTTAGGCCAAAAGCCTAAGCGTGGGGGAGTACGTATTTCTCACCGACTTTACATTCATGTTCACACACTAGTCGTCGGTGCTCATACTCTTTCATTGTATTATCCATGTTAGTTTAAATTTCCTTTTCTAGTTTTCTTCTTGTGTGTTTGATAAACCTTAAGAAAAACCAAAAAAATTAGTTAGTTTAATTTCCATGCTTGTAGTAGAATTAAAATGAAAACCCCAAAAGATTTCTTTTTCTTCTTCTTACTTGTTGGGAGCTTTCCCGTGTAAATAGTTTTATTTTCTTTTCTTTTCTTTGGGGGTCGAGAAGACCATATTGAAAATGCTTAGTGGCTCTCATATGCATGATTGTTTATTTAACTTAGAGCCCATATTACTTGTCTTCTCTCTTGAGTTTAATGCTTGCAGATTCCAGCTTAGTCCACTGCACGTGCACAATTATTATTATACACATCGTTTGGTCGTGCAAGTGAAAGGCAATAATGACGATATATGATGGACTTATTGGGATGAGAAAAGCTGGTATGAACTCGACCTCTCTTGTTTTTGTAAATATGATGAGTTCATCATTTCTGATTCAGCTTATTATGAAGTAAACATATTTGCAATGACATTTAGAGATTATAGTTGCTTGTAACATTCTTGATTAGCTATGAGTTATAATGGTTTACCTTGTGTGCCAACATGCTATTAGAATGATTATGATGTGGTATGATGGGATGGTATCCTCCTTTGAATGAATTGAGTGACTCGACTTGGCACATGTTCACGCATGTAGTTGAATCAAATCAACATAGCCTTCATGATATTTATGTTCATGGTGGATTATATCCTACTCATGCTTGTATTCGGTGTGAATTAATTTTAATGCATGTTTACGACTGTTGTCGCTCTCTCAGTTGGTCGCTTCCCAGTCTTTTGCTAGCCTTCACTTGTACTAAGCGGGAATACTTCTTGTGCATCCAAACTCCTTAAACCCCAAAGTTGTTCCATATGAGTCCACTATACCTTCCTATATGCGGTATTTACCTGCCATTCCAAGTAAATTTGTATGTGCCAAACTCTAAACCTTCAAATGAAATTCTGTTTTGTATGCTCGAGCAGCTCATGTTACAACTAGGGCTGCCTATATCTTCCATGCTAGGTGGGTTATTCTCAAGAGGAGTGGACTCCGCTCCTCATTCACGAGAAAGGGCCGGTAACCGGGATGCCCAGTCCCATGATCCAAAAAGATCAAAGCAAATCAAAATAAATAAACAAAACTCCCCCAGGGCTGTTGTTAGTTGGAGGCACTCATTGCTTCGAGCAAGCCATGGATTGATGCTTGTTGGTGGTTGGGGAGTATAAACCTTTACCATTCTGTTTGGGAACTGCCTATAATGTATGTAGTATGAAAGATACAGCCATCTCATAGTTGTTGCGTTGACAGTGAAAGTATGCTACTCAAAATGTTATTCAATCTCTATTTTAAAATCGAGCTCTCGCACCTCTACAAATCCCTGCTTCCCTCTGCGAAGGGCCTATCTATTTACTTTTATGTTGAGTCATCACCCTTCTTATTAAAAGCACCCGCTGGAGAGCACACTGTTATTTGCATTCATTACTATTGGTTTATATTGGACATGACTTGACTGGATCTCTTTTACCATGAATTACAATGTTTAGTCAGTCCTTGATTTGTAAAGGTGCTCTGCATTTATGTTTTATGGTCTCAGAAAGGGCTAGCGAGATACCATTTTGTTATATCATGTTATGATTGTTTTGAGAAAGTGTTGTCATCTAAGTTTTATTATTATGGCTCGCTAGCTGGTTATGCTATTGATATGAGTAATTGTGAGACCTAAGTGTTATTGTGAGTATGGTTAGTTCATAATATTTGCTGAAACTTGAATGCTGGCTTTTCATGTTTACAACAACAAGAGCAAACGGAGTTTGTAAAAGTTTTTCTTTATCACTTTCAGTTTATCAACTGAATTGCTTGAAGACAAGCAAAGCTTTAAGCTTGGGGGAGTTGATACGTCTCCAACGTGTCTACTTTTCCAAACACTTTTGCCCTTGTTTTGGACTCTAACTTGCATGATTTGAATGAAACTAACCCGGATAGATGCTGTTTTCAGCAGAACTGTCATGATGTTGTTTTATGTGTAGAAAAGAGAAGTTCTCGGAATGTCCTGAAAATCCACGGAGGCACTTTTTGGAATTATAAGAATTTCTGGGCGAAAGAAATACACCAGGGGACCCACACCCTGTCCACGAGATTGGGGGGCGCCCCCCCTATAGGGTGCACCCTCCTATCTCGTGGGCCCCCTGGACCTCCACCGACCTCAACTCCAACTCCATATATTCACGTTCGGGGAGAAAAAAATCAGAGAGAAAGTTTCATCACGTTTTACGACGCGGAGCCGCCACCAAGCCCTAATCTCTCTCGGGAGGGCTGATCTGGAGTTCGTTCGGGGCTCCGGAGAGGGGGATTCGTCGCCGTCGTCATCATCAACCATCCTCCATCACCAATTTCATGATGCTCACCACCGTGCGTGAGTAATTCCATCGTAGGCTTGCTGGACGGTGATGGGTTGGATGAGATTTACCATGTAATCAAGTTAGTTTTGTTAGGGTTTGATCCGTAGTATCCACTATGTTCTGAGATTGATGTTGCTATGACTTTGCTATGCTTAATTGCTTGTCACTAGGGCCCGAGTGCCATGATTTCAGATCTGAACCTATTATGTTTTCATGAATATATGTGTTCTTGATCCTATCTTGCAAGTCTATAGTCACCTATTATGTGTGATGATCCGACAACCCCGAAGTGATAATAATCGGGATACTTCTCAGTGATGACAGTAGTTTGAGGAGTTCATGTATTCACTATGTGCTAATGCTTTGTTCCGGTTCTCTATTAAAAGGAGGCCTTAATATCCCTTAGTTTCGCTTTCGGACCCGCTGCCACGGGAGGGTAGGACAAAAGATGTCATGCAAGTTCTTTTCCATAAGCACGTATGACTATTTACGGAATACATGCCTACATTACATTGATGAACTGGAGCTAGTTCTGTGTCACCCTATGTTATAGCTATTACATGAGGAATCGCATCCGGCATAATTATCCATCACTGCTCCATTGCCTACGAGCTTTTCACATATTGTTCTTCGCTTATTTACTTTTCCGTTTCTATTGTTACAACTACTACAAAACCCAAAAACATTATTTTTGCTACCGTTACCTTTATTATCATACCACTTTTGCTACTAAATACTTTGCTGCAGATAATAAGTTATCCAGGTGTGGTTGAATTGACAACTCAACTGCTAATACTCAAGAATATTCTTTGGCTCCCCTTGTGTCAAATCAATAAATTTGGGTTGAATACTTTACCCTCGAAAGCTGTTGCGATCCCCTACACTTGTGGGTTATCAATGGCACGGTTGGGTTACCCATGCCCGTATTGATGAGAATCCCGTGATAAGGGAACACGATCTCTGCTTCGACAAGACGTGCCAGTGAAACCGCACCTCGAAATACGGAGCGGCAGGCTAAAAACGGTTTGAATAATGACTAGGCAGTGGCGTGATGTCACGCTATAAAAAGTTGTCAGCGGATTGGACTCGTGAAATATAATACTCTCTACGGTTGTGTGTGGTACTTGTTTTGTAGAGCCGGACACGTTTTCTATATTCGGAGAGCTATGTTGGACTATTCGGAGAAGGAACCCGCCTTGCAATGCCGAAGACAATCTGCGCGCCGGACTCATCGTCATTGAAGCCTGGTTCAGGGGCTACTGATGGAGTCCTGGACTAAGGGGTCCTCGGACAGCCGGACTATATACTTTGGCCGGACCGTTGGACTATGAAGATACAAGATAGAAGACTTCGTTCCGTGTCCGCATGGGACTCTCCTTGGCGTGGAAGGAAAGCTTGGTGATTCGGATATGTAGATTCCTTTCTCTGTAACTGACTTTGTACAACCCTAGTCCCCCCGGTGTCTATATAAACCGGAGGGTTTGGACTTCTAGGGTTAAGCCACAACAACCATAATCTCATAGGCTAGACTTCAAGGGTTTAGCCATTACGATCTCGTGGTAGATCCACTCTTGTAATAATCATATTCATCAAGATCAATCAAGCAGGAAGTAGGGTATTACCTCCATAGAGAGGGTCCGAACCTGGTTAAACATTGTGTCCCCCGCCTCCTGTTACCATTAGCCTTAGACGCATAGTTTGGGACCCTCTACCCGAGATCCACCGGTTTTGACACCGACAGTGATCCCGTCGGCACGCTCGCTCTTCGATTACCATCGGGATTAGTGATGAACCTGAATAATTGTTATTTAGTGTCTATGTTGAGCATGAACATTATATCTGGATCCTGTTTAATGCGAGACGGTTACTCATTTAAATCAGAGAATAATGGTTGTTCTATTTATATGGGTAATATCTTTTATGGTCATGCACCCATTGTGAGGGGTTTATACTTATTGAATCTCAATAGTGATGATACACAGGTTCATAACATAGATGCCAAAAGATGTAGAGTTGATAATGATAGTACCACTTTCTTGTGGCACTGCCGCTTAGGTCATATTGGTGTAAAGCGCGGAAGAAATGCCATGCTTATGGACTTTTGGAGTCACTTGATTTTGAATCACTTGACACATGCGAACCAGGCCTCATTGGCAAGATGACTAAGACCCTGTTTTCCGGAATAATGGAGCGGGCAAGTGACTTGTTGGAAATCATACATACTGAAGTGTGTGGTCCGATGGGCGTTGACGCGCGTGGTGGATATCGTTATTTTCTCACCTTCATCAATGACTTGAGTAGATATGGGTATATTTACTTGATGAAGCATAAGTCTGAAACTTTTGAAAAGTTTAATCAATTTCAGAGTGAAGTTGAGAATCATCGTAACAAGATTAAATTCCTATGATCTGATCGAGGGGGAGAATGTCTGAGTTATGAGTTTGGCAATCACTTAAGACAATGTGGAACTGGTTCAAAATTGATGCCACCTGGAACACCACAACATAATGGTGTGTCCGAATGTAGTAAACGTACCTTATTGGATATGGTGTGTTCTATGATGTCTCTTGCCGATCTACCACTATCATTTTGGGGTTATGAGTTAGAGACAACTGCATTCACTTTCAATAGGGCATCATCTAAGTCCGTGGAGACGACACCGTATGAATTGTGGTTTGGCAAGAAACCTAAGTGTTCATTTCTTAAGGTTTGGGGTTGCGATGCTTATGTCAAAAGGCTTCAACCTGAAAAGCTCGAACCCAAAGCAAACAAATGCGTCTTCATAGGATACCCAAAAGAGACGGTTGGGTATACCTTCTATCTCAGATCCAAAGGCAAAGTGTTTGTTGCTAAGAACGGGTCTTTCCTCGAGAAAGTGTTTCTCTCGAAAGAATTGAGTGGGAGGAAGGTAGAACTTGATGAGTTTCCTGGACCTTTACTTCAACCAGAGAGTAGCATAGCACAGAAAGATGTTTATGTGGCACCTACATCAGTTGAAGAGCAAGCTAATGATGATGATCATGAAGCTTCGGATCAAGTTACTATCAAACCTCGTAGGTCAATGAGGGTACGTACAGATCCCGAGTGGTACGATAACCCTGTCTTACAGGTCATGTTTTTGGATAACAACAACAACAATGAACCTACGAGCTATGGAGAAGCGATGGTGGGTCCGGATTCTGACAAATGGTTAAAGGCCATGAAATCCGAGATGGGATCCATGTATGAAAACAAAGTATGGACTTTGGAAGTATTACCCGAAGGGCAAATGGCCATTCAGAATAAATGGATCTTCAAGAAGAAGACGGACGCAGACGGTAATATCACCGTCTATAAAGCTCGACTTGTGGCAAAGGGGTTTTCACAAGTTCAACGAGTTGACTACGATGAGACTTTCTCGCCCGTAGCTATGCTTAAGTCTGTCAGAATCATTTTGGCAATAGCTGCATTTTTCGATTATGAAATATGGCAGATGGATGTCAAAACAACATTCCTTAACAGTTTCCTTAAGGAAGAGTTGTAGATGATTCAACCAGAAGGTTTTGTCGATCTAGAGAATGTTGACAAAGTGTGCAAGCTCCAGCGATCCATTTATGGGCTGGTGCAAGCATCTCGGAGTTGGAATATTCGCTTTGATGAGGTGATCAAAGCGTTTGGGTGTATACAAGTTTATGAAGAAGCTTGTGTTTACAAGAAAGTGAGTGGGAGATCTATATCATTTCTGGTGTTATATGTGGATGACATATTGCTAATTGGAAACAATATAGAACTTTTGGAAAACGTGAAGGAATATTTGAACAAGAGTTTTTCGATGAAGGACCTAGGATAAGTTGTTTTGATATTAGGCATCAAGATCTATAGAGATAGATCGAGACGCTTAATAGGACTTTCACAAAGAACATACCTTGATAAGATTTTGAAGAAGTTCAAAATGGATCAGTCCAAGAAGGGGTTCTTTCCTGTTTTGCAAGGTGTGAAGTTGAGTCAGACTCAATGCCCAACGACTACAGAGGATAGAGAAAAGTTGAGTGTCATCCCCTATGCTTCTGCCATAGGCTCTATCATGTATGCGATGCAATGCACAAGACCGAATGTCAGCCTTGCCATAAGTATTTCCGTAAGGTTTCAAAGTAATCACGGAGTGGATCACTGAACAGCGGTGAAGAGTACATATTTCCGTAAGGTTTCAAAGGAAATGTTTCTCGTTTATGGAGGTGATCAAGAGCTCGTCGTAAAGGGTTACGTCGATGCAAGCTTTAACACTGATCTGGATTACTTTAAGTCTCAAACGAGATATGTATATGTTTTGAATGGAGCGGTAAGTTGGTGCAATTCCAAGCAGAGCGTGGTAGCTGATTCTACATGTGAAGAGTACATAGCTGCGTCGGAGGCAGCAAAGGAAGGTGTCTGATGAAGCAGTTCGTGATAGATCTTGGAGTTGTGCCCAGTGCACTGGACCCATTGACTCTGTTCTGTGACAACACTGGTGCCATTGCTCTAGCCAAGGAACCAAGGTTTCACAAGAGGACCAGACACATAAAGCGACGCTTCAATTCCATCCGCGATTATGTCAAGGAGGAAGACATAAACATTTGCAAGATACATACGGATCTGAATGTTGCAGATCCTTGACTAAACCTCTTCCACGGGCAAAGCATGATCAACACCAGAACCCTATGGGTGTTAGATTCATTACCATGTAATGCTAGATTACTGACTCTAGTGCAAGTGGGAGACTGTTGGAAATATGCCCTAGAGGAAATAATAAAGTGGTTACTATTATATTTCCTTGTTCATGATAATCATTTATTATCCATGCTATAATTGTATTGATTGGAAACTCAAATACATGAGTTGTCATTTGATAATGACATCACATCATTAGGAGAATGATGTGATCGACAAGACCCAAACTATGAACATAGCATATGATCGTGTCAATTTTATTGCTATTGTTTTCTACATGTCAAGTATATGTTCCTATGACCATGAGTTCATGCAACTCACTGACACCGGAGGAGTACCTTGTGTGTACCAAACGTCACAACGTAACTGGGTGACTATAAAGGTGCTCTACAGGTATCTCCGAGGGTGTATGTTGAGTTGGCATGGGTGAAGACTAAGATTTGTCACTCCGTATGACGGAGAGGTATCTCAGGGCGCACTCGGTAATACAGTATCACAATGAGCTTGCAAGCAATGTGACTAATGAGTTAGCCATGGGATCTTGTATTGCAGGACGAGTAAAGAGACTTGCTGGTAAAGAGATTGAACTAGGTATGGAGATACCAACGCTCGAATCTCGGGCAAGTAACATATCAATAGACAAAGAGAACTACATACGAGATTAGCTGAATCCTTGACATCGAGGTTCAACCGATAAGATCTTCATAGAATATGTGGGAACCAATATGGGCATCAAGGTCCCGCTATTGGTTATTGACCATAGAGGTGTCTCGGTCATGTCTGCCTAGTTCTCGAACCCGCAGGGTCTACACACTTAACGTTTGGTGACAATATAAGTATAGTTGAGTCATTATGGTGGTTACCAAAGGTTGTTGAGAACCCGGACATGACGAGGAACTCCGGGAGGGTCCGGAGGTGAAGATTGATATACTGGACGAAGGGTATTGGAGTCCGGAAATGTTCCGGGGGTACCGGGTGATGACCAGCATGACCGAAACGGGTGTCGGGGGGCCCATGGGCCAAGGTAAGGGGGGAACCAGCCCACTAAGGGGTTCTGCACCCCCTCACCCTTTCCAATGTGACTAGGAGAGGTGGGGTGCCCCCCTCTAGGGTTCCCTCCACCCGGCTTGGGGAGTAAGTCACCCTAGGGGAGATCTCATCTGCCCCCCTAGGGGAAACCCTAGGGGCGCAACCCTCTCCTCCCTTCCCCTATATATGGAGAGGTAGAGAGAGGGCAGCCGTACCCTTGAACACATCTCGATGCCACGGCGCTGCCCCTCCTCTCCCTCGTATCCCTCTTCCTCTTCGTAGTGCTTAGCTAAGCTCTGCTGAGATTCTGCCTCCACTACTGCCACCACGCCATCGTGCTGCCGGAGGACTCGAGCTACTACTTCACCATCGCTCGCTGGATCGAGGAGCTGAAGGCGTCATCAAGACGTACGTGTGTTGAACGCGGAGGTGCCGTCCATTTGGCACTTGGATAGGGAGTTCGCGGGACGGATCATGATTGGATCGCGAAGACGTTCGACTACATAAACCGCATTTCTTAACGCTTCCGCTTAGCGATGTACAAGGGTATCTAGATGCAATCTCTCATCTCGTAGATGGTCATCTCCTAGATTGATCTTGGTGAGCATAGGAAAAATTTTGTTACCCATGCAGTGTTCCCCAACATAGCCTTGCCCGGCCGCCGCCTAGAGCTCGCGGAGGAGCCGCTCCGCTTCCTCCTGCGCCGTGTGGATGGCCGCTAAGGCCAATGTTGACCTCGGCCATGGACCCTTGGCGGTGGTCTTGCCCCTGCCAACATTGGCGGAGGTGTTGCTTAGTGTCATTACTCATTGATCTTGGTGAGCCCCCCTTCTTGGCGGCAGAGGCGCTGCACGACCGTCTCCGCGATGGTGATGGGCCTGTTTTTATTTTCCATCAAGTCCA
The DNA here is from genome assembly GCA_021437245.1 of Aegilops speltoides. Lineage (NCBI taxonomy): Eukaryota > Viridiplantae > Streptophyta > Magnoliopsida > Poales > Poaceae > Aegilops > Aegilops speltoides. The sequence goes on from CM038143.1 coordinate 324,503,924, forward strand.
AGCCTTTTTCTGTTACCTTTTTCGGTTTTAGTACTTGTAACTAGTAACACTAACGAGAATGATAACCTTGCTAGTTCTGTTGGGGGCTAAGGCAGTTTCATATCTATATGTGTAGGTGCTTATCATTGTCCGGTATTACTAAACTCATGTTGGTTCGATAAACCTTGAGATCACTTAAGAAAAATTATTGCTTGCTAAAAACCCTTGCATTGGGGGACCAACACCTTCCTAGTTGAGAAGAAACAAGGATTGTCAATGGTCGGTGATAACCCACAAGTATAGGGGATCACAACAGTTTTGGAGGGTAGAGTATTCAACCCAAATTTATAGATTCGACACAAGGGGAGCCAAAGAATATTTGAAGGTATTAGCAGCTGAGTTGTCAATTCAACCACACCTAGAAATTAATTATCTGTAGCAAAGTGATCAGTAGCACAGTAATACGATAGTTTTGATACTAGCGACAACAACAATAGTAGCAGTAACAGTGATAGCAGTATTTTGTAGCAAGTGTGATAGTAGCAGCAGCAGTAGTAACTTAGCAGAAAAAGTATAAGATAAATCCGTAGGCATTGGATCGGTGACTTGTTGGATGATATTCATCATGTGACAGTTATAACATAGGGCGATACGTCACTAGCTCCAGTTCATCGATATAATGTAGGCATGTTCCGTAAATAGTCATACGTGCTTTATTAAAAGAACTTCCATGACATCTTTTTTCCTACCCTCCCGTGGCAGCGGGGTCCATATTGGAAAGTAAGGGATATTAAGGCCTCCTTTTAATAGAGAACCGGTACAAAGCATTAACACATAGTGAATACATGAACTCCTCAAACTACGGTCATCACCGAGAGTGGGCTCGGTTGTTGTCACTCCGGGGTTGTCGGATCATAACCGTAGTAGGTGACTATAACTTGCAAGATCGGATCTAAAACATGGATATAATGATGAATTCATAAACGGTTCAGATCTGAGTTCATGGCACCCGGGCCCAAAGTGACAAGCATTAAGCATAGCAAAGTCATAGCAACATCAATCTAAGAACATAGTGGATACTGGGGATCATGCCCTAACAAAACTAACTCGATTACATGATGAATCTCATCCAACTCCTCACCGACCAGCGAGCCTACGAAGGAATTACTCACTTCCGGTGGGAGCATCATGGAATTGGCGATGGAGATGGGTTAGTGATGACGAAGAACGAAGATCCCCCTCTCCCGAGCCCAAAACGGACTCTAGATCTGCCCTCCCGAGGAAGAACAGGGCTTGGCGGCGGCTCCGTCTCGTGGATCACGATAATTCTTTTCCCCTGATTATTTTCTGGAAATATGTGATTTTGTAGTATCAGGGGGTCGTCTACAGGGCCACCAGGTGGGTACAACCTGAAGGAAATATACCCTAGAGGCAATAATAAAGTTATTATTTATTTCCTTATATCATGATAAATGTTTATTATTCATGCTAGAATTGTATTAACCGGAAACATAATACTTGTGTGAATACATAGACAAACAGAGTGTCACTAGTATGCCTCTACTCTACTAGCTCGTTGATCAAAGATGGTTATGTTTCCTAGCCATAGACATGGGTTGTCATTTGATTAACGGGATCACATCATTAGAATAATGATGTGATTGACTTGACCCATTCCGTTAGCTTAGCACTCGATCATTTAGTATGTCGCTATTGCTTTCTTCATGACTTATACATGTTCCTATGACTATGAGATTATGCAACTCCCGTTTACTGGAGGAACACTTTGTGTGCTACCAAACGTCACAACGTAACTGGGTGATTATAAAGGTGCTCTACAGGTGTCTCCAAAGGTACTTGTTGGGTTGGCGTATTTCGAGATTAGGATTTGTCACTCCAATTGTCGGAGAGGTATCTCTGGGTCCACTCGGTAATGTACATCACTTAAAGCCTTGCAAGTATTGCAACTAATGAGTTAGTTGCGGGATGATGTATTATGGAACGAGTAAAGAGACTTGCCGGTTACGAGATTGAACTAGGTATTGAGATACCGACGATCGAATCTCGGGCAAGTAACATACCGATGACAAAGGGAACAACGCATGTTGTTATGCGATTTGACCGAAAAAGATCTTCGTAGAATATGTGGGAGCCAATATGGGCATCCAGGTCCCGTTATTGGTTATTGACCGGAAACGTATCTCGGTCATGTCTACATAGTTCTCGAACCCGTAGGGTCCGCACGCTTAACGTTTCGTTAACGATATAGTATTATATGAGTTATGTATGTTGGTGACCGAATGTTGTTCGGAGTCCCGGATGAGATCATGGACATGAAGAGGAACTCCGGAATGGTCCGGAGATAAAGTTTGATATATGGGATTATAGTGTTTGATCTCTGGAAGGGTTCCGGAATTCACCTAAGGGGTTCCGGATGTTTCGAAATGTTTGGGTGCGAGAACACGTTATTTGGGCCAAAGGGAAAGCCCACAAGGTTTTGGAAAGCGCAAAAGGAAGTTTTATGAGTCCAGGGCGGATGCCGTGGTCCTCGGCGTGCAGGTCCAGATGCCGGAACCTCAAGGCGTCGCCCTGAGTCCGAGAAGGACTCTTGCCTTTTGGGTGAAACCGACTTTGTGGAGGCTTTTACTCCAAGTTTCGACCCCAAGGCTCAACATATAAATAGAGGGGCAGGGCTAGCACCAAGGACACATCAAGAAACACCAAGCCGTGGGCCGGCAACTCCATCCCCTCTAGTTTATCCTCTGTCATAGTTTCCGTAGTGCTTAGGTGAAGCCCTGCGGAGATTGTTCTTCACCAACACTGTCACCACGCCGTCGTGCTGCCGGAACTCATTTACTACTTCGCCCATCTTGCTGGATCGAGAAGGCGAGGACGTCATCGAGCTGAACGTGTGCAGAACTCGGAGGTGCCGTGCGTTCGGTACTTGGATCGGTCGGATCGTGAAGACGTACGACTACATCAACCACGTTGATAAACGCTTCCGCTTAGCGATCTTCAAGGGTATGAAGATACACTCCCCCTCTCGTTGCTATGCATCACCATGATCTTGCTTGTGCGTAGGAATTTTTTTGAAATTACTACGTTCCCCAACACAACCCACCTGGGTGCGCCAGGAGAGGGGGCGTGCCCTGGTGGGTTGTGCCCACCCAGGTTCCCCTCTCCTGCAGGTCTTGGCACCAGAAATTCTTATTATTGATATAAAAAATCCTCGCAAAGTTTCGTTCCATTCCGAGAACTTTTCTTTCTGCAAAAAAACTACACCATGGTAGTTCTGCTGGAAACAGCGTTAGTCCGGGGTTAGTTTCATTCAAATCATGCAAATTAGAGTCCAAAACAAGAGGAAAAGCGTGAGAAAAGTACATACATTGGAGACGTATCAACTCCCCCAAGATTAAACCTTTGCTTGTCCTCAAGCAATTCAGTTGATAAACTTAAAGTGAGAAAGAATAACTTTTACGAACTCTTTTGCTCTTGTTTGCATAAATAAGCTTAAACAACACACAGGTTTTCAGCCAACATTATAACTAACCATGTCAACAATAACATTTAAAGATTATAATGACTCATATCAATGACATAATAGCTAGCGAGCAATAATAAAATATCTCAAACAACAACACATTGTCAAAACAACCATGATATAATATGACAATAGTGGTATCTCGCTAGCCCTTTCTGAGACCGCAAAACATAAATGCAGAGCACCTCCAAAGTTCAAGTAGCGACTAAACATTGTAATTCATGGTAGAAAAGATCCAGTCATGATGCACCCAACATTAGCTACACATAATGCATAAATCATGACAGTTATACTCTACTCAGTTTCTGGCGCTTGTTTTAGAAGGTGGTGACACAACATAAAAGTAAATAGATAGTCCCTTCGCAGAGGGAAGCAGTGATTTACAGAGGTGCCAGAGCTCAATTTTTTAATAGAGATAAATGATATTTTGAGACATGCACCCTTCTTATTCACTTCATGACCATCAGTTATCAATATCTTCCATGCTAAGCACGCTAGTGGTGGTTCCCAAGCGATAAAAGTAAAGGTTTTGACTCCATTGGGAGTTTTTGTTTGATTATTTCAGAGATGAACTCTTTTTCATGTTTGTAGTTTGGGACTGGGCATCCCTATTACCGCCCATTTTCTCGTGCGATGGCGAGTGAATAAGCACTCGACCTGAGAATAACCCGCTTAGCATGGAAGATACCGACCACCTCCTGTCGTTCCATGAACGATTCAGGCACACAAAAAGGATAATATTTAGAAGTTTTTAGAGGTGGCACATGCAAATTTACTTAGGACGGCAGGGTAATACCGCATATAGGTAGGTATGGTGGACTCATCTGGAGTAACTTTGGGTTCAAGGTTTTTGATGTACAAGCAAAATTCCCACTTAGTACAGGCGAAGGCTAGCAATTAAGATTGAGAAGCGGCCAGCTAGAGAGCAACAATGATCATAACCATGCATTATGCATAAGTAACATTGGACACTAGCATGAGTAGGATATGAACACCATGAACATAAATATCATAGAGGCTATGTTGGTTTTGATTCAACTACATGCATGAACATGTGCCAAGTCAAGCCACTCGAACATTCAGAGGAGGATACCATATCATCATACTACATCACAATCATTTAAATGCTATGTTTATATCCAAGATAAATCATTATCAACTCCCAGCTACTTATACATGGCATGAGAAACTATAATGCCTAATTGTCATTGCAAACATGTTTAACCATAATGGGCTGATGGATACTAGGTTAAACATATTTACAAAAACAGAACAGTCGAGTTCATACCAGTTTCTCCCTGCCATGGCCAGTTTATCGAATGTTGTCATTATTGCCTTTCACTTGCACGACCAGACGATATGAAAATAATAATAGTGCAAGAGTGCCATGGACTAAGCTGGAATCTGCAAGATATTTTATTCGACAGGAGAAGACAGGGTAAAATGTGCTCTTATTAGTTTAACAATTAATCATGTGAGAGCCACTCAACATTTTCATCGTGGTCTTCTCATTGGTAAGACTCGAATAAAAAGAAAAGAAGTTTAGAGAAACATAATGAAATATTTTTGGAGTTTTTGGTTTTCTAGAATGGGCAAATAAAAGGGAAAAGTGAAAACGAGAAAAACTATTTACACGGGAAAGCTCCCAACAAGCAAAAGAAGAACAAGGAAATCTTTTTGGATTTTCTTTTAAATTCTATTACTAAGCATGCATAGAAAGTAAATTGCTACATCTGTTTTTTTGTTTTTCTTAAGTTTTTCAAACACACAAGAAGAAAGCAAGAAAATAAATCTAAGCATGGATGATACAATGAAAAAGTGTGAACACCGACAAATGAAGTATGTGGACATGAATGTAAGGTCGGTGGAAACACGTACTTCCCCAAGCTTAGGCTTTTGGCCTAACTTGGTAGTCGATCAGTAGCCTGGAGGGCAGTAGGGGTGCTAAGGAGTGGGCATCCACTCATCCCACTGCTGAGGCTCCTCCTGTGTTGCCTCCGCAGCAACCTGAGCATTCCGGTAGGCGATGATGTCTGCAGGCATAATCCTATATCCGCCCTGGCAACAGGATGAAACAAAGCAGGAGCAGGCAACAGAATAATATCCCGAGTCCTTACACTAAAAACCAGGTTATACTGAATAGGGATGTTAGGAGATCTATGTCGGATTTCGGGATCCGACAACCCGTGAGAGGTTCGAACACTAGGGTGCGTGCGGAGATCTCAACCTGCCCGGCCTGCCTACTCGCGATCCTCCCTAGCCTAGCGCGAAGACCTCACAGAGACACAGAGACACAAATATTTATACTAGTTCAGGCCATCGTTGTGGTGTAATACCCTACTCTAGTGTGGTGTGGTGGATTGCCTCGAGGGGCTATGGATGAACTAGTTACAAGGATGAACAAGCCTCAGGAGGTGAGGTGTTCTTGAGCTGGTGTGGTGCTCTACTTGTTCCGATTTCGGTCCTCCTCTATGGTGGTGGCTAAGTCCTATATATAGAGGGTGTTTGGTTACGGGGACTTATTGATGTAGGAACTTAAATAAGTCCCTTTAAGTCCCATCTAAACCAAAGAGGAGGGGCTTATAGGGACTTAAAGTGGGCATTTGGGACTTATGAAATAAGACTCTGAAGGAGGGACTTATAGCGGCTTATAGTTGTAATATGGTCTTTTAGTCCATGTTAAGTCCCAGGAACCAAACAGGTAGGGACTTATTAGGGACTTGGGACTTATAAGTTGGGACTAAAAAAGTCTTAGGACTTATGAACCAAACAGGGCCATAGTGCCTTGGTCCTCCTCCCAAATATGAGCGGGAAGGGATACCACAACGGCGGGATTTGAAAGGGGACAAGCAGTAAAGTCTATCCTGACAAAAGTAGTCTTCGCCTGCGAAAAGCCTCTGGCCGTGACGTTGCGGTGGGCTCGGTGATGACCTCCATATTACCGTCCTAGCGGTCTTGGTCTCGTTGCACCGGAATGGAAACCTTTGGCTGATTCCTCGGGACTCCACGCCTGTGGCTTGCCTCCCTTGCATCGAAGAGGAAACCGCGCTCTGCGCCCGCCTGGCGCCCGCATGGCCTTGGTCGTCATGGCTCACGTCTGCTGAGCCTCATGAGGTATCTGCATAGATCTCTCCGCCCCTTAGGAGCCCTCCTGAGGAGGCCAACTCCTTAAGGGGTCTTGGCGTCATCCGCCTCGCGAGACTTGGCCCCTCACGAGGGTCTTGTTGTGTTGGTGTTGAAGCTGGGCCGTACCGGGCCGTCGATGGAGCCACGTGGTGGGCCGTAGGCAGGTAGGATTGGATACCCCCAAGTCCAGGATGCCGATAGTAGCCCCTGGTTCCAAGGCGCGCTCGGACTTGGCTTCTAGGCGAATCCAAGGGGCAAGGACAGAGCGCCATGGGCCCTAACAGCCTGGGCCCTTCAGACACATGGCGGTTGATGGGACGTGGGTGCCTCGACGTCCCCATGCTGCCTTGATATCCGGTAGACCCAGCAGCTGCCCGTTGTCAGCGCAACTCGCCCTTCATGGTATATTGTGCCCAGCTCTTGTTTCTTCCTCCCTAATCTTGCCACCGCGTGCACAGATCTGGTGCCGGCGCCTTGTCCTCTCTCGGTGTTCGCCATGGCTCCCAAGCCAAGGAAGAAGAAGGTGAAGCCATGCGTGCCGGCCTGCCCTCCACCGGACCTGGAGCCGGCCCTTGAGCAGTCGACGGTGATCAACAAGGAAGGGCTGGACAAGGTTCACAACGCGCTTGCCGCCAGCTCTAATGAGGCGGGGGCGACGACTGCTCGCCCTGCATCTTGGCGAACCAGAGAGATGAGTGCCATCGAGATTCCCATCCATCTTCATGCTCCTCTTGCTGGGTTGATTCCTCCCTTCTCTCCCTTCTTCAATGCTGTGATGTCACATTACCAGATCCATCTGCTACATCTGGATCCCCACTCCGTCATCCTCCTTTCCATCTTCGCCTTCCTCTGTGAGGCCAGGGTGGGCATCACTCCCTCTGTGGCCTTGTTTCGACATTTCTTCCTGCTCCGACTGGTGGACGCACGTCAGCGCTCTGGGTGCGCGACCTTTGAGGCCGTGGCTGCAACTGCCGTCTCGGGGATCGACTTCGATCTCTCGCCTGTCGCGAAGGGATTCCGGAAGCAGTGGCTTCTGATGGACGCCAGCGCACTCAACCCCATGCTCACGATTCCTGGATCGCCAGCTTCGCCAAGCTCTGGTTGGTGCCATGTGAAGCTCACTGACCAGCGTCTTGCTTTCGTCTGGAAGAGCCTGGCGAGGCTCTAGGAACTGGGGGTGACGGTGCCAATGGTGGTGAAATAATTCATGAAGCAGCGCCTTGCTCCCCTCCAGCGCCACTCTTGCCCGATGTGGGACTTCACCGGCGCCGGGGATCCGATGAGGCTGCAAAAGCCATCGCTTGCTGCCGATACATTGAGCGTGGTGCTCAAGCTCCTGACTGGCGAGCCCGAGCCTGCTGACCTCCCGGGAGGTGGATGCCTCCTTTATCTGTGCTCAAACAAGGAGGCCTTCGTGAGGCAGATGCCCCTGTTTCATGAGTGGTGGTGGCTTCCCAAGGGCAACGCGGGGCCCCGTGAAAATCCAGTCTTCGTGGCCCCCTCCTGATCGATCCTGTTGTGCACGCCCCAAATGTGGAGGCAGGGGGACACACGCCTCCGTCAGCTGTCGAGAACTCCTCCGGAGGCCCAGCCTCGTTAGAGGCTCAGGAGCCTTAGGCTTCTGTGGTCCCGGCAAGGGCTGCCACAGAGCCTGCGCTACATCAGGCTCCGGAGGCGGAAGCCTCTGACGTCAGGGACGGTGGCTCCAGAGCTGTTGCTGACAACGAGCAGCCCACTAATGGCCCCGGAGCTGTGAGCCAGGACGCCATGACGGGGGGCCCCTGCCCTCGGGACCCCTGCCCCAGGTATTGCGCTGGACGCTCCCCCTCTTGAGGATCGCGCGTCGGGACCAGGTCGGTGCCGCCTGTGCCTTGAGTCGCTCCTGAAGAGGAAGAGGTCCCCGTGCCACGAGGATGGCACCCGCTGGCCGCTGAAGCCAAGGAGATATGTGGCCACCGACGAGTAAGTATCTTCACTCCTGATCTCCAAGCGCACTGCGCTTTCTCATGGCTGGGGCTTTGCAGGATCGTCATGAAGGCAAAACCTCGGGAGGTGGGCGCCCCCAAGAGCTCCAGCACGGCGCAGGCGTGCAGCCCCCGGCGCCCTGAGCCTGCGCAGGGTGCGAATCCAGCTCTCTCCAGCACGATGTCGCCAGGGTGCACCGGAACCGAGCCCCCTGTCCTCTCCCCCTTCGACTCTATTCGTGAGGGGAAGGTTGCTCATGTGATCCTTCCTCTTGTCCTTGCCGACAGGGGCGCCCTTCGTCTTCAAGCTATGGGGCCCCACCAGCCAGCCCCCAGCCGGCGACTGGCGGAGCCCCCAGCGCCTCCCGAGCGACCTCTAGAGCCGGTGAAGATCTTGGCGACGAGCTTGCGCTTGCTCGCAGGTGTGGTGCGGTGCGCTTCGGGTTCTTTGTGAAGCGAGTGTGATGGTCCATCTTGGTGGGAGCTCGCCAATGTCAACACCAGGTTTGAAGCAGAGAACCGCCGCTTGGAGGGTGAATGGCAGCGGCTGAAGGTGGCCATCAACCTTGGGAATCTTCAGCGAGACGAAGCCGAGGCGCGCGTGGAGGCCTCGCTCGCAGCTTCTCGAGAAGCTTGCGCCCGCGCCATGGAAGTGGCCGAGGCAGCCAACCGCCATCGCGAGGCGGCTGAGGAGCGGGAGCGGCGTCTTCTGTCTTCGAGTGCTTCCCTACTGCGCGAGATCAAGGAGCTTCATGCCCTGCTGGCCTCCTCACCAGGTGAGGTGGCCCTTGCCGAGGCAGAGCTCCTGAGGCGCCATGAGGACTTGACACTGGAGGCCGTGGATCATAGCTTGGCTCTAGAGAGGCTGGAGGTGAGGGAGCGACAAGTCGCCGTGGCTGAGGATGTTGTCACCGCTCGAGAAGCTCAGGTTAGGTGGAGGTGGAGGAGAAGGTGATGAAGGCACGTGCTGAGCTAGCCGAGAGGCACCGCCTGGACCTGGAGCTGCTCAAGGCCGAGTCTGAGGGCCGGACCTCCGTCCTGAGGACCGAGCTGCAGGCGGTGAAGCAGCGCAAGGGTGCTGCCCGGGAGGCCATGGCTTCTTCTGAATCCGCCCTAGATTCTGCTCGCGTAGAGATATCCTCTCTCCAGAAATAGGCCGAGGATGTCGCCTCCCTCCTGGATAAGGCTTCGAGTGAAAAGTGCCACCGCCGGACATTGCAGCACGAACACGGCCCCATGCTCCAAGGTCTACGCATTAGAGCTAACAACGCCTTGGGTGCCATTTGCGATGAGAGTGCTCCTCACCCGCACGAGAGCGATTATGCTAGCCATCTCCGCTTCTTCACTGATGTCGTGACCCGCCTGGAGGATCAGGCCGCAAAAGCCCGCCAGCTCGTTGAGGAGAGGAGCCGGGGCCTCCTTGGGCGTGCGCTCTCGTGCATGTTCACCAACCTCCTGAACCTCGACTCCCACTTCGACTTCAGCACCGTGCTAGCCCCCGTGCCTGCAGCCACCCAAGACAAGCTCGCCAAGTGGGTGGATGGCCACGTGGATGCTCTAGTGAAGGAGCTGACTCCTGAGGACGACGCGACCATTCTCGCAGCCAAAGGACCTGGCGTGGGTGGAGATGATGCAGAGGGTGGCAGCTTCAGCATGAGCAACGCGGATGGGAGCGACGAAGAAGGTGCGTCCAGCTAGGCCTCTATTTCTTTTGCTTTAACATATTCTTGTGAGAGCATTTTGGGAAGGGGTGCCCCTTATGATGTGTGAGATTGTTAAATACTTTTGAAGCGACATCTGGAGTGAGGCCCCGCAGGGCTGTTGGTCGCTGAGAAAGGTAGTTGTTTATAACTTATCTTGGGTTTCAGCAGCCTGGAGGAGCTAACTCCTGAGGTGAGCCTGCTGCGGGCTCGCGAGGCCCTGGGCCTCTCGAGGGGCCTACTAGCCTACCGTGAAGTGCCTCGTGAGGAGCCAACTGCAAGATTGTGGCAAGGTGGGCGCACGGGGCGGCCGCACCTTCGAGCCCCTGAGGGGAACGATCAGCGCCAGCGCGTACCCTATACCTAGCCCCCACTCGCGAGGCGCTAGAGGGCAGGGTAACGGTCACGAGCTCCAAGAAAAGACAGCAAGAATTGAAGGCAAGAGAGCGACACGAGAAAAGAAAACTCCCCTCATTTTATAAATGCATAGAAAACAAACTGCTTCAAAAAGTCGGCAAGCGAGTACAAAAAGAGAGGCAAAAAGCAGGCGGCCGCGCCCGGCGCCTAACTGGTCTTCAGTCTTCGGTCTTCGGTCTTCTCAACAGCGCCGAGCTAAGTGCTTCCACTGGCTGGGCATAGTCATTGGGGACAGTGTCGATGGCCAGCGCGGAGCATGGTGCTTCCACTAGGACGTGGGTGGGAGCCCCCGTGAGGCCCCAGGGCAGCACTTAGGAGACTCCAGGGCGTGTACAGCCCCACTCATTATTACATGAGAGTGTCACGAGCGGAGACCTTCATAGGCCGGAGCCTTGCTTCATGTCGCCCGACGAGGACCCCGCCGTGCGCCGCCCCTGACCACCGTTGGGGAGACCGGAAACCAGGACAAGACCAAGAGGCCAAGCGGATGCTAGCAGCGTCCTCGTCGGCCGTAGGCCCTCTGCCGAGGGGAAGGGCTCGACGGTGCCTTCCCCGGCAGGGAACCTACCTCCAGGCTGGATCCTACTCCGCGCAGCGCGAGGAGGGCCCTGCCGTTGGGCTTCCCCCGTGCTACTCCCAACGTCCTTCGCGCTCCTGAGGAGGGTCCGCCGTCTTGAGAGTCCTGGTGGTCGCCGCGTCTTGGTTCACTTGCGATCCATGGTCAGTGTAAGCGTGCCCCTGCGGCATTAACTGTACCTAGAGGTTGCCACTGTTGGGGACGTCGGCAGGGCTTGGTGGCGGTTTGAAGGAGAGCTTGGCCTCGTGTATGTCCAATGCCCAGCCTGGCATGGGGGATCGACTAGGGCCCTCTCCTAGCACGTGCCTTGGATCCATCGCGACGGGAACGTAGGCTTCCGAGGCGTTCGCACCAGGGGCACCGCCCGGCCGCCTAGTGCTCCCGCTCCCTTCTGCCATCCTCTGGTCCTGCTGGCCAGGGGCCGGCACTCCAACGCGGCCCCTGGTGGTGTCGTACGAAGCATCCCCGTGCCGTGGGGGCACGTTTGGGGCGGTGCGGGCTGCTACATGAGGCTGGTAGGCGTCAAGAGGCTCTCCATGGCCCCTGGGAGAGGGTGCGCGTCTGTGTCGGGGATGAGCGCACACCCCCACCATCGCTTGTGATGTGGGGAGGGTGCAGAACGGTGTCGCCCCCTTGCTCGCCGCATCCAGCAGCTCAGCGACCCGTTCCAGCAAGGCGTCGCGGCCGCTCTCAAGCAGCCTGCACCACAGAGCTCATGGGCCACGATGACCGCCGCCCGCATGTTTGCTTGTTCCCTGCGTGAGCGTGGAGCAGTTGCTACAGTGTAGTTCACAGATCGTGCAGCTGTGCGGCTGCGGCGCGGCGCCAGAAGAGAAGGCTGCACCGCGCGCCCCCCGCTGTCGGTCACCCCCGGCGGAACGCGGGCCGCGAGAAGGGCAGAATGGAGGTCTTCTTCTCCGGTGGTTGCTGCCGAGGAGGTCTGGACGACCCAGTGCTCGATGTGAGCTCTCGGGGCATCGGCCATGGCATCGGTGGGGCGAAGGGAGACCGGTGGATGGAAGAGCAGATCCGACGCACCCCTACCTGGCGCGCCAAATGTCGGATTTCAGGATCCGGCAACCCGTGAGAGGTTCGAACACTGGGGTGCATGCGGAGATCTCAACCTGCCCGGCCTGCCTACTCGCGTTCCTCCCTAGCCTAGCGCGAAGAGCTCACAGAGACACAGAGACACAGAGATTTATACTAGTTCAGGCCATCGTTGTGGTGTAATACCCTACTCTAGTGTGGTGTGGTGGATTGCCTCGAGGGGCTATGGATGAACTAGTTACAAGGATGAACAAGCCTCAGGAGGTGAGGTGTTCTTGAGATGGTGTGGTGCTCTACTTGTTCCGGTTTCGGTCCTCCTCTATGGTGGTGGCTAAGTCCTATATATAGTGCCTTGGTCCTCCTCCCAAATATGAGCGGGAAGGGATCCCACAACGGCGGGATTTGAAAGGGGAGAAGTAGTATAGTCTATCCTGACAAAATTAGTCTTCGCCTACGAAAAGCCTCTGGCCGTGACGCTGCGGTGGGGTCGGTGATGACCTCATTCTTGCCGTCCTGGCGGTCTTGGTCTCGTTGCACCGGAATGGAAACCTTTGGCTGATTCCTCGGGACTCCGCGCATGTGGCTTGCCTCCCTTGCACCAAAGAGGAAACCTGCGCTCTGCGCCCGCCTGGCGCTCGCCTGGCCTTGGTCGTCATGGCTCACGTCAGCTGAGCCTCATGAGGTATCTGCGTAGATCTCTCCGCCCCTCAGGAGCCCTCCTGAGGAGGCCAACTCCTTCAGGGGTCTTGGTGTTGTCCGCCTCGCGAGGGTCTTGCTATGTTGGTGTCGAAGCTAGGCCATACCGGGCCATCGATGGAGCCACGTGGTGGGCCGCAGGCAGGCAGGACTGGATACCCCCAAGTCCAGGACGCCGACAATCTATCATCAGTAAAATGGTGGTGATCCATGGCTGCATGGTCAAGGTAAATTGTGGTCAGAGGGTAATCATGAGGGCGTATCTCAACCTTGAAGTAAGCCGCCAAATGAGTAGCATAAATCCCACCATGTATTTTGCCCTGAGATTTATTAAGATGGAGGCGACGAGCCACAATAGCCCCCAAGCTATAAGTGTTGTCACCCTCTAATGCACGACGTAAAACAACAAGGTCTGGTGAACTAAGTGCACCCACCTTCTCCCTAGCCAGCAAGCATTTTGCAATGAAAAGTGCAAAGTAACGAACAGCAGGAAAATGTAAGCCAGTGGCAGTGATGGCTGACACTCCTCTCATCACCCACTGTCAAAGTGCGATAAAAGTCCCCAAACTCGGCCGACCTAGGCTCAGCCAAGCTCCCATCAGAAGGGATCATGCATATGTTACAAAATTCAGTAAGTGGTATCTGATGGTTTTCAGCATATAAATCAAAGCTCACTTCAAGAGGATTATTCCTAGGCAGGAAAGTAAAACTTTGAACAAAGACATTTGTGAGGATTTGGTGCTGGTCACACTCATCTGTGATGAAGTCAGTGAGGCCGGCATTGGCAATATATTGCATGAACTCCTCAAAAATTCCAGTCTCTTGTAGGAACGGGGTGTGCGGCCATTCGCACGGCCGTACTTCCGCCAACCTCCTAGGGTGGAGATCACTGTCAGAAGACTCCCCAATAACACCCTTGGAGTTCTTCCTCGAGCCAAACTTCCTGAAGATATTCATGTTCACGTATAATTTTCTGAAAAATAAATTTTTTTGAGGTGACAAAAATTTGTCAACAAAGCTTTACAAAATTGATAGCAACTACTCCTAGGGATACATAGAGGCCATAGAAAGCATTCAAACTACTTAGAACACTAAGAATTCAACATGCAAGCTCATCTATAGCAGCACCAAGAGTAGCTAATTACTCAAAGTATATACCGCTAAAACAAAAACTAATTGGACAAATGGTGGAGTCACATACCAAGCAACAATCCCCCAAAACAGTTTCGCAAATGGAGCTTCGAGCTAAGAGATCGAAATCCGCGGGTTTGAGTTCAAGAACACGTGAGAGAGAGCAGTGGGGATTTTTTCTGGAGGTGAGTGATGATGTGGGCTAAAGAGATAAGTGAGGGGGGGGGCACGTGGGGACCACAACCCACCAGGGCGCGCTTGGGGGTCCTGGCGTGCCAGGTGGGTTATGCCCACCTGGTGCACCCCCCTCTGGTATTATTTGTTGGGGAACGTAGTAATTTCAAAAAAATTCCTACGCACACGCAAGATCATGGTGATGATATAGCAACGAGGGGAGAGTGTTGTCTACGTACCCTCGTAGACCGAAGCGGAAGCGCTGACGCAACGTAGAGGAAGTAGTCGACGTCCTCCCGGTCCGACCGATCCAAGCACCGCACTCGGCACCTCCGAGTTCTTGACACGCGTCAGCTCGATGACGCACCCTCGATCTCCAATCCAAAGAGGCGCCGAGGGGAGTTCCGTCAACCTGACGGCGTGGTGACGATCTTGATGTTCTCTGTCGCAGGCTTCGCCTAAGCACCGCTACAATATGACCGAGGTGTAATATCGTGGAGGGGGCACCGCACACGGCTAAGGAACGATCAATGATCAACTTGTGTGCCTAGGGTGCCCCCTACCCCGTATATAAAGGAGGGAGGGAGGAGGTGGCGGCCCAAGGGGCGCGCCATAGGAGGAGGAAACCTACTCCAAGTAGGTTTCCCCTCTTTTTCCTAATCCAAGTTGGAGGGGGAAGGAAGGAGTACTAGTAGTAGGAAGGAAGAGGGGGAAGGAGAAAGGAAAGGGGGGCCGGCCCCCCTCCCCAATTCGGATTGGGCTTGGGGGCGCCCCCCTTGCTCCTTCTCCTTCCTTCCACTTAGGCCCAATAAGGCCCATATACTTACCGGGGTTCCGTAACCTCCCTGAGTCTCAGATATTCCCAAACTCTCCGGAACCTTTCCGGTGTCCAAATATATCCGTCAATATATCAATCTTTATGTCTCGACCATTTCGAGACTCCTCGTCATGTCCATGATCACATCCGGACTCAACAACCTTCGTACATCAAAATACATAAACTCATAATACAACCGCATCGAAACCTTAAGCGTGCGGACCCTACGGTTCGAGAACAATGTAGACATGACCGAGACACGTCTCGTCAATAACCAATAGCGGACCTGGATGCCCATATTGGTTCCTACATATTCTACGAAGATCTTTATCGGTCAAACCGCATAACAACATACTTTGTTCCCTTTGTCATCGGTATGTTACTTGCCCGAGATTTGATCGTCGGTATCCAATACCTAGTTCAATCTCGCTACGCAAGTCTCTTTACTCGCTCAGAATACGCCATCTCATAACTAACTCATTAGTTACATGCTTGCAAGGCTTAAGTGATGAGTATTACCGAGAGGGCCCAGAGATACCTCTCCGACAATCGGAGTGACAAATTCTAATCTCAATTATGCCAACTCAACATGAACCTTCGAAACACCAGAGAGCACCTTTATAATCACCCAGCTTACGCTTGTGATGTTTGGTAGCACACAAAGTGTTCTTCCGTAAACGGAGTTGCACAATCTCATAGTTGCAGGAACTTTGTATAAGTCATGAAGAAAGCAATAGCAAGATACTAAACGATCAAGTGCTAGGCTAACAAAATGGGTCATGTCAATCACATCATTCTTCTAATGATGTGATCCCACTAATCGAATGACAACACATGTCTATGGTCAGGAAACATGACCATCTTTGATTAATGAGCTAGTCAAGTAGAGGCATACTAGTGACCATAGTTTTGTCTATGCATTCACACATGTATTATGTTTCCGGTTAATACAATTCTAGCATGAATAATAAACATTTATCATGATATGAGGAAATAAATATTAACTTTATTATTGCCTCTAGGGCATATTTCCTTCAGTCTCCCACTTGCACTAGAGTCAATAATCTAGATTACATAGTAATGATTCTAACACCCATGGAGTCTTGGTGCTGATCATGTTTTGCTCGTGAGAGAGGCTTAGTCAACGGGTCTGCAACATTCAGATCCGTATGTATCTTGCAAATCTCTATGTCTCCCACTTGGACTTGATCCCGAATGGAATTGAAGTGTCTCTTGATGTGCTTGGTCCTCTTGTGAAATCTAGATTCCTTTGCCAGGGCAATTGCACCACTATTGTCACAGAGGATCTTCATTGGTCCCGATGCACTAGGTATGACACCTAGATCAGAAATGAACTCCTTCATCCAGACTCCTTCATTTGCTGCTTCAGAAGCAGCTATGTACTCCGCTTCACATGTAGATCCCGCCACGACGCTTTGTTTAGAACTGCACCAACTTACAGCTCCACCGCTTAATAAAAACACGATCCGGTTTGCGATTTAGAATCGTCCGGATCGTGTCAAAGCTTGCATCGACGTAACCATTTACGACTAGCTCTTTGTCACCTCCATATACGAGAAACATATCCTTAGTCCTTTTCGTATTTCAGATGTTCTTGACCGCTGTCCATGATCCACTCTGGATTACTTTGGTACCTTCCTGCTAAGCTTATTGCTAAGCATACATCAGGTCCAGTACACAGATTGCATACATGATAGAGCCTATGGCTGAAGCATAGGGAACATTTTTCATTTTCTCTCTATCTTCTGCTGTGGTCGGGCATTGAGTTCGACTCAACTTCACACCTTGTAGCACAGGCAAGAATCCTTTCTTTGCGTGATCCATATTGAACTTTTTCAATATTTTGTCAAGGTATGTGCTTTGTGAAAGTCCTATTAAGCGTCTTGATCTATCTCTATAGATCTTGATGCCTAATATGTAAGCAGCTTCACCGAGGTCTTTCATCGAAAAACTTTTATTCAAGTATCCCTTTATGCTATCCAGAAATTCTATATCATTTCCAATTAATAATATGTCATCAACATATAAAACTAGAAATGCTACAGAGCTCCCACTCACTTTCTTGTAAATACAAAGCTTCTCCAAAAGTCTCAGATAAAACCATATGCTTTGATCACACTATCAAAACGTTTATTCCAACTCCGAGATGCTTGCACCAGTCCATAAATGGAACGTTGGAGCTTGCACACTTTGTCAAGACC
Organism: Aegilops speltoides; assembly: GCA_021437245.1. Lineage (NCBI taxonomy): Eukaryota > Viridiplantae > Streptophyta > Magnoliopsida > Poales > Poaceae > Aegilops > Aegilops speltoides. Next base: position 324,521,315 of record CM038143.1, read on the forward strand.
TTTTGGATCAACAAAACCTTCCGCTGCATCATATACAACTCTTCTTCTAGAAATCCATTCAAGAATGCAGTCTTGACATCCATTTGCCAAATTTCATAATCATGAAATGCAGCAATAGCCAACATGATTCGACAGACTTAAGCATCGCTACGGTGAGAAAGTCTCATTGTAGTCAACCCCTTGAACTTGTCGAAAACCTTTCGCAACAAGTCGAGCTTTATAGACGATAATATTACCATCAGCGTCGGTCTTCTTCTTAAAGATCCATTTATTCTCAATGGCTTGCCGATCATCGGAAAGTCAACCAAAGTCCATACTTTGCTTTCATACATGGATCCTATCTCAGATTTCATGGCCTCCACCATTTTATGGAATCTGGGCTCATCATCGCTTCCTCATAGTTCGTAGGTTCATCATGGTCAAGTAACATGACTTCCGAATAGGATTACCGCACCACTCGGTGCGGATCTTACTCTGTAGACCTATGAGGTTCAAGAGAAACTTGATCTCAAGTTTCATGATCAATATCATTAGCTTCCTCACTAATTGGTGTGGTTGTCACGGAACCGGTTCTCGTGATGAACTACCTTCCAATAAGGGAGTAGATACGATTATCTCATCAAGTTCTACTTTCCTCCCACTCACTTCTTTCGAGAGAAACTCCTTCTCTAGAAAGGATCCATTCTTAGCAACGAATGTTTTGCCTTCGGATCTGTGATAGAAGGTGTACCCAATGATCTCTTTGGGTATCCTATGAAGACACATTCGATTTGGGTTCGAGCTTATCTGGTTGAAGTTTCTTCACATAAGCATCGCAGCCCCAAACTTTAAGAAACGACAACTTTGGTTTCTTGCCAAACCACAGTTCATAAGGTGTCGTCTCAATGGATTTTGATGGTGCCCAATTTAACGTGAATGCGGCCGTCTCTAAAGCATAACCCCAAAATGATAGCGGTAAATCGGTAAGAGACATCATAGATCACACCATATCAAGTAAAGTACGATTACGACATTCGGACACACCATTTCTTTGTGGTGTTCCAGGTGGCGTGAGTTGCGAAACTATTCCGCATTGTTTCAAATGTAAACCAAACTCGTAACTCAAATATTCTCCTCCACGATCAGATCGCAGAAATTTTATTTTTTTTGTTAAGATGATTTTCCACTTCACTCTGAAATTCTTTGAACTTTTCAAATGTTTCAGACTTGTGTTTCATTAAGTAGATATACCCATATCTGCTTAAATCATCTGTGAAGGCTAGAAAATAACGATATCTGCCACGAGCTTCAACATTCATCGGGCCACATACATCTGTATGTATGATTTTCAATAAATCTGTTGCTCTCTCCATAGTTCCGGAGAACGGTGTTTTAGTCATCTTGCCCATGAGGCACGGTTCGCAAGTACCAAGTGATTCATAATCAAGTGATTCCAGAAGTCCATCAGTATGGAGTTTCTTCATGCGTTTTACACCGATATGACCTAAACGGCAGTGCCACAAATAAGTTGCACTATCATTATCAACTCTGCATCTTTTGGCTTCAACATTATGAATATGTGTATCACTACTATCGAGATTCAATAAAAATAGACCATTCTTCAAGGGTGCATGACCATAAAAGATATTACTCATATAAATAGAACAACCATTATTCTCTCGATTTAAATGAATAACCGCCTCGCATCAAACAAGATCCAGATATAATGTTCATGCTTAACGCAGCACCAAATAACAATTATTTAGGTCTAAAACTAATCCCGATGGTAGATGTAGAGGTAGCGTGTCGACGGCGATCACATCGACTTTGGAACCGCTTTCCACGCCGCATCATCACCTCGCCCTGGCGATGCTCGCTTATTCCGTAGTCCCCGCTTCGAGTTGCAAATATTAGCAATGTAACCAGTATCAAATACCCAAGTGCTACTACGAGCTCTAGTTAGGTACACATCAATAACATGTATATCACATATACCTTTGTTCACTTTGCCATCCTTCTTATCCGCCAAATACTTGGGGCAGTTCCGCTTCAAAGGACTACCGCTTGCAGAGAAGCACTCGCTTTAGGCTTAGGTCCAGACTTGGGTTTCTTCTCTTGAGCAGCAACTTGCTTGCTGTTCTTTTGAAGTTCCCATTCTTCTTCCCTTTGCCCTTCTTCTTGAAACTAGTGGTCTTGTTGACCATCAACATTTGATGCTCCTTCTGATTTCTACCTCCGCTGCTTTCAAAGATCGCGAAGAGCTCGAATAGTCTTGTTCATCCCTTGCATATTATAGTTCATCACAAAGCTCTTGTAGCTTGGTGGCGTGATTGAAGAATTCATCAATGACACTATCATCGTGAAGATTAACTCCCGCTTGAATCAAGTGATTGTTATACCCGACATTCGAGTATATGTTCACCGACGTAACTATTCTCCTCCATCTTGCAGCTATAGAACTTATTGGAGACTTCATATCTCTCAATCCGGGCATTTGCTTGAAATATTAACTTCAACTCCTGGAACATCTCATATGCTCCATGACGCTCAAAACGTCGTTGAAGACCCGGTTCTAAACCGTAAAGCATGGCACATCGAACTATAGAGTAGTCATCGCTTTGCTCGCCAGACGTTCTAACGCCGCGGTTAGATCAAGAAGCAGTTCGCACCCAGCGGTGCTTCCAGACGTAACTCTTCAGGCAGCAATGAGGATAATCCTCGAATTACGGACCCATCCGTGTAATTGCTACCATCATCTTTCAACTTTGCTTTCTCAAGGAACGCATTAAAATTCAACGGAACAACAAAGACGAGCCATCTATCTACAAACAAACATAGACAAGCAAGATACTATCGGTACTAAGTTCATGATAAATTTAAGTTCATTTAATCATATTACTTAAGAACTCCCACTTAGATGCAGACATCTCTAGTCATCTAAGTGATCACGTGATCCAAATCAACTAAACCATAACCGATCATCACGTGAGATGGAGTAGTTTTCAATGGTGAACATCATTATGTTGATCATATCTACTATATGATTCACGCCGACCTTCGGTCTCCGTGTTCGAGGCCATATCGCATATGCTAGGCTCGCAAGTTTAACCTTGAGTATTCTCGTGTGCAAAACTGGCTTGCACCCGTTGTAGATGGACGAGAGCTTATCACACCCGATCATCATGTGGTGTCTCAAAGACGATTTAACTTTGGCAACGGTGCATACTCGTGGAGAACACTTCTTGATAATTTTAGTGAGAGATCATCTTAAAATGCTACCGTCAATCAAAGCAAGATAAGATGCATAAAGGATAAACATCTCATGCAATCAATATAAGTGATATGATATGGCCATCATCATCTTGTGCTTGTGATCTCCATCTCTGAAGCAACGTCGTGATCACCATCGTCACCGGCGCGACACCTTGATCTCCATCGTAGCATCGTTGTCGTTTACGCCATCTATTGCTTATACGACTATCGCTACCGCTTAGTGATAAAGTAAAGCAATTACAGGGCGTTTGCAGTTCATACAATAAAGCGACAACCATATGGCTCCTGCCAGTTGCCGATAACTTTGGTTACAAAACATGATCATCTCATACAATAAAATATAGCATCACGTCTTGGCCATATCACATCACAACATGCCCTGCAAAAACAAGTTAGACGTCCTCTACTTTGTTGTTGCAAATTTTATGTGGCTGCTACGGGCTTAGCAAGAACCGTTCTTACCTACGCATCATAACCACAACGATAGTTTGTCAAATAGACTCCGTTTTAACCTTCTCAAGGACCGGGCGTAGCCACACTCGGTTCAACTAAAGTTGGAGAAACAGACACCCGCTAGTCACCTGTGTGCAAAGCACGGCGGTATAACCAGTCTCGCGTAAGCGTACGCGTAATGTCGGTCCGGGCCACTTCATCCAACAATACCGCTGAACCAAAGTATGACTTGCTGGTAGGTAGTATGACTTATATCGTCCACAACTCACTTGTGTTCTACTCGTGCATATAACATCAACGCATAAAACCTAGGCTCGGATGCCACTGTTGGGGAACGTAGTAATTTCAAAAAAAATCCTACGCACACGCAAGATCATGGTGATGATATAGCAACGAGGGGAGAGTGTTGTCTACGTAGCCTCATAGACCGAAGCGGAAGCGTTGATGCAACGTAGAGGAAGTAGTCGTACGTCCTCCCGGTCTGACCGATCCAAGCACCGTTACTCCGGCACCTCCGAGTTCTTGACACGCGACAGCTCGATGACGCACCTCGATCTCCAATCCAAGAGAGGCGCCGAGGGGAGTTCCACAAGACGACGGCGTGGTGACGATCTTGATGTTCTCTTGTCGCAGGCTTCGCCTAAGCACCGCTACAATATGACCGAGGTGTAATATCGTGGAGGGGGCACCGCACACGGCTAAGGAACGATCAATGATCAACTTGTGTGCCTAGGGTGCCCCTACCCCGTATATAAAGGAGGGAGGGAGGAGGTGGCCGGCCCAAGGGGGGGCGCGCCATAGGAGGAGGAAACCTACTCCAAGTAGGTTTCCTCTTTTCCTAATCCAAGTTGGAGGGAAGGAAGGAGTACTAGTAGTAGGAAGGAAGAGGGGAAGGAGAAGGGAAGGGGCTGGCCCCCTCCCAATTTGATTGGGCTTGGGGCGCGCCTCCCTTGCTCCTTCTCCCTTCCTTCCACTTAGGCCCAATAAGGCCCATATACTTACCGGGGGGTTCCGGTAACCTCCCGGAGCTCCGGTATATTCCCAAACTCTCCCGGAACCTTTCCGGTGTCCAAATATATCCGTCCAATATATCAATCTTTATGTCTTGACCATTTCGAGACTCCTCGTCATGTCCGTGATCACATCCGGACTCAACAACCTTCGTACATCAAAATACATAAACTCATAATATAACCGCCATCGAAACCTTAGCGTGCGGACCCTACGGTTCGAGAACAATGTAGACATGACCGAGACACGTCTCGGTCAATAACCAATAGCGGACCTGATGCCCATATTGGTTCCTACATATTCTACGAGGATCTTTATCGGTCAAACCGCATAACAACATACTTTGTTCCCTTTGTCATCGGTATGTTACTTGCCCGAGATTTGATCGTCGGTATCCAATACCTAGTTCAATCTTGTTACCGCAAGTCTCTTTACTCGCTCAGAATACGTCATCTCATAACTAACTCATTAGTTACATGCTCGCAAGGCTTAAGTGATGAGTATTACCGAGAGGGCCCAGAGATACCTCTCCGACAATCGGAGTGACAAATTCTAATCTCGAATTATGCCAACTCAACATGAACCTTCGAAACACCAGAGAGCACCTTTATAATCACCCGATTCGTTGTGACGCTTTGGTAGCACACAAAGTGTTCTTCCGTAAACGGAGTTGCACAATCTCATAGTTGCAGGAACTTTGTATAAGTCATGAAGAAAGCAATAGTAGTATACTAAACGATCAAGTGCTAGGCTAACAAAATGGGTCATGTCAATCACATCATTCTTCTAATGATGTGATCCCACTAATCAAATGACAACACATGTCTATGGTCAGGAAACATGACCATCTTTGATTAATGAGCTAGTCAAGTAGAGGCATACTAGTGACCATAGTTTTGTCTATGCATTCACAATGTATTATGTTTCTGGTTAATACAATTCTAGCATGAATAATAAACATTTATCATGATATGAGGAAATAAATAATAACTTTATTATTGCCTCTAGGGCATATTTCCTTCATTATTTGCACCTAAAATTCATAAATATTCACAAAAAATCGTCTTGGGTTTTCAGAGCATTATGAGAACTATTATTTTTAGGCCATTTTTTATTGCACGGGAAATTCAGAAAACAGACAAAACATGACATTTTATTTTATTTAACTAGTAAAACAAAAAACAAAAAGGTAGGGACACAAGGTAGTGCTTACTAAATTCATCAACTTCATACCGCTCAAAAATGATTCATCAATAAGGTTGATAAGGTCTTATTAACAACCACTTTCGATTAGCATGAAACCGAAGAACTTTCGCAAATCACTAAGTTACCTCAATGGGGATATGTATTTCCCCAACAATAAGCATCTCATATTTCTTTTTGACAGTAGGTAGAGGTATTTGAAAACTTCCAATAGTGATTGTCGGAGATTTTTCAATAACATTAATACCATTCACTTTGAATTGTTTATTCGGAAAGTGCACCGTATGCTCATTACCATTAATATGAAAAGTGAACTTGCTTTTATTGCAATCAATAACAGCCCCTGCAGTATTCAAGAAGGGTCTACCAAGGATAATCGACATGTTGTCGTCCTCGGGCATCTCAAGTATAACAAAGTCAGTCAAAATAGTAACATTAGCAACAACAACGGGCACATCCTCACAGATACCAATAGGTATGGCAGTTGATTTGTCAGCCATTTGCAAAGATATTTCAGTAGGGGTGAGCTTATTCAATTCAAGTCTTTTATATAAAGAGAAAGGCATAACACTAACACGAGCTCCTAAATCACACAAAGCAGTTTTCACATAATTCTTGTTGATAGAGCAAGGTATAGTTGGTATACCCGGATCTCCAAGTTTTTTAGGTACACCATCTTTAAAAGTATAGTTAGCAAGCATAGTGGAGATTTCAGCTTCCGGTATTTTTATCTTATTTGTGATGATGTCTTTCATATACTTTGCATAAGGAGGCATTTTTAAGATGTTAGTCAAGCGAGTACGCAAAAAGACTGACCTAAGCATTTTAGCAAAGCATTCAAATTCTTCATCATCTTTCTTTTTAGTTCACTTGGGTGGAAAAGGCATAGGTTTTTTAACCCATGGTTCTCTTTCTTTACCATGTTTTCTAGCAACAAAGTCTCTTTTATCATATCTTTTATTCTTAGGTTGTGGGTTATCAAGATCAACAGGTGGTTCTATCTCAACATCATTATCTAGTTCTTTATCATCATTTGGTTGAGTGTCTTCATGAACATCATATTTATCCTTTTCATTATCACTAGGTGGATGTTCATTACCAGATTGAGTTTCAGCATTAGACATAGAAGTTTCATTTTCATTATCAGGAGGTTTGTCTATTTCAGGTTCACTAAAAGCATGCAAAGTCCTATCATTTTTCTTTTTCTTTTTCTTTTTAGAAGGACTAGGTGCACTAGTGTTGTTTCTTTGCGAATCTTGTTCAATTCTTTTTGGGTGCCCCTCAGGGCAAGTGGTTCCTGAGTCATTTTACCTCCTCTAGTTGCAACTCTAACAGCAAAGTCATGTATATTATGATTCATTTCATCAAGTAATTCTCTTTGTGATTTAGCAACTTGTTCTAACTGGGTTTGAACCATAGAAGCATGTTTTCCAACATCTCTAACATAATTTGAGATTCTAAATAACAAGTCACTCAAGCGAGCAATCATATCAGAGTTGTATTTCAATTGTTTCATAACATTTGCATTGAAGTGGTCTTGTTTTCTAATGTAATTATCAAACTCATAAAGGCATTGACTAGGATGTTTATTACGAGGTTCATCACTATCATTGAATTTCATTAAAGATTTTACCTCTACCACCTTGGGTGGTGGTGGTGCTTCAAGCCCATGTATTTCTTCGATAGGTGGTAAATTTTTAGGGATAATTAGATTTATGCCCCTAGTTGTGTCCCACTAAATGCATTTTACCTGTAATTCCCAAAGTCACGGTTACTGTCCAAGTCACTTTGCTCCTCTTTTTCTTTTGCCCTTTGACCATTTGACTGTCAGTTTGAAAACTTCATAACTAATTCATACTAGATCAGAAAAATGCAAATAAGATACCAAAATGTTCAGAAAAACATCACCTATATGTGAGTGTCATTTGCATTCATGAAAAAAGTGTTGGAAAGTGCCCATCCGAGTTTTAGCTCTTAGGCTACCACCATGAATAGTAAAATCTAAAAAAGCTCAAAAAAATTCAAAAAAATATATGGTGGCAAAGAATGACAAATGTTTTAAGTGCCTGCCAAGTTTCATCAGGGAATAACATTCGTGGATGCCGTGGCAAAAAAACAATCAACACACCAAAATAGATTATTTTTTTCCACGACTTCCACAAATGTCGTTCCCTAATGAAACTTGGCAAGCACTTAGAACACTTCTCGTTCTTTGCCACCATATTTTTTTCGATTTGTTTTGAAATTTTTTAGAGTTTACTATTCATGGTGGTATCAAAAGAGCTAAAACTCGGATGTGCACTTTCCAACACTTTTTTCATTAATGCAAATGACACTCACATATAGGTGATGTTTTTCTGAACATTTTGGTATCTGATTTGCATTTTTCTGATCTAGTATGAATTAGTTATGAACTTTTCAAACTGACGGTCAAACGGTCAAAGGGCAAAAGCATAAGAGGAGCAAAGTGACTTGGACAGAACCGGTGACGTTTGGAAATTAGGGGTAAAACAGACGAGTGGGACACAACTAGGGGCATAAATCTAATTATCCCAAATTTTTAACATCCTCGGCCTTTCCTTCATAGATTTCTTTGCCTCTTGCATATCTTCAGGACTGAGATATAATATACCCCTCTTCTTCGGAGTGGGTTTAGGCTTGAGCAATAGTTTGTTCTCTGAAAACACAACCAGCATAACTATCTAGGAAGTCCCTAGAAGCATCGATTAGTCCATTATAGAAGATATCAAGTATTTCATTTTTCTTAAGAGGATGATCAGGCAAAGCATTAAGTAACTGGGAAAGCCTCCCCCAAGCTTGTGGGAGACTCTCTTCTTTAGTTTAAACAAAGTTAAATATTTCCTGTAAGGCAGTTTGTTTCTTATCAGCAGGAAAATATTTTCAGAAAAGTAGTAAATCATATCCTGGGGACTACGCACACAACCAGGAGCAAGAGTATTGTACCAAGCTTTAGCATCACCCTTTAATGAGAAAGGAAATAATTTGAGAATAAAGTAGTATCAAATTTTCTCATCATGAGTAAAAAGGGTGGCTATATCATTCAACTTAGTAAGATGTGCCACAACAGTTTCAGTTTCAGAACCATGGAAAGGATCAGATTCAACCAAAGTAATTAACTCTAGGTCGACAGAGAATTCATAATCCTTATCAGCAATAGGAATAGGTGAAGTAGCAAACTTAGGATCACATTTCATTCTGGCATTCAGAGATTTTTCTTTATACTTGTGTAATAATTTTTCTAGATCATCTATACCCTTACAAGCAAGAATATCTCTAGTTGCCTCTTCACTCATAACATAGCCTTCTGGTACCTTAGGCAATTCATATCTAGGAGGGCTAGCTCTAGGAAGTGTTTCAGGAGGTTCAGTTTCAAGCTCATCATCAGATTCAACAACATCATGTTGTATTACTCTAGCAATTTGTTCAGCAAGAAATTCACCAAGTGGCACATCATCATTATCAAGCATGGTACTAGCATCATCATAAGCATCATTCATAGTAGAAGTAGCATCATCAATAACTTGCGACATATCATAATTAATAGCATGTGGTGGTGGTGTTGCAAGTTTACTCATAACAGAAGGTGAATCTAAAGCGTAATCGATGGCGCCTTACCTCCCCTCGTCTTTGCGGGAAATATTTTAGTCTTAGCATCCTTCAGATTCTTCATAGTGATAAATTGATAATAATCCCAAGTGACTCAACAAATATAGCTATGCTCTCCGGCAACGGCGCTAGAAAAAGGTCTTGATAACCCACAAGTATAGGGGATCGCAACAGTTTTTGAGGGTAGAGTATTCAACCCAAATTTATAGATTCAACACAAGGGGAGCCAAAGAATATTTAAAGGTATTAGCAGCTGAGTTGTCAATTCAACCACACCTGGAAATTAATTATCTGTAGCAAAGTGATCAGTAGCACAGTAATATGATAGTTTTGATAGTAGCTATAGCAGCAATAGTAACAATAACAGTGATAGCAGTATTTTGTAGCAAGTGTGACAGTAGTAGTAGCAGTAGTAACTTAGCAGAACAATATAAGATAAATTCGTAGGCATTGGATCGGTGACTGCTACCTCTTGAGCTTGCGTTGGTTTTTCCCTTGACTGCAGCAAAGTAGCGTAAGTATTTCCCTCAGTTTTGAGAACCAAGGTATCAATCCAGTAGGAGACGATGCACAAGTCATCGAATACCTACACAAACAATCAAGAACCTTGCAACCAATGTGATAAAGGGGTTGTCAATCCCTTCACGGTCACTCGCAAAAGTGAGATCTGATAGAGATAATAAATTAAATATTTTTGGTACTTTTGTTGTATAGATTGGAAAGTAAAGATTGCAAAATAGTAAACGAGATTCAACAATATGGAAAAGATATGCATTATAATGGAAAAGAGACCTCGGGGCCATAGGTTTCGCTAGTGGCTTCTCTCGAGATAGCATGTATTATAGTGGGTGAACAAATTACTGCCGAGCAATTGATAGAAAAGCACATAATTATGAAGACATCTAAGACAATGATCATGAACATAGGCATCACGTCCGTGTCAAGTAGACCGACTCCTGCCTGCATCTACTACTATTACTCCACACATTGACTGCTATCCAGCATGCATCTAGAGTATTAAGTTCATAAGAACGGAGTAATGCATTAAGCAAGATGACATGATGTAGAGGGATAAACTCAAGCAACATGATATAAACCCCATCTTTTTATCCTCGATGGCAACAATAGAATACGTGCCTAGCGACCCCTACTGTCACTGGGAAAGGACACCACAAGATTGAACCCAAAGCTAAGCACTTCTCCCATGGCAAGAAAGATCAATCTAGTAGGCCAAACTAAACCGATAATTTGAAGAGACTTGCAAAGATATCAAATCATGCATATAAGAATTCAGAGAAGAACCAAATAATATTCATAGATAATCTTGTTCATAAATCCACAATTCATCGGATCTCGGCAAACACACCACAAAAGAATATTACATCGAATAGATCTCCAAGAACATCGAGGAGAACTTTGTATTGATAATCAAAGAGAGAGGAGAAGCCATCTAGCTAATAACTATGGACCCAAAGGTCTATGGTAAACTACTCACGCTTCATCGGAGAGGCAATGGTGTTGATGTAGAAGCCCTCCGTGATCGATTCCCCCTCCGGCAGATCACCGGAAAAGGTCCCAAGATGGGATCTCACGAGTACAGAAAGTTGCGGCGGTGGAGAAGTGGTTTCGTGGCTCCCCCTGATGTTTTTAGGGTATAAGAGTATATATAGGCGAAAGAACTACGTTGGTGGAGCTACGAGGGGCCCATGAGGGTGGGGGCGCGCCTACCCCCCGGGCGCGCCGTCCTGCCTCGTGGATGCCTCGTGGCGTTTCTGACTTCAACTCCAAGTCTTCTGGTTTACTTTCGTTCCAAGAAAGATCATCACAAAGGTTTCATTCCGTTTGGACTCCGTTTGGTATTCCTTTTCTGCAAAAATCTAAAATAGGCAAAAAAACAAAAACTAGCACTGGGCCTCTGGTTAATAGGTTAGTCCCAAAAATAATATAAAAGAGCATATTAAAGCCCATTAAACATCCAAAACAGATAAATATTATAGCATGGAACAATCAAAAATTATAGATACATTGGAGACGTATCAAGCATCCCCAAGCTTAATTCCTGCTCGTCCTCGAGTAGGTAAATGAAAAAAATAGAATTTTTGATGTGGAATGCTACCTAACATATTTATCAATGTAATTTCTTTACTGTGGCATGAATGTTCAGATCCAAAAGTTTCAAGACAAAAGTTTAATATTGACATAAAAATAATAATACTTCAAGCATACTAACAAAGCAATCATGTATTCTCAAAATAACATGGCCAAAGAAAGTTATCCCTACAAAATCATATAGTCTGGTTATGCTCTATCTTCATCACACAAAGTATTTAATCATGCAACAACCCCGATGACAAGTCAAGCAATTGTTTCATACTTTTGATGTTCTCAAACTTTTTCAATATTCACGCAATACATGAGCGTGATCCATGGACATATCACTATAGGTGGAATAGAATGGTGGTTGTGGAGAAGACAAAAAGGAGAAGATAGTCTCACGTCAACTAGGTGTATCAATGGGCTATGGAGATGCCCATCAATAGATATTAATGTGAGTGAGTAGGGATTGCCATGCAACAGATGCACTAGAGCTATAAGTGTATGAAAGCTCAACAAAAAGAAACTAAGTGGGTGTGCATCCAACTTGCTTGCTCACGAAGACCTAGGGCACTTTTGAGGAAGCCCATCATTGGAATATACAAGCCAAGCTCTATAATGAAAAATTCCCACTAGTATGAAAGTGACAACATAGGAGACTCTCTATCATGAAGATCATGGTGCTACTTTGAAGCACAAGTGTGGTAAAAGGATAGTAGCATTGCCCTGATGACCCACAAGTGTAGGGGATCTATCGTAGTCCTTTCGATAAGTAAGAGTGTCTAACCCAACGAGGAGCAGAAGGAAATGATAAGCGGTTTTCAGTAAGGTTTTCTCTGCAAGCACTGAAATTGTAGGTAACAGATGTTTTGTGATAAGATAAATTGTAACGAGTAACAAGTAAATAAAGTAAATAAAGTGCAGCAAGGTGGCCCAATCCTTTATGTAGCAAAGGCTAAGCCTGGACAATTTCTTATAATGAGAAAAGAGCTCCCAAGGACACATGGGAATTATCGTCAAGCTAGTTTTCATCACGTTCATATGATTCACGTTCGGTACTTTGATAATTTGGTATGTGGGTGGACCGGTGCTTGGGTACTGCCCTTACTTGGACAAGCATCCCACTTATGATTAACCCCTATTTCAAGCGTCCGCAACTACAAAAGAAGTATTAAGGTAAACCTAAACACAACATTAAACATATGGATCCAAATCAGCCCCTAACTAAGCAACACATAAACTAGGGTTTAAGCTTCTGTCACTCTAGCAACCCATCATCTACTTATTACTTCCCTATGCCTTCCTCTAGGCCCAAATAATGGTGAAGTGTCATGTAGTCGACGTTCACATAACACTACTAGAGGAAAAGACAACATACATCTCATCAAAATATCAAACGAATACCAAATTCACATGACTACTAATAGCAAGACTTCACCCATGTCCTCAGGAACAAACGTAACTACTCACAAAGCATATTCATGTTCATAATCAGAGGAGTAATAATATGCATAAAGGATCTGAACATATGATCTTCCACCAAGTAAACCAATTAGCATCAACTACAAGGAGTAATCAACACTACTAGCAACCCACATGTACCAATTTGTGGTTTGGATACAAGAGATGAACTAGGGTTTTGAGAGAGGATGGTGTTGGTGAAGATATTGATGGAGATTGACCCCGTCCCGGTGAGAGGATCGTTGGTGATGACGTTGGTGATGATTTCCCCCTCCCGAAGGGAATTGTCCCCGGCATAATAGCTCTGCCGGAGCTCTAGATTGGTTCCGCCAAGGTTCCGCCTCGTGGCGGCGGAGTTTCATCCCGTAAGCTTGCCCACGATTTTTTCCAGGGTAAAAGCCCTCATATGGCAGAAGATGGACACCGGGGCCACTAGGGCCCAGAGAGGGCGCCCGAGGGGATGGGCGCGCCCCCACCCTCCTGGCCAGGGTGTGGGACCCCTGATGTATTTCTTCCGCTAAATAATTCTTATTAATTCCAAAAACAGGTTTCGTGGAGTTATAGGATTTTTGGAGCGGTGCAGAATAGGTTTCCAATGTTTGCTCCTTTTCCAGCCAGAATTCTAGCTGCCGGCATCCCCCCTCTTCATGGTAAACCTTGTAAAATAAGAGAGAATAGCCACAAGTAATGAGATATAATGTGTAATAACAGCCCATAATGCACTAAATATTGATATAAAAACATGATGCAAAATGGACGTGTCAACTACCCCAAGCTTAGACCTCGCTTGTCCTCAAGAGGAAGCCGATGTCGAAAAATATGTCCACATGTTTAGAGATAGAGGTGTTGATAAAAATAAAATATGGACATGAGGGCATCATGATCATTCTTATAACAGCAACATAAATAGATTTCATCATACGGTTTCTTATGCTTAAGTAATGATCAATTCACAATGTCAAGTATGGTTCAGAAACTTCATTGAGAACTAACAAACTATAATCTCAGTCATTGAAGCAATTGCAATTTATCATAACATCAGAAAGAGTCACCAATAGAGCTTTTCAGCAAGTCCAGATACTCAACTATCATGTAGTCTTCTACAATTGCTAACACTCACGCAATACTTGTGGTTATGGAGTTCCAGCCGGACACTGAGAAAGATAGGGGCTTATTGTGTTGCCTCCCAACGTATTCACCTTTAGGTGATGTCAACAATAATAAACCATGCTAACTTACATCCAATTGGAAATATATATATATATATATATCATGATCTTTCAAACACGAGGAGCTTGCCAAAGGATAAAATGAAAAAGGGAAAGGTGCGGATCACCTTGACTCAAGCATAAAGTAAAAACATAAAGTATAAGATAGGCCCTTTGCAGAGGGAAGCAGAGGTTGTCATGTGCATTTCGGGTTGGATGCACAAAATCTTAATGCAAAAGAACGTCACTTTATATTGCCCCTTGTATGTGGACCTTTATTATGCAGTCTGTCGCTTTTATTACTTCCACAACAAGATCGTATAAAGCTTATTTTCTTTGCACTAATAAGTCATACATATTTAGATAGCAATTTTTATTGCCTGCAACATGACAACTTACTTGAAGGATCTTACTCAATCCATAGGTAGGTATGGTGGACTCTCATGGCAAAACTGGGTTTAGGGATAATTGGAAGCACAAGTAGTATCTCTACTTGGTGCAAGGAATTTGGCTAGCATGAGGGGGAAAGGCAAGTTCAACATGTTTGGAAGGTCAATAACAATATACTTTAACTGAGATGTGAGAAAACATAAACCATTACGTTTTCTTCCTTGTACAACGTCAACTCTTTTAGCATGTCATACTTAATGAGTGCTCCCAATCATAAAAGGTGTCCAAGATAATATATTTGTATGTGAACCCCTCTTTCCTTATCACTTCCTATTAATTGCAACGATGACCAAAACTACATTTATCAACTCTCAACATCATTTATGCCTCATACTTTCTATGTGTGAAGTCATCACTAACCATAAGATCAATATGAACTCTTTTATTCTTTCTACTTTCTCAAGATCATAGCAACATATCAAACCCCTTGACTCAACACTAATCTTTATTATAGATAGCTCACGGACTCGATTACAAAAAGAGATCACAAAGCAAAACTCAAAACTGCTTGATATCAAAACTTCAATCTACTAGATCAAGATACTACTAAAAGGATCGAACTAAATAAAACGGTAAAGATAGGAATGTGATGGTGATATGGTACCGGGGCACCTCCCCCAAGCTTGGCAGTTGCCAAGGGGAGTGCCCATACCCATGTGATTATGTCCTCAGAGGTGGTGAAGTAGGAGTTGTTGATGATGTAGGCTTGTCGTCCGTCTTCCAAGGCATAGGCTCTCCATCATAGAAGGATGATCGAGTCTCCAGAATCCTTAAATCTGCAGCCAAACTCATCCTCTTGAATCTATATTCATACTCACAGTTCTGGTTTTGCAGGTCATAGATCTGGGCTTGGAGGTGCTCGATTTTCTCTCGAAGCTTGAAGATGGTCTCCCCAATGACTTTGGCATCTAGCTTGTGGTTGTTGGTGAACTCCGTGATCATCATCTGGTTGGCGTTGAGTCCATGCTCCACCATCCCTTGGCACTTGAAACCTTGCTGCTCCACGGCTTCGAGCTTTATCTCCACGCTTCCGGTACGCCTTGGTCCCTCCACATCGCGGATGTGCAGAACCCCCTCACGCATCTCAATGGTTTGAGGGTGTTGCAGCACCTCCACGAGATAGGGGTTGATAACCCTCTCGAAAAACTTGTCCTTGGGAGCGCTTTGAGACGACATGATGCTCTAGATCTGAAACAGAAACAGCTCGAAACGAAAACAGAGGATATTTGCGTGATACGATGGTCAAAACCTTCGGGAGTATATATAGTGAATTTTTACCGACCAAAATACGTAACGTGCAAGAAAACGGAGTCCGGGAGGCACACGAGGTGCCCACGAGACAGGGGGCACGCCCAGTAAGGGTGGGCGCGCCCTCCACTCTCGTAGGGGCCTCGTGTCCCTTTCGGAATACTTCTTTCTTCCTAAAATTCTTAAATATTCCAAAACTGATAAAAATTGCCATTGGAGTTGTTTTGGAGTCGGTTTACTTACCGTACCACATACCTATTCCTTTTTGGAGTCTGGAACGTTCTGGAAAGTGTCCCTTATGTATTCCTCCGGGGTTACAGTTTCAATAATATTAGTTTCAACATTAATAGGATTACTTGAAATATAATGTTTGATTCTTTGACCGTTTACCACCCTCGGACTTGTGCCTTTGAAGTTGTTGATTTTTTATGGCACCAGAACGATAGACCTCCTCGATAACGTAAGGACCTTCCGATTTAGAGAGAAGATCTCCTGCAAAAAAATCTTAAAAGAGAGTTGAATAATAACACATAATCTCCTACATTAAACTCACGCTTTTGTATCCTTTTATCATGCCAGGGTTTGACTTTTTCTTTGAATAACTTGGCATTCTCATATGCTTGAGTTCTCCATTCATCGAGTGAGCTAATATCAAACAACCTCTTCTCACCGGCCAGTTTGAAGTCATTGTTGAGCTCTTTAATAGCCCTATATGCTTTATGTTCAAGTTCAAGAGGTAAATGACATGCTTTTCCATAAACCATCTTATAGGGAGACATACCCATATCGATTTTTGTATGCAGTTCTATAGGCCCATAATGCATCATCAAGTTTTTTGGACCAATTCTTTCTAGATCTATTCATAGTCTTTTGCAAAATTAATTTGAGTTCTCTATCGCTCAACTCTACTTGACCACTAGACTGCGGGTGATAAGGAGATGCGACTATGATTGAATCATACTTAGCAAGCATCTTACGGAAAGCACCATGAATAAAATGTGAACCACCATCAGTCATAAGATATCTAGGGACTCCAAACCTCGGGAAAATAGCTTCTTTGAGCATTTTAATAGAAGTGTTATGATCAGCACTACTAGTTGGAATAGCTTCTACCCACTTAGTAACGTAATCAACAACAACTAAAATATGTGTGTGTAACCATTAGAGGCAGGAAAAGGTCCCATATAATCCAAGCCCCAAACATCAAATGGTTCAGTAACAAGAGAATAATTCATAGGCATTTCTTAACGTCTACTAATGTTACCTATTCTTTGACATTCATCACAAGATAAGACAAACTTACGAGCATCTTTGAAGAGAGTAGGCCAATAAAAACCAGATTGTAGTACCTTGTGTGCAGTTCTATCTCCAGCGTGGTGTCCTCCAAAAGATTTAGAGTGACACTTGCGTAGGATCTGTTCCTGTTCATGCTCGGGCACACAACGTCTAATAACACCATCTACTCCTTCTTTATAAAGGTGTGGGTCATCCCAAAAGTAATGTCTTAAATCATAAAAGAACTTTTTCTTTTGCTGGTATGTGAAGCTAGGAGGTATAAATTTAGCAACAATGTAATTAGCATAATCAACATACCAAGGAGCAGTATGAGAAGCATTAATGACCGCTAATTGTTCATCAGGAAAGATATCATCAATAGGCAGTGGGTCATCAAGAATATTCTCTAACCTAGACAAGTTGTCTGCAACGGGGTTCTCAGGTCCCTTTCTATCAATAATATGTAAATCAAATTCTTGGAGCAAGAGAACCCATCTAATGAGTCTAGGCTTAGCATCTTTCTTTTCCATAAGATATTTAATAGCAGCATGATCAGTGTGAATAGTAACTTTGGAATCAACAATATAAGGTCTAAACTTATCACATGCAAACACAACTGCTAAGAACTCTTTGTCAGTAGTAGCATAATTTCTCTAGGCAGTATCAAGAGTCTTACTAGCATCTTGGATAACATTCAATTTCTTATTGACTCTTTGCCCTAGAACAGCACCTCTGACATACTCACTAGCATCGCACATAATTTCAAAGGGTAAATTCAATCGGTGGCTGAACAATAGGTGCGATGATCAAAGCTTTCTTAAGTATTTCAAATGCTTCTACACAATCATCATCAAATACAAAAGGAATATCTTTTTGCAATAAAATAGTCAGAGGCCTAGAGATTTTAGAAAAGTCCTTAATGAACCTCCTATAAAAACCGGCATGACCAAGGAAACTTCTTATACCTTTTATGTCCTTGGGACATGGCATCTTTTCAAAAGCATCAATTTTGTCTTTGTCAACTTCAATACCTCTCTCGGAAATCTTATGCCCCAAGACAATGCCTTCATTAACCATAAAGTGACACTTTTCCCGATTCAGGATGAGACTAGTGTCTTCGCATCTCTGCAAAACTCGGTCAAGGTTGCTCAAGCAATCATCAAAAGAGGATCCATAAACGGAGAAGTCATCCATGAATACCTCACAAATCTTTTCACAAAAATCAGAGAATATATCCATCATGCATCTTTGAAAGGTAGCAGGTGCATTACATAAACCAAAAGGCATACGTCTATAAGCAAAAGTACCGAAAGGGAAAGTAAAAGTAGTTTTTGATTGATCCCCCGCTGACACAGGTATTTAAGAGAAACCAGAATAACCGTCTAGAAAGCAGAAATGAGTGTGTTTGGATAGTCTTTCTAGCATTTGATCAATAAAAGGCAAAGGATAATGATCTTTCTTAGTAGCCTTATTTAATTTACGGAAATCAATTACCATCCTATAACCTGTAATAATTCTTTGCGGGATCAATTCATCTTTATCATTAGGAACAACAGTAATACCTCCCTTTTTAGGAACACAATGGACTGGGCTTACCCAATCACTATCAGCAACGGGATAAATTATACCTGCCTCAAGGAGCTTTAGTATCTCCTTTCTTACCACTTCTTTCATCTTGGGATTCAGTCGTCGTTGAGGATCTCTAACTGGTTTGTCATCTTTCTCCACTGAAATTTTGTGTTGGCATAACGTGGGACTAATGCCCTTAAGATCATCCAGAGTATATCCAATAGCTGCCCGGTGCTTCTTCAGAGTTTTCAATAATCTTTCTTCTTCTTGCTCTGAAAGGTTAGCACTAATAATAACAGGATATATTTTCTTTTCATCAAGATAAGCATACTTAAGATTGTCAGGTAATGGTTTGAGTTCAAACACGGGATCACCCTTGGGTGGAGGGGTTCCCCAAGAATTTCAACGGGAAGGTTGTGTTTCAGCATAGGTTCCTATTTAAGGAACACTTCATCTATTTCCCTTCTTTCCTTTATAAACATATCATTTTCATGGTCTAGTAAATATTGTTCTAACGGATCAGTAGGAGGCATGGCAATGGAAGAAAGACCTATAATCTCATCCTTACTAGGGGATTCTCTATCACGAGGTTGTCTACGAAACTTAGCAAAATTAAACTCATGAGACATACCATCTAAGCCAACGGTGACAGTATCTTTTTCACAATCAATCCTAGAACTAGCTGTATTTAAGAAGGGTCTACCAAAAATAATGGGACAAAAATCATCTTGTGGGGAGCCAAGAATAAGAAAATCAGCAGGGTATTTGACCTTCCCACACAAAACTTCAACATCTCTAACAATCCCAACTGGTTTAATGGTATCCCTATTAGCAAGCTTAATGGTAACATCAATGTCTTCTAATTCAATGGGTGCAATGTCGTGCATAATTTGTTTATATATATCATAGGGTATCGCACTAGCACTAGCACCCATATCACATAAACCATGATAACAATGATCTCCTATTTAACAGAAATAACAGGCATGCCTACGACAGGTCTATGTATCTTAGTATCTGGTCTAGCAATATTAGCAGTTTCATCACAGAAATAAATAACATGCCCATCTAGATCATCATCCAAGAGATCTTTAACCATAGCAATACTAGGTTCAACATTGATTTGCTCAGGAGGTGTATAAGTCCTAGTATTACTCTTATGAACAACAGTCGAAGTTTTAGCATGATCCTTTATCCTAACAGGAAATGGGGGTTTCTCAACATAAGTAGTAGGAACAATATGATCACTATAGGTGATAGTCTTTTCTTCAACTGTAATAGGTGCAACTACTTTCACTTCAACATGAGGATTATATTTAAACCACTTCTCTTTAGGGAGATCAACGTGAGTAGCAAAAGATTCACAGAAAAAAGCTACTATCTCAGAGTCAAGTCCATACTTAGTGCTAAATCCACGAAAAGCATCGGTATCCATAAAAGATTTAACACAATCGAACTTAGGTGTCATACCTAACTCCTTACCATCATCGGAACCCCAATCTTCAGAGTTGCGCTTAATTATTTCCAATAAGTCCCATTTGAAATCAATAGTCTTCGGCATATAAGAACCAGAACAGGAAGTATCGAGCAGGTTGCGGTCATTGAGAGAAAGCCGAGCATAAAATTTTTGAATAATCATTTCCCGGGAGAGCTCATGATTGGGGCATGAATATAACATTGATTTAAGCCTCCCCCAAGCTTGAAAGATGCTTTCTCCTTCGCGAGGCCAGAAATTATATATGTAATTACGATCACGATGAACAAGATGCAAAGGATAGAACTTCTGGTGAAATTCCAACTTCAATATTTTATAATTCCAAGATCTCGTATCATCACATAGCCTATACCATGTCAATGCATCTCCCTTCAAAGATAAAGGGAAGACCTTCCTTTTGACAACATCATCGGGAATACCTGTAAGCTTAAATAATCCACAAACTTCATCCACAAAGATAAGGTGTAAATCGGGATGCAATGTTCCATCTCCTGCAAATGGATTAGCTAGCAGTTTCTCTATCATACCCGAAGGAATCTCAAAGTATATATTTTCAAAAAGTTCAGTAGGTTGAGGAGCAACTCTTTGCTCTTCTGGTCGGGGTGAAGATACCCCGAACAAGCCCCTCAAAGGATTAGTTTCCATAGTGACAAGTAACAGAAAATTTCAGCACACTAATAAATGTTTCCTTACCAAGTTCCACTCACCGAAAGCGCTACACTCTCCGGCAATGGCACCAGAAAAGAGTCTTGATGACCCACAAGTGTAGGGGATCTATCGTAGTCCTTTCGATAAGTAAGAGTGTCGAACCCAACGAGGAGCAGAAGGAAATGATAAGCGGTTTTTAGTAAAGTTTTGTGTGCAAGCACTGAAATTGTAGGTAACAAATAGTTTTGTGATAAGATAAATTGTAACGAGTAACAAGTAAATAAAGTAAATAAAGTGCAGCAAGGTGGCCCAATCCTTTATGTAGCAAAGGATAAGCCTTGATGATTTCTTATAATGAGAAAAGAGCTCCCGAGGACACGTGGGAATTATTGTCAAGCTAGTTTTCATCACGTTCATAAGATTCGCGTTTGGTACTTTGATAATTTGATATGTGGGTGGACCGGTGCTTGGGTACTGCCCTTACTTGGCCAAGCATCCCACTTATGATTAACCCCTATTGCAAGCATCCGCAACTACAAAAGAAGTATTAAGGTAAACCTAACCACAACATTAAACATATGGATCCAAATCAGCCCCTAACGAAGGAACGCATAAACTAGGGTTTAAGCTTCTGTCACTCTAGCAACCCATCATCTACTTATTACTTCCCTATGCCTTCCTCTAGGCCCAAATAATGGTGAAGTATCATGTAGTCGACATTCACATAACACCACTAGAGGTAAAGACAACATACATCTCATCAAAATATCGAACGAATACCAAATTCACATGACTACTAATAGCAAGACTTCACCCATGTCCTCAGGAACAAACGTAACTACTCATAAAGCATATTCATGTTCATAATCAGAGGAGTAATAATATGCATAAAGGATCTGAACATATGATCTTCCACCAAGTAAACCAATTAGCATCAACTACAAGGAGTAATCAACACTACTAGCAACCCACATGTACCAATTTGTGGTTTAGATACAAGATTGGATACAGGAGATGAACTAGGGTTTTGAGAGAGGATGGTGTTGGTGAAGATGTTGATGGAGATTGACCCCCTCCCGATGAGTGGATCCTTGGTGATGACGTTGGTGATGATTTTCCCCTCCCGGAGGGAAGTGTCCCCGGCAGAACAGCTCTGCCGGAGCTCTAGATTGGTTCCGCCAAGGTTCCGCCTCGTGGCGGCGGAGTTTCGTCCCGTAAGCTTTCCCACGATTTTTTCCAGGGTAAAAGCCCTCATATAGCAGAAGATGGACACTAGGGGCCACCAGGGGGCCCAGGAGACAGGGGGCGTGCCCAATAGGGGTGGGCGCGCCCCCACCCTCCTTGCCAGGGTGTGGGCCCCCTGATGTATTTCTTCCGCTCAATAATTCTTATTAATTCCAAAAACAGGTTTCGTGGAGTTTCAGGATTTTTGGAGCAGTGCAGAATAAGTTTCCAATGTTTGCTCCTTTTCCAGCCAGAATTCCAGCTGCCGGCATCCCCCCTCTTCATGGTAAACCTTGTAAAATAAGAGAGAATAGCCATAAGTAATGAGATATAATGTGTAATAACAGCCCATAATGCACTAAATATTGATATAAAAACATGATGCAAAATGGACGTATCATGCCCCTTCTCTCTTTTTTCTCTCATTTTTGTTTATTTGGGCCTTTTCTCTTTTTTTATGGCCTCTTTTTTTATTTAGTTCGGAGTCTCATCCCGACTTGTGGGGGAAACATAGTCTCCATCATCCTTTCCTCACTGGGACAATGCTCTAATAATGAAGATCATCACACTTTTGTTTACTTACAACTCAATACTTAGAAAAATATGACTCTATGTGAATGCCTCTGGCGGTGTATCAGGATGTGCAATGATTCAAGAGTGAAATGTATGAAAAATTATGAACGGTGGCTTTGCCACAAATACGATGTCAACTACATGATCATGCAAGGCAATATGACAATAATGGAGCGTGTCATAATAAACGGAGTGGTGGAAAGTTGCATGGCAATATATCTCGGAATGGCTATGGAAATGCCATAATAGGTAGGTATGGTGGCTGTTTTGGGGAAGGTATATGGTGGGTGTATGGTACCGGCGAAAGTTATGCGGTACTAGAGAGGCTAGCAATGGTGGAGGGGTGAGTGTGCGTATAATCCATGGACTCAACATTAGTCATAAAGAACTCACATACTTATTGCAAAAATCTATTAGTTATCAAAACGAAGTACTATGCCCATGCTCCTAGGGGGTAGATTGGTAGAAAAAGACCATTGCTCGACCCCGAACGCCACTCATAAGGAAGACAATCAATAAATAAATCATGCTCAACCTTCATCACATAACGGTTCACCATACGTGCATGCTACGAGAATCACAAACTTTAACACAAGTATCTCTCAAATTCACAACTAATCTACTAGCATGACTCTAGTATCACCATCTTCATATCTCAAAACAATCATAAAGAATCAAACTTCTCATAGTATTCAATGCACTTTATATGAAAGATTTTATTATACCCATCTTGGATGCCCATCATATTAGGACTAATTTTATCACCAAAGCAAATTACCATGCTATTCTAAAGACTCTCGAAATAATATAAGTGAAGCATGAGAGATCAAAATTTTCTATAAAATAAAACCACCGCCGTGCTCTAAAAAGATATAAGTGAAGCACTAGAGCAATACTGTCTAGCTCAAAAGATATAAGTGAAGCACATAGAGTATTCTAATAAATTCTGACTCATGTGTGTCTCTCCCAAATGGTGTGAACAAAAAGGATGATTCTAGTAAACTAAAAATCAAAGACTCAAATCATACAAGATGCTCCAAGCAAAACACATATTATGTGGTGAATAAAAATATAGCCTCAAGTAAAGTTACCGATAGACGAAGACGAAAGAGAGGATGCCTTCCAGGGCATCCCCAAGCTTAGGCTTTTGGTTATCCTTGGATTTCACCTTGGGGTGCCTTGGGATTCCCCAATCTTACGCTCTTGCCACTCCTTATTCCAAAAATCCATCAAATCTTTAACCAAAACTTCACAACACAAAACTTCAACAGAAAATCTCATGAGCTCCGTTAGTGTAAGAAAATAAACCACCACTTTATGGTACTGTAATGAACTCATTATTTATTTATATTGGTGTTAAACCTACTTTATTCCAACTTCTCTATGGTTCATACCCCCTCCCCCGATACTACTCATAGATTCATCAAAATAAGCAAACAACACACAAAAAACAGAATCTGTCAAAAACAGAACAGACTGTAGAAATCTGTAACTTTCGAATACTTATGTAACTCCAAAAATTATGAAATAAACTGCTGGACGTGAGGAATTTTTCTATTAGTCTTATTCAGAAAGAATCAACCTAAAAGCACTCTTCTGTAAAACACGACAGCTATTCTCGTGAGCGCAGAAGTTTCTGTTTTTTACAGCAAGATCGCAAAGACTTCACCCAAGTCTTCCCAAAGGTTCTACTTGGCACAGACACTAATTAAAACATAAAAATACATCTACACAGAAGCTATATGAATCATATATTACTAAACATGAGCAAAAAGCAAACAACAAAAATAAAATTGGGTTGCCTCCCAACAAGCGCTATCGTTTAACGCCCCTAGCTAGGCATTGATAATTTTAATGATGCTCACATGAAAGACAAGAATTGAAGCGCAAAGAGAGCATCATAAAACACGTGACAAACACATCTAAGTCTAACATACTTTCTATACATAGGCATTATATAAGCAAACAAATTAACAAGGCAAGCACAAACTAGCATATGCAAGGAAGCGGAATGAAATAATAGCAATGTCAACATAACGAGAGGTAATTTAGTAACATCAAAATTTCTACAACCATATTTTACTCTCTCATAATAATTACATGTGGGATCATAAGCAAATTCAACAAAATAGCTATCACATAAAGTATTTTCAACATGATCAACATGCATGCGAAGTTGACACTCTTCCAAAATAGTGGGATTAACATTAACTAAGTCATGACCTCTCCAAACCCACTTTTATCAAAAATTTCATAAGGTTGAACATTCTCCAAATATGTGGGATCTAAAGTTGACACCCTTCCAAACCCACTTTCAATAGTATTGCAAACACTATTATCAATGTCATATTCATCATGGGGTTTAAATAAATTTTCAAGATCATAAGAAGAATAACCCCAATCATGATCATTACAACAAGTAGTGGACATAGCAAAACTAGCATCCCCAAGCTTAGGGTTTTGCATATTTTTAGCATAATTGACATCAATAGAATGTAAAGTAAAATCATTGCAATCATGCTTTTTATTCAAGGAGCCATCGTTAATTTCTTCATAAATTTCTTCATCACAATTTTCAGATTCACGAATTTCAAGAAAAACTTCATAAAGATAATCTAGTGCACTCAACTCACTAGCAATAGGTTCATCAAGGGATATTTCAATCAAATCACCAGAATCATAATTATCTATAGATTCATGCGTATCATTATTTTCTTCCAAAGCAGCGGTCATTCTCTCAATAAATTCTTTGACACAAACATTATGAGCATAGTTTTCATAGCAATATTTAAGTATGTCAAAATTTTCAGATTCGTAGAGGGTAATATCATACTTTTCAATCAAAGAAACAACTTCATAAGCACCCTTAAAAGCAACAAATTCTTTAATTTCTTCGATATCATAGTAACTATAGACACCCTTTGCATACGAAGATAAGATTTCATTATCATTAAACTCACATAGGTAGGGAAGGTGTTTTTCAGGGTTCTTAGAGCAACAAGTGAAATCATAAATTTCACAAAGATTCCAAGCATAACACAACAAACAGTTTATTTGATCCCATAAGAGTCTCCCCTTTTCGGACAAACGGTGACGCACATAATGAGCATGCTCATCTCAAGATTTCCCATCAACTAGGCTAGTTGGGGTTTCAGCACGAGCGCATAAGGATCAAAGATGATCCAAGTAGAACACTTTAAGTGGATCCATATCAATAGATTTTTAGCAAGCAAAGATGCAAGCAAATAGATGGCACATGGAAACACAAACAAAAAGAAATACGGGAGAGGGGCGAAGAAAAGGCACAGGTTTTCAAAAATCGTTTTAGAAGAGGGGAGAGGAAAATGACAGGTGAATGGCAAATAATGAAATGCAAGGGAGAAGAGTTTATGATGGGTACTTGGTATGGCTTGACTTGGCGTAGATCTCCCCGACAACGACGCAAGAAATCCTTCTTGCTACGTCTTGAGCTTGCATTGGTTTCTCCCTTGAAGAGGAAAGGGTGATGCAGCAAAGTAGCGTAAGTATTTCCCTCGATTTTGAGAACCAAGGTATCAATCCAGTAGGAGACAACGCACAAGTCACTGAATACCTGCACAAACAATCAAGAACCTTGCAACCAACGAGATAAAGGGGTTGTAAATCCCTTCACGGTCACTCGCAAAAGTGAGATCTGATAGAGATAATAAAATAAATATTTTTGGTATTTTTTTGTATATATTGGAAAGTAAAGATTGCAAAATAGTAAACGAGATTCAACAATATGGAAAATATTATGCAATGTAATGGAAAAGAGACCTGGGGGCGATAGGTTTCACTAGTGGCTTTTCTCGAGATAGCATGTATTACGGTGGGTGAACAAATTACTGCCGAGCAATTGATAGAAAAGCGCATAATTATGAAGACATCTAAGGCAATGATCATGAACATAGGCATCACGTCTGTGTCAAGTAGACCGACTCCTGCCTGCATCTACTACTATTACTCCACACATCAACTGCTTCCAGCATGCATCTAGAGTATTAAGTTCATAAGAACGGAGTAATGCATTAAGCAAGATGACATTATGTAGAGGGATAAACTCAAGAAATATGATATAAACCCCATCTTTTTATCGTCGATGGCAACAATAGAATATGTGCCTTGCTGCCCCTACTGTCACTGGGAAAGGACACCGCAAGATTGAACCCAAAGCTAAGCACTTCTCCCATGGCAAGAAAGATCAATCTAGTAGGCCAAACTAAACCGATAATTCATAGAGACTTGCAAAGATATCAAATCATGCATATAAGAGAAGAACCAAATAATATTCATAGATAATCTTGTTCATAAATCCACAATTCATCGGATCTCGGCAAACACACCGCATAATAATATTACATCAAATAGATCTCCAAGAACATCGAGGAGAACTTTGTATTGAGAATCAAAGAGAGAGAAGAAGCCATCTAGCTAATAACTATGGACCCGAAGGTCTGTGGTAAACTACTCACGCTTCATCGGAGAGGCAATGGTGTTGATGTAGAAGCCCTCCGTGATCGATTCCCCCTCCGGCAGATCGCCGGAAAAGGCCCCAAGATGGGATCTCACGAGTACAGAAGTTTGCGGCGGTGGAAAAGTGGTTTCGTGGCTCCCCCTAATGTTTTAGGGTATAAGAGTATATATAGGCGAAAGAAGTATGTCGGTGGAGCTACGAGGGGCCACGAGAGTGGGGACGCGCCTACCCCCCTGGGCGCGCCCTCCTGCCTCGTGGATGCCTCGTTGCATTTCTGACTTCAACTCTAAGTCTTATGGTTTGCTTTCGGTCCAAGAAAGATCATCACGAAGGTTTCATTCCGTTTGGACTCCGTTTGGTATTCCTTTTCTGCAAAACTCTAAAATAGGCAAAAAAAACAGAAACTGGCACTGGGCCTCCGGTTAATAGGTTAGTCCCAAAAATAATATAAAAGAGCATATTAAAACCCATTAAACGTCCAAAACAGATAATATAATAGCATGGAACAATCAAAAATTATAGATACGTTGGAGACGTATCAGTGGCTTGTTGGATGATATTCATCATGTGATAGTTATAACCTAGGGCGATACGGCACTAGCTATAGTTCATTGATATAATGTAGGCATGTATTCCGTAAATAGTCATACGTGCTTTATTAAAAGAACTTGCATGACATCTTTTGTCCTACCCTCCCGTGGCAGCGGGGTCCATATTGGAAACTAAGGGATATTAAAGCCTCCTTTTAATAGGGAAACGGAACAAAGCATTAACACATAGTGAATACATGAACTCCTCAAACTACGGTCATCACCAAGAGTGGGCCCGGTTATTGTCACTCCAGGGTTGTCGGATCATAACCGTAGTAGGTGACTATAACTTGCAAGATCGGATCTAAAACATGGATATAATGATGAATTCATGAACGGTTCAGATCTGAGTCCATGGCACCCGGGCCCAAAGTGACAAGCATTAAGCATAGCAATTTCATAGCAACATCAATCTAAGAACATAGTGGATACTAGGGATCAGGCCCTAACAAAACTAACTCGATTACATGATGAATCTCATCCAACTCCTCACCGACCAGCGAGCCTACGAAGGAATTACTCACTCCCGGTGGGGAGCATCATGGAATTGGCGATGGAGATGGGTTGGTGATAACGAAGAACGAAGATCCCCCTCTTCGGAGCCCAAAATGGACTCTAGATCCGCCCTCCCGAGGAAGAACAGGGCTTGGTGGCGGCTCCATCTCGTGGATCGCGATAATTCTTTTTCCCTGACTTTTTCTGGAAATATGTGATTTTATAGTATCACGGGGTCGTCTGCGGGGCCACCAGGTGGGTATCACCCACCTGGGCACGCCGGGAGAGGGGGCCCGCCCTAGTGGGTTGTGCCCACACAGGTGCCCCTCTCCTGCAGGTCTTGGCTCCAGAAATTCTTATTATTGATATAAAAAATCCTCGCAAGTTTTGTTCCATTCCGAGAACTTTTATTTCTTCACAAAAACAACACCATGGTAGTTCTGTTGAAAACAACGTCAGTCCGGGGTTAGTTTCATTCAAATCATGCAAATTAGAGTCCAAAACAAGAGAAAAAGTGTGAGAAAAAGTAGATACGTTGGAGATGTATCAGTCAGCACTAATGTTAGCGTTCAAGGATCAACTTTTGACTAGGGGGTATCTTTAGCAGTGTGGTCGGAGATTAGCGAGGGCGTGTACGACGACCTTATGTCGAAGGTCACCGTATACTTGACAAAGTGACACATCAATGTTTTTTATTTAGGTTCAGTCGCATGTGGGAGCGTGACCTACTCATATGGAAGGTCATCAATAGTAGTGCAGGGGCATGGGCACTTGGAGCGTGGCCGTTTCAGGACCCCCGGGACTCTCGACCATTCTGAGCCTTACTTGGTCCCTCGGACTCCGAGTGCTCAGCTTTCATTTGCCCTCCTGAAGGGGCTTGGAAGGGGAGAGTGACCCTTCACTTGATTTTATTCAAGTCTTTTTTTTAAACATAAATCCCCAAGCAAATAAAAATAATAGATAACAGTCGGAGGTTCCTCAAACCAATCAGAAGTCGAAGAAAATCTAGCCAACCTAGCTAGTTCATGTGCTACCTTATTTGCTTCTCTACTACAATGTTCAAACATGGAAATAGGAAAACACACGCAAAATGATAACGGACGCCAAAAACCACCGCCGGCACGCCTGTAGAACATCCTCTGCTCTTTATTTGCTTCTCATGGTGTCGGTGACCTCCGGTTTGCCCGAGGGGGGGGGGGTTTATATGGCCTGGAGGTCCTTGACAAGTGACCAAGGCTAACCTTGAAGATAGAAGGTGAGAGGGTAGAACTAGGTAATTTTTCTCCTTTAGCCCATGCGCTCTTTGTCGGCCAAGCAGGTGGGTTGTGGCCATTAGGGGGAAAATCCCTACACTATAAAGAGGCTTTCTTACCTAGGCTTGGGGTTCTTTACTCCTTTGACTTATTCTTGCTTGGGGCCTTCTTCCTTTGTCGGATTGACCATGAAACCTTACTTGGATTGCTTTGACTTGCGTTGACTGATTTGAAATGCGTTTACTGCGTGTGTGGATGATGCCTTAAATAGGATTAAAATCCACTACTACGACACTAGACATCATGCATGTCCTACCAAGACTCACTCCTCAAGATTAATTATTACATACCTTTTAAAAATATATTTTTGACAATAATCCATTTTCAGTATATACGCCTTTTACCCTAGACACATATTATACAATAAGCCTTTTACCCTAGGCATCATGTATGTTTATATGTTTATGAAAATGTTAAGAAATATTACATATAAGTAAAAAAATGTTTTTACAACAATCCATAGTCGATATTAATTGGATAATTCTTTTCCTTTTTATAGAGCAACAAAAAATAAAATGTTTTTTAGAATAATCCATATTCAATATTAATTTGATAAATTGTTCCTGTTTATAGAGCAACAAGGAAATACAATGATTTTACAATAATCCATATTCAATATTAATTGGATAAATTGTTGGTTTTCATTGGGTGAAACCAAAATAAACAAAAACATGCATATTCCAAGGATCAAACCCAAGACTTCCTAGTAGTAAGTAGGTGAAGCTAGCCAATATGCCTTTGGAAAAGTCCGTTCTCAGCTCGAGCTCATATGAGCTCGGTATGAATAGTAAAATTCAAAAATAATAACAAAAATAAAAATAATTCTAATATTTTGTGTGCCAAACATCGATAAATATTTTGAGTGGTTGCAATGTTTCATCATGGATTGACATTTGTGGAGGTCGTGGAAACACTGAATTGGCACAACTATCACGAATGTTATTTCTTGACGAAATTTTGCAAGGAGTTAAAATATGCATTCATGTTTGGCACAAAAAACAGATTTTTAAGATTTTGTTTTTCAGATTTCACAGTTCATCCGAGAGCATATGAGCTCGAGCTGAGAAAGTCCGCGACCATATGCCTTCACTCTATTTTTTGTATACACGGCAACCACTAACACTTATAATGTAGGATACAAGAGAGGTACTAAGAAGTATGGCATGGAAGACAGAGGTACAACACTCATATCCTAGGATAAGGTCTGCCTGGCCAAAGACCAAGGAGGACCGGGACTTCTCAACATTGAAATACACAATAAATGTCTTCTCATGAAACTTATGCATAAGTTCCTGCACAATGAGAATCTTCCATGGGAAAAACTTATTTGGGAACCCTACTATCCTAAGGGTGTGATTACTGATAGACATGTTGGCTCCTTCTGGTGGAAAAGTATCTTTAGGCTGCTTTCTGAAGTCAAATTGGTAGCCAAAGGACAACTTGGAACAAGTAACACTATTGTTTTCTGGCAAGACAATTGGGGGCATGGAAGTATAAGAGATAAATTTCTAGAGCTTTTCTCTTTCTCCACTAAGGACAATTTGGCCATTAAAGACTTTTTGCAAGCACCAGACATGGTTGAAAACTTCATCCTTCCACTCTCAGCTCAAGCTCATCAACAATTTCAAGAATTGCAAGGCATCACTCGGTCACTTCAGATCACCAATCAGGTTGACAGGTGGATATATCCATGGGGAAACACCTACCTTCTATCAAAATGTATAAGGAGCTATAAAGGTGAACCGGCTACACCCATTTTCAAAAAGCTCTGAAAGAATGCAGCTATACTAAGATACAAGATCTTTTTTCTGGCTCTTGCTGCATGACAGAGTCAACACAAGGAATATGCTTCAAAGAAGGACTTTCTACCTGCCATCCTATAATTGTGCCCTCTTTCCAATGAACACTGATGAAACATCTCAACATCTTTTCTGGGGTTGTGATTTTGCACTAAACTGTCGGCACTCCTGAAGGAAATGTGCCCTAGAGGCAATAATAAAGTTATTATTTATTTCCTTATATCATGATAAATGTTTATTATTCATGCTAGAATTGTATTAACCGGAAACATGATACATGTGTGAATACATAGACAAACAAATAGTCACTAGTATGCCTCTACTAGACTAGCTCATTAATCAAAGATGGTTATGTTTCCTAACCATTGACATGTGTTGTCATTTGATTAATGAGATCACATCATTAGGAGAATGATGTGATTGACATGACCCATCCTGTTAGCTTAGCACTTGATCGTTTAGTATTCTGCTATTGCTTCCTTCATGACTTATACATGTTCCTGTAACTATGAGGATTGTGTAACTCCCGTTTACCGGAAGAACACTTTGGGTACTACCAAACGTCACAACCTAACTGGGTGATTATAAAGGAGTACTACAGGTGTTTCCGAAGGTACATGTTGAGTTAGCATAATTCGAGATTAGGTTTTGTCACTCCGATTGTCGGAGAGGTATCTCTAGGCCCTCTCGGTAATACTCATCACCCAAGCCTTGCAAGCATGTAACTAATGAGTTAGTTATGAGATGACGTATTACGGAACGAGTAAAGAGACTTGTCGGTAACGAGATTGAACTAGGTATTGGATACCGACGATCAAATCTCGGGCAAGTAACATACCGATGACAAAGGGAATAACGTATGTTGTTATGCGGTTTGACCGATAAAGATCTTCGTAGAATATGTAGGAACCAATATGGGCATCCAGGTCCCGCTATTGGTTATTGACTAGAGACGTGTCTCGGTCATGTCTACATTGTTCTCGAACCGTAGGGTCCGCACGCTTAAGGTTTTGATGACAGTTATATTATGAGTTTATGTATTTTGATGTACGAAGTTTGTTGAGTCCGGATATGATCACGGACATGACGAGGAGTCTCGAAATGGTTGAGACATAAAGATTGATATATTGGACGGATATATTTGGACACGGAAAGGTTCCGAGAAGTTTGGAGCTACCGGAGGTTACCGAACCCCGAGGGAGGTATATGGGCCATATTGGGCCCATATAGGAAGAAGGAGAAGGAACAAGGGAGGCGCGCCCCCCAATCCGAATGGGGAGGGGGGCCCCCCCTTCCTTTCTCCTTCCCCTCTTCCTATTACTACTACTAGTACTTATTCCTAATACTAGTACTCTTTCCTTCCCCTTCAAATAAGATAAGGAAGGGGGAACCTACTTGGAGTAGGTTTCCCCCTCCTCTATGGCGCGCCCCCCTTGGGCCGGCCTCCTCCTCCCTCCCTCCTTTATATACGGGGGTAGGAGGGCACCCCAGAACACACAAGTTGATCATTGAGACCGTTCCTTAGCCGTGTGCGGTGCCCCCTCCACGATATTACACCTCGGTCATATTGTAGCGGTGTTTAGGCGAAGCCTTGCGACAGGAGAACATCAAGATCGTCACCACGCCGTCGTCTTGTGGAACTCCCCTCGGCGCCTCTGCTGGATCGGAGATCGAGGTGCGTCATCGAGCTGTCTGCGTGTCAAGAACACGGAGGTGCGAATGTAACGGTGCTGGATCGGTTGAACCGGGAAGGCGTCGACTACTTCCACTCTGCTGTGTCAACGCTTCGCTTGGTCTCACGAGTGCGTAGACAACACTCTCCCTCGTTGCTATGTCATCACCATGATCTTGCGTGTGCGTAGGAAATTTTTGAAATTACTACGTTCCCCAATAGTGGTATCGAGCCTAGGTTTTTATGGTTTGATGTTATATGCACGAGTAGAACACAAGTGAGTTGTGGACGATATAAGTCATCTTGCCTACCGAAGATGTCATACTTTGGTTCAGCGGTATTGTTGGATGAAGCGGCCGGACCGACATTACGCGACGCTTCGCGAGACTGGTTTTACCGCCGTGCTTTGCACACGGTGACTAGCAGTGTCTGTTTCTCCAACTTTAGTTGAACTGAAAGTAGCTACGCCCGTCCTTGTGAAGGTTAAAACAGAGTCTATTTGACAAACTATCGTTGTGGTTTTGATGCGTAGGTGAGATTGGTTCTTGCTTAAGCCCGTAGCAGCCACGTAAAATTTGCAACAACAAAGTAGAGGACGTCTAACTTGTTTTTGCAGGGCATGTTGTGATGTGATATGGCCAAGATATGATGCTATATTTTATTGTATGAGATGATCATGTTTTGTAACCGAAGTTATCGGCAACTGGCAGGAGCCATATGGTTGTCGCTTTATTGTATGAAATGCAAACGCCCTGTAATTGCTTTACTTTATCACTAAGCGGTAGCGATAGTCGTAGAAGCAATAAATGGCGTAAACGACAACGATGCTACGATGGAGATCAAGGTGTCGCGCCGGTGACGATGGTGATCACGACGGTGCTTCGAAGATGGAGATCACAAGCACAAGATGATGATGGCCATATCATATCACTTATATTGATTGCATGTGATGTTTATCCTTTATGCATCTTATCTTGCTTTGATTGACGGTAGCATTTTAAGATGATCTCTCACTAATTATCAAGAAGTGTTCTCCCGAGTATGCACCGTTGCGAAAGTTCTTCGTCTTTGAGACACCACGTGATGATCGGGTGTGATAGGCTCTACGTTCAAATACAACGGGTGCAAAACAGTTGCACACGCGAATACTCAGTTATACTTGACGAGCCTAGCATATACTGATATGGCCTCGGAACACGGAGACCGAAAGGTCGGCGTGAATCATATAGTAGATATGATCAACATAGAGATGTTCACCATTGAAACTACTCCATCTCACGTGATGATCGGACATGGTTTAGTTGATTTGGATCACGTGATTACTTAGATGACTAGAGATGTCTGTCTAAGTGGGAGTTCTTAAGTAATATGATTAATTGAACTTAAATTTATCATGAACTTAGTACTGATAGTATTTTGCTTGTCTATGTTTGTTTGTAGATAGATGGCTCGTCTTTGTTGTTCCGTTGAATTTTAATCGTTCCTTGAGAAAGCAAAGTTGAAAGATGATGGTAGCAATTACACGGATGGATCCGTAACTCGAGGATTATCCTCATTGCTGCCGAAAGAGTTACGTCCTGGAAGCACCGCTGGGTGCGAACATCTTCTGATGTGGCCCGACGACGTTAAGAACGTCTGGCGAGCAAAGCGATGACTACTCTATAGTTCGATGTGCCATGCTTTACGGCTTAGAACCGGGTCTTCAACGGCGTTTTGAGCGTCATGGAGCATATGAGATGTTCCAGAGTTGAAGTTAATATTTCAAGCAAATGCCCGGATTGAGAGATATGAAGTCTCCAATAAGTTCTACAGCTGCAAGATGGAGGAGAACAGTTCATCGGTGAGCATATACTCAAAATGTCCGGGTATAATAATCACTTGATTCAAGCGGGAGTTAATCTTACGGATGATAGCGTCATTGACGAATTCTCCAATCACGCCACCAAGCTACAAGAGCTTTGTGATGAACTATAATATGCAAGGGATGAAGAAGACTATTCTCGAGCTCTTCGCAATGCTAAAAGCATGGAGGTAGAAATCAAAAGGAGCAACAAGTGTTGATGGTCAACAAGACCACTGGTTTCAAGAAAAGGGCCAAAGGGAAGAAGAAGGGGAACTTCAAAAAGAACAGCAAACAAGTTGTTGCTCAAGAGAAGAAACCCAAGTCTGGACCTAAGCACTGGCCCTGAGTGCTTCTCTGCAAGCGGTGGTCCTTTGAAGCGGAACTGCCCCAAGTATTTGGCGGATAAGAAGGATGGCAAAGTGAACAAAGGTATATGTGATATACATGTTATTGTTGTGTACCTAACTAGAGCTCGTAGTAGCACTTGGGTATTTGATACTTGGTTACATTGCTAATATTTGCAACTCGAAGCAGGGACTACGGAATAAGCGAGCACGGCCAGGGCGAGGTGACGATGCGCGTGGGAAACGGTTCCAAAGTCGATGTGATCGCCGTCGACACGCTACCTCTACATCTACCATCGGGATTAGTTTTAGACCTAAATAATTGTTATTTGGTGCTGCGTTAAGCATGAACATTATATCTGGATCTTGTTTGATGCGAGACGGTTATTCATTTAAATCGAGAATAATGGTTGTTCTATTTATATGAGTAATATCTTTTATGGTCATGCACCCTTGAAGAATGGTCTATTTTATTGAATCTCGATAGTAGTGATACACATATTCATAATGTTGAAGCCAAAAGATGCAGAGTTGATAATGATAGTGCAACTTATTTGTGGCACTGCCGTTTAGGTCATATCGGTGTAAAACGCATGAAGAAACTCCATACTGATGGACTTTTGGAATCACTTGATTATGAATCACTTGGTACTTGCGAACCGTGCCTCATGGGCAAGATGACTAAAACACCGTTCTCCGGAACTATGGAGAGAGCAACAGATTTATTGAAAATCATACATACAGATGTATGTGGCCCGATGAATGTTGAGGCTCATGGCGGATATCGTTATTTTCTCACCTTCACAGATGATTTGAGCAGATATGGGTATATCTACTTGATGAAGCACAAGTCCGAAACATTTGAAAAGTTCAAAGAATTTCAGAGTGAAGTAGAAAATCATCGTAACAAGAAAATAAAGTTTCTACGATCTGATCGTGGAGGAGAATATTTGAGTTACGAGTTTGGTTTACATTTGAAACAATGTGGAATAGTTTCGCAACTCACGCCACCTGGAACACCACAACGAAATGGTGTGTCCGAACGTCGTCATCGTACTTTACTAGATATGGTGCGATCTATGATGTCTCTTACCGATTTACCACTATCGTTTTGGGGTTATGCTTTAGAGACAGCCGCATTCACGTTAAATAGGGCACCATCAAAATCCGTTGAGACGACGCCTTATGAACTGTGGTTTGGCAAGAAACCAAAGTTGTCATTTCTCAAAGTTTGGGGCTGCGATGCTTATGTGAAGAAACTTCAACCAGATAAGCTCGAACCCAAATTGGAAAATTGTGTCTTCATAGGATACCCAAAAGAGACTATTGGGTACACCTTCTATCATAGATTTGAGGGCAAGATTTTCGTTGCTAAATTCGGATCCTTTCTAGAGAAGGAGTTTCTCTCGAAAGAAGTGAGTGGGAGGAAAGTAGAGCTTGATGAGATAACTGTATCTACTCCCTTATTGGAAAGTAGTTCATCACAAGAACCGGTTCCTGTGACGACTACACCAATTAGTGAGGAAGCTAATGATATTGATCATGAAACTTCAGATCAAGTTTCTCTTGAACCTCGTGGGTCTACGAGTAAGATTCGCACCAGAGTGGTGCGGAAATCCTGTTCGGAAGTCATGTTACTTGACCATGATGAACCTACGAACTATGAGGAAGCGATGATGAGCCCAGATTCCATAAAATGGCTAGAGGCCATGAAATCTAAGATTGGATCCATGTATGAAAACAAAGTATGGACTTTGGTTGACTTGCCGATGATCGGCAAGCCATTGAGAATAAATGGATCTTTCGGAAGAAGACCGACGCTGATGGTAATATTCTCGTCTACAAAGCTCGACTTGTTGCGAAAGGTTTTCGACAAGTTCAAGGGGTTGACTACGATGAGACTTTCTCACCCATAGCGATGCTTAAGTCTGTCCGAATCATGTTGGCTATTGCTGCATTTCATGATTATGAAATTTGGCAAATGGATGTCAAGACTGCATTCTTGAATGGATTTCTAGAAGAAGAGTTGTATATGATGCAGCTGAAGGTTTTGTTGATCCAAAAGGTCTTGACAAAGTGTGCAAGCTCCAACGTTCCATTTATGGATTGGTGCAAGCATCTCGGAGTTGGAATAAGCGCTTTGACAATGTGATCAAAGCATATGGTTTTATCTGAGACTTTTGGAGAAGCTTTGTATTTACAAGAAAGTGAGTGGGAGCTCTGTAGCATTTCTAGTTTTATATGTTGATGACATATTATTAATTGGAAATGATATAGAATTTCTGGATAGCATAAAGGGATACTTGAATAAAAGTTTTTCAATGAAAGACCTTGGTGAAGCTGCTTACATATTAGGCATCAAAATCTATAGAGATAGATCAAGACGCTTAATAGGACTTTCACAAAGCACATACCTTGACAAAATTTTGAAAAAGTTCAAAATGGATCGAGCAAAGAAAGGATTCTTGCACGTGCTACAAGGTGTGAAATTGAGTCAAACTCAATGCCCGACCACGCAGAAGGTAGAGAGAAAATGAAAGATGTTCCTATGCTTCAGCCATAGGCTCTATCATGTATGCAATCTTGTGTACCGACTGACGTATGCTTAGCAATAAGCTTGGCGGTAGGTACCAAAGTAATCGAGTGGATCCTTTGGACAGCGGTCAAGAACATCTGAAATACGAAAAGGACTAAGGATATGTTTCTCGTATATGGAGGTGACAAAGAGCTAGTCGTAAATGGTTACGTCGATGCAAGCTTTGACATGATCCGAACGATTCTAAATCGCAAACCGGATCGTGTTTATATTAAGCGGTGGAGCTGTAAGTTGGTGCGATTCAAAACAAAGCGTCGTGGCGGGATCTACATGTGAAGTGGAGTACATAGCTGCTTCAAGCGGCGAATGAAGGAGTCTGGATGAAGGAGTTCATTTCCGATCTAGGTGTCATACCTAGTGCATCGGGACCAATGAAGATCTTCGTGACAATCTTGGTGCAATTGCCTTGGCAAAGGAATCCAGATTTCACAAGAGGACCAAGCACATCAAGAGACGCTTCAATTCCATTCGGGACCAAGTCCAAGTGGGAGACATAGAGATTTGCAAGATACATACGGATCTGAATGTAGCAGACCCATTGACTAAGCCTCTCTCACGAGCAAAAC
This sequence comes from Aegilops speltoides, assembly GCA_021437245.1. Taxonomy (NCBI): domain Eukaryota; kingdom Viridiplantae; phylum Streptophyta; class Magnoliopsida; order Poales; family Poaceae; genus Aegilops; species Aegilops speltoides. The sequence goes on from CM038143.1 coordinate 324,559,819, forward strand.
ATGATCAGCACCAAGACTCCATGGGTGTTAGAATCATTACTGTGTAATCTAGATTATTGACTCTAGTGCAAGTAGGAGACTGAAGGAAATATGCCCTAGAGGCAATAATAAAGTTATTATTTATTTCCTTATATCATGATAAATGTTTATTATTCATGCTAGAATTGTATTAACCGGAAACATGATACATGTGTGAATACATAGACAAACAAATAGTCACTAGTATGCCTCTACTAGACTAGCTCATTAATCAAAGATGGTTATGTTTCCTAACCATTGACATGTGTTGTCATTTGATTAATGAGATCACATCATTAGGAGAATGATGTGATTGACATGACCCATCCCGTTAGCTTAGCACTTGATCGTTTAGTATTCTGCTATTGCTTCCTTCATGACTTATACATGTTCTGTAACTATGAGGATTGTGTAACTCCGTTTACGGAAGAACACTTTGGGTACTACCAAACGCGTCTGGCGTAACTTGGTGATTAGAAAGGAGTACTACAGGTGTTTCGAAGGTACATGTTGAGTTAGCACAATTCAAGATTAGGTTTTGTCACTCCGATTGTCGGAGAGGTATCTCTGGGCCCTCTCGATAATACTCATCACCCAAGCCTTGCAAGCATGTAACTAATGAGTTAGTTATGAGATGGCGTATTCGGAGCGAGTAAAGAGGCTTGCGGTAACGAGATTGAACTAGGTATTGGATACCGGCGATCAAATCTCGGGCAAGTAACATACCGATGACAAAGGGAATAACGATGTTGTTATGCGGTTTGACCGATAAAGATCTTCGTAGAATATGTAGGAACCAATATGGGGATCCAGGTCCGCTATTGGTTATTGACTAGAGACGTGTCTCGGTCATGTCTACATTGTTCTCGAACCGTAGGGTCCGCACGCTTAAGGTTTCGATGATGGTTATATTATGAGTTTATGTATTTTGATGTACGAAGTTTGTTGGTCCGGATATGATCACGGACATGACGAGGAGTCTCGAAATGGTTGAGACATAAAGATTGATATATTGGGCGGATATATTTGGACACGGAAAGGTTCGGAGAAGTTTGGAGCTACCGGGAGGTTCTGGAACCCCGAGGGAGGTATATGGGCCATATTGGGCCCATATAGGAAGAAGGAGAAGGAACAAGGAGGCCCCCCATCCCAATCCGAATTGGGGAGGGGCGGCCCCCTTCCTTTCTCCTTCCCCCTCTTCCTATTACTACTACTAGTACTTATTCCTAATACTAGTACTCTTTCCTTCCCCTTCAAATAAGATAAGGAAAGGAAACCTACTTGGAGTAGGTTTCCCCCTCCTCTATGGCGCCCCCTTGGGCGGCCTCCTTCTCCCTCCCTCCTTTATATACGGGGTAGGGGCACCCTAGAACACACAAGTTGATCATTGAGATCGTTCCTTAGCCGTGTCGGTGCCCCCTCCACGATATTACACCTCGGTCATATTGTAGCGGTGCTTAGGCGAAGCCTGCGCGACAGAGAACATCAAGATCGTCCCACGCCGTCGTCTTGTGGAACTCCCCTCGGCGCCTCTGCTGGGTCGGAGATCGAGGGTGCGCCATCGAGCTGTCTGCGTGTCAAGAACTCGGAGGTGCCGGAGTAACGGTGCTGGATCGGTTGAACCGGGAAGGCGTCGACTACTTCCACTACGCCGTGTCAACGCTTCCGCTTGGTCTCACGAGGCGTAGACAACACTCTCCCCTCGTTGCTATGTCATCACCATGATCTTGCGTGTGCGTAGGAAATTTTTTGAAATTACTACGTTCCCCAACAACTCCATCTTGGGTCCTAGAAACAGAGGTATCTCAATTTTTGATGAGATCTCGCTTGCTATTCAAGCACTACCTGCCCCCATTGCCATGGAGGTCATGATTATGGGTTGTTGGAATATCTAGATGCAAAGAAATGGGAAAATATTCAAGGCAAAAGAGGCATCTGTCCAAGCTTGGAAAATCTCCCTCAAGACAGACCTGCTTCTGCCAAACAAAGTGAAGACTAAGTTCAGAGACCATTTTTCTAGTTGGATTGATCAGAATTTGAATTAACCATTATGTTACCCTCAGGATTCACCAAAACAGGAGTAGGTTGAACATTTAGTTGTGTTGCCTCTGTATATATTGTACATTATTTTTTAATGAAATTTCCGTAGAACAATTATTCTATGATTTCGGTTAAAAAAGAGGTACTAAATGGTCCTACCGCCGAAGGACGTGGCGGGGCCGTATGGGCTACCGTCGGAGGTATTAGTGGTAGAAAACTTGACACATCGGCATGGCCAGCCAATGTGGAACATTGGCTATCGTTATTAGAGCATCTACGATCGGGCGCCCCATCCCGCCTCAAACGCCCGGGCGGACGTCCCTGTTAGTGACCCGTTACAAAAAATGATCCAAACGGGCGCCTTAAACGGGCATCAAATGCCCGGGCTGACGGGCACCCCTCATACCCAACCTAAACCTGGGGCGGATATGTGGAGGCCCAGACGCGTTCGGGCATGCCCATCACGTTGGACTGGCGATGCGGTCCCACTGGAAAAACACTCCAAAAAGGCGATCTGAAGCTCGTCTCCTTCGTCGGACCGATGGTGCCACGTAGTGCCTAGCCTGGCTATTCAAGCCAACCGTCGGCAGCGAAACCCTATCCGTCCATATTTCCCCTCTCCCGTCCACCGCCGCCGCACTTTCCAATCGCCATCTGCTACCACTAGTAGCCATGCCCCTATGTCGAGGGTAAGGAGCTACGCATATCTAACGTGGGAGCGCCAGCTGTAGCTCCTTGAGCAGATCCAGGCAAGGCATGAAGTCCGGATCGCCGCGGGGCTACCTTCGGACGCGGTGGATTCAGTGGAGGACTTGAAGGTGGTGGAGGAGGAGGTTGACGAGGAGGAGGAGGAGCTGGAGCCGGAGGACGCAGTTCTGCAGGCGAGCAGCAGGCGATTCTCGATTACCTTCGGTCGGAATCGGAGGCGGAGGCCCGACGTCGTCGTCGGTAGGAGGCGGAGGCGGAGCACGCTGCGGAAGTCGACGAGATGCTCATGTATATGGATAAGGAGGAGGAGCCGTGGCCCTCCTACGCGTCCATCCACCTGGCGCCCGCCATCGAGGTCGTGGACATCTGCGACGACTAAGTGTAGTGGCTAGTTTCGCGTAGTACGTAGGTTTATTTTGCATGGCTTGTGTAAATTTAGGGGATGAAATATGAGAGACTCAAATGCATTGTACCAAGTTTGAGGCGTGACCGAACATTGTACGTGGACGTGCCCGCGGGGCGTCGGATTTGTCAAGTCCGGCTTTAGATGCTCTTAGCTACGGTGGTAGCTCTTCTACCCTTCCGCCAAATACCACGACGGTAGGGCAGCAAGAAAAAGGTCAGATCGTGCTATAATCTCAAACGTTGGCCATTTCATTCTTAGCCTGCCTTGGTTTTACTAAAGGAAGAAAGAAAATCTAGAAGTTTTCATGATGATGATCTCAATCATTCACCATCCGTCGGGACGGGACGGACGTGCAGTTGGAGCTGTAGCTAGTTGCAGAGAAGAAAAGAGGCGTGGCGTCAGCGACATGCGACCTGACCTGGGCGGGGCAGGTCCACCCGCGCAGCACAAGGAAGAGCATGGCACTGCCAGCTAGGAGTACAGTAGATGCGTGGCGTGCGCGGTGATCACGTGGCAGGCGGTCGCACGCGCGCGCCCAGGGCGATCGATGCTTGCGCCCGGCGGGCACTTAAAATTACGGGGCGTGACGACTGACGACGGCATCACAGTACGGGACAGGATATTCTCTCGTCCTCTCTCTCTCTCTCTCTCAAGCTGAGAGGCGACGAGCTTTTCCCGGCGAGGAATGCGTGACGGGAAAGCTTTGATGGGAGGGAGGCGTGGCTGGCGCTCTTTCAATTGCATGCATGCGTTCTCTCTACCGAGCCCTCGGCTCTCCCTGCAACCTGGCAAAACGGAAGGAACAAGGAGGTCCAGGACTGTAGCCTGCAGGCAAGCGCAGGCGCGCTCGGATCTCTTTATATTTCATTTTATGATTATGATTATCATCGCAGTGACAGCATACATTGACGCCAGCTCGGGACCGTTAACCTTGGCTGCAAGAAATTCGGATCTGGGGTCCCCTGCATCAGCTGCCGCAGCAATTGCGACCATGTGCTCGCTATATGTTGAGGCATCAGGTGGACAGACCGGGGGTGGTAGGTAGTACCAGCTTCACACAACGGCGCTTGATTGAGATCATCCATCAACAATGGGAAATTAGGAACTTCATGGGAATGCCGATCTCTTTCTCTTGGACCCAGATCGACTCTCATGTCCACACACACAAAAAAAAAAATACTTGCAGGGATAGATAGATAGATAGATACTGTTATCGATCATATCATCGTGGCGTGCAGATCAAGTAGTACGTGTCGACTGGACGTGGTTGCAGTTTTTTTTTTGACGTGGTTGCAGCTAGGTTTGCATGCAGTACGGGCCGGACGTAGGAAAGGGCGTGTCAACCACGGGCCGAAATCACTGTTTTGACCTTGTCAGGCTTTTTAGTCGCAAAATGAACCTGATGTGAAAGTATTTCACGTTTTGACCCTTTTAGCAACGCCGAGGACATGGCGTTTACGGTGAACATTGAAACGCCGACCTAGCCAGCGTTTCATCCTCGCCCACCGAGCCGAGTTGGCGTTAACTTGCGACTGGCGGGCTTGAAGCGCCGAGCCACCCAATATTTCTAAACGCCCGACACCGATGGCGTTTACGTGCAGATATTTTAGGTGGTCGTGGGGCTTGCACCCACCACTCACTCCTCACTCTCTTCTCCCCCATTGGCCTATCCCGAGCTCTTGGCCTTTTCCCCCTTTGTTTCCCTCACTTAGCCCCTCTTAAATCCTTGCAAAATCGATTGGGTTGGTCCGTGGATCCGGTGTCATTTTGGTTCGTTGAGGTAACCTCCTTCATCTCACAAATTTTGATTGGTTGGATTTGCCCATTTGGATTGATTTGGTCTTGTTGTTCCTAACCCTAGTTTTGAACATGGATATGTAATGTGTTGTTCCTAACCCTAGTATTGTTGTTCCAATGGTGTGTTGCATTGTGATGTTGTTGAGCATACCTTATTGTTTGGTTTATGACTAATGTTAAGATTTAGGGTTAGGGTTATGCCTAATGTTAAGATTTATGGTTAGGGTTAGTGGTTTTGTTAGAAATGTGGTATATTTAGCATTGTACATTTTTAACCTTATGTTCTCCTTTTTTAGATGGACAAGATTGTGAATATTCATTATGTTGACAAAGAGGCATTCATGAATGTGGATATTGTTGACAAGCATGAGGAAGTATTGATATTTCTTGAGACTCCTAGTTATGAAGAGGTTGTGGAAGAAACACGGAGAAGATTAAAGTGGGTGGATGCAAGTGACCAAGTTGAATTAGTAGGAAGATATGATGTTGGGTCGGCACACAAGTGTCGAATGAAGACAATGCCTATCAAGTCCAATTTGCATTGGGTTGCATATAAGGAGGTTGTTGCATCCTCGGCAGTCAAGTCACTCGAAGTATTTGCAAGTAAGGTGGTGAAGGCTCCTCTCTTTCGTCTTGACTTGAACCAAACCTTAGTAGATGATGTGAGCCCGGTTAGTAGTGTGCCGCCTATTGTTGAGCATAAAGTTGAAGCTGAAGCCAATGAGTATCCCCAATATGAGTTCGGAGGTAGTGCACCGATGAAAGATGATGGTGATGACTCCGACGAAGAGTATGAGAGGCATCACAACATTGTTGGTGACGTAGAGGCCGAAGTAAGGCATCAGGACATGGATCCTGACATTATCTATATGCGTGCTTGTGTGGATGACTTCGGATGATGAAGGCCGGTGAATAAGTTGGACGAGGATGGCTTCACCGAGAAAGAAGCAGAGTGGTACACAAAATTCACGGTAGGGATCACAAAGTTCCCTTGTTTTGTGATGTTAGCCTTGCGATAAGGCTATAGTTGGCGGTGGCATGAGCAAGACAATTGAGGCTAGACAGTTCCCAAGTAGTACACCGATGCAATTTTCGATGTAAATGCGTGAGGAAAGGTTTGATGTTCGAGCACATGCTAGAATTCAAGATGTGGTTGTGTGAGTATCTTTGTCAAACACCACAGGGCCTTTCATAGTTGTTCATTCGGATTGCAACAAGCGATACAATCGTGAAGTGTGAGGTAGAAAGATGCAAATGGAAAGTGAATGGAAGACTCACGAAAGATGGTTGGTGGAAGATAACTAGTTGCAAAACCACTCACCAATGCACCGCCGGCCGTAGAAGCACGGAAGACACACCGTCAACTAACCTCGGAATTCATTGGTTATAAATACCAGAAACATATAGCCGAGGATCCCACCATTAAAGTGAAGTTGATGATGAGTTGGATTGAAGATAAGTTCGGATATAAGGTCAAGTATGGAAAGACATGGAAGGCCAAGCAAGTCGCTCCAGCTTGCATAATAATTAACAAGTCTTGGTGACATAGTTCACCAGATATAGAACTAACAAGCTCGCATCAGTCATCACTTCACTTCTTGCCTCTTTTCGCAGGCATCTTCCCTCTGTTGACGTAGCCCTCTGGAGTGCTCTGCCATACAGGACGTCGGATGTTCCTTGAGCTAGCTCGGCGTGTTTCTTCAGAAGGCTGAGAAGGTTGAGTTGGCTGTGGAGCATCATCCATCTGCGAAGCCCCAAGCTCCACATAGTCCGGATCCGCATCGTAGTCTGTCTCCTCCTCTTCATCTTCCTGTTCATCAATCCGTGCTCGGCTGGAAGAAGGATGTGCTCGGCTGGAAGAAGGACGTGCTTGGCTCGAAGATGGACGAGCGGAAGAAAGAACATCCATTGTGTACTGAGCACGTGCACGCACATCCGTTGATGAACCTCCATGGCAAGAGAGTAAAGTGGCTAGTGTTCGGCAACGATTCACAACCTTCTGCAGAGGTAAATGATTGGCATGTAAATATGCAAAAATAGTTGACATGATATAAAATATATGTTCATATTAAAAGGCCTCTAACACAGAGAGTACTCCTAACGAGACCGTCTGTTTATCTACCGGTCTTGTGACCAAGCACCACATTGCTCTCATTGATACATCTCCATAGCTCCGTGCCTGAATAACACTTAAGTGACACACCACTCATGAAGAAATGCAACATGTTCAAAAAGAGACAAAAGGCATACCACTCGGTCATGCAGAGGGCCATAATCTAGGTGCGCTCAATGGTCTCCCTAATAGAGTTGTTGAATGCACCATCAGCAGCCTCACTTGGCATTAGTTTCAAGCAATCGGCACGAGTCCAAGCACCCTTAAGGATAACTCAGACTCATGCGAAGCCACTCCAAATGCCTTAAATATGCCCCCTTGTCGTTGTCAGGTGTGTGATCATCTTCAACTCGGGCATTCCTCTGAGCATTCCACATGTCCACCCACATAAGATGGTGATCCTCCCAATTAATGACACTCTTGTTGTGTTGCGGCTCGTCCTACAAAGCATGAGAAGTATAGGTATCAATTTCATTTTTCAGTGGTTACACATTGAACATCATATGGTACAAAAACTCTCACCTATGTAGCACCACACTTGTCTCAACATAATCCGGCGGGTGCGTTGTTGTACTCAAATTGCTTTGAAACACGATGTGGAAGATGCCACTCCACATAAAAAAGCATATCATGGGGCAACGCTGCGCCAAAGATGTTGGTCACGAAGGCACATATTGCTCAAAGGAACTGCCTAAGTACCATGTCGGCCTCCAATTAACCTCGTCACAACATGTCACTAGCTCATGCACAACAACAAAAATCTGAATTGATAGCAAGGCATTTGATAATTACACGGTTGTAAGTAAGCATGTCAAGCTCGCTTATGTATGCCTTGTACCGCCCCATGGCTGCAATACTAGACACTTGGACATTAGCCCACGTGTATGCGATAGTGGGATACCGCTCCTCATCCCGTCAAAGGCCACTCCCAAGGTTCTTACGGGGCAATGGTCAAGTTCACGCCAGGATCGCTCCCACATCCAAATCTGAGGGCCCAAACAAAACCACCAAGACAAGATTTCAGCTTACTCCTCATGCATGCTCCGTCCAAGCGCACATTTTATACACATTAAACAATGACATGCAAAAACTCTTTCATATAATGAAAATTCATCAAATTAGCATTACAGACGGTACAAGAAGGCTAGTGCCGACCCCCAACTTCACTTAACATCCCGATTCTGAAGAGGGTCCAAGAACATCCATGAAGCTGTGTCTCCCGTGCGGTCGAAACACCACTTGGGTCAAAAGATTCCATAAGTAAGCCTGGCGTACCTCTCCACAACAATGGGATGGCATTCTCTGGGCACTCGTAAAAATGTTCTTGTAGCCACGAGAACAAAACACCGAGATGGCCTAGGATCCTTCTTTGTTTCATGAATCCACGGGGAGGTTCAACACCAACCAAACCTGCAACCCTTTAGTCGCCACCCTCGGACTTCACCTTCCCGTAAGAGCTCGCCCTCGATCGGAAGACCGGAGATCATCGCAATATCCTCCAAAGTGACGGTCATCTCACCAAGAGCAAGGTGAAAAGAGTCGTCTCCGGCCTCAACGGTCCGTAAGAAGCGGTAATGGCCGTCGAGTTCAGCCATGGTGTTGTGCCTTTAAAGTTGAGCACAAAGCTGGAGAAGATCCATTCTTCTAAAATATGGCTCGTGGCGACGGTCATACACAAGTGCCTCACGTGGGTTGTGGCCTCTCAACCGTAATCTTGGAGGAACCTACAAAAATCACACGCACAATTTATATACTTCTCTAAACTACTCACAATATACTACAAAATCGACAATGTAGATACATAATTACCTCCCCTCTTTCCACAAGCACATCACGATGCTTCTCCTCGTAATAATCATCAAGGCCGGGATATTTATCCGGCTCAAACATCCTACAAAATAAGGTACATGGATTTGTTATGATATATGCTTAAAATTATGACCACATCATATACAAAATTATGAGAGAACTACTACAAATTATCCCTAAGATATAAATCACGAACCACATTACCAACACCAATTCTTTTCAACCTATTTTATCCTAAAGAATCTATCACAACTAATTATTAACAAATGATAGGTTCAACCTATTCCTAAATAATGGGCTCTCTCTAAATCCAATACTATACAAATTAACTAAGAATACTTCAACAGTATATCCCCAAAATATCCATCAAAAAATCAATAATAACTCATCTTAGGGGTTCCACCATGTTTGAAATAATGCATCTACAATAGCCAATCTTGACTGAAAATAAATGGAGGATTGGGAAGAGAATACCTCAAGCAACTCGGGGTGCTTCGATCTACTCGTTTTGATGGCCAATATAGCGATCTGGGAGGATTTGGTGAAGAAGAGAGAGAGGCGGCCGCCAGATTAAATAAATCGAGAGAAAAGCGGCGAAGCGGAGTGGACTCTGGGGTTAGGCCCCGCGACCCATGGCGCATAACTTAATCAATCTGAAAACGCCGAGGTCGTTGGCGTTTCATATGTGCTACGTCGGTAGCGGGTTTCGGATCGATCATGGGCGAGTAAACGCTGGCTGCCACGGCGTTTCTTTGTTGGCGTGAAACGCTGGCTAGGTCGGCGTTTCTATGTTCACCAGAAACGCCGCGGTCCCTGGAGTTGCTAAAAGGGTCAAAACGTGAAATACTTTCACATCGGGTTCATTTTGCGACTAAAAAGCCTGACAAGGTCAAAACAGTGATTTCGGCCTCAACCACGCTACGGCTACGCGGCCAAACTTATGATGCCGCCATGATGAGCGGAGTAGCTCGATCGATGATCCTCCCATCAAAATCAGCGTGGAAGGAAGATCCCACAGCAGCCATGCTGCTATAGCCACTGCACCCATGCCCGCCCGCGCATCATAACGTCGCGCGTCGCGTGTGCATCTCGGGTTCTCCGTACGTTGTGCGTGCAATGCCTCATGTTTATTCCCCGGGGCTCTATACATTGATCCAACTGAGAGATGGGACTCGACTCGATTGACGTCGTTTTATGCCTAGCGTCCCTCCGTCCTACTTGATCCTCTCAGCGTCCTGCTGCAATATAGTATAATTGTTGTGTAAGTTGGCAGTGACCTCACGTACGTTGAACAGTCGCCGCTGACCTCGTGTGAGGGTACAAATGGGAGCGACTACAGCCCAGTCTACTGAAATAATTTTGGGTCAATCGACTGACCCAAAATCGTTTCAGTCGAGACTGCTGCCAGATGACGTCCTCGCGTAACAAGCTACCATCTGCATATTTGTAAATAGTAATTTTTAGGTAGCCCTACCCCCACGTGTATGGTACTTCGACACAGTTCTGCTCTTAATTAGTACTCCCTCCGTCCGAAAATATTTATCATCAAAATGGATAAAAAGGATGTATCTAGACGTATTTTAGTTTTAGATACACCACTTTTTTATCTATTTTGATGACAAGTATTTTAGGACGGAGGGAGTAGTTTCTAAAAGCACATCTGCACATGAGCTAGCTTTGACATGTTGGCTGAAAAGTTATCTGCGTGCCCATGCATATGCGACTGCACACAAGATAAACAATGATAGAAAATTGCACACGGTTGACACGAAAATTGCATTGTTTCATAATATGCAAAAATATAGTAATGCAATTTTTAGACAACAGTATGAACCACACACATATTAAATTAAAATTGAGTGAGTGCTTATCCTTATTATGATGGCAGTTATTTGATTTACTCGCTTAGTCTTTTACATCCTGGCTCGGACCCTAAAAACAAAAAGTAAATTAAAAAATATGCTGGTGGAATGAGATCGGTATTGCCTCTAAAGAAAGAAAATAAAATAGAATCAAAACAATAAAATTTTCTATGGAAGAATGAAACCCTTTAAGAAGGAACTCTACCATCCCCCGCGTCGCCTCCTGGCGACTCGGGGGCAGCCCTAATCGCGCCGCTGCCGGGAACCTCACATACCCCCCTCCCGCTTCGCCGCCGCTGGAGAGGACGCCAGCGAAGCCGTGCGCACCTCAGGGATGACGGCGGCGGGGCTCTTTGCGTCGGTGCTCGCGAGCTGGCGGAGGTTTCCTCGCGGGGGCGCTGCGGGATCTGGCGCGGCAGGGCCCTTCGGCGGCGTCGGGGAGTGGATCCGGGGCTGCCCAGCCCGGATCTGGCGCGTGGTGTGGCGACGGTGCCGAGCGCGCGGGGGCCTCCCTGATGGCCGCGTCGTGGGCGGGCGGCATTCCTGCGAGGCTAGCTCGGGGCATCGGTGGTCGGCGCGTCGGGGCTCGGTGGCGACTGCTGCGTGGAGGCGGAGAGGGATGATGCAGACGGCTGGTGGTGAAGGGTCGCAGCAGAGCGCGCAGGCCGATGGCGTCTTGGTACTCCTCGCTGCGGCGGCTCAAGCCAGCCCGTCCGCGCTGTCTGGAGGTGAGGGCTAAGGACCAGCGCGTGGCAGATGGGTTGGTGGTGCAGCGGGCTTGGCGGGGTCTGGCAGCAGAGAAGTGGCGCGTACTGGTGGCGGCAGCACCGGCTGGAGGCATTGGCGGGTTCCCGCGGCAGGCTGGTGGCGACGCTGTGTTGGTTCGGCCAAGATGGAGTCTTGCGAGCAGCGAGTGGCCGGTCTTCTCTGCGCGGCGTGGCGAGCGGCGGTGCTCTCCTGGTGGTGCTGGCCTGGGCTTTTTCCTTGGACATGCAGGTTCGACTGTCCCAAGGTCGTCCCTTGGAGTGGGCGACGGCAGTCGGGGGCGGTCTTGGACCTGGCCGGAGATGCTGGTTGGTTGCAGTTCCTCGTGCAAGCTGGGACTGGAGTGTGGTCGTGGTTTCCCTGCCAGGTGTTTGGTCCTCGGTGCTCGGCTTGGCAGCTACATCGGCAAGTGTTGTGGTGGCGGCGGTGTGAGGCTTCTTGGTGAGTGCTGCCAATTCCTTGAGGCGGGGTGTCAGGCGACGAGCGGATGAAAATCTTGCACGGCTTCTCTCGGGCCAGCGACGGTGGCATCTGTGGATGTCATTCCCCTCCTTGAAGGCATCGCCGAGCGTGGTCACCTTGTCCTTCGCGCTCCTGGAGTTGATGGATGTCTTCGGGCGAAAGCCTCGATTCAATTTTTGGATCGGCACGATGGAGGCGTCCTCAACGTCGTTCCTCTGTTGGGAGCATGGTGTTTGAAGACAAGGCCGACTCCTCATTGCTCTCCTCCGGTGTTCGCCGCGGTCCTATTTTGATCCTAGCGGCGCTATCACTATGCACGTCCGTCGTCGGTGTGTCCAAGACGGTGCCTTCTCGAAGCGGACCGAGTCCTGCCATTCATCTGCCACTTCCTATTAGGCGCTAAGGATGGATGGTGCGTCGACAAGAGAATCTCTGCGGAAGTTGTTGGTCTTTGGAGGTGTCCGGCGTCTGTCGAGACGCGGTGCTTTGTGTCACTTTAGGATAGACTCTTTGCATTGTAACTTGCTCGGCGGTGGTGTTCGTCTTTGGTTTTGTTGGTCATGTTGTTCATGCTACACTCGTTATTCGCATCGAGTGGTAGCTTTCTTGTAACTGAAATTCTGCCTTCTCGAAAAAAAAACCTTTAAGAAGAGAGAAAATGCAAAAAAACTAAAACAAAATGAAAATGATAAAGTTTGCACTGAAATTGCACTTTTAGTAATATGCAAACAATGAACATATAATATTGCAATTTTGCACTCTACTATAATTTACACACATGTTGTATAGTACTTGTGTGTATACTTATTTAAACACACAAAAATATAATATTTTCTAAAAAACAACGAAGTAGTGACACTGGTACCAGCCTTTAAGAAGAAATGAATGAAAAAATAAATCATGGTAAAGTTGCACATAATTTACACATAAATTACACTTTTTATAGCTATGCAAGAACTAACATATAATAGTAGAATTTACATAAAAACATCATTGTTCAAAAAATCTTCTGATTAAACGATTTATCGTTACTTTTGGGATGACTGATAAGATTACGTCTTATCTTCACCATTTATCATTTGGGCCATTTATCGCTCTGAGAAGCGATTTATCGGGAATCTTTCGATAGATCAGGCCTATCATAACACCATGTTTGCAAAAACTACGTTTTTTTTGTGTTTTTTGGACCTTGTTGCGCAATATGTACCGCTGCTTTATTTTGTTTGTCATTATACGCTGATTCAAAGACTAGGAATTAAGGTAACACTTCTGTCCAATATTGTTTTGGTGTTGAATATAACATATTTTAGTGTTGGGAACCTGGGATTTGCAAAAAAAGTTCGATTAACAGTCGGCCGATAAAATCGATTAATCGGCCAATTTCTCATTAATCTCTAATCTCCAGTTGACTGAAACGCTAACCATAAGCGATATCCTCAACATTGAAAATACTCCCTTAAATAAGAAGTAGTGATCTAAACACTCTCAGATTAGTTTACGGAGTCAGTAGGTTTCAAAGAAGGAATGAATTAGTGTCATTGGTATTACACTTAAATAAGAGAGAAAGTGAAATAAAAACTTAAAACTAAAATTTTGTCAATATTAGTACCAAAATTGCACTTTTTATAATATGTAACAAGAAACACATAGTAGTGAAATTTCCATACTCTAATAGTCCAAAAAACGCGTAAAGAAAAAAATTAAAAAAGCTAAAACACACAAAAAACAAAAATAACCAATAAAAGGAAAGAAAAAAAGAAAAGAGAAACGCATAGAAACATAAATCTAGAATAAAAATAAGCAAAATACCAAAAAAAAGAATGGATATGTGGCATTGGTATTACACATGTAAGAACAAAGAAAATGGGAAGAATAATCTAAAACAAACACTGACAAAATTTGCATGAAATATACATAAAAATTGTGCTTTTTAAAATATGCAAGAATAAGCATATAAAAGTAGAACTTTTGCAAAACCAAAATCTAAAAACAAATGAATAGTGGCACATAATAGGGCATTTTTCACATAATTACAATTACACACAAATTATACATTACTTATATGTATATATTTTATATTCGCCCAACATCCAAAATATACCCATGAAAGCCAACAAAAAAAAACTGATGTAAAAACGCACGCAAACAGCCTAACAAGAAAACATGTAACAGGGTTCAGCCCAACAAGAAATGACTGACCCAAAATAGGGGTCAATCAAAAAAAGTATAGCCCAATACAGGACACAGCACACAACATGAAAAAAACAACTAGCACGCATCTTGGAGCAGCAATCTACGGTAAAAACAAATCGGCTGGCCGAAAACTTAAAAGTCAGTCAGCTGACATGTAGCTAAAGTGGGTACAAATAACCAGGTTGCACCGTAATAAGCAAATCTCTCCAAGTTCAAAAGAAAAAGAACAAGAGAAACAAATGGCAACAACGCCAGATCCATGAAAGCAATGATTTCCTCAACCGCTGCGCCCCCGGAGAATTCCCACCACACTCATATGCCTCTGAATTGCCGCGTATCAGGCAACACCTTCAAAAAGGACTGCGATAACGACGACGCTACTCCCCAGTCTGATGCTAGGAATTCTCCCGGTACACGGAGGGGAGTGGGGTACACCAATCGCCCTTCAAGAAGGGTGGCCGCTGTTAAACATTGTAACCTACAGTGTTGTACAAACCATATGGATAGACTTGTATTTTGTATAGGTTGTTAGGCTGTTGTGATTGAGTCCTTGGAGAACAATCCACGCCATGTAAATCTCTTCTGTAACAGCCAGGCTTCGACCCTATATTAACACGCAATGCGTCCCTGTTAGGAATATGCTTAACCCATCTTCTTCACATGGTATACAGAGCCATCCTTTTCCACTGCATCTAGCTATGTTCAACTCCTCCTCATTTGTTGCCATGGCCGCACCCTCCCTTGCTTCCCTCAAACACACCATCACGGAAAAGCTGACGAGGAAGAACTTCCTTGTTTGGAAGGCTCAAGTCCCGCCGCATGTCAAAGCAGTAGGGATGATGAGCTACGTAGATGGCTCGATCCAGGAGCCCCCCGCTATGATCGCCTCGGAGCAGGATGTCTCCTGCAAGAAGGAGATCACTTCCTCGCCCAACCATGTGCACGCTGTGTGGGTTACCCAAGACCAGCAAGTTCTCACGTTTCTGATCTTATCTCTCTCTCGGGAGGTCTTGCTGCAGGTTAGCTCCTACACAACACCCGCCAGCTGCTGGAACGCCCTACTGCAGAGCTTTGCCTCGCAGTCAAGGGAGAGGGTGATCCAGCTACGTACCACGTGCTCGACCACACCCGCAAAGGAGATCTATCAGCAACATCTGTGACGCCCCCGATTTAATCGTACACTAATCATGCACGCAAACGTGTACGATCAAGATCAGGGACTCACGGGAAGATATCACAACACAACTCTAAAAGTAAAATAAGTCATACAAGCATCATAATACAAGCCGGGGGCCTCGAGGGCTCGAATACAAGTGCTCGATCATAGGCGAGTCGTGGAAGCAACAATATCTGAGTACGACATAAGTTAAACAAGTTGCCATAAGATGGCTAGCACAACTGGGATCAGATCGAAGAGGCGCAGCCTCCGCACAGGATCCTCCTAAACTACTCCCGTAAATCGCCAGCACACCTGCGTAGTAGTAGGCACCTCCGATAGTAGTAGTAAATCCGACGGTGGCGTCGCTCTCTGGCTCCAACATCTGGTTGCGACAACGAGAAGAGAGGAATGGGGAAAAGGGGAGAAAGAAACCGTGAGTACTCATCCAAAGTACTACAAGCAAGGAGCTACACTACATATGCATGTGTATATGTGTAAAGGGCCATATCGATGGACCGAGCTGCAGAATGCCGTAATAAGAGGGGATAGCTAATCACGTCGAAGACTACGCCTGGCAGCCTCCGTCTTGCAGACATGTAGAAGAGAGTAGATTGAAGTCCTCCAAGTAGCATCTCCAAGTAGCATCTCCAAGAGCATCGCATAGCATACTCCTACCCGCGATCCTCTCCTCGGCGCCTGTTAGAGAGCGATCACCGGGTTGTATCTCGCACTTGGAAGGGTGTGTTTTATTAAGTATCCAGTTCTAGTTGTCATAAGGTCAAGGTACAACTCGGTCGTCCTTTTACCGAGGGACACGGCTATTCAATAGATTAATCTTCCTGCGGGGTGCACCACATAACCCAACACGCTTGATCCCATTTGGCGGACACACTTTTACGGGTCATGCCCGCCTCGGAAGATCAACACGTCCGCAGCCCCACCTAGGCACAACAGAGAGGTCAAGACGCCGGTCTAAACCTAAGCGCCGCAGTGCAGGCCCATCGCCTCGAGCACACACACACGTTCTTGACGCGCCGAAGCGAACTAGCCCCTAATACAAGCGCAGCTTACGTTCCAATCCGGCCGCCGCCGCTTCGATTCTTGGCGTCAAGAAGGCTTGGTGATACCACGACGTCGGGATACCCATAACTACTCCCACGTAGATGGTTAGTGCGTATAGACCAAATGGCGGACTCGGATCAAATACCAAGATCTCGTTAAGCGTGTTAAGTATCCGCGAGCGCCGAGCAGGCCAGCCCACTGTCTCCTAGGTGGTCTCAACCTGCCTGCCGCTCCGCCACAAAGTAACGATCGGGGCCGTCGGAACCCAGCCCACCTCTACCGGATGGAGCCACTGTCCTTTCAAATTTCTCATCGTAATCACTTGCGGGTACCCTTGAGCGGACCCGACTTTAGTCGCCATCTGTATAGTATGTATGTATGTAGTATATACCGTGATCACCTCCCAAGTGATCACGGCCCGATAGTATAGCAAGGCGGTCGACAAGAATGTAGGGCCAATGATGATAAACTAGCATCCTATACTAAGCATTTAGGATTGCGGGTAAGGTATCAACAGATGTAGCAACAATGTCGGGCTATGCATCGATAGGATCAATGAAAGCGAGAACATGCTACACTACTCTAATGCAAGTAGTATAGAGGAGAATAGGCGATATCTGGTGATCAAGGGGGGGGCTTGCCTGGTTGCTCAGACAAGAAGGAGGGGCCATCTTCGGTGTAGTCGAACACACGGACATCGGCACGGTCTCGAGTCTCTACCGGAAAGAAATAACGAAGGGGAACACAATAAATAACAGAGCAATCAAATGTAACATAAAGCAAGACGCTGCAATAAGCGGTGCTAGGGTGACCTAACGTAGTGGTAGGTGATACCGGCGTGAAGGGAAACATCCGGAAAGTATCCCGGTGTTAGTGTTTTCGAGCATAGGGCGGAGGGGAAAGTTGCGAGTTCGATAGGTTAGGGGTGTGGGTGACGAGCGGGTTGCGTATCGAGAATCGTGTCGCCGCTTACGAGCAACTTTCATGTTGAAAATAATTTAATCCGAGCTACGGTTAAAAGATATGATTTTCTAAAGATTTTAATAATTTACGAATTTAATTAATTATTTAATTTAATTCGAAATGTATTTATGACATCGGCATGATGTCATGTCGATGTCGGCGATCAGCGGGGTTGGTAGTCAACTGACCATGGGTCCCAGTCGTCGTGACACATTTTAATTAAACAATTTAATTAACCTAATTAGTATTAATTAGGAGGTGGGCCCCACTGTCATTGACTACTTAACTAACTAATTAACTGATGATGTTAATTAGGTAACTAATGTGTAATTAGTTTAATTAGTTGTTTGATTTAATTAATCAAAATTAATTAAATTAATTATTTCTTTAATTATCTAATTAATTAATTTTATTTTAATTTACGTTTTGGGGCCGGGCCCCACATGTCTGTGGCCCCAAGGGCCATAGCGGAGTTCAGGCGTCTTGCCGAGTCCACCCGGGCTGATTCGGGCGCCTAGGCGGCGCTTCGCCTTGAGAATCTGTGAGGCGAGGCGATGCTGGCGGCATGATGGCCGGCCGGCATGGGGGCAGTGAGTCTTGGGCCGAGGCGAAGCGACGCCTTGGCAGTGTGAGGTCAGGTGAAGCCGGTGTGGAGGCGGTAGGGCGGGGCGGCGCGACCAGTGAGGCCACAGGCATGGCGGTGGTGAGCCTGGCGCGCCATGGGGAGGAGCAACGGCCGGGTCGGCCTTGTGCAACCAGCGTGGCAAGCAGCGACGCCGCAGGGGCGGGGGTCGCCATGGCTGTGAGGGCGGGCACGACGGCAGCGTCTGTGATGGCGTGCGCACAGCGCCTGAGGGAGGAGAGGGAGGAAGAGGGAGGCAGGTGCGATGCTCACGGCGGGGTGTAGGGTCTTGGCAGCTCTCGAGAGAGGTCGAGGAGGTCCGTGATCGGCACCGGCGAGGTCAGCGGGCGGCGGTGGTCGTGGCGTCTGCGGCCTTGGTATGATCTTGAGCAAGGGGGAGGCGAGGAGAGACAGCGGGGCGGCGTCAGCGGGTCTCTGCGGCGCCTAGCGACGGGGACGGCGGGGAGGCCACGCAGCGTCGAAGCGACAGGATCTGGTCGATCCCGATCCAGATCGACAGAGGGAGGAGAGAGCGAGAGGGAGTGGAGGAGGTTACGGGTTAGGGTTTCCCCTCGTGGGGATAAGGCGAGGCGGTTCGGCCGGTGGGCAGTGGGCGGCTTTGGCGGTGAGTGGGCCGTCTGGCCCGATTAGCGAGGGGCCTTTTTTTTCTTTTAGTTTTGTTTTGTATTTTCCTGTTGTTTTTTTGTTCTCTTTTATTTTTAGTTTTTGTAAAAATACTAAAGTGGCACCCAAATTAGATGTTACAATTTATACCACAGCCACAAACAACTTAGCACCTAAATAAAATAGTTTTGAAATTGTTTGTCATTTTAAAAGCATTTATATAATTATTAATGCTGCTATTTTATTCCTTTTAGAGTGTTTAAACATTTTATAAAGGTGTGGTTTGACCACCATAATTATCTATGCATTATTTGGCACAACCCGAACATTTTAGTTTTAATCTTTGAAAACTTTTATTGTTTGCCTGATTTTTAAATTGAATTCAAATCGGTTTCAAACTAATGTGAGATTAGCCACAGTAATCGTGGTGACGTGGCATCGTTAACGTGGGATTACTGTAGCATGATTACCCGGGCGTCACAAATCTCCTCCACTACAAGAAATCTCGTCCCGAGATTTAAGAGGGGGACTACGGGGAAAGGTCTGATTACGAAATTCTAACGATTCTCCTCGGTCTTGGTTGTATTTCTCGAAGAGGTCGATCCATTATATTGACGTCTTCATTCCTCTGTTTCAGACTATCATGATGAAGTCGTCGTCCTTCCTTGGGGATCTTCATCGTACTTACGGAAAGGATAAGGGGTAGCTTCAAAAGGACAGACCTCTACAAGGTTGACTATCTGGTCGATAACATCGAGGAAGGTGGCGGAAGTTACTCTCGAATTGAATCTTAAGAAAATATCGAGAGCAAGGTAAGGAGGTATCATGGGAAGTTTCGAGCGAGCAGGCAACCGTTCGATGCCTGAACAGGGCTTGAAAGGGGCTCAAAGCAATCGGGACTAAGTATTGCGTCCGGTAACAGATTTGGTGATCTCTCGGAAGGCGGCTCGTGAATTACATACGAAGTCAAGTGTGAGGAATAACTTTGACAACAGGGTGTACAGGAGAGTCGTTTTCGATCTGTGGGCTGTGGGTTATGGGCCCACCATGTGGGTTAAAGGTAGGAAGGGGATGACGTCTTGCATGATCATGTAAGCAAGGCATGTCAGAGAATAACCTATCAGTTATGTCGGCAACATCGGTACCAAGGGCGAGGGACGAAGAGAACCAATTCCTGCTTGTTGAACGAGGCGGACCAATAGGCAAAGTTCTTATCCATCGGTGGTTACCGGAATGTCATCAACAAAAGTAATGTGGTCTCGACCGATAAGGTGGTACACCGAGGTGTTTTAAATGGCAGGAAAATATTACTGCTTAGATCATATAAACCTCAAGAAAGGTTAAACTAAACAATGGAAAGGATAATATGATTCTCAAATTAATCGAACAATGGCAAGGAAAATGTGTTTAAACACATATATCGAGTATATCCTCCCCAAAGTCAAGCGAGAGGATGATATCCAAGGCAGATATAAAGTAGAAACCCATTTAGGTAATGGGGAGGAATCTCATGACATTACCCATACAACTATGTTTGGATAATTGAGCAGGAAACATTTAGCATTGGGCTTCAAATGTTCTTGTTGAAAATCGGAGTTCCACAAACATGCTTGAGATAGCATTGCATGGTCTTCAAGCAAAGGTCGACCGATACTCGGAGGATTCATCAGAATAACTTATAGAATAAGTTTTACAATTTCCTTCGGAAGAATAGTTATCCTTGCAAAAGAAATTATAATGATAGGTCCTCGGCCGGGGGTGCTAGGCATGACATCATATTACCGGTCATCAAAGGACCAACATCATATCTCATGGAAAGTTGTACCAACCATCATACGACCAAGATTCAGATCCGATTGGTGTCATGATACCTCGGACTTAGTATGCACGAGAAGAAAAGGTGCAACACAATTGACGAGATGACAATGTAAGATTCTCGAAATGAACTATGAAGTGATTTCCATTAACAAGAGTTCATCATTAACCCAAGGAGAGGACAAGGAGGTGTCTCGTGAACTCAACGGCAATTCATCGAGATTCCCAAAGGATGGATTTCCACAATTAAGTGAACAAGGAGATAACATTTGTCGATCAAATGATATAAGGAAGTATGCTCGAGGAAAACATACACAATTAAACGTTGGCTGAAAGGTGCGCCCAAAATATGGGTTGGGTTGCACGACCAATGTCAGAATGGTGATTCAATAAGCCATAGTCGTAGAATGAAACTGTAGACCAATAACTTCAAAGCAAGAGGGTTGCTCAAAGTTTAGAATTTACACATCACGCACCATCCGCCAAGATTCGGTTAGAAATATCACGGGGACCAAGAAAAGAATGGTGATGTTAATAAGTATCACTGGTATCAAGAATTCTTAAGGGTGGTGAATTTCCCATGACATTTTTGACATAGAAGATAGCAATCTTGCAAGGTAGAACATAACATAAGTTGGGTAGCAAGGATCTCAAGGTACAACACAAAACACGAACAAGTTTGTGTTGGAGGGAGGCATTAAAGTGGTCGATGACAACACAAATCATCGAGGGCAAGGATGGTATTTCTCATCATGAATTCAATTGATATCCGTGAAGGAGTCAAGATGTTGATGATGATCACGACAAATTTTGTCGAGAGGCTCCACGAAGATGTAATCCATCGGCGATGACATCAAGTTAAAGGAATTCTGAAGCAAAAGGTTATTGGAACCATGGAGTACGACACAAACTTGAAATCAAGCTTGTTGTTCAAGGTGAAATGATATGACGAGGAAAATCAACGTAAGCAGCTCATCGTCAAAATTGTGCTCCGGGAAGAAAGGACCAGGTAGCACAGTTAAAATTTAGCAAGGTAATGATATAGCCGATCAGGCTAGGGATGACGTGATCGAGTACAAACTCGTAAGCAAAGAAGATTACTAAGAGTTGTTTAATCGCGATGCAGACTCGATTCAGTTATCGATGTCCTTGAGTGTTTAATAACTCGAAGCACGTGAAACATTGGAATCAATGAGAATGTAGTACTTGATGGAGAACTCATAAGAAGTTATGCAGTTCCGTGACAATCTTGAGATACCAGGGGGGTAATACTCAACGACAAATCAAAGTAGAGGTTGGATGGGGGGTATTACTCAGAGAAGACAAGTGCTTAAACTTGCATGAGAAATGGTATTTAAGGGAGAACATGGTGGAACCACGATTGCAAAATACGGATCCCGATATAAGATAAACTTATACCAATGAAATATTTATTTGAAGAGAAGCTTTAATGATCGATCTACATTGTTTCCATGGGCATGAACACAAAGGTTCAAGGTCGACTCCACTTCCTCAATGCATAACCTTACATTGACCTCTCGTATTTGAAAATGACATTAGTTGTGGAAAGTTTTACAGTGCAATACCAAATAAGTATGACCCGTGAAATCTTTCGGGTTTGCATATTAGGGAAGGCATTGGTTCCACCCATCGGGCTTCTTAGGAACATATACCACAAGCTTCAAGAGTAAATATCACCAGCTCGAAGCGAGCATGGTTGAGAAAACAGAGGATACAAATTACCAAAGGCTTTATATATCCGTAGAAAGGCTCACAAGGTTATTTGAATATGAAGGACAACGTCGGATAATAATCCAACAAAGGACTTGACGGTCCACAACGAATCGATGTGAGTATCGCTACTCAACCGAGAAAAGGGAAGAATGCAAAGGCATCGAGGTTATAGAATCATCGACTAATTGAAGCATAAATGCAAAGGAATTATGAATCCAAATCGAAGGATCGAAGTAATGCTCGATTAAAGAGGATAAGTTGGATAGACCAGAGGCACAATTAACGACAAATAGTTTGGTGAGAACCAGCTCATGTTCAAAATGACGTCTCGAGCGGAAAGATAATTTAGAAGGGTTGATAGATGATTGTGTGCATTCAAGACACATATTGAGTCAACAGACTCAAAATGATAATGACAAGGGATGTCATTAAGATTACGAGACTTATGGGATTAACCATAATGCAAGTAAGCAAGAATTCCAAGAGCAATAGGCTGCTCAGGATTTTCGAAGATCGGGTAGTATTTTGAATGTATTTTTGTGAAACACATGAACATCTTTGGACAAACGGATACTCGGCAAGCGCGAGTAATTATCCGTAGGGGTATTCATGCAGCAAGGAACTGCAGGGCAGTAAGCATAAAGAATTCTCGGAATATCGAAGAGTATTTCAGGACATCTTGTAATAACAAGAGCAACTAGGGATGAAAATATGAACGATAGGTGTAAGTAGTTATCCAGAGGGATTTATCGATGGAAGTGAATTGCAAAAGCGATGGCACATAGTCTCGAGAGCACATCGTAGAGTATCTTCGGAATCTTCTGGTGCAGCAGGCGGTCATCGGTAACAAGGGGCTCTCCGGGAGGAAGTACTTGCGAGAACCTAAAGTTAGTTTTGTTTTTTGCAAAATCATTTAACCCGAATAGAAGAGAGCTCAGAGCCCCAGAGTAAAGATCGAGGAGTAAAAGATCCTAATACC
Source organism: Aegilops speltoides (assembly GCA_021437245.1). Classification (NCBI taxonomy): domain Eukaryota; kingdom Viridiplantae; phylum Streptophyta; class Magnoliopsida; order Poales; family Poaceae; genus Aegilops; species Aegilops speltoides. The sequence continues at coordinate 324,582,950 of CM038143.1, forward strand.
ACCCAATGGCGACGTGGGCCCGTAAGGCACACAGCCATGTTAGTAAAAGTTTTGCAATGACTAGACTCGACTTCGGCCAAGGAGTATGGAAGGGGGATTCCTACAGGCAGTCGGCTCTGATACCAACTTGTGACGCCCCCGATTTAATCGTACACTAATCATGCATAAACGTGTACGATCAAGATCGAGGACTCACGGAAGATATCACAACACAACTCTAAAAGTAAAATAAGTCATACAAGCATCATAATACAAGCCGGGGGCCTCGAGGGCTCGAATACAAGTGCTCGATCATAGGCGAGTCGGCGGAAGCAACAATATCTGAGTACGACATAAGTTAAACAAGTTGCCATAAGATGGCTAGCACAACACAGGATCTGAGATCGAAGAAGCGCAGCCTCTGCACAGGATCCTCCTAAACTACTCACGGTAAATGCCAAAGACACGCGTAGTAGTAGGCACCTCCGATGTAGTAGTCGCCGCCGACGGTGGCGTCGCTCTGGGCTCCAACATCTGGTTGCGACAACCGTAAAGAGAGGAATGGGGAAAAGGGGGAGAAAGCAACCGTGAGTACTCATCCAAAGTACTGCAAGCAAGGAGCTACACTACATATGCATGTGTATATGTGTAAAGGGCCATATCGATGGACCGAATCGCAGAATGCCGAATAAGAGGGGATAGCTAATCACGTCAAGACTACGCTCGCAGCCTCCGTCTTGCACATGTAGAAGAGAGTAGATTGAAGTCCTCCAAGTAGCATCTCCAAGTAGCATCTCCAAGAGCATCGCATAGCATACTCCTACCGGCGATCCTCTCCTCGGCGCCTGTTAGAGAGCGATCACCGGGTTGTATCAACACTTGGAAGGGTGTGTTTTATTAAGTATCCAGTTCTAGTTGTCATAAGGTCAAGGTACAACTCCGGTCGTCCTTTTACCGAGGGACACGGCTATTCAATAGATTAATCTTCCTGCAGGGTGCACCACATAACCCAACACGCTTGATCCCATTTGGCGGACACACTTTTACGGGTCATGCCCGCCTCGGAAGATCAACACGTCGCAGCCCCACCTAGGCACAACAGAGAGGTCAAGACGCCGGTCTAAACCTAAGCGCCAGCAGTGCAGGCCCATCGCCTGAAAGCACACACGCACGTTCTGACACGCGCGAAGCGTAACTAGCCCCTAATACAAGCGCAGCTTACGTTCCAATCCGGCGTGCGCCGCCGATTCTTGGCGTCAAGAAGGCTTGGTGATACCACGACGGGATACCCATAACTACTCCCACGTAGATGGTTAGTGCGTATAGACCAAATGGCGGACTCGGATCAAATACCAAGATCTCGTTAAGCGTGTTAAGTATCCATGAACGCCGAGCAGGGGCCAGCCCACTGTCTCCTAGGTGGTCTCAACCTGCCTGCCGCTCCGCCACAAAGTAACGATCGGGGCCGTCGGGAACCCAGGCCCACCTCTACCGGGATGGAGCCACTGTCCTTTCAAATTTCATCGAATCACTTGCGGGTACCCTTGAGCGGACCCGACTTTAGTCGCCATCTGTATAGTATGTATGTATGTAGTATATACCGTGATCACCTCCCAAGTGATCACGGCCCGATAATATAGCAAGGCGGTGACAAGAATGTAGGGCCAATGATGATAAACTAGCATCCTATACTAAGCATTTAGGATTGCGGTAAGGTATCAGCAGATGTAGCAACAATGTCGGGCTATGCATCGATAGGATCAATCAAAATAAGAACATGCTACACTACTCTAATGCAAGTAGTATAGAGGAGAATAGGCGATATCTGGTGATCAAGGGGGCTTGCACAGTTGCTCGAGACAAGAAGGAGGGCCATCTTGATGTAGTCGAACACACGGACATCGGCACGGTCTCGAGTCTACCGAAAAGAAGTAACGAAGGGGGAACACAATAAATAACGAGCAATCAAATGTAACATAAAGCAAGACGCGGCAATAAGCGGTGCTAGGGTGACCTAACGTAGTGGTAGGTGATCTGCGTGAAGGAAACATCCGGAAAGTATCCCGGTGTTCCGTGTTTTCGAGCATAGGAGCGGAGGAAAGTTGCGAGTTCGATAGGTTAGGGGGTGTGGTGACGAGCGGGTTGCGTATCGAGAATCGTGTAAATGGTTACGAGCAACTTTCATGTTGAAAATAATTTAATCCGAGCTACGGTTAAAAGATATGATTTTCTAAAGATTTTAATAATTTACGGAATTTAATTAATTATTTAATTTAATTGAAAATGTATTATGACATCGGCATGATGTCATGTTGATGTCGGCGATCAACGGGGTTGATTGGTCAACTGACAGATGGGTCCCACCGTCGATGACACATTTTAATTAAACAATTTAATTAACCTAATTAGTATTAATTAGGAGGTGGGCCCCATTGTCATTGACTACTTAACTAACTAATTAGCGATGATGTTAATTAGGTAACTAATGTGTAATTAGTTTAATTAGTTGTTTGATTTAATTAATCAAAATTAATTAAATTAATTATTTCTTTAATTATCTAATTAATTAATTTTATTTTAATTTACGTTTTGGGGCGGGCCCCATGTCTGTGGGCCCCAAGGGCCATAGCGGAGTTGAGCGTCTTGCCGAGTCCACCCGGATCTGGCTACGGGCGCTTAGGCGGGCGCCCCTCACAGAGATCTGTGGCGAGGCGAGGCTGGCTGGCGGCGGCCGATGGCCGCCCGGCATGGGGGCAGCGAGTCTTGGGGCCGAGGCGAGGACGGACGCGGCAGTGAGGCTGCAGGTGAAGCCGGTGTGGAGGCGGTAGGGGCGGACGGCGCGACCAGTGAGGCCACAGGTCATGGCGGTGGTGAGCACGGCGACCATGGAGGAGCAACGGCCGGGTCAAGGCAGCAGCCACGGCGTGTGACGGCGTCTGCAGCAGGGGCGAGGGTCGCCATGGCTGTGAGGGCGGGGCACGACAGCGTCTGTGATGGCGGCGGCAAGCCTGAGAGGAGAGAGGGAGGAAGAGGGAGGCAGGTCACGATGCTCACGGCGGGGTGTAGGGTCTTGCAGCGGCTCGGAGAGGGTCGAGGAGGTCAGCGATCGGCACCGGGCGAGGTCCAGCGGGCGGCGGTGGTCGTGGCGTCTGCGGCCTTGAGCGCGGTCTTGAGCAAGGGGAGGCGAGGAGAGACGCGGGGCGGCGTCAGCGAGGTCTGCGGCGCCTAGCGACGGGGACGGCGGGGAGGCCCGCAGGCGTCGAGGCGGCAGGATCTGGTCGATCCCGATCCAGATCGACAGAGGGAGGAGAGAGCGAGAGGGAGGGAGGAGGTTCTGGTTAGGGTTTCCCCTCGTGGGGATAAGGCGGCGGTTCGGCCGGTGGGCAGTGGGCGGCTGGCCGGTGAGTGGGCCGTCTGGCCCGATTGGCGAGGGCCTTTTTTCTTTTTAGTTTTGTTTTGTATTTTCTGTTGTTTTTTGTTCTCTTTTATTTTTAGTTTTGTAAAAATACTAAAGTGGCACCCAAATTAGATGTTACAATTTATACCACAGCCACAAACAACTTAGCACTGAAATAAAATAGTTTTGAAATTGTTTGTCATTTTAAAAGCATTTATATAATTATTAATGCTGCTATTTTATTCCTTTTAGAGTGTTTAAACATTTTATAAAGGTGTGGTTTGACCACCATAATTATCTATGCATTATTTGGCACAACCCGAACATTTTAGTTTTAATCTTTGAAAACTTTTATTGTTTGCCTGATTTTTAAATTGAATTCAAATCGGTTTCAAACTAATGTGAGATTAGCCACAGTAATCGTGGTGACGTGGCATCGTTAACGTGGGATTACTGTAGCATGATTACCCGGGCGTCACAACATCGTACTTCACCAAGATGGTGAGCATCACCGACGAACTAGCTGCTGCTGGAAAGCCACTGGAGGAGGACGACATTGTCTCGCACATCCTTCAGGACCTCCTTCACGAACCAGACTACAACGGCTTCATCTCCGCCATCTCCACCCGGACTGCCACCGATCAGCCGATCGGCCTTGGTGAGCTATTTTCGTTCCTGCTCTCCGTTGAATCTCGCATCGCCGCCCAGAACGCCTCCTTCCACTCCGCCAATCTCGCAGCAAAGGGTGGCGGACAAGGCAACCCCAACCGCCCAGGTTGCGAAAACGGCGGCGGTGGTGGCGGCTCCCGCGGCTATAGCAATAGCAACGTGGGTGGCCACTACTGTGACAACTCTGGCAGCGGCGGCTCTTCTGGTGCGCCGCGACAAGGTGGTGACCATGAGAAGTATCATATCTGCAAACTTGAAGGGCACGGCGCATGGCGTTGCAAGAAATTCTTCGATCGCAACTACAACAACAACGTTCGCAACCCCACAGGTGGTGGAGGTGGTGGAGGAAATCGCTCTGCCAATGCAGCTTACTCCTATGGCGTGGATACCAATTGGTATCTCGACACCGGCGCGATGGATCATGTGACAGGTGAAAGTGCAACTATCCCTAGGTGGTTTTGGTAATTAATAACAACATATAGCTCATTGAGCTAATGCTATTCCGAGACTATTATTTCAGGGAAGCTCAATGAATGGCATGGCATGGATGATGAAAGTGGATCCCTCAAAATACTAAGGACAAAGGATTGGCTCAAGCTCAAAAGCTCAAGAATCTTCATTTTACATTTTATTGATCCAAGATCACATTGAGTCTATAGGAAAAGCCAATACTATCAAGGAGGGATGAGGTGTTGCTTAATGAGCCTCTTGCTTCATGTGCTTAGTGATATGCTCCAAAACCCTCAACTACTTTCTTACATCCACAAATGACCTAAACCCAAAGCCAAAATCGGTCACACCGAAACTTCCTATCCAGCGCCACCGATTCCAAAAGTCATAGCCACTGCCACAAACCCTAAGCAAATCGGTCTTACCGATAGGGATCTCGGTCTCACCGAGATGGGGTTACAATCTCTCTGTTCCCTTCAGTAACGTTTTGGTCTAACCGAAGTGAGCGATCGGTCCCACCGAGATTGCAATGTAAACTCTCTGTTTCCTTTTGTAACATTTCGGTCTCACGAAAAGAGCAATCGGTCCCACCGAGTTTACGACCAACTCTCTGAAAGCTTATTACCAAATCGGTCTCACCGAGTTTGTATGTCGGTCTTCTTGAGATTACTTTATGCCCTAACCCTAACGAATCGGTCTCACCGAGATGCATATCAGTCCACGAAAATCACTAACGGTCACTAGGTTTACTAAATCGGTCCGACCGAGTTTAACGATTCGGTCCCACCGAGTTTAGTAAATTGTGTGTAGCGGTTAGATTTTGTGTGGAGGCTATATATACCCTCCACCTCCTCTTCATTCGTGGAGAGAGCCATCGAAACGAACCTACACTTCCAACTTACCATTTCTCGAGAGAGAACCACCTACTCATGTGTTGAGGCCAAGATATTCCATTCCTACCATATGAATCTTGATCTCTAGCCTTCCCCAAGTTGCTTTCCACTCAAATCTTCTTTCCACCAGACCCAAAACCTATGAGAGAGAGTTGAGTGTTGGGGCGACTATCATTTGAAGCACAAGAGCAAGGAGTTCATCATCAACGCACCATTTGTTACTTCTTGGAGAGTGGTGTCTCCTAGATTGGCTAGGTGTCACTTGGGAGCCTCCGACAAGATTGTGGAGTTGAACCAAGGAGTTTGTAAGGGCAAGGAGATTGCCTACTTCGTGAAGATCTACCACTAGTGAGGCAAGTCCTTCGTGGGCGACGACCATGGTGGGATAGACAAGGTTGCTTCTTCGTGGACCCTTCGTGGGTGGAGCCCTCCGTGGACTCGCGCAGCCGTTACTCTTCGTGGGTTGAAGTCTCGATCAACGTGGATGTACGATAGCACCACCTATAGGAACCACGCCAAAAACATCCGTGTCTCCAATTGCGTTTGAATCCTCCAAACCCTTCCCTTTACTTTCTTGCAAGTTGCATGCTTTAATTTCCACTGCTTATATACTCTTTGCATGCTTGCTTGAATTGTGTGATGATTGCTTGACTTGTCCTAAAGTAGCTAAAATCTGCCAAACTCTAAAATTGGGAAAAGGTTAAGTTTTTATTGGTCAAGTAGTCTAATCACCCCCCCTCTAGACATACTTCAAGGTCCTACAAGTGGTATCAGAGCTTTGGTCTCCATTTGCTTTGATTTCCATAGCTTTTGGTGGTCATAGCCTTGGTTTCACAACCTAGGAGAGTATGGCGTCTAGCGAGGGAAATTATCACCGTAGAGGTCCTTACTTTGATGGTACTAATTTTTCTAGTTGGAAGCATAAGATGAAAATGCATATTATTGGACATAACCCTGCCGTTTGGGCAATTATTTGTATTGGCTTGCAAGGTGAAATTTTCGATGGGGGAGAACCGAACCGTGAAGTTAATGCGGAAGAATTGAAGATGCTGCAATACAACGCTCAAGCTTGTGATATCATCTTCAACGGATTGTGCCCCGAAGAATTCAACAAAATCAGCCGTCTTGAGAATGCAAAGGAATTTGGGATACTTTGATTGATATGCATGAAGGTACCGAATCTGTCAAGGAATCCAAGTTGGATGTGCTCCAAAGTCAGCTTGACAAGTTCAAAATGAAGGATGGTGAAGGTGTCGCTGAAATGTACTCTAGGCTTGCTCTTATCACAAATGAGATTGCCGGCTTAGGGAGTGAAGAGATGTCCGACAAATTCATCATCAAGAATATTCTAAGAGCATTGGATGGAAAGTATGATACCGTGTGCACATTGATTCAAATGATACCAAACTACAAAGATCTCAAGTCAACAGAAGTCATTGGAAGAATTGTTGCTCATGAGATGTCACTCAAGGATAAGGAGGAACTTCACAACAAGTCAAGTGGTGCTTACAAAGCCTCAAGTGAAGCCCCCACATCGTCAAGTGAGAAACCAACCTTCAATGAAGAATTGAGCTTAATGGTGAAGAACTTCAACAAATTCTACAAGAGTAGAAGCAAAGAAAGAAGCTCCAAATCAAGGTCTTACAATGACAAGAGATCTTCTAGTCGAGAGCGCAATTGCTACAATTGTGGGAGACCCGGACACTACTCCAATGAGTGTACGGCACCCTACAAAAGAAGAGAAGATTCTCCAAGAAGAAGGAGCAAAATAGAAGAATCACCACCAAGAGAGAGGAGGAGGAGAGATGATCGTTATGAACGAAGACCCTCACGGAGAAGCAAGGATTCGGAAAGGAAGGACAAGTCATCAAGGCGCTACACAAAACGAAGACATCAAGCTCATGTTGGTGAATGGGTATCCGGCTCCAACTCCGACAATCACTCCGAGAGAAGCTATCACTCCGACTCCGAATATACTCAAGATGAAGGTGTTGCCGGTCTAGCACTTGTGTCAACCAACTCCTACGACATATTTGATTCACCAAATGAAGGTGTTGGAAGATGCTTCATGGCCAAAGGTCCAAAGGTAACACATCCCGAGTATGTTGATTTCAATAGTGATGAAGATGACTTGCTTGTGGATGATGATTTACTTGTTGACAACTCTAGTGATGAATACTATGATGAAACGTCAATTAAACATGCTAAACAAGATAAAACAAATGACAATGATAAGGAGAAGATTGAGATTCTAACTAAAGAGTTAAACTCTCTTAAGTTAGCTCATGAAACTATCTACGAAGATCATCGAGAACTTTTAAGGGCTCATGAGAAGTTACGCTTTGAAAAGCTCAATCTTGAGCAAGAGCATGAGTTCTTAAAAGCAATCAATGATGATCTTCGGAAGAAAAGTTCTTCTCACATTGCCAAGCGTTTACTCTTATCTACTTACATGCCTCAAGTCAAGTCTAGTAACAAGTACAAGAAAGATACTTCCTCTAGTAGTAACAATAATAATGTCAAATCCAATATTGTTGCTTCTAGTAGTTCTCTTGATTCCACTAATGATTCTCTTAGCCAAGTTACACTTGAGCAAGAAAACAGCTTATTGAAGGGAATTATAGAAAGGTGTTTACAAGAGCCTTGCCGGAGTAAGCAATTCGAGGAAATTATGCATAAGCAAGGAAGGCACCGAAGAATCAAGGTGTTGGATTTGAGCGAAAGTTCAATGCCAATGGAGTTGAGTGGGAAGAAGATCAATACCCCAAGACGAAGTTTGTTCCTCAACAAGAGAAGTATGATCCTACTTCCTTCAAGGGAACACAAGCTCACGATGATCTTCCACCACAAGACCACAAGAACAAAGGCAAGGACAAGCTTCAAGAAGAGATTGATGCATTTGAAGAAGCACCTAAAGCCTCGTTCAAGTGGGTCCCCAAGACTACGTCAAGTTCTACTTCATCTAGTACAACTACAGCTCCAAGGATTCCCATCAAGATGATGTGGATCCCGAAGAAGAAGAACTAGAGAGTTCTTGAGGGTGACTCCGCCAACATTCTTCACTCATATCATTTTGGCAAGAACAAGTGCAATCAACTTCCACATCTTGCACTAGTTCAAAGAGTCACAAACCCTCATGTTGGTAAGACAAGGGACAAGGTAACCTAATGATTTCATGGACATCATCTTGTGTGTGCATCACTCTATGTCTATGGATATTCTTGTTTGTTCCTTGTGGGACTAACCCATGTAAGTAAGTTGAAAGTGCAACTCACTCCAAAGGATTGCTCCAAATGATCTACATCAACATTGAGCATCTACATCTTCAACACCTACATGAAGTCATCATCGACAAAACCCAAGGTTAGTTATCCCTCTAAAGGGGGGATCTCACATCTAGGGGGAGCTTAACTCTAAGAATTGAGTCAAAGAAACTCTAATGGTGTGAACACATTAATGCATTATGTAAAAGTGGTAACCCCACTTGAGCTTAAACGATGAGTATGACCTATGATCAAATGTTCTCATTTGACTCCTAAGTCAATATACTCATATATAGATGACCTAGTCATCGCCAATTGTTTGATAGATGATAGAATTGGTTGTGCATGCTTTGCCACATACTTCATTTGCTATCTTATTGTGTGAGCATGTTGGTGCATATTTTACACATTCGAGGACATCCACTTGTTGTTTTGATTGTTTGGTTTCTTTTCTTTTTGCCAAGTGGATGGACAAGAATGCCTAAGAACCTTCTTTAGCTATATATGCTTTTCTCATCTCAAACTCTATTCATGCTACATCACAAAATTTGATCAAGTCAGATTCGAACCACTCTGTGTGAGGAGCACTCGGAGTCCCCGATTCGTCATAGACTTAAACTTCCAAAACCTCTTTGTGATTCTCGGTCTGACCGATTCTTCCATTTTGGTCCTACCGAGATCACCAAGTTGATCTGAGTTTTCAATCTCGGTGCAACCGATTTGAACTTTTCGGTCTCACCGATTTGTCATGCTCGAACACGATTATGCATCTCGGTGCCACCGAGTTGTTCCACTCGGTCACACCGACAGGGTCGGGCTATATATAGCCATGAGCAAAAGTTTGGAAATTTCTCCGAAACCCTTCACCCGCGCAACAGCTCGCTCTGCCATTGTGGTCTCCGGATCGTCTCCTCGCCGCCAGCAGCCTCCTATCGCTGGTCTTCTCCGTCGTCAATGGAATTCGTCCCTGCCGTTGCCGTCGTAGCAAGTCCACCGCCAAGTTAGGGTATGGACTTGATCTTTGTGCTATCCACGTCTGATTCCTAGCACATTGTTTTCATATTGATTCTTGCCACGATTGAGATTCTTCTATCCAGCCAAAACAGTCCGTAGAATAGATGCGATTCAAATTTTTAGGGTTAGGTTTCCACCGAAACCATCTCGGACCCACCGAGTTGAAAAACTCGGTCTCACCGATTTGGCTTATGCCATTGCACAAGTGACTCTCGGTCTGACCGAGAATTACTAATCGGTGCGACCGATTTGAGGATTATGTGAAACCCTAGCAGTCTCGGTGCCACCGAACTGAAACTCGGTCCAACCGAGATCATCAGTTTAGGTTCCAAAACTGCTTCGGTATCACCGAGTTTGAAGGTTGATCCGAAATGCTTTCTGTGGAAAACTAAAACTGAACTTTTGAATCATTCTTTTGGAAAAATCTCTGCATTTTGTGATGCTCATCTATTCTATCTCATCTATAACTCTTCACGAGGTCAGATCAGCTTTTGCGGTATGTCCGATCGAGTGACATCGAACAGTCGTCAAGAGCACATGGACTTGAGTGAGGGCACTAGTCCCTTAACTTTAGATGATGGGAGCAGAAGTACTCCTAGCAACTTGCCTAAGGCTGCTACTAGGCAAAGGAGGAAAAGAACCTCAGACTCAGAGGATGAGGATTACAAGGCTGAGGAGCATGAGGCCACTTCCAAGAAGGTGGTGCTCAAGAAAGAGTATGGCTCTGCACAGAGCACAAAGCCAAGTCCGAAGAGGAAAGTTCCTGCCAAGAGAACTCCAATGCCAAAGGCCAGGAAGTCCACTCAAGTGCCAGCTCAGACTCAACCCAAAGAAGCACCTGCAAGGAAATAAGCACCACCAAAACCTCAGAAGGTCCCCACTGGTGCAACTATGAAGTTCACAATTGAATCAGAGGTTGATGGTGATCAGGATAAGAAAAAGAAGAGAGCAAGAACCACAACTGCCAAGGTCCTTGGAAAGCCCTCAATGAGAAGGATTCGATGAAGAGGAGAGGATGCTTTTTGACACCTAAGGCAGCTAAGCTTATGGGAGATGCAATCAGGTCAGGGGCTGCAACATCCAAGCCCAAAGATGCACCCAAAGGTGCCTCCAAGGCCAAGCAAGCTCCAAAGAGGAATACTAGGAGTATTCCAGCTGCTGAGAAGAACAAGGCCCCAGTACCCAATGTTGCTGAAGATGAGGATGAGGAAGGACAAGTCCTTAGAAAGCTCAAGCCCAAGATACCAGACCATAATGATGCCCATCCTGTGTCTGAGGACATGAGAATCAGGAAGGATTCAGGGCTGAGGCTGTGGAGGATGGAAGACCCATATGCTTCAAGAAGAAGAACTGCTGTTGACTACAGGTTCCACACAAAGGAACAGCAGGACTTTCATGAGACCATTCTGTTGGACAAGAAGCCCATTGTTTGTGACATGAGGTGGGTTGACTGGAAATTCATCAGGGAGAATGAGCAGCACTACCCTGGAGTAGAGGAGAGCTTTGTTGCTTGTGGAGTAGCAGATTTTGTTGGACAGAAGTTCACCAACTGGAATGGTGAGCTTATCATGCAGTTCTACTCCACAGCACATTTTTACCCAGATGGTAGAATTGTGTGGATGTCTGAAGGTACAAGGTACCAATCCACCGTTGAAGAATGGGCAAGTCTCATAAATGCCCCCAAGGAAGAAGAGGATGACCTGGACATTTATGCAAAGAAGAAGTTGGGTCACAATTCAATGGCTCACATGTACAAGGAAATTCCTGACAAGGTAGTAGAGACTCACAAGTTTGGATCAGTTCACTTTCTGCTGTCAAGGTTGGCAACCATAAATTGGATTCTGAGGCACACTTTTTTGCCCAAGTCAGGTGACCATAACATGATCAGAAGGTATGCCATCAACATGCTGCATGTGTTTGATGTGCCACAAAAGTTCAAAGTCATGAGCCTGATCATTGAAACAATCAAGAGGACTGCAGCAGATCAGAAGAGGAGCTGTGGATATGCACCTCAGATTCAAGAATTGATCAACTCCAAGATGGGCATAGGGAAATATCAGTTGGATAAGGAACACTTTCCAATTTATCCAGACTTTGAGGCCAATGAGGTTGTCATGAATGAAGATGATCCACAATCAGTCCAAGCTCAGGAGAAGAAGGAGAAGGCAAAGAAGGAGAAGGGTGCCAAGATGCCAACTCAAGAGGAGGCATCTGAGTATTTCTTGAAGACCAAACAAGAACAGCTTGGTTACTTGACAGCATCAACTCTGAGGATTGAGAAAGGGTTGGCCACCCTAACTCAAAACCAGGAGAGCCTGGAGAGAATCATGGAACAAAAATTCTATGGTCTAGATGTCAAGGTGGCGAGATTGATCGGTTGTAGAGCAGCTGCAGGATGACATGCAGGAGAGGAAGGGCAAGACAACCACCAATGTGTTTGCCAGAGTGCCCAGAGCCCAGAGATCAGTTGCAGTGCCAGTGACAGACACTAGAGCAACAACTTCAGCACCAGCTACTGCCCCAACAGTTCCAGTGCAACCAGCTCCAGCATCCACTCTAGCACCCTCTACTTCAACTGAAGCCTTCGTCCAAGGAGCTATCAGGACACCACCACCAGAAGATCAAGCCTGAGAGTCGATCTAGCACTATGCATTTTCTATGAACTTTTTGGTAACTTGTTGCCAAAGGGGAGAAAAATGTATAGATCATAGGCTTCGAGAGAGAGTGTTGCTTTTATTCTCTCTTGCTTTATTTGGTGGTTTTTCAAACTTTGTTTGCTTTTGGTTGAGATACTATGCCTGTGAGACATTGATGATCATGTGTTTGATCATAAGCTACACTTATGCATGCTTGATATTATCCTATCTATCTTATGTGATCATTCACTATGCTTGGTGATGAGTGCATGTATTCATTGTTTATTATTTTGAGCGCTCCACCAAGATGTATGTGACATGGAAGAGTAACCCATGAGCCTAATTCATTGTGCATTTGCAGTCCAAAGCAAATCTTAACCCATGCACAAATTTAGGGGGAGCTCTTGCTTATCACATACTTCTCAAAGCGATGATGTTATTCAATCTTATTATCATTCGTCGAAGCTTTGATCTATATGTTGTCATCAATTACCAAAAATGGGAAGATTGAAAGTGCAACTATCCCTAGGTGGTTTTGGTAATTAATAAGAACATATAGCTCATTGAGCTAATGCTATTCCAAGACTATTATTTCAGGAAAGCTCAATGAATGGCATGGCATGGATGATGAAAGTGGATCCCTCAAAATACTAAGGACAAAGGATTGGCTCAAGCTCAAAAGCTCAAGACTCTTCATTTTACATTTTAGTGATCCAAGATCACATTGAGTCTATAGGAAAAGCCAATACTATCAAGGAGGGATGAGGTGTTGCTTAATGAGCCTCTTGCTACATGTGCTTGGTGATATGCTCCAAAACCCTCAACTACTTTCCCACATCCACAAATGACCTAAACCCAAAGCCAAAATCGGTCACACCGAAACTTCCTAACCGGCGCCACCGATTCCAAAAGTCATAGCCACTGCCACAAACCCTAAGCAAATCGGTCTTACCGATAGGGATCTCGGTCTCACCAAGATGGGGTTGCAATCTCTCTGTTTCCCTTCATAACGTTTCGGTCTAACCAAAGTGAGCGATCGGTCCCACCGAGATTGCAATGTAAACTATCTGTTTCCTTTTTGTAAAATTTCGGTCTCACCGAAAAGAGCAAATCGGTCCCACCGAGTTTACCTGACCAACTCTCTGGAAAGCTTATTACCAAATCGGTCTCACCGAGTTTATGCAATTGGTCTTACCGAGATTACGTTATGCCCTAACCCTAACCGAATCGGTCTCACCGAGATGCATGCCAGTCCCAACGAAAATCACTAACGGTCACTAGGTTTACTAAATCGGTCTGACCGAGTTTAACGATTCGGTCCCACCGAGTTTGGTAAATTGTGTGTAACGGTTAGATTTTGTGTGGAGGCTATATATACCCCTCCACCTCCTATTCATTCGTGGAGAGAGCCATCAGAACGAACCTACACTTCCAACTTACCATTTCTGAGAGAGAACCACCTACTCATGTGTTGAGGCCAAGATATTCCATTCCTACCATATGAATCTTGATCTCTAGCCTTCCCCAAGTTGCTTTCCACTCAAATCTTCTTTCCACCATATCCAAAACCTATGAGAGAGAGTTGAGTGTTGGGGAGACTATCATTTGAAGCACAAGAGCAAGGAGTTCATCATCAACGCACCATTTGTTACTTCTTGGAGAGTGGTGTCTCCTAGATTGGCTAGGTGTCACTTGGGAGCCTCCGACAAGATTGTGGAGTTGAACCAAGGAGTTTGTAAGGGCAAGGAGATCGCCTACTTCGTGAAGATATACCGCTAGTGAGGCAAGTCCTTCGTGGGCGACGGCCATGGTGGGATAGACAAGGTTGCTTCTTCGTGGACCCTTCATGGGTGGAGCCCTCCGTGGGTCGCGCAGCCGTTACCCTTCGTGGGTTGAAGTCTCCATCAACGTGGATGTACGATAGCACCACCTATCGGAACCACGCCAAAAACATCCGTGTCTCCAATTGCGTTTGAATCCTCCAAACCCTTCCCTTTACTTTCTTGCAAGTTGCATGCTTTAATTTCCGCTGCCTATATACTCTTTGCATGCTTGCTTGAATTGTGTGATGATTGCTTGACTTGTCCTAAAGTAGCTAAAATCTGCCAAACTCTAAAATTGGGAAAAGTTTAAGTTTTTATTGGTCAAGTATCCTAATCACCCCCCTCTAGACATACTTCAAGGTCCTACAACAGGGGAATTGGAGAAGCTTGCTGTCTGTGATCGCTACACGGGCACAAAACAAATCCACACGGCGAGTGGTCAACGTATGGATGTTGCTCATATTGGTCATTCAGTTCTTACTACCCCGAATGGTTCATCCTTAGAATTAAACAACACCCTTCATGCTCCATAAGCTGACCAAAGTTTACTTTCTGCTCATCGCCTTATCAAAGACAATCGTGCTTTTCTTGAGATTTACCCTGAAGTTTTCTTTGCTAAGGATCGGGCCACCCAGAGAACCATTCTTCAAAGCAAGAGTAGAGATAGCTTGTTTCCTATGTCTGGTCACCAGGGTGCTCCTCATAATCAAGTGCTAGGCGTGGCAAAATCTTCCACTTCACGGTGGCACAAACGTCTAGGGCATCCCTCGTTCCCGATGGTCCAGAAAATTCTTTGAGATTTTAGTCTTCTAGTGTCCAATAAACAAGATCATCATTTAGTTTGTGATGCATGTCAAATGGCCAAGAGCCATCTACATCCTTATTCTAGATCTATTAGTGAATCGAAAGCTCCTTTAGAGCTTGTTTTTCAGAAGTGTGGGGTCCTGGACCAATTTCTGTAGGCAGACAAAAATATTATGTGAGATTCATTGATAATTTTAGCAAGTTTAGTTGGATTTAATTGCTCAAAAACAAGTCTGTTGTGTTTGAAGAATTCAATCTTTTCCAAAAACATGTTGAACGTCTTTTTATCGCAAAATTCTAGCCATGCAAACGGATTTCGTGTGGGGGTGAATACCAAAAACTTCATTCTTTCTTTGAGTGTATCGGCGTCACCCGTCATGTATCTTGTCCCCATGCTCACCAACAGAACGGATCTGCTAAAAGGAAACATTGACACGTCGTGGAAGTTGGCCTTTCACTCCTTGCTCATGCTTTCATGCCCTTGAAGTTTTGGGATGAAGCCTTTCTTACGGTCGTCTACCTTATAAATTGTGTTCCTAGTAGAGTCATCTCCAGTCAAACACCACTCGAGCGCCTTTTTGGCACTAAACCAAATTATTCGTTTCTTCGCATTTTTGGTTGCGCGGTGTGGCCAAATCTACGTCCCTTTAACAGACACAGACTTGAATTTCAGTCCAAACAGTGTGTGTTTTTAGGGTACAGTAGCCTTCAGAAAGGGTAGAAGTGCTTAGATGTCTCTTCTGGACGGGTTTACGTCTCTCGTGATGTGGTGTTTGACGAGCATGTTTTTCCTTTTGCACATCTCCACCCAAAAGTCGGCGCACAACTTCGCAAGGAACTTGTTCTTCTTCCATCACATCTCCTCCCTTCACCATTTTTTGTTCCCGAGGGTGTAGTAGGTCATGATGATCATATATCAATGTCTAATACTAATGCACAAAGCTTTGTTGAAAGTGTTCAGGAATCTGGCGAGGAAATAGGCAACAATTCTTTTGATTTTATGCAGCAAACAGAAATACAGGTGAAATTGGCCCAGACGATCCAGGCCGCAATCCCAGAGCTGATCCTAGCGGGAGTATCTCCTCGGGATCCCATGCCGTAGGTACGATAGGAGGATCCCTGACGGGATCTATGCCACCGCCAGCGACAGGCGGACCAGGTGGGTCCACCGAACGTGGGCCTGGTCGGCCTCCCTCAGCCCATCAGCAGGCGAAACCGGGTGGGACCCCTACACGTGGACCTGGCGTCGCGACAAGGCTGGGTGGTGGTGCGTCGTAGCCCAGTCAGGACTCGCCACCTAGAATTTTCCGAGAGGAGGCGACCTCTGCGTTAGGCGGTTCACTGCATGCAGATTCGGATCTAGTACAAGAGTCAAGTGGTGGGTCGTCTGCGGGTGATTCTTCGGTTGTGTCTTCTGCGTCCAATCGGCTTCAACAACACATGGCCAACCCCCTGTGCCTCCTCCTGTGCGAGCACACACCAGGTCACAGAGTGGGATTTCTCAACCTAAAACTTATAAGGATGGTTGTATTCATTGGGGCTCCTTCTGTGCTACAGGTGAACCGTAAAATCTATGAGAAGCACTTGGTGACTCCAAGTGGAAGGATGTCATGGATGAAGAGTATGTTGCTCTCATGAAAAACAAAACCTGGCACTTGGTTCCTCCTGCCAAGGGTAGGAATTTGATTGACTGCAAATGGGTATACAAGGTAAAAAGAAAGTTTGATCGCAGTATTGACAGGTATAAGGTGTGACTGGTCGCCAAGGGGTTTAAACAGAGGTATGGAATTGACTACGAGAACACTTTTAGTCCTGTAGTAAAAGCTGCTACCATAAGATTAATTCTCTTAGTTGCAGTATCTCGAAATTGGTGTATGCGACAGCTAGATGTGAAGAACGCATTTTTGCATGGTGTTCTGGAAGAGGAAGTCTTTATGAAGCAACCTCCTAGGTATGAACATCCAAAGTTAAGGCAGCATGTTTGCAAGCTTGACAAGGCTTTGTATGGGCTAAAGCAAGCACCTAGAGCTTGGTACTCTCGGCTATCCTCAAAGTTACAATCTCTTGGTTTTGTTCCTTCAAAGGGGGACACCTCATTGTTCTTTTATCATTGCCATGGTGTCATTATTTTTATGCTTATCTATGTTGATGATATTGTTGTCACAAGCTCGTCATCCAAACTAGTTGAAGCTCTTCACAAGGATCTGCGCATGGACTTTGCTCTCAAGGATCTAGGCAATCTTCACTATTTCCTTGGGATTGAGGTAAAAGGTTTAAAAGATGGAATTATGTTGTCATAGGAAAAATATGTGTAGGATATACTTCAGAGAGTAGGCATGGAAGGATGTAAGCCATCATCTACACCTCTATCTACCTCTGACAAGTTGTCTCTTGATGATGGAGAGGTGCTTGGAGCAGAGGACTCCACCAAGTACAAAAGCATTGTAGGGGCTTCACAGTATTTGACATTGACTAGGCCAGATATTTCATACTCTGTTAACAAAGTTTGTCAGTTCTTGCATGCTCCTACTAGTGTACACTTTACAGCGGTAAAAAGAATACTTAGATATCTCCAAGCAACACGAAGTCATGGACTTAAACTTGGGAAGTGGGCACGATGTCCTAATGATAGGAGACCAACAGGAGGATTTGTAGTTTTTCTGGGAACTAATTTAATCTCACGGAGTGCTCGCAAGTAAGCCACTGTGTCTAGGTCCAGCACAGAAGCTGAATATAAAGCCTTAGCAAATGCTACTGTGGAAGTTATCTGGGTGCAAAATATGCTAACTGAATTGGGTGTTCGGCATCCTTAGGAAGCATCACTTTGGTGTGATAATCTTGGTGCTACGTACTTGTTTGCTAATCCTATCTTTCATGCCAGGACCAAGCATATAGAGATTGAATATCACTTTGTTCGAGGAAGGGTAGCCAATAAACTGCTTAATATCAGGTTTATACCTACTAGTGATCAAGTTGCAGATGGGTTTACCAAACCTCTGTATTTAAGGCAGCTTGAATGCTTTAGACACAATCTCAACCTAGATAGTTGTGATTGAGGGGAAGTGTTAAACATTGTAACCTACGGTGTTGTATAAACCGTATGGATAGACTTGTATTTTGTATAGGTTGTTAGGCTGTTGTGATTGAATCCTTGGAGGACAATCCACGCCATGTAAATCTCTTCTGTAACAGCCAGGCTTCGGCCCTATACTAACATGCAATGTGTCCCTGCTAGGCATACGCTTAATCCATCTTCTTCATGGTGGCGCCCATGAGCATCACCGCGTTGGAACCGATAGAGATTTCTCCTGAACCCCACACAACCACAACCACGACCACAACCCCAAACCAACAGTCGAATCCACCATGCTTGTCGCCCACCAAAATGCGCCAAGATAATCTTGAAGTCATCATCCACGTCTAAGTGTCTAACCATGCAAACGCTGGCCGGCCGGACCAAGACGAAAGAACCATAGACAGGGGACGGCAGTACCGCAGCCACATGGGAGGGAACAACCTCCACCAGCTCAAGCAGTAGCAGACCGGACGTAGCAGCAGGAGTACACCAGGCCAACTGCCCGGCTGGGCCTAGATCGGGCCTGGGAAGCTCTCGCCGCCGTGCTGCAACACACGCGGTGCCGTAGCCGCCGCCCCCATCACAAGCCGCTCGTCAGTCCAACCAGAGGCAAGACGCCGAAGCCCTAAGGGCCCAGATATGGGCCTGCAGGGCGCCACTGGCCAGGTCCCGCACAAGCCGCCACCGCCACCAAGTAGCCGCTCGGCGCCTCACCGCCACCCTGGCCTGCACCGGAGCGCCGCTTGGCTAAGCTACATTGCCACGAGGCCACACCCTCCCAGGCCGAGTGCCCGTGACAAGAAAGGTCTTATCCAGGAAGCCCGACGACGCCCGCACGCCCGAAGCCTTCCACGCAACAACCAGGAACCAGCGGCCGCCGCCGCCAGCCACCAGTGCTGCGCCGTCGCTAGGGGGATCCATCCTGAGCCTAGCCCATATGAGCGCGGAGGAAAGACCACCCCGCCGACACCGACGTCAGCAGGGCTTCGCCCGCTAGCACGTTCCGGCGGCAGCGAGGGGAGGGGGAGGAGAGGAGGCCGAGGCCGGCGGCGGCTAGGGTTGTTGCTTGGGGGAACGATGCGGGGGAGGGGGGTTTTCAGTGTAATAAGCATTGTGGACAAACAATAGGTAAACAAAGAGTAATTCTAAAAAAATAGATAAACACAGAGTAGATCAAGTCTCCCTAAAAAATTTCACAAAAGAGCTATGGAGATGCGGCCCCTATTTTTATATCGACTTCAGACCGTAACCTTTCGGGTAAATAAATACTTCCTCTGTATCCAAATGCAAGATATCTTTTGGTTTTGCATAAGATATAAAAAATGTGTTACATTTTGTTACAGAGAGAGTAGATCACAAGTAGTTAGTGTGTTCTAAGAAAAAATGGCATGAACAGTAAAATTCCCTGAAAAAAGGAGAAAACAAAATATAATTTTTTGAATTTTTTAGCAACAAACATTGCTTAGTTTTCTGACTGCATGTCAGTTTTAATGAAATAATATTCGTGGATGTGTGGGAGAAAATCGATGCTTTCAAAATAGTTTTTTTTAACACATGTATTTGTTTTTTTGCCCAAACCTCCAGGAATATCATTTCATGAAACATATTTTTTTAGAACACAATACAGACACCCGGCGGACATATATATGCGCATACATTCATTCCTTTGGACAAACACGTAGACCCTACCTTTATGAGCAACTCTAAGGGACTGGGCCGGCATTAACAAAGTCACCACAGATGCCTCGTAGTCGACGGAAACGTCTTCTCCCACTGAACGTGCAAACCAAAAATTCTGAAATAAATTCAGGAATAATACGAGCACCAAGATTTGAACCCTAGTGGCCTGAGGATACCATTGTCCTTCTAATCATCCAACCACATGTTGGTTAAAAAGAAAATCATATATACTAATGTTCATCCAGGTGCATGTGAAACACTAAAACTCGTGTCAAAGAACTACCTGTCGTGACATCAAAAAGAATTTGGACCTAAGTAATGCAAACTGTGCCTTGAAAACGTGTTGCAGGGATTCGACGGTAGACACGGTGGATCGACGCCGTCTGGTTTGCCGGATGACATGCATGTACTCCATGATGGGCGCACCTATCTCTCGCTTAGTACTAGCTTTTTTTTTGAGGCAATCTCGCATAGTACTAGTTTTCTTTTTTTGAGACAAACTCGCGAAACTTTTATTCAACCGTCACAATGTTTACAGGGATGAACAAAAGATCGCCGGGGTGGCCTAACCAGACATGCCGGCCGGTCCCCAACGTTAATGCATGCTTCGCGAGGTTGTGAGCCTCAAAGTTCGAGGATCTAAATTCATGACTAAAAGAGCAAGATGAGAAAAAACGAGCTCTATCCATTATTTCATGTACCACTGCTCCATAAACTGCTGCCGTTCCTCCTTTGATCGTCTCCACCGCAACCAAGCAATCCGAAGCGATTAAAACTTTCTGCTCATACAAGTCCTCGGCAAGCGCCAGCGCTTCTCTATTGGCTAGAACTTCAAGCACCTCCGGGTCCTCTATGTTGTTGAAAACAACTGCGGAGGCCCCCAAGTACACACCCGATGCATCGCGGCATACAGCTCCCACTGGCCCCTTCCACCGGCACGCAGCACAGCCACATCAACATTAATCTTCACGTGATCCTCCGGTGGTGGCTGCCAAGCAGTAGGGCGAGCCCTTGGAGTTGCCGGTAACCTGTTGGTCGGTTTTTGTATGTGCCTCAAATCAGCCAAGTAGCTAGTGACAAAACCATGAGTAGCGAACGGAGTTTTGTAAATTCCTTTATGGATTATCTTCCTCCTTGCTGCCCAAATCGCCCATAATGTGACAATCATGGTTGTGAATTCCTCTTGGGGAAGCGATTCGCTCATCAGAAAGAGCCATCTTTTTGCATGTTCCTCCCTCTGCATACACATATGTTGTACCATATCCTCGTTTGATAGAGCCCACACGCATCGGGCGTAGTTACAGTCGAGAAGAGAATGGCGCCAATTGTCATCTGCTCCGCACAACGCACACACATGCGATGATGACATGTTACGACGATGCAGAACATCACCAGTAGGCAGTGAGTGACGAGCCAGCCTCCATGTGAATATTTTCAGTTTTGAAGGAACTTGCAAACCCTAGATAGATGTCCAGCCTTTGGATTCTCCGCTGGACATATCCTCAGCCTCATCTAGCCAGTCCTCCCTTCCCATCTTCATCTTATGAATCAATTTGTAAGCTGATTTTACTGAAAAACGGCCCCTCGGATCGCCCGACCATGCCCAAAAGTCGTCCACTTGTCTAGTACATATGGGGATCTTCAGGATTGCCTCCGCATCAGCTGGAACAAAAACTTGGCGTACTACCTCCTCTCTCCAGCATGCCATGGTTGGTTCGATCAAATCGCTTACCATCTACGGTGGGTCAGCTACCCGAGGCGGGAAAGGTTTCATTAAGCCACTTCTCGGAAGCCAGTTATGGTGCCAAATACTGGTTGTTGTTCCATCGCCAATACGCCTGATGATGCCATGGTTCAGTACATTTCTTCCATCTATAATAGCTCGCCAGACTTGCGATGGATGGGGGCCTAACTCCGCCTCCAATAAGGACATCACTGGGTAGTAGACTGCCTTGAGAATGCGAGCACTTAGGGAGTCCGGTTCTTGTAAGAGACGCCAAGCCTGTCTTGACAGTAGTGCGATGTTGAAAATCTCAAGATCCCTAAAACCCAGCCCCCCTAGATCCTTCGGCCTTGTCATCACATCCCAGGAGACCCAACATGGCTTCCTTCTTCCTTGTTTGCCGCCCCACCAAAACTGCCGTATGATGGACGTTACGCTCTCGCAAACTCCTCTAGGAAGTCTAAAGCAAGACATTGAAAACACTGGTATCGCTTGTGCGACCGACTTGATGAGGACTTCCTTTCCACCAACCGAAAGCATTTTCTGCATCCATCCTCTTACTTTCTCCCACACTCTGTCTCGAAGGTATCTGAACGTGCCATTTTTTGAGTGACCAACCTCCGTTGGCAGCCCTAAGTATCTGTCACTCAAAGATTCATTATGGACATTTAGCCTTTGCATGACACCTTGCTTAAGAGAATCTGGACAACCTCTGCTAAAGAAAACAGAAGATTTTTCATGATTTATTCTCTGTCCCGAGGCTCCACAATAAGTATCCAATAGGTTTGATACCAACTCTGCTCCCTCCGCACTTGACTTAAAAAGCAACAGGCTATCGTCTGCAAACAATAGATGGCTAATAGTTGGGGCTGTAGGGGCCACCTTGATGCCACCAAACGCAGACGACTGAGAACTAGACTTCAAAAGGCACGACAGGCCCTCTGCTGCAAGTAAGAAAAGGTAGGGGGAGATCGGATCTCCCTGTCGAATACCCCTTGAGGGTTTAAACTGCTCAAGCTTTTCACCATTCAACAACACCGAAAATGATACTGATTTCACCATCCCCATGATAATGTCCACCCAAGCAGACGAGAAACCAAGCTTGAGCATTATGTCCTGAAGATAATCCCACTCCAAGCGATCATATGCTTTCATCATATCAAGTTTTAGTGCACAACTGCTATTGGTTTTTGATCGGTTCCTCTTCATGAAATGCAAACACTCGTACGCACATATAATGTTATCAGATATCAATCTGCCGGGAACGAATGCTGATTGTTCTTCAGAAATAATGTCAGGTAATATGATCTTCAGCCTATTAGCTATGACTTTTGAGGCAATTTTATAGAGCACGTTACAAAGGCTAATAGGTCTGAATTGAGAGAGATGGGTCGGACTTGTTACCTTGGGGATCAGAACTAAGACAGTGTCATTTATTGCCTCTGCACTCTCCTCTCCCTTTATAATCCTGAGGACCACTTTTGTCACCTCGTCCCCACAAATATCCCAATGGCGCTGGTAAAAATGTGCGGGGAAACCATCCGGGCCGGGTGCCTTTGTTGGGAACATTTGGAAGAGCGCTGCCTTGACCTCACTACTAGTATACGGAGCACACAACTCCTCATTCATAGCCGGCGTTACCCTCACAGGGACATGCATAAGAACCTCCTCCATCCCGGTCACACCCTCGGAGGTGTATAAGGACTTATAGAATTCTGTCACCATAGTTCTCAGTTCAGCCGGATCATCAGTGATCACTCCTAGGGAGTTTTGCAAGGCCTTGATCATATTTCGCTTCCGCCTCATGCTGGCTCTCATATGGAAAAAATTTGTGTTTCTATCTCCCGATGACAACCACTGCAAACGCGACCTCTGGCGCCACATTAATTCCTCGCGATGGTAAAGCTCCACCAGCTTCTCATTAATCTTCAACTCAATGTGAGTAGGCCCTGTCCGTGCCGGGTCGCTCCGGAGCTGCTCTAACTGACATTTAGCTTCTTTAATTTGCTTTCGCACACTCCCAAAAGTATCCTTACCCCACACAACAAGATCCTTCGAGATTGAGAGCAGCTTGTCCCGAAAATCTCCAACTCCGTACCCCGGCGCCACCGCATTCCATCTTGAGATGATTGTGTCTCGCCACTCCTCATGTGATTCCCACATCACTTTGTACCGAAACTATTGGTTTGATCGTTGCTGTTGTGGGTTCGTCAGCAGCAAGATAGGCCCATGATCTGAAGACGCAGACGTGATGTGGCTGACGTGTGCTAGCGGAAACTTGCCATCCAACTTGGCGTTGCTAGTGCGCGATCAAGACGAACACGCGTGTATGAGCCACCCCTCACCTTCTTCTCAAACGTCCAAAAACGGCCCTGATAGCCCAGATCCATCAACATGCAAATATCAACAGTGTCTCGGAAGGCTTGAATTTGAGCATTACTACGATTAGCAGCTCCTTGATGTTCTTCCGGACGTAGAACTTCATTGAAATCCCCCATGCAGAGCCATGGAAGGTCATTCAAAAAAGATAAACCTTTCATCAGATCCCAAGTTTGGCTCCTCAACTGAGTTTGAGCCTCACCATATACAAAGGTCAACCTCCAAGGATCTTGGCCAGCCTCCTGAATTCTAGCATCAATGTGATAGATAGAGTCACCCAAAATCTGAACATCTATAGTGTTATTCCAGAAAATACCCATACCTCCACTTCTCCCTTGGCTATCAATAGCATATGCATGATCATATCCCAACTTGTTTGCAAAAGCTTCAACCCGCACACCACTTATCTGTGTTTCAACAATGCATAACACGTCAGGGGCAAACTTCCTCGCGAACTCGCGAAGTTCTCGAACTACCGCCGGTTTGCCCGCGCCACGGCAGTTCCAACATAGGGCACTCATTGGGCTCGGCGGCGCTCCTCGAAGGAGCCCGCCAAATTCTTCACGGCCGAAATCGATCCATCTGAACCATCATCACCTACCTTAGATCTCTTCGGGTTTCTCTGGGGAGGAGGACTCGACAGATTGCTCCCAACAGGCACAATCGCTAGTTGCATGCCACTAGCGCTAGGTGGCATACCATCAGAAGCTAAGCCGGTCTTGTGTTTCTCCTGTCTGTCTTATCTCTTCCTGTTAAAATCATCAGTATCCATCCCGCTAGCCACTGCTGCTGGTTCATATGATTGATGCCCACACCCTGTTCCAGAACCATACATGCTGGCCAAGTCCTCACACTCTTGTGATCGGGCTCCGTTTGATCTGCCTCCAGATCGGCCACCGCGGCGACCGCCACGACGGCCCCGGCCCTCTCCAGGGCCTCTACCCGATCTCATAAACCAGACAGCCCTGAGTTCCTTGAACACTAATGCAGATGGTGGATGGATCCCGTTACCATGTTCTTTGTATAGGTGACCAAGCATCCCACAAACGGCGCACCAGTCAGGGAGACACTCGTACTTTACTTTGTAAATCTGCATTTTCCCTTCTCTAACCATGGATACCGCATTCTTGAGAGGTTTGTGCACATTGATTCGTACCGAGACACGATAAAAATTCCCGGTGAAGTCATGGGACTGGGTTTCAGCAAAGAGAACCTCACCAACCTTAGAAGCCAGGGGCTGGATTAGATGAGCATAAAGATCTGGCACATCATGGATTTGGATCCATATATCAATACTCTCAAGTTTGATCGTCGAGGGTTTTGTAATACCATCATAGGGAGCTAGCAGCACCGCATCTCCTCTAAAATTCCACGGCCCTTCATGCATAACGCGTTCCCAATCCCCCAAACATGTGAACTGGACAGTGTACAGATTGTCCTCCAATGGTTTGAACTTCGCTTCTTGGGCAACGTCCCAAGCCGCCCGCATATTCCTGTAGAACTAGGTCTGGCTATAGGTTTTACATGTGTTGACCTTTATCAACGCTACCCACCTTGGCGATTCCGGCGGAGCCTCTTTCTCGTCAAAGATGACGTCGTCCAGATCCTCCTCCCGGAGGCCTAGCTCCTGCATCATCCTCTCAACATCGCTGAGCCCCGAGGAGCTCAAAGCTCCCTCACCAGCCATCTAGATCACTGACCCGATGACGAACAGATCGGGTTTCTGAGGGTGGAACCCTAAAACCTCGCTGCTTCCCGAACCAGGCCAAGAGCAAGCGGCGACCCCAGGGCGCCCCTTGGTCGCTCCAGGCAGGGAGACGGGACGGGAAAACCAGCGGCAGGGAAGGGACAAGACTCTACGGCGGCGACCAGATCGCCCCGAGAGAAACACGAAACCCTAGCGAGAGGGAAAACTCCCACGAAACATCACAGGGCCGATAGTTCTTTCGTATAGTACTAGTTGGAAGGCAGTTTCACGTCAAGGACGCATACAGTGGGTTGGCCCATCCAAAATTCAAATCTACTAATTTTTTCTTAAAAATCATGAATTTGAAAAGTGTAAAAAAAATTGTGAGCATCAATTTAAAAGTGTTGATAATATTAAAAAAATGTGACATTTAAAATGTTTACGAAATATTAAAAATAATTCAAACACATATATTTTAAAATCTTTAATCATGTATTTGAACATATTAAATGTGTATAAAAAATGGTCCAGATGTATATGAAAAATATGCAATGTGTATGAAAAAATTTAGGCATAAAAATACATGTTTGAAAAATGTTACTCTTGTATTTAAAAAATATTAAATGTGTATATATGATTTTTCCCGATGTATAAAAATGCACAATGTGTATAGAGAAAAGTAGATATTAAAAATATACTATAAGTTTCAAAAATTGTTCATCATGTATTTAAAAAATGTTAAAAATGTATAGAAAAAAATGTTCCTATGGTATACAAAAATGTACAATATGTATGTGAAAGCAGACATAAAAAATATTTGTTTTGAAAAATGTTAATCGTGTATTTGGAAAATGTATATAAAACTTTTCCCCATGCATACAAAGAATGTGCAATGTTTGTCGAACAATAGACATCAAAGACATATATTAAATGTTTTAAATCATGTATTTAAAAATGTTTGTGTAGTTTTATAAATATCTTTATTAGTATAAGAAATGTCAGCATGTGTTTTTAAAAATGTCAAGCATTTATTATAAAAATGTTCAAAACATGCATTAAAAGAAAATATACATCATGTATTTGAAAAATATTCAAAGTGTATCAAAAAAATGTTTCACGTATATATTACAAATGTATATTGTGTAATAAAAAATTAAGCATGTGTTGAGCAATAAGGAAACCGATAAAAAATGACAAAAAACAAAGAAATAAGAAAAGGAAAAAACCAAAAACAAAATGAAAACCTAAGAAAACCAATGCAAAAAATGGAACAGTGAAACCCGAGACGGAAACAAAAAAACTGAGAAAACAAACAAAGAAAGAAAAGGAAAAAAAACAAGTGAAAACCGAAAAATAAACAAGAAAAATCATTTAAAGCTGTGAAAGGAAACGAAGAGAACCGGTGAAAAGCAAAGAAAAAAGGGAAACCCAAAGAAAACCATAAAGAATTAAAGAAAATGGAAAGAAAAAACCAAAGAAAACCCAAAAAGAAAATAACAGACCAAACCATCAAATAGTAGCGATCGAGCGACCGAGAAAGCCAGCGAATGAAAGAAAACACAAAATCAGGCCGGCCCAGAAATGGTGGGATGGTAAAAACATTCGATGCGAGACATCCTTCCATCTCGCTATAAACGAGATATAGTTTTTGCACTCCTTGACTGCCGACGAGGACTTCGTGAACGACTTCCTGGGTAGGGAGTTCGGGAAGCATGTCGTCGTGGGAGCGGGGTTCTCCGGCCACGGGTTCAAGATGGCGCCGGCAGTTGGGAGGATCCTCGCTGACATGGCCATTGACGGGATGCGAGAATGGCTACGGAGGCCGGTATGGAGCTCGGGGTACTTGAGGATCGGTAGGTTCATGGATATTCTGATGGGGAACCTCAAGGATTCCGGAGACAGGCATGATCATCACCGCCACTCTACTACAGTTGAGATCATATCTTCAATCTTTAGAATGATCGTCATATAAGCTCCACCTTTCATGATGGTATCCAAGTGTATTCGTGGCAATTGAGAATTGGCTTATTTAGAGTATACTAGCACATATGCCCGTGCGTTGCAACGAAAGAGAAATTGTTGTGCCCACTGTCCATCGAAACGGCAGTCATCATGGCATAATAACATCCGAAAGTGCCACCTAAATATGTTTGTACGTTGCAACGGGAGAAAAGATCACCTCACTCTCCTATCCTAGTAAGCAAGTGACCATTTAAGCCTAAACACAACCTAAAACATAAGCGGTGATTTAATTTATGATACACAGCAATTATTCCCAAATGAATAAAAATTGGGTGCTTTCACCATCTTTGCAAAAGGCTACTCTGCATGACTATTCAACAATCAATACTATAGAAAAGCTAACCTTCATTGACCATTGTGAGCTTGGACGCGTAGTTGTTTGGTTACTCCTTTGCATATACCAAGATATGAAAATTAGCATAAGTAAGTATCAGTTTTCCTGAAAGCACGATGAAAATAATAATATGACTTTGGCCTTGAAGATGAACAAAAAAAAAGTAATTCTCCTTGAAGATGAACAAAGAAAGGTAATATGCATGCGAATCTGCATTGCACTAAGAGGACCCCAATCCTTACACAATATTTCTCTAGCACACTTCGAGTTATGCAAAATCCATATCATGTCAGATAGAAATATACGAGCCAGCGAAAAGAACGGAATTGTCGGAATATGAAAATACCTCATTTTCTCCTCCTTGTAGAACAATCAGTTTAGCTATGAAAACTTGATGCATGGACGCTTGGCTAGGAAGAGAAGAAAAGAAAAAAAATCAAGCAACTATTAATATAACTTGACTCACTGAAGCTAGGGTTGTGCACCTGTTAGTTGAATCACGTGCAAGTTCTCAGGAAGCAATTAATCAAGTCATGTAGTCGCTACCGGATCAACCCACCAGCATGCTTAACATGTACTCATGTGTATTGCTGGGAAAGAATCAAGCTAGTCAGCACCCTGCAGCTCGTAGTTAGTTCGGATTCCCATGTATATTTTTATGGGCCAGGTTACAATATGTGGTCGGCCACTTCGTTTTTGCTTCAGTTAAGTTTCCTTTAAAGATACATTCTGATTTCGTTCGTATTGTCCCGGTTTTCTTTGTTTGCACATATGTCTGTCAAATGGACAAAACTAAAAAATAGTGCACATAAAACTACTCAAGACGGGACGAAACAAAGTGGAAACAAACCAAGAATATTTATTCCCTTTAATAGTAGGTATAGATATAGTCATTTAGACCGTGCAACTTTCGTCCAAGTTAATCTGTTGAATGTTGGTCATGATTTGGGAAGAATAATCCGCGGACATCTCCTCTGGTTTGAATGCGGGTACTGAATGCTTCATGAACAATTTCATTAAGCAGCTTTAGTATCGATGCTTCCCACAATTCTGATCATTTGATAATTGTTAGAGTTGTGTTGAATATTGTGTACAAGGTAGGTTACAGTTGGACTCTGAGTAGTATTGTGTTTAGATAGGATATACTCGTGTCATAGGACACTTGTATTCTAGGTCTCTCATATATAGTGAGGTTAGACCCATGATGTACCTATGCCAAAATAATAGCACAGGAACGCAGGGGAAGCCGGTGGCATGTGCCGGCGTCCAGGGCGACCGGGTGCGGTTGTAGCGCTGTCATGGGAAGGAGCGCCCATAGCTAGGCCCCGGGGATGTAGCCATATGGATGAACCTCATTAACAAATCTCGATGTCGTATTCGTGTGATTGCTTGATCCTCGGATGATAGACGGTGGCCTCAGATTTATTTTAATAAGTGGTATCATGAAATAGGTTGTTCGGATGATTCAGAGGAAGGGTTGAATCGAGATGAGATTGCCACTGGTTGCGGCATGGTTCTCGATGAGATCAGAAGAGCAATCGGAAGCGGCTGGTTGTTGATTGGAAGCATTGCCTAGTGGCCACAGTTGAGATTGAGAAGAGCAGTTTTAAGTGAACTCGGCGAGATTGGATCTGCGAAAGGCTTGCGTGTGCGCATTGCGGCAGCAGGGACGAACGGGCGAGCGTTCATGGCCATTGACGAAATTGGACAAAAACACACAAAATTAGGCTAGAAAACGAAGAGGGGAGGCTCCAAAATCGTGATCAACGTGGCTCATGATACCAAGATGATGTAAAGGGTGGAACCCTAGGGGCCGATCTTTCACGATTTGGAGGGGATTACCGAAGATCACGATGAACACACGAGGGAAAACACGAGGGAAAACGGGATAAAACACTCAAATCAACGGGATGCGATTACACATGTGCTAGATCCGAGTACACAACAAGACACACGATCCAAACACAACAAGCGATGATACAAACGGTAGGTAGTCCTTGTCGATCCGTGAGGAGACGGGGTCTTGAATCCACGAGGGGACCTTCCCTTGCGAGGTCTTGAATCCACTTGGGATCTTCTCCGCGGAGGCCTCTGTCCCCAATGGAGTATGTACCAAGTGGATGAGCAATGCTCTATCTCTAAATGAGCTAAACTAGTGCTAGCCCTAGAAAAGTGGAGGTGGAGTCGTATATATAGTCTAGAGGGGAGAAGGGGTACATGGGCCTCGACCCTAATCGTTGTGCGCAGACATGCGTCGGTCGACCGGTCGCTACCGGGCGTCCGGTGGCTCGCGAGGGTCTGGTCGTCCGGTAGTGGTCGGACATCCGGCGTTTTGGCTCTGGACGGGCGATGTCGGCTTTCAGGTCGGGTCGGACGTCCGGTCCTTGGTCGTCCCATCTGTCTCGGACTTCTGTTATTTTGGCTCTGTGGAGTGGCACCGGATGTCTGAAAGGGCTTGGTCATCCGGTCGCTCGGAAGTGTCGAACATCCGGTCCGTGTCGAACGTCCGGCCATTGTAGCACTCGCTGGATGGGATCTTAGTTGGCTGGTGTTCCAGGCTTCGGATGTCCGGCCCGGTCCGGTCGTCCGGAGGCTGAAGCTTTCTGGCAACTCCTTCTTGTGCTTGCACTCGGTG
Source organism: Aegilops speltoides (assembly GCA_021437245.1). Lineage (NCBI taxonomy): Eukaryota > Viridiplantae > Streptophyta > Magnoliopsida > Poales > Poaceae > Aegilops > Aegilops speltoides. The sequence goes on from CM038143.1 coordinate 324,613,414, forward strand.
TCCTCGCCGCCTTGTCCACTTGCCGTAGTATCTTCACATCCATCCTCCCGATATCTGATAACGTATAGTGTCTCCACTTTAGGTAGTAGAAATGTCTCACATGCATCATTTGGAAGATCGTTAAGGAGAGATATCACCTTGGTTTCGAGTGCTCTTGCATGAGATCGTGTCATCAGTCCACTTGGTACTTGAGGAGACGGATCCATGGGGTTGACCATAGGATGTTCCGCATCATCTCCCCCCTGGGAAAGATCCAACTTCGGACCGGAAACCTCATCACCATGGTAGGAAGAGAGATCCTTGATGTTGAAGATGCCGCTCATGGAGTACTTATAGCGCGAGATATCGAACTTATAGGTGTTGTTGTTGTATCATTTGAGCACCTTGAAGGGTCCGTCGGCTTGTGGTAGTAGCTTGGACTTGTGCTAGTTGGGGAAGCATTCCTTTAGAAGGTGTATCCACACGAGATCTCCAATGTTGAATATCATGGGTTGCTTTTTGAAGTTGATCTTGGTCGCGAGTCGTTGAACTTGACGCTCGATAGTGTGCCTTGTATCTTCGTGCATCTTCTTGAGATAGCTTGCTCGGGCACTTGCGTCCATGTTGATGCGCTCTTGTAGTGGAAGAGGGAGAATTTCCAATGGGGACAATGGATTGAAGCCGTAGACGACCTCGAAGGGAGACTTGCCGGTAGTCAAATGACTTGCACGGTTGTAGGTGTACTCGGTGATGGGTAAGCACTCCTCCAACTCCTTGATGTTCTTCTTGATCAACACGCGTAGGAGAGTAGATAGCGTCTGGTTTGTGACCTTTGTTTGCCGTCGGTTTGTGGATGGTATGCTGAAGAGAATAAGAGGTTGATTCCGAGCTTAGCGCCAAGCGTATTCCAAAAGTAGCTAAGGAACTTGATGTCACGGTTTGACACGATAGACTTGGGAACTCCATGTAGATGCAAGATTTCCCTACAAAAGAGATTGGCAACATTTTGGGGAACGTTGCAGAAAATAAAAAATTTCCTATGGTTTCACCAAGATCCATCTATGAGTTCATCTAAGCAACGAGTGATAGGAGTGCATCTACATACCCTTGTAGATCGCGAGCGGAAGCGTTCAAGAGAACGGGGATGATGGAGTCGTACTCGCCGTGATCCAAATCACCGATGACCAAGTGCTGAACGGACAGCACCTCCGCATTCAACACACGTACGGAGCGGATGACGTCTCCTCCTTCTTGATCCAGCAAGGGGGGAGGATAGGTTGAGGAAGAAGGTTCCATCAGCAGCACGACGGCGTGGTGGTGGTGGAGATGCAGTACTCTGGCAGGGCTTCGCCAAGCAACTGCGGGAGGAGGAAGAGGTGTAGCAGGGGGAGGGAGGCGCCAAGACTCGGGGTGCGGCTTCCTCCTCCCCTCCTTATATAGGCCCCGAGGGGGCCGCCCTGAGATGGGAATCGCCAGGGGGCGGCGCAGGGAGGTGGAGTGCCCCCAAGGCAAGTGGTGCGCCCCACCCTAGGGTTTCCAACCCTAGGCGCGAGGGCCAAGGGGGGGGCACCAGCCCACTAGGGGCTGGTTCCTCCCACTTCAGCCCACTGGCCCTCCGGGATAGGTGGCCCCACCGATGGACCCCGGACCCTTCCGGTGGTCCCACAATCTACCGGTGACCCGAAACTTTCCCGATGGCCGAAACAGCACTTCCTATATATAAATATTCACCTCCGGACTATTCCGCAACTCCTCGTGATGTCCGGGATCTCATCCGGGACTCCGAACAACATTTGGTAATCACATACAAGTCTTCCCAATAACCCTAGCGTCACCGAACCTTAAGTGTGTAGACCCTACGGGTTCGGGAGACATGCAGACATGACCGAGACGGCTCTCCGGTCAATAACCAACAGCGGGATCTGTATACCCATGTTGGCTCCCACATGCTCCTCGATGATCTCATCGGATGAACCACGATGTCGAGGATTCAATCAACCCCATATACAATTCCTTTGTCAATCGATGCGTTACTTGCCCGAGACTCGATCGTCGGTATCCCAATACCTCGTTCGGTCTCGTTACCAGAAGTCACCTTACTCATCATCGTAATGCATGATCCGTGACCAAACACTTGGTCACTTTGAGCTCATTATGATGATGCATTACCGAGTGGGCCCAGAGATACCTCTCCGTCATACGGAGTGACAAATCCTCTCGATCCGTGTCAACCCAATGACACTTTCGGAGATACCTGTAGTGCACCTTTATAGTCACCCGCTTATGTTGTGACATTTGGTACACCCAAAGCACTCCTACGGTATCCGGAGTTACACGATCTCATGGTCTAAGGAAAAGATACTTGACATTTGGAAAGGCTCTAGCAAACGAACTACACGATCTTGTGCTATGCTTAGGATTGTCTTGTCCATCACATCATTCTCCTAATGATGTGATCCGTTATCAACGACATCTAATGCCCATAGTCAAGAAACCATGACTATCTGTTGATCGACGAGCTAGTCAACTAGAGGCTTACTAGGGACATATTATGGTCTATGTATTCACACGTGTATTACGATTTCCGGATAATACAGTTATAGCATGAATAAAGACAATTATCATGAACAAGGAAATATAATAATAATCTTTTATTATTGCCTCTAGGGCATATTTCCAACAGTCTCCCACTTGCACTAGAGTCAATAACTAGTTACATTGTGATGAATCGAACACCCATAGAGTTCTGGTGTTGATCATGTTTTGCTCGCGAGAGAGGTTTAGTTAGCGGATCTGCAACATTCAGATCCATATGTACTTTGCAAATATCTATGTCTCCATCTTGAACATTTTCACGGATGGAGTTGAAACGACGCTTGATGTGCTGGTCTTCTTGTGAAACCAGGCTCCTTGGCAAGGGCAATAGCTCCAGTGTTGTCACGGAAGAGTTTGATCGGCCCTAACGCATTGGGTATGACTCCTAGGTCGGTGATGAACTCCTTCACCCAAATTGCTTCATCGCGCTGCCTCGAGGCTGCCATGTACTCCGCTTCACATGTAGATCCCGCCACGACGCTTTCTGCTTACCGCACCAGATTCTCGCTCCACCATTCAACATATACATGTATCCGGTTTGTGACTTAGAGTCATCGGATCTGTGTCGAAGCTAAGCGTCGGCGTAACCCTTCTGACGAGCTCTTCGTCACCTCCATAAACGAAAACATGTCCTTTGTCCTTTTCGGTGCTTCAGATATTCTTGACCATCTGTCCGGTGTTCCTTGCGGGATTACTTTGGTACCTTCCTACCAAACTTACGGCAAGGTTTACATCAGTCAGTACACAAGATGGCATACATAATAGATCCTATGGCTGAAGCATAGGGATGACACTCATCTCTTCTTTATCTTTTGCCGTGGTGCGGCATTGAGCCGAGCTCAATCTCACACCTTGCAATCTGAGCAAGAACCCTTTCTTGGACTGATCCATTTTGAACTTCTTCAAAATCTTATCAAGGTATGTGCTTTGTGAAAGACCTATGAGGCGCCTCGATCTATCCCTATAGATCTTAATGCCTAATATGTAAGCAGCTTCTCCAAGGTCCTTCATTGAAAAACACTTATTCAAGTAGGCCTTAATGCTGTCCAAAGTTCTATATCATTTCCCATCAAGAGTATGTCATCTACATATAATATGAGAAATGCTACAGAGCTCCCACTCACTTTCTTGTAAACACAGGCTTCTCCATAAGTCTGCATAAACCCAAACGCTTTGATCATCTCATCAAAGCGAATGTTCCAATTCCGAGATGCTTGCACCAGCCCACGCTGGAGCTTGCATACTTTGTTAGCATTCTTAGGATCGACAAAACCTTCCGGCTGCATCATATACAGTTCTTCCTTAAGATGTTCGTTAAGGAATGCCGTTTTGACGTCCATCTGCCATATCTCATAATCATAGTATGCGGCAATTGCTAACATGATTCGGACGGACTTCAGCTTCGCTACGGGAGAGAATGTCTCATCGTAGTCAACCCCTTGAACCTGTCGATAACCCTTAGCGACAAGTCAAGCTTTATGGATGGTAACATTACCATCTGCGTCCGTCTTCTTCTTAAAGATCCATTTGTTTTCTATCGCTCGCCGATCATCGGGCAAGTCTTTCAAAGTCCATACTTTGTTTTCATACATGGATTCTATCTCGGATTGCATGGCTTCAAGCCATTTGTTGGAATCTGGGCCCGCCATCGCTTCTTCATAGTTCGAAGGTTCACCGTTGTCTAACAACATGATTTCCAAGACAGGGTTGTCGTACCACTCTGGTGCGGAACGTGTCCTTGTGGACCTACGAAGTTCAGTAGCAACTTGATCCGAAGTACCTTGATCATCATCATTATTTTCCTCTCCAGTTGGTGTAGGCACCACACGAACATTTTCCTGAGCGGCACTACTTTCTTGTTCAAGAGGTAGTACTTCATCGAGTTCTACTTTCCTCCCACTTACTTCTTTTGAGAGAAACTCTTTTTCCAGAAAGGATCCGTTCTTGGCAACAAAGATCTTGCCCTCGGATCTTAAGTAGAAGGTATACCCAATGGTTTCCTTAGGGTATCCTATGAAGTCGCATTTTTCCGACTTGGGTTCGAGCTTTTCAGGTTGAAGTTTCTTGACATAAGCATCGCATCCCCAAACTTTTAGAAACGACAGCTTAGGTTTCTTCCCAAACCATAATTCATATGGTGTCGTCTCAACGGATTTAGACGGAGCCCTATTTAAAGTGAATGTAGCTGTCTCTAGAGCGTATCCCCAAAATGATAGCGGTAAATCGGTAAGAGACATCATAGACCGCACCATATCCAATAGAGTGCGATTACGACGTTCGGACACACCGTTCTGTTGAGGTGTTCGGTAGGCGTGAGTTGTGAAACGATTCCACATTTCCTTAAGTGCGCACCAAATTCGTGACTTAAATATTCTCCTCCACGATCTGATCGTAGGAACTTTATCTTTCGGTTGCGTTGATTCTCTACCTCATTCTGAAATTCCTTGAACTTTTCAAAGGTCTCAGACTTGTGTTTCATTAAGTAGACATACCCATATCTACTCAAGTCATCAGTGAGAGTGAGAACATAACGATATCCTCCGTGAGCCTCAACGCTCATTGGACTGCACACATCGGTATGTATGATTTCCAACAAGTTGGTTGCTCGCTCCATTGTTCCGGAGAATGGAGTCTTGGTCATCTTGCCCATGAGGCATGGCTCGCATGTGTCAAATGATTCATAATCTAGAGACTCTAAAAGTCCATCAGCATGGAGCTTCTTCATGCGCTTGACACCAATGTGACCAAGGCGGCAGTGCCACAAGTATGTGGGACTATCGTTATCAACTTTACATCTTTTGGTATTCACACTATGAATATGTGTAACATTACGCTCGAGATTCATTAAGAATAAACCATTGACCATCGGGGCATGACCATAAAACATATCTCTCATATAAATAGAACAACCATTATTCTTGGATTTAAATGAGTAGCCATCTCGTATCAAACGAGATCCGGATACAATGTTCATGCTCAAACTTGGCACTAAATAACAATTATTAAGGTTTAAAACTAATCCCGTAGGTAAATGTAGAGGTAGCGTGCGACGGCGATCACATCGACCTTGGAACCATTCCCGACGCCAAGATCGTCACCTCGTCCTTCGCCAGCCTCCGCTTATTCGCACCTCCTGCTGTGAGTTACAAATATGAGCAACGACAACGGTATCAAATACCGGGAGTTACTACAAGTCTTGGTAAGGTACACATCAATTACATGTATATCAAATATACCTTTAGTGTTGCGGCCTTCTTGTCCGCTAAGTACTAAAGGCAGTTCCGCTTCGAAAGGACCCTTCCTTTGCAATAAAAGCACTCAGTCTCGTGCTTGGGTCCATTCTTTGACTTCTTCCCAAGAATCGGCTTACCGGGCGCGGCAACAACCTTGCCGTCCTTCTTGAAGTTCTTCTTACCCTTGCCCTTCTTGAACTTGGTGGTTTTATTGACCATAAACACTTGATGTTCTTTCTTGATTTCTACCTCTGCCGACTTCATCATTGAAAATACTTCGGGAATAGTTTTCACCATTGTCGGTGTCAAAACCGGCGTATCTCGGGTAGGGGGTCCCGAACTGTGCGTCTAGGCGGATGGTAACAGGAGACAAGGGACACGATGTTTTTACCCAGGTTCGGGCCCTCTCGATGGAGGTAAAACCCTACTCCTGCTTGATTGATATTGATGATATGGGTAGTACAAGAGTGGATCTACCACGAGATCAAGGAGGCTAAACCCTAGAAGCTAGCCTATGGTATGATTGTTGTAATGGTTGTGTCCTACGGACTAAAACCCTCCGGTTTATATAGACACCGGAGAGGGCTAGGGTTACAGTCGGTTACAATGGTAGGAGATCTACACACCAGATTGCCAAGCTTGCCTTCCACGCCAAGGAAAGTCCCATCCAGACACGGGACGAAGTCTTCAATCTTGTATCTTCATAGTCTTGGAGTCTGGCTGACGATGATAGTCCGGCTGTCCGGACACCCCTTAGTCCAGGACTCCCTCAGTAGCCCCTGAACCAGGCTTCAATGACGATGAGTCCAGCGCGCATATTATTCGGCATTGCAAGGCGGGTTCCTCCGAATAATTCATAGAAGATTGTGAACAACAGGATAGTGTCCGACTCTGCAAAATAAATTCCACATCCCACCGTAGAGAGAATAATATGTACACAAGTTCAATCTGCTGACGTATTCTGTGGCATGACATCACGCCACTACCAAGCCTTTACTTGAATCGTTTTTTATTATACCACCTCAGCGCGTTTAGCGAAGCGGTTTCCTTGGCACATCTTGTCGAAGCAGAGATTGTGTTCCCCCTATATCGGGATTCCCATTAATACGGACGTGGGTAACCCAACCGCGCCATTGATGGTGGCTCTTGGGAGATAAGCGAGTTTTACCAGGCCGGTGGGGACGCATAGTCTTCGTCCGCCTATATATAAGGGGATAAGGATCCACCTTTTTATATATGCCTTCTTCCTCCTTTGCTTATCCATCTCCGCGCACTCGAGCTCCAGTGCCCAAGTCCGCACATCTCGTCTCGACCTTCTCCAGTCATGTCCGGAGCGAGAGGCAAGTGGTTGGCCTCCTCCGTTATGGAGGAGCACATCCAGAAGCTGCGCGGCGCCGGATACCTTTCCAGCGACATCGCGCACCGGCTGCCCGACGAGGGGCAGCTCATCCCTACCCCCAGGCCCCATGAGAGGGTCGTATTCCTTCCCCACTTCCTCCGCGGACTGGACTTCCCACTTCATCCCTTCGTCCCGGGGCTCATGTACTACCACGGCCTGGACTTCCACGATCTGGCACCAAACTTCATCCTCAACATCTCGGCGTTCATCGTCGTGTGCGAGGCCTTCCTCTGCATCCAGCCCCACTTCGGCTTGTGGCTCAAGACCTTCAATGTCAAGCCGAAGGTTGTAAAGGGCGTCCAAGCGGAGTGCGGAGGCGCCATGGTGGGCAAAATGCCCAACGTCACCTGGCTCGAGGGGGCCTTCATGGAGTCCATCAAGGGGTGGCAATCAGGGTGGTTCTACATCACCGAGCCGCGTGACCCTAAATGGGTAGCGGCCCCCGAGTTCAGATCTGGTATCCCCATGCAGCTCACCTCCTGGAAAGAGAAGGGTTTGCTATGGGGCAGTTCGGAGGAGCTGACAGGACTCCAGTCCCGTCTCCAGACCTTGGTGAACAAGAAGCTTAGGCTTGTCAATGTGATCCTAGTCATGCTCGTCCGCCGGATTCTCCCCTGCCAACAGCGGGCCTTCAATTTGTGGGAGTTCGATCCGGCACAACACCGGACCCTCAGCGGGCTCTTCGACACAACGTACGAAGCTGCCTGGAGGGTGCTATTCAAGGGCAGAGAAGCCCCCGCGTCCGCGACTGAAGATCGCGGATTCAGGACCAAGCGCCCGGCCGGCGGGGTAAACTTTGTTATCCTCTATGGGACACTTATTTTCTTTCATAGTTTAATTCTATGTGGGATCTAAAACTCCCAATGCCTTTGACAGGACTGGCAGAGGACGTCCAGACAGGTAGACTGTCCGGCTCCCCTTCCCGAAGACCCAACGGATGCCCGTTTAACGGGGCTGTTAGTCCCGGCACTTTCTGTGGTGCCGGAGAAGAAGGCCAAGAAGAAGGCCACGGGAACTCGAAGAAGTTCCTGGCGCCAGGTGATATCGGACTCATCGTCCGATGGCTCCGAGGCGGACTCCTCCCCCGAAGACAAGGAGGAGAAAGAGGACTCTCCCCCAGAGTGGGAAGAGAGGAAAAAGAAGGCTTCCCCAACGGGGGAGGCCGAAGGGTCCAAGAGGGGAAGGACTCTTCCCCCGAATAGCTCCGCCAACGCCAACGTTGGCGACGAAGAGTGGCCCTCAAGGGCCAGGCCTCCGGCAAGATCGTAAGTATCTAGATTCCTGATTTATAATTTCTCTTTTGTGTCACATAGTGTCCTTCTAATGCCGCACACAACCTGTAGTCAGGCCGATGATGACCTCCCCGCTTCATCGAGCGGGTCCTTGGCTCCGTCGGACGTGGATTCCATTCCGACCGCCTCCACCCCTCGTGATGCTGACGATGCCGAGGTGGGATCCCAGGAGGGAACCCATCAGGCGGAGGCTCTGGAGGTGCTGCAAGGCAGCCTCCCGGACTTTGCGCCGGACTCCATGCCGGAACCCGCAGTGGTTCCGGAGCCCGGCAGGCGGCCCTTCGTAAGAAGGGCAAGATCGTGACGCCGGCAGCCTCCATCCAACCGGAGGCGCCGGACAACTTGTTGGAGGCGCTTAACGGCGCTTCCATCGAAGAAGAACACCGCACTATCATGAGTGCGGTGATTGAAGGTTCACCGCCAAGAGCGGGCCGACCGAAGCTCCGAGAGCCTTCTAACAGGCTTTGAGGTAAGAAGTTTAAAATATGTAATGTGATACTGCATAGACAAGAGCCCTCGATGCTCGGTTTGGTGTTCGGAAAGAAAAACGGACTGAGGATCTAAAAAGATATACGCAGGAGTGCTAAAATTATGTCAATATGGGTTTGCAGGTTGTCTTGCTGACCTCTGCCAGACCGATCATGGAGGTCGGTGATTTAAAGCAGGACCTCAAGCGGTCCGAGCAAGAGCTCGGCCTTGCCAAGAAGCAGCTCGAGGACAAAGAGGGTGAGTAACACCACTTTTAAATTTGTACCTTACAGAAAAGGATTTTGGTTGCAATAGAAATAACAGGGATAACATGGGTACTGCAGGGGCCACAAACGAGGTGGCAACCCTGAAGGGGGTCCGCGGCCGAACACAATGCGGCCGCGGAACAAGCGGAGCAAGAGAAGCAGGAGGCGCGGGTGGCGGAGGTGCGGCAAGAGCTCCAGGCTCTCATGGAAAAGCATGAGAGTTTGGAGCGCGACTCGAAGACTCGAGAGTCCGAGCTTGCCTCGGCTCTTGAAAGTGCCAAAGCCGCTAAGGCCGAGGCCCGTAAGGCCCTCCAGGAGATTGAGGCGGTGAAGAAAATAGCGGCGGGTAAGGCATTTTTCATGCAAAGCAAGCATGTGAATGTAAATTACCTGTTACTTACCCGAATTCGGAGCTCTCCAGGGGCGTTGCAGATCTGCCTCAGAGCGTGTCCGATGCCGCTGCATTCTACGGGCCGAGGAGGGAGCTCAACGGAGAAGGTCTTCGGTCTCAAGACGCCGAGGCGGACATCCGTGCCCCTAGCGACCAGTGAAGCAGCTGGTCGAGCTCCACAGGTAGCCGAAAGGCCATGAAGGGCCTCATAGTCCGGTGTGGCTGGAGAGGCCATGCCCGGGAGCTACTTCGCCTCGTCGCGGGCTGGTGGATGCGTGCCCTCGGTGGAGGTCATCAAGCGCCCGCCGCATTGAAGGTGCCTGCGGGCCCTTGCCCGCAAAAGGTGCATTGGGGCAGGTTGGATGTCGAGAAGCTTATCACAGACGCGCCGCCAGCGGGCAAGGAGTATCGTCGCCAAAATGTACTATAAGAGTGTCCTGAAGGGTGCCCGCAAGATTGCGGATGAGTGCCCTAGAGATGTAATTTTTGAATAGACTCGCAATGTGTTATCCTGTGCGCTGAAAACTTTGTTCATATGCGCTTAGCAACGCTTTTTAATTTAAAATATTACCTTCTGTGCGGCCGCTTATCAAATCGAGAGATGGCAAGTCGTCGGCTTCAGCCCCATGCCACAGTCTTTGGGGTGTTCGGATAAACTTGAGCGCTCTTGTTCCCATTTTGGGTCCATCTAGGAGGCGCTCAACGCAACGAACAAGGCAACCGGACTTATAATTCTTGAACACTCTCACTTAGCCATAGAATTCTATAATTTTAAATTTCGGCGAAGCCCCTAGTGTTTGGAAGACCGAATTCGGGGCGCTATCCACGCCTTGGCCGGACACAGCTGGTTCCTTGCTCTAAGCGGCATAAGTCTTTAGGGACTCGAAAAGACCTCTCGAACAGCGACCTGCTCTCGCCTTATCATGACAGTCAGTTTTAGCTTTCTCCTCGAGGCGCCGCCCAGCTCAACCAGTATGCAATCGCAGTGGTTCTCCCAAAGGCTACCTTAGCCGACTGAACGGAACGTAAGGTACCAAAACATGGGAGCCGGGCAAACCCAACTATTGACCCAAGACATGATTCGAGCCGATGCATATAGTGCTATAAGTTCGGGTGCCGACTTGTGAAAGTGTTCGGACTTATCACACCATAATGCGGTGAACATAAGCCCTCGGTGTATTCGGCCGCACCAAAGTGTACGGATGCAAGATGTCATAGATGAACATATAATAAAAAGAAAGGAATGCAATTATAAACAGAAAGTGATGCATTGTTTATTCCAGGAATTCTGCTATGAGTGCAGAACGATACAAATGGTGCGGTAAGCAAGGGTGTAAGGGCATATTCATTTCCCAGTGGTTTTGGTGATTGATGACAACGCTTTTGCGGACTAATCGCGTGCGTTAAGTTCTTTCAGAGAAGCATTCATTGGCACGAGACGATTTCCTCCCCTCGTGTTTTTACTCAAGACGGTGTTACTCCTGCGCTTAGTTGGACTAGTTCCGAGGAGTCACCGTACTATTAAGAGGGATCCGCTGGTAAGACGGGTGGAATCAACACGCACACATCCTTCTCACACCCATCGCCTTCCCGTCGCATCTTTGAGCTGCTCTTTTCTTCCGGTTCCTCGTCGCCTGCGCGCGTAAGCAAGATCACGATCTACAGCGGTAGTACCGCCGAAGCCCCACAGCGGTAGTACCGCTCCGTAGAGCGGTAGTACCGCCCTCAGCGGTAGTACCGCTCCGCAGAGCGGTAGTACCGCTCGGGGGCTCGGCCGTAGTACCGCCGTAGTACCGCGCCTACTACCGCCTCGATTCGGGACGATGTTTTCTCGTGTCGAGTTTTGCGGCACTACCAGCGGAAGTGGAAGCGGTAGTACCGCTCCCAGCGGTAGTAACGCCCTGCTCAGCGGTAGTACCGCCTGGGGCCATGGTCTGGTTTCCTCTTAGCGGTAGTACCGCTGAGGAGGAGCGCAGATCGCCTCAGCGGTAGTACCGCCTTCCCCAATGGTAGTACCGCCTGTCTTGGGCTGCTCGATGGGGTAACGGTTGGATATGTTCCCCACTATATAAAGAGGTCTTCTTCCTCCTTGTTGACCTACCTCTTTCCCCCAAAGCTCCATTGTTGCTCAAAGCTCCATTTTCGCCGATTCACTCCCCAGCCAATCAAACTTGTTGATTTGCTCGGGATTGGTTGAGAAGGCCTAGATCTACACTTCCACCAAGAGAAATTTGATTCCCCACTTATCCCTTGCGGATCTTGTTACTCTTGGGTGTTGAGCACCCTAGATTTGTTGAGGTCACCTCGAAGCCATACTCCATTGTGGTGAAGCTTCGTGGTGGTGTTGTTGTTGGGAGCCTCCGATTGTTGTGGAGATTGCCCCAACCTTGCTTGTAAAGGTTCGGTCGCCGCCTTCAAGGGCACCAATAGTGGAATCACGGCATCTCGCATCGTGTGAGGCGTGAGGAGAATACGGTGGCCCTAGTGGCTTCTTGGGGAGCATTGTGCCTCCACACCGCTCTAACGGAGACGATTTCCTCAAAAGGAAGGAACTCCGTAACACATCCTCGCCTTCACCGCTCCACTCTTGGTTATTTCGTGCCTTTACTTTCGCAAGCTTATTTATTGTTACATCTCTTGCTTGCTTGCTTGTTAGTTGATATTGCATCATATAGGTTGCTCACTTAGTTGCATATCTAGACAACCTATTTATTGCAAAGTTTAATTTGGCAAAGAAAAGCTTAAAATTGTTAGTTGCCTATTCACCCCCTCTAGTCAACCATATCGATCCTTTCAATTGGTATCGAGCCTCGTCTCTTTATTAAGGACTTTGCCGTCCAAGAGTATGGTTGACACCACCGATGGTGCGGAGGAACACTCGTGTGAATCCCATCTCGCCTTCGTCGAAGGGGAACCTCGGTCTCGTGAGGAGTTCAATGTGGCTTTGGACACATTGAAAACCTCCATGACGGCCGAGGTTAAAAGCATGTTTAATGATTTCTTAGAGGGCTTAAACTATCTACCGACCTATGAAAGTGGGTGATCCCACTAACAAGGTGACGGATGCTTTCTCCGATAAGGGGAAGCTAACAATGAAAAGAGTCCTTCTATTAGTGGTAGAAATGGCACCGCATCTTTGCCCATGTGGAACCCCGGTCTATGGAGGGCCTATCCTCCACTCATTTAAATCATGCTGGTCCACCTCCTAAGTATGAAAAAGGTGTAGATTTTGATAATTGGGTCTATCGCTTAAGCGTCATTTGAAACATGTGAACACTAACCTTTGGAGAGTTATTGAAGAAGGTTTTATCCTCATGACCCAAGCAACTTCACCCCTCGAGAAGCCGTGGACAACCAATTCAATGAGAGTGCTCTTCATCATTCAAGATGCAATTCTTCCCAAGATCTCCTCACCTTCGACCTCATGTCGTGGCTAAAGAAGCATGGAAATGTGTTGAGGGCCTCTATCGTGGAAGTGCTAGCATTCAACGGTCCAACTATGAAGTTGTGCAAGATGAAGCCGACGAGTTTGCAATGAAAGAAGATGAAGAACCTCGTGAGCTCTTTCAAGAGTAACCAAACTCATGGTGGCACTTCGAGATCATGGAAGCAAGGATACGGATGACAATTGATCAAGCGAAAGTTTCTCAAGGCCATGATGCCCTACAACAAAGCCATGTCCTCCGTCATTCGTCAACGATCGACCGGACTTCCACACCATGACCTCAAGTGAAGTGTTGGATGAGTTTGTTGCAATGAGCATCTTGGACAAGACCGCCAAAATGCGGTGCTCCGCTCTCAAAGAGCTAAGAAGCCTAACCTTGCCTTGAAGGCCAAGGTCATTGCGAAGAAGAGGAAGAAGTGGAAGATGAGGAAAGCAACCCGAAGACACCAAGTTTGACTACCATGAGCACATGGCACTTGCTTCAAGACAGTTTTGGAGCAAGAAGAGCTCAAGACCCAACTTCAACAAGAATAACTCAAGTGGCGCCAAGGGCAAGCAACGAGTCGAACTTGCTTCAACTGTGGCAATGTGAGCCATTTCGCTGCGGATTGTCCTTACGAGAAGAGGGAAGACAATGGTGGCAAGTTCATTCGGAAAGACAAAGCCAAGTCCATCCCCAACAAGAACAACTTCGCCAAGAAGACTCCCACTCGTGGGTTGGTGGTTCAAGAAGAATACCAAGAGGATGATGATGATGATGAGAATGAAGAAGCAACGCCATGGCATCCATTGCCATTGCTACTCCTGGGTGTCTCTCTCGAGTCACCCAACGAAAACATCACCGCTAGATGCCTCATGGCTAAGGCTTCAAACAAGGTAACCCCAACATCACAACCACCATCATTTCTAATCCTCCGTGGAGGATTGCATAGATGGACATGTTGAGTCTAATGAAGAAGTGAATGAATTAGAGTTATTCATGAGTAAGCTCAAGGAAAGTCCAAGAAGCACTTTGTTGCTCTCTTGGAACAACTTGGTGAGGCCAATGACTTGATCGAGGCTCACGAAGAAACCATCTCCAAGATGGAAGGTCATAGTCGTGACTATGCCGATGAGATATCGGATCTCTAATGCTCTTGAGGAAGAGCGTGCATCGCTTTACTCTTGAGGAGTCACACAATGATGCCCATGCTAAGTTAACGAAAGATCTTGATCATGCTCTTGTCATGTCTCGTGTGCTAACCTCCGAGAAGGCTAAACTTGGGGTTGATCATGCTAGACTCAAAGAGGAGTTTGAGATACTTGACAAGGCCCACAAGGTCTTAAAGGTACTCATGCGAGCCTCAAAGAGTCTCATGCTCAACTCCAAGTTAAGCTAATCAAGGAAAAAGCCACCTTTCCTCATATGGTATTAATTGATAATGCATGTGCTACTAACCCTTGTTGTGAGCATGTGCATCTTGTGGAGGAAAATGCTAAGTTGAAGGATCAACTTGAGAAGGGCCTTGTGACTTGCATTCAAGGTGAGAAAACCTCAACGATCTTTTGAGCAATCAAAAGGAAGTTGTGGGCAAGGAAGGAATTGGGTTTGCACCCAAGTCCAAGAGCAAGAAGAAGAAGAACAACAAGGTTAACCGTCCTCCTCCCTCAAACAAACTTTTGTGAAAGAGGGAGACGGAGTTTCCAAGAAGAAGAAGGAGAAAGTGAAGGAAGTTGATGTTCAAAAGGGCAAGAATGTTTCTCAAACAAAGCCGGCGATTTTAACCCTTCATATGTGTTATGCCGTGCTAGTGATGGACATGTTTATGCTAAATTTGTTGGTCCCTCTTATGAGTACATTGAATGGTCCATTTGGGTTCCCAAGGCCCTTGTTACTAACATCAAAGGACCCATTACTAAATGGGTACCTAAAACCAAGCATTGATCTCGTAGGTGTTTGCTTCCTGGTGGAGGATCATGGTTGCTCGATAGTGGAGCAACAAATCATATGACCGGAGCAAGGACTTGGTGGTGGATGTGCAAGAAATTCCATCTATGCCCACCAATGTCGAGTGGGGTGATGCATCACATTCTAAGGTATTGGGTCTCGCAAGGTTGTCATCTCTCATGATCTAACGATCGAGAAAGTCATGCTTGTTGAGTCCCTTGCATTCAATTTACTTTCCGCTCATCAACTTGCACTCATGGGCTTTGCCACATTCTTTGATATTGATACCGTGGCCCTCTTGTGGAGCAAGACTCTTAAAGTAGCCTTTGTTGGGCATGTCGAGAACGGTCTCTATGTGGTTAACTTTTCGAGCAACCCACTAAGACCGCGACATGCCTAATGGCTAAAGTTGACGGGATGGCTTTGGCATCGCCGCTTAGCCCATGTCAATATGAGATCTTTGCAAAGTCTTCTCAAGGGTGACCATGTTCGTGGACTAACAAATGTGAGTTTTGCCAAAGATCGTGCTTGCAAAGGCTTGTATAGAAGGAAAGCTTCATGAAAGGCTCACCCTCCTCAACCATCATCTACTCGAAGAGACCCTTGGAGCTCCTTCACATGGATCTCTTTGGGCCTCCATCTTTGATAGTCTTGGAGGAAGAAAGTATTGCTTGGTGATTGTGGATGATTATTCAAGATACACTTGGGTATACTTCTTCAAGAGGAAGAGTGAGACCCAACAAACCGTCATCAACTTTGCAAATGAAGCTCAACGTCAACATAATGCAAAAATCTTGACAATAAGAAGCTTACAACGGCACCGAAGTTCAAGAACTACACCTTGATGAGTTTCTTAGTGATGAGGGGATCAAGCATCAATATGCGGCACCTTATACCCCTCAACAAAATGGTGTTGCGGAGAGGAAGAACCGTACGTTGATGGATGCGGCAAGGACCATGATGGCGGAGTTCAAGTCTCCATACAACTTTTGGGCCGAAGCCATCAACACCGCATGTCATGCATCCAATCGGCTCTATCTTCGCAAAGGCTTGAACAAGACTCCTTATGAGATCCTCACCGGCAACAAGCCCAACCTCAAGTACTTCCGGGTGTTCGGTTGTAAGTGTTTCATTCTCAAGAAAGGTGTTCGGTTGTCTAAATTTGAAGCTAGAGCTCATGAGGGCATATTTGTTGGTTATGCTACAAACTCTCATGCTTATCAGTGTCCTCAACAAGTCCACCGGACTTATTGAGGAGACGTAACGTGGAGTTTGACGAAAATAACGGCTCCCAAGTGGAGCAAAGTGGTACTTGTGATGTAGGTGATGAAATTCCTCCCAAGCCATAAGAAGAATGGGTATTGGTCACATCCTACCCATTGAGGAACCCCTTGTGGTCAAGGAGAAGGACAATGCTCTACTCAAGTAGAGCCATCACCTCATCAAGACCCACACGCTCAAAGAACAACGTGAAGGCCCTCAACCTCGTGAACAAGACCAAGGGCAAGATCTACCACAAGATGGTGATGAACCACTAAACGATGCCCAAGGTCAAGTTCTCCCCCTCGAGCTAGTTCAAGATCAAGATCAACCTCAAGATCAAGATCAACCTCAAGATCAAGATCAACCTCAAGATCAAGAACAAACTCAAGACGGCGCTCAAGATCTTCAAGTCAGCCCTCCTCCTTCCACACCCGAGGAGGAATTAGAGCGTCGTGCCGCGAAGATTGCTTCCAAGCTCACCTCTCAAGGCCATCTCATGGAAAATGTGGTTGGAAGCATACGCAAAGGGTAAGCACTCAGAGACAATTGGCAAACTATTGTGAACATCACGCGTTTGTCTCTTGTGTTGAACCCCAAAAGGTCTATGAGGCGCCAAGACCCGGATTGGCTCAATGCCATGCATGAAGAACTCAACAACTTCGAGTACAACAAGGTGTGGAGATTGGTGCCAAGACCATCCGGGAATCACAATGTCATTGGGACCAAGTGGATCTTCAAGAACAAGCAAGATGCCCATGGGAACATCATTCGCAATAAGGCAAGATTGGTAGCACAAGGCTACTCCCAAGTCGAGGGTATCGACTACGGTGAAACCTTCGCCCCGTTGCTCGCCTTGAATCCATTCATTTGTTGATTGCCTATGCTTCCCATCACAACTTTAAGTTGCAACAAATGGATGTGAAAAGTGCTTTTCTTAATGGTCCCATTAATGAGTTGGTCTATGTCAAGCAACCCCGGGTTCGAGGACCCCTACTTTCCGGATCATGTGTATCAACTCGATAAGGCACTCTATGGCCTTAAACAAGCCCCACGCATGGTATGATCACCTTACCGAAGTTGCTACAAGATCGTGGGTTTGAAGTAGGGCTAATCGACCCCACTCTTTTTACTAAGAAGGTCAACGGGAGTTGTTTGTATGCCAACTATATGTTGATGATATTATCTTTGGTTCCCTAACAAAGCTTTCAATGAAGAATTTGCCACCTCATGACCTCCAAGTTTAAGATGTCTTCGATGGGAGAGTTGAAGTTCTTCCTTGGTTTCGACATCAAGCAAAGAAGAGAAGGAACCTTCATCAACCAAGCCAAATATACTCAAGACATGCTTAAAAGATTCAAGCTAAGTGATGTCAAGCCGGCTACTACACCAATGCCTACCAAGTGCCAACTTGACATCGATCCCAATGGTAAAGCGGTGGATCAAAAGGTATATCGCCCATGATTGCATCCTTGCTTTACCTTTGTGCATCTAGGCCGGATATCATGTTGAGTGTGGGGATGTGTGCACGTTTTCAAGCCGCACCAAAGGAAAGTCACTTTGTGGCGGTCAGTTTAATCTTTGATATTTGGCTCATACCCCAAACTTTGGCTTATGGTACCCAAGATGAGCAAACTTCAAGCTTGAAGGTTTCACGGATTCGATTATGGAGACAAAGTGGATAGGAAGTCCACTTCTAGAGGGTGCCAATTTCTTGGTTGCTCTTTGGTAAGTTGGTCTTCCAAGAAGCAAAGTTGTGTGTCTCTCTCGTCCACCAAGCGGAGTATGTGGCGGCGGTAGTTGTTGTGCTCAACTCCTATGGATGAGGCAAACTTTAAAGGAGTACGGTGTCATTTGTGACAAAGTGCCTCTTTGGTGTGATAATGAAAGTGCCATCAAGATTTCTCTCAACCCGTGCAACACTTCAAGACAAAGCACATTGAAATTCGTATCACTTCATCCGGGATCACATTAGGCGAGGGAGATCGAGCTCAAGTATGTCAACACTCATGATAACCTTGCGGATATTTTCACGAAGCCTTTGGATGAAGCAAGATTTCATGAGTTAAGGCATGAGCTAAATATCATCGATTTGAGCAATGTGACTTGAACCCGTGCACCCCCCACCACACTCAACGTGTTGTCTAGTTTAGATGTAAGCATGGACATAGGGGGAGTGTTGTTCTCTCAATGAACTCTCCCTCCCCCCATTATGCATAAAACGATCAACTCTTTCACATTAGCCATTTTTGATGGTATTTGTGCTTCAAAGACGAGTTTTGGTCATGGACCCAAGGATAATTCTTCATGTGCCATACCAATTGACTCAAACATAGGTGGCTCGCCACCGCCTCTCTCTGAGAGAGGCCGAGCCGTTTTCGCTTTGTTTTGTTGCCTTGAAGGTGTGGTTCTGTTTTCTACTCGTGTTCCTGTCTACTTGTTGATCTTTATGTGTAATATCCTTGCCTTCCCGTGTTCTGTGCATTTTTTGGGTCTCGAGGCAGTGCTCGGTTGCTGGCGGTACTACCGCCGCTCGCGAGCGGTACTACCGCTCCCAGCGGTACTACCGCCCGCCAGCGCGGTACTACCGCTGAGAGGCGCGGGGTGGGGAGTTATATCGGGCAGGGGGAGTTTCTTCTCCCCCATACCCATTCGCACGCCCCCACGCCGCTTCTTCTTTCTCTCTCTGCAGAAGAACCGGCGGCGCGGAGGGCTCCGCGGATCTCCTCTCCGGCCATCCCTCCCCATTCCGCTCGGTGGAAACGATCCCCACCTCGCCCTCTTGCCATGGATGCTGGTATTGCCCTGTTCTTTTGTTCTTTTGTCTAGGTTTCCAATCTAGCATCTTAGGGGCAGTAGCGATTGCATCTCTAGATTTTTGGCCAAATCTAGGCTTGAGTTGGATGGAGAATGCTTCTAGGCAGTTTGGATTGATGTTTGGCTGGAGTATATTTGAATTTGGTTGGACGGTAGTGCCGGATCTGACCACGGTAGTAGGAAACGGCTGTTTCCCGCTTCGAAGCGGTACTACCGCCGCCAGTGACGGTATTACCACTTGAGCGGTATCGCCGCTTACACGGAGCGGTATTACCGCTGTGGCGGTACTACCGCTATCGATCGCGGTACTACCGCCTTCATCAAATTCCATCAGACATCGCCTTTTGGTGATATTTTGCTCGTGTTTTGTGGCTTATTCTTGTGCTTTCGGTTGTTTGCGTGTTCTGCTGTGTGGTTCCAGTGAGGGTTCCCGAGCATCCGCCTCGTCGTGTCAATCCCGCCGCAACATCCAAGCGCTATCGTACTACCGAGCCTGCGGAGGATCCTCAAGTGCTCCACCTCCACCTCCACCTCCACCTCACCTCCGTATAGCCAGAGTCAAGCCAAAGCCCGCAAGACAAAGGCGTAAATGCCGCCAAAAGAGTTCGGGCAAGGCGCCGCAAGAACCCGTATGATGTCGACTCAAGACCCCACTTTGGTCAACCGTCCCTTCCGAACAGGTTTCAGTTTGCTATCTTCTTCGATGTCATCAAGGCAAAGAAGAACTTCTATGTCAACGCACTCCATCGACATCGACCATATGGAGCAAGATCCGACTACTTTGGTGAAGCCCTTCGATGTGCACTCAGCTGAACATTCTTGGGATTTTGAAATTCAACAAGGACTTTGATGCTGATATCGTGGCCCAATTCTATGCCACGGTTCACTTTGGGACTGATGAAGGCAGGACTCTCACCGATGACCAATGGCAAGCTGCTCTCTCGTCAAGTGGAAAGCATTCATGCAGCTGATTGGGGTGCAAGATCTTGGACTTGAGTCCCCAGCTTGGCTTTCGACCTCATGCCCGCCTCCCATCGCACCCACAAGCAAGCTCTCCGCCTTCTCGCACTCAAGGTCAACCCGGATACACAGAAGGAAACATATGAGCTGCCTGCCTATCTGGATATCCTTCACCGCATCTTCAGAGAGACTCTTTTCCCTCGCATTGGGAATTTGGATCAGGTTCACTCTTATCTTGTGGATATGCTTCTGTTCTGCCAGCGTGAGAAGGAGAATCCCACCGGAGAGACCTTGGATATCTCTCATGTTATGTGGTCTGAGTTGCTGTCTGCTATCTCTGAGCGTAAGTGCCCGATCTATGGTCCTCTCATCATGTTACTCATTGAGAAGGCTTGGGATCATGTATACCCTATGGTACCTCTGGAGTGTGGAGAGTTGATCTCTCACGATGTCAAGCGTCTGAGGAAGAAGGATCACACGGGCGCTCCGGCCCCTAAGACTGGAGGTCCTTCGTCTGCTACTGCTATGGAGACAGAGGAGGAGCCTGCTGATGATGATGAGGACGAGGACTATATACCTTCATGACAGAGCCCTCGTGGGCTAAGAAGCTCAAATCTAAGATGAAGAAGTTGTTCTGCATGGAGGCTCGCGGCCAGTATATGACTCATGTGGCTGAGAAGAAGGCCCACGGTCGTCACAAGGAGCTCATGCGTCAGTTGGGTGCCACTGTCAAGAGTGGATCTGAGGACCAGCTTCGAGGAGGAGGAGGATTCAGCAAAGACCGCCCATGGACTGATTCTGAGGCTGAGCACTTCCAGACTGACGACGGTGGTGCCGATGATTCGACTGGGCTCTGATGCGTGTGTCTCTCACCTGGAGCCGTAGCATCACTCTCTTTCCTTTTTGGTGTCTCGATGCCAAAGGGGAGAGAGTTTAGGGTTTGCAGTGTGTTGCGAGTGTGTCTTTGTCGTCTCTTATCCGTGTCTTGTCGTGTTTTCCTCATTTGCTTTGGTTGGTTTGTTTGTGAGACTTTAGCTCGTGTTCGCAAGTTCGGATCATATGGTGTAATACATATGCTACCTTCCTTTCAGTAACTTTATCTATGTCTATCTAGCTCATGAGTTGCATTCGTATCTTATTATCTTCTATGCTGCTCTCATACACCATGCTTAGTTTATCGGTCTCTAACATGTAGGGGGAGCTTTGTTCCTAGTATGTGTTCTGTGCAGTCCAAAGCACTTATATAAACTAGCACACATCTAGGGGGAGCCCATCTACATTTTAGGACCGTGGGGTTTGCTTGCTTACATATATCATGCCTATGCAAATTCTGTGTTGTCATCAATCCACCAAAAAGGGGGAGATTGTAAGGGCATATAAATTTCCCAGTGGTTTTGGTGATTGATGACAACGCTTTTGCGGACTAATCGCGTGCGTTAAGTTCTTTCAGAGAAGCATTCATTGGCACGAGACGATTTCCTCCCCTCAGGTTTTTACTCAAGACGGTGTTACTCCTGCGTTTCGTTGGACTAGTTCCGTAGGAGTCACCGTACTATTAAGAGGGGATCCGCTTTGGTAAGACTGGGTGGAATCAACACGCATACATCCTTCTCACACCCATCGCCTTCCGCCGCATCTTTGAGCTGCTCTTCTCTTCGGTTCCTCGTCGCCTGTGCGGCCAGCGTACCACGATCTACAGCGGTAGTACCGCCGAAGCCCCACAGCGGTAGTACCGCTCCGTAGAGCGGTAGTACCGCCCTCAGCGGTAGTACCGCTCGGGGGCTCGGCCGTAGTACCGCCGTAGTACCGCGCCTACTACCGCCTCGATTCGGGACGATGTTTTCTCGTGTCGAGTTTTGCGGCACTACCAGCGAAGTGGAAGCGGTAGTACCGCTCCCAGTGTAGTACCGCTCCGCTCAGCCGATAGTACCGCTCTGGGCCGATGGCCTAGGTTTCCCCTTAGCGGTAGTACCACCGAGGAGGAGCGGCAATCACCGCTCTCAGCGGTAGTACCGCCTTCCCCATGATAGTACCGCTCTGTCTTGGGCTGCTCGATGGGGTAACGGTTGGATATGTTCCCCACTATATAAAGAGGTCTTCTTCCTCCTTGTTGACCTACCTCTTTCCCCAAAGCTCCATTGTTGCTCAAAGCTCCATTTTCGCCCGATTCACTCCCCAGCCAATCAAACTTGTTGATTTGCTCGGGATTGGTTGAGAAGGCCTAGATCTACACTTCCACCAAGAGAAATTTGATTCCCCACTTATCCCTTGCGGATCTTGTTACTCTTGGGTGTTGAGCACCCTAGATTTGTTGAGGTCACCTCGAAGCCATACTCCATTGTGGTGAAGCTTCGTGGTGGTGTTGTTGTTGGGAGCCTCCGATTGTTGTGGAGATTGCCCCAACCTTGCTTGTAAAGGTTCTGGCCGCCTTCAAGGGCACCAATAGTGGAATCACGGCATCTCGCATCGTGTGAGGGCGTGAGGAGAATACGGTGGCCCTAGTGGCTTCTTGGGGAGCATTGTGCCTCCACACCGCTCTAACGGAGACGCATTTCCTCTCAAAGGAAGGAACTCCGGTAACACATCCTCGCTTTCACCGTCTCCACTCTTGGTTATTTCGTGCCTTTACTTTCGCAAGCTTATTTATTGTTACATCTCTTGCTTGCTTGCTTGCTAGTTGATATTGCATCATATAGGTTGCTCACTTAGTTGCATATCTAGACAACCTATTTATTGCAAAGTTTAATTTGGCAAAGAAAAGCTTAAAAATTGTTAGTTGCCTATTCACCCCCCCCTCTAGTCAACCATATCGATCCTTTCAAAGGGTTTGGACTATTTAATCATGTCCCCCTCCAGGGGTAGGCTGCGGACTGGTGTATTTTGACAAATTTAATGCTCATAATGGAGACCACCTGAGTGTTTGTCGTAGCCTTTGTCCCTCCCTGGCTGTTGCATCGTGAGTTCGGCAGATCTATTACCGGACAGGGCCTCTGTGAACGGAGTCCTGTGGAAAAATAAAAAAAAAGGAGAAAAAAAGAGTGACGCACTTGGGAGCCCCTGGTGTGGTTTAGCCGCACTCTGGGCCTGTCGTGGTCGTGACCCTCCCCCTATGCCCATGGTATCTCCAGAGCGTAATGATGTACGCGAAGAGCTGGTCTTGCAATCATGCAAGGTCTGGGGTTGGGGCCGCATTGCTACGTGTGCTCGGAACGTGCCAGGTGGTCTTGATTGATGTTACTCCGGGCGCGTTTGGCCATGTCCGGTCGTTTAGCGGCCGGACTCGAAAATTGCCTTAAAAGGCTGCTCAGATTTCCGCCGCGAGCCGCTGTGTTCCTCCATTCGAGGGAGCGTTGTGTTTCCGCTGACCGTGATGACTCCACGAGGACTGGCATCTTGAGCTTGAGGTATGCATAATCGTCATCGTTGAATTTTGCAAACGCAGTTCGTCCGAAAGCAGAGCGTGATAGCCATCATGAACGGGACTATGTCAAGATTAACTCCTCGCTTCGAAATTATCCGGGATCCGAATACCACTTCCAGTGTGACTGAGCCTATGCAATTGGCCTCAACACCTGGTATGAAGCCTTTGAAGGTCGTCTTTGTAGGTTTAATCCTTGAGGGGTCTATGCCCATCTTGCGCACTGTATCCTGATAAAGCAGGTTCAGGCTGCTGTCGCCGTCCATCAGGACTCTAGTGAGGTGAAATCCATCGACGATTGGGTCTAAAACCAATGCGGTGAATCCACCATGGCGGATACTGGTAGGGTGGTCCCTTCGATCGAAAGTGATCGGGCAATAGGACCATGGGTTGAACTTTGGGGCGACTGGCTCCATCGCATATTCGTCCCTAAGTGCACGCTTCCGCTCCCTCTTGGGTATGTGGGTCGTGTATATCATGTTTACCGTCCGCACTTGTGGGGGAAAACCCTTCTGTCCTCTACTGTTTGGCCGTCGAGTCTCCTCCTCGTCGTCGTTGTGCAGCCCCTTGTCATTGTTTTCGGCAATTAACTTGCCTGCCTGCTTGAATACCCAACAATCTCTGTTGGTGTGATTGGCTGGCTTTTCGGGGGTGCCATGTATCTGGCAAGAGCGGTCGAGTATTCGGTCCAGGTTGGACGGACCCGGAGTAGTTCTTTTGAATGGCTTCTTCCGCTGACCGGGTTTAGAGCCTCTGAATTCGGCGTTGACTACCGTATCCTCATTGTTATCGCCGTTAACACGGCGTTTATTTTTGTTTCGACGCGACCTACCATTGTGGTCCTTAGTATCCGGACTGTCAGCATTTTTGCTGAGGTTGTTGCTGCGAGCTAGCTAGCTGTCCTCTCCCGCACAGAAGCGGGTCATGAGTGATGTGAGGGCTGCCATGGATTTCGGCTTTTCCTGTCCTAGGTGCCGGGCCAACCACTCGTCTTGGATGTTATGTTTGAAGGCTGCGAGGGCCTCTGCATCCGGACAGTCGACGATTTGATTTTTCTTTGTTAAGAACCGTGTCCAGAACTGTCTGGCCGATTCGTCTGGGTGCTGAATTATGTGGCTTAGGTCATCGGCGTCGGTGGTCGCACATATGTGCCCCAGGAAGTTGTCGAGGAATGCGGCTTCCGTGTCCTCCCAACACCCAATTGACTCTGCGGGCAAGCTGTTAAACCAATGCCGAGCTGGTCCTTTAAGCTTGAGGGAGATACTTAATGGCGTGGAGATTGCCGCCATGGGCCATATGGATGTGAAGGAGATAATCTTGATCCAAACCGCGGGGTCTGTTGTGCCATCGTAGGATTCAATGTTTATGGGTTTAAACCTTCGGGATTTGATGATCCATTACTTCGCCTCGTGAAGCATAGTGGGTGTCTTGGCGCCTCTATATTGAGCAATATCACGACGTAGCTCAAGAGAGCGTTGTCTGCTGTGTTCGGCCCGGCCGGAGTTGTTGTATCCGGCGCGACGGTAGTCGTCGTGGGTCGTGGGGCGCCCGCGTGATCCGTATATAGATTTGGATTGTCTTGCCTTGTTCTCCAATATATCCCGCAAGTCCGGCGCATTCCCTCGTGGCTTCGTACTTTTCGAGCGGTGCCGGGGTACGGTCCTGATGGAGGGCCTAGATGCCTCTCTGTCGCGACCACGGGTGGTCGGTCCGCCAGACAGCGCTGGTGATGAAGGTTTATATGCCTCCTCCTCTAGTCGGGGAGCAACTTGCGTTTTGGGTAGCTCTTGGAGGGGTTCGAGTTCATACTCTTGACCGCGAGGACCTCGGTCCATCTGCCGGCCATGAGGTCTTGATCAGCTTGAAGTTGTTGCTGCTTTTCCTTTAGGCTATTTGCCGTGGCGATAAGCCTGCGCTTAAAACGCCTTGTTCGACGGGATCCTCCGCACGCATTTAATTGCGTCGTTGAGGCTTGCCTCGTCTCCGGAGGGAGGCATGTGATTGTCATCCTCCTCATCTGCCGCTCTCTCTCGAGGGCTGGCTTCCCCGTCCTCCTGTGTTGAATCTTGCTGGAGGGGGTTATCTTCGGCACTCTCTGGGGTGTTATTATCTCCGGTACCGGAATCTCCATTCTTACTGTGGCGGGATTTAGAGTGGCGCCGCTGACGTCGGCGCTTGGGCTGTTTCTTAGAAGAATCTGCCTCCGCTGCTTCTTCGCCGTCCCCATCCTTTGGGGTGTCCACCATGGATATGTCGTATGACGAGGTGGTCTTCCAGTGTCCTGTAGGCGCTGGTTCTTGATCGTCTCCGGCATCGTCGTCCATACCGTCGATGTCTTCGGAGTCGTAGTCTAGCATGTCGGTTCGACAGTGGCTACAAAGTGGGTGGTGGGTGGGCTTTGAATTTCTTCGTCGTCCGCATCCCAACCATCCTGACCGCAATCCAGCCAGGGTTCTCCTGATAATGAGAGATGCCTTAGTGAATTTAGAATGTCGCCAAAGGGCGAGTGCTGAAAGATGTCCGCGGCAGTGAACTCCATGATCGGCGCCCAATCGGGTTCGATCGGCAGGGGCGCAGGAGGTTCGGAGTCCGGCAAGGAGTCCGGCGCCTTGGAGTCACGAGTTTTATAAGGGACAAGGTCAGTATTTGGCTCCATCGCCGTAGAAGTTGTAGCTCCCGAGGCGGTGTCCAGCCACCTGTCCTCGATCTGCGCGGTCTGCTCCAAACTGTGGGTCAGAGCGGACTCGTGTGTGGCCTCCAGGGCACTGTCCGGCGGCAGAGCTAAATCATGCCCATCGTGACAGCGCGGCATGCTCGGCCGTGGCTCGAATCCGTTGAAGATCAAGTCTCCGCGGATGTCAGCCGTGAAATTTAGGCTTCCAAATATGACCTGATGGCCAGGGGCATAGCTTTCGATCTGCTCCAGATGGCCAAGAGAATTGGCCCGCAGTGCGAAGCCGCCGAATACGAAGATTTGTCCAGGGAGAAAAGTCTCACCCTGGACGGTGTTGTTGTTGATTGAAGAAGCCATCAAGCCTATCGGTGACGACACAGAGGAACTCTCAATGAAAGCACCAATGTCAATGTCAAAACCGGCGGATCTCGGGTAGGGGGTCCCGAACTGTGCGTCTAGGCGGATGGTAATAGGAGACAAGGGACACGATGTTTTTACCCAGGTTCGGGCCATCTCGATGGAGGTAAAACCCTACTCCTGCTTGATTGATATTGATGATATGGGTAGTACAAGAGTGGATCTACCACGAGATCAAGGAGGCTAAACCCTAGAAGCTAGCCTATGGTATGATTGTTGTAATGGTTGTGTCCTACGGACTAAAACCCTCCGGTTTATATAGACACCGGAGAGGGCTAGGGTTACATAGAGTCGGTTACAATGGTAGGAGATCTACATATCCGTATTGCCAAGATTTCCTTCCACGCCAAGGAAAGTCCCATCCGGACACGGGACGAAGTCTTCAATCTTGTATCTTCATAGTCTTGGAGTCCGGCTGACGATGATAGTCCGGTTGTCCGGACACCCCTTAGTCCAGGACTCCCTCAACCATCCCCTGCATATTGTAGTTCATCACAAAGCTCTTGTAGCTTGGTGGGAGCGACTAAAGGATCCTGTCAATGACCGCCTCGTCCGGGAGGTTAATGTCCACCGGGACAAAGCGGTTGTGCAACCTGACATTTTGAGTACGTGCTCACCGATGTAACTATTTTCCTCCATCTTACAACTATAGAACTTGTCGGAGACTTCATATCTCTCGACCCGGGCATGATCTTGAAAAACCATTTTCAGCTCCTCGAACATCTCATATGCTCCGTGTTGCTCAAAACGCTTTTGGAGCCCCGGTTCTAGGCTGTAAAGCATGCCACACTGAACGAGGGAGTAATCATCAGCACGTGACTTCCAAGCGTTCATAACGTCTTGGTTCTCTGGGATGGGTGCTTCACCTAGCGGTCCATATAGGACATATGCTTTCTTGGCAGCTATGAGGATGATCCTCAGGTTCCGGACCCAGTCTGTATAGTTGTTGCCATCATCTTTCAGCTTGGTTTTCTCTAGGAACGCGTTGAAGTTCATGTTGACATGAGCGTTGGCCATTTGATCTACAAGACATATTTGCAGAGGTTTTAGACTAAGTTCATGATAACTAAGTTCATCTAATCAAATTATTTTAATGAACTCCCACTCAGATTAGACATCCCTCTAGTCATCTAAGTGTCACACGATCCGAGTCGACTAGGCCGTGTCCAATCATCATGTGAGACGGACTAGTCATCGTCGGTGAACATCTCCATGTTGATCGTATCTTCCATACGACTCATGTTCGACCTTTCGGTCTCTGTGTTCAGAGGCCATGTCTGTATATGCTAGGCTCGTCAAGTTAACCCTAAGTGTTTTTGCATGTGTAAAACTGTCTTACACCCGTTGTATGTGAACGTAAGAATCTATCACACCCGATCATCACGTGGTGCTTCGAAACGACGAACTTTAGCAACGGCGCACAGTTAGGGGAGAACACTTTCTTGAAATTGTTATAAGGGATCATCTTAAGATGCATAAACATAATAAACATCACATGCAATTATATAATAGTGACATGATATGGCCAATATCATATAGCTCCTTTGATCTCCATCTTCGGGGCTCCATGATCATCTTCATCACCGGCATGACACCATGATCTCCATCATCGTGTCTTCATCAAGTTGACGCCAAGAACTACTTCTTCTTCTATGGCTAACGCGTTTAGCAATAAAGTAAAGTAATTTACATGGCATTCTTCAATGACACGCAGGTCATACAAAAAATAAAGACAACTCCTATGGCTTCTGCCGGTTGTCATACTCATCGACATGCAAGTCGTGATTCCTATTACAAGAACATGATCTCATACATCACAATATATCATTCATCATTCATCACAACTTTTGACCATATCACATCACAAGGCAATTGCTGCAAAAACAAGTTAGACATCCTCTAATTGTTGTTGCATCTTTTACGTGGCTGCAATAGGGTTCTAGCAAGAACATTTTCTTACCTACGAAAAAACCACAACGTGATTTGTCAACTTCTATTTACCCTTCATAAGGACCATTTTCATCGAATCCGCTCCAACTAAAGTGGGAGAGACATACACCCGCTAGCCACCTTATGCAACTAGTGCATGTCAGTCGGTGGAACCTGTGTCACGTAAGCGTATGTGTAAGGTCGGTCCGGGCCGCTTCATCCCACAATACTGCTGAAGCAAAATAAGACTAGTAACGGCAAGAAAGTTGACAACATCTACGCCCACAACAAAATTGTGTTCTACTCGTGCAATAGAGAACTACGCATAGACCTAGCTCATGATGCCACTGTTGGGGAACGTTGCAGAAAATAAAAAATTTCCTACGGTTTCACCAAGATCCATCTATGAGTTCATCTAAGCAACGAGTGATAGGAGTGAATCTACATACCCTTGTAGATCGCGAGCGGAAGCGTTCAAGAGAACGGGAATGATGGAGTTGTACTAGCCATGATCCAAATCACCGATGACCAAGTGTTGAACGGACAGCACCTCCGTGTTCAACACACGTACGGAACGGATGACGTATCCTCCTTCTTGATCCAGCAAGGGGGAAGGATAGGTTGAGGAAGTAGGCTCCGTCAGCAGCACGACGGCGTGGTGGTGGTGGAGATGCAGTACTCCGGCAGGGCTTCGCCAAGCAACTGCGGGAGGAGGAAGAGGTATAGCAGGGGGAGGGAGGCGCCAAGACTCAGGGGGCGGCTGCCCTCCCTCCCCCCTCCTTCATATAGGCCCCAGTGCCGCCCTGAGATGGGAATCTCCCAAGGAGCGGGCGCCACGGGGTGGAGTGCCCCAAGGCAGTGGTGCGCCCCACCCTAGGGTTTCCAACACTAGGCGCAGGGGGGGCCAAGGGGGGCGCACCAGCCCACTAGGGGCTGGTTCCCCTCCCACTTCAGCCCACGGGGCCCTCCGGGATAGGTGGCCCCATCCGGTGGACCCCTGGGACCCTTCCGGTGGTCCCGGTACAATACCGAGTGACCCCGAAATTTTCCCGATGGCCGAAACAACACTTCCTATATATAAATCTTCACCTCCGGACTATTCCGGAACTCCTCGTGACGTCCGGGATCTCATCCGGGACTCCGAACAACATTCGGTAATCACATACAAGTCTTCCCAATAACCCTAGCGTCACCGAACCTTAAGTGTGTAGACCCTATGGGTTCGGGAGACATGCAGACATGACCGAGATGGCTCTCCGGTCAATAACCAACAGCGGGATCTGAATACCCATGTTGGCTCCCACATGCTCCTCGATGATCTCATCGGATGAACCACGATGTCGAGGATTCAATCAACCCCGTATACAATTCCCTTTGTCAATCGGTATGTTACTTGCCCGAGACTCGATCGTCGGTATCCCAATACCTCGTTCAGTCTCATTACCGACAAGTCACTTTACTTGTACCGTAATGCATGATCCCGTGACCAAACACTTGGTCACTTTGATCTCATTATGATGATGCATTACCGAGTGGGCCCAGAGATACCTCTCCGTCATACAGGCGACAAATCCAGCCTCGATCCGTGTCAACCCAATGACACTTTCGGAGATACCAGTAGTGCACCTTTATAGTCACCCAGTTATGTTGTGACGTTTGGTACACCCAAAGCACTCCTACGGTATCCGGGAGTTACACGATCTCATGGTCTAAGGAAAAGATACTTGACATTGGAAAGGCTCTAGCAAACGAACTACACGATCTTGTGCTATGCTTAGGATTG
Source organism: Aegilops speltoides (assembly GCA_021437245.1). Classification (NCBI taxonomy): domain Eukaryota; kingdom Viridiplantae; phylum Streptophyta; class Magnoliopsida; order Poales; family Poaceae; genus Aegilops; species Aegilops speltoides. The sequence continues at coordinate 324,643,667 of CM038143.1, forward strand.
GGTCTTGTCCATCACATCATTCTCCTAATGATGTGATCCCGTTATCAACGACATCTAATGTCCATAGTCACGAAACCATGACTATCTGTTGATCGACGAGCTAGTCAACTAGAGGCTTACTAGGGACATATTATGGTCTATGTATTCACACGTGTATTACGATTTCCGGATAATACAGTTATAGCATGAATAAAGACAATTATCATGAACAAGGAAATATAATAATAATCTTTTATTATTGCCTCTAGGGCATATTTCCAACACAACATGTGAAGCATCGTCTATCTTGTTCCATGGAATGAAATGTGCCATCTTAGAGAAACGGTCCACAACAACAAATACAGAATCTTTGCCATTTCTAGTTCTAGGAAAACCAAGCAAAAAGTCCATACTAATATCTTCCCATGGGTGACACGGAATAGGGAGTGGCATATATACATCATGGGATTGAGCTTTAGACTTAGCTTTGTGACATGTCGAGCATCGGTTGGTGAAACGTGAGACGTCGTGGAACATCTTGGGCCAAAAGTAGTTCTTGGAGAGCGTAGCGAAGGTCTTGTCTCGTCCAAATTGACCCATAAGTCGTCCTTCATGAGCCTCTTGCAAAAGTAACAAATGAAGATAAGACTCGGGTATGTAAAGTTTGTTAGCTCTCATTAGATAATAATTCTTAATGTAATATTGCTCCCAAAATGTATGCCTCAAACATTTGGCATAAGGAATAGCAAAAGTAGGATCATGCGCATACAAGTCGTTTATGTGCTCGAATCCATTGGCATTCAATTCAAGTTGATTTACAAGCATGCATTTGCAGGAAAGAGAATCCGCCACGACATTTTCCTTTTCTTTAATGTAGTTGAAATAAGGAAATGACTCAATGAATTCACTCCACTTAGCATGTCGCTTATTCAATTTCATTTGACCCTTAAGATACTTGAGATTCTCTTGATCGGTGTGGACGCACTGGTACAGCGAGGTGCTATACAAACGGTTTTTAACCCCTTTCCGTGATGGCATTTGGAACCGTTGCCAAGTGAGTGTGGGCGATAGGGGGGTACTTCCCACATGACCCAGAAACCGTCGGTGATATGCCGTCCTGGCATACAAGCTCGGCAAAATGAGGTCTGATGTCTGCTAGAACTACGTCGGTATTTCCCCAAAGAGGAAGGGATGATGCAGTATAGCGACGGTAGGTATTTCCCTCAGTGATGAGACCAAGGTTATCGAACCAGTAGGAGAACCTCCTTGAGGGAGTCCTGGACTAGGGGGTGTCCGGATAGCCGGACTATCATCGTCAGCCAGACTCCAAGACTATGAAGATACAAGATTGAAGACTTCGTCCCGTGTCTGGATGGGACTTTCCATGGCGTGGAAGGCAAGCTTGGTGATACGGATATGTAGATCTCCTACCATTGTAACCGACTCTGTGTAACCCTTGCCCTCTCCGGTGTCTATATAAACCGGAGGGTTTTAGTCCGTATGACACAACCATTACAACAATCATACCATAGGCTAGCTTCTAGGGTTTAGCCTCCTTGATCTCGTGGTAGATCCACTCTTGTACTACCCATATCATCAATATCAATCAAGCAGGAGTAGGGTTTTACCTCCATCGAGAGGGCCCGAACCTGGGTAAAAACATCGTGTCCCTTGTCTCCTGTTACCATCCGCCTAGACGCACAGTTCGGGACCCCCTACCCGAGATCCGCCGGTTTTGACACTGACACTCCTCACACCACGTAAATAACACCTGCACACAAATAACAAACACTCGCAACCCGATGTGTTAAAGGGGTTGTCAATCCCTTTCGGGTACGGCGCCTCAAGATAAAAGTGGTAGATAGGATAAATAGATCGCGGAACAAATAAATTGCAGAAGGGATTTTTGTATTTTTTGTTTAATAGATCTGAAAATAAATGCAAAAGAAAATAGATTGCAAAGGCAAATATGATGAAAAGAGACCCGGGGGCCGTAGGTCTCACTAGTGGCTTCTCTCGGGAAAAATAGTGAACGGTGAGAAAACAATTACTGTTGGGCAATTGATAGAACTTCAAATAATCATGACGATATCCAGGCAATGATCATTATATAGGCATCACGTCAGGATTAGTAGACTGACTCCTGCCTGCATCTACTACTATTACTCCACACATCGACCGCTATCCAGCATGCATCTAGTGTATTAAGTTCATGAGAAAACGGAGTAATGCAATAAGAACGATGACATGATGTAGACGAGATCCGTTTATCTATTGCGGTAGATATAGATCTCATTTATTATCCTTAGTAGCAACGGTACATACGTGTTGGTTCCCCTTCTGGCACTGGGATCAAGCACCGTAAGATCGGACCCACTTCAAAGCACCTCTTCCCATTGCAAGATAAACTAGATCAAGTTGGCCAAAAAAACCCAAATATCGGAGAAGAAATACGAGGCTGTAAGCAATCATGCATATAAGAGATCAAAGAAGACTCAAATAACTTTCATGGATAAAAACATAGATCTGATCATAAACTCAAAGTTCATCGGATCCCAACAAACACACCGCCAAAAGACTTACATCATATGGATCTCCAAGAGACCATTGTATTGATAATCAAGAGAGAGAGAGAGAGAGAGAGAAGCCATCTAGCTACTAACTACAGACCCGTAGGTCTACAAAGAACTACTCACGCATCATAGGAGAGGCACCAATGGAAGTGGTGAACCCCTCCATGACGGTGTCTAGATTGGAACTGGTGGTTCTGGACTCTGCGGCGGCTGGATCAATATTTCGTCGACTCCCCTAGGGTTTCTAGAATATTATGGTATTTATAGAGCAAAGAGGCGGTTCGGGGCACCCGAGGTGGGCACAACCCCCAGGACACGCCTGGGCCCCCTGGCGTGCCCTGGTGGGTGATGCTCCCCTCGAGCAGCCCCTTAGGTGATTCCTTGGTCCATTGGCTTTCTTCTGGCCCAAAATAATTCCTCCAGGAGTTGCGTTGCGTTTGGACTCCATTTGATATTGACTTCCTGCGATGTAAAAAACATGCAGAAAACAGCAACTTGCACTAGGCACTATGTCAATAGGTTAGTACCAAAATATGATATAAAATGACTATAAAATGATTGTAAAACATCCAAGAATGATAATATAATAGCATGGAACAATAAAAAATTTATAGATACATTGGAGACGTATCATCATCCCCAAGCTTAATTCCTGCTCGTCCTCGAGTAGGTAAATGATAAAAACAGAATTTTTGATGTGGAATGTTGCCTAACATGTTCATCACATTCTTTTCATTTTAGCATGGACATATGAACTTTTATATGATTCGAAGCAATAGTCTAGTTTTGACATAAAGGCTTTAATACTCAAGCATACCAACAAGCAACCATGTCCTTCAAAATATCAACACTAAAGCAAGTTATCCCTAGCCCATCATGCTCAATCATTGATCCATTCATGAAACACACTCGAACATTAGCTACACCCAATGCTCAAATATGATCATAGTGCCCCTTAGTTGGTGCTTTATAAGAGAAGATGGAGACTCAAATTCAAAATAAAAATTGCATAAGTGATTTGTAGAGGTGCCAGAGCTCAAAGCTTAAATTAAGAGATAATTTTTTTTGAGAGGCATACTTTTCCTACCAACGAAAACGACTTGGAGCATCCCAACACTTTCCATGCTAGATACATCATAGACGGTTCCCAAACAGAAAATAAAGTTTATTCCTTTTTCCACCATAACTTTCAGTTTCCATGGCTAGTCGTATCCACGGGTGCACTCCATACCAACACTTTCCAAGGAATTTATTATTTGAAAACATAAAGTAAATTCATTTATTCATTTCGGGACTGGGCATCCCTAGTACCTTTGCCGTACTCTCGTGCAATGACAAGTGAATAAACACTCATCATGAGAATAACACATCTAGCATGGAAAATATTGGCTACCCTTTACCGCCTCGCGAGTAGTAGAGCACACAAAAAAGAAATTTATTTTGAACATTAGAGATGGCACATGCAAATTTGCTTAGGACGGCATGGAAATACCGCATATAGGTAGGTATAGTGGACTCATATGGCAAAACTGGGTTAAAGGGTTTTGGATGCACAAGTAGTGATCATACTTAGTGGAAAATGAAGGCTAGCAAAAAGATTGAGAAGCGACCAACCAAAAAGCAAAAAATCTCATACCCAAGCATTAAGCATAAGTAACACCGAATAATGCACCATAAGTAGGATATAAATTTCATTGCATAACTATTGACTTTCGTGCTTGCATAGGGAATCACAAACCTTAACATCAATGTTCTTACTAAAGCACAATTACTCATCAACATGACTCACATATCATATCGTCATATCTCAACACCATTACTAAGAATCAAGTTTATTTTGTCCAATGATCTTCATTAAAGTTTTTATTATATCCTCCTTGGATATCTATAACTTTGGGACTATGTTCATATGTTGCTTTTGGTATGCTCAAACAAATATAAGTGAAGATCATGAGCATAATTTTTTCTTTCTCTCAAAATAATATAAGTGAAGAAAGAGAGAATTTCTTAAAAATTTACTAACTCCCAAATAAATCTAAGTGAAGTGTGAGAGAATTTCTTCAAAATTAACAAAACACACCGTGCTCAAAAAGATATAAGTGAAGTACTAGAGCAAGTCTGTGGCTCTAAAAAATTAAGTGAAGCATAGGAGCAAACATAGCATAATTTTTGGCTCTCTAAAAATGGTGTGTCCAGCAAGGGTTCAACACTTAAAACACAAAGCAAAACAAGCAAAGACTCATATCATACAAGACGCTCCAAGCAAAACTCATATCATGTGATGAATAAAAATATAGTTTCAAGTAAAATACCGATGGTCATTAGAAGAAAGCGGGGATGCCACTCGGGGGCATCCCCAAGCTTAGTTGCTTGCTACTTCTTTGAATATTATCTTGGGGTGCCTTGGGCATCCCCAAGCTTATCCTTTTGCGTATCCTTATTCCTTCATCCATCGTAAGATAACCCAAAACTTGAAAACTTCAATCACACAAAACTCAAACAAAACCTTCGTGAGATCCGTTAGTATAAGAAACCAAACCACTACTATAAGTACTATAGCAAACCTGTTCTTTTTTTTGCATTATATATACTGTATTCCAACTTTTCTATGGGAAAAACTCATCAAAGAAACCCATAGAATCATCAAAACAAGCACACAATGCAAAGAAAACAGAATCTGTCAAAAACAGAACAGTCTGTAGTAATCTGAAAATTTCGATTACTTATGTAACTCCAAAAAATATGAAATAAATTGGTGGACGTGAGGAATTTGTCTATTAATCCTCTGAAAAAAGAATCAACTTAAAATCACTCTTCTGTAAAAAATTACAACGAATCTCGTGAGCGCAAAAGTTTCTGTTTTTCAGCAAGATCAAATAAACTTTCACCCAAGTCTTCCCAAAGGTCTTACTTGGCACAAAAACTAATTTAAACACAAATAAAACAATCATAACATTACAATAATTGTTCTAACCCTCAATAACAGAAAGCAAAAAGCAAAAATAAATTTTATTCATTGGGTTTCCTCCCAACAAGCGCTATAGTTTTACGCCCCTAGCTAGGCATAACGCGTAGGATCTAAGTTTTGTCATCTTTGGTTCTAGATCCATAAGATGCCCACATGATTGATTCATATGGTGGCCTAATTGTTGTTCTAGGTAAGTGTTCCATTCCCTTCCTTAGTGGAAATTGAAACTTAATATTGCCTTCTTTCATATCAATCACGGCACCAATAGTACGCAAAAACGGTCTACCAAGAATAATTGGACAAGACGGATTGCAATCAATATCAAGAACAAAATATATGGGCACATATTTCCTATTTTCAAGAATAAGAACATCATTAATTCTTCCCATAGGCTTTTTAATAGTAGAATCCGCGAAGTGCAAATTTAAAGAGCATTCTTCAATATCGGTAAGACCAAGCACATCACATAAAGATTTCGGAATTGTAGAAACACTAGCACCCAAGTCACACAAAGCAAAACACTCATAATTTTTAATCTTGAATTTTATAGTAAGTTCCCATTCAAAATGCAATTTTCTAGGAATTGTTACTTCTAATTCCAACTTTTCTTCAAAAGCTTTCATCATAGCATCAACAATATGTTTAGTAAAAGCTTTATTTTGTTCATAAGCATGGGGTGAATCTATCATGGATTGCAACAAAGAAATGCAATCAATCAAAGAGCAACTATCATAATTGAAGTCTTTGGAATCCAAAATAGCGGGCACATCACTAGTTAAAGTCTTGACCTCTTCAAACCCACTTTTAATTTTTTTCAACAAGATTTTCACCCTCTGAATCATAGGGATGCCTTCTAACTAAAGTTGACTCTTCTCCAGTCCCTTTTTCATCAATCTTAATTTTAATAAACAAAGAATCAATAGAAGAAACACCAATCACTTTAAGATCTTCATCACTTTTATGATAGTAATCACTAGAAAACACTTTTTCTAGAAATTCTCTTTTAGCTCTAAGCATAGCGGTTCTTTTCTTACTTTCATCCATAGAAACAGAAATAGCTTTAATTGATTCTTCAACTTTAGGCATAAAAATTTTCATCTTGAGAGTTTCTACATCATGAGAAATTCTATCAACACTTCTAGAAAAATCATCAATTTTGTTCAACTTTTCTTCTATCAAAGTGTTGAAAGCTTTTTGCGTATTGATAAATTCTTTAATATTGTACTCAAGATCAGAGGTGTTTCTGTTATTATTGTAGGTGGGATTACCATAGGAATTACCATAGTTATTAGAGGAATTACTAGGAAAAGGCCTAGGATTAAAATTACCTCTATAAGCATTGTTGTTGAAATTATTTCGCGAGAAAAAATTCACATATATGGCATCACTATTTTGCTCAATCAAAGTAGACAAAGGCACATCATTAAAATCAATAGGAGCACTTTTATTAGCAACCAACTTCACAAGAGCATCAACTTTTTCACTCAAAGAATTTATTTTTCTACCGAATTGACTTTTTTACTAGTGGGAGCTCTTTCGGTATGCCATTATGAGTAATTTGCCATAATATTGTCTAGCAATTTAGTAGCTTCACCCAAAGTAATTTCCATAAAAGTACCCCCCGCTGCGAAATCTAAAAGATTATGAGAAACAAAATTCAATCCCGCATAAAAAATTTATATGATCATCCAAAGATTTAACCCATGAGTTGGGCAATTCCTTAGCATCAATGTCATCCTTCCCCAAGATTGTGCAACATGCTCATGTTCATGTTGCTTGAAATTCATGATTTGAGTTCTAACGGAAATAATTTTTGCGGGCGGAAAATACTTAGTGATAAAAGCATCTTTGCACTTGTTCCAAGAATTGATACTATTGCGAGGCAAAGACGAGAACCAAATTTTGCGCGATCTCGCAAAGCAAACGGAAATAATTTCAACTTCACAACATCATTGTCCACATCTTTTTTCTTTTGCATATCACATAATTCCATGAATGTGTAAAGATGGGACGCGGCATCCTCGTTAGGAGTACCGGCAAATTGATCTTTCATGACAAGATTCAACAAAGCAGTATTAATATCACAAGACTCCACACTAGTGGCAGGAGGAGCAATCGGAGTGCTAATAAAATCATTGTTGTTGGTATTTGAGAAATCACACAACTTGGTGTTCTCTCGAGTCATGATGACTTCGCAACAAGATTGCACTCAAAAACAGATCTGACGAGAAAACGAAAACGAAAAAGAGGGCGAATAAAACAACGAATTTGTGTGAAGTGGGGGAGAGGAAAACGAGAGGAAAATGGCAAATAATGTATATTGCAAGGAGATGAGATTTGTGATTAGGAACCTTGTTGATGTTGAAGATCCTCCCCGACAACGAAGCCAGAAATTCCTTTTGATGTCTGCTAGAACTACGTCGGTATTTCCCCAAAGAGGAAGGGATGATGCAGTATAGCGGCGATAGGTATTTCCCTCAGTGATGAGACCAAGGTTATTGAATCAGTAGGAGAACCTCCTCACACCACGTATACAACACCTGCACACAAATAACAAATACTCGCAACCCGACGTGTTAAAGGGGTTGTCAATCCCTTTCGGGTACGACGCCTCAAGATAGGCAAATAATGCGAGGTAAAAGTGGTAGATAGGATAAATAGATCGCGGAACAAATAAATTGCAGCAAGGCATTTTTGTATTTTTTTTTGTTTAATAGATCTGAAAATAAATGCAAGATAAATAGATCGCAAAGGCAAATATGATGAAAAGAGACCCGGGGCCATAGGTTTCACTAGTGGCTTCTCTCGAGAAAAATAGCGAACGGTGGGAAAACAATTACTGTTGGGCAATTGATAGAACTTCAAATAATCATGACGATATCCTAGAAATGATCATTATATAGGCATCACGTCCAAGATTAGTAGACCGACTCCTGCCTGCATCTACTACTATTACTCCACACATCGACCGCTATCCAACATGCATCTAGTGTATTAAGTTCATGAGAAAACAGAGTAATGCAATAAGAACGATGACATGATGTAGACGAGATCCTTTTATCTATTGCGGTAGATATAGATCTCATCTTGTAATCCTTAGTAGCAACGATACATACGTGTCGGTTCCCCTTCTGTCACTGGGATCAAGCACTGTAAGATTGAACCCACTACAAAGCACCTCTTCCCATTGCAAGATAAATAGATCAAGTTGGCGAAACAAAACCCAAATATCACAGAAGAAATACGAGGCTATAAGCAATCATGTATATAAGAGATCAAAGAAGACTAAAATAACTTTCATGGATAAAGACATAGATTTGATCATAAACTCAAAGTTCATCGGGTCCCAGCAAACACACCACCAAAAGACTTACATCATGTGGATCTCTAAGAGACAATTGTATTGATAATCAAGATTGAGAGATGAAGCCATCTAGCTACTAACTACGGACCCGTAGGTCTACAAAGAACTACTCACGCATCATAGGAGAGGCACCAATGGAAGTGGTGAACCCCTCCATGACGGTGTCTAGATTGGATCTGGTGGTTTTGGACTCTGCAGTGGCTGGATCAATATTTCGTCGACTCCCCTAGGTTTTCTGGAATATTGTGATATTTTAAGAGCAAAGAGGCGGTTCGGGGGGCACCCGAGGTGGGCACAACCCCCCAGGGCGCGCCTGGGCCCCCTGGCACGCCTTGGTGGGTGCTGCACCCCTCGAGCAGCCCCTCAGGTGCTTTCTTGGCCCATTGGCTTTTTTCTGGCCCAAAAAAATTCCTCCAGGAGTTGCGTTACATTTGGACTCCGTTTGATATTGATTTCCTGCGATGTAAAAAACATGCAGAAAACATCAACTGGCACTAGGCACTTGTCAATAGGTTAGTACCAAAAAATGATATAAAATGACTATAAAATGAGTGTAGAACATCCAAGAATGATAATATAATAGCATGGAACAATCAAAAATTATAGATACGTTGGAGACGTATCAAGGTCGTGTGCATCCAGCGAGCGAGCAAATACGGTTATACGTACAGTAGTGCTAAAAATAAATTATACAGGCGAAATTGTTTCCGGCCGTAAGTACATCCCACACAGTCAGTCCGTGCTAAACATTTCCGTTCATATATAAATCTCACACAGTCGCTCCAAAGAAAACGTTTTCGTTCGCAGGTACATCACACACAATTTTCCCCATTAAATCGTTTGTGATAGCATTGCCATCGCACAAAATATTAAAAATTTTGTCATTTGCGTTATTGAATGCATCACACACGGTGCATAGAAGAAACTGTGTGGCAAAGGCTGTCCATTACACACAGTTTTTATGGTGTAAACGTTTGTGCAAGGTGTCCTAATGCAAAGAGTTTTGAAGAGAATGTCATGTGTGATTGTTCATCGATCCAACACGGTCGTTTCCTAGAAACTGTGTGCGTTTCCTTAGTTCATCGCCCACAGTATTTTCTTAATAACCGTTTGCAATAGCAAAAACCAATTAGCAGGCTAATTGCCCTATTATTATTAATCCATGTGTTAACCTAATTGACATTCATATTAAACACATAATATATTTCATTCACATATTAAGGAAGCAGGATTTCACAATTGAAATACATCACAGTACAACATGATATAGCTTCAGCACTCAGCTACCCCATTACACAACTGCACCAGCACCAAGTTTCACATGCAACATCTAGAACCTTTCGAAATTAGCATCATAGACGGTACATAGACAGATGCATCTCATCGGGAAAACTGTTGAAGCAGAAGAAGAATATTGAGCCTTCATTGATGTTGAAGGTCTTTGCAACTTTAGGCCAGTGCCTATGGATGATTGACCGTCCATCCTTCGTCCTCTTCAGGAACACTTCAATATTGAACCATGGGTGTTGTATGAAAACCTTCTCGCCTCCTAACCATAGAGGTGGTTTGAGAGGTAATCATAAGTGAACTACTTTGGAAAGGCCTGAAAACAAGGATGTGCATAAAAATCTTCTCTATATTGGAAATGGAGCAAAGGAATAAAAAATGGTACGGTATAATAGTTAGTACCATCTTGTAGTGAACTGATGTCTTCTTCATTGTGCAGACAAAGATCTTGTTGTTTTTTGTCGCTAATTTCTTTATCCTAACAATCTTTCTGAGTTTCTTGACTTGATTGATATTCATGGACAACTCATTTCCCCATATGCAAAAAGGGTCGAACAGTGGGTCAAAACCTTTGACGGCATGACCTACATGTGCAAGACCAAATTGTTAAAAACCTAAATATTAGAATGGTTGCTGCAATTGCACAATAATGTGCTATTAGACAACAAGCCATGCACGTGCTAACCTCGATTGTAAACCTCACTGCTTCCCATTGTTTCCCTGCAACACATATAAGGTAGTTAGTCATTAGGTTAAGTAAGGGTTGGCATGCTATTAGTAAAAATATGTTGATGAAAAATAAGCACATTGCAGATTCATCAGATTACTTCAAGCCACATGGAAAACCCATTTATCCAAACCAAGCATGATTAAGAACTAGGAAATATAGCACTTGTATATGTTTCTCATGTATTAAGTGCAGCCAAATTCGATTTGTTCCTCACATGCACAACAATACAAAATTATACCCACGACAATTGGACATCGCATTGCATAATTGAACCAAGCAGTTAACTAAACACCACAACAAATGAACCAAACATTAACTGAGCACCACATTGCACAATATAACATACAATAGAAGATCAGAAAGTTAACCAAACCAAGCATGCTTAACAACTTGGAAATATAACATTTGTATTTGTTTCTCATGTATTTAGTACAGCCAAATTCGATTTGCTTCTCACATGGTATACAATAACAGAATGCACCCACAACTATTGAACATCGCATTGCAGAATTGAACCAAACAATTAACTAAACACCACAACACAAATGAACCAAACGTTAACTGAGCACCACATTGCACAATGTATAACCAAACTAAGCATGCTTGAGAACTTGGAAATATAGCAATTGTATTTGTTTCTCATGTATTTTGTAAAGATAAATTCGATTTATTTCTCACATGGAAGACAACACAAAATTGCAGCCTGAAGAATTGGACATCACATTTGTAGAATTGAACCAAACAGTTAACTGAAGACGACAACTAATTAACCAAACAGTTAATAAGTGAGCACCACACTACACGACATATAGAACATATACATAGGAGCAACAGATTGCATGGTAAAATTAGATAGCACAATTCACTAGAATTTGTTAAGGAAGGGCAGGTGAAGCACACGCAACAGGTAAACCGAGCATGCTTAACCGGCGTAGCTAGCAAATGGCAAGGTCCTCCTCCAAGATCTAGGGGTCGGCATGAATGGTAGCCATCACGACATCATCCACGTGTGCTTCCGCAATTTGCTTCTCCACTGCCAAATGCTCCTTGAGCTCCTAGCTATACTGCGTACACCATGGCTTAGGGCGGCGCTTATTTGGTGGAGGGGTTGGAGATTTGGGTGGAAGGTGTCGCGCCAGCGGTCAGAGCGTGTGGGATGTGGAAGGAGGAGGAGGATGGGGGTCTGGTGTGGATTACCTGCCTGGATAGACGAGGCCGAGTAGTGTGAAGGAGGGTCACCGGCGAGGGGGTGGCGCTGCAAGCAAGGAGTGAAGGTTTCAACTTGGAAAGGAAGACAGAAACAGGCGAAAAGCTTTTGGTAAGGGGAGGGGGCAGGGAGGTAGATATTTCCACGAAAGCCAAAATTTGGAATCGTTCAGCAAAAAAACTGGCGCGCAAAGTGTCATCAGACACGGTCCCTTATTCAGAACTGTGTACGATATGTGAACATCACAAACGATTTAGATAGCTTAACCCGTGTGTGATGAGTTTGAACGTCAAAAATTTTGGTTCCAATTTCCCTGGTTACAATGGTCATCCACGTCATTGCATAATTTGGGTACACAAAGGAGACTACAACACACACACACTTCTTAATCGAGCAAGTTCAGCAATTAAACAGAGCTAGCTGGCCTAAACATTACTCTAACAAATTAAAGACCGGCGCTCCTAATTAAACAAAACAAAGAGTACTACTACGGCTGGTGCTCGTCGATCTCCGCTGCCTCCTTCATGTCCAGCTCGCGCCCGACGGTCTCCTGGGGAAGGGGCTCCATGGCATCCATCGCACCATACTAGGCAAGCATCTCGCCATCCCTGTCCGCCATCTCTTTGGAAAAGGCCACCACGAGCTGGGCATGGGCGGCCGCAATCTGGGCTTTGGAGGGCTCCGTCGTGGCAAGGCATGCCACGCAGGAACAGACGGCTGCTCGAATGCTCTAGGCGATTGTCAACTCTTTGGCCGTGGGTTGCCGACCATTGTTGGAGAAGCTTCTTTTGATTTGTGCGGTGACCACCATGAGATGAGCGTGGATGGCCTCCACATGGTCGTGGGCAGCCTCCGTCAGGGCTAAGGCCGCCACCGCGGAACGGACAGCTGTTGTGCCGCTCTCACCAGTTGCTATCCCCGAGGCATATGTTGTTGCCGTCGTCTGAGAAGCAACAACGGCTGTTTGGGCTGCCTTGGCCGCCCGGTCACAGATTGCAGTCGCCCTCACGAAGCTTGTTAGCACGCGCTTGGCGGCTACGGCCGCGCTCTCGCCGGAGTGAGCCACCGAAGTTTCCCTCATGGCGCGGGTTCATGTCCCCATCTTTCACCGGCGGTGATTGAACAGTGAAATGATATTTGGGGAGCGAGCTAGTGTGCTTGACATGCCGGCTGTGGACTGTAGCCGACGCACCTTCTCGCGTAAGCCATAATTGTACTATACACCAATGATGCTCTAGGATATTTTGTGTTGCATCTCACATGGTTGGTGATAATAAACTGTGTGGGATCTACTTGATTTTTCATCTTGATTTGAATTACATAATGGGGTCACGGCGGCAATTGACGGTGTTTGAATTGCTAGACCTTTTATCTGTAGTGAACATGCAACTATATGTGTGTCGTAAAAAAATTGGAATTATTCAGGGTTCGTTTGGAAATTTTATACATTAAATTGGTTTTCTAGCCATTTAAGGTGCACAATTCAAAATTAAAGCACATGCTCCAGTCCATAAAAACGGGTTGCAAAATCAAATGTTTGTCCTTGGTTACAAGCTTAGGTCACATACAAGAAATGAGAATGAATGTCAAACACCTTGACACTATCGCTCGGCCGCTAACATTGAGATACATGCTTTTAAAATTCTAGTAAATCGAAAACTCGTCTCAAATTCATGAAACTTGACATGATACCATGGAACGACAGCGACATGCTGTGGTAAAAATATTGTCCCATTTGGCGCAGGTGTGTGTATAAGATTCTCGCTAACCAGAGCTTCTCTCACAACAAGCCTGATGGTTTCGGTAGGGTACGTGCCACCTTGGGGGATGAGACGATATATGTTGCCTCTTCTTACTTTCAAAATGTTTCTCGTGTCAACATAGAACAACATGAGTGTTGTGTCAATTTTTGGGATTTTTCGGGGTTCGCTTGGACATTTTTATACATTAACTGAGTTTTCTATGCATTCATGTGCATAATTCAAATTTGAACTACAGGCACACGCTCTAATGCATATAAATTAGTTGAAATTCAAATTTGTTTCCTTGGTTGCATGCTTAGGTCCCATGCAAGAAATGGGAATGAATGTCAAACACCCTGCCACCGTCACTCGGTCGGAAACATTGAGATACCTGGTTTTTAAATTCTAGTAAATCCAAAACTCCTCTGAAATTCATGAAACTTGGCATGCTATCATGGAGCGGCATCAACATGTTGTGGTAAATTTTTTATCCCATTTGGGGCAGGTTTGGGGATATGCTTCGCACAAAGCAGAGCTTCTCACAACAAGCCTGGTGGTTTCGGTAGGGAACGTCTCACCTTTGGGGACGAAACGATATCCATTGCCTCTTATTGCTTTCAATTTTTTTTCTTGTGTCAACATAGAACAATAGGAGTGTTGTGTCAATTTTTGTGATTTTTCGGGGTTCGTTTGGACATTTTTATGTATTAATTGAGTTTTCGATGCATTCATGTGCATAATTCAAATTTGAACTACATGCACATGCTCTAATGCATATAAATTGGTTGAAAATTCAAATCTGTGTCCTTGGTTGCATGCTTAGGTCCCATGCAAGAAATGGGAATGAATGTCAAACACCCTTCCACCGTTACTCGGCCGCAAACATTGAGATTCCTGGTTTCTAAATTCTAGTAAATCCAAAACTCGTCTGAAATTCATGAAACTTGGAACACTATCATGGAGCGGCATCAACACGCCGGGGTAAATTTTTTGTCCCATTTGGGACAGGTTTGGGTATAAGCTTCTCACAAACCAGAGCTTCTCACAACAAGCCTGATGGTTTCGGTAGGGAACATCCCACCTTTAGGGACGGGATGATATCCGCTGCCTCTTATTGCTTTCAAAAAAATTCTAGTGTCAACAAAGTACAACAGGAGTGTTGTGTTAAATTTTGGAATTTTTCGGGGTTCGTTTGGACATTTTTATACACTAACTGGGTT
Organism: Aegilops speltoides; assembly: GCA_021437245.1. Classification (NCBI taxonomy): domain Eukaryota; kingdom Viridiplantae; phylum Streptophyta; class Magnoliopsida; order Poales; family Poaceae; genus Aegilops; species Aegilops speltoides. Next base: position 324,658,737 of record CM038143.1, read on the forward strand.
TTCTAGGCATTTTATGTGCATAATTCAAATTTGAACTACATGCACATGCTCCCGTGCATATAAATTGGCTGAAAAATTAAATCTTTGTCCTTGGGTGCATGCTTAATTAGGTCCCATGCAAGAAATGGGAATGAATTTCAAACACCAGGGTACTGTTGATTGCCGGCAAAACGTTGAGATACTTTATTTTTAAATTCTAGCAAATCCAAAACTCATTTGAAATTCATGAAACTTGGCATGCTATCATGGAATGGCACCCCACATGTTGCGGTATTTTTCATGTCCATTTTGAGAGAAGAAGCACTCGAATAACAGCCAACAAAGGCATTTTGAAACAAATAGCTACCACTCTAACATCGCAAACGTTTGTATAATTCAAATCATGTGCGTTATGTTAACCATTCACATGACGCCACGTGTCTTGTTTTTAATGGCTATAGGAGGTGTTGTGCGGATAGCTGCTTGACTGAACGGGAGGCGTGCAAGCACAGTCCGATGCGCAGGCTGACCGAGAGGCGTGCAAGCTGTCCTGCAATACGCAGGCTCACCGGGAAGCATGCGAGTACGCAGTGCAGGCTCACTGGAAATCGAGCCCTTTGACTTCCATGGACGCCTGCCTTCCTCTCCATTAATAGCACCCGAGTCGCTGCTTAATACGGGTGGCCTTACTGTTTGCCTCACATTCCCCTCCCTCCCGCAGACCTCCACCAACGCCATGGCGCAGAAGGATCATCTGCCACTAGTCTTCAAGTTTGGTGAAGTCGACTCCGAGCTGGAGGAGATAGAAAATAAGGAGGAACGGGCCTCATGGACATGGCCCAAAACAAGCTGGCCGTGGCGGTTGCTGCCGCCGCTCCCGTCCCAGCTCCCATCCCCGTGCCAGTGCCAGTGACCATCCCCGTAGCATTGACGGGCTGGTCGCCGAGCACTATCGCAGAGCTGGAAGCCGCGGGCGTCACCGAGGTCTTTGCGGACCCGCGCGAGCTCGTGTACATGCCAGCGCTAGCGCCTATGCCTGTGCTCGTGCCCGCCCCTCCACCCACCGCGGCGTCGGTCCCAGTGTGTTTGGCTACACCCGCCGCGCCTGTGCACGTGCGCGCGCCCCTCTCAGCGGCATGGACACCATCGTCAACCGCTACTTGTCAGCACTGCCAGCTGCCGTCCTCCCGCGACTGCCCGTCGATCGCGCGTCGACATGATGTTTGATTTACAAGTGAAGAACATTATGTGCTGCCTTGAAGACTTCAACAACGGCTTCCCGGAGGACGACAACGACAAGGATGGTGCGGCACGCCGCCTCCGCCGCCGCCGGAAATAGTTTTTTTCTTGGGTTTAATACTGTATCTCGATCATATGAATATAAATCCGCAGTGTGACTGAATGAAATATATGGTTTGAGCGAACTTGCGTTTTTCTCTCTTAATGTACATACTTATCGACTGATTTTCTTTAAAAAAAACATCAATGGTTTTTAAATATAAAACACTCATCGCAAACGTTTTAGTTAGAACACCCGTATGCAAACCGACAGCTTCCCCGGGAAGCCAAGGGAAAATGGGCCGAGCAGGATTTGTGCAGCTCTTGATCGCAAATGTTTTAGATAGAACACCCGTATGCAAAGTGAGAGCGGGATTTGTGCATCTCTTCAACGCAAACGGTTGTTTTGGATGAGCCGTGTGCAACCACTTACAAACAATTTGAGAAGATTTGCATCTGTCATATTGGGTATGTTGCCATTTGTCAAACTGAAAAGATTGACATTTGTTGATCTAGTAACATTGCCATTTGTCAACCTTGTAACATTGCGATTTGTCAAAATATGCAGCTAAAAATCACCAGCAGTATCTAATTTTTGCAACTAAAATTCAATAATTAAGCATAGATTTCATTCATAGATTAAGCAGTCGTTCTTTACACAAACAGTTCAACTTGACAGCTGAACCGACCAAACTTTTCCCCAATTGTTGCCAGTCACATACTAAAATAGTAGTTCTACTTTATATAGTAGCTAATTTTATGTACGTTGTACAGTTCCACCACATCTATAGTCAGATGAACTGAACAAAAAGCCAAAATACTACTACTACTACTACTACTACTACTACTACTACTACTACTACTACTACTACTACTACTACTACTACTACTACAGAGGGGCTTTGTACTACTTCCGGCAACCTCTCCTCTGCCGAGCGCGCTCAGTAAGAGGAAGATTTGGAGGAGCCTACCGACAAGCTGGACAACTGCAATATGGTGTCTGCCGCTGCTGCACCTTCAGCGACGCTCACCTCGAACACCCTCTGCCGCTCCAGACGACCCCTCTCAAAGCGGTGGTTCTCCTCATAGATCTCATGATTCCTCACCTCTGCATCAGCGTGTGCCACGGCCACGACGGCAGTAAGGCTCTTTACGTGCTCGACGAGGCGCTCCTCCTCCTCCCACAGGAACTCCATGTAGCGCGCAAGGTCGCTGCCGCACGTGCGGGCCTCCACCTCTGCCTCCCTGCTTCGGGCGGCTGTGGTGGAGCGGGTGATCATCCCAGCGATCGAGGGTGGGCTGGCGGCCATGGCGGCCGATGATGGGGTGGCGGCCACGACCACCACCTCCCGCCTTTAGGTCGCGGTGGCGGAGCGGGTGATGTCCACGGTGGCCGGTAGTGGGGTGGCGGCCACGACGGTCACCTCCCGCCTTTGGGCCGCGGTGGCAGAGCGGGCGATGGCCCTGACTTTCGACGGTGGTGTGGCAGCAACGACGGCCGGCAACAGCTGCCGACGGGCTGGAGTGGCGGAGCGTGTGGTGGGTGTTTCACGCACACCCAACAGGGATGCCACGCGCACTACACTACACTGGCGACTGCGCCGCCGCCGCGGTGTAGCCTCCCAGCTAGAGCTATTGTCTGATGAGGACGGAGTGGCTGAGCGACCACAACGGACCGGTGCCATTGGCGATTGTGGGAGAAGCAGACGATATGAGCTACATGGAGGGAGGGGAAAATGCGATGCAGGACTCGCCGGCCATGAGGGTTTATATAGCAGGCCGGTAAGCATTGGGATTTTGGGGGATTTCACCGAGTCGTGCGGGAAGCTTGTGCGGGAACCTACGAGGTTGCGCGGGAACGGGCTCACTGACGATTCATTGGCGCCACCGTTTGGCCAAACGAATGCCCACGCGTGCTGCGCAAGCTTGCGCTATAAGCCTACTGCGGCAGCGGTGTGACAAGACGTGCGAGAGGAGGATGAAAAGGCCACGTACACACACGGTTAATAAAAAAACATTTGTGATTTAATTACCTACTATACCCCTATCCTGGTTTATAAGTAGGATTTAACAAATAAAATATGAATGCATGTCGCCAAAGATTATATAGTTGGATTCTTATTTCAACATAGTTTCCAATTATATAATTTTATAACATGCATTAACATTTTTTTGGTTAAATTTGAGGGCAAAGTATGGCACAGAATATAAAGGAGACTATAGACCAAGACGGAGATAGTAGCACATGACCGCTCTCTACGCAGCGACGCAAGTGTCGGCCCGCTTGTAGGCGACCATTTCCTACGTGTTCAACTGCTCTATGCGTGTGGTTGCTTGCGGTTGAGGCGGCCGCGGCACGCTCTGCTTGCGTCCCACCGCGCTCTGCACTTGCGTCCCTCCGGGTGCTCTACCCTCGTCCCACCGTGCACATTGCCAATGTTTGGGGCCGGCGCACGATCACTCATGTTCGTGTGCATGCGGTTGCACCGAGCATAGCACAACAATGCAGTTACCCGCTACAAAAACTGCCATGCGGACGCACCGAGAATCCAGGCCGCTCGGCCCCCATTTATTCCTGCGGCCATTTACCTTCATCTCTCATGTCACACGACACAATAAGCACCCCCACGACGACACATACAGAGAGGACATCCAGCCGTTCCAATGGCGATCCTTGTGGCTCCAATGGCGCTCCCGGCGGCCGACGACGACAACGGCGGGCAGTTCACCACGCATCATGTAGTGGACACCCACGTGAGGGGGAAGGCCCTCTCGGTGGTGTACATGAACAATCCGGTGTCGGTGGAGAGATCCATCCAAACTATGGAGCAGTTCCTCGCCGAGGACAAGTACCAAGTGGTCGGCTTCGACCTCGAGTACAGCATCCGTTGTGCCGGGCATGATCAGAAGCTTGTCGTCGCCCAGTTGTGCGTACAACATGACGTCCTCGTCTACCACTACCACCTGGCCACAAGGCCTTGCGAGTGTTTCTCTAGGTTTATCAACAGCTCTGACCACAATGATCTAAAAGCGCTCAAGGTTTCAGGCTTGAAATGTCGAAATCTTGTCAACAACCAGAACCACTACAAGGTCTGGGGTAGCGACAACAACAAATTGAACTCCCTGGTTGACCTTGCCTCAACCATCATCGACACCTACTACATGAAGATGAAGGATGAGAGCAAGAATGACAAGAAAGCCTGGCACGGTTTTTGGCATGAGAGACTAGATGAACAACACGTCAAGTACGCGGCCAAGGACGCGTACACAAGCTACGAGATGTACAGGCAAATCGTTGACATGAGTAAGTGTCTTCTTCATGCCCCAAATGAGGGATCGAGCCATAGAGCAGTGGCGGGAGCGTCACAAGAAGTAGATGACTAGACGATTGTTTCTCCTACTTTAGAATGCATGCAATTGTTTATTGAGGTGTGTGCGAATGATCGGTATAGTCACTTATATAATTGGATGTTTATTTCAGTTATATATATACACGTTATTCTTCTGTAGACAGAGCAAATCACATGGCTTATTAGCAGCAATCGTCTGCGTTATTATTGGTCTTCGCACACATTTCTGATCACGGACCTGTTTGCCGTGTATCACACACATCTTGTTCAGTTGAACCGTTTCCATTGTGTTGCGCAATAAAGGCTGCAAAGAGGGATCTACAGCAGCAAGGACCAGCTTCCGTACGGGTAGCTCATCTAACAGAACTCCAAAGTTAACTGTGTTGAGGCTGGAGTAGTCATGAGATGGGTGACCGGATGGGAAGTGGACTCGATATTAACTAGTTGGATGGGTAACTGCAAAGGTTTATTATAAACCTTTGTATTGACCCATCCATCTAGTTAATATCAAGGTCTTTGTTTTGTAATTTTTAACATTTTTTGTTTTTTGAACACATGTTGATTGGCTTGAAGAAGGTCTATCTCGTTACTTTTTAATAATTTTTGTTTTTTGAACACACAAATTAGGATTTAAGCTCATTGAATGCGATATCTTGGGATGGTCCCCAAACAAAAGATACATTCTTCTTACTCAAGGCATGCAAAGGTGATGCAATGGCGCTAAAAAATTTCACAAAGCGACGATAAAAACCTGCTAAGCCAAGGAAGCTACGCACTTGTTGCAAATTAGTGGGTTGTGGCCAAGTTTTAATAGCATCTATTTTAGCTTCATCTACATGCACACCCTTAGAAGACATAACAAAGCCTAGGAAAACAATCTTCTCAACGCCAAATTTGCATTTCTCGATATTAGCATGAAGGCGCTCTTTTCTAAGAGCTTGCAAAACAGTTTTAAGATGGGTGACATTATCTTTTAGAGATTTGCTAAATACAAGTATGTTGTCAAAGTAGACCACAACAAATACGCCAATGTAGGGTCGAAGGACAAAATGCATGACGCGCATGAACGTACCGGGTGCTTCGGATAAGCCCATTGGCATAATAAGCCACTCGTACAAGCCAAACTTGGTTTTAAAAGTGGTTTTCTACTCATCACCTTATTGAATCCGAATTTGGTAATAGCCACTTTTAAGATCAACTTTTGAGAAAATGGTGGCTCCGTTAAGCTCATCTAGCATATCATCAAGGCGTGGAATGTGATAACGATAGCGAACGGTGATAGCAATAATGGGCGGTAGTCGGGACACATGCGAAAACTACCGTCTTTCTTAGGCACAAGAATAAACGGAATGGCACAAGGACTTAAACTTTCACGTACATGCCCATTGCCAATGAGTTGTTGTAATTGCCTTTGGATTTCCTTGGTTTCCTCGGGGTTTACGCGGTAAGGTGCCTTGTTTGGTAGGGGAGCACCGGGTATGAGGTTGATGCGGTGTTCGATGCCTCAAAGAGGAGGTAGCCCCAGAGGTAGCTCATTGGGAAAAGCATCC